>JAZDUA010000140.1:907500-2200000 GCA_038098605.1 Gryllus longicercus
CTGTCACCTATAATGTTTTAATTGGAAAGTTGTTATTGGTTAGTTAGAAACTGCCAAATGAGAAACTGAAATACTTCAAGTGAAGTAATGAAACTTTACGGCAAGACATGGCCATTAGATTACGAATCTTTTTAACTGAAGGTAAATTGATGCACTTTTCAAATTCATTATACAATAACAATGGTTTTTGCACTTTCCGTCGTTTAGAATGAATGTTATATTGTGTAATGTCGACTACAGAACATAAAATAAACAGAGGACAGCTGCCAATGTATTTGTTTAATTACAATTGTGTCCGGTAGATGTTCATAGAAGTTAAATAAAAATAGTACATTTGAAATTCTGAATAAGATTCTCCTCTCTGTTGCGATTTTTCGCTCACATTCAGAAGAGAAAATCTGCCCAAGTATCCAATTTAGAAACTAAATGTAGTCTCTTAGCATGAATTAAGTTGTAACGTTACGTGATAGCTACGACACGTGATCTCTCTCGTGCTGTCTGTTCGCAAGTTTCAAAAACAAACCTAGGAATAAATCATATCATACATTATAGTAGTTGAGAAGGGATTCAATGAGACTTCGAGCAAATTCCCGTCGCGAACCCATGTCTAAAATTTTCTCTTGATTAGTGGGAAGCCACTTTCGCGCCTGTGTATCGGGAGGGAAATATGAAGTCGTAGTCACGGAGAAATCTGCAGTGACAGGAAGGGACCCACCTAAATAAATTGTCTCCAGTACAGAGCAAGAGACAAACATGTTAGCCTTCATTCTTTATTAGGATGCAAATGCCTCAGCGTTATGGCCATATCTGAAATGTAGGAATGAGTTTATGGTAGACGATTATGAATGTGTCATATGAGCGATTATCCAATGGTGGAATGAGTTACAGAGGTAACGTAAGGCACTCAGAAAAACCGATTATGAATACGTTTTATCCGCTGTTTCCGCAGAAGCTCGCATAAGTTTTCGACCAGTCCCTCTGTGCCTCCAGAAATTCGTGTAAACGTTCAAATAATCGTAGTAGAATCTCAAGCTGTGAAACATACAGGCAGCACAGTGAAGATTTCAGGTTTTAAAGGGTGTACGGATCGTATCAGGAAACGGAGTTGCTGAAAGCTGGATGTTGTGGAAGGTAATGCGGAGAACGATCAGTACCTGCGAATTCTAAAGGACAATTTACGAACACGCGCTACGAACATGACTTCTACAACACGTATTATAGATAACAATTTTGGAAATAGAACTCATTCACAAAATTCAGCTATAATTTGCATCGATTGTTCTTCACGGGCGGTGGACTGTAAAATCTTTAACGGAAGCTGGTTGTTAAGACCGGCTTTACATTCATTGCATTGGATGCGTAAAGTCATATATTCTTTGATTGACACCTTAAGTCCATTGGCACTTGGTTAGCTGTGATGCTGTCACCCAATCGGGAGCTTGAATCAACAGCGCCAGTACAGTGACGTTCAAACTCCCGATTGGAAAGCAGTGTCACAGCTGGCCAAGAGTCAACGGACTTCATGTTTTAATCGAAATGTAACTGTTCGTATCACTGTTCTCAGTGTTACGAAAACTAAATAAATTCCCACATAAGAATTGAAACAAAGCGGTGGCGGTCGGAGTTGCAACCCGAACCAGCGCAGGGCCTCTCTACTCCTATATAACATGGTGGAAACCATTACGGTGGCGCGCTCTCCTGCAGCACCTTCTTAAAGGAACAAACTTATACGAACTGCTGCCGACGTTACTTACAACGTACGTGGCTGCTGCGTGAGTTCGCGGGACGCAAACAAGCTACAAAACATATGTAATAATTATATGCGTCGTCATTGTCAACAATATTATTTATTAAAAAAGCAGCTTTCGATGGCTTAGCCATCATCTTCAGTTTTCTGCTGTGTGCAAGCCCGAAAAACGACTACCAGTAGTCGTTTTTGTGGCTTCCATACAGCTGACTACCAGTAGTCGTTTTTGTGGCTTCCATACAGCTGACTACCAGTAGTCGTTTTTGTGGTTTCCATACAGCAGAAAACTGATGATGATGGCTAAGCCATCGAAAGCTGCTTTTTTAATAAATAATATTGTTGGCAATGATGACGCTTATAATTATTTCATTAGAAATGCCAACGATAACTCACCACAACACATATGTACAAAACATGTGCTAAAAAAGATAGCGCCGATGTTCACGGTTTCTTCAGCGGTTTCTTATACGTGTATATTACGAATAATTGAACATTTAAAAATACAATTTTCCTATTTCTCGCAAAATTAACCAATTTTTATGTCCGGAAGTTGGCGAGCCTAACCTGCATCTGTACCGAGCGACACTTGCGCCTCATAGAGTAGAACTTTCGAGCTTCGTCCCCGGTTTTGATGAGGAGTTCGTTGAGGCTCCGGTCCAGCGTCTGGCCATCGCTATCCGCGACGCCGCTTTGCCAGGTGCGCTTCCTTTTCGCCCGCGCCGTCACCGGCGTCCCCCTCCCCTCCCCTCCCCCCACCCCTCCCTCTTCCCCTCCCCCGTGGCGGGTCGCGCTCCGCGGCGCAGCGCGGCCGAAGGCGGCCCCGGGGCGGAAAACGCGGTCAGCACCTCCAGCGCGGCTTCCGCCTGCGCGGCATCGGCTTCGGTGCTGCCCCACTGCGCATGCGCATGCGCTCCCCCTCCCCTCCCAGCCTCGCCGCGCGCACGTGCTCTCTCGCCTCATTCCCACTAGAGATAGCGACTGGCGACGGCAAATTGTAGACAGATAGTAGGGAGTTAGTGCGCGCCATAGCGGACGGCACTATCGATCTTTTGCGCATGCGCAGATGCATTAAATAGGTGTGAAACTTGAACTGCGCATGCGCAGAAGATCGAGAGTGCTTTAACGTTCGAGGTGGCACAAACTCCCTATTGCTTTACAAAGCGTTACAACAATCGACAACAATATCGATCTTCTCCTCTTGCGCAGTTTGTTTCGCATCACGTTTGTGCATCTGCACTTGCGTAGAAGACTGCTGTACGCCCTGCCATGCAAAAAAATCATTAGGGAGGTGGCGCCACCTCGAACGTAAAACACTATCAATCTTCTGCGCATGCGCAGTTCAAATTTTGCATCACTTCTGTGTATCTGCGCATGCGGAGATGATCGATAATGCTGCCGCCTGGCATGCACAAACACCCCATTTTATCAAAACATCGATCCATCGATATTTCGATCCATCACCAAACTTTATCGATGTCGAAACCATCGTCAGAAAATTATGTTTAAATATCGATGTTTTATGTATCATAAAAAAGATAGCATCTTTCCATCCAGTTTCCAATTTTAATTAGACTACTTAAATGAAATACCGGTATATTGTATTGGTTGGTCACGTATACGTTATATGTTAATAATGTTATTGTTATTTGAGTGGGTAAATGCTCCTTAGCAAACAACCATCAAAACGATGCATTAAGAGCGCGAGAATGTTCGAGTGTCCATTAAAAATATTTTAGCGCACCTTTTGTTGTATTTTACTAGTGCTCATAAATCTTGGGATGAATGTGTCGTTGCCACAAAATCGAATTTTTGGAAATAATTGCAAACAAAATTATTTTTACAATTGTTTTGGTACAGATATGTTGAAGTTACAATTTTTGAAATTACCACTGAAGGTGATGCCATTTGGAGCCGTGGGATTTATCTTCGTTAGTATTACAAGACATTGATTGTGATATTTTCTCTTTTGTTCCCCTTGCCTCCCTTCTTCGTCTCTTGCATTTTAAGTTCCGGTACCATAGATACTCGTAATCAACGAAATTTGAAACGGTATGAGATTTGAAAATTAATAATAAATACGTTAAAAACGAAAGTATCGATGCCGGAATCGAATCACAAAGTACTACACTATTAAGAAGAATCGCTATTTAGTTTTGTTACATGGATATTTATAAAATGCATATTTTAAAATAGCTTAATAGAAATATTAAATTTGTATAAAATTAGGGAAACATTTATTTGATTATATTTTATGTTATTAGATTCCATTCGACAAGTATCGATTCCAACACAAAAAAGGAAAGAAAGAAAAGAATAACAGATTCATCGCCAATGAGAGAATAATGTTGATTCCGGGAAATAATCCCAGGAATAGAAATGTCCCTAATTCTCAAGATCACGGAGGGATCGAGACCTTCATAGTCCTCTTACTCCCCTTCCCAATCTCAGCCATTTTTTTTCTAATTCAACCCAATGGATTCAAAACAATTATCATTGTGCTCGAGCAACTGCTCTGTTATGTTAATAGAGGTGGTAACGGTTGTGGTGCCGATGGTGTTGACTGTGATGGTGAAAATGAAGATGATGGTGATGATGATTCGTAGATGCTGTTGCTGATGGTGATGTAATGGTGGAGGTAGAGTCGGTGGTAATAATATAATTTGATTTGATTTGTTTTCGTCAAAAAACAGTAAAAACTGTATGTAACGAATAGAGAAAGTATAAATCTATACACATTTTTTTGAACTCCAAAATCCTTTCCTTTCCTTGGTGTTATACATGTTGAATTATAGAGAAGTGCATAATTGCAGTGTACTTTCTACCTATTTTTTCTATGGTTAAACGATGAATACACGGACTAACAAAGTGGTGGGAGGAGCAGTCTTGATGGTAGTAGGGATGGATATAGAGGTGGTGACGGAGGTGACCGTGCTGGTTGTGGTGATGGTGGTGATAGTTGTAGTGATCGTAGTGGCGGTGATGGTTGTAGTGGTATGTTGGTGGTAGTGATGATAAAGGTAGTGTTCGGTGCTAGTGGTACTGGACGTGGTAGTGGTAGTGGTAGTAGTGATACGGATAATTGTAGTGGTGGTGGTGGTGGTGGTGGTGGTGGTAGTGGCAGTGGTGGTGGTAGAGGCAATCTTGGTGGTGGTAGTGGTGGTAGAGGTGGTAGTGGTGGTAGTGGTGGTAGTGGTGGTAGTGCTGGTAGTGGTGGTAGTGGTGGTTGTGGTGGTTGTGGTGGTGGTAATGGTAGTGGTGGTGATGTTGGTTGTAGTGCTGGAGGTAGCGGTGGAGGTGGAGGTGGTGGAGACGGTAGAGATGGTGGAGGTGGTGGAGATGGTGGAGGTGGTGGAGGTGGAGGTTGTGGAGGTGTTGAAGTCGGCGGCCCCCGCGAGTGAGCAAGCGGAGCTCTGAAAGGCGGTCGATCTCTCCGGCCGGGGGGGCGGCGGCGGCGGCGGCGAGCAGGAAGTCGCGGCAGAGGCGGCGAGCAGTGACGGCGGCCGTGGTGGGTGGCGGGAATGGGAGTGGGAGTGGGAGGGACGGAATCCGCCGTGACAGGACGTGAAGAGGTCGCGCGGCGAGGGCGGACGGGCCGAGGCCGCGGTGCGTGGCAGCGGAGAGTGAGGACGTCGCAAAGCCGTCCTCACTCGCTCGCGCGGAGAAATCGACGAGCTGAGGGCCCACGCGGCGGGCGTCCCCGCGACCTGCCTCTACGTACACGTTCCTTAGTAGCGCTACATTCTACGTGCTACGTGCTTGCATGGAGCTGTATTTGCGCTGTCCGCTTGACGCTGAAACAAACCTTTAATCTACTTTTTCGCGGACCAATTCTTTCTGTTTCGGCTGTCAAAATTGTACTGACAGATTTTTAAAAAATACTCAAATTATATCGATTTGGTGTGGTACGAGCAGTGGGCAGATTCTCATTTACGTATTTTTGAATCGCAAAAGCTATTGACTGAATACAGTCAATGTTGTTAATTTCCAACGAGCATATTATTCGGTATAAACCGTACAAATTTCATTTTATAAATGTATTACACATCAAATTATAATTTTTATTTATCTCTACCAGGCAGATTGATGGTAGTTGAATGGAAAGAAACACCGCATTGGTAGTGAGACACATCTTGTCGCAAAAATACGAATTATTTTACGAGGTAGGTACGACTCATGAGTTACATGAGTAAATGATCAGTCAAGGAAGTTGTGAAATAGAAAATTATTAGTTCATAATTTGAACTAATAATTAAAAAACAAGTAATAGAATGAAAGACCCCCAGGGCAACATTAACTTTAATCACTGCTAGCTAATGTTACGGTACACTATGAACTGGTACCATATTTACGTGAATGTAATGCGGCATCGAATTTAATGCACGTCCCATTTGAAACTTAAAATTATGAAAAAAAGGTTTTGTATCGATTGTAATGCGCAATGACAGAGGTGCGGTATTTTATTTAATTTGATATAATACAATAATGGATTTATCATGAACCAACTGTTTTACTGCTAACTGATTTACTGTTAATTGCTTTACGCTTTAAGGAAACATCATAAGACGTTCTTTTGTGTTTGCCCTTCATATCGTAGTAACTAACAACTCTCAATAAAGGCGAATGATGAAATTGAAAACTCCAGCTATTGATTGTGATGTAATAATGATACTATACATTGTTATTTTTTAAATACTTTCAACATAAATATTTAAAATTCAACATTATTTCAACATAAATATTTATAACAATTTTACAACGAAAAAAACGGGAGGTAACAAACAAAAACCCTAGTTCTTTTAGGGGGTTGGGGGCCAAGGCCTGAATCCGCCCGTGGAAGAGGTAAGATGACGGAACCGTTCGTGAACCCGAGAGCAGCGCCGGAGGCCGACTTCGGCGCGCGCCTAGCTTGCGGGTTGACGCGCCGGTGCGGTGAACCCCGACCCAGAAGCACCGGCGACCCACAAGGCGGCGGCGGCGGCGGCGGCATTCGCGCTTTCGGGGCCGCCATGCAAACGGCATGCCGCGGCGTCCACCTCCACGGCACCGGCGCGGCTCCATGTACCGCAAATCGACGGCGGCGGCGGCGGCGGCGGTGGTGGCGACGCGAGTGGCAGGTGACGGCGGGTCAGCGGCCGCTCGGGCCCCCGCACCGCCGCCGCCGCCACCGCCGCCACCGCTGCTGCTGCTGCGACTCCCCAAGTCCTGGAAAGTCAATGGCGTCGGATGGTCACCGACCTCGAATTATGGAGAAGGGCAGGGACTCCTCCGGGTGAAGAGGGGGACGGGCAGGAGGCGGAGTAGTAAGAGCGAGCGAGTGCCAGCGAGAGAAAGAGAGAGAAGCACGAGACTGGAGAGTCGGTAATTACCGGGTACAGGCGCGGTACTGTCAGTTCTAGCTCAGGAATTTCTCTCTCCGACTCCCTTGAACGGGACAATACGAGCGCGGGCGGCTACGGTATGAGAGGTGTGGCGCGGAGGCGTGGAGCGGGAAAGGGTGGGGCGGGGAGTGCGAGGAAATCATAACCCAGGGTGCCAGGACGAAGCGATGTGTGAGCAATGTGGCGCGACGACGCGAGGCGGGGGCGGAACGGGTTAGGTCGGGGCAAAGAACCGAAGGAATGAGCAGGCAGGAAAAGACGGGGAGGGCTTAGATTACGATCACAGTGCAGTCGAAATTTCAATTGGCTGATATCGGATGGACAAACCCTAATGAAATATCACCGTCCGACAGACTAAACAAACTTTTCGGATGTCCGGGTCATCGGAGGCGGCTAGATAAATGACCAAAAAGGACGAGAAATCGTTCTGAGTGAAACCATGTTGGAAGGGAAGGGAGGTACGAACCAGTGTCATGTATAGTGAGGTATGTGGTAATGGTTGGGCGCAACAGAGAAGAAATACTCATAGCCAGGAGAAAAGATGGGGCGAGAGCGAGCAAGAGAATAATATGTTCCAGCGGGTAAGACGGAACGGGTTGGTGCTGGGCGAGGTTAGTAGACCGAGGGATGAAGAAGGAAGGGGAGTCCTAAATGAATAAAGATGTATACGAGCGGTTTACCCAGCGGCGATGTGATAGGGTGGACGACAAGTAGGACAAGAAGGGTTTAAAAAAATCGATGTGGACAAGGGAAGCTGAAAGTACGGAGGGGCGGGGGTAGGGCGAGGAGAAGCGAGATGGGTGGTCGAGGAGGACTGAGAGTGTGTGCTGAGTAAGCGAAAAAAAATGCGATGTCGGGAGTGGGAGGGGAAGGGGGAGGAGTGTCGTGTGCAGTGATGTGGGTGGGCGCGGGGCGGAAAGGAGGTGGGGCGGGGCATGCGCAGGCGAGAGGATGGACCATGGATCGCTGCGCCATCCCGCCACGCGCCCCGCCCCGCCCCGCCCCGCCCCGCCCCGCCCCGCCCGATGCCCAACCGTTATGTGATTTGTGCATTGTATCTGGGCAGTCGGCTTAAACGCCGTGATGCGATCGGGCCTCCCGCCCTGCGGCGGCTGCGGGAGACGAGCGCTCGCGGGGGAGGGGGAGGGGGCAGTCACGCAGCTTCCGGGTTCTATGCCCCTCAGAAGTGGTAGACGGCTTCATTTCGATTTTCATTTCAAACAAATCTTTCATTTTCATCGTAAACAAAGCTTTCGAGTGGTATTGCTTCTCAAATAATTGATTCATTCAGCAGATTTCATACAGTATATTTTATAAGACACAAAAGTCATCAGAATAAAGAAAAACCCTGGGTATCATCGTAGAGAAAAACTGATAAATTCATTTTTTAAAATTAGTTTTACTGCAATCTAAAAATCTATCGTCGTAGGCGTGAGCCGAGATTAGCGAGGCAGGGGGCTGTGGTTCTTCTGAAAATTCTGAAAGAAGCCCCCTTAGCCTTACGTAGTAAAAATGTCGTCAAAATTTCCCTTTTATCGTGCAACGTGATGGAATTATTCATCAATTGTAAAATGAAATGCAAATAAAGTCCATGTTCCGTAAATCTACATCAAAATTAAAATTAAAACTACAAAAACAAAATCAACCCTAGTTGCGTGCAAGAAAACTGCTTATCATTAATACCTAACTGGTTTGTTCCAAACCCTCAGGAAATTGACATTTGCAGAATCTGAAAAAAACGTTGACCTTCATTGCATTTCTGATAACAACGAGTCGGGAGTGAAGTAAGTTATAGTCGTCACGTCACGCCACTTACGGCATCGTAAATGTCGTTCCTACCAGACTCGACGCCCTCTTGCTTATTCGAGCCCCATTCGCAAACAAGCAGCACTTGCTTAGCTCACGGAACCCGCGCTTCCTTCGCGGCAGCCAGCGGCGCCGGCGCCTGCAGCGTCAGAGGCCGCGGGCGCCTCAAAAAGGAGAGAAAAAAAAACGCTTCCCCGAGAAATATGGCAGACGAGAGCGCGGGAAGCAGCAACAGGGAGGGGGCTGCTACAAAAGGGCAGGCGTTGCCGGAAGAGAAAGAGAGAGAGGTGGGCTGGCTCGGAAGAGGCGACCGGGTGAGATGGCTCAGGACCATTGATCCCCACTGTTGTCTTGGTCTGGAAGGTCCTTCGGTTCGAATACTGACAGTGGCGGAATTCAGATGCTGTGTAGCGGCGGATTTCAGATACTGACAGTGTTGGATTTCGATTCTAGCTTTGAATTCAGATGTTCTGCAGAGAACTCTTCGCGACCATCTGCTGCGATCGGTAGTTTTTCGTGATTTCTCCGATCAACACCAGGGAAATGCAGGAGCAGTTCCTTAACAAACGGGCCAAAAACCGCCCACGATCTTTCATTTCTCTTCCTTGGCCCATTCAATTCCCTTACCCACACATTTACACTTACATGCGCTGCACTATCACCCACACATGAGGGGAGACGAGTCGGAAGCTTACTGCTGGGGCGGAGCCCGGCTGTGGAGATACCTGGAGATGGGTTTTCCCGTTGGCGGCTTCCTAGATGCATTATACCAACGGGGCTAATGACAGTAGCAGTAGACACGTCCGGAAACCCGACATAATGAAGCAGTCAAACGGGAGAGACGAGGGGCGGTGACTGGGAGGAAAGTCTTGTAAGTGGAGAGTGATACGACGGGAATTGACGAATCTCGTCTCCTCAGGAAGACGGACGGGGTGAGCGGGAACGAACGCGGGTGCCAACATGGCGGATGGACGACTCGTGCGGGGAGGAGCATGATCGAGCGTGCGAGGACACGGCGGGCGTGTCCGGCCGAGAAGAATCCTATTTGGGCGGAGTAGCGTTGTTAGTGGTAGTTAGGAGTAGTGTTGCCATGCGTGAACGTGCGTGAGGGCTTGCGCGGGCAATGCGTGGACGCGGGATAGTGTGCGTGCGGGTGTGTGTGTGTGTGTGTGTGCGTGCATGTGGGCATGGGCTTGCGTGTGTGAGGGAATACGTGGGGTGTACGCGTGCGTGGGTGTGGACGTGGACGGTCGGACGAGGGCGGTTGACATGCGAGGGTATAACTTGAGAGGATGCGAAGCTGCAGACTAAACTGTCACGTGCTCTTCCAACCTTCCATCCAAAGCGGGGACACCTCGCCCTATCGTTCGCACCCGTTCCCGTTGGGTCCACGCGGCGCGTACTGTCACCCCACGCAATGCAGCCCGCAGCGCCTGCCACCCGCTTGACCTTTGCGTTGGCCTTTAGGCTCACAGGTCAACACGCGCCGCACCCCCGCATGGCATCCGATTGTTACCGTTAAACCACCCACGCGAAGCAGTTTCCACGTTTCCCGGCTGCCCTTTACGCGTCTCCTCGTCGTCGTGCGCCTCCCACGCGCTGACCCGCCTTCCGATCGCTCTGACGCCCCGGGGCGCCTCCTCGTCGCCTGCGTCCCGCCGCGCCCCCTCCACACCCCGCCCCGCCACCGCTACACCACGCCCCCGCCCCACCTCGTCCCGCACCGCCCCCGCCCCACCCTGCAACGCCCCGGTCACCCCCGCCTCCACCCCGCCTCCGCCTCCGCCCTGACCCGCCCACACCCTTCTTGCTAGCCCCCGCCCAGCCCCCGCCCCCCCCCCGCCCAGCCCCCCGCACACCCCCGCCGGTACACCCCCGCACACCTCACAGCCTCCGTAGCCCCCGCCCACCACCCTGCTCAGACCCCGCCCACCCGCCCAGTCCCCGCCCTCGGGGTGAAGACCCAGGTAGACTTTGTGGTGAGCGATGATTTACAGACGCCTCTCTTGTGAGAACTATGGATGCGACATTATCATGCAAACATCGATGATTCAAATCAAGGCTCAAAATTAAAACATCGCTAATAATAAATTATCGACACAAACCATAGATGTTATTAAACATCGATATTTTTAAAACTGGAGAATTAACCATTGTAATTCACGTGTGTGTGTGTGTAGGGGGGGCGAATTTAATTTGAAAGTGGTCTCGTTTAATAATTATTGGTTGAGATTTATCTTGCTCGTACAGGGTCAAAGAAATCTGATTGGATAGTTTAAAAATAATATTATAGGCTTCTCTATTGGCGAAAACTCGATCTATTATTTATTTTTCACTCTTGGTAATTTCGGTGTGCAGGATATTAAATTTATGAATATATGAAAATTTATTATAGAGTTTAGTAATGATGATAATCTTTCATTCAAAAAAATCAGCAATGTAAAATCATCGACCATTCAACACCGATGTTAAAAAAATGGGATTAAAAAAATCGATGATAAATACATTGATGATGTTATTGATTGATTGACTGGTGATTCCGGGTGCGTCAACTGGTAAGGTCATTAGCCCCGTAAGTGTAGTATATGTTTTTATCGCGAGATGTAGTGATGATCCACTGATGGCGAGTTCCTGCTCCGATCGAAGTCGGCTGGCGGGGATTTTCCCCAACCAGGTATCTCCCACCATCAGGGCACCGGATCAGCCGAGACAAGCTCTAAGCTCCTGACCACTCTCCCGACATGTGTGTTAGTGTAGTGCGTGTAAGAGTGTATGTAACGGGTGAGAATACGACAAGGAAGAAGAAAGAAAGATCACGCACGGTCAGTGGTCCGTGGCTATGTAGCTAGTGTCGAAAATCCAGCAACCGTCGGTATTCAAACCCTAGGACCTCTCGGTCAAAAGTACTGCAGGGGCATCAGTTGACTCCCTGAGCCACCTTTACCAGTCGATTATTTCAGATAAACATCGATTTGAAAACATCGGTCGCATCGCTAGTGCGAGCGGGGTATCCACCGGGCGCCGTGCGTGCTAGAGGCGCGGAGGTGTGCGGGGGTGTGCGGAGGTGTGCGGAGGTGTGCGGTGTGCGGAGGTGTGCGGAGGTGTGCGGAGGTGTGCAGAAGTGTGCAAAGGTGTGCGGAGGTGTGCGGAGGTATTCGGAGGTGTTCGGAGGTATGCTGGAGGTGTGCTGGAGGCGTGCTGGAGGCGTGCTGGAGGTGCGTGCTGAGGTGCGCGGGGGCGCGGCCGCGCCACACAATAGCTGTCAGCTGGGCCGGCGACGGCGGCGGCGTGGCGATGTGCGGGCGCTAGATGGTCCTCGCCGACCGGCTCCGGCACCGCCCGAACCCCTGGCCGCTCGTCCAGGCCTGGCCCGTCCCGACCCGGGCCGCCTAACTGTCAACCGGAGCTAATTGCGTCAGGTGAACCGTACCAAAACAGCGAGGTAACGGACCCCGCGCCACGCGGAAACGGAGGGGGCGCGGTGCGGAGCGGAGCGGAGCGCACGGCACCGCTAGCCGCGGGCGGAGGGGGGCGGGGCGGGGCGGGGCGGGGCGGCGCGATGGCTAAGCCAGTCGATGCGGAATCGTAGGTGGCGACCGACGCCGCGCTCACGCGGACGGGATAACAGCGGGTTTTTTGGCACGAGCAGCTCAAGCAAATGGACAGATGTAACAGGTGTGGAGTGTGCTGTTTTTAATTAAATGGATTAATGAAGTGGATTAATTAAGTAAATATTTAACTTGTACCAACTGAAGAGGCCCAGAGCGAAGCGCGCTGACGTCGCATTCGGAAGGCCCGAGTTCGATCCCTGTATCAGCCATCCTGACCGGGGTTTCCCTCGATCATCCAGGGGAATGCTGGGATGGTTCTACTGAAAGGCCGCGACCGGCAAACCGGCGTCGCTAGCCGAATTCCTTAAGTACGCGAAGTCACGAACGGTAAGCGAATTCGAGGCAATACAGATTCTTGGTTGAGTGACCGACTACAAATCTCGGGATCTAACGGCGACGAGGCCAATTGCCCTTTACGGGACATATAACGCTTCAATATATATACCAAATTTAAGATATAGGTGCGCGAGGGATGTGAATCAAGAGAAGCCGTATCTGCAGTTTGGTACAAAATGCGTCGGAAATTATACGTTGGTTGAACTCGGAGATGTTTTATATTTACAGCGTGGGACAAAGGTCGCAGCTACGCCGCCGACTTGGAAACGCACGAGCATAAATAGTCAAATTAGCGTGGTCAATTTGTCGATATCTTTCTCAGACAACTTGACCCTGCCTTGACGTACGTTCAACTATTGTTACCTACAATATTTTTCACCGCTTTCCGAACGTGTTATATTCATGTACTTCCTTCAGCTTTTGTAGACAAATACCCCCAGAAGGGACTGAGGCGGAATTTTCTGCGTCTCCGTCGATAGATCAGATGGTACAGCGCTGGACTGAACCTGGCCGCTTTGTGTTCTGGTGTAATTTTAGGTAGTTTTAGAACTGTCTCAAGGAAGAATTCTGTAAATACTTGTCCTGACCGCTCCTTTTCGGATATACCGCAACACAACTTAGTACGACTTATCAGTAACTGATTTGTAACATTAATGAAGAGAGAACCTCACATATCAACGAATAAGTAATTTAAGATTTCCACACCCACCAGCAACTGGACATTACTATCCAGAACGTTAAAAATGGTGCACGTACTTGATGAACTACTTTCTCCCTTCTTAATGAACAAGATATTCGCATTCTCATCAAAGGATTTTGCTTATTTTCTTTAATTTATTACTTTCTATTGGTTGTTCATATCTGTGATGGTAGAAAAAGGCTCAAAGCAGTACAGGAGACAGGCTTCGGATATGAGAGCTCCTATCTTCACGACGTTTTGGCATATGTTTGAGTCATGACCGGCTTCACATACGAGTACCACCATGTGGTTTGTCTGCAACACCATACTATGCATAACAATTTATTCTATAGCATTGGTTTTACCTTATATCATCATTTGCCACTCATCCATTGCAAGGCAACGACAACGGAAACATCTGTCTAGAAATAGGGATGAATGAAAATGTAAGATTTCTTTTCGCCTGCACGCAGGTCCCAATAATCTTCCGATTAAGTAATCATCTCCATCATCATTAATTCACCGACAGATACGTACATATTGTTAGCTTCCTTGTCAGTGTTCTTGGTATGCATGAATATGAGGAACAACTGTGTGTGTGTGTGTGTGCCGGATCTCGTAACGAAGGTAAGGCACTTCTGTTGCAAATTGGAAATCGATCTGTCCTTCGCCAACGTCTTATTTCAGACAACGCACGCCTAAATTGGAGAAAGTAAAACGACGTTCAGAGGCCTAGCAGTATCGTTTTCAGGTATCTTTATTCCTTGTCGAGGTCATATTTCGCGACGTGTCGTACCTTTCTGAACGTAAAATGAAGGCACTTCTTATCCACGTGTGCACCTCAGTTACCTTGAAAGGGCCTTTGCCGGAAGAAATTAAAACTGATGGCATCTCCCTCTCGCTCGTCATTCATTAATTTTCCATTTTAATTAAGTATATAACTAAAAAGTTTATCTAAGAGCCACTGTATTAATTTCCTTTCCAGAAAATCAGTTTTCTATATTTATACTATAATACTTTTATTGTATTTCTCTGATCCAAAAATATGCAATATTTGACTAATTGGATTGTCACTCTTATATCATTAGATTGAATTTGATTAATGTAAATAAAAATCATTATTATTTTAAAAAAGTGTTTATGGATTAAGGAAATGCATTCCGCATGAACCTTAATAATATAATTATTGGACCATATGATGCTAGAAGAGTAAATTCCGACGAGATACCAGGAATGGAAGAGTCAGATTCTGTATTAATTCTTTACGAGGGAAAATTATTACTTATTACAAAACATTAATCAATAATTAAAATATGGGTCTGCAGACAAAAATAGTTTCCATCATTTAGAATTTAGATTCGAAAGCACTCGATGAAACGTAGAATGTAATTTGTAAGAGGTAGGTAAAACGGATCGAATATTGATAGAGTGGGTATCAGGAGAGATGGCAGTGGACTTTCGTAAAGTGTAAACTTTTGTTAAAAATAAACTTTCGTTATGTACGAATGCAAATAGATAAAAATTTCATGAAGGACTGCAGATTCGTGCTGAAATTAATATATTAGAATAGTTAAATAATATCGTATTGTATAAGCTTGCGAAACTAATAAAAAAATAGTAAACCTGGGAGGAGTTTAGTGTTAACGTAGTGGTATGAACGCGGTTTGGATCGCGGATATGACTCCAAAGCAGACCCACCCCGAGCCAGGGGCTCATCTGACAATAGACCAGTGCGCAAATAAGGTGGCGCACGTGTTACGTATGCTATATTTTAATACACCGTAGGCGAAAGGTATTTCCAACACGCCTCGCGATGTTTCACTCAAGCTCCAAATGTTTGGCACTCTTTAGAATGAAACAAATTAGCGAGAGAAACCACGTTTCGAGCACGGCTTCTTAAAAATGTATTTTAAACTCGCCTAGACGGACGGTAGTAGTTAAATACATGGTAAGAAAAGGAGTCTCAACACGAATAAATTTATTTAGATGACAATTACTCTTTTTGGCCGTCTCTTTTAGATTTATTCGATGAATTCCAGGCGAATTTTAAGGAAACTTTCAAACAAACAGCCGCAGAGCTTGCGTTTCCCCCCTTCTCTCTCTCCATCATTTACAAATGGGATAATTGTCTATCATCATACGGCCCATCAACCGGTGTGGCAGTAAATTTTCATCGATCATTCCACCTCTCGCCGGACTGATTTATTGATGTTTCTGAGCACGACATCTGATATTGTCATTGATCCCGTAAGTATAGAGCATGATTTTAGCATGGAAGGTGGCTGTATTCCTTTTCTGCTGGATGGCGATTTCCCGCGCCAATCTACATGTCGACTTGCGATGGTTTTTAACCTCCAGAGATCTCCCACAACGGACCACCGTCCCTGCCAGGACAAACCCTCAGATCTTGAATGCTCTCCCGATACGTAGTGCATGGTACTTAGTGGGGAATGCGGGGAGAGGGGACCTATGGGCCTTGGCCCTTTCCCCAAAAGGCCTAGTGTTTTCGTTTGTTACCTTTCGTTGTTTTGAAAACATTTATTTAAAGTTATGTTTAAAATATTATATTGTGCAGCAGCTTATGTAAACTATAAAAGTAATACACAATACAATAACAAATATATTTATTATTTAACAAAAATCTAAGATCTCCCCCAACGATCGGCTGGATCCGCCCATGGTGGTACTGCAGTGGGTGGAAGTGTGTGTGTATGTGTAAGTAAGAGAAGAAAATAAGACAAGGAAGAGGAAGAATAGGTTGCGCACTGTCAGTTGATCGTTTAATAAGTTTGTTAATCCCCCATTTTCCTGTGAAACAACATACAGAACATGTTCGCTATCCGCTACAATTGTCCTCCAGTGTCAGAATTTGATCTATCTACATAGCAAGTGTCGAGCATCCACCATCCTCAGGACTGGCACCACCGAACTTCTGGGAAATCGAAACGGTAGAGCCAACAATTTTGCTAAGGAGCTCTCACAGTCCAAGACTTTCATATGATGCGCATCTTGTCCGATCCGCGTGACAGGCAGCGTGGGCAGCGTGGTCATGGGCATAGGCATGGGCGTGGACGGAGACGTGGGCGGGGACGTGAGAGGGGCCGTGGGCGGGGCCGTGGGCGGGGCAATGGGCGGGGCCGTGGGCGGGGCCGTGGGCGGGGACGTGGGCGGGGACGTGGGCGGGGACGTGGGCGGGGACGTGGGCGGGGACGTGGGCGGGCACGTGAGCGGGGGCGTGAGCGGGGACGTGAGCGGGGACGTGGGCGGGGACGTGGGCGGGGACGTGGGTGTGGACGTGGGCGGGGACGTGAGCGGGGACGTGGGCGGGACCGTGGGCGGGGACGTGGGCGGGGACGTGGGCGGGGACGAGGGCGGGGACGTGAGCAGGGACGTGGGCGGGGACGTGGCGAGGGAAGTGGTCGGGGGCGTGGGCGTGGGCGTGGGCATTGGCATGGGCGGGGGCGAGGGAGGCGGCGGCGGCGCGTGCGGCACGAGGCGTTTGGGGCGCGATCCTACATTAGCCGCCGCCGTCTGTCGTCGCAAAACTGCAATGGCCCTCGCCGCCGTAGACGCCACCGCCGCCGCCGGGAAGAACCAGTTTCCTGCATCTAATCAGAGCCGAAACTGGATTAGGAAGCGGCGGCGGCGGAGGCGGCTGTGAGGAGGCACGCCGGCACGCGTTGGGGCAGGCCCCGCGCGCCGCCACGTGCGTTCGCGCACGCGCCTACCCCGTCGCGCCACGCCACGCCACGCCACGATACGATACGCCACGCCAAGCCAAGCCAAGCCACGCCACGCCACGCCACGCCACGCCACGCCACGCCACGCCACGCCACGCCACGCCACGCCACGCCACGCCACGCCACGCCGCGCCGCGCCGCGCCTGCAGTGAAAGTCTCCGCGCTCCCTCTCGATTCCTCTCTGCTCATCGCGTGTTTCCCCTCTTGCTCCGGTCCCCGCTGCCGTCCCCTTCCGATTCTGGAATAGCTCCACTCGTCACGTTTCCTGCATCAGAAAATGTTACTTAACTCATCCTCATAAAATTCACCGATCTGCTTCTAGTTCCTCTTCAGAGCATCCTCGTCTCGGTATCGGAACGTTTCCAAACCATCTCTGTTGACACTCCATTTCCCAGTTCGGAGCCCAACCAGTTCCCTGACCTTTACAGTCGGTCACCAATCTGTCCCTAATCAGTTTCTTGTCTGGCCAAATTCGTCCCCAGTGGATCAACAGTCCGTCCCTAGCCTATTCCCTACCGTCAACACGTGACTTGCCTCACGAGCCCTGCTCGCTTTTGCTTGCACGTGGCCCTGATGCTTGGGTTTGCGGTCCCTCAGTTCGGAGCCCCCCAGAGCGCCTCGTGTCTCCCGTTGCCACGTGCTTGCTTTAGGAAAAGCCCTTCTCTCCCTCGTGTAGCGAAGGCATTTTCCTGTTGCTAATGCCTTACTGCCCGTCCCCAAATAGCTGCCACGAGGTTCGATCGCTAGTACGTTACACATGGATGGTTTAATTTTGAACGTCGACGTTTAGTAATAGTTATGTAAAGTAGATAACGCCTCGCATCGATACTCCCAACTTCCACCCGTCCTCCTCCCCGGGCACGACCCGGTTTTCCGACCGCGCGCCCGCTCGCCCGCCTTCCCGGCACCCGTCCGCCCGCCCGTCCGTCTCCAGCTGCCGGGTGGCGTCTTTTTCCCGCCGCCATTGTTCTGTTTGCTCCTTCAGAAAAACGACGGCCCAGGCAAATTGTCCTGTCAGCTTTATACAGCGCCCGAAAGCGAATAATTTGCTCAAACAAAGATGCGGCGTGTGCGAACGCGTTCTTCACGGCCCGCGACATAATGGCGCCAAATGCGCGCGCACGTGAATGGCGTTGACGGCGTGTGGTGGGCCCGGCCCACTCGCCTTGGCTCGGCCGGCAGGTGAATCTTCAAGAGCCTGTCGCGACGAAGTGTGGCTTGAATGCTGTCGTTTCCACTACTTTAGTTGTACGTGTAAGCATATTTACTTCGTCCTTTGAACGACAGACACTCTGACTCGTGACCATTATGGTTTTAAAATTCTTTTTTTAAATTGAGTCTTGAAGGCGTATTTGAATAGTTGATTTCATTTATACCAAACAATGTAGACAGTAGGTAATTACAATAATTGTCTATTTTTTATATCCATACTTGAGATTGAGGGTTTTAGGATGGAATTCAAGAGTGAACTAAAACACAACGGGTATGACTTTAATTTCGATTTCGGGATGATGCGCAATATTGAAAAGCATATTCATGTTAATAGCGTGTTCGTTTATAAGATATGTATAAGTTTTCATGTTTTCTTGTAGATATATTATAATTGTATTGATGAAAATATGTTGGAAGCACCTTCGTAGAATTCTGATTACCATTTTTTTGCCGAGAAGTATCTCAATCTGGCGCCGACCTGGATTGCCGAGGAGACTAAAAGCGTGTACCGACTCGGCGCTTCGGTCCGAAGGGTCGCCGGTTCGAGTCCCGCCTTGGGCATGGTTGTTCGTCTCTTGCCTCTCATGTATGTGTTGTCGCTGAGGCCCTCGCGTTCTGCTGACCCCAGATCAGAGGAGTGTGTTGGCGTCTGGGGCATGGTCGAATGTGCGTCCCATTGGGACGTAGAGGGAAACCGACTGTCGGCTGGAAAAATGCCCAAGAGAAGAAGATCCCAATCTATCGCCGCATCTCGTATCTCCAAGGTCTAAGGGACACATTCTAGATAACAGGGGTGGGCACTTTTTAAAAAAATGGGGGATCAACCTATTTCTCAGCACTAAGAATTAAGGGAGGCCACGCTAGGAAAGGAAAGATTGCGTGGGCTCAGACGTCTACTGTTTAAGATACTTCTTCAGCTTCCGCCTGGAATTTATTGAGGCAAACCACGAATTCGGTTGACCAGAGGAGCCGTTTTTTAAAATTCTCGGCCAGACATTAGCCACTTGGACCTCAGCGTCCAGCGCTGTCGATGTGCAAACTTCCGACCTCTCGTTCTACAAAGCTTTATCTGCGAATTTAGAGCTATATGCATCAAGGGTTTTCAGTCTTTACGACACCGAGCAGCACTTCAAAATTAGCACCAGTATCTCAAGAATGTTCGTCTCAAGTTAAACATACAGGTTGAGAAATCGCATATCTGAACGCGTAAAATTACCAATCCCTGGGCCATAAAAACGTTTTTTAATTTCAGCTACAATTGGTAAAAAATAATGCTACTAGTATTTGACGTAAATACACATCAAACACACCATATCTTATTCTATAAATAGTTCATTAGGGTTAGAGCTTCGACTGGAGTGAGGATCTCAAAAACTTCTATTGACGATGCATAAAAATCATCAACTTAATTGGGATTAAAACCAATGATTTTGCAATTTTGATAAATATTGAAATTCAAAAATAGAAACGGCATAAAAATGTATACATTATTTTATTTATCTGAATATTAAATTTGAGAATTGAAATGTTGTATATTTATTTTTATAAGCTCAATATTTAAATATTATAAGAGGATTCCTTACATATCTGGGGCCGTACATTCGACAGTCTCATTTCTCCGTCGCTTTCGCCGAAAGCGGCAACAGCGCGTCGCCTGTCGCCTTTCCGCGCCGCTCAACCTCCTCCTCTGATCGCGCGCGTTGCATGCAATTAGCGCAATTAAAAATCACCCTCTCCCACCGCCCCGCTGCTCTTTCTCCGCCGCGCGGCCGCGGAGAAAGGGCCGCGCCACGCGCTCGCCCGTCCGAAGCCGCGCCACGCTCTGCTGATGACACACCGCCGCCTCCGCCGCCCCCGCCGCCCCCGCCACCCCCCGCCGCCCCCGCCACACCCGCCGCCCCCGCCATTTCGCTACCGCCGCCGCCCCGCCACCCCCTCCGCGCCTGCCGGCCCCGCCACCCCGCCGCCTCCGCCGCCCCAGCCACCCCGCCACCACCGCCGCCCCCGTCGTCACCACCCTTCTCACCGCCGCTACCTCCGCCGCCTTCCCCGTCGCCCCCAACTCCCCGCCGCTCCCACCACGACCACCGCCGCCAACGCCACCCCCGCCACCGCCGCCTCCGAGGTGCCGCTCTCAT
Organism: Gryllus longicercus; assembly: GCA_038098605.1. Classification (NCBI taxonomy): domain Eukaryota; kingdom Metazoa; phylum Arthropoda; class Insecta; order Orthoptera; family Gryllidae; genus Gryllus; species Gryllus longicercus. Next base: position 928,148 of record JAZDUA010000140.1, read on the forward strand.
TGCAGCGCGCACTCCCTGACGGTGGTGGGACTAAGAGGGCAGGGCCAGCGTCCGGCCGCCACGGTACGAGAGAGTTGTACCCGTCTAGGCTCGCGCATTTTGTGTGGGACCTGCGTAGACGGCGCAGCCTACAACATGAGGAAGGCCAGCTATAGTTCTCTGGGTTTCTCTGGCCCCACTTTCTCAATAAACATTTCTATTTACATGATGTATTTTTTCTAATAAATATTGACAACATACATGGTATAAAGTAATAAATTTAATAATACAATTAACCAATGATATTAATTTTATGTTGAACCATTTATAGCGTTTGCCCATGGTTTTGTCAGCATTTTTTCCAAATGCCGTTAATCAGGGCCCCAAAGTACCAGCTTATTGTTAGAAAGGGATCATATTTACTGAAATAAAAATATTACATGGACTAAATCCTAGTTAATCCACGAGTAATCTGTTGGTGGACTGACGTGGTTCGTGGCAGGTTTGGTGGGGGTTCTTCCGTCTCTCCTCCCTGCCCCTGCACCATATCCTATCATCACCTAATCAAACCCTGCACCATCACCTAATCAAAAGCCTATCCTCCTTCTAATCATATCCATCCATCAAACATATTCGTCTTAGTTTTGTGCAGAAAGGCTAGGGACTAAGGATTACAATTCTCGGAAACGCTCGTAGAGGTCCATTTTCACCCATCCGAGCCTACTGCGTTTTGTCTAAACGAAATAACCTTTTCTGTACATCGAACTCAAGCCATCAATTTGTGTTTAAACTAGGTACGGTTATAGACCACGGAGTAGGGTTGAAGCAGGGAGAACACGAGGCCAACACAAGAGGGCGGGATACATCAGAGCAAGCACGAGGCCGGAGGGGCGTTGCGGCTCTGGTTTCGCCGCGGGCGGGCGGGCGGGCGGGGGCGGTGGGGGCGGCGTCGCAGAGAGGAGAGGAGCGGAGCGGAGAACAATCCGCCCGTAGCTGTCATGTAGGTCGTGCGCACAATGCCCTGAGCCGCCAGGGCGCCTCTTCCGCCCGGGGCGCGCGGGTGGCGGGACGGGGAGGACGGTGGCGGGGAGGGGAGGGGGCAAAGCGGGCTCCGCCGGCGAGCGCACGGGCGGGCTCTGACGATGGACCCAGCGCAGCTAGCGGTCGCTTTGCAGATTGCATGGGTCTGGTGGTTAGGATTTAGATTTCCAGAATTCCTAGACAAGGGCAATTCGGCAGTTATTAGGCAACCTTTTTGTCAATAAAATGTCATTGTTATTCTTTATATTATTGTTCTAATTAATAGAGCATATGCTTTATATAAATGAATCTTACTTTTATATCCCTTTAAACGTTTTTGCTTTGTTAGTGCTATTCACTTGGTAACGAGATTTAATATAGTCTGCGATCGAGGCGAAAACAAAATATGGTGGTTCCGCTTTAGTAACGCGTGAAAATAATCATATCAATGCCGAAATTTAAACCCCATGAACTCAAGAATCCAATCTTAAAATGATGAAATAAAGCGCAGGATTCCTTCATGTATATTTGTATTTTTCTTACGTATCTTGGCAGTCTTTACTAGGAAATGTATCGAGAGCCTTACTGAAAGAATTGAATAGAATATACGTTAAACACATAAAAATGTATTATCTTATTCGACGTCTTATTCAATTCGTCGTAATACCCGTTTCTGAATATTTGAGACAAAAAATTAAAATTCTCAACATGTTTCACTATTATGGTCAAAAAAAATAAAATGCTCATTCAAGCAATCTCTTCCTCATAGTTCACTTCATTGCCGCTTCATCACGCTGTTTGTTTTCCCTTTATTCAGCACATGAATACGCCGCAATCCAATGCAGTGGAATTATGTTGTTGAGGCAGCATTTCTCCCACGGTAATGTGAAGTCGCACATGTGACTGATCCTGAAACTAAATTATTAAATCTAAATAGCAGTTAATTAATTTGTGTTATAAAAGCGGCAAATTGTAGCGTCGCCTATGCTACTAAATGCTCAATGTAATTCAGTGTTGACAGTAAAATATAACTTTTATATGTCTTATTAAAGAAATAATCATTGTAGCGTGAAATTCTACGGCAGCACTGTATTATCGCAGTTGGTAGTATGATATTCGGAATGGGCCGCAGAGCGTGAGAAAGGAAATGAAATAATTGTTTTATTCGAATTTTTAAACTAGTCGAATGTGGTCTTTAAAATAGTCGATCAGCTTTTGCTGCTTCAGGCTACAGCATGTTACTTAACGGTATCTATTACCGGTTGATAGAATATCGCTTCCCTCTGCCATAAAGATGGTGTAATAGTGACGATTGGGAGGGATAAGATGGAGAATTTACGTTATATGAGACCCCTTGTTTCCAACGTACATTACTGCAACAGTCAACAGACGAGTAGACAATTTCGAGTCACATACGCCATCTAGATGTTTTTCCCACAATTTGAAAGATCTTGTCAATGTATTTAATAATGTCTTATTCAACTAGTTTATAATGTTGAGCTTTATTGCACGAGTAAGTGTTTTGTAAACGAATGACGTTAGGAGCTAGTTTTCATATTTGAATGAATGCAATAAAACAATATTATTCACAAATTTCATACACTATTTTTTGGTATAACAGCATTATAAATTTATAAGAGAATCTAAGTGAAACATTGGAATAAACTGTATTGTGGCGTCACGGGTAATTGACATATGTGCGGAAAAACGGTGGGCGACTATTCGGTTTATCAGTACCTCGCCACGATTCTCTTGATGCGATTGGTTGAATGTGTGATGACGCAATTATTAGTGCCATAAACGTCATAATCTGTACCGTACGTTGGCATTTCTGAACGATTTCTTGTAACGAAACGGTCGTTTACAATGTTGGAAAACAAAAAACAAATCCTGTGAAGTAGTCTATGGTACCTATATAATGGGTACGAAATACCATTGCATCATAATACACGTAGCTATTGCATCACACAATACAGTGCTTAGGATTATATCATTGCAAAAATACCTCGAATTTACTGAAATTATACGTTGATATATTAGTTCATTATTTACATAACTGTTTTTATCAATTATAGCAATGTTTAAGTTACTTTGTTTTCCATTTACAAATTGTCAAATCTTGGCTATACAACAGTTCTTGAATATATTCAAGAGGAACGTACATCACATTCCATAATGCGACATCATGTCCAGTTCAGAACATTGGATAGAATTTGAATTTTTCTATATGTTTGAGAATAGAATAATATACTTACAGCGTTTTATGAAACAAAGTAATAGTGTCTTAACATTTTGGTACTTATAAAGTTTGATCACAAGTCGTTTCAGAAGTGAAAAGAAGTAAAAAGTATTGGTAAATAAAGTTGTTTTCCCTCTTCGATATAGGCGGAGTCGAACGTTGAGAAGTCGAGTCCCGAGTTCGGCATGGTTTTCACCACCTGGCTTAAGTGAGGGGGAACGCTTCACGTAAGTATCTATCTCATCTGAACATCATCTCATCCATTATCGCTTATCTAGCATCTTCATTCAACCTTTCGTAGTTCAACGCAAACGTAAACGAACTGCTACATTCACAATTATGTTCAACGTAAAGCAGTAAATGAACTAGGCTCGGGATGTTGGAACACAACAAAATCTCCCCAGATTACACTTTTCCTCTATAGGTTACAGTTTTTAAATGCAGTTTTGCCGTTAAATAGATAAATAAAATCACAACTGTAATAATCTATCCAAGAAAAGGATGGCGTGAAAGCATGAGTCTTTATACTTTAATTAATTAATGGGATTTAGGTTTTTGAAGACCCGTGCGTGATGATGTAATAAATTGATGATAGAGATGTATGATGAAGAGATATATGAATAAATAGATGGAACAATGTTTGAAAGGTGAATTATTGAGCAGTGGTGCAAGGAGTGGCAGAGGAAAGCGAGAATACAGACAAGCCCTGTCAAGAACACACTCTGACAAGCACACATTCCTCAAAGAGGAATTTCCTCGTGGATTAAATGGGGAGCCAAAACCGCGTCCTAGAAGGATAAGGCATATGCGATAGCCCTTCTCCCTCCTACCTTTTACCAATGCTCAGAAATAAGTATGTCATTCATCACTCTCTCCCTCTCTGTCTCTGTCTCTCTCTCTCTCTGTCTCTCTTCCATTCTCTGTCGCTCTGTCTCTCTCGTCCTCTGCCTCTATCTCTCCCTGTCTCTCTCTCCTTCTGTCTCTCTCCCTCTGTCTCTCTCTCCTGTCTCTCTCCCTCTCTATCCTTCTGTCTCTCTCCCTCTCTCTCCCTGTCTCTCTCGCTCTCTCCCCCTCTCTCTGTCTTTCTCCCTCCCTCTCTTTGTCTCTCTCTGCCTCCCTCTCCCTGCCTGCCTCTCCCTGCCTCCCTCTCCCTTTCTCCCCCACTCTCTCCTCCCTTTCCCTCTTTCTCTCTGTCCCACACACATACACACAGTTACGAGTACTCCCTGACGTCTCACACCGCTGGGCCACGTGCTGGGCGTCGCGGCGCGTCAAAATAGCCGCTTCCTGGAGCGCTGTCCACGGTGGGCGCACTTTCCTCCGAAATAGATCGGCTTGTACCGAAAATCCAATCCCGCGCCAGAAGCCAGGTTAAAAACAACCGGCCACTTACGTAAGATTGGCGTGGTTATCGTGATGAACAGGCTCTGGAGCCATTTTTAATTCCTGGACGTTTGTCAAGGTAGAATGAAATAATGTGTGGAGATGGGATACGCAGTTCAAATTAGAATCTGACGCAAAAATCGCTATGTGGGAAATTTATATTTAAGGTATTGCTGGCGTGAAAAATAGCGAGAATGTAAGCCAGGAATTACTAATTTATACCGTTTATTTTGTTCTATTTGTTTACAATTACCTTCGTACCAAAGAGAATTGAGGGGTAGGCGGAGTTAAGAAATTAAAAGCATTTTCGACAAAGTGTCAATTTGTTTATTGCTTGCAACATTTTAATATAACGCGTTTCATAGTATGTTGCCATAACAAATTGATGTATTATTGATGTATGCAAAATAGCAATATAACGTGACGATACGAAATTACACAATTTCCATGGTTATATCGGAAAATATGTGCAATATTGAAATGGAGCATTCAATATATCAAAAACGATAGATGAAAGTGTTTTTTTTAACGCTAGTGTGTTTTGGAATACAAAATTACAGCTAATATAATATTCACTAAATAGTATACAACGTAACAATTATGTTAAGAAATCTCTTGCAAACGGTAAGATTTAGTAAGTTTTCTTCATCTCCAGAGCATTAGTGCATTATACTAAAATTTCGTTCTATACCTCACAAAACATCTCCTCCCTACTACTAGTAAGTTTTTCCAAGATATCTCAAAACCAATCTTTTACTTTCTATCTCAACTCTCTCAACAATCTCAAGGCTATTTATTGCACCGGAAATTACTATTTTTTAATCTTCTTTCATTCATTTTCGCAGCGAATCCGCGCCACTCCGCCCGAATGCCAGTTGCTTCTTGGAGGTTGAAGAGGGCGCGCTGCAGCCGGTCGGTCGGGTGCGGCGCCCCGGCGCCACCAGAGGGCAGCAGCTGCCGGGCGACGCGGCTGCAGCGAGGAAAAGGCTCTACCGGAGCGCGCCACGCACCGCGCTTCTCCAAGGGTGGGGGAGTGATTGATTGTTTTGTCGCCGAACGCGTCAACACCCATGAACAGTTGTCCTGTAAGTGTGGTGTATGTTACATTGCTCGAAGAGGCGGTGTTCCTCCGACGTCGATCAGCACGTCGGCTTACGAGTGTTAGTCCCTTTGCCACAAGGCATCTTCGCCAGGCATCGCGCTCAACTGTATTCTTCCTCGAACAGGGGTGTGATTGATTGCTTATTTTGTCGCCGAACGTGTCAATGGATATGAACATTTGTCCTGTAAGTGTGGTGCGTGTTATATTGCTCGAAGAGGCGGTGTTCATCGACATCCGTCGATCAGCACGTCAGCTTACGAGTGTTAGCCCCTTCGCCACAAGGCATCTTTGCCAGGCATCGCGCTCAACTGTATTCTTCCTCCAAGAGGGGTGTGATCGATTGCTTATTTTGTCGCCGAACGTGTCAACGGCTATGAACATTTGTCCTGAAAGTGCGGTGCATGTTATATTGCTCGAAGAGGCAGTGTTCCTCCGACGTAGATCAACACGTCGGCTTACGAGTGTTAGCCCCTTCGTCACAAGGCATCTCCGCCAGGCATCGTCCTCAACTGTATTCTTCCGCCAACGGGGATCTGATTGACTGATTATTTTGTGGCCGAACGCGTCAACCGCTATGAACATTTGTCCTGTAAGTTTGATACATACTATATCGCAGGAAGTGGCGGTGTTCCTCTGACGTCGATCAACACGTCGCCTTGCGGGTGTTTGGTCCTTCGCCACAAGGTACCGCCCCAGCCGGAACAAGTGCTTCCGACTGCTACCCCGACATGTGTGATAACGTAAGTGTGCGTTGTAATGTGGGGAGGGGTCAGGAGGGAGAAGGGAGGTCATGAGGAAGGAGAGGATGCGCGGTCCATGGCCGTTTGTTAAGTTATTAGTTCGGCATTCGCCTGGAATTAATGGGAGAAACGGAAAACTACTGATCAAAGCAGGCGGCCGGTAGAATTCTCCAGTAGCAGAGGCTGATCAGTTGAATCTCCGTCACCGAAAATCTCCATCACCGTGGGCATTCGTACCGTGAGCCTGACACTCAGGGTTGCAGTAGCAACAGTTGTTACCCAGAGCTAACTCATTTGATTCGGGGTGATGGGGAAGAGGGAGTACATGACAACCGTCTAACGGAGTGGCCCAGGTAGTAAGTGTTCAAAATGAATACCATTCCATGATCTACTACTTGTACAATGGAACACCTAAGAGATATTTGCGATATTTGTGATGGGCAGAAACGGATACGTGGGAAAAATGAATACAAGTTTTTTGTATCTTCATCTAAGGTTATGTTACATTTTTACTGCTTTCGACTTGATGTCAGTTGTTTTTCTTTTTGGGGGGTAGCTTGACATTGACTCCATCACATCATTACATCACAATTCGAATTTTGAAATTTATTATCTGCGTATTGAGATATCGCTTTCTACGCAAACTGAATACTGTTCACCAGATGAACAATACAAATATACCCTCAAAGATGTAATACGCTGTAGAAAGTTCACAGTGATTACGATTGTCAGTTTTTACGCCTTGTCAAATAGCTCAGCAGCAGCAGAAGAGCATTCACAGCTCACTTCTTTGTCTCTCGACTAAGTAGGATCAAAACACGAGCATAAATGAGATCTTAAGAAAGGCAGCAAAGCTAACCATTTCACGAAACAATACTCAGCGAAAATGGGAGAATATTTTCACCTTAAAGCTGAGTTAGTGTGTCTGGAGGATTATTTCTGAAATTCACTTTATTCTTGTTTCATCATGGGTGTTTGAGAGTAAATTAATGAGTTACCCGCTCGTCACATGGGGAAATTGGTAGAATTTCTGAATGTTAATCGTGGGAAATAATATTCTGTTTAATAGATGAGGGTAACTCTTTTTAGCGGGTCTCTGACACGTGGGAAGAAAATTCTCGTGATTTATACAGTGGGTCTCCGCACGGTCTGCTTTTTCTCTTACAAGGGCTCTCGTAAACAAGGTTCCACTGAATCACAGAAAACAAATTATAGAAAGTAGTGACTACACTAGTGATTTATTTGCTATCGTCCACGAGGAAGAGGGAAAACTGCTCAAAGAGAAACGTTAGAAAATCAACAATACGGTTTACTGATGCACTGTAAAGAAGTATACGGCGAAAACACGTCTTGTAGTCCTGAGAATGTAGCTGAAATTATACAGCGGAATCGAAGACAAGTTGTAGGACTTGCGTGGGGAATATTGAGTGCGAGTTCCGAAGTTCAGAATAGAGTACGTGTGCAAAATAAGAATCGATTTGTAATCGACGTCACAACTGTCATTGAGAGCGGTTTGGGATTATGAGAGAACAAAGTACGAAGAAGAATATTTTTGGAATCTTAAAGACCGAGATACGGAAGAATCAAAGAACATGATGGAGTCTATTGAAGGAAAAAAAGAACAGGTGATAGCGTTCAGAAACCATGAAATTGACGATCAAATTAAAGAAGCAAAAAAGAGCGAAACAACATTTAGGGAAATTGATACCAGTGATTTGCCATCGTGAACTGAAATCTGACGAAGGTTGGGAACAATGCAAATTTCAAGTGTGTATTGGCGGAAGATTCGCGTTATCTTCTACGTGATAGAGAAGGAACAGCAGTAGAGCCAGATTTTAGATCGCCGCAAATTATGGGCGATAGAGTTTAAATATCAAATACATGCCACTGCTTTGATAGAGAATACTAGCTGGATAATAGCAACAAATTGGCATGATGCAGGACTTCGAGGAGAGTCAAACTGCAAACAAAGAATGTTGAGAAGCCTCAAATAGAAGTGGATCATTATACAAGTTCGTTGCAGGGTTGGTTGGATGATGAAAAAGAAACGTAGTGAAGGTTGAATATAAAATAGTTTTGAACCTGCACAGCTTGTAAATTAAGCAAGTGAAACGATTACATTGGAAAACGAGCGGGTTGGAAGTCGAGTGGATGGGAACCGAGAAGGTTAAAAGTCGAGCAGGTCGAAGGACGAAAGGCTTTTAAGTCGAACGTGTGGGAGTCGAGCGGCTTCGACACCGAGCATGTCGGGAGCCGAGCGTTTTGGAAGCCGAGCGTTTTGGATACCGAGCGCGTTGGACAACGCGGTTGCAAACTGAGCAGATTGGAAGACGAGCGGGTTGGAGTCGAACAGTAAGTCGAGCAGGATGGAAGTGGATCCACTTTCGGAAGTGGAGCATTTTGAACGACGAGCGTGTTGGATGGCGAGGGGGTTGGATACACAGTGTGTTGGAAATTGAGCTAGTTAGACGACGAGCAGGTTGGCAGTCGAGCAGGTGGGAAGTCGAGCATGTTCGGAGTCGAGCAGGTTCGAAGTCGAGCTGGTTCGAAGTCGAGCTGGTTCGAAGTCGAGCTGGTTCGAAGTCGAGCTGGTTCGAAGTCGAGCTGGTTCGAAGTCGAGCTGGATTTAAGTTGCACAAATTAGCAAACTGAGCAAATTGGAAGTTGAGCTTATTGGAGGGATTGGTCGAGGGGGTTGAAAATCGAGCAAATTGAAAGACAACCATGTCGGGAATCATGCTTGTTGAAAGAAAATCAGTCTAAAACGGGGCAGATTGAAAACTGACAGGTCCTCAGCAAAGCAGTTTGGTTGCGCAGCAGTTTGGAAAAAATGTTACGACTTCGGAAGCGGAACATGGGGCGAGTGCAACCGCAGTCTGCTCGCTCACCCCGCGCTCTGACTCGCTTCCGATATTGATGAGCGCCCGAACTGAATTATTGAGCAGCCGTGCACCCGGCCACGCTACCACACTTTATTACTATTACAACCCATAACGCCAGGCCCCGCCCAGAGACAAAGAACGCAGATATGTTAAATATACGGAGGACGCACCGCTCACAAACAAACAGAACGCCGCCCTCGCGAACGTGGCGCCGCGCCGGGAAATGAAAGAATCATGAAGCAAAGATATCCGCGGGAGGCGCCGAAGCATGAAGATTATGGTATAAATATACACGAATGGCGCGAAACGTACGATGGGCAGTAAACGTTAAAAATGTACGACGCGCGCCGAAGAGCCGACAAGCCGAGAAGCCCAGAGACCCTTACAGCGTCCACGCAGCGGTGGATTAAAGGGGGCAAAACACCGGAGGAAAATTAGAGGTCATCAGAGCGCGAGGTGGAAACGGAGCTAGAAGGAAGAGAGAGACAGAGAGAGGGGGCCGGTTGGGCTAAAACGGTCAGCGCAGGAAATGAAACTGACAAATGAAGAAAATTATGTTAAACATACACGCGGGTCGCCCGGAGGAAATGAAGGGATGGCGGTAAGGAGGGAGGCGGGGAAGCGGAGAATTGATGGGCAGCGAGGGGCGTGGCCAGGAGGAAGGGTAGTTGGGGGAGGGGAGGGGGAGGGGAGGGGAGGGGAAGGGAGGGGAGGGGCGAACGACGCTACGAGCGATGGCAGCGATAAGCGCCCTCGCGCGAGGGGAATGCTTAAGAGATGTGAATGAGCACAATGCTCTTCTTGGTGTGGCCGCGCCTCACGGCTTCTGCTTTTCTTCAGCTCCCGAACCATCAACAGTGCCGGCGCTGGCCATGGGCAGACCGGGCGATCGCCCGGGGCCCCGCAATTCACAGGGCCCGGTGATGGGATTGATGGAGAAAATTAGTAAACAATTGAAAAAGAAATTAGAACTCGAGAAAATCGTCATTGTAATTTTATAAGTCGCTGTACAGTAGTCTGATATTTCATAAAATGTTCAATTACATTTTTTCCCTTAAATAATTACATGTAATAATTACTTGTAAGGTATGAAGAGGCCTTCCCTCTATGAAATAAATCAAAAGGGCGCTAACATTAAAATATGTTCTACTGAAATTTCTATTTATTATCTCATGTATTAAAGAGGTGATTTTATTGATTCATAAAGTGTGAGTGAAGATTAGTGTTTACTAACTAAACAGAATGTTTGAGGTTTTTTAGCGTTTTAAGCTCTTTGTAGAAATTGTAGTATTCGATTACTGAACACTTTTACTTAATACTGTTTTTAAATATATTTCCAAAAACTTTTTTCTAGCTTAGACATTGTAATTTTTGTAATTTATTGAAATAAAATAACTCGTAAAGTTTCTTGATACAACTTTAACATTTTGATTTGGAAGACGTTTACGTTTCAGCATTGCCCCGGGTACAAAACTTTATTGCTCCGGCACTGACGATCAAGCGCCACGAACAAGTAAGGCTGGCACCGGCTGTGAATCTATCGTTGCCGCATTGTATATACCACCTACTACCTTGTGAGGTATGTATATATGTAGCGGTGAGATACTTACAATTGTCGCAAGCCAGGTTCGCGAGCTTCCTCGTCGTACTGCTTCACGTCGTACTCGCGACTGCTTCAAAACCGTTCCTATTATTCGTACAATCATTTCCAAGGAAACGGAGGCGACAGATTTTCGCAGGTTTGCAAGCCACGATTGATCGTGTGGGAGAATGTGGCTCCATTTGATCCTAAAGTCTTGTGTAGATATTTGTGTTTTCAGACAAATTTCTTGCAGCTCACTGCGGTTTATATCCGATCAAAGATAGATTCTAACGGTACATTTTCCACCGATATCGGACATAATTTTTATAATCGAGTAACGTTTATAATTGAATCTCACTAGCATTAAGTGCAGTTATGACTTTTTATCCTTTCACGATCGTAGCTTGTATAGTCATGTACGATTTTTCATTTGTAGATAGAGGTTCCGTGACCTCGTGCATTGAGAGAATGCAATCACTGAGAGATAGAGAGGTGCGAGGAAGTCATTCTAGAAGGTTTGCGAACAAACTATTTTGTTTTAAAACAGATTTCTGTCCAGTGCAATTATGCATCACGCATTTTATCAACACGCATTTTATCAACGCGTTTTAAACAGAAAGCATTCCGGTTTATACAATATTCTTCCAAAATAACAGGTTTACTGTTATATTTTGAAACCCAATTTCTTGGTAATGAATTATTAACTGCTTGTGTGTTCTTTAGAAACGCTATGAAGCGGTTAAGAGAATTTGAAGTAGATCTCAACTTCGTCGACAAACAATTGTACAAGAAAAATTATGTTCAGTAAAGCCTGTAACAGCAGATAAAGTCATGTATTTGATGGTAAAGTGTCAATAAAACCCAGAGATTTATAGCGAAACAGAAAAATGTGTAATACAATGAGAATATATTCTAGTTTATGACGTGGTTCGCCAACATTTTATGCCTAAGTCACAGGACATAATAAACGTCGTTACAAGACAACTTCCTGAACATTACAAGGTTCGTTAAATCAAGGGGACGTGTGTTGAACGTTAGCTCACCGTTCACAAAACTGACGAATGCTCACTAGTGGAAGCAAATACAGGGTAACTTTAAACACCACAACTTTTAACTTTTAGTATCATTCAACATATTTTAAAATTTAATTATTTTATACTTCTGAAAATCTAGTCAATTTACTTAAATAAGTTGCAGTTCATCACGTTTGAAGAATAGGCTATCGCTTTCTTTAAATATTAAAATTTTTAATACATTTTAAAATCGTATTAACTAAAAATTGTCGGTCAGTTTCAATGTCCGAATTCTAATACAAAGTGACTGCACGAAATATTAGGAAATAAAGTTCCTCCAGAAGAATGTACCGGCTTAGGTGGCTCAGGGCATCAACTGACGTCACTAATGCCTCCGACCGGAAGGTCCGAAGGTTTGGGTCCCGAAGATGGAAGAATATTTGACACTAGCTTCATAGCTGGGTCGAATTCAGCCGCTATCTGGAGGAGAATTCTAGCGGCCGGCTGCTCCAATCGGTAGTAATCCAATGTCGATTCGATCAACAGACGAATGCCGGAGTAGTTCCCTAACAAACTGACAATGGACTGCGCGCGATCTTTCCTTCCTCTTCCTTGTCCTACCCTCACCCCTTACGTTCACACACTTGCACTTACATGCACTATACTACTACACATGTCGCGCAGGTGCTTAGAGTTTATCCTTGCAGGGGCGGTGCCTCATCGGTTGGGGAAAATCCTGAAGTCTCACGATCCAGCGAGAAACAATTGCCGCCATCTCTCGGGGGAAAACATACACTACATTTACGGAACTAATGATCCCAGCAGTTGACGCGCCTGGAAACACAAAATAATCTATCAATAAATCCTCAATAATTTTGTTAATGTTGCAAACTCTTACATAGCAAAATATATGAAATGCATTACGATCTTTCTGTTTACCCATTTTGGTCGTCGCCGGTTTCTTATGCAAAATCAGATAATTCTTTGGTCATTTTGAAGTGGTTTAACTAGCGATGCAATACCGTTTCAGCACACAATTAACACCCTTAACAAGGCACTTATTTCAACGACTGTCCCCAAAAGAAGTTTTATGGCCGCATCAAGCGGATTGACTCGCACGTCAACGCAGCGCGTCGCGGTTTGTACAGGATCCCAATTTGAGTGAGACAAGAAAATTGGCGGGATCGGCGGGGCCTGGCCTGGCCCGGCCGGTCCGGAGCCGCTCCCACCGGCCCCCGCGCTTTCCATTTCGATGGATATCGACCGGAAGGGACGGGAATCCGTTTAGGAGAGAGCAGCGGCCGGGGAGATGATTCGAACGCGCCTGCTGGCTGCCTGGACAGCCGTGTCGTAACTGCGGCAATCGCCGGGCGAGATGGATGCAACGCTCGCCGTGCAGTGGGTCAAAACGTCACCTCGAAAATTTGGATCAAGAAAATAATCTTCTCGATTGATTATTTCGGGTATCTGGGTGCGACAACCGCCAAGGTTGTTGGTCCCGTAAGTGTAATGCATGTTTTGTCGGAAGATGGAGGTTATGTTTCCCCTCTGAAAGGTGAAATCTGGCGCCGACCTGCACGTTTGCTAGCGGGGCTTTCCCCGCAAGGAGGAACCTTCCCCTCACCCCCCAACTGGGGCAAGGTCTAAGCTCCCGTCTGGTCTCCCGAAAAGTGTGATAATGTAAGTGTGTGTGTGTGTGTAAGTGTGTGTGTGTGTGTGTGTGTGTCAGTGAAGGGTGAGAGTAGGACAAGGAAGAGGAAGGAAAAATCCCCCGCGGTCCATGCCCCGTTTGTTATGGTACTGCCCCGGTATTGGTACTCCTCCGGCATTCGCCTGGTGTTGATCGGAGAAACCACGGAAAACTACCAATCAGAACAGCCGGCCGCTAGAATTCTTCTCCAGACAGCGACTAAATTAGATCTTGCTGACAAACTAGAGTCGAAAATCCTGCCATCGTTGGCAATCGAACACTTAATCCTCCTTGACAGATGGACTGCTTGACATCAGTTGATGTCCTGAGCCTCCTAGACCCGTAATAATCTTCTTCAAAACCAATTTCAGTACCTTAGAGGCAAATGCATTTTTATTGAAATTTGGGCAATGAATCGTTTACTCTATATGTGTAACAGGCAAACATTGATATCTCCATCACTTTACGTGGTAAATAGTAGTTTATATTTGTCCCATCAATACATTCTGATAAATGAATTTCATTGTTTTAGTGGTCTTTACTTATTATACCTATAAAGAGCATAAAAATTCAGAAACATTTTTGATATTTAAATAATTGTTTTAACATTTAATAAATTATTTTATCTGTATTATTTTAATTTTTTAAAAATATTTGCAGTATTTATTTTCTATCACAAAAACGTAGGTTGTGATGTTTGATACAAACAAATATAAAGTTCTGCAACGTACATCACAATTTGCACATATGCTGTTATTTCAAAGCAAGCCATTTACACTACAAGGAGTAAATTATTTTCTCATTGCACGCACTGCCTTGTCTCATATTTGAAGTGTGTCACACATTAGCCTATATGTAAACTATGGACATTTCTGGATCACATATAATAAGTAAATTATAATGACTTGAGTGACGATTGAAGAAATTATTAAGTGTGACAAAAAACAATGGGGGAACATCATAAATCTCTAATAGAATATGTACCCGTAACTGGCTTCCAATGTACAGTCATGAAGATGAAACACTAACCGAACACCACTGTTTCAGAAGCACCTAGAACACCTGCAAAGCGTATTAATTTTAAAAAAACCTTAAATAAATATGAATCTGTTTACTTTTTCCCAACTTCTATAATTAGAACAATGGTTTTAATATTTTTAGGCCATCCTATGTAATCATTATTGAAGAAATATTCTTCTTATTAATACAATATGTTATCCAATTTTAAATATTTAAATGGTTTCATATACAGTTTTTCAAAATATGAGTTGTTTTTGAGAAATGTTGAGACAAACAATTTTCCAAAAATACATAAGATTTTCTGAAAAACTGTTCCAATTTTTCTTTTACCATTTTTTAAGGGTAGAGCACACAGAATCTCACAACGCAGGGGCTACATTGATTAACATATTTAAAATTTCAACAGTTTTAAGCATGTAATTTTTTGGATCACCTTGCATCGTTGATATTTACATTACATGTGTATTTGATACTTGTGCATATGTTGACACAAATGCTTCAGTTGAGCTCTAATAAAGTTTTCCGAAAATGATTTGTTGTGAAGCTTTTGACAACATATTGTTAAAATACAGTATCTACAAAATAACTACAGAAATAAAAATTAAACCAACATGTTTGTTGAGAAAATATCTTAAATAGTTCCATTGATTTTGTGTTTAGAATCTAGTCATTTCTGATGTGCCAGGTAAATATTAAAATATGCCATAGGAATTTAGTACGAATTACTTACAATTTGTGAAGATGGGTTGTATCAGTACATTTCTATAGACAAGGACATGCAACAAATATTATTCTGTTTACGTGTCTGAACAGGTCAAAGGAAGAACATGTTCATACTTTGTAAGTCTCGAAATATCTGAAGTTCTGTTACTGTAGGCGCAAATAATGTAAGTTTTAAATACATATTTGGAGCGGTACTTCCAAAATAGGATAGTTGAACTCCGTGATTTAAGCGCATTTTCTGAACAATCATCCAAATCCATAGTTCAAGAGTTGACGTTAACTCTGTTTTGATAATTTTTACTAAAAGTATTCATGACACCTCTTCACAAAGCGATCAGAGAACATTTGCTGGAAATATCTTCGACCGTTTGCAGTAAAAAAATTTAAACATATTTTTATAAGCATCGCGCGCCGCCCATGTAGAAGACAGTTATTGTTGCTGGAATGTCCTCAATTTTATCATGGGAATCAACACCGACCTCCAACTCTTTCTGAATCCTGGCGGCGTGCCATTCAGGTGAGAACTCCCCACTGTTTGCGGAACGAAAGGAGCGGATGCCATTCGATAGCCTTAATTTAAATTAGGATATTTAATTCGGGCGTAGCATTTTTGCTGTCAGGAGAGAATTAGTGGAGAATCCCTATGAGCAGAATCTCTGCTCATAAATCTTTTCTAGGAGGCTGTCAGGACGTAGCGCTCACACCGCCGAGAGGGAGAGAGAAGAGGGAAAGGGAGGGGGAGGACAGTGGAGGGGGAAGAGAGTGAAGAGCGGGGGTGGTTTTGAGCATAAAAGTTGGTCACCCCCGCGATCGCTTTGGACATTCTTCTTAGACGCGGCATATATCCCGAACTGTTGTTCATGACTCGTCCAAAAGATAACAGCAGGTAAATCCCTCAATTTTAAACATATGGTACATCTTATACTGTGATTATGATGGACGTGATCTTGCAAAAAGAGCTTTAATAAGGGTATTCTTAAGCTTCATAAAATTTTAGTGGGTCACACACAAATGTTAGTGTATGTTGATATTTTTTAATTATGTTTAATTACAATTATTATAGCAACTATTTTGGGGTTTAACATTTTTATTCACATTATTTAGGAAGCAGTCTTCAAATCTTGATGAAGTTGATAGAAAAGATTCTGAATGAAAGAATTCGAGAGTCCTTCTCTGATCGTTCCCTTCCATTGCTTCCTAAAATTCATTTCAGGCATATGCAAAGGCAGCACTTTGATAACATATTGAGTGCCAGAAGGCCTCCGGTGGCGTAACCTGAAAACCTTCCGAGGGGCTACGAGGTCGCCGGCGGATACGACGCACGTGGAAGTTCTAGCAACTCTATTTCGTGACATCGCGTGTCTCTAATGACAGCGGTTCATAACCCCTCTAGGAGAAATATAAAACATCTGAAACGTGCCAGCAAGCACGTTTTCTCGCGAATGTCAGTGTACATCAAATATACGTTGTTCATAATCGAGTGTAATACGGATTGGCACCTGACTAAAATGCCACGCGATTCTTCTTTCCCTACTGCATATGTCTCATCCTGAGGATTGGGATTATGATTGTTCGCCCATCCCTGACGATTCTCTTTACGGGATCTTGAAAGGATCCGGTCAAACTGAGAGAAAGTAAATGCCAATCCATGTCCCAAAATAGGCTGCAGGCCATCGAAAAGGATATGATACCCATTTTGATCCATCAGTAAAACATTAAAAGCAACGATTTTAAAGACGAATCCACATATTCGGCATTCGGCGAGTAGTGGGCGACTTCTCACGCAGCCCCAAGTAACCGAGGCGCTTGGACGAATATTTGATTATTTTGCCCAGACGACCAACGCGGGTGGAGCGAGCACCGAATGTTTGGTGCTCGGCAAATAGCGAACACCCATCACCACTTCCAGGAATTTGTCGAGCGTTCCTTCGCCACATCATGAACATTATAGGTGCTCTTGGCTGGCTGGGTGACGCCGCTTCGCAGGCTATGAAGCCAACCAACAACGTTGGATTCACAGCGAAGCGGCTTCAGCCGGGCATCCAAAATACTCACGAGGCTCTGGCGGAGGAAGCGTACGACTTTGCCCTAACAGCGAGTTTCCAACTAGCTGAGCATTACCGGATACTTGGTCGCCAATTCCGTGATGGACGTCCCCGACCTTCGCGCCGTCCGCACCCTCCCGCGGTCTCCCTGCAATTTTCCGCCGGCCGCATCCCCAAGTGGCGCGCGGCAACCCTTCGCCATAAATAACGGGCGGGGGAGGAGGAGCGCCGCATTAGTCAATTTCCTCCGATTCACCACCACCCCCGCCGCCGCCACCGCCACCCCCCTCGGCGCCAACTGCCAACTGGCCTCGAGGCAGGGCGCTGGGCGGGCGCGAAGGGCAGCAGACGGCACCTTGAGGACGTGGCGGATCGAAATACTCAGGCTGACGGGGGACGGTTGAAGTGGAGGAGGATTCGTTGCGGTAGAGAAATCTTTCAAGGGTGGACAAGACAGACGAGAAGGGGTGGTGGAAAAAAACGTTTGCTGGCGAGAAAAAGGAGTAGAGCTCCAAAGAATTGGGGTGTTATAGTACGTTCAAACGCGGCTAAGTAAGTTGATTCTGAAAGTTAACGAAGTAATAACCTGCTGCCATGGTGGTAAGTGGCTTAAAGGAAGACTCGATTATGTTAGAGCGACGTATTCTCCTTTTTGTACTACGAATGCTTCTCGTATGATAAATTATATAAGAGATATACAAGGGGAAAGCCAATACAGAAATAAAAAATTGAAATTTTGAGAAGAAATTTTCAAACTATTCGTGTTCGGGAACAGAAAGTATACAATTGTTTTAAACTGATACTGACGCTCAAATTCGAATTATTTCCAAATCTGTTTGCAGACGTTGTCATGAGTTAGATCTGAAGACACGTCGTTCAGTAGAGAAACCTCAATGTATCTCAGGAATGTGGATTTATATTATAGAGATCTATTCTCTTTTTTGTACTATAGACGATATATTCTTGAAAGTAGGAAAATGTAAATATTTCATTTTTCTGTGTTAAGAAGCTGTTTGAAGTGTTTGCAGTAAAATATGTTTCTTTCAGAAGAAGATTTATTTGACAAATACCCTTCTTTGATGAAGTGACGAGGTACTGGGTGCGTACTTGAAGATAGAAAGAGCATTTTATCAGCATGAAATATCATTGAGCAACATTTTTTTAAATGCGTGGGACGTAATTCCCACACAGAGAAGACACAGACAAGTAAGAGAATATAAATGGTATATTTTATAAATAACAAAACATTCAAGTATTGGATGCATATTGCATATTTCAGAGAATTAAATAATGATTTTCACGCATCAAATGTTTTCATACTAGAAAGAGCTGCTAGGCAAGGAGAGGCGGGTGGGTTGGGATAAGGCGGGATAAGGGGATACGAGATGCGTTAGGAAGGACCACGATGGATGTAGCAGAGTGGAGATGGCGTGAAGCAGTGGTGATGTGGGATGAAATGGGGTACCGCGGGACGAAGCGCGGGATGAGAGACAGTGTAGGCTTAGGGGGAAGAGGAAGGCAAAGTGTGTGGGGCGTTGCAAGGTAAAGGAAATTTTGTGGAGAAGCGTCGAGAGGGGTATGGTGGAAGAGGTTGGGGCAGGGTGATGCGGGGTGGGTAGGCTGGAGAGTGGGTGAAGTTGTGGAATGATATAGGGGGCGCAAGGGGGTGCGCGTGAGCACGCGCCATCACTGCCGTCTCCACCGCCAACTCCACCACCGTCACCGCCTACACTGGTGCTACCACCGCCACCACCGCCGTCGTCACCGCCGTCACCGCCGTCACCGCCGTCACCGCCGTCATGGCCACCATCGTGACCGCCATCGCCGACACTGCCACCACCGCCACCACCGTCTCCACTGCCTCCATCGCAGCTACCGCCACCACCTCCATTGGTGCTACTGCCGCCACCGTCTCCATTGCTGCTACCGCCGCCACCGCCGCCATTGCCTCCACTGCTGCTATCGTCGCCACCACCGCCACCACCGCCGCCACGCCGCCGCCGCCACACCTGCCGCGCACCGGCACCTGGTGACCGCGCCGCGCACTTCACCTGTCTCGGCGGGGGCGAGCGAACACCGCCTCCTCCACCACCGGCGCAATAAGAGCACTCCAGTACAAAGAAGGTCAAAAGGGGGAAGAACACATTATGGCAGAAAAAGTATACAATCAACGAAGCGGCAAGAAGCAAGCTCACTCGCAGCAATCTGGAATTGTGAACGAAAGGGTAAGTGCATTCCATGAATACACAAAGCAGTCGTACATTATGCAGTTATGTTAAAAAAGCTAGTATGTTAAAAAATCCGGAAACATCTCAGAAGGCAGAAAAGAAAAAGGAAAAATGATAATCTTAAATGAAAGTGATAATGAGAAAATATAATAACAATGGATTCTCCAAGCTTAACGGATGCTAAACTTGAAATATTTCCATGAAATCGGCATCACTGGTTGCACTTGCATGAAAATTTATTCTGATAGTGCTAGTTTCCGGATGCTCGTAGATGATTCACAGGAGATAGTAAGAACTTATTTTATAAGTACAGAGGAATAAATACTTTTCTAAAATATTTTTCTCACAAACTTGATTTCCTAAGAGGTACTAATTCTCGAAAGATAGAAGTGCTACATTGAGCATTTTTGCATATTATACGACTACATATAAGACTACAAATAAAATTCGATTATTTCAGTTTTGAAAACTATGGTTCATCCAATACTAACCAGATCTTCGCCATAATAGAACGTTCGGCATGTTAAACCAATCATGGATAAAACCAGAAATATCCAATTTTCTGCCAGAAACAACTTTACCAAAGAGCTCACGAAGGATAAATTCTAATTACAAAGATGAGAAACAAAACAAGGGAATGCGAAATGCGTGAGAACACAATAAAAAAGGTGGTAAGGATAAACCTCACATCAGTATTTTGGCATGTAAGAGAAGTTACGAAACAGAAAAGGAGAAAGAGAAAAAAAAATGGAGAGAGCACACATAAGGCAAGGTAGAGAACAAAAGATTTACACAGTCGCCTTAGGGGTATGAGAGTAAAAGCCACAACTAGGAGGGAAGAAGACAATTGAAGAACACGGGGGAAAGAGAAGGTAGTTAGAGGGAAGGCAAGTCGGAGGAGCCTCCTCCGCACAGAAGCCGCCCGGCCACGCAGGGGGAACAGCCCCAGGGCCACCGCCGGGCGGTCGGTCGGAAGGCGCAGGGCGTTGGGTGGGCGTTGTGAGGGCGGGCGGGGGCCGGCGGGAAGGGACGGCCCGTGATTAGCCCCGCTCGCCGTTGCCATTAGCCCCGGGCGCAACCTCCTGTTATTAGGCGGCGGCGGCGCAACCTGCCGCCCACCAGCCGGCGGGTCCTCTGCCACGCGCCCTCCCCTCCCATCCCCTCCCCGCCCTACCCCTAGCGCGGCTCCTTCCTCTCCGCGCCCCAGCAGGCGGCTTCGCCAGAGCAAGTCGCTGATCGAACCAGAACGAGAGCGCCGGGGTCGACCTGCAACATTGCGAGTTTCAATCGGGACCCCGTACCGTGCAAGTCAGCTCAGAGATGGTGCCAATAACTGGTTCCCACCGTCATCAAAGCGATAGCATAACATAGTCAAAGTGCATCAGCGGATTTTCAGTCCTCGTAATCATCTCACTGTGAAGGCTAGACAGCAGGGAAACAAGAAAGAAAATACACCCACTACGTTTACAAGTAATAGATTAGATATAAAACGAATGTAAATAATTGTAAAAGAGTAAGATTTTCTCTTAAATGATTTTGTATTGATAACAAATCACCAAATATTTAAATGAAAGTACAAAATACGAATAAAATGTACAATAAAACTATTGTAATTGCCATATTGTATTACGTACGACACTTCGAATCCACATCAAGAACAATACATGGCATGGACAAGTGATCAATTGACAATTCATTGTAATCGACAATAAAGTATATATGCTCCCAACATTCTGATTTCCTTATATCTATATTTATCACGATTTCAAATATTTGGAGATACCTTATGAAATATACTCATAACATTTTTCCGATTTTCAAACATAATAATTACAATACAAGAGCATCTCTAAAATTTGGCTTTGCTGGCAACATTAATTAAGTGAAGATGACAAAACAAATCTCACGAGAAACGTGGTGGTTTTCCTTTCTTCTTAAATTCACATTACAATGACAAAATAAACACACCAACCGTTTTTTTAGCAGAATTTTAACCTAAAATTGCAATTACGTCGTTAGAGTACCTAATTAGTACGTTAGGTCGAATTTATATCATCGTCAGGGATTGTATTCCTTAACCAGAGACAGTATCACTCCCTTCCCAGGCACTGCGACCTGGCCTCGGCAGCGGCGGCGGCGGCGGCGGCGGCGGCGGCGGCGGCGTGTGCCGGGGGTCGCATGCAACCCGCGCGGCGCGGCGCGGCGCGGCGTCGCCCACGTGTCGCCGTTTACGACGGGAGGCGCCGGCGGGGCACGCGAGCGCCCAGGGGCCCGGC
This sequence comes from Gryllus longicercus, assembly GCA_038098605.1. Classification (NCBI taxonomy): domain Eukaryota; kingdom Metazoa; phylum Arthropoda; class Insecta; order Orthoptera; family Gryllidae; genus Gryllus; species Gryllus longicercus. Next base: position 950,070 of record JAZDUA010000140.1, read on the forward strand.
GCCGCGACGCCGCTCGCTCCGCGCCCGCCGCGCCACACGCCTGCCTCGTTAGCACCGGCGGCAGCGGCGACGGCGGAGGATGGTGATAGAGGTGGTGGCGTAAACAGAGGCAAGGTTTCAGATAGTGACCGTGGCTTTGGCACTGCAACAGTGGCCCAGCGAAGGTACGCCTGTGGCTGTGGCCCAGTGACTGTGGCCGTGTTGCTGTGGCCCTGTGACTGTGGCCCTGTGGCTGTGGCCCTGTGGCTGTGGCCCTGTGGCTGTGGCCCTGTGGCTGTAGCCCTGTGGCTGTAGCCCTGTGGCTGTGGCCCTGTGGCTGTGGCCCTGAGGCTGTGGCCCTATAGCTGTGGCCCTGTGTCTGTGGCTCTGCGACGATGATCCTCTGACGGTGGCCCTGTGACGGTTCACCTGTGACGGAAGCACTGCAAGAGTAGCCCAGTGACGGTGATCCTGTGGATGTGACCCAATGGGTGTGACCCTATGGGTGTGACCCTGTGGGTGTGACCCTGTGGGTGTGACCCTGTGGGTGTGACCCTGTGGGTGTGACCCTGTGGGTGTGACCCTATGGGTGTGACCCTATGGGTGTGGCCATGCGGATGTGGCCCTGTGTGGTGTGGCCTTGCGGCTTTGGCTCTGGGTCCGTGGCACCGCGACGGTGCCCTGTAACCCTACGACTACGACTCGGCCATTGTCACAGCCACTGTGACTCACACTGTGAATCTGACTCTGACAGTGGCTTTATGGTTGTGACTGCCTGTGACCGCGGAGGGGCCGGGCGGGGGCTGTGGATGTGGATGTGGCAGTGGCACGGCCTTGCCCTCGCGTGACAGCACTCGCCCCAGCGCCCGCCCACCGCCGTCGCCGCCGCCGCCAGCGCGGCCGCCGCGTTGCCCCCGGGCCGACGGCTCCCCGACTTTCACAGTTATCCGCGCCTTTTTGTTGCCATTTTTCGGGCTGGTTATGCAAGTGGCCAAGGTTGGCGGGCGCCGGTCCGGCCCGCGTTGCGGTGGCCGCGACGATGGCGTGGGCACCGAAAGCGGGGATTGTGTTAGTGACGGCGAATGTGACTATGAGGTGATGGTGATTGAAACAATGCCGGTGGCAATGGGGTTGGTAATGGTGGCAGTGGCAAGAACGGTGACAGCTGCGGAATACTGGTGGCGGAGGAGGCGTTTATAAAGGTTTTGTTGTCGCCCTTGGGGAGATAATTGTGATTGCTATGGCGTTGGTGATGGAGATTTGTATGGCAGGGTTAATGTGTGCTATTCTCCTCTCAACTACGTCCGCGTTATATGTGATACAAGAATATATAAAAAAATGTAATATCAATAAGTAGTCTGATATTAATACACCCTCCACCAGTTTTAGAACAATCAGGTAATTCATTTATTATCAAATATATCCTTTTGTTACAAAGATAGATTAATTAAAATGCTTTGAAAGATATCTAAATGTTGCATGTCACAATCTCATCCCAACCAAGACATACGAACTTGTATACACTGTCACTTCATTCACGCAAATGGAGCATATCCACTTAAATACTCAAATCATTTAAAAGCCTTGCAATTAATATACATTGGTTAGTACCTCACTCGAAGAAGTACGAATGTTTTAACCTCGAACACTCAAAACGTAAATAATTTCTTTCAGTTTACGGCCATTTTCAATGCTATTAACTTGACCATAAATATAACAAGTCTTCAAACTGTCGTTAAAATTTTTAAACATTTAATTTGTTGTTTTAATCAATATTTATTTGAAGACATATAACTTGCCCAAAATGTGAATGACGTTTGTTGGGATGACGTTATGTGGTGACTTGCGTTTTGTGGTAAGTCCTCTTTGAACAGGTTACTTTAGCTGTGAAGTAACACTAGTTACCGTCTGTCCGAGAAATACGTCAGTAAAGATGTATGTACAATACAAACACCCCCAAATAGTAGCCATCCATTGAGAAACATACTGAATAAACAATTTTGTTGAACTATGTGACAATATATACACTAGTATTTGAGTATTGTCCTTCAATGTAATGTATGCCCAAAAAGATGTAATTGATGTGGATTCACACGTACTTCGTACATTTAGATATTCTTGTTTTAAAAATAAATAATAAGCTAGTTGGACAATTACGAATATTCTGCCCTTTGGAATAATTGTCTTTAAGATATATATTTATTAATAAGTAATGTTCAAGTAAAATTTAAACATTTGACTTGATCTGGCGTTTGAACAGTTGGCTCTAATCTGTAAATTATGTCGCACAGCGTTTATGAACAAACCAAATATACTATAGCTATATCCAAGTAATTACATTGCACATAGTATCAATCAGTTAATTATACATAGGGATTCAGTACGGTTTTGATCACCCTTACTATGTTATTATGTTTCTTAGTACATATAACTCAAAAGAACGAAACCTCCAAAAATGTAATAAAAGTTCCAGAAAGGCCTCATTTTATAATTAGACTCAAAGAAACGAAATTCTGTTTCCTAAGGGGTCTCGAAAACGGAGATTTAAGAGCTTAGAACTCACTGTGATTCACATTCTCGCCGTACGTACTTATTAAGTACGTATTATTTGTTACGAAGAAGTATTGCAATGTAGAAGAAACTGGCAATTTTTCGTCAAAAACGTCAAATTGTGAAAACCTGATATCAAAAAAGTGGATAATTCTTCTTTCTAAAAGTAGTAAATTACTTACTCTAGCCCATTGTGCAATCCGAATTTACGTTTTGTGTGTCCTTGATACCGAAAAATTGGTTCATAGAAAACGTCTGTTAGTTTGTAGTCAATGCTAGTGCCCAAACCGTGCCGATAATTTACTCCAAAATTGGTATTCCCCAATCGATGTGGCTCGACTCGAGGCCCTGCGAATTTCAAACGGTTATATTGATTTACGAGAGAATTTTAAATAACATCTTACCAAAATTTTCAAATTTTTTTCGGAAATTGCTGCAAATGTTCGGATTTTTTCTTCAAAATAGTAATTTACGATAAACTCTCTGAATTTTTCCATAAAATTGCAAATAATTAAAAATTGCGAAACTACAACATATGTGAAAGAGATTTTTCCATAATGTAATATGATCTTAAAATAATTAAAAATGCCAATTATATTTTTTTCTTAGGTTTTATCTTCATTTAACACTCTGAATTTTCAAAAATCGCAAAATTGTCTAACAATGGGAGAGAACATGTGTGCAGTTGTAGCAACACTAGCTGCTTCATGGTTCAGACAATTGATCTGAAAATATCCTTTTCGCCTTAAATACGTGTCATGCATCCAAGGGAGCTAATTTCCTATCCATCAGTTGCACATTTACGGAAATTTGTATTGCTGGCGTATAAAAAGTGTACCGAATAACCATCTTCACTTTGCGTATTATGAGTAAAGTGATAATATATTTTTGTAGTTGATTTTTCACACAAATTTTATAATTTGTTCATTTCAATAACGAGAAATTAGTATTTTCATTCTTAGAGATACTAGTGTAGTATAGGCAAATATATTGCTAAAGTAAAAGGTTTTTTCGTGTAATCAGAATGGAATCAAATGTAGCTATCGAAAGTACTGCAAATTTGCTTGCCCGTCGCCATATGTATTTTGGCAGTGACCTCGCGGATCCAGATCTAGAGTCTCGAGATGGCGGGTCTCGAGGTGCTAAACAATGCGTGGTTAGTGTCAGCAGTAAATCTACGCATCACGGGAGTGGAGTATACTTTCGAATTCACAGTCCTGCATAAGAAACTGCATATCACGCTCACTTGCATAAACATCCATGAGGGGCCAAGCCAAAAAGGCGAACACATACGCAAACGAACAACTGAATAACTGTGTCAAGATATAGGTAAGACTGGGAGTGAGCTTACATGACCACACCTTAGATCGAAACACTCACACCTACAATTGTGGAACTACGCAAATCCGTTCGATTTTCCAAGACGATTGTAGACGTAGTGTCATAATGTTTTGCGAGTTTCAATATATTATGATAATAAACACATTGAAAACCCGAAATATTTGACAAAAACCTAACCTACATAATTCAATATTTTTCCAGTTCACATACATGAAAACTCGCACAAAAATATAAAAGAAAGCTCCGTCGACTACAATGATTACGTCGCGCAGAATGCTTTTTACTAAACCACGTCCGAGAATACTTTCCGTGGCGCCGCGTCCACGCGGCAAGCGATGACGAATTGGGACCGAGATAATCGCAGCGTTGCTCCTCAACCTCCTCCGTTTGGAGTCGCCTTGTCCGCGAGCACGCAAGCAGGACGTCGCGACCATCTCGAGGTCACAAACGGGGCCGCGGCCCCGAAGATGCGGTGCTGACCGCGAGATTGTCGGAAAGAAATCCGTTAGCGCGGCTGGCGCTGCGGGCGACCCGCGCCGGGTGGAGCGGGGCAGCGCCGGCTAGTGTTGCCAACTTTTACGTATTTCTTTGAATCGCCCGATTTCTTGAACTAGCACCACACGCTTGAGGTCGCCGCTGCAAAAACAAACATTACCAAGATCCAGTCCAGAACCGTTTTCTTAGAACGATTACAAATGCCTCCTTGGTTTGTCTCAAACTTACAGCTCCTCAAAGAATTCCAAATTGATTCCATAGAACAGTATACAGTACATCTTTCGACCCTGTTCTATCATTCCATAACTCAAATTTAATATATACCTAACGTCTGGCACCGGCAAGCCCCCTCACAAAACCAGAATTAAAAATAAATATGCATACCAGGCATTCCTATTCAAATTTTTAGCTCTACATTGTTTTTAGAGGATTTTAGATTTATTTAACCAAATTAGTTTGTATTACAATTTTAAGGAAATTACAAAGTATGGCTTTACTACTTATGTAATGTCTATTAATTGTAGTGATTTGCGAATGCTCTATAAACATGAATTATGCTGTTATGCGTCCATTCTTTCCTGGACACGTAAACACTCTCGGGGTTTATCTTCTTCTTCCACGCTATGAAGATCAGTAGGGCAACCATGACAGGTGAATGATGATTAAATTGAAAAAAAAATATTTATTCACCCATTGTTAACAATAAGGTCTTTCAAATGTTTTCATGTATTACAAGGTTTTAAAATGTACAATAATTGGCAAATTAATGTTAATAACAACAATTACTATGAGAATTGAGAAGATAATTCCAGAAAGGGATCTTTAATTGTTGTCATTATGTAGATGATTCAATTTTTTTCTTTACATCAAAAACAGTTAAATCTGTTTGTGACGTGCGATGGGGAGAAGTTAATTTGAAGTTACATTTATGTCAAGAAGCAAAACAAGGGGCCATCTCAGCATTTGCTCAAAGATCAGGAAAACTGGACAAAAACCTGATGGAGTTGAAGTGAAGTACAGTACTGAAGAAGCTGAAGTACAATACTTTTTACAGGTTACAATGTTCGTTACAATAATTGTTACAGATTTCTTGTTACAATGAATGAGAATTTACGGAAGACTATTAGAAAGAAGTTGATAAGTTTTAGTAAATTGAGCTAGAACATTATAAAGGGTGCAATAGGTCTGTGGGGAAACGAGTTTTAATTTTCTAGGAGTTGGTTGAGCTGTAGTTGTATTACCTATAGAGAAATGCGTTGTTGTTGGACATGCTGAAAGTGAATTGTATAAATTAGTGGAATGATTTTTAACCAGATAATATATATATATATATATATATATATATATATATATATATATATATATATATATATATATATATATATGTATTTTCGAATTTGCTTGTTTGGGATGAACCATGGAGATTTTAATGTCCAATGAGTCAGTGGCGATGCAATTTGAATGATGATAAATGGAATGCTTGGTAGAGTGAAAAGGCCGACCACCCATTCGTGATGAGAACATCCGTCCGCGGGGTCCAAATCGACAGTCTTCGACTCCGTGGTCTTGTGCGCTGCTAAAATCTTCTGCGGCTCCGAGACAGACCAATCTCGTGTTTCTCTATCATCCACATCTTATGCAAATCATTTCGCCCTCTGTTTACGAAACTTTAGTTCTCGTTAGTCCTGTTTTTCTTATCCTTTCCAAATCAGAAAAAACAATTTGCACATTTGGAAGGCAATTTGAGAAGATAACAGTTTTGGGCAGCACCTTTTTTTCGCCCATTTTGACAACACCGATAAGTCTTTACGAATGAACATTTTTTTATGTTTTACAAATTGCATTTTTCCCTTCCTCGTAGCTACAAAAATCCTTTGCGACTTATAAATGTTGTAAATGATGGTTATATTTATTTATTGTCATCAGCGGGATATTAACCCTCATCCTAGATGAAAAAAAAACTAAGCTACAGTAACGCGACAAATGTGAATATTAACTTTCATTTATGATAAGAAGATAACACTATAAGTCACGGTTTTGTAACAATGTTACTCGCATAATTAAATTATTCTACTTGTTGCGTTGATTATTTCCAATCCATAAATTAAGAAGTGTTTTTTGATTATTAAACTGATTGTCTCTTGTGGAAAATTTAATCTAACCGATAAAAATTTCGCACATTCTTTTAACGTGTGAAAGCTCCTTTTCTCTTGTGATATTCCCTTTATTTTTTAAAAGAAAAGTTGGCAACCCTCAAGCGAGCTGGCGGGTGGCAGCGGAAGTGGCGGGGAGCGACGGGGTTGGTGCCGTGCACTGCCACCATCCATCGCGCCAGCGGCAGCGCCTCCCGCGGCCGCCCAACGCAACTTTTTGCAAGTATTTTTGCCGGAGGCATTTACATGCTCCTCTTTGAGGCGAACACGCGACTGAATTGGAGTTATAACCGGATACCGTTGCAGTTTCGGGTCAACGACAGGCGAATAATGCGCCTTTAGGAGCAACAGAAACTCGCACGGTCGATTTCATCGCTCTCTTTGATTGGCCAGTGGTTCTTAGGCCTTAGAAAACTACGTACAGTTATATTTGCAATTTTTGTTCACGTATTTGTGGAATATCTAACTTGTCTCATTAAAAGTTTTCGCTACTTCGAACTGCTTTTGAACACATTCTGTTTCTAATATTGGGGAAATAATGGTATCACAAGATACGTTTAATATTAAAAAAGGCTAGTTATAAATGATATGTTTACACCAAAGAGATTTCCATGAATGCCTACTTTTCATTGACTTAGAAGTTCATTAACACAATTAGTATCATCTCTCTGAACGGTTGTAAAAATTATTTGCAGTGCGAAAGTTCCTAATAATTTCGCTTTCCACTTTTGTTAAATTTCACAACTACATTATTATTCACTTTCTCTTTATAATGAATACACTGTAGTTAAATTTAACAAAAATGTCGATAGCAGGAGTTGCAAATTTCAAAACCGGTTGAGATAGCTTCGGGCAACAACTGCGAATCTCCAGGGTGGCGGTTTTTTATACTGGCTAGATAGCTCAGTCGAATTCGGCCGATTTCTGAAGGAGTATTCAAGCGGCCGGCTGCTCTGATCGATAGTTTTCTATGGTTTCCTCCATCAATACCATGCGAACGCCGGCGCTGTGCCTTCACAAACGGGCCATTGAGAGCTCCATCTCTCCCTCTTTATCCTTGTCTCCCCTCTCCCTTCACACACACACTTACGTGCACTACAGTGATACACGCCGGGAGAACAGTCGAGAGCTTCGAGTATGTCCCATGTCAGGTAGGGTCGCGCTGGCGGAGATGCATAGAAGGGGAACAATGCTCAAGCCAACATTTAAATCGTCTTCGGATCTCACGTTCCAGCGGGAGGAGGGACATCTACACTTCCGGAACCAATGACTTTATCAATTGACGTGCCCGGAAATACAAAATAATCAATAAAAATTCATGTTCTTGTAACAGTTTCATGAAGTCACATACACACAATGTGCGTTTATTACAACATTACTATATCAGTTTGTAAATACGTAGGAAATCCCAAAGATATTTAGCTGGCGGTTTCGTTCAGATCAATAAATGGATGAACTGTCACATTTCATTTCACATAGGGAAATGCTCAATACCATTATGTGATACCGACAAAAATGCGTATCAATGATTTTAGTACATGTGACTTAATCTGGTCTGTTGCAGATTTATTAGTATTTAGAACTTAATATAAATTACAATCTATTTACAGAAGTTTGGAAGAAGCCGTTTCGAAGAGACATAAGTCCGCAAAACTGATTCAATTGGAGTGCCGCTGACTACGAAGATTTTTCAGTCTCTCGGAAGAAAATTTCTGCTTTGGCAGACCATCTCTACAGCAACCGACATATTTAAAAGAAAGCGCCTTAGCTGTAATGAAACCGCTACTTCACCAAACTAGTAAAGAAGCGGTCTCAACTGCAACGAAGTCAGGCGACCAATTTGTCCTCGAGTTTGGAACTGGTTCAGGAGGACGTACCCCAAGAGCTGCTCTAGACATCTGGAAGGGTGTGAACCGCCAGACTCGGGTGGAAAAGGACGTAAGACCAACCGCCCTCGTCTAGGTAAATGTAACGAAGTGGCGAGATCGAAGTACATTTTCTACGGTCACATTAGGTGATATGAACCTGCGTAGAGATTGTCGGCAGCCGAGGCACTAATGGAATTTCCACTGTAAATTTAATCAACACACACTAATCTGGACTCTGTATTCTAAGTTGACTATAACCTCTGGAACGTACTTATACTTTTCTCCGCCCCACAGTTCTCACCTCATTCCATACGAATGCAGTTCACGCAGTCTTGAGAGACACTCAATATGGAAGCCTCTAATTAAGTGAATCATCAATGTATAGAAAAATATCTTCTCTTCACGCTGCAAAAGAAAATTAAAAAACAAAAATAAACAAAGAAAAACAATAAATAAATAAATAAATAAATAAATAAATAAATAAATAAATAAATAAATAAATAAATAAATAAATAAATAAATAAATAAATAAATAAATAAATAAATAAATAAATAAATAAATAAATAAATAAATAAATAAATAAATAAATAAATAAATAAATAAATAAATAAATAAATAAATAAATAAATAAATAAATAAATAAATAAATAAATAAATAAATAAATAAATAAATAAATAAATAAATAAAATGGGAAAGAAATGCGTTCAAGTTAGGCAGCAAGCGTTATAACCTCTTGGCCGCAGGCTGCCATTTTTTTGGCCGCTGAAAAATGGACCGGCGAGGTTGCTGGAAACCGCTGGAGCCGCCTAAGGCATGCTTCCCGCAACCGACCGCCCGGCCGCCTAGAGAGGCCGACGCGACGGACGCCTCCAAATCGGGCGGCGCCGCCTCCAACTTCCTGCGCGCGGGCGCAGCAGCATTGTCTTCCGGCTGTGCCAACACGCGGGACACACGTGGCTTCCAGGCGACGACGGCGACGACGCGACGGCGGCGGCGGCGGCGATAAATCTCGCGCCCGCTTTGGCCCGCGCGGGACGGCGCGTGCCGCCTTCTCGAGAGTGCCGGAGGACGCTGCCTTAACCGACGCTCTCAAGGTGGCGAGAGGGAGACTCCAGAGGCGGTCCGTGGATTGGGAATGGGGTGAAGTGAGAGCGCAGGCTTCCGCGGCCGGACTTCACGCGCTCTCACTTCACCCTAGGCTGTCCGGGTGACGCCGCGTCCATGGCGAAGGTGCCGACGTTTCGGTCGCCATTCTGCGACCTTCCTCAGGGCGTAATGCATTACGCGGCGTCACCCGGACAGCCTAGTGAATAATGAGGTGAAGTGTTATCCTCAAGTATCGTACATTTCCTGCGTTCTCATATATTTTATTTCTTGTAATTCCTCTAAAACGACTTTCCGGTGGTTGCTTTCCATGTTGCAACCCCGAGATCGATCCCAGGACGACGCAAAAATCAAGTTGTCGCTTTGCACTGATATGACCCAGTTCATAAAGCTTTGTGACAACGTGAAAGCTTCTCTTGGATAGAGAATGTCAAATAAATGCTATATTGGTTTGAGACCTGCTCAACATAGGTGTCCCGAGGCCACAGACGTTAGGTTGGGACGCCGTGGCTGGCATAAGCCTCAAGAGGCTGAATTGCCAGGATACATACGTATACAAAATACGAAAACGATAATTTGTAAGAGAATGCGATAATTTATGTGACTCCGAGTTCACATCCGAAGGCACTTCTACACCATCTAAGTTTGCGGGGTGAATCAGACCATGGCTAGATGAGAATTCGTTCGTTTCAACGTATTCCTCAGACCAATTCTAGGCGGATTCTGCAATAGGTCAACGAGTCACGAACAGCTGCGATACTTCCTTTGCGTTTCGAAGTGCGGAACATCCTCATTCACGCTAATGCCAACCCTCTGCCACGGTAATGTGAAAGATCACTGGCTGAATGACAGGCAAAAATTATTCCTCAGGATATTCCCTACCTAATCAAATCTTCGCAGTCAGGGAAGTAGTAGGTTAGGCAGCTCTACACATTCGGTATTCGGCGAGTAACAGCGACCGCTCGCCGAATCCCGAGTAGTGTGGATGGGTTGCTTGCTATTTGCCGAGCGACGAACATTCGGATTTCACCCTACCCACCGCGCGTTGGGCTTTAGGTCACATCAAAGGGAGCGAACATTCGCCGAACACATCAGCTGCTCGGGATTGGGCGAGCAGGAATGCCGAATGTGTGGAACCACCTTTACGGTAAATATGACATTGTTGTTTATTTTCCTAACAGACCAAGGGAGTTTATCTACAACAATATTATTATATTAAAAACTACAAAGAACAGAATTAAAAAGTATTACTGTTTTACAATTAATAAAGCATGATAAATACTTAGAAATATTATATAATTGGGGATTTGTAAGAGAATGCGATAATTTACGTGACTCCGGGTTCACATCCGAAGGCACTTCTACACCATCTAAGTATGCGGGGTGAATCAGACCATGGCTAGATGAGAATTCGTTCGTTTCAACGTGTTCCTCAGACCAATTCTAGGCGAATTATGCAATAGGTCAACGAGTCAGGAACAACGTGCGACACTTCCTTTGAGTTTCGAAGAGCAGAACATCCTCATTCATGCTAATGCCAACCCTCTGCCACGGTAATGTGAAAGATCACTGGCTGAATGACAGGCAAAAATAAATCCTCCGGATATTCCCTACCTAATCAAATCTTCGCAGTCAGGGAACGGTGTAGTAGGTTAAGGCAGCTCTACACATTCGGTATTCGGCGGGTAACAGCGACCGCTCGCCGAATCCCGAGTAGTGTGGATGGGTTGCTTGCTATTTGCCGAGCGACGAACATTCGGATTTCACCCTACCCACCGCGCGTTGGGCTTTAGGTCATTTAGGGAGCGAACATTCGCCGAACACATCAGCTGCTCGGGATTGGGCGAGCAGGAATGCCGAATGTGTGGAAACGCCTTTACGGTTAATATGACATTGTTGTTTATTTTCCTAACAGAGCAAGGGAGTTTATCTACAACAATATTATTATATTAAAAACTACAAAGAACAGAATTAAAAAGTATTGCTGTTTTACAATTAATAAAGCATGATAAATACTTAGAAATATTATATAATTGGGGATACATTAATCAACGTGGCATTCATTATCAACTATGATCGGTGTATTTCGTTGGGGACATACTTTCGTCAACTTTTTGGAAAAGAAGATCAGCCGCAGGGTAAAGTTTCAAGTTATGATACGCAAGCTAGTCCGTGCACTTGGCACTTGCGGGTTCTGACCGAAGTGCGATTCAGGTCCGGTTCGGCTGAAGACTGGTTCGGTTCGTGGGATCTGTTTGAGTATTCCGTTGCACTTTTTGACCTCAATTTGACACATCCAACGAATCAAATAGTAACTCACTCATCTCGGCTAGAATACATTGTGCGTTGTTCATTAAGACACCAAATATTTAGGGCAATTAAAAGATCTTCAATATGAAACGAAGCATACACACCATGGAACATCTTCAACGTGTTTTGTATTCCCTGCATCTTAAGTCAGTTCGTAATCTACTACGACAGATCATGTTGGGAGATTGCAATCACATAATATACGTTTTTCACTTTGGGCTTAATTTCACGAGACATAATATAAATACCTTCAGACACATAATCTCTGTCGCCTGTCACACTTTGAACGAATCAAAGATGAAATTTTCTTATCAATCTTTCATCTGGGATTCTGCCCTCCGTCATGTAAACTCGGCATTTTTATTACTTTTATCATTGTTTCTGAAGGCAATATCTTACAGTTATACATTCTCTTCAGAGTATTCTCATGTATTCTTTGAAATTTAAATGTAAATAAAATACATATTGGTATAGTATTCAATATTTACTTTGTTATTGTTTTACTTTGTTATGGTATAATATTTACTTTGTTATAGTATTACAATATTTACTAGCAACAACATGAAATTTCTCAATTTACTTCATCTCCCACATTTATTCGGATTACGTCGTCTTTCCGTTATTTACTATTCGTTGCCTGACATTTTGTATTACTTATTTCTTACGTCGTTTATAACGTCCCGCTTCAGAGATGTGTTTATTATCCAATGCACTTGGGCCCTCTGAGTAACCAATAGCGTGAATGCAGAACGAAAGACGAGTCTAAGCAACATCAAATAGTTCGTAAATTATTCCTGGCGCGGGTGAAGGCAAAAAAACGTTTGGGAGGGGGGGTTATGGCAGAGAATGGTTTTCTCGCATTGTGGTCGAGAGAGAAGGGTAGCGAAGCGATTGAATGTAGCACAGGCGGAAAGGGGTGACGGGTGTTGATAGTGTTTATGATGGTGAAGGTGTTGGTAATGCTTGTGGTGATAACGGTGATGACTGTAACGATGGTAGTAGGACAAGTGACGGTAGGTTCGATGGTGGTGTTGGGGTTGGTAATGGCGGGCATGTTTTGTGGCGTTAGGTGGATGACTTGGTTATGGTAGAGATTAATGTTTCTATGATGGTGTTGATAGTGATGGTGATGGAATTGATGGTAAAAATGATGGTAATGGTCAAGGTGGTATAACGGTTAAATGTTGTTAATTTTTCTCTTTAAAACTAAAAGAATGTGGTCATAAAAACGTCCGGTAAATTGCCTCAAAAACGAAGAAATAAAATATGGCAAAACGAAGTGATGTATTGATATATTTGAGGAAATATTTCTGGGTTAACTATTTACTCCAAGTACAACAATAAAGTCAAATTGGCTACAGTAGTAAACGTGTAAAACATGATACACCGGTACAAATGTCCATCACTTATTGTGCGATTTTCTTTAGAATGGGATGATTTGACAGCCAGTGCTGGCAACACAACTGACAATTCTGTGGTCGTTGTGTCCTTGAACTTATTATACTCTCTTTCCTCCATTCGTTTGTTTGCAATTGGCTAACGTGTAAATATTTTCGACGCTCCCTGTTGTGATGTTCTCGTCCGACGACAATATAGTGCGCCACGAGAAATAATTGAAATTAGGAAATGCAGAGCTTTGTGCTCTTCTGTAAAAATTATTTTTTTATATAAAATTACATTGAATTTAGTTTTTATGTGACAAGTATTATGTTTGTTTTAAAATCGAGTCTTGAATGTGAGATGCGTACTCGTGACGGTACACGTGTTTCCGGCATCTGCGCTGTATGGCGACTGGCGACCTGTGTTTGGGAGCTTTTCGTGATATCGTGATTGACATTTAAGTTATGAAAGCATAGTACCAAGTTTTGATAGTCGGGATGTTATAATTATAAACCACCCTCTTCACTATAAAAGTGTATGAGCCATTTGCTGTGAAACGTCCAGAAAAGGTATTAGAACGTCCCCTGAAAAATCAATTTTCTTTCTATTTACATACGTGGCAGTTTTCTTTTATTGAATGTGAGATCACGTTAAGATATTTTTCCACATATGTAAATAAATTTCGATATTTCCCGGACTCACGTACGTGCATATAACTAAGCGAAACTCAGACATCCCTTGGATGATGTCTAGTTTGAACCGTAAACAAACACTACGAAGGGGCGTAACTAAACAGCTGACGCGGCGGAGGGATACTTCTCTGAAGTAGACGTGATGTTCACTTGTTTCGCGAACTGTCACTTTATCCCATTCTTATCGTTCTATACTAGTAACCAAGCACCCTTATAACAAAGTCAAGAAATCTATCACTCAGAAAACTGTCCGCAACCAGGACACAGCGCAACCTCCCCAAGAGCCGCGACTGAGCGACGATCACTTCCAAGCGCAAACAGAGAAATCCAAAGAGAGTGACGCGTCTTGGCGGCGAGCAGCTGGAAAGTCGTCTAAGGTGTGGACGAGGGCCGCTGCCGCGTCGCGCCTTCTAATGGCGCATCTCCTCGGACGGAGGAGCACCGGCCGAGCGGCTAGAACGCGCAAAAACGCTGGAAAGTGATACATGTGAGCGACCTGCCGCTGGCGTCAACCACTGCTAATTCCTTTTACGCTCCAGGCTTCAAAAATGGCTCGCCGTTTATTGATCCAGTTGATTTTACAATGTGAGAGTCCCCCGATGGCCTCTATTTTATTTACGACCTAATGGTCGGCCAAGAAAATGTTATAGTCTTGGTGTGATTATAAAGGTGCAGTTGGAGAACATTGAATGAGCAGTTTGTATTTAAACACGCTTCTCCGGGGGTAGGATGTTAACATGTCTGGAGCACCTGTTGTCGAGAAACTTTGTTAGAATAATGAAATATAATAAGTGTTGATCATACCAATTGTAGAATAATTTCGTAAAGTATATGCTCTAGAAAAAATTACGAATACACGATGGAGAACGTGGAAATGATTTCAGAATTAATTACGCAATGAATTCTTATTGTTTATTTCTTATTTGACAAATTACCGCACTTTTCTAAAAATATTGACTATCACTTGTTGAAAAACAGTTCGTACGCTACATTTAGGTTGCTCTTACAATGTTTAGGACTGGTGCCGAAGGAACATAATTCATTAATCACCTTACTTGAAAAGAAACGGCCCGAAGTGTAAAAATTCATTTTTCATGTAATGTGACAATTTCACACTTCCCCGGAACAGAGTGTAGAATCGCATTCTCACTCAATTTGTCAATTTTCTTCATAATTGAAACATTTAGGTAGGAGTCCCTGAGGGTCCCGTCAGCGCTGTGCGCTTCTGAACGCCGCGTCTCATAGCAGAGCATTGGTTTAAATGGAGATCTTCCCATGTGAGGCGGGTTTGCACCGGTGCGGCGTTCGGCGCCGGACCCTCGCTACGAGAAGCGTAGGAGGGCGTACGCGCCACCGCCAGCCGAACACATCTTTATTACATCATCTCATTCTTAACATACATCTCTTAAGTAAAGATGTTGGCCTGACCCAAGCAGAGTCCTCATATAGTGAGCAGAAGGTAGCAAATCCTCAGTCATCATTTCTGCTACTGCCATTTCCATTGCTGCTACGTTCGCCAAAAAACAGTATCGCCCAATTCACCATTACAATTACACTGCTCCCTTTGTCAACGTCACCTCCTGGCTCCACCACCGTCAGCGTCGTCGTTGCCACCTCAAGCAACGTCTAGCGTCACTGTCATCATTATTGTTATCGTCGTTGCATTGTCATAGTCATCGTCAACATTATCCTCGCCGTCACCGTACAAACACCGTCACACTTACTGCAACCCAGTCCGACGTCCCCTTCACAGTCTCACCTTCATCTCCTGCCCTCTCCACACCAGCTATACCCAACATCTCACCGCACCCGCAGCCGTCGTATCCACCAGCAAGGAGCGTGGCGGGGATGGTGGAGGTGGGGGCAGCGGGGGCGGGGCGGAGGCGGGGCGGGGGCGGGGATGGTGGCGGTGGGAGTGCAACGAGGGCGGGGCGAGGCGGGGACGGTAGGGGCGGGGCGGTGGCGGGGCGGGGCGGCAGGGGCGGGGCGGGGGTGGGGGCGGCGGGGCCTGGCCCGAAGGACAAGGCGGCAGCCGCCGCGTACTTTGTTCCCGGGCGCCCCTCCGCGCGGCCGGCGGCGCCGCGTTCGCGACAAACGGCACGAGAGACCGCCACCGCTGCACCGCCCCTCGCCCCACGCCCCGAGGAAGCGCGGGGTAGCGTGCGCGGGAGGGGGAGGGGGGACGAGGCGCAGTGGGCCCGATCAGCAAAGCAGCAAGGTGGAATTAATTGATGTCACTGCAGTGCCTCTGACCGGGATGTCTTAGGTTCGACTCCCGACAGTTGCAGGATTTTCGAAACTAGTCTGATAGGTCGAATTCAGCCGCTGTCTGGATGAGAATTCTTGCGGTCGGCCGCTCTCAACAGTAGTTCTCCTTTTGTGCGATCAATACCAGGCGAAGGCCGGAGCAGTACCCTAACAAACGAGCTACGAACCGCGCGTTGTGTCCTTTTCATTCCTTGTCCTATCCTCTCCCCTTACACAAACTTACACTTACATTTACATGCACTAAACCCCCACAAGTGCCCGGAGACAATTCAAGATCACAGCCGCAACCCGAGGGAAAAATGCACTGCACTTACGGAACTAATGATCTTGGCAGTTGACGCGCTCGAAAGCACTATTCAGTCAGCACTGAAGCATAGCGTGCGCTCCAGGATGTAGCATGCGTGCCGGCCAAAGCGCCGGCTACTTCCAAAGGTTAAGTTAATATAAGTTAGTTATTTAAGTACTGCACACTTCTTTGCCGCAATCGCGAAAGAGCTGCGACGCATGTATCCGGCATGATAATAAACGACCGACTCGCCAGGGCCACTGGCAGGGGGAAAGAAAAAATAAAAAATTCCGGAACGTCGTAATCAACAGCAAAGGCGTATTGGAATTCTGCAAGGTCGAAGTGGCAAATGTACTATTTTTCTGGCTTTCTTTTATTGAGATAATGTAATTTAATGACATGCTTTCGTGGATTCTTGTACAAGTAAGAATGTCATTGTGAACAGGGCCTTACTCACATATGATGGACAAAACTTTTACCGTAACAATGTCACAATCACTTACCATCTTCAAAAAATGGATTTTGTACTTGTAAAATAATGGCTGAAATTTTTTAATTAAATAATTTCTTACTAAAAACGATTAACAAACCCTCATTAGCGCTGAACATTTAATAACTGAAGATTGAAAATCTCAATTATGACACATTCATAAATACATTGTCACGATGTTTCTGAATACCACTTGTGGCAATACGAGTCTTTAAGAGATTAATAAATATATAACATAAATAAATATCAGCAATATATGCTACATTTTATTCCATTATGTTGGTAAATTGTTATTGCAGTTGTGGTTGGTAATTGCAAGAGTACAATATCCATATATGAACATGAATAAATCATACATTTCGCCGAAAAATCTATATAAATTACTCATGCTTTATTGTTAGTGTATTATTTATTTGGATTACGAATTGATTATTCACAGCGTCGCGCCGTCCGCCGCGTTCGGGAGTAGCGCGCGTCGCAGAAGGGAAGGGAAGGGAAAGAAGGCGAAGGAGACGGCGACGGCAGGAAAGGAGGTCAGGGGCCGGAATGCTGCTGCCGCTGCAGCGGGGCGGCGGGGGCGGCGGGGGCGGCCGGCCAGGTGTGGTCTCGGCGGAGGCGGCAGCGAGTGCAGCTGACAGTCTGGGCCGGCCGCCGCCGCCGCCGCCGCCGCCGAGCTTCTCTTTGTCCGGCGGCTGCCCCGGACGACCTAGCGCGGCCGCGGCGGCGGTCCGGGTCCCCGCGGCGGTCGGTGACTCCTCGCTCTAGGCCGGAGCCTACGCGGTCTGAGCGGCCCGCGCCGCGCCAAGCGCCGGGCGCACGTCTAGCCTGCGTCGGTTGTCGATTTGAGGCAGCCGCGTTGTTTCAACTTCCTGCTCCGTCGAGCGAGCAGTGGGACGTCGGATGACGTTGGAATCGACGCCAGCCACTCCTCGTTTGTATGTGTGTTTACATTTAGAGACGTTGCGATTCTTTCCGGTTTTATTTCAGGTACCCATTAGATTGTTTTCGATATTCCCGGCATTAGTGCCGATGTTGATAAATCGATATCATGTTATTGATACCAGACCTGCAGTATCGGTGTCACCAATCTTAATGACACATATCAAATTGAAGTTCGTTTACCGTTGGAAATAAGTTTTCTATAACTCGGGACCGAAAACGTCTCATCTGTTTTCAAATGTTGATAAACTAACGCTTTTTTTAATTTTATTTTTATTTACCTATTTATCTTTAACTTTTACTCATCTTTCAACTATTTAGAGTTACAATGATGGGAAAGGATTCTGGAACTCAAGAAAACGTGCGCAGATGATCTTCTCCCCCACGCGTCACGTACAGCTTTTACAGTTTTTTTACTAAATAAATCTGAATTAATCTTTGAATCCTGTTACTTTTTAATGTAATCGATGCCAATGTAGTCGTGTTACTTTTAGAACGCCCCTCACTATTAAGGAAAATATGATTATTACGAAACCTGTGAAACCTATCGCCATTTTCATTTGGTGGTTAGAACGTCGGAAGCGAAGTCAGAACGACCTATTATATTATTATTCGCGTCATGATTAATTAATAAATTACCAGAAAAGCCAAACTCAAGTATTCATTTGCCCAAAACCAATGTACGCCGAAGAACAGTAATAATATAAAATAAACATAATATAAAATAAATAATAAAAATAATTGATTTAATGACAAATTTGTGATTTGAAATGACAAATCACGAAAATAGATTCCCGCCTCATAACCTGTACTGCGCAGGGAAAATTGAGCCGTCTGGCGGGAGGCGCGGGGCGCGGGGCGCGGGGCGCGGGGCGCGGGGCGCGGGGCGCGGGGCGCGGGGCGCGGGGCGAGGGGCGCGGGGCGAGGGGCGCGGAGGCTGCGCCGCTCGCGGGGTTTCTGCCACCGTTCACGGTCTGATTGCGCGAAGGCCTTTGGAAAGTAACGGCCGCCTATGAGCAGCGGCAACGCTATTTCGAGCGCTCGGCTCTCACACGAGTACGAGAGAGGCTGGTCAGAAAGGCTCTGCGCTTTCAGACTACTTCTTCTTTTCATTATGGCCACCTCCGCGACCGTCACCTTGAAATTCTGTTTCTTCTCTACACTTCTATTCTCTCAACTCTTTTCCACGTTTTCTTTCCCTTTTTCTCCTTTCTCATCTCTTGCTCTTGCTTTCTCGTTTTCTTTATTATCCTTGTTTCTCGTCTTTTTCTCAGCTGATCGTCCTCTTTCTTTTCCTTCTTGCTGTGACTTCTCTCTTCTCCTTCGATCTGTGTCAGTTTCCTTCTCTCTCTAGCTGAGTCTTCGCCCTTCTCCTTCTATCTGTGGCTTCTTACTTAATTTTAATTCATTTCTAATTTTTCATCTCCTCTTCGAGCAAAATTTCCTTTAAAACGTTGGGCAACCAATATAAAAAAATATATTTAGCTTTATTATGATTCAAGTATTTATGTATTTACTCGCAACAGGGAAAAGCCCCAATTACAGCCGATATTGCAAAAAATTCACAAGAATGAAAGAAGAGATACTATAATAAGCAAAGAAAAAATATTTTTAAATGCAGAATTGAAGAGGAGTAACTAAAGAATAAAAATACAAAGAAAATATTCGAAATAAATTAATAAAATCTAGAACACCAATAAAATACAACAAAAATGAAAATCATTATAAATTCAAAATGATGTGTAAAATAATAACTAGGAATCCTAAAATTAATTAATCCTTATTTATTAATATTTCAATGTTTTGTTCACATTTTACTTCTAAATTGAAATGTTAAATCTATAGGGTGTGTGGTAAATTTACCTTTATCGGCACACTTGAAAATAAAGCATACCGTAAGGTAGATTCGAATCCTAAACTTTAAATTCCATTTGTCTTCTTTTTATGCTTAATACAAGGTATATTATCTATGATAATTACTATTTTTTAAGCTGAAAGAAGTAAACATAAATTTATCAAAACAACATGAAATGAAATGAATTGAAACATTGAAACAACATTGAAATGAAGCATTGTGATATGTCATACGTAACGAAATATTTGAGTCATACGTTTTCAATGGAATTTAATCTGACATTTTAGAGGTAATAGATACCAAGAATTCGTTTGCGTACTATAATAATTCACAGATTTTCTTGTCTTCACCAAGCAACAACTTATAATGGACACTTTAAATGCCTCATAAATCATAATATAATATAAGAAGGTTAATTTCTTGACGGATGAACTCCACGGCGGAAATGTCCGAAGACAGTCGTGACCATGTAATGAGCTAACGCCCTGTCACCGACGCTTTTGTAACCAGATTCTTCCGTTGCGAGTATCGCACATTCATCTCACCTCTGCCTGCAAACCGATCATCATGCTGCCAGATATTTATCAGGAATTGGGGGTGAAGTGTCAATTGGAAAATAATTTATAGCATTATTCAATGTGCGATCTTAGTGATTCCAATGCCCCATTTACATAACTTAAATCAGAAACCTGTCAGGCCTGTTCCTCTACAATTTTAGAATTTGCACTTTGATGTTCATTTCTGTTGCTCCAAAGTGCTTTGAGCTATCTTTATTTAGAATTTTATGCGAATTACTGAATCAGCACGTTTTTAATAGGTGTTTTCATGAAACATCGAGATTTCACAACGAGCATGAAATCTCAGAAACTACTCTGCTTCGTAGTTTTATCCCTACATTTATATACGTATTGCGTGATGTAAATGAAGTGGGAATGACAGAATGATACCAGCCGAGTAGGCAATCAATTTATGAGAATCACTGATAATAATTTATTATAAACAAGTTCGTCAGATAGTGCATTTAACAAGTTTGAATGCAGAAAATACTTTCCATGCAAAACACCGACGGTACATTTTCAGTTTTCAGGGTTCGTGGAAAGAGTCAAGTTTTATCTTCTTCTCATTGCTAAAATGTTTAGATTCTTGCCACCACCTGAGAATCAATTAATCAACGTGTGACAATAATAATAATAATAATAATAATAATAATAATAATAATAATAATAATAATAATAATAATAATAATAATAATAATAATAATAATAATGGGAAAATGAGAGAAGCGTTGGGTAAACAAAGACAAAAGCCCTTAATATCTGAACGAACATGATGTTTCCATTGGGAAGGGTTCTCCCTAACTACATGATTATCTGTCGCTTAAATATACACTCACAAAAATCAAGCTTGCACAACGATATTCTCAATTCTCGCGCCAAATTCATTCGACTGCGTGAAAGATCCAACGAGCGACTCGTTTCAGTGTCCACGCGCCACCGCCACAAAAACCTCCTCTTCCACCACCGCCCGCTCACCTTGATGACGATCGCGCCAAAGAAACCGAAGGTTAATATGAAAACAATTGGAGAGCTCCGTTTCACAAAACTCGTCTGGGCGAGCGGCAGCGGCGGCGGCTGTCTGTACCGGTGGCCGCGGCGGCGGCGGCGGCGGCGGCGGCGGCTGAATCGGCGTCGGGAGCAGCCAGATCGTCTCCCGACACGTCGCAAAAACCGCGGCCTTGCCGCCTCCGCCTCCGGAGCAGCCTCTGTCGTCGCCGCCGCCGCCGCTGCAGTCGCCATCACCGCCGCCACCACTGCCGCCTCTGCCACCACCAGCGCCACCGCCACCATCGCCAACGCCGCCGCCGTAGCTACCACCACCACCACCGCCGCCGCCTCCACCGCAGCCGCTCCTTGAAGACACCGCCGTCAAGAACGACTGGCGCGTCGCCATCCCACGAACGGACACACATCGCGTCGGGTCGGTGTTCTGGTCCTTCTGAGAAATGCTTGCCGTTCGAGATTTCTAGAAGTCGGAATTGCAGATAATTGTATTTTTGTGATATATATTGTAAAAGCTTTGCTAATTCGACTTCGGAGATTTTGAATTCTTAGATAATTCAAAGAAACGTTCTCCTGTGAATGTCACATTTATATTAATTTTTTAAAAGAATGGTAAAGATAATTTTAGAAAAGAGACGTACGTAGGTAGAACAGGCCTCGGGCAAGAAAACTAGCTCACTAGTGTTCGCGCGCACTGCGTGCAACTGGTGCGATATTTAAACGTAAGAGTTGCTGTCCAAAGCAACTCGCATCTCCTTTCGTGAAGAGCAACCCCCAGAGGATCCGAGTCCTGGATGCGCGCCGGTGTCGTCGAACCGCTGGAGGCGGGCGCGGGCATTCCAAAGAGCAGCTCCTGGGAGCGCGTCTGCGCGCAGACGGACCAAGTGATTTAAGGCAAACAAAATGTGTAATCATAACATCGTATTTCAGCGGGCGGGAGGCCGCCGCTGGCCCGGGCCTAGCGCTGCGTGGTGGTGGTGTGTGTGATGTGTGTATGTGTGGGGAGGGGGGAAGGGGGAGCTTCGCGCCGGGTCACAAGCGGTCGCTCCCCGCAGATGCGAGACGCGCGCCTCCGTAAGGGTGAACAGGTTTCGGGGGCGATGTAATCCACCACTGCTACGACGTCCCTTCCTCGCTGGCCGAGCGCGGAGCACGTGTGCACCTGAGCGCCCGCGGAGCCAGTTTCCGTGTACTGATGAAATTACTCTGTGGGACGCCTGGGCGGTGCTCTATCCACGCTACTACGTCTTCACTAATCACTGATCAATCTTTCAAACTGAACCAATCATGTGAGTGTGCAAAGAGTGAGTATTTGACATTAAACCAATAGCTTTACTTCTCTTTCAAAGAAATGCATATAAAGAAGTTGATAACCTTTAAACCAACGTTATCGTCTGTGCTTTCATGTTTTCGTAAGTTTACAAACGGTATACGACTGTACTGATTTACAAATTATCGCATTCTTATGTATACTACAAAGAGTACTTAAACATGGATCTCCTAAGTCGTATGACAGTACAAATGCTGTAAATTGTGAGCCTTTGGCATTGGACCCACGGATTTTCTTTCAGAGAAAGGAGTCTGAACGAGTGTTTCGCTTTCAAAAATCGTGGGCATCGATCGCACTTAAACACACCCGTACACACAAATTTGACAGCACAATCACCTCATCATTACAAACCTAGCAAAATGCGCATGACCGCATTGTCTCCGCGATGCGCGTCGTGGGTCAAGCGCCGTCCGCCGCGAAGCGGGTCGCCGGGCCAGCGCGCGCGCCGCCACCGCCGCCGCCGGGCCCCTAACGTGTTAATTAGAGGTCACGGCGATCGACAGTACTGCAAATCATCTCATCGTTACTGATTCTGAGTACAAAGAATACTTCATCATCGTTCTCCTAAGCCGTATCACAAATCTAAAACTGCGAAGGGTGAGTCATTGGCACTGAACCACCGGATTTACGTCTCTTTCATAGAAACGCGTCTGAACGAGTGTTTCACTTTTTCAAACCATCGGCAACGGTCACACTTAAAAACACCTATAATTTTAAGAATATTGGACAGCACAAGCACGACATCTTCACATATCCAACAAAAAGTGCTTGAACGCATTGCCCTCGCGATTTAGTCGTGGCTCACACGCCGCCCGCCGCAAAGTGGACCTTCGTTACTTATTCTGCAAAGAGTCCCAGTTTCCTTAGCCGTATGACAGGTCAAATGCTGCAAACTCTTTGGCAGTGAATCATAAGATTTACGTCCCTTCCACGGAAAGGCGTATGAACTAGTATTTCACTTTCAAAAACCTATTGGGCGTTGATCGCACTTAAATACACCCGTGCTTTAAAATATGTTCGACCACATGTTTATACATCTAGCAAATCGCGCTTGAACGCATTACTCTCGCGATCAACGCATTACCCTCGCTGGTCAAGAAAGGTCAGTGATTCACTGTGAAAACACTGCGAGTCAGAATGGCCTCTGAGCCAGTGTTTCACTGTCAAAAAAAAAACATCGTCATCGATCACGTTTAAATACAGCCGTAGTTTTAAGTATATTCGACCGCACAATCACCACATCTTCACACATCCAACGAACCGCGCTTGAACGCATTGCCCTCGCGAAGCGCGTCGCGGGTCAAGCGCCGTCCGCCGCGAAGGGGTGCGCAGGGTTGGGGCGCGTTCCGCCGCCACCGCCACCACCGCCGCCGGGCGCCTAACGTGTTAATTAGAGGTCATTCCCACGGCGATCGACAGTACTACAAATCATCACATCGTTGCTTACTCTGAGTACAAAGAGTACTTCAACATCGTTCTCCTAAGCTGTATCACAGATCTAAAGCATCAGAGGGTGAATCTTTCGCATTGGATCACCGGATTTACATCTCTTCGAAAGAAAGACGTCTGGTAATTCACCACATCTTCACACCATACACCGCATAATCACCACATCTTCACACATCCAGCGAACCGCGCTTGAACGCATTGCCCTCGCGAAGCGCGTCGCGGGTCAAGCGCCGTCCGCCGTGAAGGGGGGCGCAGGGTCGGGGCGCGTTCCGCCGCCGCCGCCACCGCCACCACCGCCGCCGGGCGCCTAACGTGTTAATTAGAGGTCATTCCCACGGCGATTGACGGCGCCATAAAGAGCGCGGAGTCGGCCGTTTCTGGCGGACCCGTTCATTAGGCGGACAAAGAAACGCGCGCAAGAAGCTTTGGAGGAGGCGGCGCCGCGCCCGGAAATTGCACGTGGCAGCATCGGCGATAAAACTGAACGAGCCGCCAGGCCAAGTCGGGAAACGCGCCCCATTTCGGTCTTTATTTCGAAGTGACGTCTGCGATGGATCAACATACAAATTCAAAACGTGAACTGGTAGTTGTTGTTATTCAGATAAGACGATGTATGTATGATCTTGAAGATTCTTGTTGTTACCTGAACATTTTTTAAAATTTTGTTGAAGGCGGACTCACGTTTTACATTATTAGCAGAACGGAAGAAGCCGATTTGCAAAATTATTTTAGAAAAGTTCAAAATTGATATTCCAGCTAAGGTTCCAATGAAATGATTAAAAATTAATTTTAAAGATGTACAGGACTAGGTTCAGGAATAAAGAAATACTGATTTTATTCTACGGGAACATTCACATAATTATTAGGAAATCAATTAATTTCTAAAACCAGTACAGTTTGGTTTAAAAAGTGAATTTTCCTAGTTCTCGCGGGGACGCCGTCACTGAAAAAGGTCATGAAACTTTAACAAATACAACCTTTGTTCATTCTACTTATGCATTATCTAGTCAATATCTGGAAAAATAAAAAAGAAATAATTATAAAATGAATACTGCAGTATTGAATCGTTGATTTAACTACTAGGTCTGTTAATAAACAGTCAATCGTTCATAAACTAGAATAAATAACAATTCTCTATCGCATAATCTCTCAACTTTCGCCGAGAATTCCAACCAGCAACGTTTAGCAAACGAACCTGTACTTTTATTTACAGGTATTTACTTTTCAAACAAACAGCCGACAAAATGGGTAGTATTCCTGACAACAAGTGAAATTTACTACGTTCTAAAACGGCGGTGACAGCCCAATTTGGAGCTCTCGCGCGCGCCGCGCTTATTTACACGCGGAGCGGGGCGGACGGGCGCGCCCGCGCACCTCGGGGCGGCGCGGCGCAGCAGCCGCCCGCGCGCGCTCGTGCCCATTGTGGAGGCAGGCAGGGCAGGCCCTCGGGGCGGGGCGGGCCCGCCAACACGGCAAATTACTGAACGGCCCCCGCTGTCAATACACCGGGAGGCCGCCGCGGGGGCGCTCCCAGCCTTTCCTGCGGCCGCCCGCATTCCGACGGCCACGCCACCGCCGCCGCCCCCGCCGGCCGCGCCGCCCACGCCGCCCCCCGCCACCTCCGTCGCCCCCGCCCCACCCCCGTCGCTCCTGTCGACTCCATCACCCCAATACCCTCCCCGTCTCGCCCCCATCTCGCTCCCGTCTCGTCCCATCTCGCCCCCGTCTCGCCCCCGTCTCACCCTCGTCTCGCCCACGTCTCGCCCACGTTTCGGACCCATCTCGCCCTCGTCCCCGTCTCGCTCTTGTCTCCGTCTCGCCCTCGCCCCCCTCGCACTTTCACCCTAGTCGCCCCCGTCGTGACCGTCTCCTCCGTCGCCCCCCCCCCCTTGTCCATGTCACCGCCGATTCCTCTGCTTCCGCCACCCACTGCTGCCGTCTCACTGCCTCTGTCTTTCTCCTCCGTTCTCGCTTTCCCCGCCACCGCCCCGATTCCTCCTGTTGCCTCACCCCCCGTGACCCCGCCACCCTGTTGTCCTCTCCTCAATAGTTGTCTTGGCATCCCCGGGCTCCCTGCCAACCCCCATGTCTTCGCCACCTCCATTGTCCCCACCACCCTTATTTCCCCCATCCACGCATTCCACCGGCCTCCTCCGCCCTCGACGCCCCCGCTTTCCCTAACGTCTCTGCCGCCACCTCCTGCTCCCGCCGCCCCCAACCCGCCTCTGCCTCCGTCTTTCCCGTCTGTCCTCGTCTCCGTCGCCGCACTCCATGCTCCTTTGCCCTTCCACCGTTCTGCCCGCAAGCCCTTTGCCCCCCCCCCTCAACAGTTGCCTCCGCCTCCTCCGATGTCCCTGCCACCCTCCATGTCTCCGCCGCGTTCATTGTCCCCACCATTCTCGTTTTCCCCTCTAAACCGTTGTCCGAGCAATGCCGATTGCTCTAGCCATGCCCGTTCTTCCCATCATCTAGTTGTACCAAATGATTTCTCTGCTCTCACCATCTCTCTGATCACCGTCGTGTCTGTACACTATTTCCGTCTGTACACCCCGTCTCTAGTGCCCCCAACTACATCTAAACCTGCCACGGGTTTGACAATAGCCTTCTTTGTCACCATCACAACACTGCTGTTGCCACTTCCAATACCCTCTGCACAATCCCCGTTGAGGGATCGGGGAAAGTCTCCCTAACTAGTGATTATCATTTACCAACGCAGTTTAAATAAGCGCAATTAACACATCCACCATCATTAATCCAATTACAACAGTACCTGTTGTTGCTGTTCTCTATCCATCCCATTCATGAACATATTTAAAGAGATAATATTCCACTATCACAACTGTCGACATTACAATTTCGACCACTTTGTTTCTGGAAAAATCTCCTTCGCCTTGTTTCTCGTGAAGAAAGCTTGGAGTTTCAGAAATACTATTATATTTGTCCCCTCCACAGTAACTCTGCAGAGGATTTATTTTCTTTTGATTAATACATTAAGCTGCTGCCTTGCGGCTTAAACAGGTAGAGGAGGGGCTTTATCTTATAGCTAAGTTAAATATTCTAATCCTAAAATTAAATTACTTACACGTTGGCATTCCTAACTTACACTAAAATGAGTTGTTATAAATTAACTAGAGAAATTGTACTTATTATACATGTGAGATTTTTTCATAAATTCTACTGACGTTACGATTACAACGCACTTTAACATACCCACGGACGATAATGGAGTTGGCACATCCATTGTTTCGCTTTGTCTGAACACCGTTTGAACAACATTTCCATTGAAACCGATTGTATCTCCGTCTTTACTGCACTGAATTCCATATTTCGTAATAAAAAAATATTACCCGCAGCTATTATTACCATACCTCCTCCATTGCTCCCGTCCACCTCCTCCATCTTTTCAATTTCCAGTACCACCATCACCCAAACCACTCCTCCAATACCAAGACTCCAACCTCATCCCCCCTCCACCAAGATCAACATTTTTAATTCGCATAAATAATCAGCCCGCACAGACCTCCCCGACGCTGACGCGCGCGCGCGTGTGTGAGTGTGAGTGAGAGAGTGTGTGTCTCTCTCCCTCTCTCTCCCTCTCTCTCCCCCCTCTCTCTCCCCGCCTTGCGCCGCCCGCGCCTTTCAACGCCGCCCCCGCCTGCTCGCCCGTCGCGAAGACATACATGTCAAAGCGCCCCTAACCGCGGGGCGGGACGCGGCGACCCGCGTGTTGTTAGGCTCGCTCCTCTTTAAAACGACCTCTACCTGTTGTTGGGAGCGTTGTATCGGCCGCTGCATCGGCTGCCGCTTGACGGGTCCGCCCCCGGTGCGGGGCGAAGGCGGCGGCGGCAGTGGGGGGGGGGGGACGCGGACGCACGGTGGTTTGGAAGTAGCAAAGAGAGGACAAAATTCATTCTATTATTTGATAATACGTTAATACTGTTATTTCCTTTGATGTGGAGCTCAATATGCACTGCATAACTTCTCTGGATCGATAGAGTCGTGGTTACGAGAAAAACATGAAAACAGTGGAATGATGCTCCGAAACATAAGAATGTGTTTTCTTGGGGAGGTAATTATGAAAGAGAATTATGGGGAAGAACATATGAAAAGAAGTCAAATTAACACACAATTAGTAAGTACGTTCATTAAAATTAGATAAAAAAATAAAATCTAGTGTGTATCACGGGTGTTAAGTGATTCTGATGATCTCGGGCGAGAAAAACCCCTCGAGCCCACGGTCTTTTTGTCGACTTTCGATCATTAGAACCCTTATACGTCCATAGATAACAATTTCATCACTCATGCAAAACAACTAGTTTTTACCATGACTGTTGCAAAGTGTTACTTTGCTGTATGCTTAGGGCAAAGTATATTTTGCCGTTCTCCTAACGGAAAGAATTTGTAGTTTTTCCACAGAAGTGAGAACTGCAGCGTATTCAAAACACGGGGGCCACATGAATCAACATAGCTGCAGCTTCGTATATTGCGTGAATTATTATATTTTTTAGGTTATTTAGGAATGTCAAAAGCTGTTCCTTTCCCTAAAAGGTGATCTAGTATAATACATTATAACCGGGGATTATGTTTGTGGTTTCATTTCCTATTCCCTCTAACGTGTTAATTTCCATTTAAAGCTGAATGCAATATTATATATTAAGGTAATAAGGAAGGAAGAGTTGCTCGTGGCGAGTGGTCCGTTGTTGCAAGTTCCGCACCGCCTTTTATCTGGAACTGATATGAACCCAAGGAAACAACTGGCCAAAGCAGTCAGTCTACACCATCCAAGGATCATCTTGGAGACAATGATATCATCCACCTCAACCAATCAGCTTCTATCAAAACTTTGTCGGAACCAGCCTAGCGTTTCTACGACGCTACTGTGGCGAGTTTCGTGTTATTGAAAGAATATTTTTTGTGCTACTGAAATGAAATTTCTCATAGATGTGGTAGGATACATCATCCAAGATCGAAAAATAAATGACGCTACACGTCAGGAAACAAATATCACGAGTATCCTTGATAAAATCGAAAGATATCGAGTAAATTAGTTGGATCATCTCGTGAGAATAGAAGAATGTCGCCCAAAACAACTTTTCAACTACAGACCCCACAGAAGAAGGAATTACAGGCATGTAAATACATCCTAGAGTTTCAATTATAAATACAGCATTATAATACTTGAGACCGGAACAAACCGTTTGGTTTAATCCCGAAAGTAGATGATCATATGTTTTGTCCATTTTATTTATTGAATTTGGCCTACTGTTCTTTGGTAGCCTGCGCATGCGCACAGCCCCGCATTCCTCTCGCACTGGTCTACGCCGGCGGAAGAGACGGGGACGGAGGCAGCGAGTCAGTGCTACGAATCGAATTGAATTATTCGTGCCTGGTAGTCCACCATTGCAACTGCAGCGGTTTCTAGCGCTTGAAACATATTTCTGAAAGTTTGGGTTTTCTTATGCGTTGCAAAACAACAATTTATTCGCGATACTCACGATTATGAGAAGTATGCTTTGCAGCAAAATATAAAATTCTTCCAACAATATATTTTTTTCTTATTATTTAATAAATACTATCGAAAAATGAATAATCAATGACAAAACGTTTGTTATCATTTGCTTCTCACACGAGATTTGTTATTTCCTAATGACAAATCATTGGATGAATGGTATTTTATTTAATTTCACTGATAAAATTGGTAGAACATGGTTTGCAAAAAAAAATGGTATAAATTTGTTGCATTAAAATAGTTTGCAGGAGGTAATTTGACAGAGAAGGTTAAGAAAATGTACAAAGATATTTCAGTTTTTAGAAAATGCTGGAATAAATCAGCACTCATATTATACGTTATTGATTATAATCACGATAAAATCATTATCACGACGATGTCGTAATTGTTATATCACTCTAATTCAAATTGAGAAAGTGAAAGAACGGAAAGGACGCACCTGCTTTACAATGCAGTATGCACATAATCAAAGTACCTCGACATCTGTTTGTGATCGGTTATTGTCCACGCACGACCGCGTGCGCGGGCTTAGCCATCTGAATGTCGCCGTCGTTTTGCGGTCTACTGGACTCCGTATCGTACTATTTATAACCCCCTCGGGCACCAGGTTTATTATCACGGACCCGACTTTCGTTTCGAGTCCCTTTGCCTTTGGGGGCGGTAATCCGCCTCTCTTTCGCCGCAGATCACGCGGGCGGAGGTCGGCCGGCATCTCTCTCTCTCTCTTCGCATGGGGAGTAGAAAGCCCTCTCAGCCCATTCAAATGACACCGCAGTCCACCGCAAACGCATACAATGACATAGCGCGCGGAACGAGTTAACGCAGCTCCTAGTGTCAAACTCGAACCAGATAAGCGCCTTTCCTCCTTTCACGCGGACCGCAAGCCCCTGCAGCTTGCATCAACTCGAGCCCGTTGCTCCCGCGGGGATCAAGCCGATGGCCGTCTCGAAAATGACAGGAAAGCTTTCGTTTCCCGTCGAAGTCCGGCGGACACAATTCTGAGAAAAAGCACTTCGTCCTACTTGACTCCGGCTGTACATAATGCAAACTAAGTACACCTCTACGTCGTATCTAGAACTCTCCCTGAGAACTACCTCTGCACCAGCTGTGAATCAGTGCTGTGCCGCGACGGACCGAGAGAGGGGGCGAGAGAGAAAGAAAAAAAAATGAGGGACATTGAGGTTACCATCGAGACCTACTGTTTAGCACGGAAAACGGGGCACGCGTAGCCCACGGGGCGGCGGAATGCCAGTTAGCGATTTAGAAAGCCGGCGGCGCATCCACATCCAGGCTCCTCGTTCACACGATTCGCTTTGTGTGCACGTCGGTTGCTGCTATGTGCTGCCCGCGGGCCTAATCATTGTAATTTATCTACTGAATATCAAAGGAGCTATTATATTAATCTTATTAACTGACGCTTCGGACAGGCGCTGAATTATATTAGGCAAACCAGGTTGCTCGTTCATCCGTGCATTGAAGTCTCCGGCTTCGGAGATGGTGTCGACGTTTATTTTCGTTCTGATGACTACGATATGAAGTTAGCAAACAAATTAGTCTACTAATTTTAAACACACAGATATTTTGTTTATTATTTTACACAAGTTATAGTTTAAAATTCACGACAAAACACATAACAACCCGTCTGCAGGCAGGTTCAAATATACAAGTTTGAGAAGAAATACGTTATGGGGCTAAGACAACTATGAAAGAAATTGAATGACTATACGAAAAACGAGTATTTCATAGAAGAAGGTGTAAGAGGAGAATGGCTAAAATCCCCTTAATAACTTGTAATACATAACTATACATAACTGTTGAAGTTAATTCCTCTAACATAACATGAAATCAGTGAATGAATGTTGAGTATTGACTAATACATATTATTCCTTAAATTAGCAACATAGATAAAAATGTATGATCTTTAACAAATATTTAACCACCTGATATATAAGAGTTACCTAATCTCCTTAAATATCAATGAAGTGGGTTTTCACTGAAGCGAACATGATAATAAGATCAAACTCCCATTTCCACCTTACATGACTAGTGCTTTAAACTATTTGAATTTGTTTTATATAGCATAAAGTACTTTGCAAGTCAATTAAATATACCGTCAACACATATTTCATTATCTGTATTGACATTGTGATGGACAAAATTCATTACTGAAATGAAATTTGTAATATTTTATATCCCTGATCAGTAGCAACTGAGGAAAGTTCTTATGCTTCCGAAACATAAATTTCCTACTAGAAGGATAGAGACGTTTACTATGGATATATTCGGCAACCTGAAAGCAGTAACCTCTTCTAAGTGTAGACCTTTACAAGGTTTAGTGTTTTAAAATCAGCTTTGCTCAGGTGCCGACAGTAGGGGGGATATGGGGTTTCGGGGCCAGGAAGTGCTTATCTTATCAGCTTATCTTATCTACTTCCGGTCCACCGCCCCCACATCCGGTGTCAACAACCGGCGCCACCAATTATAATGGCAGGAAGTGCTTATCTTATCAGCTCTTATCAGCTTATCTTATCTACTTCCGCCCACCCCTCCTCCTCCCCCCCGCCCCTCCCCCTCCCCCACCCCGCCCACTTCCGATGTCAACAGCCGGCGCCACCCATTATAATGCCCCGCCGAATGTCAACAACCCCCTCTCCCTCCCCCCGCCCACCCGATGTAAACAACCGGCGCCACCAATTATAATGCCCCGCCGAATGTCAACAATCCTTCACCCTTCCCTCCCCCCGCCCACCCGATGTAAACAACCGGCGCCACCATTTATAATGCCCCACCGACCGGGGTCACCCTCTCCACCCCCCCCCCTTGCGACCTCTGGCGGCGAATGGTGGAAGTGTGTGCGCACTCTGGCGGCGAATTGTGGAAGCGTATGTGTCTGCGCTCTGGCGGTGAATTGTGGAAGCGTGTGTGTGTGTGTGTGTCTTTCAAAAATGCTGCTCCCTGAAGCGGATTCGAACCAGCCTCACATCCATTTCCTGTGTGGGAGGCGACCAGCACTTTGGCTCTGAGCTACGGTGACATCTCGAGTCAAGCTGTCTGCTTTGGGGTACAGATATTACACGCGGTTGGGAGGGCGCGCTGCGGATGCTGATAAGGGCGGGGGCCGCTGAGGGTGCGCGCTGCGGAAGTAGATAAGATAGCGGGGGGCAGGGGGCGCTGAGGGCGCGCGCTGGCGGCGCTGGCGGCCGGGTGGCTGATAAGATAGCGGCGGGCAGTGGCTGCTTTGTTCGCCCACTCATTAGCGCTATAGAGATACTACACGCGCGCGCTCTCTGGGAGCGATTCGGGGAACGAGAGGAGATGGCGCTGTGCGTCGGGGCGCGCATTTTGAATGCACTCTATATAAGATAGCCAGCCGCGTGTTTCTCTCTCTCTCTCTCTCTCTCGAGCCGAGAGCGCTGACGCTCGCTGTCCCGCTGAAAAGACTTTCATAATAGAAGAAAGGGAAACCCTAAAAGGCGGTGATAGGAAAAACAAATGAAAAACAATACAAATTGAAAGAATGTTTTTTGTTTATTGAAATCAAATAAAAATCAAATTATACATAGAATAAATAACACTCATGTTTGTTTGCTTGTTAGATATTTAGCGATTTCCCCACACAATTTCACCGTTAAACTGCGGTGGACTTATCACCAGTGACAACACATCCCCCTCTTGTCGACATATCACACCACTCCTCGTCGAGCTCGTCGAATAGCTCGTTGAGCTATTGCCTCGGCGTTACGTCGTCGACATATTTCATCACAGAGAGCCTCCAGGACCTCTCGAACCGCTACTCTCTCGTTGGCGGGAAGTGTGCACATGACGTTGCAGAGATAAATGTACGCCTGCATAATGATTCTGTCATCCACCATCGATGCCATAATGTATTCATCTAGATTCAGATAAGCTTCGGGTGGGGGAGGTTTTAATTCGCGTCGACACATAGGACATGTGTTGTTCACGTCTAGCCATGTTTGCAAACACTCAAGACAAAAAAGTGATTGCACGGTGTGCGCGCCATCACAGGCGGGGGAGTGTCATCGTTTTGACAAATGGTGCAACATAGAGGAGGGGATGCAGTGGATCGAACTTCCACAAAAGGAGGTGGAGGCGGTGATGGTGGCGGTGTGTCACTTGTCCATTGGTCTTCCATTTTTCTTCTTTTTGTTTCACGTCAAAATATTAAACAGATAAAAGCAGCGAACACGAAAGCAAAGTTCAGGAGGGCTACACCAACAATGATGCTATCTATCCAATTCATAGCACACACACACGTCACAATATTCCTCTTACAAAACACACACACATCATTCCGTTTCAATGGCCGAGATCCGTTGTCGTGTTGAGCGTAGTGCTGCGTGCAGACGAGAAGGGTGACGGTTTGTCACGACGGGCAGCCCGACGGTGCGGCAGCGTCCTCCTCCTCAGAGTAGTGTTGGATGCAAGGCTGGCGGAGATAGATGCAAAAGCGACAATTCCGCTTCGACGGCGGCGGTCCATCGATGTGCGTGCGTCCGCGATTCCAATGCTCTTTACACGAACGAAGTTCTTCAATACACGGTAGTTTTTTGATGTCTTCAGGGAGTTTCTCGAAAACGCGCTCAACCTCGTGAGACGCGGGCCAATGACACAAAAATTCGACCGGCAATTGACTCAATGTATCCGAGTCGAGAAGTGTAAGCTTGTAATCGGCTTCATACAACTTTCTGAAAGCGCGCTCGATGTTTTCGCGCGTCTCTCGCCTGATCTCTTGTCTGGTATGCTCCAATACTTCGGCAACGTAGCAGATGAGCGGATGAGCGGATGCGTACGACGGAACACTCGACATCGTACTGATGAGCGAAGCGGTGGAGAGCGTGATTATAACATGCACGAACCTGTTCATCTTATCGTTCTCGAACGGAAGAGGCCGACAATCTCCCTTTTCGACTCCTCCCCTTCATGTTGCAACATGCAGGAACTTGTTTATCTTTTCGTCCTTGAACGGAAGAGGCCGACAATCTCCCTTTTCGACTCCTCCCATTCATGTTGCAACATGCAGGAACTTGTTCATCTTATCGTCCTTGAATGGAAGAGGCCGACAATCTTCCTTTTCGACTCCTCCCATTCATGATGCAATAAGTGCGGTCGATTGACACTCATCCAGTCGTACAGGGCGATGACGTGCTGTCCTGCTAAGCTAACATCACCGCAAGCGTAGAGTTCGCGGTACGCGTGTAAACACTCCTTCAGCGGAGGGCATCCGATCGACTCCAGATCAA
This sequence comes from Gryllus longicercus, assembly GCA_038098605.1. Taxonomy (NCBI): domain Eukaryota; kingdom Metazoa; phylum Arthropoda; class Insecta; order Orthoptera; family Gryllidae; genus Gryllus; species Gryllus longicercus. Next base: position 984,890 of record JAZDUA010000140.1, read on the forward strand.
CAATACGTTTTCCTTGAATAACATCCAGCAGCCACTCTTTCTTCTGTGCTCCCTTAACGTATATTGTTGTGACACCTTCGAAAGCTTTCAACATCACAAACGTCCTGTCTCGATAATCGTAACGGCCGCTACTCCACGGCGGTGTGGCGTGATGGCAGCTTTTGATCCACCACACTTGTCTCTTGTCGTCGCTGTTCAAAGTATAGAAAGGTCGCGGTGGACGAAAGGTGAATTTCTGAACGAACCGTTCCTCAGAATCATCTTTGGCGGTCCGGATGACGGTTAGCACTTTGATAATGAATTGTCCGCCTATCCAAAACCCTTGAAGATCAGCGACAGCTGTGAGCACACGTCTTCTTCTTCTTCTTCTACCGGATTCGTTTTCGCGCCACGGGGTGGTCGGCTGTGTTGTCCACAAAGTCCCCTCACCCTCGTTCTCGTTTCGAAATGATTTTTCTTCTTGCGGACTGTTCTGTTCAGGTGAAGAAGAAGTATTGTCTCGCTGTTCGTCTTCTTCTTCTTCTTCTTTCAATAGTCTGTATAAAGAATGTTTCACGTAGCGCAACATGATCAAAGAAGCGCACACACAGTCACAGAGGAAAACAAAAAATCGAATGACACAGCGCAATGATCATCGACCGGTGTAGCAGCGACTCGCTTTCGCACGCGACAAGAACTGACGATTGTCGTGCTTTCGTCGTCCTTCTTATACAAGACTGTGACGTCAGCAAACATGTCGAAGTGTGATTGTCCGCGCGAGGATGCAAATCCCTCTTAAGCTTCAATGTCTCTCGCATGTACCCACGAATTATGACGTGAGTCGAAACCGAGCCATTTCACGAGGCGAAGCGGACCCTTTTTCCGTACGACACGCTCAACTAAATATCGATCGAGATATCGCGTGCGATGCAATTCCTCGGTATAGAAGCGGCCCTTGATTGTTTCACCTTGCAGATCTTCTAGCGAGTACGTGACGGGATTCGAGAGATGCACACGAACGATTTTGAAGAGTTCGGTTCCCCATCGCGCTTCGTAGCCTTTCCGAAACGGTGAGCTTTTGTACGTGCTCACCCGAACAATGTCCCCGACGCGAAATCGATTTGTCCTCAGGAGACGCGGGTCGAGCGTTTTTACTTGCCCGTACACCGTGCGCATGAGTCTATCGTCCTTGACGTCCTTCGGCTTCATGTCGATTGTTCGATGTTTGGTATTGTTGTAATCTCGGAGGAGGGTGGGGAGCATAAGGGTCCACCGTCGCGTCCCCTCGGCAGTGAAGCGTCTCCACATCCGCTCCTTGAGCGTTCGATTGAAACGTTCGACAACGCCGGCTTTCACGTTGGAAAAGGTGGAATAATGCCGAATGTCACGCTCTCGGAGCCACTTGTTGAGTGCGGTATTGTAAAACTCGGTGCCTTGGTCGGTTTGTAGGAAGTGAGGCACTCGCCCGCTCGACGTCACGATGCTGTTGAAAGCCTTGACGACTTCCGCTCCCGTCTTTTTCTTTATCGCTTCCGCCCAGGCGTACTTGCTATACACGTCGATGACAGTGAGAATGTATCGCATTCCTCTATTGCTTTTGGAGTACGGTTGCATGTCGACCAAATCGGCTTGCCATAGATCATCGAGTCCTTTCGTTATCACCCGCCGTCTCGCGTAACGGCGTCGGGCAGGCGCATGCAATTCAGCAGCGAGTCCTTGTCGAACGGTCGGCAATACGGTCGTCTTCTTCTTGTTCTGCATGGTCAGAGGCGCTAATCGATAATACCGGCGTCACGCAATTCATCTTCTATTTCTACTATTTCACCATCGAGCCCGTTGTTACCGGCCGTTTTCGAAGCGTGTAACAGACTTAACCTCTCCACAAGTGTGTTCGGATCGCGCCAATATTTGTAGTCTGGTGCCGTCACAAAACGTAGACCACTCCCCTTCTTCTTCTTCTTCTTCTTACTTTCTTCAAGTCTTTTGCTTTGTCTTTCCCCCCCACCGAAAAGACGCGAGATAATTGTACGATATTTCCATCGATTTCCTTTCGTGTTAAACGGACAACTCGATTTGAAGTTCATCTTGTGAGCGGAAGTGAGTTCGAGAATTGTTTTGTATTTTTTCAAATCGTCTTCCGTGACATCCTCTAAGTTGGGTCGTTTTTCAAAAAGGAGTTCGAGAAGACCAGGTTCTGGATAGAATGTATGACCCTGAACAGAGAATGTTCCATCTTCCGGGTCAAGTTCTAGGATGGAGTTACCGATGTGAGGTCGCCCTCCTTTATAGTACGGTTCGAAAGTCGTATCGCCTATGTCGAGCGCAGCATTCGACAAATAGCTCCGTAATTGCTCATAATGTTGACTGTGATCATCTCTATTTCTTTCTGTGTTCCCTTCTTCTTCGTCTTCGACCTCTGGGAGAGTTTGGAAGGAGGACCCTTCTTCTTTTTCTTCTACTCTTGATTCCGATTTGATACGCGTGGACGATGGGTTGTTCTTTTTTCCCTCTCTTTGAGAGCGGTGCAGCGCTTTCGAGACGGGCGTTGTGAGATAAGTATCGAGTATTCGATTGCGCATCGTTTCGGCGTCTTTCAAGATGCTCATTTTGTTGCGAATGTTTTCGCGTGCCTTCTCCAACTCCGTTTTCAACCTCTCTTCCGACGTGACGAGTCGAGGGGGAGCGGGTGGTGAGGAAGGACGAGGACGCGCTGTCTTTCCACGCAAGCTCTTTTTCGTTTTCTCAAGTGCATACAGCGTTTTCAAGTCTATGTTTGATTGTTTGTTATATTTTTTAGTTGTTTCACTGTCTACGTTTCTTCTTCTCAAGTTTTCGCGAATCTGTTTTATTTTTTTCACACGTCCCCCTATTTTGGATTTCACTTTCATTACTCCCGCCACACCGAGCGCGGCCGCTCTTTCACCGACACTCGCGTCTCTGGACGTGACGCGCTCCCACGCTGTCTTGGCGAGTGCTTCATCTGCCCTTTTGCGTTCCTCACCGCTTTTGTAGTTGTGGTAAGCGATGTCATGTTCCCTACACGCTTCGTCCAAAGGATTAATACCGCGGTCACCTCTTTGCAGTCTCTTCATGAGCTTTGTACCGGGCCCACAAAATTGATATCCGCCGGGAATGTGAAGTTCGAAGGGCAGTTTGTCTATCGCCCGATTCAACATCCGTCCTATAAATCCTCTTCCGCGATAGTGTCGGTCCCCCCGTCCCGCGACATTGAAATGCTGTCACACGTACACCATGGCGTAGAGTGAAGACTATAGCGAAAGAAAAGATATTATATAACCTTAAAATCAGCACCACCACCATCGTCCGTCGGCACGAGAAACCGGTCGAAGCCCGATCGGTAACGACCATTATGAAGCGCACTTGGTTTACAGATGACCACAAAAGCAAAACGGTCGGCGTTCCACACGTTGGAACACACCGCCTTAAAATCGTTGAATGTACGGAAATCGTTTCCGACGTGTTCTTTGTAGATATAATCGAGGTTGTTATCGTCTTGCCGGAAGATGAGAATCATATTCGCGTTATCGCGAATCAACTGCTTGGGAATTTTGGTGTACGTTTGACATAGATAGAGCACGTCCGTGTGTTTATGTCTCCCGGCCGCGAAGTAGGCTTTGATGCAGTCTTGTTTTTCGGTGGCGATGTCGTCGAAAATGAAAACACTGTCGGGCGACGCCTCGGCTGGCGGCACGATGCTATCGTGTTGCGAAAACGAACGAAAAGGAAGGAGTCCGTCGCAGACTTGTTTCAAGTACATGTACATGGGCTGCGTGTCTGTGGTGGAATATAAATACACGTTGCGGAACGCCAGTCCAAACTGTCCGGTGAGAAGCGAGACGACCACGTTTGTCTTTCCACATCCGGAAGGTCCCACGATAAGAGCGCGCACGCTATCTGGGAAAAGCGGGCCGTGTCGACTCTTGTTCTCATCATCTTGTTCACGCCATAAGGCCGTCACGTTCACGACGGGCAGTGTCGCCGATTGTTGAACAACGTTCATCGCCTTGCGAAGAAAGAGAGAGACTGTTTGCATGCTAGCGAAGGAGACTGTTTTTAAAACCAACAAAGGAGAGTGGGAGGGGGAAAGGGATACCCTACTCGGTGTGTGATAAGGATAAGAAATGAAAAAATATATATAGAAATACATCATTTTATTGATAATTAAAAAATACAAAGGTGACACATTACACATGACTGTTATGGTTGTCTGTTGGGGTAGACATCGATACAATCGCCATCTGCACAGCTCTCGCTAACCAATTTGCTGCGTTGCGCGCGCATTCCCCGACGTCCAGTGGAAGAAGAAGATCGCAGCAGACCGTATCCGGTGAAGTGGATGTTGATCGTTCTGTCGTCGTCTTGCGGCGTCGCGCAGTTTTTTTGATCTTTCGCTCTTTTGGTTTCTCGTCCTTTCTGGTTTTCTTCTTTCTTTTCGATGTGCAATGCATCGGACAGGGATGACCGCATGCAGAAGGAAAATCAGTTGATGGAGACGCTGCTCTCACCTCCATGTCCTCCTCCATGTTTTCTTTGATGGCAACAAAAACTGCGAGTTGCGAATCGCGAGATGAAGAACCAACGTCGTCTTCACCGGGCGAAGCAGATGGAGCTTCTTCTTCTTCGTTCATCATCTCATGAAGGAAAGACACAGAATGATGGTAGTGCACGAAACACGCGACGTCTTATACGATCACATTTTTCTTCACCACAAAGTCATCGATTGGTGCGTATTGCACTTCCGTTTTGTAGATAATGACACAATAGGCTGTGACGTCGGCAGGCATGGCTGTACCCGTTTCCCACGTGATCTTGATGTCGGTTTGCGAGGGGAGTACGGCAGACGCTCTGGCGGAGACGTCCCACACAATAATAGGAAACCAAGTATTCAGATACCAATATTCCATGCTCGAGATGGGATTGCGATTGTAGTAAGAACGTTCAGCTTTTTGCATCATTTCAAAAAGATACGGGTGCCATTTTTCATCGCCAGTATAAAATTTTACATTGCATTGAAGTTCGGAATAAGGGTAAAACTCGTCGTTTAAATACAGTTTTGCTCTTGTCATATCGTTACCATCGAATTCACCCGAATTCTGTTTCAGGTCCTTGTCTCTCCCCGTTTGCATTCCAAAGAAAATGTACAAGGGATGATCCTCTTTTGCGGCAGTCTTCACCGTCCACTGAAACGGTCCCATGCCTCCACTTGGAACGTTGGGATATTCGTGAAGTTCCCATCGTCTGAATTGCACGGGGATCGGTCGCCGACTGTCCAGCGTTCGCGTCACCGCGAGGGAAGCTGCATCGTTCAGTGTCAAATGAGGCATTCTCCAAATCACATCTGTCACGGTAATCGTTGTTTCGTCTGGTGTGTCGATTTTCGTCGTGAGGCATCGATTATCGTGACGACCTCGAATGAGGACGAGGTCATGTTTCACACCAGTCATGATACGCGTGTGATCTTCGAAAAATCCCATCCACAGCCGCAATGGCACGATACCGTAAAATTTTCCCCCGGTCTTACTGAGCATGAATTTGGTGTTGCTGACAGCAGACTCGTATAATAGAAGGTCTTCGGTCCAACATGCGTTGCCAAATGATCTTCTTTCTGCCGGCGAAAGGAAACACACGTTCTTCATCGTGCTCGTGATGCCCGGATTTTTCACAACGTCGACGATCACGTTGTTGATTTCGTAACGAATTTCGCTAAAAAGAAAGGCGAAAGCATTGTTGATCAATTCACAGTTGGTGCGCGTGGCGGTGCCCGTTTTGGCAACAGATCCCGTGATGACGAGCGAACTCTCGCAAGGTAAGAGAACGGCGTCCTTATTCACGATAGTAATGCGAATTTCATCGTTTTGACCAAACGATTTAATGTATGGAAAGTGTTCGTGAACAGCTTCGTTGACGATGTGGTGTTTTATATTCTCCTTGCGGAGAATGTCGATCGCGTGTTCGTCCACAAATTCAGTTGAAGAATGATGATTGGTCTTCATTTTCTTGGACGACATTCTTCGGTCTTCTTCTTTTTAGAAAAAATACAGTAACCCAACGCTCGTAAGGTTTGTCGACTGGATGGTGTTAACGTGGTGAGCGGACAAAGCACTCTGTGCCTCGGTCGCGGTACGACCTGCATTTTATAGTGCTTTTTCAATGTTCTTTTAGAAGAAAGCGGCATTGGGATTGCTTCTGGGGCGTACGAGTAAGGTGCACGTCAACGGTGTTTCCGAGTACAATGGAATCAGATGACCGTCCGCATTCTCCAGTCGAATCGATATCTCATCGATCCAACGGCGCGTGACGCGGTGAAAGATTTTTTCAGCCGGCCTTTCTTCGACGATGGCGGCGGGTAAATCGTTCACGTGAAACTGATACAGCACGTGCGCTATGCGATGGTTTATATATCCACTTTCGATCACGTTACACGTCACGAACACCTCGAAATCTTTTACAATCGTCGGCGCAGCATCAGCCGCCACGTACACCCCGAAAGGTGTGGGTGACACGGTCTTTGAAAATCCGAGGAGAGGACCGATGGACTCGGCGTGATCGAAACGCAGCGTGAATGACGTGTTGACGCGCACTTTGTTCGTCTGCGGGTCCGCTTCCAATTCGAAAAAGTGCTTCTTCGCCGCAAAGTCGCCGGGAAACTGTTGCTGTAGATTGTTTGATATACGATGATAGATGTCTTCTAAAGTATACGTACCCGGAGAGACGGACAGACTATAGCTTGCTGGAGCCCCATCCCCCTCGACAACTTCGTAGTGGAGTCGGTTGTGACCGTCCTTCACGTTGCGAATGGTGTGAACGGTGCTGAGATGCACTAAGGCAATCTCATATACATCATTCGAGAGGTCGACACCCGGCGCAAACTTCACCGAGACCTCTGGACCCTTCCCGATTAAGGTGTACGTGCGCATGACACAATCGTCAAAAGCAAAATGACAATGTCTGGTGTTTAATCTTCCTTTTTCTTCTTCCATTCGTGAAAAAGAAATTGCAAACATAACTTGCCGCAATTGTTCGCGTTGTATTGTTGAACTTGACGTGTGTTGTACGTCACGTGCTGTCTTTGCATGTATCGAAGGAATTCGGGAGGGGGCGGAAGTCCGAACGAATCGAAATAACGCACCGTTCGGCCTCGTTTCGCGTACGCGACGAAATGAGTACCGTCGCCGCTGACGTCGTCGAGGTTGATGACGCCGCACTCACGCTCCGCCCTTGTTCTTTTGGGCAGCGCATCCCGCGTAAACACACCACGAAAATGAGGAATATTCAAAATCTTCGCAAAACGTGACATTTCCTCGTGCGTGAGCGCTCGACGCGGTACTTCGCTCATTCGTTTTTTTGAGGCCTCCCCCTCCTCCCCTTCGTCTTCCTGCTCGTTCGAAGCATTTTCGCGGCCCTTAGCAACACGCCCGAGCCTTTTTTGGTCTCTTCCATGACCTTGTTATGACGCACCATTTCCGATAACTCTTTGTTTTTATTTTTGGCGTTTTTCACAGCGTTTGCGATAGCGGTCGCGCCGCCTGCGACAGTCCCGAGCGCGCTCAGTCCGCTGAGGATGGTTGGAATCAGAGGTATGAGGGCGGGCAGAAAGCCACCTCTCTTACTCTTTCTACCGCCACGCGCCGTACTCGTCGTCTTCCGTCCTCGTACGCCACTCCCCTGCAGACGACGATTCCCCCTCCTACAGGGACCGCCGACGCACCGACCTCGCAAAGAAGTGCCGCGACCCATCGCGGTCGGAGTAATCACCGCGTCGGAAACAGGAAAAGAATCAGTTCTTGTCTCTCTCTGTGCACCTCTTTGCCGTAACTCCCTATCAGGTTGTCTCCTACAATCTCTCGTCGTTGTTGTTCTACACACGGTGCGAACCATGCCAGTACTAATACACGAGCGCAAGTGTCGAAATATATATACAAATCTGATCGATCTTTTTTCAACCATCACTCGGGAATGGCGCCCATCAAGGACGTCATGGGAATGGTGCTAAGCAAAGGCGTCAATGATGAGTTTGAGGTGCCACCAATCATTTTCCCCATTATCTTTGTAAGACTGGACTGTATTGAGGTTTTTCAAATTTTCTTTATCGTTATTGAAGACATCACGCAACTTACGGAATTGACTTACCATTTGCTCATATGTTACTTACGTTAAGGACCTTACGGAGCTTAATCTTGAGAACAGTAACATCGTTCACCACTTCCAACACTCGGCTCTGAGAGCTGTTAAAGAGTTTCTCGAGATTAGAATAATCTGCCTCGAGCTTTTTCAATTTTTCTTCGCAAACGGCTGCGTTTATGCGCTTATCGACTTCCTCACGCAATGCATTTAAACGACTCGTCAGAGTTTTACCTAAACTCGTCTTGCGTTTATCGACTTCCTCCTGCAATACTTTCTTCACATCGAGCATTTCCAATTCTTCTATCTTTGTTTCGAGATTAGAAAAATCGTTTTTGACTAGTTCTTTATGTATATGAAAAAGATTCTCCGCGTGTTTCTTCGCATCCGCCAGCGTGCCATCCAATTGCGATTTAATCACAACGTCTGAGCTGTTTGTGCCAGGGCCTACTTTGCGAATAAGTTTGTCATGAAAATTGAAATTACCGGACGAACCGACTTGCGGTAACGTGTCCAAGAGCCTGGGAGGAATTTTACTTTCGAGCGCCTTGCATTCGTTTTTCGCGAACGCCTTTAATTGATTTTCCTGTTCTCCGAAACGCGTAGAGAGCTTCTGCTCGAGAGCATCGAGGTCGCTTTCTTTGATCACGGTTTCCATAGTCTCATCAACTCTCCTTATACGCTTCACAACATCATCGATTTGTTCATCGATGTATCGCTTTGTGACGGCGTGACGCGCCCGAACCGCATGTCCGAAGACATCCATCGCATCGATACGACTGAGAGTTTTGTTTTCGACTTGCGAGTTTTATATAAACATTTGATTTAAATAAAGAAAAACTTTTCAAATGCACTATTTGATATCCTGTCACAACCTTGTATGGGATATTTAAATGAATATAATAATTTACATTATAAATATTTGATGCATTTTCCTGTGTAATTTTATCACCTTCATATTGTATTTTTAAGTTTGAGGATTTGGGGAATGGAGTAGGAAAATAAGAAGAACTCTGCACTTATATTTCATATTTTGTTTTATTCTGTAATAAATATACATCATTTTTTCAGTTGTGCAATAAACATTTTGACAACAATTATTGAATGTATTAAAAAATTGATAAAGAGAGACAATCATTTTGATTTATTTATTAAGTTGTACATTATTTCCTTTTTTTCTAGAAGTCCATATTGCTTGAACCATATTAAGAGATTTTCCCAACTTGTTTGTTTCAATAAATCTTTGTACTTGTATATAAGTACAACACTTGCTTTATTCTTAGGATGAATCCCAAGAAAAGTTAAATGCGGCCTTTCCGCTAAAAATTCTTCTTTGCCTATGGCTTCAATTTCTGATGTAAATCTATAAAGAAAAGTATTATTGTATAATTTAAAAAAAACAAAACCTTTTTACAAACATATTAAAACATATTTTGCATACCTTGTTGGGAGAAATACATCGAATGTATTGTGCAGAGTCGCTACATACGATGATTTTTTATATGCCTCACTGACAGTGAGGTGTATGTCTGTAATTTCGAAGAAAATACCTTTCGGCAACTGCCTCATGTTTACTCGAGTTGTAGTGGCTTCCATCTTTTTTATTAATGCTTCCCACGAACTAAACAATGAAAACAAACATTTTTAATGACAACTCAGAGTAAAACAGCTACAAGGAAAATTATTTCACTTACTCGGTCGTTCTTTTCGATGTGTATATAAATACAGCACTATTACTAATCTGTATGCAGTCTGTGTTGACATTCATTTGTACTGCTTGCATTGCATTGTCTTCCTGTCTTGAAGAGAACGGGAGAAGCATGTTGTTTTTTGATGTTTCTTCTACCTGAGCAATTGTCTGATCCCCCTCATCATCATATAATAACTTCAATGTCTCTTCACACGCTTGTTTCTTTATCACTTTTCTTTTTTCTTTTACCTCTTCTGATATACTTAAAAAAAAAAGAAACACTTTGAAACTACTCACTGAATGTATGATATATGAAATTGAAAAAATTGAAAAAGACTTACAGTTTTCGTTTTCGAAGTGCTGGTGGCGATGTTTCAACCAATTCTCCACCGAAGTCCATGGAGTCTTCTGGCATCCCGTTCATGACGTGTTGCGAGCTGCTCATGGTGTCTAGCTAGTTGGGGCACGCGAGCGAGTGAGCGTTGCTCGAATGGAACCCCTTTTTAAGTCGGCGCGTTGAGATTATTAAATTATCAGTGACTCCACTCTCTCTTCCGATGCTCCAATTAGAATGTCCGCTGGACCCCCGAATGCTTCCCCACTCTCTTCCGGTGCTCCAATTAGAATGTCCGCTGGACCGCCGAATGCTTCCACTATCTCTTCCGGCGCACCAATTAGAATGTCCGCTGGATCGGCGGATGCTTCCACTATCTCTTCCGGCGCTCGAGGGATATCAATACATCCTGTTTTCCTAATTATCTCTTCCGGCGCTCGAGTGATATCAATACATCCTGTTTTCCTAATTATAACTTCCGACCCTCGAGTGATATCAACACATCCTGTTTTCCTAATTATCTCTTCCGGCCCTCGAGTGATATCAATGACATCCTGTTTTCCTAATTATAACTTCCGGCTGCGGTCGACTGCTGTTCTTATCACTATCGCTTGGGGGAGTGATGAATGGCTTCTGCGCATGCGCACTGCACGTGCTGGATGTGATAGTGTGAGATAACATAGGGTTTAAAACTCCATGTCCACAGAGCTCTGCCATTAGTCTGCCATTGCTCTTGAAGCGTGCGGACCTTCTTGTGTACTGCTATTTCAGTGTTGACGTCGTGTTAGTCACGTGTGATTCAACTCTGTCTTGTGTACTGCTATTTGAGTGTTAGTCACGTGTGATTGTTAGCATTCAGTGATTCGATTTGAGATGAAGAAATTTCTGTTAAATCGGCACATTCGTGACGAAAGTGAGTCTCATGCAGGTCGACAAGCGGAAGTGTCTTCTCCGCAGCGTGAGGATGGTAAAATAAATTTCTTTTAATAGGAGTGCTTAGTGATGTGTTGAATGATTATCATTTATGTATGTGTTTTCATGGATTCTATAGATGTCCCGTTTCTATTCAATCGTCGTGACGAAAGTGAGTCTCATGCAGGTCGACAAGCGGTAGTGTCTTCTCCGCAGCGTGAGGATGGTAAAATAAATTTATTTTAATAGGAGTGCTTAGTGATGTGTTGAATGATTATCATTTATGTATGTGTTTTCATGGATTCTATAGATGTCCCGTTTCTATTCAATCGTCGTGACGAAAGTGAGTCTCATGCAGGTCGACAAGCGGTAGTGTCTTCTCCGCAGCGTGAGGATGGTAAAATAAATTTATTTTAATAGGAGTGCTTAGTGATGTGTTGTATGATTATCATTTATGTATGTGTTTTCATGGATTCTATAGATGTCCCGTTTCTATTCAATCGTCGTGACGAAAGTGAGTCTCATGCAGGTCGACAAGCGGAAGTGTCTTCTCCGCAGCGTGAGGATGGTAAAATAAATTTCTTTTAATAGGAGTGGTTAGTGCTGTGTTGAATGATTATCATTTATGTGTGTGTGTGTTTTGTTTGATTCTATAGATTGCCCGTACCAACAACAACAACGAGACATTGCAAACGCTCCCCAATGGACGGACGTCGTTCAGTCTTTAAACGCCCGTGTATTTCGAGGTGTCATTTTGAATCCTCCTCCCCCACATGACATTGCGGATCCGGTCGAGTTTCTCAACCGTTGTCGTGTTCCCTTCCATCGTAAGATGTTTGAAGAGCTCAACAACACTCTCGGTCGATCTAATTTCAAAATTTTCGCGCAACTCGAGTGTCAATTTTTAATTGAGAAAGAGAACGTCGAGACGCACGAAATTGTAGGGGTGCTGCAGCCTATCTTTCTTTCGGCACGAACGGCTGTGTTAACGCAAGCGGATGACATTTCGGAATTTTTCCTTTCTAGTATTGCACAACCTATAAATTCCAAATTCGACGAGTTTTCCGAGAGAGATTCCGGGAAATCGTTGGCCTCTATCGTCGCTCTTCATGTTTCGGCTCACTTGTTTGAACCTATCGCTCATTCTGCCTCATCTTATCTTCCTCTTCCGGCAACCATCGCGAGACGTCAAGGTGTGATCAACGTGCAAAATCGAGACGAGAAATGTTTCCTGTGGGCGGTGGCTTCGGCTCTTTTTCATAAACGTCAGCCCCCACACATCAAAATTATGCATTCATATCGTACCAGTATCTATCAAACCCTTTTCGATGAATTGGAAACCAGTCTCGATTTGCGCGGCATCTCCTGGCCCCTGCCCGTTCACGAGATCAAACGTTTCGAACGTCAAAATTCTAGTTTTTCATTCAATGTTTTCACGTTAGAGTTTGATTCGGCCAACAAAACTTGGAAAATCGTAGGTCCTGTACACTTTTCGGGGTCGAAGAAAGAGAACCATTTCAATTTCTTGTTGATTCATGGCGATGGCGGACAGTCCCATTACGTTTGGATTAAGAATTTAAGTAGACTAGTGAAGTCTCAACATACGGCTCACAAGACTAGGATTTTCGTTTGCGACAGATGTTTGAATGTGTTTTACTCGCAAGCGCATCTCGAGGCTCACGAAATTGATTGCCGATCCGTGGGGTCCCCCGCACGTTTGATCCTTCCGTCGGAGACGGGCAAAGAGGAGGAGCGCTTCATGCAATTTCAGCACCTCGAAAGACAACAACGATGCCCGATCGCGGTTTATGTTGACTTCGAAGCGCTCACGGTCCCCGTGTCTTCGTGTGAGCCGTCGTTGAATGGATCCTTCCTTCAACCGTATCAAATTCACAAACCCTTTTCGGCCGCGCTTCAAGTGGTGTGCTCGTTTGATGAGTCGCGAAATCAACTGGTCAACTTTCACGGTCCCGACGTCGCGATACAATTATTAGCATTCTTAGAAGGTCTCGCGAAAGATTATGAGCAACTTTTGAGTCATCCTTCTCCCCTCGTGATGAACAACGAAAACGAGGCGTCTTTTCAAAATTCCGATATATGTCACATATGCAAAGGACCTTTTCTTCCAAATTCCGTTCGCGTCAGGGACCACGATCATTTTTCGGGTGTCTTTCGCGGCGCGGCTCATCAAGCGTGCAACGTCAACTTTCCCGCACCAAAGTTCATCCCCGTCGTCATGCACAACGGGAGCGGTTACGATTGGCATTTTCTCCTTCAGGCCTGGGGCGAAAAGAACTGTATGAACAACGACGGGCTGCGCGTGGTTCCACACAATCACGAGAGATTCGTGGCGATTTCCCAGAGAATCGGGAAAGTGGAACTACGCTTTTTAGATTCATTGAAATTTTTAGGTGCATCGCTCGACTCTTTAAGTCGATCGCTCGATTCGGCCGATTTGAAGTTCACCCGTGCAGCCTTTCCCGACGATCGCCTTTTCGAGTTGGCCAGAAGGAAGGGGGTGTTTCCCTACGATTATGTCAATGACATGTCCAAATTGGACGACACGAGGTTACCGTCGCCCGAGGCCTTTTACAGTCGCCTCACAGACACACCCGTGTCGGACTCGGAGTACGCGCACGCGCAGGCCGTGTGGGACGCGTTCTCTATTCAAAATTTGCTGCAGTACGCCGATTTGTACTTGAAAGTCGACGTGCTGTTAGAAACCGACACGATGGAAACCTTTCGAAATTTGTGTTTGGAGGTGTACGGGCTCGATCCTCTCTTTTACTACACCGCTCCCGGGCTTTCGTGGGACGCCATGTTGAAAACCACCGGCGTTCGACTAGAGCTACTCACAGACATCGACATGGTTCTCTTTTTCGAACGGGGCATCCGGGGGGGACTCGTGCAAGTGATCGGTCGTCACGCTGAGGCCAATCACCCCTTTGCGGGTGAACGCTTCCGGCCAAGCGATAAGGCATCTTATCTCGCCTACGTTGACGCGAATAACTTATATGGTTTCTCGATGTCACATCCGCTTCCGGTGGGCGACTTCCGGTGGATGCCGGAAACCGACATCGAGCGGTTGAACATCGCAGAGGCGGCTGCGGAAGTCGACCGGGGATACGTTTTGGAGGTCGACCTCGACTATCCTGACGCCATCCACGATCGCTTGAGCGATTTGCCGCCCTGTCCGGAAACCCGCGTCCCCCCCGACTCGAAGAGCAGGCAAGCCAAGTTGCTAGCGACGCTGCTCCCCAAGCGTCGTTACATCATTCACATTCGAAATTTAGTTCAGGCCCTCGAGTTGGGAGTGCAACTCACGAAAATTCACCGCGTTCTCTCTTTTTCGCAACGACCTTGGCTTGCCACGTACATGGACCTGAACAATGCACGTCGACAGCGCGCGTCCTCCGATTTCGAGGATAAATTTTTCAAACTCATGAACAATTCAATTTACGGCAAGTCGATGGAGGACGTGCGCAACCACCGACGCATTTATCTCGTGAACAAGTGGGAGGGGAGGTGCGGGGCCAGACGTCTCATCGCCGATCCCGCTTTCGTGCGTAGTCACCACGTGAATGGCGATCTCATGACCATCGAGTTGCGAAAAATGGAGGTGAAGTTCACAAAGCCCATTTATTTGGGGTTTTGTATATTAGAAATTTCGAAGCATAGAATGTATGACTTTTTTTATAATTACTGTCAAAAACATCTTTGTGATCTTCACCTTCTCTACATGGATACCGATTCATTCATTCTTTCTACTTCCACGAGTGTGTACGCTGAGATGAATCGGCATCCATCCTGGTTTGATACATCCTGTTTCGCTCCCGATAACGCATTTGGCGTGACACCTCGCAATAAAAAGGTCTTAGGGTTGTTTAAGGACGAATGCGGAAGTGATCCCCTGCTCGGCTATGTAGGTTTACGTCCAAAAATGTACTCCATCGAAACCCGATCTCGGGCATGTTCTTCTCGGGCGAAGGGAGTACAACGTTCGGTCGTCAAACGCTATAAATTTCAAAATTATTTGGACTGTTTATTTCGAAACGAAAATAGAATCGACAAGCAATGTACTATTCGGTCCAAATCCCATATCAATTATTCATTTGTTCAAAACAAGCGTTCGTTGTCCGTGTCCGACGACAAACGCTATTGGATCGATAAATTTACAAGTCTGCCATGGGGTCATTTCCGCATCCTGCGTACGCGTCCGTCCGTTTCTTCTTCTTCTTCTTCTTCAGCGTGCACGCTCGTCCCTGCAGGCGGGGTTCAGTTAGACTAGCATTCATTTTTATTTATTTTATGATTTTTTATTTATTTTATGATTAGACATTTTTAGTAGTATTTTTCAATTTTTTATATATTTTATGATTAGACACTTTTAGTAGTATTTTTCAATTTTTTATATATTTTATGGTTAGTCATTTTTTTAGTAGTATTTTTCAATTTTTTATATATTTTATGATTAGACACTTTTAGTAGTATTTTTCAATTTTTTATATATTTTATGATTAGACATTTTTAGTAGTATTTTTCAATTTTTTATATATTTTATGGTTAGACTCTTTTAGTAGGTGGGAGATTTATGATGAATCACTTTCAACTAGTAGTAGGGGGAGCGTTTGCAAACACGTTGAGACAGGTCTCAACACGTTTAGACAGGTCTCAACACGTTTAGACAGGTCTCAACACGTTGAGACAGGTCTCAACACTCGTCCATCACCTGTCGCCATGGAACAAACTCACTTAGACGAAGAGGCATATGATGAGTGGAAGAAGCGGATGATAATGAACTGGGACAGCCTCCGCGACGCCGCCGCCGATCTCGCCATCATTGCACACAATAGCAGTCTTCAGCGCCCCTACTACGCTGCAGCCTATCACTCGATTATCGACGTCGCCGTTGATGTTGCGTGTGCTGCCCGACGCTGTCACGAGGAAGAACCATCAGATGCCGAAGAAGATAAGGAAAAAAACTCTTCACAATCTCGCGATTACATGTCACGAGAAAGTGCTATGGATGATGATGGTTCTCGGTGAAGTGAACTCCTGTCTGTGTTGTGAGTGTCAAGCTGATGATTTATTCGTGCGCTATTGCGTCATCCAGAAAGCTTTGAATGCTCCCTGTGATTCCTTCAACATGCCCCCTCCCTTTATCATAGACAATGATAAGCAATCACCACCACCCCACAATTCATACGGAGCGGAAGGAGTCGGTAAAAAGAGACCGCCTCAACCGGAAGAGTTTATTCTCACAGTGCACGCTGAAGTGTTAGCTGTCCTCGAAGCTCTCGGTTATCTCCTTCAAGATCCGTACGGTGAAGCACTGCGACAGCGCGTCTCTCGCGTTCGTCAAATCATTCAGACGCTGCGTTTTCCATTCGAAAATACGCCTCCGGCGTACTCTCCAGCCCACAGTGATAGTGACAGTGACGAAGTTTGACGCCCATCTACGTCAGCGCCATTTCGAGATGGAACGTGCCATTCAACGTTTCATCAACGACGGGTGTTCTCTTCTCGGACTTGATGATCGGTCTCTGCAGCTTCTTCCTATGGACTTGCTATTACATTGGGCCGCGAAGGACGTGCCTTCTGTCTTCCATCGCCTGTCGAAAGACGTGCAGCATAACCGAGACATTCGTCGACTCCTGCCTTGTTTTCGTCATTACAACAATGGACACACGCATGTCGACAACAAACAACCGTTGCCAAAGTGGAAGTGTTTGCGGTGTCGGCGAGAAGAAGTGCTACCTTGTTTCGAACACGCGCATATCGAGTCACCGCCGAAGTGGAAGTGCATCGAGTGTAGAAGAGAGGACTTTTAAGATGGAGAATTCTATGTATAACTTGATTTTTATTTGATTTCAATAAACAAAAAACATTCTTTCAATTTGTATTGTTTTTCATATGTGTTGTCACTGGTGATAAGTCCACCGCAGTTTAACGGTGAAATTGTGTGGGGAAATCGCTAAATATCTAACAAGCAAACAAACATGAGTGTTATTTATTCTATGTATAATTTGATATTTATTTGATTTCAATAAACAAAAACATTCTTTCAATTTGTATTGTTTTTCATATGTGTTGTCACTGGTGATAAGTCCACCGCAGTTTAACGGTGAAATTGTGTGGGGAAATCGCTAAATATCTAACAAGCAAACAAACATGAGTGTTATTTATTCTATGTATAATTTGATTTTTATTTGATTTCAATAAACAAAAAACATTCTTTCAATTTGTATTGTTTTTCATTTGTTTTTCCTATCACCGCCTTTTAGGGTTTCCCTTTCTTCTATTATGAAAGTCTTTTCAGCGGGACAGCGAGCGTCAGCGCTCTCGGCTCGAGAGAGAGAGAGAGAGAGAGAAACACGCGGCTGGCTATCTTATATAGAGTGCATTCAAAATGCGCGCCCCGACGCACAGCGCCATCTCCTCTCGTTCCCCGAATCGCTCCCAGAGAGCGCGCGCGTGTAGTATCTCTATAGCGCTAATGAGTGGGCGAACAAAGCAGCCACTGCCCGCCGCTATCTTATCAGCCACCCGGCCGCCAGCGCCGCCAGCGCGCGCCCTCAGCGCCCCCTGCCCCCCGCTATCTTATCTACTTCCGCAGCGCGCACCCTCAGCGGCCCCCGCCCTTATCAGCATCCGCAGCGCGCCCTCCCAACCGCGTGTAATATCTGTACCCCAAAGCAGACAGCTTGACTCGAGATGTCACCGTAGCTCAGAGCCAAAGTGCTGGTCGCCTCCCACACAGGAAATGGATGTGAGGCTGGTTCGAATCCGCTTCAGGGAGCAGCATTTTTGAAAGACACACACACACACACACGCTTCCACAATTCACCGCCAGAGCGCAGACACATACGCTTCCACAATTCGCCGCCAGAGTGCGCACACACTTCCACCATTCGCCGCCAGAGGTCGCAAGGGGGGGGGGTGGAGAGGGTGACCCCGGTCGGTGGGGCATTATAAATGGTGGCGCCGGTTGTTTACATCGGGTGGGCGGGGGGAGGGAAGGGTGAAGGATTGTTGACATTCGGCGGGGCATTATAATTGGTGGCGCCGGTTGTTTACATCGGGTGGGCGGGGGGAGGGAGAGGGGGTTGTTGACATTCGGCGGGGCATTATAATGGGTGGCGCCGGCTGTTGACATCGGAAGTGGGCGGGGTGGGGGAGGGGGAGGGGCGGGGGGAGGAGGAGGGGTGGGCGGAAGTAGATAAGATAAGCTGATAAGAGCTGATAAGATAAGCACTTCCTGCCATTATAATTGGTGGCGCCGGTTGTTGACACCGGATGTGGGGGCGGTGGACCGGAAGTAGATAAGATAAGCTGATAAGATAAGCACTTCCTGGCCCCGAAACCCCATATCCCCCCTACTGCCGACCATCTTCATTATACAGGTCCCGAGGCGAGGCTATGGGAAGGCGGTTGAGAGCGGTTGCAAGCGGACCCTCGTCGGCCGCCCGTCCGATCGGCGGCGGCGGGGGCGACGGGGGCCACGGGGGCGACGGGATGGCCCGGGCGGCCGGGCGGTCGGGATCGGGGCCCCGCGGGGGCGTGGGCGGCAGCTGGCGCGGCGTCGACAATCGGGACAATGAACCGTGGCGACGGCGGCGGTGGCGGCGGCGGGCGCGCGAGGTAGCTCTCGCGAGCGGCCTGTTGCTACGCCGTGGCGCGCTCGGCCCGCCCGAACACTCCCGAAGCCGTCCGATCGTCTCCGAGCGCCCCCCAGCGCTGCGCCGCCGCGCCGCTGCCGTCTTGCGTGCGCCACCTGCGGGTCCCGCACGCGCCGCCGCAGCCGCCGCCACCGCCGCCGCCCCGGGGCGCACCGCCGCCGTCTCGCCTCCTCCATTATCGGACGTCTTTCGGCGCGAGGAGCAAAAGACGGGGTTATGGAACGTTTGGATCCGGTTGTGGTTGGTGGGAGAAGAAGAAGAGATGTGGAATGTCCAGTCTGGGCTTACACCTCACATCCTCTACGCTCCGGATATATATTTTTTTCTGGCGTGTGAATGAGAAATGGAAGCTGGTACTCTTTGAACACAAAGTTGAATAGACGTTTATGTGAGTTTGAACATATTTTTTTAAATGTCATTCCTTTTAAATGATATTTCTGTATTGTTAATTCTTTTTTATAAAAATCTTCAGGTTGAGAATAATTCCCATATATTTGCATCTGACAATTTCCATCAATGAGTTTTCTATAAAACTATCTTCTGGGGATGAAAACGTGATACCCAGTAGTATGGCTTTGAACGCGGGGGGGGAGAGGACCTCTGGAACTGCCACTACGAAAAAATGCTAAGGTAATTTGTGGAAGGAAATAAGATAATATTTATGAACGCAATGAATTTGCACGTTTTTGTGGAAGAAGTATAAGTTCAAAGTACTAAATTCTAATAATTCAACATAAATGTTATTCTTGCGAAACCATTTCGACTTATTTCCATTTCTTATCATGCTATATGGCTATCTTTCAGTAGGGAAACAAAACAAACCAAATATCAGCAGAAGAATTATTTGAAGACTCATAGAAAATATTACCTTTCTGATAAAAATGAGTACCTACTTGCATCATCTCATTACATGTGATGCTCATGGACCGAATCGTCAGTGAATGGCATGGAATTGAAAAACATATCCGCCAGTATTAATTCTTATCGGCGGAAATCGTTTCATAAGTGACAGTCGCCGAACATAGGATAGCGGCTGTGAGAGAGAACTCCTACCCTCGATTGATTGTTTTAGTGATTCTGGGCACGACAACTACTGGGGTCATTAGTCCCGTAATTGTAGTGAACGTTTTTCCTTGGTAGGTGACGGTGATCTTTCCTTATATGTATGGCGAGATGCGGCGCCGACTTACCATCAGCTAGCGGGGTTTTCTCAAACCGGGAATCTCCCACTAGCAGGTCACCGCCTCAGTCGGGACAAACTCTAAGCTCCCGACCGGTCTCCCGGCATGTATGCTTGTGTACCGCGTGTTAGTGTAAGTGTGTGTGTAAGGAGAGAGGATAGGACAAGGAAAGGTAGGAAAGTCGCGCGCGGTCCGTGCCCGTTTGCTAGTGTACTGCTCCGGCATTCGCCTGGTATTGATCGGAGACACCACGGAAAACTACCGATCAGAGGAGTCGACCGCTAGAATTCTCCTCCAGACAGCAACGGGACTCGACCTGGCTGTGTAGCTAGTGTCGAAAATCCTGCCACCATTGGGGCTCGAATCTAGAACCTCCCGGTCAGAGGGATTGCAGAGATATCAGTTGATGTCCTAAGCCATCTCTCCCATGGATCCCACCCTAGACGCGGGTGGGTCGAAAGAAGCGCGGTAGGGCTGCAGTGGCGGAAGCGGCGAGGGCGGCGAGGGCGGCGAGGGCGGCGAGGGCGGTGAGGGCGCAT
The DNA here is from genome assembly GCA_038098605.1 of Gryllus longicercus. Classification (NCBI taxonomy): domain Eukaryota; kingdom Metazoa; phylum Arthropoda; class Insecta; order Orthoptera; family Gryllidae; genus Gryllus; species Gryllus longicercus. The sequence goes on from JAZDUA010000140.1 coordinate 1,005,346, forward strand.
TCCCGCCCCATTGTGCGCATCCCCTCGCTTTCAAAAGGAAGGCGCCTCGTCAACCCTCGCGCACGTGCGACACCCGCCCCGTCGCCCCTTTGCCCCTTCGCCTCTTCCCCCCTGACCCCTAGCACACCTGCGCCTCACCCCCGCCATCTGCGCCCCGGCCACGCCGACACTCTGTCAGCATCGCCACATTAGAGGATGCGCACTTGATGTTAATGTTGCCAGCAATTTATTTGTTTATTTATTTGTATTCATTGCTTTCTATTTTCATCTACAAATATTGGATTTGAAAAGAATCATATATACTGCATTGGCATGTACTGCCTCTCATTTGTGAAGAAATTTTAGTTCTAGGGATACAACGCTTAATAAAAGCGTTTCTCGTCGGAAGATTTTATGTCGTTGATTTTTTATTATTACTGATAAGTGCAGTGTAAAAATGTGGAATATTTATTATATTGATACTATTATTCAGAGATTCCGATTGGTTAGTTCCTTCTTGCATAGGGACCATCGTTATCCCGTTAGTTGTTTTGCAAATTTTCAAGTCGTTCCGCGACTTTCTAATTGGTTTAACAACCTTTCAACCACAGTTTATTCTGTACGATAGTAAACAATTCTAGCATCTTTTAAAATATCCCATGATTTACTCAACAAAATGGTTGATATCCTGCAGGAATCCTTTTCAGCTCCATCGTGGACGACTTGTATAGTGGCTTCAGCCTACTAAGCAGAAATCTAATTACAAACTTGCGAGAAGGAGATGGAAATTTAGTATTTCCGGGAATTGCAGCGTCTGTGGACGAGCCGGGCCTGCTGGCGCCATCACCTGCAACAACTGGAGCTGTGCTGCCGCCAGCTGTGAGGATTAGGGTCCTCGTAATGGCTCTGATCGAGGAGGCGGGCCGCGAGCGGTCGCTGTTTACTGACAATTTTCCCGGCGCAGGGGAGGGGCGCTGGGGTCTCCGCCCGCGGGTGCGTTTAACCGTACGGATAATTGCCGAAACGTGTCTGCAATTAACTGCCGTGCTTCCTTCCTATCATTTGCCTGCGGCATCGACCAATGACTGTCGTTACCATGTCGACGCATGAAGATGATGGTCACAAGAAATACCAACAAGTCTATCATGTAGTAGATGAGACATTATTCATATTCTATGTCTAAGGTATTGAAGAAATCTTGAATTCTTCATACTCACACGATCAGAAATTAATGGAAATATTATAGGGTATCAAATGATTGTTAACGTCAGTAGTGGAATCGATTTGATAATGCAGCATGATTATTTTTGTTATATCACACTGACATCCATTCCAACTCATACTGTTAATAGTAATTTATATACTTAATAACTCATCCAATAATTTGTTTTTTTGTTATAGAATCGCAATAAAAAAATTCTTGAAGGATTAGTCAACTTTGTGACCAAGGAAAGATTTCAAATCCTTTTCTTTTTTCTAACGAATGGTTCTTCACATTTCACGAAATGATTTCTCCATTTAGAACATCCTGCTGCATAATTGTCTTTCTCATATTCCAGTAAGTATTATTCATATTGTAAGTGAAGTAAGTGAGCTAAGAAAATATTAGCGAGGTTGTTCAAGTACACCCTAGTTGTAACGTTAGTGATCTAAGTTTTCGAGTTCGAGTGAGCTCAAAATGGCGCTAATTTGCAAAAGCTAAAACAAGATTTTCTCGAAGAGAGCATCCAATTTCAAATTAAGGGACAATAATTCATCGCAGCCGCAGAAATCGGGAAGAACCTTTGGTGGTGGTGAGAAATGCGTTTGCCGTGCAGGCCGCCCCGACGCCCCGCAGCGGCTGCTCTCATTTGCCCTCGCGCCTCACGCCCCTCCCGCCCCTCCCGCCCCTCCCGCCCCTCCCGCCCCTCACGCCCCTCACGCCTCTCACGCCACTCACGCACCTCACGCCACTCACGCACCTCACGCCACTCACGCACCTCACGCACCTCACGCCACTCACGCCCCTCACGCCTCTCACGCCCCTCACGCCTCTCACGCCCCTCACGCCTCTCACGCCCCTCACGCCTCTCACGCCACTCACGCACCTCACGCCACTCACGCACCTCACGCCACTCACGCACCTCACGCCACTCACTCACCTCACGCCACTCACGCACCTCACGCCACTCACGCACCTCACGCCACTCACGCACCTCACGCCACTCACGCACCTCACGCACCTCACGCCACTCACGCCCCTCACGCCTCTCATGCCCCTCACGCCTCTCACGCCCCTCACGCCACTCACGCACCTCACGCCACTCACGCCACTCACGCACCTCACGCCACTCACGCTGGCCAACGCGTCACACGCCCCTCCAACACCCTTGGGCGGCACAGTTCTCGCCTCCCACCGCTGGTACGCGAGGCTCACGTGCTGGGCATTCTAAGGTAAGCTTGTGTGTGTGTGTGCGTGCGTGAGTGCGTGCGAGAGAGAGAGGGGGAGAGGGAAGGGGAGAGGGAGAGGGTGTGGGAGAAAGGGGAAGAGTTGAAGGAAAGAGAGAGGAAAAGGGAGGGAAAGAGGAGAGGGAGATTAAGGAAGTGTGTATGAGAGGGTGGTAGAGAGAATGAGGGAGGGAAGTGGAGGGAGAAGGAGAGTGTGGGAAGGATAAAGTAGTGTACTCTGGAGCTTTCCTCTTGATTCTGCTTTTCCTTGAACCCCTTTTTATCTTTTGAATTTTGAAGACTAATCCATAAATTTTCCATACCTGGTATCAACACATGAACATTCGTGGTTCATAAATAAATCTAGAAACAATGTGCAATGGCCAGTGGAGATGGTTTAAGTTGTGAAAATGATAGAGGTGGTAGAAATGATGCGCATTGAGACGGCGGTGGTGGAATTGATGGAAGAGGTGAAATCAGTAACGATGGAGATTGTTGGAGATGAGAGAGGTGATTTAAATGGTGGAGACCGTGAGGGAGACGGGTAGGGTGGGGGTAGTAGGAACAGTGAGAACGTGGAACTAGCGAAGATGAAAGAGGCCATTGCGACATTCATGTGTGTGGAGGCGGAGGTGATGAAATTGGTAGAAGCGGTGAAAGCGGTAACGATGGAGATATTGAAGGTGAGGGAGACGATTCAAACGGTGGAGACGACGAGGAAGACGTGGAGTGTGGTAGGGACAGTGAGGACGTGGAACTGGTGAAGATGATAGAGGTCATTGTGACATTAATGCGTGTGGAGGCGGAGATGTTGGAATTGATTGAAGTGGTGAAAACGGCAGCGATATTGGTGAGAGAGGCGATTCAAATGGCGGAAATAGTGGAGGGTGGTAAAGATGAAAGAGGCGACAGAATCGCCGTATGCGGTGGCGGTGAAGTTGATAGAGCAGGCGGAAGCTGTGCTGTCGCTGGAGGTGGGCGAGGCGGAGGAGACGGCGGAGGGCGGTGCGCCGAGGGGGTCGGAGGGGGGGGCGGATGGAGGGGGGGGTCGGGGCACGGGAGCGGCGTCCCGCCGCGCGCGCCCGTGGGAGGCGAATAGAGGCGGCGCGGGATCTGAGGGCGCTGGGAAGCGGGCCGCCACAATTTGCGTCCACAATACGTCATGACGCGTCACGATTGGTTCTGCGAGAGGCAGACGCGCAGCGGGAGAGGCCGCCAGAGGATAGATGGCGCTGACGGCAGAGCAGAAATACTCTCTGGACGCAAGGTGAACTCGGCAAAAGTTTGTTCGGGAGGGTGGAACATTTGATACGATAGAAACTTTGGCATCGATTTTACAAACTATATAAAATATTAAAATACCTCAATATTTAACTTTAAGTATGAAAGCTTTCCGATATATGAAATAATGTCCCCGTAACTTTTATTAAATCATAGCTTTGAAAAATGAGAGTAGAGTAGGGGTGTTAGCTACGAAATCGGCACTAGATTTTATGAAGCAATACCAATCTCTAGAAAATCAGTCTTGCTTTTTCAACTTTCTCAATAATTTGTGTTCTTTTGAGATCTCTGGACCTTCGTTGGCCATATCTTTAGATTTTCGAGAAAAACACTAAAATGAGTTCTCTTCTTCAGCAGCAAATAGTCTTTATTTCGCACCAATTAATATGTGTTTGGAATGTTGTCAGTAGTGCTTACTGCGAGCGTTGAACTCCAATTGTTTATTTTGCCCGGGAGGAGAAAGATGGTCTCATCGATCAAGAAAAGTTGCGCGGGCAATAACGTGGATTGAAATTATGTACATATTTCATGCAGATACATGATATGATGTATGTAAAACGTATTTTTTTACCGTATATAAATGAGGCGCAAATGTCCACTTATTAAGTACGCGTGCTGATTTTTACAGGATTGCAACGTCAGTAACAAGATTAAAATTATGTCTAATTGAATTTCACAGCTTCATGAAGATACTTTTTCAAGAAAGCACACATTATCGTTGAGCTTTCTCTATCCTTTCCTTACAATTAGAGAGAACGCGTTATTGGACATCAACACAAGTCAGCGACTTGATTGCAGAATGCAACCCAAGCAGCCTGTCGGAAGGCGGGAAGGCAATTCTAACGAATTGGCAGAGCGTCTTCCACTGACACTGAGAAGTATTCTCTCAAGTGCTGCGCATGAGCAACTGGGAAGCAGCGCTAGTGGGCGGAGGGGAACGGCGATTGCAACGCGCCACGATTTACTGCAGATGCGCGTCGCCGCCGGTCAACAAGATAAATGCCACGTACCTGCACGGTTCGCGCAAGCCATTCGTTGACAGTGTTGCGCGCCACCCACGGACACTTTCCAGCGTCTACATGCTGTACATCTGTACATTCTTTGCATGCAATTAAGTACTCGTATACGTCACAGTGATCAATTAGATCTTAAAATATACTTCGTGTATTTGCGGAAAACGAGGAGAATTTATTCTGGTGATTGGCGGAGTGAGAGTTTGGAAGGAACGATAAATAATTCTCACGCTGAATATTTATTGCATTTCTGTGAATACAATTTTCAATAACGATCCTGCCTGCGATGGAGAAAGTAAGACAACTGGTGAAATCATGGGGGAGATGGAAATAGATTGAGAATCTCAGACGGGGATGATTAAGCAGGTGTGTACAAAAGAAGAGGAAGTTGATTTGATTACATCGTTCCGGACGCATCAACTGCTAAGGCCATGTTCCCGTAAGTGCAGTGTTTGCTTTTTCCTCGGAGTGGCGGTGATTTTCCTCCGCAGGCTGGCGAGGCCTACATTGACTGGCGAGGTGTTCCCCAAACCGGATGGACAATATTTTCTTAACCAGCGGGCCACCGCCCTAGCTGGAACACACATTAGTTACCTGACTAGTCTGTGGGTAAGAAAGGGGTTAGGATAGGATAAGGAAAAGAAACGAAAGATCGCGCACGGTAGGTGGCTCGCTGGTTGGGGTAGTGCTCCGGCATTCGCCTGATATTGATCGGAGTAACCACGCAAAACTACCGATCAGAGCAGCCAGTTGCTAGAATTCTCCTCCATAGAGCGGCATAATCCGATCTAGATACCTAGCTAGTGCCAAAAGCACTGCCTCCGGCGGGACTGGAATCCTAGGACCTCTAGGTCAAAGGTTCGGCAGTGACGCTGGTGCTGAGAAAGGGAAAAGCTCTCAATTCAGATTATGAGTCAGGTGCATAGGTTAAATTTCAGAGAGTGGGCCGGATGGACAATATTTTCTTAAAGAGCGGTTGTTTTAGAGTATGTTGCATCTACACTGAAATAGAATTGCAATACATATTTGTGTGTGCAAGAGTCAGCGAGGTTCCATTGGCGTGCATGTCCATGTGACTATGAAATCTGTGTGCCAGCGCCGGCGGGCACAAGGTATGAATTGGCTATATTGAAAACAGAGAAATCATCACCATTAAACTGGTGTATTTCCTTTAGGAATTCCGACAGGCAAAACGGAGAAGTTATAATGATGTAGAAAATGGGGACCTCTATCATCCCGTTCTTGAATTTCGATTCATTTATGTCAGTGTCAATAATCGATCAAACGTGAAATGATATCACGGAAATAGTATCAAACAGCAGCAACCACTACTGGTTTCGAAAAAAATATATTATTAATAAATAACAAATTCATCCATCCTACAACCTTTTTTAATTATATTTCTTTCTCCACCCCCTGAAACACTTCATTTTGTTTCACTGATGTAATTAATAGGATGATGCCAATGGAAACAATACGGGAAAAGCAATGACTAGAGGTAAATAAGGAACTTGTATTACAATATACTGAGTCATCTAAATGCAAATCAATTCTTATATAACATATTTATTTGATACTAGTTCATATTAGGAGTTTGTTTAAGTTCCATAATAATCAAAGACATTAATTTCTAGAACTGTTGTTGGTTTCGTCACCAAATATCGCTTGAGATCAAGCATCACAAGATTCCCAGTTGCCCTGCTCGGGAATTCCCAGGTACCTCCAGGAACCAGCAGGATGTTGGTCGGCGAGGCATCAAACAGACCAAACGCGGGCGGGACGGACAATGAAGAGCGGAGACGTCGAATCTGGGCGAGGAATTTTCTGGAAAGCAGTTGCCACCGCCGCCGCCCCGAAGCACAGTGGTACGACATCTTAAAAAGCTGGTCATAAAATAAACATTCTAGTTAACGAATGTGAACTAGTACGTTGGCGACAGTTGTGTAAGGGCTATTAAATTCCGCTAGTATAAAAGGCCGGTCGTTTATACTGGCTTTTACACTTCGGAACAGACTTCGCCATAGACAGCTGGAAAAACGTGTGTCAACAAGTGCGATATTATTCAACGTAATTACGTTTTCCAAAAAGTTGAAAACGGAGGTTCCTTTGCTAGGTATATATTTCATAAAATGGCTATTTTATTTTGTTATTAATAAATAACTATTTTTGTTAATTAACAATTGAATAAAAATATAAAAATACCTTCAAAAGTAGTGAAAGTCGATGGAAAAGTTCAATATTTCACCATATTCCTCTTTAATTTTAATTGTCGCTTAAAAGGGTTCACTAAAAAATTCACATACTATTACCTATTCCGATTTTTATGTATTGATATAACCTGATATATAACAGTTCGGCATTGAAATAACTTGATGGCACCAACTTTTATGCCCACTGGATAAGATTTTGATTTTTGGCCAGTTTTTCTCGGTTTCGTAGCATTGGGTTGCGGCGTAGCTGGCGGGCGGTGGGCGGCGGGCGGCGCGGCGCCCAGGTAGCAACCGCCCAGCGGCGCGGGGCGCCCTTCACCCGCCGCGTCGCCCCGCGACCTTGAGGGGCTGCGCCCCGCGCCGCCCCCTCACGAAAAAAACACAACAAACCTCGCCCGCCATCCCTTTTCCGTCGAAACGCCATGCGCTCGGAAAAATCTCAGAAAGGCATTTCCGCTGGGTTCTCTGCGACCCCTGTCTCGAGGTATACTTTTTTCTTATTAACAATAAAAGCGATAAACACTAAATTAAATCAGTCTTTCTTTGACGAACTGAATTGTTTAGGCTCACAATTGTAATGCCATTATGCGATATGTTTTGCTACGCGTGAAGTGGGCGTGATCGTATGTCCTTTCACTGATATAAATCTTTATCAGTTGCCATTAAGATTTCAAACACCAAAAAACGACGATGCTCACAAACCTAATTCTTGAGGATAATACGTTATTCACTAACACAAATTTCAACTTTAAGGATTTGTCTTCTTACAAAATTTAACTTACTCTACATTAAATTTTCGTCCATCAATCTGCTCACAATTCCCTCGCAATTTTAGTTCGATTTACTTGATTTATAGTTAACAACGTGCCCAAAACCTTCTTTGATTTGTAATAAACCTATATATAAACCTACAGTAGGCAGCGTCACCACGACTTTCTTGAAAAAATTCTCGTTATTATTCACAAATTCCTCATTGTCAGGTCTTCAAATCCAAACATATTTTTTTCTGAGTTCCTCGATCAGCAAGTTATGGTGGCAATAGCAATCCTGTATATAGGGCTAATATTTTGTCACGTATGGACATCTCAAATATTTAATATTAATTTGGGAGGTCAATATGTAACAAAAATACAATTCGTGTTGCGACCATGTGCTAGGAGGAAGAAATTCACGTATTTTTGTGATTCAATCCAAACATTCGTAAAACCCATTCCAAACTTCATTTTTTGACTATGCTTAGGAGAAATAAAGAATAATGAGGTAAGGATTTAACTCAAGTGTACAAATACTGCACTAGGAATACGTAATTTCATTGTTTGAAAACCTTAATAGTAATAACCAATTCGTCGCTATGAAAATGTTAAAATAAACTCCTTTGTCATTTATTCGTACTTTAATTATTATAAAGTAGATACAAAAAGTTCAAATCACAATTAAAAATTAAATACTGATTATCTTACTATTTATGTTAAATAAAGCGATTTTTTTAATTAATGGATGATTGAGGTGATTATAAAACGGTCAGCCATATGGCTTATATAAAACGATATGAACGTTATATCTCCGATCCTTTTCCTCGAAATAAAACACAACTAAACGGAAGAATAATTTACTCTGCCCACGTGGCTTTCGGAAGGAATTACAATCTAGAACTCAAAGGTACCATCAGTTTCTTTTCTTTGATTTTCCAAAACATTTTCAACCGTTCGTGGCAATTATCTAGTGGCACATACAATACTTACAACTGTTGTACAGTGTCAAGGGAAAGTGGGGTTGTTATTATATTTCGTTTAGTAATTATAAATTATTAATGAAAAATCTTCGTTTCTTTTCTCTTCCAATTAAAAATAACGTAAATTTGCAAATGGATCTATTTTTTTTATAATTAAAAGAAACAAAGGTATTATCTGAGGGCATGTACAAGTAGATTAGTTCAGGAGGAGTCTCAAACCTGTATAGGGTATTTAAAACCATACTTTCATACTCGAGCAAATACGAGCTGATACCTAAGCCCACTTTGGCGTAAACATTTGGGAACACTGTATAGTCCCACAAAACAAACACTTCCTGACTAAAAAAAATTGCGAAATTCATCACAACATGCCGCACTCATTACCCAGAGTTCAACGTCCGGCGAAGAATCACAGAAGTCGTGAAGCGTGACGGGCCACAAAGAAGTCCGCACCCTCGCGAAGGCCGCGGCGCCATTCCGCGCCTTGCGCCGATTCCGCGGCCGCACACGCGGATCCCGCGGCGGCAGACGCGTTCTCGGAACACGCGGCGCGCGCCCGTCACCTGCCGCCCAGCTGCGCCCTCGCGCCCCGCGCCCCCCGCACGACCCTGCCCGCTGCGCCGCGCGCCCAGCTGCCGGCCGACCCACCCGCCTGCGCCCGCCACACGGCACGGCGTGGCCCGGCTCGGCCCGGCCCGGCCCGGCCCGGTCCGGCCCGGCCCGGCCCGGCCCGGCCCGGCCCGCCCCGGCCCGACCCGGCCCGGCCCGGCCCGGCGGCGACATCGCGTACGCACACTCGCATTGTCAGTTGCGACGCTCATCAGCGGGCAGAGAGAAGCCTTCTGGGCGATTGAACGTCTAGTTTCGAACGGGGGTACCGATTCCTGGCACCTTATTTTCAGGCACTCCATCACAATGCTCTGCCGCGGGTGAAAGAAGCCTTCTGAACAATTGTGCGACTAGTTCGTCTAGGGTAACAGGTAACAGTTCCTGGCACCTCTGCGTAAATTTTGAGCCGAATCCCCTCCCCCCCTCCCCGCATCCCGCGAACTGCTACCCGTCCACCCAGCAGCCGCCCGCCACCAGGCTCCGGTCCGGCTCGGCGACATCTCGTACGCGCACTCACACTATCAGTTGCGATGCTCATCAGCGGGGGGAGAGAAGGCGTCTGGACAATTGGACGACTAGCGTCGATAGGGGTTTCGGGTAACAATTCCCGCCATCTCTGCAAGAAATTTGTGATGAGCATCCTGTGACCAGCGCCCTGGATCTCCTCTATTCCTCCCCAAGTCCCGCCTCACGGCTACCCGCCCGCCCAGCAGCCGCCAGCCGCCCTGAGAGGTACAGCTTTGCCCGGCGGTGGCATATCGTACACTCATTCTCATCATCAATTGCATTGCTGATCAGCGGCAAGGTTGGAGGAGCGATCAGTAGCAGAGCGGCCAGGACGCTGGGTAACGGGATTCAAGTCCCGTCACCTGTATGTGGAATTTGCAGTACGCACCTGGTGGGCTGCGCCCCGCATCCCCTCTGCCCCGATCTCCCACTAGCTGTTGCCCATCACACGGCTTGGCCCGGTTCGAGCTGGGCTCAGCGTCGCCTTCTCGTACACTCTTCCTCTCCCTCCCTCCCAACCTTTTTCAACCCTCTCCCCTCTCTCTCTCTCTCATACATACGCACGCACCATTATTTGCGTTGTTTATGAAAGGCGAGAGAGAAAGTTTTTGAACGAATGGGCGATAGAATAGCGACCAGGGCGCTGGCGTTCGACCTTGGTCACGGTTCAAATCTCGGCACGAGCCCGTCCGGCCCATCCCGTATTCGCGCCGGTGCGAACTTGGTCCGGCGTCGCCATCTCATGCATATATTCACACACACAATCACTTGGGTTACCTATAACAACCAAGACAGAACCACGTCTGAAAGAAATGCGCAGGTGTCATTTTCATCGTTCTCTCTGAGTTTTCGAAAATTGCTCAAGTTAGAAATAATGGGAGAAATAATGTGATTTTGTAGCACCACTAGTTAGTAATCGCGTTCGTTACCTAAATGGACGGCACTCTCTGTCGTCTAACAGAAAGTTGCAAATAGAATTGAAGGGTTTAAGTAGCAACAAGAAGAGATACACTTCGACCAAAATCGAGATATTAACATTTACGAATAGTGGTAAGCTTACCGATTTTGATTTGATTTATCTTGTTGCTCCCTCAAGCACTTGAATTTCATTCCTTTTAAAATCTGTTACACATATCCTATTCATGAAACATTTGCATTTCTATGATAAAATATGCATAACATTACAAATGACTTACTGCATATACAGTTATTCAACACAGAACGACTTCCTCACCGCAAAACAGAAAGAATTTTTAGAAAATTCTATGATTAGAACTTACATAAATAAATTTAAATGCAACTGTAGATCGAAAGACCATCAGCGCTTACCACATTAACTATTAAAGTACACAAGTAGTATAATATATCTACCAATTTTCTTTGTTACTTTTGCACGCACTAAAAAATATTTCTGGTAATTATGCTTTCATGATTATATTTCATGCTTATATTTGCATTGAATATAAGTATTATATATTATATTATGATGTTTTATGATTCGTTTGCCGCTGTTGCTCAAATTCCTGTCAAATTGTTTAACGTTACCATGTTTTCACGCCCGCTTAACATACATACACTTGAATATACAAACCATTTCATGAAATACTGCACATTCAACTCTCCACCCTTTTGTCAACAAACAACTTAAAAAGTGCACATTAAATTTTAAAATATATCTCATTATACTGAATAGATGCCTCGAGATAAACTTATAGTAAACTTTAATATAGTAAGTTTTGCATCTCGTACACTCTTCCTCTCCCTGCCTCTCTCCCTTACCTCCCCTTCTCTCATACACACACACACACACACACACACACACACACACACACGTACACATCATCATTTGTGTTGCTTATGAAAGGCAAGAGAGAAGATTTTTGAACGAATTTTGACGAATTTTTTAACAAGTTCGTTTATGGGTTCATTCGCCCCTCTTCTTCACTAAACATTATCATTTGTTACTGCGTAATAAAATTGTACGCTCATTAATACGTACATAGCCTGCCGCCTAGTCTGGAGCGACGAGCTCCCGCTGATAGAAAGGAAAAGAACAATTTGTCAACCGAGAGACCACTCCTTCCCAGCTCCCTCAGAGACGTGTTTGGACTCGCTCTAGTCGCTCAGGCACCTGTCGCTCTTTCACATTCTCGGAACAGATCCGTCATTTTTCTGCGCGGCACTGCGAGACCTGCATCCGCAGCGCGTTTCGCCAGAGTTCCCTAAGTGGAGTGCGCCGTAGCACTTTGCGTGAACTCAAAGGGCCGCCGCCGCCGCCGCCTCCGCATTGGCTTGGAGCACGCGAAGCCAACAGCCTGAAAACAAGCTCGCCTGACGAGCGTGCGCAATCCAAACTAGTCCGGATCATCGCAGATTCACGCGCGCTGCCACTATTCTCCGCCGGGAAGAGAATGCTTTCTAGATCGAAACGCCAAGTTTCAGATATCGGTTGAGTGCGTGGTTTGAAATGCGGGCAGTCTTGGAATGGATCATTAGAGATTCCTCGGAGTGCTACCTCTTCATCTTGTGTGATCCTTGTTTGGAAGCAAATACGAGTATTTGCTAAATTAAGACTCCAAGCTCAGATATCAGCAGAGTGCCTTTGTGTTCTTAATACAGCTAATGCTTGGATGACGTGCACAGTTATAATGAGAGCTCTTGATCTCAGAACGCAGCGTTAGCAAAATGCATAGCTATCGATTTTAAGTTGATATGAACGTCGACACAAATCCACCATTTTCGTTATTTATTTTTGCAAATCCTCCATTAATCATAATAATATTATCATTTTTTTGCTTTATATCACATCTGCAATATCCGAGGTGTACGGGTAAGAGGTTGCATTTCACCTTCGACCAAAAACATGCATTTCTCTACTAATAAAGACACCTCTAATGACCGATTTAAATTATAACAAACCGAGCTAAACATACCTTACGTTGTTCATATATTTATCTCTATCGTTTGTTAGACATTAATAAAAAAGGGAAATTAATAAATTATATCTGTAGTGTCACAAGAATATTTTATTTACATCACCGCCACCCCCCTGGTGATCTTTCCCACCCATTTCTCCTCCACACCCCTTACAGATACACATACACACACGCTTGCAAGCACTTCTGCTTTGGTCCTATCTTCCATATACGAAAGTTAGGTGACCCATTTCAGGTTTTCTTGAGATGAATTACTCAGGGTAGGTTCTCGTTGGCATCCCTGTTACAACCATCAGAACATTGCAATCTTTCTGTATTTTAACGTGTACTGCACTTACGGTTCCAATGATTATAGTTTTTAAAGCGCGCGGAAACAATGAATAATATTCTTTTCTAATCACCCTCCTCCCTCCGACGGGTGCCCGCTCTGCTCCACTGTTTCCGTCCCCGTTCTGGTGCTTCCCCGTCTCGCCTCAGCCTCGCGACTTCTGCCACACGCAGCGAGACTGATGATGACGGCAAAGCCGTCGAAAGCCGGCTATCTCAATGAATCCATTCAGCTGACAGAGATGACGTCAATTATTTCAGCATCTCTGTGGTGAAAGGTCAACTAGTAAGTTAGTGACGAATTTCAAAATGAATTAAGTTTGACTTCAATGAAATTTCATTATTAGGTAAGTTTATACCCGCAAACTATTTCATTAAATATCTTTTTGTTATTTACGTCGGTTAACATGCGCTAAGCTCCTTAACGACCTTTCATCTCAACAACGCTTTAACAAAGCGTTCATAGCAGTGTCCGTTAAAATGCCCCAGAGTCCATTAAAATATTTTAGCGGTCTCCGGGGTTTAAATTTTACCAGTGCTCACAAATCTTTGGATAAATATGTCCCTTGTGTCCAACTTGCCCTGTGTGTCACATATCGCTCATTTTGTTCCCGTGTCCTATCAGACCTCCTTCCCATTTGTCCCCCTTTCCCATTTCGTCCCCTTGTCCCATTTCGTCCCCTTGTCCCATTTCGTCCCCTTGTCCCATTTCGTCCCCTTGTCCCATTTCGTCCCCTTGTCCCATTTCGTCCCCTTGTCCCATTTCGTCCCCTTGTCCCATTTCGTCCCCTTGTCCCATTTCGTCCCCTTGTCCCATTTCGTCCCCTTGTCCCATTTCGTCCCCTTGTCCCATTTCGTCCCCTTGTCCCATTTCGTCCCCTTGTCCCATTTCGTCCCCTTGTCCCATTTCGTCCCCTTGTCCCATTTCGTCCCCTTGTCCCATTTCGTCCCCTTGTCCCATTTCGTCCCCTTGTCCCATTTCGTCCCCTTGTCCCATTTCGTCTCCTTGTCCCATTTCGTCCCCTTGTCCCATTTCGTCCCCTTGTCCCATTTCGTCCCCTTGTCCCATTTCGTCCCCTTGTCCCATTTCGTCCCCTTGTCCCATTTCGTCCCCTTGTCCCATTTCGTCCCATTGTCCCATTTCGTCCCCTTGTCCCATTTCGTCCCCTTGTCCCATTTCGTCCCCTTGTCCCATTTCGTCCCCTTGTCCCATTTCGCCCCCTTGTCTCATTTCATCCCCTTGTCCCATTTCGTCCCCTTGTCCCATTTCTTCCCCTTGTCCCATTTCGACTCCTTGGCCCATTTCGTCCCCTTCCTCATCTCATTTCGTCCCCTTGTCTCATCTCATTTCGTCCCCTTGTCTCATCTCATTTCGTCCCCTTGTCTCATCTCATTTCGTCCCCTTGTCTCATCTCGTTTCGTCCCCTTGTCTCATCTCATTTCGTCCCCTTGTCTCATCTCATTTCGTCCCCTTGTCTCATCTCATTTCATCCCCTTGTCTCATCTCATTTTGTCGCCTTGTTCCATTTCGTTGCCTTGTCTCATTTCATCTCCATGCCCATTTCGTCTTTTTGTCCAGTTTGTCCCCTGTCCCATTTCGTCCCCTTGTAATTTGGAGAATTTGTTACATAAATAACTCATCTCTTATTCTGCCTCATAGTAAGTCCTGTTGCAACTCAGAAGTCATTTCATAAATAAATATTTCACTAAAATTTTAAAGTTCTTTCGATATATCCCAATACACCAGACAAAAGGGTATCTAAAATACCGATATGTTGAAAAAAGAAATGATAATTTACAAAAAAGCATCGTTGCCTCGCTCATGAATATTCAAGAACAATACGAATGCTACACTACAACAATATGCTACACTTGTTGATCATGCGCTCGCCGACGGCGATTCGTCTAGGTTTCGAAGCAAGTGTCACAGAGCTGAGTTAATGGCGCGATGGAAATTGTTATAAATGATGACGAATGAATGGCACGTACGGCGTGACATTCCTTTTATGTTTCAGTCATACGTTGAAAACACACATTACGCAGAGATGTGAACCAGCAATCCTATGCCCCGCGAAGGAAGTAGAACAATAATCTAAACAAATACGTCACTAGGGCAGGCAACAACTATTTAAAGAAATATTTCTCTTATAAAGTATGTCACAAAATATTAAGATTTTTGCCCTGTAAGCATAGGAATTATTGCACTGATATTGTACTACAATAACAAGTGCTTGCTTTTGTTTGTGCAGAATTTAATACAACACTCAATTTTCACTGCCATTCTTAATTTTCGTCCTTTCTTAAGGAACCTTTGAGACTTATTGTCCGCCTAGAGCAGAGGCGGTTCCAGCGGATCCTTTGGGGGCGGGGGCATCGTAACTTATTGTTAAATAATAAAGATATTTGTTATTATGTTGTAAATTCTTTATGTACTGGAGATATGATACTATACAATAATATTGTTTAAATAATTACGTAATTGGAACATAAATAAATATTTAAACAATTTTGCCAAATAAATGAAGATAAACGAAAACTCTAGACCTTTTTGAGGGGGTGCGTGACCAACATGACCCCCCACCCCGGATTCGTCAGTGGCCTAGAATAGTTTCAAATACAGCGAAATTATGTAGCTTTAGTACTAGTGGTAATAGCAGCAGCTGTGGCAAAAATAACAAAAACCGCAACAACAACAAAATAATGTTTACGCTGGTTTCTATTTTTCTGTAAATTAAGCCAGATCTTGAGTTAGCCTTCCATCAAAACTAGAGTACCCAGTTGTTTCGTCAGAGCTCTGAATATGGAGCCCTTCTTCCACTAGGATACCTTTTCTAGTCTTTCGAACTCTAACAGGAGATCACGATATTCCGAGATTGCTTCGATCTCCTAACGTTCTCTGGAATCTTTTGGGGCAGCTATATCCATACATCACACCTGTCTATCTTCAACAACAGTGAGATGCCACATGTTACGTGCTTGTCACCATCCTGTGATAAACAACGTTGCCTTCATCAAGTGGCACTTATTTATCGCATTACACAACTGTAATTCGAGTTCTATCTTGCTGAGTTGTAGATGAGTTCCTTTAAAAGAATGAAAAGAAATATTCTCATTAGTGGAAATCACATTTCGTAGGCATTTTAGGGTCGTGGGGAATTTGTCTTGTCGCACCTCGACGTTCCTCATTCCTCCGTAGGTTTCGCGATAACTGTAATAATAATGGGATCTCGGTAGGAACGCGCGCCGCCGGAATGTAAACTCTGAGACGCGTGTGTGCCCGGGGCGCTGACTAAGGGAATACGCAAATCTCAGAGCAAATCCTTCAGTGAAGAAGTGCGAAAACGATATTGCAATCAACTGGAAGTTACCGCCCGTCTGCGAACTGGGAATACGTTGAATAAGAATCGACTACATCATGCAGGTAGAGTAGCTGAAGATAGAGTAACTGTTGACGATCGTTCACCCGACAGCAAAAGTACATTCTTGGCTATCCGGAATGACAGGCGTCTCGGTCAGTTGTGCTGACGTTTCGGCCATCTTGCTGTGGCCTTCTTCGGAGCTATACCACCCACGTCAGTTCAGTTGACCGAGCCGCGGCTCATCGCGGATAGCCAAGAATGTACTGACTCCGGCGGTGGAAGCCTAAGAACGCATACGACAGCAAAATAAATTAAATAATCGACCGGATCATCAGAGCCGAAAGCACGTAAGCATTGGAAGCAAATTGCTCAATGTCAAAAGTAGCCTAATTACATATTGACGAATTAACTTCTGTTTTCAAGGCATCTGTTTTGTTACGTTAAAAAAATACATTTTAAATTATCTGCTTCACAGTGTTTTTTTCCACTTCGCCGCCTCTCAGCCTTTTATCAAAACGAAAGCAATCTAGTGGCATGCTGCTGCAACAATTCTGCTGAACAAAAGCACACAAAACAGTTTTACAAAAAGTAGCGCATACACTGCTCAAGAACAACAAATAAAATACTCTTGATTAATACTGCAATAAATTAAATATTTTAGCAAATATTGCACAGTGTAGAATATGTGGAGTACAACAATTTTTTACTTAGCAAGAACAGAGATTGATTGACGCTTCCGGACACATCAACTGATATAGTCATTTGTACCCTTTGTGTAGTGGAGGTCTTACTGTGGAAAGTGTGTTCCGTGGAAGGTGAAGTCCGTCTTTCAGGTCAGTGGAGAATTGAAGCATCTTTTATGCTTACTGAACGTCGATTTGTCTGCCCAGATAATGACATTCAAGTCGTATCCTTAACTTAATTTTCCTTTATATAACGAACGTAACTGCACTCATCTTCTTCAGCAGAGTTCTGTAATAGTATCCTATGTATTTTATCTTCATGACAACCCTTTTGAAACCACTACAAACAATGCACTAAACACCACATCTCCCTTACAAGCTTCTTGGAAACATAGGAATGCCAGGTAGTTATTTTATGTAAATAGGAATTACGAAAGAATGTGAAAAAACGCTCAAGTTTCTTCGAAAACAATGTATATAAATTTGAATTAATAGCTATTACTCTAAAATATGTGTCATAAAACTCAATACCAAAATAGCAGTAAGAATACTAATGGATAGAATACGCTATTTAGCAAATAGCATACCTGCACAACAAGACGCATATCCTAAGAGTACTGCAACCGTTAAGAGTTCTGTTTGGTAGTAAATAACGGTTGATTGGCAGTGACTTGAATCGCGTTTCGAGTGTCATGAGGGGACAAATAAAATGCACCAAAAATAACTGAACTCTTAAATGTGACATTCATTGCTTGCTCAGAAACAAACAAAATGTAAGAGTGCCACTGAGAGCTGAAATTCGTCCGCCGTAAGGTTAAACTTCCGCACCAATTATTAATCACAGTCGCAATTACTATTTGTTTTTATTGCGGATTAAGGACAGTAAAAATCACAAATTATTTTGTTCAGCCGTTGATATTATTTTTGTTTTAATTCCAACGAAAACAAGGTTGTTGATGCTACTCGCCTCCAAGTTCAAAAAGCTTCGTACACATTCGCAGGGTATTTGTAATGTGATTTTAAAATTGTTCTGTAGCGATATCTAGTGGCCACTTCAAACAAAACGGATAAATCCAAATTAATAAATATTATTTTATGAACGATTCAAATATTGACTGTCTGGGATAATCAGTGATATGGGAGAATGACACAAAAATGTTTACATTTATCGGCCAGAATGGAAACTGTTTCATTGTTTATGTTTTTTTCCCGAGGTAATATGTATCAACCAAAACCATAGACACATTTCAATTTCTTCACGCATTCGAATTAAATAACATGGAATAAGAATTTCTCTGTGAAGAACGGTAAGCAAAGATAGGACACGAAACATTCCGTACGGAGGATGTGAACAGGCTCGCTTACGGTGGCTCAGAATAGATTCGGATCATTTTCTTTGTCGAGAATACTTTTCACTGAAGGTAACCGACGGTAGTATAGGAATTCTACTGCCATTCACATCGGATCAGCGCTTTCTAGATCCTCGCATAATAGACCACATACGAGTACATCCTAGTCACATACACATGTGTGTCAGCAGAGTACGAGCCAACAAACGAGGTAACAAGTAAAAATGTTTTAGTGACATTGTTTTAAAAGCAGTTGGCCAAGTTTGTGTAGTCCATAACTTCGATGAATATTATTGTGTATTATTTTTTCTTTACTGGCCTATTATTAGCAACATCTATATTTGTTAGTTTCGTTGTTTCCTGTGGTTAATTAATATATTTATGCATAAAGGTATACAAAGGATGAAATGATATAGAAGGCGGTATCAGATGTGCACAGCTCACAACTGAGCATCGACAAACTTCCAGTAAGATGTAATGCCCATTATTGATATTAAACTTACATAAAAAAAAAACAAGAACATTGTAGTGTGATAGACTCAATGCTATTTTACCACGGAACGCCTCAACTGTGTTCGAATGCATCTAAATATCTCTTGTCTGTTCAACACTGAGCATCGACAAACGCATAGTGAATATGTAATGCAAATTATTGATATAAAACTTACATAAATTAAAATAAACACTGCAGTGTGAGAGACGCAACGCTGTTTTACCACGGAACGTCTCAATAGTGCTCGAACCCATCAAAATAACTCATCCGAGTCTCTCCCAGAGTCTCCCCCACTTCCAAACCTGAAGCCAACAGCGCGTAATGCTCGTGAATCTTAAAGCTTAACCAGCACCTATGTGCTCACATCGCCCGGAGTCCACCTTGCGTGGCGCAGGGCGTGGGGGGAGCGAGGGCGAGAGGGCGAGAGGGGGAGGGCGAGAGGGCGAGAGGGCGAGAGGGCGAGGGCGAGGGCGAGGGCGAGGGCGAGGGCGAGGGCGAGGGCGGCTCGTGGGCTGGGGCAGCAAAGGGAATTCGCGCCGCCAGCGCCTCGGCGCGGAGCGGCGTGGAGGTGCGAAGACGTCGAGATTGCGGCGCGCTCCTCATTACCAGCTGCGGCCCCTTTATGCATTTATATCGCCCTCATCAGCGCGCGCCTGTAAATTCGAGACAACTATTGACAAAAGACGCGCCCGTCCCGCAGCGCCGCCTCGGTTGCGGGACTGCCGCGCTGAGCTGCGCCGAGCTGCGCCGCGCGCGCTTCTTATGGAACAGATGAACCCCTCGCAGGTGCAGTGAATCCGCCGCGTGCTGGCGGGGAGGAGGCCTGCAGGTGGAAGTTCGGTGGAGAAGGCGCGGGGAGAGGCGAAGAGGGTGGAGAAAATTACGGTAGATCGGAGAGACGTGGGAATATGCGGTGGGGAGCGGAATAGTCTGGGACACTGTGTGGTGAAGAGGGATGGAGTAAAATTAATAATAATAATAATAATAATAATAATAATAATAATAATAATAATAATAATAATAATAATAATTTTATTTGTGGTGAGGCTCAGGGCATTAGGCCTGCTTTTCCGCCTAACCACTTTAATCAATTTACGTTTACATTGATACAATTTCAATAGAGCAAATGTCGAATGAGGTGTCTTAAGATCGGGTGGGACGGGCTGTAGTGGAGTGAGTTGGGGGTAGGATGAGATGGGAAGGCTTCAGTAGGGCGGAGTGGGGTGAAATGGACTGAGTAGGGGCCGGAATAAAGTGGGTTTATGAGATATGTGGTAGGAAGAGATGGAGTGAGAATAGAAGAGCGCCACGATACGCGTCAAATGATGCGGGGGATAAGTGAACCGAGATGAGCAAAGCCACAAAATACGGTTAAACTGAACCACGTGCCGATATGGAGAAGACAAAGTGCTGCGAAACGGGCTCAGGTGAGATGATTTGAACTGAGATGAAAGGAAGAGAGGTTTAATGAGGACAAGATCCGAAATGACGAGATTATGTGAAATGTAAGGGGACATTTGATGTGACACGGCGAAGGAATAATCTGGCAGATGTGAACGACAAAGAAAGAGGCAAAAAAAGAATGAAAAGAACCAAAACACAAGCAAGTTTCTTTGAGCAATATACACTCAGACCGCTTGAAAACTTCTCTCTAAATCAGGTCTTGTCTTGTGATCGAGTACTAATCACTTTCGTAGCTGGTAAATTCACAGGCACACACTTGTTAGTTGGAACTGCCCTGCAGTACAAGAAAAAGAAGAAGACGAAGTCGTAGACAAGACCAATTCAACATTCCAAATAAAAGAATTAGATTTAATATTTATCTTCTTTTGGTTCACTCCTCTGCGAAAACCGCACTTCCCATAAAAATTTTATCGTGACCATTGAAATACGTGTACTGATAAAATTGACCGCCGGTATCAGTCACAGCAATTAGCCGACAGTCACTAGCAATGTCAGCAATTGGTGGTGTTACCTCAGTGTAACGCACATAACTGCTTGGATCCGTCTTGAATTGAAACGTATTTGTAGCAAGAGAAACGACTTCTTTCAAATGTGTACTCACCAGCCATAAACGTTTATGTCAATTTTAGACAATGTTAATTCTAACAATTTTTAAATTAAAAAATATTTATCTTTTAATGTTGTTAATCAATTTTGAGGGGAGGCCTGGCCTCCCTTGCCACCTCTGAAAATCCGCCCCTGCGCCGTAGTCATTCGGACGAGGCGGATCATGAAAATTCTCAAGTTGTATAGTCGGATTAGTTTATTAGTTTTTCGTAATACTGCTCTGTTATTATATCGATCTGAAGAACGAAACCAAACACAAGAACGCCACTCAACTGCTGTAGTTCGTTGTAGTGTTTAACAGTCCGCCGCCTGTTCAGAAGAATCGAAAGAAATGAGTTGAAACTAAAGACGGCGTAGGAATGCTCGTCTTCGAAGAAAATATATTTTTTTTATTTATATGACTTCTTAAAATAAGGTGTTACTACAAAATACTTACTAACGTCATCATTAGTCTGATAACAGCAAATTACAGATGCGGTGGATGTTCGTAATCCGAGGCGATAGCCGAGGTTTTCTGAATCAAACGCATCTGTCGTTTTATCGACCGTGTGTCGATCAAATTTCTTATGAAACCATCTTTTTACAAAAATAATAGCATACCAATAAGAAATATCACCTTTTGGAATAAATACACTCATACGTCATTTCTATGGTTCTTAACAAACGGTGGATTTTTAAATCCTTAACGGATGCCGACCGTTTGGACTGGCTTTTAGTTCTTCCGATTGCTTCCGTTAATGAATTAACAGTATGATATTTTGAAAAGTATTGAATTACACAGCTGATATCACAAACTCGGAATTCTTTGGTTATAAACAGCGTCCATAATTAGCTCTACATCGGCGTAATGATGTCAACAACTATAACACAGCCCGATCGAAATATACGATGTGATATTTTGGACTATTTGGATCTCTTTTCTTTGATTCATTTACTCTGCAGGTAGTTTCAGAAAGGGGTTTTAGTGAAGCTAAAGTTTCTACAAGTTTCAACCGTTAATGAAAGCTGGAAGACTCTTATCCAGGGTTAACTTACAACAAAACTACACACGCAAGACGAGAAACGGCTTGATGAAAAATACAACCCCTTTCATAAATATATTTTAAGGGGCAAGTTAATTTCAAAGTCTGGAAATTTTGCCAGAGATAGCTGTAATGCAAGTTATACTGGCCTAGATAAATTGATTCCTTTATTCTACAGACCAGAACTACTAAGAACCGTTGTGCCACATAAGAAGTAGTAAGTACGGGCTGGTTGAAAATATGTGTGAAGGCGTATTGAATGTGTAAGAATTATTCTGTAAATAAAATTTTACTGGAATACCCTGAGGTGGTCAGGAAATTTCAGCAAAGAGGGGGGACATGTACTATATATCGGAAACTGAACTGACGATGAGAATGTACGCCCCTTCTTTAATAATATGATGACGGTGATAATGATTACATTACTGTACACAGTACTCATTACTGAACGTTGATGACGCCGCTAGAATTATCGTCAAGATAGCAGCTGAATTCGACCTACGTATGAAGCTAGTTTCAAAAATCCGCCACCGTCGGGACATGAACTCGCGGACCTCCCGGTCAGAGACGCTGCAGAGTGATCTCTGATCTAAAAGCAAATTACGGTTCGAGCCTACCCGAAACAGAGATGTCACGGATTCGATGCCGTCAACAAACATGTCATGTTTCATATCAATGAGTTTGTGGCGCCTGTCGAATTCGACAGCCGACCGTTCTAATCAGTAGTTTCCGTCGTTTGGCTACCTTGTGACTAGGTTCGTCAACAAGAGTTAAACGACAATTGCCCCTTCGATCCTGCGGATGTCTGCCACAGGTACAAATAAAACGTTTGTTACAAGTGCACGTAATTCAACAAAACAATCACGTATCAGCGCCATAAACCGTGAAAGCTAACATTGTTTCACGTAGTACTCGCATATAAGCACAAACTCAGGAAAGTGAATTTCAAATCGCAAACTACAAAAATTCAGGAAATTCCTGTGAAATCGGCCCCCGCGACGAGATATCGCGGTGAGATATTCCTGGAAAATCTGGAAACAACGGCGGCGGAGGAGTGGGGTGAGGGCTGCCGGGGACTTTGAGGCCGCGAATGCCCTCGCCGCCGGACGATCCCGCACGCTCGCCGTCCGCAGCCTTTGAGAGATTTGCAGGAGGCCGCGCGCACGGCACTAACAAGCCAGCCCCACCGCAGCGTATGAGAGCGTTTCGCCTCGTAAAGGATCCGCCAGCGCCGCTGGAGGCAGGCGAGCCGTTGCGTAATATCTGACGTTGTCGCACTGTTTCGTGGAAAACGCCTCGCGGAGACGAGATCGGCGGTCAACTCACAGCTGGAATCTGAGTCGTCATATCTATTATTATGTCCTTTATAAGTCCTTGCCGTGATTGTTCTTTCGATTTCGTGTTACGAATCATTATTAGCTGCTTTACTTTCTTTGCTATCTGATTGAAACTTTATGGTTACATTGATTCTTTTGCTTATTTGCTCATATTTGGTTGATTCTTTTCTCCAATATTATTTCCCTTCTGTTTATTTCATTTTATTATCATCATGCGTTGAATTCAATGGATAATTTAAAAAAATAGACTTAATACATTGTCGTAAGGGTGTCGTGGAAAACACCCTGCTAAAACCGTAAGGACCGAAGGGAACCTGCATTCTTTACTTTTACATACATTATGGAAGTTGGGAAATCTAATTTTTATTAGATATTTTCTTGTCATTTGCACGTCTTATTACTAACTTATAGCAGCATTTGCACGAGTTGCTTCGTGTCTGAAATATTTCTTGTTATTTGACCCTTTTTTAATTCATTTCATTATCATGCATGTTATTTCGTCTTCTGCACGATCCATTATTCTTTATACAGAAAAGAAAATTATACTCAAAAATGTATATGGATTTGATACAGTAACTCGTCAATTGATTCGTGAATGGATACTTTCAACAAAGGCACGAGATAATGAGAAGGTGATATGAGACAAGTCTGAAAGCATTTGAAATATAGTTTTGAAGATGAATTGCGAAGATGAAATGAACAGGAATGGTAAGAAGTGACAATGCCCTTCAATATGTAAAAATGGGAAAAGACTGCTGTGGCTGAAAAAGAAGCAGAAACTACATAGGGACGAAGAAGCGAGAATTAAAAAGAATAACTACGAAACGATCATACGCAACGAAAGGCATAGGCAACGAAATGGGGAAGAGAATAGGTTGAGGCGAATACAAAGATAATTTTGACAGAAAAGACGGATATAAGAAGCAATGAAGAAAGAAATAGAGTGCGGGGTGCTGAAACCTCTTGAAGAGCCGAACTCAATAATGTTGATGGTGATGGTAATAGTGGTGATCCTGGTTTTATAGATTGAATAAAATATCAAGCATTTTTAGTTTTTAATGTCAATTGTCCGTATCAATTGATGTGTCAGTAAGCTCCACAGTACACACAATTTTACTGCAATTTTGAATTCCATTTTCTTATGATCATAAATAAATTGAAAGTCTTAACTAAGGTGTATTCCATCTTGTTTTAACTACTGTTCTAATCGTATATATATATATATATATATATATATATATATATATATATATATATATATATATATATTATGCCACACATGGTATGGGAGTTTTCATCTTAAACTGCATTCCATTTGCAACGTCAGTAGGTATGCTGGTAATTTCAGCTGGAAAGCAACTTAGCCGCCTATTAGATGTACTTCATCCACACTTCTCTCCTAAGATTTGTTCTGATAAGAAGCAGAGCAACTTGCATTACCATCACGTTCTTTCAGAAGTTGCAAGATCAGTTTTATTACCTGTTTACATGGCTACGAAACGTTGTACGAATCGAAATTCCTACTAGAAGTACTCTTAATCACTTATAAGGCTAGAGATACATAACTGATTGCGTTGAAACGACGATAGAACACGACGTGTAATAATTATTCGGAGCATATATTAGCACATATTAAATATGAACAGAAATTTTGAAACACTCATGCGATAGTGTTTCTCGAATCGTATGGTCATGAAAACAAGAAATCGCTAATTACATATCACAAATATCATGGGAGTGTACACAAGGGGGTGCACTGGGGCGGAGTTCCTCTCCTAAATTATGAAAGAGGCCTTTTTGACATAGGTAATAGAACATTTTCCCATGAACATGTCAAATCCATTTTGCCAATTTGGGGAATTGTTATACATTTAGGGAAGAGTTCTCCGAATCATCTGAAAATCTTGTAAAAAATTCAACATAAAAATAAATGAATTTATTAGTTGTATCATCAAAGATACATTTTCATTCTCCGTAAGTTTTTTGATTCACTAGTAAAATACCTCCAAGGTAAGTGAAAACAACGAATAAAACCACGAGGGACTAAGATATTTAGTTCGCCCCCCCCCGTTGTGTTGTAGACTGCACACGCCAATGACAACTAAACTAAAAAGGTTGTTTTATTAATGTTTTACATAAATCCAATATGTTTATTGATAGATACTCGGTTAACATACAGACTGAACTACTAAATGATCCAATATATGTGAGCAACATTTTACTTTTCGTTCATTTTTGTAATAATGCATTTAGGGTTACTGAACTATTTGAGTTTTAATTCGTATCACAAATTATTGTAAATTATAATTACTGTCTTTGTGTTTTTTGTGTTTATTACAAAAAATATTTCTGAAGGCGATATTAGTAATTATTTCTGAGAGTATATTGAATTACGAAACTGAATTTTTGAAATTTTAAATACTTCGGTGTGCGGAACCCACATCATAATAACACACCATATCTGTAATTGGAATAATAAATCCAAAATTCTCCCGTAACATCCCCTAATAAAAAAATCCTTCTCTGAAAACGAAAAATGTCACTGGTTTCCCCCTACTCCTACACACACACATCCACCGAAATATCCGCCAGAGCCCCGCTGATTCAAAACCACTGCCTCCAATTGCGGGGCGCGCCGCCCGCCAAAGGCGGCGAATTCATTACCAGCGCGTCAGCCAGGGTGACTGCACCCGCGTCCGACGCCCCCCCCCAGAAATAATCTACGCCGCACAAACGATGGCTCCGCCGCCACATCTGAGGTAAGCGGGTCGGCGGCTGGGGCGGAGCGGAACGGTTGGCGTACGCGCACAAAAAGCGACGTGCAGCAGAGGCGACGGTGGCGGTGACGCATGTCAAACAAAAATCAGCGGAACAAAAAAATTCTAATAATCTGAGTGATCAAAGCCGGACGTATCAACCTCGGCGTATTTTTAATATAATTTGCCCCGTCTCTGTGATTATTGACAGATTTGACGGGGAGCGCTACCGGGTGCTGGCGACTGTGCGCCTGCCCCGCCGAAGGGTGACGTAGGAAGGGGTGGAGTGCGGTGGGGTGAGGTGGGAAAAGGTAGGCGAGTGTAGGGTGAGGTGTGATGTGATCAGGTGAGGCGAAGTGGAGTTGGGTATGGCATGGCGTGACGTTGCGCGGCTTAAAGGGGCGAGACGGGGCGTGGTGGGGCGTTGCGTGGCATGGCGTGAGGTGAGGTGAGGTAAAGGTGTAGTGGGGTTAGTTGGAATAGAGTGGGATGCAAAGAAAGGGGCGGGGCGAGGTCGGTCGAGGGGGGGATGAAGTAAAGTCAGGATGAGATGCGGGGGACAGAACGATGCGGGGGCGGACTGGCGAAGGACGAGGCTTGTTATGCATGGCGAAGTTGGACGAGGTGAGACGAAATGGGGTGGGATGGGGCGCGATAAGGTGAGGCATAGTGAAGTGAGGTAAGGTGTAATATAGAGGTAGGAATGATATAGCGAGGTGGAGCGAAGTGGAGCGAGGTAGACCGAGGTGGACCGAGGTGGACCGAGATGGACCGAGGTGGAGCGAAGTGGAGCGAAGTGGAGCGAGGTGGAGCGAGGTGGAGCGAAGTGGACCGAGGTGGACCGAGGTGGACCGCGGTGGAGCGAAGTGGACCGAGGTGGAGCGAAGTGGAGCGAAGTGGAGCGAGGTGGAGCGAGGTGGAGCGAAGTGGACCGAGGTGGACCGAGGTGGACCGCGGTGGAGCGAGGTGGAGCGAGGTGGAGCGAGGTGGAGCGAGGTGGAGCGAAGTGGACCGAGGTGGACCGAGGTGGACCGAGGTGGACCGAGGTGGACCGAGGTGGACCGAGGTGGACCGAGGTGGACCGAGGTGGACCGAGGTGGACCGAGGTGGACCGAGGTGGACCGAGGTGGACCGAAGTGGACCGATGTGGACCGAGGTGGACCGAGGTGGACCGAGGTGGACCGAGGTTGAGCGAGGTTGAGCGAGGTGGAGCGAGGTGGAGCGAAGTGGAGCGAGGTGGAGCGAGGTGGGTCGGGATGGGATGCGAGGTGTGGGAAGGTTATGAGAGAAAGGGTAGAATGGGATGGGGCGAGGTAGCGTGAGGAGAGGTGGTGTGAGGAGGAGGATTGTGGACGATGTGGGGAGAGGGCGGGTTGGAGGGAGGTGAAGTCCCCGCGGGGGGGTGAGGTGAAGCGGGTTGAGTCGTAATGGGGCGAGGGCGGTGTGTAAGAGAAGGGGAAGGGGAAGCTAAGAGGTGGGGCATGACATTATGGGTGCGGGGATGGATGTGGAGGCGGGGGTGGCATTGCATAAATGCGGGGGCGAATGTGGAGCCGGGCGCGGCTTACGGGTGGTAAGTGTGTCGCCTGTGACGCCGCTTGGAGCGCGATGGGACGTGCTGCCTGTCGCACCGCCCTTGTTATTCCGACAGAGCGGGCGCTTTGTTGAGCGGGAGCGTAAGGGGGTAGGCGCGGGGTGCGTGCAATTGTTGCAGCCGTGGAAATGCTAATGAATTCCAAACACACAAAGAACCCCAAACTTATAGTGATATCGGCACTGCGCGGAAAGCTAAAAAGAAAACAAATTGCTAAAATCGAACAGTTTAAATAAATCCCAGCAGATCGAAGGGTTTTATTAGTAAATAAAGTATGAGTCGAAACATTGAGCAAATAGTTGTGGTTATTGATCCGTGTTCTGGGTTCATGTGCTTCGCAAAATTGTTCACATGTTTCCCAATTGCGATGCTGCGGAAAATGTTCACTTGAATATCTAGATACCTCAAAATTCCTACCGACAATGAGTGGACTACCGTAAAGAACTGAGTGAACATTGTAATAAAACCACATGTATGGATAATTTATTACGACGCTTTATTTTTCGATGTTTTTCCACTTCAATTAATCCTGGAATGAAATCGTTGGAGAGTTGTAATAGTCAAAATTCAGTCTTACAAATTTTAAGTTCAATCTCGTATCTACTCTTATTACTACAGAAATTGCTTTTGAATGCTGAAACGCTTTCCAGTTATAAACTGAATATTTACCCAAGTTTAAACAATGTTTTCCAAAAATAATTTTGAATTTCTCTTGTCATACAGATATAACATGCACGTTTTCGTTCACAAACTTGGATATGAGCATATACCCTTTTATTGTATGGAATGTAGAGGTTTTTATAACATAATATACAGTTTATCTGTTCCGGAAATTATATCCAAGCACGTTTTGTGCGTAATGTATAATTTCAAATTAAATTCTGGTAGCGATCTGTATGTCACGATAATATCGGAAACAACTTTCTCCTCGCGTAACATTTCTATGCAGAGAAAAACTACGAATTTGGTATTAGAATATTCGCACAACCAATCCCTTCATACTATGGCTAAGTATGATGTGATTGCCTGTACGCATATTAGTTAAGTATGAGCCTTAACTATGGTATGTACGATTGATCTAAGTATGCCGGTGCAGAGTTACTTCAACAGTTCGCAAATATCACGTATCATGCGTAAACGTGTGTTGGGGAACAACTGCATAGGGGAACGACATAGGGGAACGGCATAGGGGAACGGCATAGAATAAACGGCATATGGGAACAACTTCCGGTGGGAGAATTATTTACACACATTGTGTATCCGCTGCAGGCTCAACCTTTGCTAGAGCATGTCCTTTGGCACAAGTGATTCAAATTCTACCGTGTTTGGGCACACAAAGTTCGACCGCCCACCACTCCAACGAGCCAATAGGCGTTACTAAGTCCAAAGAGAATACCACCGAGGAGTACAACCAAGGAATTTTGAATAGCACCTCCCTCTGAATCTCAAGACACCAGAGCACCCTGGCGGCCGAAACGGCAGCTCCTCCGCATTCCGAAGCCGTTTTAATTGCGAAGGCGCGATGCGACGCCGGTTCCGCGCCTCAATTCTCGAGGGATGTTTTGACGGGCGGAGGATTACAGCGGGCGGGAGGCGACGCTCAGAAGTTCGCGGTTACTTTGTAATTAAATCTGATCTTGCACCCCCTCGCCTCTTCCTCAGTTCTTTCCTCATTAAAACTTCGATTACTTTCCCTGTGTTTATCATTATCCCTCTTTCCTCGGTAGCTATTCTTCTCGGGCGTCTAGTTTTTGTTAGCGAGAGATGTACCATCATTCTCGGTAAGGGTTTAAAATTCGAGAAATCTCTGGAGGAAAGGCGAACATTAAAAAACCTTATTCACGTTCCAGAACTTTGTTTTAACAATAGAAACAATGGAGATGGGCATCTTTTATGAAAAAAAATTGTAATAAATGATACTTTTAAAAGATTTATTTTTATGGTAGATATAGTTTTAAAGATATGAAAGACCTTACTATTCAGAGTCATACACTTACTAGTAATACTACATACAGAATATATTCTTCTAAAGTAAATAAAGGTGAAAAGTACGAATGTATTATTGAGTTGCAAAAGTTAATGCGAACTGAGTTTGCCACCTGTGTTTACTGTCTATTTCATCATATCTATTATATTTTCCTAAAATACAAACCACTTGTAGTTGAAGAGAGCATTTTTTACAGGTCAGAGAAATTTCTAATAAATTAATTGCGTGTTGTTATGCGCATTTTCGCGGGATATCTCATTCGCACAGCCTATCGCGATGGCAGACCCCGTCGGGGAGACCCGCAAACACTAAGGGACTCGAGAAGATTTATCGGAAGAAGGCCCTGAAAGGACTCAATGGGGCAAAGGAGTCTTTTATCGGACTGCGACTAGTTCAAAGCATTTAGCCCAAAGAGATAAGTAGCTCGCCTCTCCGTCGAATGGAGACCACTCGGGCGAATCCGCCTGAAGAGACGGGGCCGGGGCGGGGACGGCGGCGGCGGCGGCGGCGGCGGCGGCGGCGGCGGCGACGGTCTGAGCAGTCTGCGTGCCGCCCGTCCTCACGGACTGTCCTCGCCGACGCTTCCCGCTCTTCCACCACCCTTTGACCGGCGCCGTGCGCTCAGACGAGCGGCAGCGAGGGAGGAAAGTGACTGAAGGGAGACGGAAAGCAGGGGCGCTGGCGAAGAGCGCGGACGATGCTTGCGAGAGTGAGTGGTGGCGACAGGACAGGCGCAGCGATAAGGGACGGACGGAAAAGGAGCGGACACTTCACGTAGAAATGGAAATGAAGGCGAACTGAGCAAAGTTGAATTAAATAAATAAAGATATATTTATAGAATTTTGAATTATTCCATTATTTGCCCCGTAGAGGGCAATTGGCGTCAACGCAGTTAGATTCCGGGGTTCCCAGTCGGTAACACTACCAAGCACCCGCGATGTCTCGAATTCGCTTAACATTCGGAACTTCACGTAGTTAACTTATGTGGCTAGCGACACCGACGTGGTCTTTCAGTTGAACCATGCCGGCATTCGCATGGATGAACCAGCAAACTACGAAAACCCCGGTCAGGATGGTCAGCGCAAAGATTGAACCCGGGCCTCCCAAATGGGAAATCTGGGCGCTTTGCCCTGAGCCAATTCGTTCGCTATTGACAGGTATATACATTCTAAATAATCGTCCGTGAATATTGAGGTAGAAAAGTTGTGGAGTTGATTCGACGTTTATCATGATAAAGAGTGACAGCTTGCACATTAAATTGCTATTAGAACTTTTTTCATTAATAGATGAAAGATGTTGTGATAATGAATGAAGATAAGAAAAAACTAAAACACTCCTTTCAGAAAATGCTTTCTTCGTGTGTAAAAACGAAAAATTGAATGAATAAGATGTGCAATTTTCAACAATAAAATACTTTTAATTAAATAATTTGAGAATCCTCTTCTCGAATAAGTCGATAACACAGACATAATAGAGTCCGTGAAACGGTTTGACCTTGCTGGAAAAGGTATATGGCTCTTGGCTATACATAGACTACTAAGATACTACTTATATTTTATTAAAGCGTAACTAACTTTAATTGATTTGATTTATTTTTGTCAATAAACAGTAAAAATTCTATGTGACGTATGGGGGAGAATTACAATCTGCGCACATTTGTTTGGAGCTCTAGAATCCCTTTCCCCACCTTTTAACCCTAAATTGTTGAATGGTGAATAAAAGTGTCAACAAAGCAAGGTTAATAACATTTGACAATCAAAGCAAATTAATGCGATAGAGCCATTTAATGCGAACATTATGAAATGTGTTTTAGGACGAAAATCAAATTGCTTTCTAAAGAAAAAACGTAGTGTTTCAAATCAAAACACACCTGGACACCAGAGCCAAGGAAACGTACAAGAATTGAACAAATTACACCCATTACTCTTGTTATGAGAGAGTGAATTTTCTGAATTGATAACATGTAAATAAAATTTCACATCTTGAGCAGAATAAAATATAATTAGGGTGACATTACATTTCTGATCAAGTGACAAAAATTTTGTGACAAAAAATTTCACTTTAGCAATTTTCTTAATCAACAATTACTGCATGACGTTTCATTTTCACCTAATTCAAGCCTAGAATAAGTTATTTATGAATGTAACGCGAGGTAGTGGTATGTAAAAAGCGAGATAAAACAAAATTATGTGCGTTAGAAAGTGATGTGCGATGTTAATGAATTATTAGTGCTCATACAGATGAACGTGAGTATTCTTTACTATAAAATAATACATCAGTGCGTTGGATAGACTGACATTAGTAAATATGAATGTATACTAGAATGCCTGGCGTTTTGCTTTATGCCTCTGATCCAACCTGTGTACCCATATAAACGCAAGACAAGCGCGCAGCGGATCGCAAGGAGGCGAGAACTTCCACTCAGAACTTTCTCATCACTGAACAAGGCAGCCTTCACCGCACTCCCTTCGGGGCTGCTCCGCGCCTAGTTTCCAGCGCAGACGCGGCGCGAGGGAGTGGGCGGATCGGAGGCGGGGACAGGAGCGGGGCGGGGAAGGCGGGGCTGCGGCGCTACGCTCCGTCAGCCAAAGCCCCGCGCCAACTGTGGAAGAGGCCTCGCGACAGAGCTCGTACCGACACCCCCGCACACAGCAGCCTTGGCCCATACTTCCTTAACTTCCCACAACCGACGTCACAACCGCCTCCAGCGCATTTACATTCTCCAAGTTGGGTCACCATCTCTCTTCCAAGACATTTCGCTTATCATCACCGTGTTCTCGACTCCCCATAACCCGGCCCACCGGCCTTCCAGCCGACCCGCCTTCCAGCCGACCCGCCTTCCAGCCGACCCGCCTTCCAGCCGACCCGCCTTCCAGCCGACCCGCCTTCCAGCCGACCCGCCTTCCAGCCGACCCGCCTTCCAGCCGACCCGCCTTCCAGCCGACCCGCCTTCCAGCCGACCCGCCTTCTAGCCCACCCGCCTTCCAGCCCACCCGCCTTCCAGCCCACCCGCCTTCTAGCCCACCCGCCTTCTAGCCCACCCGCCTTCTAGCCCGCCCGCCTTCTAGCCCTCCCGCCTTCTAGCCCACCCGCCTTCTAGCCCACCCGCCTTCTAGCCCTCCCGCCTTCTAGCCCACCCGCCTTCCAGCCCACCCGCCTTTCAGTCCACCCGCCTTCCAGTCCACCCGCCTTCCAGGATTTCCGACCAATTCTCCTGCAGCTGTTTCATTGAAATCGTTGCCCTAAAACTCGTGTATCACAAACACCCATGTCTGGCAAATCCGCTCCTCTACCTGTTCTGCTACACCTACTATTCCTGCTACTTCATAGACCTTCATTCCCCATTCCCCGCTACTTCGGCCTCCGCCCCCTCCCCTCATCACCCCTCCTCCGCCACGACCTCTCCGCCAACGCCGTTCGAGCCCCTTCTACTTTGCTTAATTTTGTTTACGACGTAACAAGTGGCGAAAGTTCCGACTTGTTCATTGAAGCCTTCGGACAAAGTTCGGGCTTTATATTGCATTTACTGGAACCTAACTTTATTACGCGCGGAATCTGCGGCCGCGCTTCGCTTGGGCCGCGTCGAAGTGGGCCAGCAGCGGGGGGGGGGGGGAGCGGAATGAACAGAAGGGCGAAGAGGTGGGCCGGTGAGGAATATGAGACGTGCTTCAAGTACGCTGGTTCATCTTCATCTCTCTGACGTACAGGTAGTTTCCAGCACAGTTAGTTTCCAACAAAGGTTTCTTTTGATAGTTTAAATTAGTCAAAATTGATTTTTAAGAAAATACAAA
The DNA here is from genome assembly GCA_038098605.1 of Gryllus longicercus. Classification (NCBI taxonomy): domain Eukaryota; kingdom Metazoa; phylum Arthropoda; class Insecta; order Orthoptera; family Gryllidae; genus Gryllus; species Gryllus longicercus. Next base: position 1,038,808 of record JAZDUA010000140.1, read on the forward strand.
TTAAAACCTTGCTGTATAAAATTCAATAGTCAAACATTATTTACAAAATAAAACATAATTTGTAAATAATGTTTGACTGTTGACGTTACTGTGACCAGGCGGGTAAATGTAAAATACATTTTTGACAGTATTAATGTTTATAAAATACGTGTTATACAGATAACAGCTCAAGAATAGTCATCATCTGACAAATTGATTTTTATTCGATCATTATCAAAACACAATAATATAAATTAGTCAATACAACAACGCAAGCGGTGTGCCATAGCATTGGACTATTTACCCATGCAAATTCTGAGCAGCTGAACTGAAGTAGACAATTACACATACATAATTACTACCTGTATGAAATTTTCTTATGTTACATTCGAAAGATAATCACTATTACAATAATTTGCAAGTCATCAATAATATACATGACGAATAGTAAAAAAAACAAATAATAATTTATTTAATGCAGATAATTGTTTGATAAGGTCTTTTTCGTTGCATTAAATGAATTTTCAACTTTTGAATTAGTACTGTTTCTTTCTGTAATATTAAGACTTAGTCAGGAATTCTCTCGTTTATGTGGAGTTGGTTCCACATGAAAATATTTTCGTTAAAGGTGAATATTTTGAATCCGACAAAAAACTATATGAACTCGGATGAACGAATGCCTGTCTCTTCGACATTTGTGTTCAAAATGGAACGCATTGATGCCTTTCCAACACTCAAAGATGCACATTGAGCTTCTACCCCTGTCATCTCCAATACACCGTCAACATTTTCTAGCTGCCCTTCCAGAAGTAACACGAATTAGGGCTCATCGCGTTTTCACAAACTCAGCGGATCACCACAAGTCATTCGCCGCTCTCATGTCTCCAAAAAGCATTCGGGAAGGTCTTCTTAGTGTGCATGTGATAGATACGTAAATAAGTGTAAATGGACATGAGAATGAATTTGTCAATGAATGAAAAAGCGGAAACAAAAAGATTATAAAAAGAGAACATTTCATTGTAGAAGAAAAAAACCATACACGCAAACCTTAGGTGTCCGGTCAAAGCGCGTTCTACTTCCACAGGTTAAGTTCGGTAATAAATTAGTTATTAACTTATTAAGCACTGTCTCCATTCTTACCACAAACGTCGAATATGCATAGACGGAGACCGAAGGATGATGTATCGTAAAGAATGCTTCTCTTCTATCTCTGGAATTGTATTGGTATTTAGCCATTGTATGTCCCGTAAAGGGCAACTGGCCTCGGCGCCGTTAGGTCCCAGGGATCCTTGTTGGTCACCTAACCAGGAACCCGCAATATGTGGAATTCGCTTAACCATCGTGACTTCACGTAATTAACTAATTCGGCTAGTGACGCCGGTTTTGCCGACGTGGCCTTTCACTAGAACCTTCCCAGCCTCTATGACCGAATGAAACCACGAAAACTGCAGGTCAGGATGGACTGCTCGGGGACTGAACCCGGGCCTCCTGAATGCGCGTTTCGCTCTCAGCTACTTCGCTCGGAGCTTGTCGTGGGATATTGTACACCGAGTCCTAGCCGATCTCCCTGGAAATTATGGAGAAGAATTCGGGTCCCGTCAGAATTACCAGGGTGCTTCCTGCCTCTCATTCCACCATTGCCGGATCCTCATTGAAATCATATGATTGAATTGAATTGGCCTTATTTTACGTGACGAGACTCGGGCCATCAGGCCCGCTCTTCCGTCTGACCACGCAAATTTAGCTACGCTCCTTTCATCAACTAGCAGAGAAAGGAGGTATTTCTTGGGCGAGAAACAGGCGAGTTGAATTTAGCTCAGAGGCGTCATTTAGGCTTGAGGATCTTTTACATGCAAGTAAATCTACTAACATGGGACAGCCGGCTTTACTTCCCCTCCGAAGGAAGGCGTACGAAGGATTTTCTCGCCCTTAAAAATCTTGGGTACAACAGTCCCGTACGCTAACCGTTACACCATCGCCGCCGCGATGATGATCAACGATCCATGAAAACCTTCATCTCGGGTAAGAAACTAAGGAGCAGAATATTCTTTCGATTGACACTCGTGCTATTGATATCTGTTATAACAGTATCATGTCATTCATGAAATCGGTAAACCTGCTTTACCTGTATGTATGTGTTGAACTTATTTTTACTTCCGTGCAATATTTTATTTTTGAAATAATTTTATATAATATATAAAAATACATTAAAGAAATACATAAAGAATATTAAATATTATAAATGTAAAATTATAACTACTTATACATTTCACAAAAATATCATTTCTCACATTTTTCGAAACTCGTTAATAACGTCAAGTACTCAGAACGCGGTTTTACCCTCCTTCGCACTATGAAATGTTTAGACTTTTATTCGCTCTCAGCCGCCATGAAATATCTTACAATTCACCCCTTCTCTAATACCCTCCTAAGAATATTCACAAGTCTTTCAAACGGTCACGATAACTGCTTCTCAAAATTTCCGGCTACCGAAGTTACTGAAATGGGTTCGCCTTTTCTTCCGGCAGCGAGAATTGCACTTTCTGAAGGAGCTCTGGATAAGGCTGTTTACGGTGACGTCATCACTCCCACGTATGCTCTCTTGAAACATAATGAATCTAGTACGAATGATGCTTGAATGAACAAAAAGTAACCAAGAAATAAGCAAGAACAGTGCAGAGTATTAAGGGGGGGATTGTTTTAAGTTAGGTATGCCTAGTTTGAGTTATCAAGGAAAATCCTCTCTTAGCTTCGTAAGTCGTAGGATAGCAGCATACTGTAAACCAAATCAAGAAAATAAATTCCCGCCTGCTCAAGGGAAGTGTGGAGGCGCAGTAGCAAACCTCTTCGAATCGCGACCGCGACCGCGACCGCGTCCGCGTTTTTCCGTCGCGCGCAGCTTCCCGAAGCTTCTGCCCCCTTTTACTCGGTGCGGAGCGGTGTCGGGGGGTGGGGGAGGGGGGCGGAGGACAGCGGCACACGCCGGCACACGACGCCGCGGCCGACCCGCGTAATGTACCGTTGTGACGGATGAGCGGCGGGACAAAGCCCAGAGTCGGTCGTCGCTGCCGGCCTAGCGGGTAGCGGTTCGGCCCTGCAGGCGCCCAAGCCACGCCGCCCCCGCCCCGCCCCCGCCGCCGCCCAGCGCCGCGTACGGGACTGAGCGCCTCCGCCTCCGCCTTCGCCGCCCGTGGAGAACGGCCCGCTGACCGTTGGACCTCGCGCCCGCTGGTCCGTCGGAGCGCGGGAGGAGCGCGACGTTTCCACACGTGTGCACTGTGGAGTTGGTTCACGTGGAGCTCGTTCAGTTGGTTCACATGGAGCTCATTCAGTTGGTTCACGTGGTTCACGTGGAGATCGTTCAGTTGGTTCACGTGGTTCACGTGGAGCTCGTTCAGTTGGTTCACGTGGTTCACGTGGAGATCGTTCAGTTGGTTCACATGGAGCTCATTCAGTTGGTTCACGTGGTTCACGTGGAGATCGTTCAGTTGGTTCACGTGGAGCTCGTTCAGTTGGTTCACGTGGTTCACGTGGAGATCGTTCAGTTGGTTCACAAGTTCACTACGGTTCACGTGGAGCTCGCACACTATGTAATCAAAAGTATCCGGACACGTTCAAAATGATGTTATGGTGTTTTCCATGGAGGGGGCGTGTACCCCTTGTTGTTTTGTGTGACACTATCCAGGCCTACGTTGATGTTTTAAACAAACTTGTTGCTCCCCGCTGTTGAAGAGCAATTCGGGGATGGCGTTTGCATCTTACAACACGGTCGAGTACCTGTTCATACTGCACGGCCTGTGGTGGAGTGGTTACACGACAATAACATTCCTGTAATAGACTGACCACCACAGGTATCGAAACGGTATCGAAATTCGTCTGTTTCAGCATTCATAATCATGGTCATCATCATTACTCACAATTAGAATGTAAAGTTGTTCTGAAGTGATCTGACAATACTCATGCTATTCCTTAGTGCAACAACTTTGACAATCTACTTTACTTCACCTTCTTTCTGGTTGACTAAGGCATTAAATCAGAAATAAAATAAGAAGGGAAATCTATGGGTGCAATCAACGAACGGAAAGACAATTCATAGACTATCATTCGTGCAGCGTATGGATTCCTGAGCAAGAAACGAAGTATCACCCACTGGGCAAATGAAGTGTGAGAACTCACGTGAGATCGGAATAGTTCGCAGACAAAATCCTGGCAAAAAAACCTATTTTTAGCCGGACTGACAGAAAAACAGGTTTATTAGGATGTGTCGTCTACATGGCCGTACGTAATAACGCGATGTCTATGAGAGCGGAGAGAGAAAATGGCACATAAATTTAACTTAATGTAGTTGTTAAATTTGCGAAAGCAAATACATTCCTTTCGATTGGTAATGTGTTCTTGCTTCTTCTATCGAAGTGTCCAAGGACACCAACAACATTTATTTTTAAATATGGCGGCCTCCTGATAAAAAACTATGTGTTAAATACGTCCTAATTTTACTACAAAGCTTAATGGACAAACTAAATGTCACAGCGCATTTCCACTGCAACCTGAAGTAAAACGATCGGTTTTCGTGAAAACTATGAAGCTGAAGGTCATAGACATATTATGGTCCGTTTACATTTATCGATCTGATCCTTTTCAACGAGAAATTGGGAGGATTACGGAAGCGTCGCTCACGTTTTGAACATACGGAGCTGAGTTGTAAGACGTCACTCCGCAGAAGAAGGAGAAGAAAAAGAAGAAACAAGGAGGAAGAATGAAGAAAAAAGAAGGAACAAAGAATCAAGAAGAAAAGAAATACGAATACAAAGAATAAAGAAGAGAAGAGAAGGAGGGGAAAGAAAAAGAAGGATGAAGAGGAACAATTTGTTCCGCATAGAATGAGTAAGTCCAGCCGCACAATATATGTTTTGAAGCGAATAGCGAGTTGGATATTGTTTACTTCGAACAAGGAACAGAGCAGACTGCTGGCTAATGCGGTTCTCTCGTTGATATAAAAAATTTGACGCTCCAATACCAAAGAGATCGCTATTCGCAAGCACCGCTTGGCTTGCTTCGCGTATCGCTTCGTATCACATTGGGGTTTTCTGGACAACAAACTACCTGCAAGGGAGACCTCTGGGGGACACAGATTTGACACGGTGATAAATCCCCTTGCTGTATATAATGACGTCTGAATTATGTCGCTCCTCTTTCAGATCTCTTCTAAGGGGGGTGGACGGTGAGAACGTGTGATCTGGGAACTGCCAGCTACCTGGTCAATGGCCACCCTGAGAACTCTGGGAAGATCCGGGCGCGACCAATCAACCTGCCGAAAGGACGCGGGATTGGACTAGAAAATGGGTTTTATGGACACATGTGGGCCACATCGCTGATCTAAAATGATTTAGATGACGTTGGGGATGGTGTTCTCTGATATTCACCCACATATTGTGTGTATTCAAGAAGATCGAACGCAACAATAATTAAAGAAATATTTTGTATGGTATAAATGATATTTTACCTTGAAAGAATACATACATACTAAGAACTAATATAATTTATGTACAGTAAAACTATACATAAATTTTCAAAATATTGTTTAAAGTACGTCGTTTCTATATGTTTGATGTCTGTTTCTAAGGTACGTTTACTCTTGTGAATGAGATATTCGTGTAGTACACAATTACTTTCTTTTAGCATTAATTAGATACGTTTAACACCTAAAAATGAGGAAAAAGAGGTTTAGAATACTTTGCAAGTAATATTGCAATATAATTATAAAGTTTGTCGACGTATTATCAAAAAGAAACAGATAAGAACATATGCAAAAAATCTCTGAAATCATATAACATTTTACACTGTAGAATATTTTTCGGAAAAGAATAACAGAGAAACAGAAAATGTACCGAGAAAATTGCTTTAATCATTTCACTATTCGCGGCTAAAGTTTTCACACAAGAAGTCGCACGACGGTAGAAACGAAATTTCAAATACACATGTATTCATTAAGTCATGAAAATTCTTCATTGTTGTTTTTATTTATATTTTTGTGGTTATTTTGGTAGTGTAATATAAACCACTTAAAATTTCGTAAAAAACAACTCCCACAGTCATATTCAATTATATTTTATTTCCTTAACACTAGTCAAGAACTTTAAATAATACCAACGGCCGTTGCGTGGTAGTCCGTAGTTGTCACTGCACATGCACGTAATATTATATCGGACTGCTTACACAAACAGTGCTTGCTGCTACATATTCATTTACTTAACGATAACAACAATAAAAACTGTTTGTGCCGTTTCAGGGAATTTTAGGGTGTATTAACATCGGTCAAGAGTATTTCGTAGCACTAGCGGTGACCACCCATTGCCTCTCGATTGATTGATTAGTGACGTCGGGCGCGACTACTGTTAAGGTGATTAGTCCTGTAAGTGTAGTGCATGATTTTGTTCGGGAGATGGCGATGAACTTTCTCCGCTGGATGGCGAGATCCGGCACCTACCTACCGTTGGCTAGCTGGATTTTCTCCAACCAGCTATCTCCCACCAGCGGGGCACGGCCCAACCGGCTCAAGCTCTAAGCTGCCGACTAGTCTCCGGGCATGTGTGATTGTATAGTAAGTGTAAGTGTGTGTAAGGGGGTGAGGATGGGATAAGGAATGGGAAGGAAAGATCGCGCGCGGTCTGTGGTCCGTTTTGTAGGGTACTTGTCCGGCATTCTTTTTTTTTTTCAACTTTCCCCCCGCCAGTAGCCCTGGCGAGGCGGGAGTTTATTTACTATTTGGGGTACAGCATACGCCGCAGCTCTATGGCTTATGCGGCAAAGAAGGGGGCAGAACTTACTTACTAACTTATTTCTAACTTAACCTATGGATGAAGCCGGCACTTTGGCCGGCAACCTAAGATTAACACAAGTTTTTGTTCTTCTTCATGCTTTAATGTATTAGTTTTCTTGGTTTGTCCGGCATTCGCCCGGTACTGATCGGAGAAACCACGGAAAACCACTGATCAGTGCAGCCGACCGCTAGAATTTCCCTCCAGACAGCGGCTGAATTCGACCTGTTCTCCAAATAGTTCCGAAAATTCTGCCACCGTCGAACCTTAGGACCTCCAGATCAGGGACGCTGCTGTGACATCAGTGAATGCCCTGAGCCACCTCTCCCGGTCTATCGTGTCTCGCCTCGCACTTCTGACTCCCTGCTTTCGCATGAGGGTCCTTGCCACTGTAGGCACCGAGCGCAGAACGCCGCCGCTGCCGCCGGCTGGCCGCTCGGCAAGTAGAGCCTCAGGGCCGAGACGCGGGCTCTAACGACGTAAGTTGAAATTTCTGCAAGTTCCTGCGGTGACCTGCGCATCCCCCACCGCGTGCCCCTAATTCCGCCACCTCCCACCCCCTCCCGCCCCCTCCCGGCGCCGAGCTCAAACTATCCCGTGCGGACGGCGTTTGGAGGGCGATGGACTCGGCGACGAAGTTCGCGTCGCTGCTGATGTTTCCGCCTTGCGACGGAACAACGTAGCTTGGGATTTTCTCGGCTACATCTCTTTGCAAGTAGAGTGAAGTTAACAGTAGGAAAATGTTCATGAGTTTTGATCAATAATAAACGTCGTTGGAAGGGCCAACGGTTCAGTTTTTATTCAGCCTTCATCAGATCTATAACAGTCAAGGTGGCGTGTTATGTGAAAGTAATGTATGTAAACGAAGGCCAAAAAGTGCAGGAAGTAATATGTGAGAAGGAAGTGTCGTGGATATGTACGAGAGTTTCGGAATAAAATAGTGAGTCTATAATGATCAAAAATGTGTTTTAGGCTATTATTTGATGAATGTTAATATAAGTGAATAAGGAAAAATCCCTCTGTTGTAGCCCTGATGAAGGTTGTAGCTCTGATGAAGCCGAAACGTTGGCACATTAAATGACATTTATTACTGACCTAAACTCAAGAATATGTTCCTACAATTAATCAATGAGGTCGAGAAATCAAGCTTGAAAAACTTTACCTTGCGACACACGCAGCGATCTCTCAGATGCTTCATTTGCATTTTTGCTTACCTTGCTTCACAAATCGACTATTGGGTGTTTCAGACGCAAAGACACAATAAAAACACGTCCACTAATATCTAAATTTGACATTATTAAACAACAAATAAAAACCAAATATGTTAGGAAGCTGTGTCAGTTGTAATGTACTACCAGCTCTGCTCTGCGGTATGCTGGGCCGCGTTTGTTTCATTCAGGCGATTCTGACTATGAAGCCTAATGTCGCGAACAGAAGGTATGACATCGGAGAACAATTACAGATGTTCTGAGAATGACGGTATACTCAAAACTTTCTTTGACGTTCTACCAATGGGTGAACAACTCAAGTTATCTGAGATATGGTTTGTGAATGTCTCACAGATAGATCTTTTCCAAATGTTGTCCAATGTCCACGTCAATTTGGAAACAATCTGAATGATGTGATTTGATGTTCTGTTCTTCAAACGGGAGAGTACGGCGTATTGAATAAGATTTGAGACATTCCTCTTGAAAATGGGCTACACTTTTGGTACGTTCGCTCCAACTTCACCTTCAAAACATCTTCTCCTTGATGAATTTCTCTTGGAAAAGGGAACACCACAGTGGATCGTATGTGATCTGACTGGAAATTAAATGAACTAATGTTATTCGTATAGAGGTGATGTTTATTACCTACATTATTTGGAAACAATTTGTCTGGATGATAGTATTTCATTCCACAGCGGATTATTTAATATTTTTTAGTCATTTATCCATGGGAATATAATGAACTTATTCTCTCGGTTTTCCAGAGTTTTCCAACATCCACGTCAATTGGGAAACTTCGCCATGTTCCCTCCTTCAAATGGAAAACCCGGCCGACGGCTTACGATTTGCGACATTCTCTCGGAAATAGACAACTTAAAGATACAAGTCCACTCTGATGTCTGCATTCATTGGAAAACAATTGCAATTGGTAAACAGAATGCTCTAATGTTTCCTCTCTCGAATGGAACAGCACAGCGCTCTTTTCTCTTATAAATGAATGATTGTTTTGAAAGGGTTTTCTAATAGAAGTTACAAAACTAATGATGCTTCAACAGAACTTCGAGTTTTATTGACAACTTTTGTAATTTTCGAAAATTCAGAGTTCAACAAAAATGGCACCTGCTGCATTTTTATGAGAGTTTTTGCCTTGTTCGACAATAGTAGTTTAAGTAACAAAAGTGCGATACAGATGATTCACACACGAGTCAAGGGAATGTGTGGCAACCACTTCGCGCCCCATGTTGCGTATACTATTTTTTAACACGGCGTGAGCGAAACGCAATGCGTCACGTAAAGGAAAATAAATTAAATATCAAATAACTAGAAATACCTTTCTTGTACGAAAGTAAATGGATTCCTGTCAATGTCGTAACACCATTGTTTGCAAATAATAAACAAAGACGTCGTAATGACGAAAGGCAATTGTGAATTGTTACAGATTGATTTCGCTCAAGCTTTGCAATGTTTTGCACACGCTTCGCGATGTTTGGAGCACAGTGAAAAAAAAAGCTGTTTTGCACAAGGAAAACAAGTACAAAAAACCGCGTTTGGCGCACGGCGTCTTAAAAAAAATATTAAAGAAAACATTTTGAGCGGATTTTAAGAAACATTTTCAAAATTGCCTTTATTTCAAGCAAGAATTACGTGAAACCTACTTATATTTTCGAAAAATTGTATATTAGAAAAAAAATTATCTGAGCGGTTTTGGAACGGAGAGTTGACAATAGACGGACGGACGGACAGACAGACAGACAGATACAACCGTTTATCTGTCAAACGATTTTTCGGGATCAAGGAACCAGATAACATAGATTCTGAGTACATAACGTGTTACAGGATGTATTGTTCTGCTTCCCGCGAATAATATACTCATATTACTCATTATGAACTAACTGATATGAAGTTCCATGATCTGTAAGTATGCACATATTTGTTTTACTGCAATTTAAATATCATGCTTTAAAAAAATTGTATTCGAAAGAAATTGATAAACACAAATAAAATGGAAATTGATACGAGTTATTCCAATCACGAAAAACATTGTTAAAATGATCTAAATTAATTTATATGCCTTTTGATTATCTTATTTCTATTAGTTTGGCTCGTCTCAATCCTGGAAAACTTAAAACTTGCATTCATTATTTAATCGACCCATCATTCAATTCACTTGATTCTTTAATATTGTTTGAAAGAAGGGTATTTTCACCTACAATCATCACAATCTTTTGAAAGCGTGTATTCATACTTTGATCGAGCCATCACTCAATTCCCTGCTTTCTTTTGTGCTGCTTGAAAGAAGAGCGTGTTCACACACAGCACCGCTAAGGGCCAGCACAAGGGCACGCCAGGTCAACAGCCGGTGAAGGGTCGAAGAAAGTGCTCCCGGCCTATTCACCGCAACGCACCTGTGCAAAATGTGCAAACAGAAAAGAATCCAGGTTAACGGGAATAATTCGTTTCGAATCGGAGGACGAGGAGTGGTGCACTGGGACACCATTGCGTTGTAAGTAGAGGATAAGTTACAAACAAGCACGTCAATCGCATATTCAAATGTTAATACTTTTATCCTCATTAGGGCGGTAAAATAAGCATTTTATTTTGGAAAGTAATAATAATAATAATAATAATAATAATAATAATAATAATAATACCAACAGTGAACTACAGAAAACACATTCTTAGAGATTCTACCATTCATTCCGACTCGTGTAGAAGATGTGAGGCTGCAAGCGATACTATCTAACACGTGACAAGTGGATGTAGCAGCCACGCACAGTTGGAATACAAAAAGAGGCATGATGAAGTGACGTAGCAGGTCCACCAGTTATTGGCATTGAGAACGGGCTTACTCGCCACTTCCGTGCCGTATTATAAATATGTGCTTCAGAATGTGCTTTAAAGTAGTGAGCACACACTCTACTGGGATCGCTCCATTATCACTGACAGACAAGTCGGCGGCAATAGACCTGATATAACGTACATTGATAGAAACCATCAGCAGGATTTCCTTATCGATATATCAATACCCAATACCCACAACATATCGGGAAAATATCAAGAGAAGATCCAGAAGTATACCGATCTCGCCCATGAAGTCGCAACTCAGTGGAACTTCAGTAAAGTGACAACTGTGCCAATAATAATATCAGCTACAGGAGTGATCCCGAAAATGACACTTCGGGCACTGGAGTGTCTTCACTTGGATGCCAGGAATGCATATAATATGCAAAAGTGTGTAATTTTGAATACATGCCGTATTGTCAGAAGCCATCTGAACCTTCAGTAAAGCAACCACACACCTAGTCATCATTCCTATGTGTAGTTGACATACCGACTAGTAGATACTGTGAATAATGTAAGATAATAATAATAATAATAATAATAATAATAATAATAATAATAATAATTTTATTTCCAAAAGAATTACATTGACAGTGTACAAAAACCATCACCATAAAAAGAAAAGAAAAACAATAAGAAAGAATACCAATTTTGTTTGACTACTCTACAGAGTACACTTCAAACCCTCTCTAAGTACTTTATGTACTTGTCAGAGAGGGGTTTTGTTATATTGTACGCTTGTTTTGTTCTGTTTTTTTCTTTTTATCTTTTTTGTATTACCGTTGTTGATTATAGTTCACTCATTATCAGTACTGTTTGACATGAATTGTTTTTATTGGAATTTAGATTTTTTTCCAAGAAAACTCAACAGGCAGAAAGAAATCATCCAATTATCTAGAATAACAAATAAATTGTAAATAAATAAAAAGATATGTTAGTTAGCAACTTGTTAATATGAAAACTAAGTTATACTTAATTACCATTTTGAAAATTTGTAGTGACAAATCAACAAACAAAACGAAATAAAATTATTATTTAAATTAACAAATCAGGCATATCTAAATTAACAAATGGCAGCTGACATTAACTTGAGTTAAATTGTACAGTTATAAATCATTGGAAATTAAATAATTGGACTCAAAAACAAAAGACTTATGGTGACAAATCAAGTCAACAAATTATAGGGCCCACAAACAAAGTGTGGTCTACACAGAGATCAATTAACAATTGACATAATTACTTGTAGACAAATTACAATCAAAATATTATGTAAAATATAACAAAAACAAACAAACAAATAATGAAACTGACTGAGAGTAAACGATACATTATTTTCAAATTATCATCTTGCGATAATCGCTGTTTAGTATATGAAAATTTAGTTGTACATAATTCACAACATAAAATCCTGCATTGACGAAACTCAAAAGAAATCACAATCATCCAATTATTATCTTAACTACACATTAATTGTAAAGCAAAAAAGAAATTAAATAACTAAATTAAAACCAAATAACTGAATGAGTGTAACAGGAACATTATACATTTCTTACAAATTTGAATCTTGTGAAGAGGTAGTTAACTGTATCAGTGAAGATTTAGTTGTAAATAATTAACAAAGTTCCTGAGCTGTCTATTTTCATGTTATGCCTAGTATCTTGTGTACCATTCTTTTAATTTTTTTTTCAATTCCCTTTTAGATGTAACTTTTAATATTTCATCTGGCATTGAATTCAGCAGTTTTGGAATGGCTGTGTTAAGCATCCTCTCTCCAAATTTATTAAAAGTGTCTGGAAGTATGAAATTGTGTTTTTTCCTAGTTTCATAGCTGTGCCCACTGATTTTTTTGAATTTTTCATTGAAAAAGTTTTTTTGCAGAATTTGAAATTCATACAGTTTTTTAACGGTCATGATTCCATGCATTGCTGCACTCACTTCCAGGGTTAGGTTTGTTCTGCTTATTTTTTCATTAAGGCTTTTAATGCATTTATTTTGCAGGTTCTGAATAATATCAACATGCGATTTTGCTGCAGCTCCCCATACTCCAATTCCATACCTGATCAGAGACTCAATTAATGAGAAGTAAACCAATTTGAAAATTTTATAGGATACGAAATCTTTAATTCTCATTAGTTTCCAAACACATGTTCTGATTTTTTTGCTTAATTCCAAGATGTGGTCCCTCCAGCTCAGATTTTGATCAAAAGTTACACCTAAATACTTCAGTTTGCTTACAGAATTAATTATATTATTACATTGACAGTTCTTAAAGTCTTTGTGTATGCAGTCAGCTTTGTGAAAGAATATTTTAACTTGTGCTCTTGCAATTTTTGGAGCTGTGATATGCAGTATTCTGGTCTTTTTCTTATTTATAATTAAACCTTTATCATGGCACCATTTTTGAAATATTCCAAATTTTTCCTGTAACTCCATTTCTGCCTTCTTTTGGTCTCTATTTATAGATAATAGCATCTTGTCATCCGCATACATATAATAGGAACCATTTTCTAGATAATTTTTTAAGTCGTTCACAAATATTAGATAAAGTATCTAATATATATTATATATAATATATATAATAATAATAATAATAGTAATAATAATAGTAATAATAATAATAGTAATAATAATAATAGTAATAATAATAATAATAATAATAATAATAATACCTTTATTATTGGCGAGGTTCAGGTCATAGGGCCTGCTCCTCCCCCTAACCAGGAAAGTGACATTATATTCGAGTGGTGAAAGTCGTATTATGTTTTACGAGTAGAAAATATTGCGGCACGAAGGCGACAGGCCAAGTGCCGTAAAGAGACAAACGGATAAATGCAAAGTTTCTTTAGTTTTTGTCTCAAATTTGAAATTTACACTGCAAGTACACTTTATACAATTTCTCATTTTTGCATGGAGTTTGTAAAGTTTAACAATTTGACACATTTCACGACACATTTTCATGAAATACTTTTATTGTAGTGATTTAATAAAGTTTATAAAACATGATGACAAATTGCGCTTCATATAACAAGCCCGCTATTTTTGGGGGAACTGAAATTAACTCGTTGACCTATACTCGCAAATTACAAATGCCACGGTACAATTTAAAGCAATGGCGATACAAAAGTAAAACTGAAATAAAGGAAAAAATACATTTAAAATGAGCCGTTGTTTTACAATGTTTGTCAAATACGCAGTAAATGTGCAAAAAAAATTATTATCGAATAAATCGAGTCCATTCTTTGTCATCATTGTAAATTTTAAAATGAATCCGTTCGCTTTATACGTTTATTTATCAGTTATTTTTATCGATAATTTAACTCGTTTATGGATATAAAATGTTTTATTACGTGAAGCTACGGTGACGTTTATGGAGGGGGGCCACGGGGAACCTGACACCACCTCATGCCTATGAATGTTTGTATCTTTCTATGTGTACAGGTTACCCCTCCTTTTCAGCTCTAGATTCTTGCTACTCAGAAAAGTACTGAGAAACAGTGCTGTGGCTGTGTCACTCTGGTATGTTTTCGTCTCATTTATTTGCAGGAGAAGTCTTTTAATTCCAAACAGAGATTGGGGTAAGTAAATATAGTGTGTCGCGCATTCCTCTTGCTTTTTGTTTGTAATTGATGCCAACAACGATAACAAGTGTGTTTGTTTATTACGTAAGATACGATAAGGTAGGTATTAAGTGTATTTTTTGTATTACCCCGCAAAATACTCTGTATAACAAATGTAGAGCAATATAAGTTATTGGGAATGCAATCAGTGAGCCAAGAGATCAAAGAAATGTGTTCATTTGGACACAAAAATGAAAACTTAATTCATTCTTTCTGGAAAAGCTTGCCTTTTTACAAAGAGGTCTCTTTCTTCTTTCAGTTTTTATTTAAGAGTGAAATGCTCATTATGAGACGCGTGACAAACAGATTAATGCTGAAAGAAACCCACGTATATAGCTCACTTTATTCTTGAAAGTACATCAAGTAAGAGAAAATATTCAAATAAAGTAGATTTCAATTTTTTCTCAACAACGTACACGTACGAGTAGTAAATCTGACTGACAAAAGGTCTCCCCGAGAGACGAATTGGTGCTTCCTGATCTTGAACTATGCACATGATTTTAAATGGTGTATTTTAACTAATTATTAATACGGAAATTCCTAATTGACGTAGTTTATTAACGTCAAGTATCATAAACATTAGTCCAAATCAACATTTCAACAACACAACAACAACAATTCAACAAATAAAACCTTTTGAAAAATTGTATTAACCTTTTTACCGAGCTATCATTCAGTAGGTCTCTCTTCTGTATTGGTTAAAAGGAGAGGACATTCACACAGCAACACTAGAGGGGCGAACACAAGGGCACGCAAGGTCAACAGCTGAAGCGTTCACAAGGAATGCTCCCCTCCGAGTACAGCACCTCACCACAGCTTCGCAAAATTCCCAAATAAAAAAAAAAAATCTGCAGGTCAACGAGTGTATTCCGCGGGGGATCTGCGTGGAACCCTACAGCAGAGAGTGCCACTGGGGGGTGTATCGCGGGGCCAGGGGCGTTTTTTCGTGGCAAAGAAAGTTCCCGACCGCTCTCTTTTCAGACGCTCATAATGAGCTCCTGCGGGGTAACAAGGCGGAGATGTGGAGCCGCGGAGGGATGGAGAAAACGCAGTTATGCTATTCTCCGCTTCCCCTGGCTGTTGGTCCACGGTGGCGGGGTGTAGGAGGGGGGGGGAAGGGCATAGTGGCCACACAAAGCCACTGCCTTCCAAAGGGCGGCGGGCCGAGTTCCGGTAGGCCGCGAAGGGAATGTGTTTTGTCACCGCACACACAATACCCCTGCCCGACATTAACTGGTGTTCGATCCGCCAGGTAGCAGGTCGGTGGACTCGATTGGTCATGTGGCTTGGGTTCTCATCAAATGAAAATATTTCATAATATACTTTGATTTGAAAGGGGTTGATAGATGTGGGATTGTCCCTGAAGCTTTTTAATCCATCAATGTCCCTGACATAGAATATTCTATGTAAGAGTTCAAAAAATCTAATTTCTGTATTAATGAATCTTCCGCTTTCTCTTAAATTACTATATTTAAGTGAAATGAATTATCACCTTTATACTGTTCAGTTTGACATTTAATCATGCAGAAACTTAACAATTCCAAGACCTGAGCCTAAATCCTATGATTTATATTCAACGAATCCAAAATATCAATGAAACCAACTGAATTTACTTCAATAACTTCAGTACTTTGAAAGAATATCTTTGCTTCGGACACCTGAAATAAAGAGTACTTTATTTGAGTTACTTT
The DNA here is from genome assembly GCA_038098605.1 of Gryllus longicercus. Classification (NCBI taxonomy): domain Eukaryota; kingdom Metazoa; phylum Arthropoda; class Insecta; order Orthoptera; family Gryllidae; genus Gryllus; species Gryllus longicercus. The sequence goes on from JAZDUA010000140.1 coordinate 1,054,962, forward strand.
AAGTATCCTTTAGCAAGAAAAGCTGTTAAACTATTGAGAGACACATTAAACATATTAAAAAAAATATTTTCTCCGTTGGCTCTACAGGCCTTTGCATAACATCTGCACAATTACAATCAGCAGGAGTTTTCTCCGTTTCAGGGTTTGAGTATTTCGTATGAAATATGTCCCAGACTGAGATATAACATAACATTTTATTGTACAATCTAGTGTAGCAAATAATAGACCACAGTAATACTTTTCAGTTCATAAGTGATGATTCTGTCAGACCGAAAAAAATGCATTACGCAGAACAAATGGTAACAGACGTAATGTTAGAAAATACTTGCACTCTTTCAAATATGTCGGAGTTTTAAAAGGTTGAGTCATAATATTTATATATGCTGCACAATGAGTATCACAATTAGTTCTACCGTGTTTCGCTTTTGAATACTATCTTAATAAACTGCAAGTAAGATTTAAGAATTTTCTTGGCAGATCCAACTTATATACGAGTACCCCTTATAGTGTGAAAAACATGTTCTATTCACTACATTATGTAGGCTCGAGACTAGCTCTTGGTCAGCTTGCTCGCTTTCTCGGCTTGGCAAGATTATTGTGTGAGTTTTCCTTGCAATGTCTCAGAGTATGTTGCTGTGTGACAATGAGAAAAATCACTTCTCAGCTTGAGAAGACCGGAATACGGCGTGGGTGTTAACCACACGAATACCCTTAACCCATGACCGCGAGCCAGGGAGGTCGCCGGTAGTCCTGAGCCCGTTCACGGGTTGTTGCGCTAAGTACATACATACATCCATACATACAATCACTGTATTATACTATAATGGATCCCGAAGCGTTTAACATTTAAGAACAAAAAAAAAGGCCTCTCAAGCGGAAGCAAAGCAAAGTTCAAGCTGAAGAGCATGATACATTTTATCGCGTTAGATTTTTCAGCTTTGAAAATACAACCAATTATTAATATTACTGTGCCTGGCACAAAGCCGTTTCAGAGACCTCGAATATTCCGTAGAGATAATCAACCTTGGAGAGAGCTAGCGTGAACGCTGGCGCGTGGCTTTTGCAAAGCGCGCAGACTTGTAAATTTGAAGAACAAACAGGTGAAGCGCGTAAACCGTGACGCTCGACCTTCAGCAAAGAATCATTTTCTTGCTTTATTCTAGGGCTCATTAAATTAACAGAACTTCAAATTTCCCCGGCGAACGATAAGACAATACGCTTACCGGTATGAAAAGCGCAACTTTCTCAAATGTGTTTTATAAATCGTGCAATCGTAATCCTTAAATTTGAAGATCAATTTCACTTCCTTGTTTAGATTCTCTGCGATTTAAGAGATCTTACAATACTTCCGGGTTTACACGTGTTTCATAAAGTATTTGCAACATCGGAAATAAATGTTAAGGATTTTCAAAGTTGCGAGATGTTTCAAACGAGATATAGTGATGCCTGGGATCATGATGTTTAAACATCACGAATGTGTCACAGTTTTATGTGGCATTTCAATATTAATTTTACAGCATTGCAGAACTGAATCGAAACCGATTTTGGTACATATTTTGTCCTCTTCATTAAGAAAATGTAAATTAAAAGCAAAATTAATTCTCTGGGAATTTTAAAACAATTTCCGTTCTTATAATCTTATAATTCCAAGAATTTCCAATATCCTATTATTTCTTGCCTGAAATTATCTAAGAAACTATACTGGACTCCTGAGACCAGTTTTAACTTTATATACTTCTATTAAATATTTCCATTTTTCCAAAACCTCTTAATTTCACAAATGTTTTTATAAACATATTTTACGTTAAATATTATATCTAATAAATAATTGACATAAATTGATGACAAAATGGAAAATTAGAATAAATATTCAAGTCTTACAACACAATTACTACGCCAACGAAGTAATAAAATACCACATACCGCGCATTTCTTTGTGGTAGCATTTTACCTACACTTTAGAACTCAGTATTCCAGCACTATATTGACCTTCAATTTCCAACGTCAATGGTGTCTTCTTAACACACACTCAACTATTGACAGTCCAGACGTAAAACAGTATTTCCTACATCGAGGACACTTGCCTTCCCTATCACCAAATGGCGGAAGAATGAAAAGCCATATTTCATCATCGGACAGAAATTTTGCAAAAAAAGCGCAAACAAAAAGCGGCGTGCCGTCCCTGAGCGGCGCGGAGTGGACCTTGGGGCGCGACCCGTCCGCCGGTCGCAACGCGGAAAATCCCACCGCCCAATCAACGGTCTCCGCGCTCGGGTGCCCGTGCGTCCGCTTCCTCCCCCCGCCCGCCCGCCACGTTATCACCCACCCACCCAAGCCCTGCGCCCCGGTGCTCCATGCCTTACCCGCGCCCGATCCCGTCCCCGCCCGTCACACTCCTTCCCCCGCTCCGACCCCGTCGCCCCGCCATGCTCTGAGCCTCGTTATGCCCTCCGCCCCGCCATGCCCTCCGCCCCGCCATGCCCTCCGCCCCGCCATGCCCTCCGCCCCACCTCTAAGCCCGTCCCGGCGCCAGTTCCATTTCCCGTGCCTCCTCATCTCACTCTCTATGTCCCCCACGCCCTGATTAGCCCACGGCTTTCTCTACGCTCCACCCCTTCCCCCGCCCCACCCACGGTTTACCTCCCACGCCTTCACATCTCCCCTTCTCCGCTCCCACCCCGCCAATCATCCCCTCTCACCCTCATCTTCGCTCCCGCCCCGCCGCGCCAACCAACTCCACCCCCAGCCCTCCATATCTCACCTTCTCAGTCACCCGCGCTCCGACAATCCTACTCTGACGCCCACACGCCCACCATCGCATCCCGCCCCCCCCCCCTGGGGCGTCGTCCACATCCACCACCACCCCCCCGACGCGCTCGTCCTTCCTTCCACTCCGCCCGCGTCCCCGCCCGAGGCAACGCGCTCTCTGCGCTCGTCCTGCCCCGCCCTATCCCCACTCCGCCCTCCGCCCCGGGGCACCGCCAAAATCGCAGCGCAGCGTGGCGTGGCGTGCCGGAGGCCGAAGTCGCCGTCCTCAAATATTGACCTCGCTCCGATCGCCCAGACACACAGGTGCTCTCGGCCATTCATGCGGGATTTGTCAATGGCGGGCCCGCGCATTATGCATACAGAGGCCGCGCCCGCCCGCGGTGTGGAGGTGGCCGCGCTGAGGGATTCGGAATTCGGCACTGACAGCGGCTGGGTCGCTAACAGCCTCCTCCAAATGAATTCTGTAGATGAAAAGTGCGTCGATATTTTCTTAAAAATTGCTCAAAATAGATACCCCTAAGAGCCATCATGATCCAATATTTTATTCACTGGCACCAATACTGACAAAATTCAGAAAAATATTTTAACAATAATTTTTTTACGACTTCTTCAATAACATCGGTAAAAATATAAACAATACAACAGTTCTTTTCATTCGAATACACAAAAAGTTGCTCTTGCATAATGCAAATATTTAGTAGTGGGTGGTCACTTCCTTGCAGCCTTTCTGTCGTATGACATCAGTGTCTGAAGTAGTATTTATTTAAATGTCTTCTGAGGGTTATTTATGAGGGAGGCGGTCATTCTTCGCAGTTCTGCACCCGTATTTCCTATCCAGAGTTCCAACCTCCGGCGCCGGGTATGATCTTTCCTCAGCAGGCATGTGGGCGTCCCCTGATCCACCTAGGAGTGAATTTCACTTTCCCTGTCAGATGTCGGTCTCAGTTATACCCAAGATCTCTGGTAGGGAGAACGTGAGATTCCGTTGGGACGAGAGGAACCGGAGGGAGTTAATTTTGCCGAGCACTTGCCACCCTTTCATTACATGCCATAAGCATGGCCTCAGCTCAGAGAAAAGTAGTGGTGGCCAGTAAGCTAATCACTGTGGAAAAAAAATCAGTCGATACGCGCGGTAAAAGAATATGCCCAGTAACACAATTAAATATTTGCACTCTTCACGCAGAATGGAAATTTTTGCAGTGTTTTTGTATTTTCCCGAATTTCTGCGTATCTAACAAAGCCATAGACACTTCTGATATGGTAGGAGACTGCATAGTTGTTTGTTGTTGCTTTTTTTCAATTTTTGCGTGCATTGAAAATTTGTAATAAAGATTTCAACATCTTCATTACAGTACGGCAAGTCTGTGAGTCTTCTTTGGTAAGATTTAGAGGCCTTTCTGCACTTTCACGCATCGAGACATGTACGTGGGAGCAGGAAGCAGCGGCAACTTTCAAAGGATCCGACGAGAGTGGTGAGTTGAAGCAAAGAATTTGGGAGAAGGCAGCAACTAAGAATAGCTCTTTTTCTTTCGTGTACTACCTTCATACCTGTAAATCAACAATTGACTCATCGAAATCCATGATCAACGCAACTCTCAAATACGAATATTATTTACAATCTATTACAATTTTACGCAACAATTCCTGTAAGACAGTTCCTACAAAAATAGCAATTTAGCTTACAGTTGCTAATCGACAATCTCAGTACGCTTTTTTGCATGTAAAACAAGTTTTTTTCTCGTAGGAAAGTAAATTGACGATTGACTCAGAATTTCAGAACTATAAGATGAAGGTAACTTCAGAATATGCACCAATGATAAAGCAAATAGGAGTAACTGGGATTGAGACATTAGAACGGCGTATGTTAGTCATAAAAGAAAGCTTTGTAAAAATGAAAATATTTCCAATCTGTTAATCTCTTTCGGGTCAGTTGTGCAATCTCTACAAAATTAAGAATGTGTGAAGTTCAGATCTTACTTGAATAGAACAATAATACTTATTGACTGACTAACAATTGTTAATAAAATTAGGATCGATTGTATTGCAATATCTAAGCTTCCTACTCTGAATGATAAAATTTAAGTTACAATGTACTTCACTATTGGAAAACCCAGATTTCTTCTGATTTGAACTCGTATTCGCTGTCTTTTAATAATACGAGACAGTGTTACTTACGTGGTAATTCGAGATATATTTTAATTCTTATTTTAAAAAAAACATTATAAAAATTTTTTACTTAGTAAGAAATTTAGTGAAGTAGACGCATTTCTTTACACAATTATTAAAGTAAGAAAGTTTTATTTACGCATTGCAGAAGTACTATAAATATTTTTGGCTTCTCTATTTCATTGATTCCTCAAGATCCAAAACTCACGTATACCTCGCCTAAATAGTGGATTTGCCTTTGTAATAGAATTTTTATATGGTCGTGACCATTTATAATACATAGTAGGGAAAGGTAGATTATCGACGAGTCAAAACATTTGGTGGCTGTATATCAGTAAAAATAAAATGTAATTATTTATCCACTCCCAATCCTCAAAATTTATTCTGACCTCGGCTCAGGTGTTCCTTCATATACAAATTTCACTCTTTAGAATGTGTTCGATATTATAGCGCATATCACTGACGAATCTTGAATTGTTCTATTTCCAAACGTGCACATGCCACTTTGATTTCTTCCTGTATCGAGAATAGCACAATTCCAGAAAAAAAGCCAAGAACGACGCGCTTAACCCGATACCTAGAAACTCATATGGCTGACTAAGGTGAAGAAATGTCAGTCTCCGCGCTTCGAGTGGCAAATTGCCACGATTTAATCGCACCAGGTTCATCCTAGTCGCCATTTTTCTCAGAGAGTCGTCGTACAATTTACCAACGATTCCCACCTCCACTAAACGTTGCAACAGAGCACTGAAATAATCCCTCATAGGCCAATCCTTTCGAACAGGGAAAGACAAATACGCCGGAGAGATAGCACATTCTTTCACTTTGTGTAAGAGAGGGTATCCATCTTTACAGGTCTCTTGATACCTCATAATAATATCCAACGTGTAGTCCGTGGACAGCAGCGCTACTTTCCCGGTCTTCAAAGCCTCTTGGGCATGCGACGTCCACATACTGATGTGCGGAGACTTCCTCGACTTCTTCGACATCAAGAAGACCGCGGGTTGGTCTTCCTCTCGGATGCTATCGATCATCGAGCCGGACACCGAATCCACGTAAACGATATCGAACTGCGAGCCGACTCGTTCGAGAGTGTCGATTTCAGTCGACTGCTGCGGGGCGACCAGCGACCCGACGAAGCAGCCGGCGAAGGCGTTCATGGCGAAGATGTGGAAGAAGCCGAGCACGAGCAGCACGCGGCGGCGCGGCGCGGGGAAGAAGCCCGTGATGGTGGCGCGGACCTGCGGGCGGCAGAAAGTGGTTCAATCAGAATATCAGTTCTGACACAACAGCTTACCGGTACGAGAAGCGCAACTTTCTCAAACATTTTCCGTTTTATAAAACGAAATGTAATACATTACTAAGATGGTTGCGTAGGCTTCCGCGGCCGGAGTTTATGTTGGCTGTACTATCCGGGACGAGCCGCGTCAATATCTGACGTTTCGGCCAGCATGGTGGCTGACGTTTCGGCCAGCGTATTGTGGCCTTCTTCAGAGCGTACTGCTGGTACGCTCTGAAGAAGGCCATAATACGCTGGCCGAAACGTCAGCTACCATGATATTGACGCGGCTCGTCCCGGATAGCCCAGCCAACACATTACTAAGATGTACTTTCACAATAAAATAAAGGTAAAAGTAGCTGGCCTGGTTAGTCGAGGTCACTAAGGTTGAAAAGCCGTAGTTGCCTCGTGCCAGAAGGGTTGCGATTTCGAATCCCGCCCGGACCATGGATGTTTGTGTGTGGAGGTGTACACTTACCGTTAGACTTAATGTTACTTTCAGTGGTCGCTATATGACCTTAGTAGTTGAAAAGCGACTTTAAATAAGTAAGAAAAACTTAAACGAAGTACCAAATCAATAAAACGTCGCAACAAGAAAGCACAAAATGGTGACGAGGTTCGAGTACGTTTGTATACGAGGGTACTTGGGTTGTGTTATTGTAACATTCACTAAAGTGTAAAATCACTTATGGGTATGTTAAGTGCTGTCATCTTTCCAGGTATTCTTCTGATTGTTGAAGCAATTCCATACTATGGAAACATATTCGTCTTGAAGTGGCACTTTTCGCAAGTTGTGGCACCCCCATCCTCGAGAATATTCCAATCTGAGCTACTTTCAGGATATTCTGATTATTTGAAATGTAGTTATTTTATTACCTGTCACTGACAAACTCGTCATTACAGCACGAACTATTTCTAAAAAATCTTTCCAATGATGCGAATACGTTAGAAAAGCAGTTCTCTGTAACGTAAGTACGAGTGAATCCCAAAAACGCCGAGAGAAGAATTGGACATGAGTGGATGACCAAGTCAAATAACGTTGCTGTTGTTACATGACTTCTCCCTCTCGCTATCCCTCACAGAAAATCTTGGCGCATTCTTACGATTCCATTATATGTGTCAACTGATGCCCGTATTTGTAAGTAGTCTTCATATTCTTTGTACCCTACATCTACCCCAAAATATTTTTCGCCTGGCCCCCTCTTCTCCAGAAAAATAATAATGATGTGGTGTGTAGAATGTGTTAAAATGAAGCTATTAAAATGTAATTACATTTATTGAACTTATCTTTGGATTGTATTCAAGAACCCAAATTGGAAGAAAGCGAAATCATGTTTACTCTTTAAGGGAATGTAGATTCATTTGAAAACTCCCACTTACGAGTCAGTGTCCATTCAAAACATCAACGTATTCATTTGCGAACGAACAAATCCGAACACGCAAACCGATGTGCGGCGCGCATGCGTACCACGTCGAGCACCGCGCGATCCACGGGCAGCGCGTAGGCCACGCGCAGCGCGACGCCGCACACGCCCAGCACCGCGGCGCTGGCGGCGCCCACCACCAGCGACAGCGCCGGCAGCGCCACCGCGCGCCGCAGCCCCACGCGCGGCACCAGCACGCACACGTTGCGCTGCGTGAACGGGAACAGGTACCACGCCACGCGGCCCAGCCCCAGCTCCTGGTACCTGCGCAGCCAGCGCCGAAAGGCAGTCGGTTCGTTACATCCAGGGCAAATGCCACGTATGTAACTTCCATAGTATGGGAAAGGAAATAATCTCCACAAAACTTTTGTGGAGATTATTTCCTTTACCATACTATGGTTTACCACAAGATATCTACTACCACCAATTTATGTAACTTCCGTTATTTGAAATTTCACACAACACGATAGGCAAAAAGTGATAATCTTCTCTCCTTTCCCTTGCCCTAGAAGTTTGCGAAGTTCATTCTCAAGTAGCCTGTACTTGCATGAACGAATAAAATGACGTCGTACGCTTTCGCGGACAGGGTCTTGCAAGTGATACGGGCTGTTCAATAGACGCCGCGTCGAAGGTTGTGTCCGTCTTGTTATGGTCTTCCCCAGGGCTGGTCCAAAAAACATCGACAAGATGGTCGAAACGTCGGCAACCCATCTCTATCAGGTTTTTCTTAAGTTTCCTTTATCCATTGAGCAAATGCTGAGATGGCCCCTTGTTTTGCTTCTGGATGTAAATCTAGCTTCACTATGCACACGTTTTGTTGAACTCTCCTTTTGCTTGTAATGGTAGGAGTAGAGGTAAGGGCAAGATGCTATTTAGTTAGTGATGCAGAAAAATCATACTTGCAGTTCGTTAACCGATGCAAAAGTTTTCTTAAACGCGGGAACGAAAATGTCTCATTTTTCAAATATTGCCCTTCGCACGCTATTTAAAAAGTTATTTTTATTTATTTATTTTAAACTTTTACTCATCTTTTAACAATTTGTAGTTAAAATGACGGGACGCAATTCTGGAACTCAAGAAAAAGTGTGCAGATAATCTTCTTCGCGATACGTCACATACAGTTTTTACTATATTTTGACAAAATAAAATCCATCCTTCGACGTGGCGCCACCCGAACAGCTAAGAGTCACTGGCAGCAGAAAGTTACGATTTCATGTATTATCTCATATAAATGCAGGATACAACAGAAAAAATGGAACAAACTTCTAAAACAAGACGAGAGATTGAAGATGATCTTTGCCAATGATCATGTGGTGAGAAATTTCAAATAATGAAGTTAGATATGTGGCATTTGCCCTTGGTTTTTAGACACCTCTCACGCACTACAGCTCGGCAAGTAGGGTTCTGTCAAAAAAAAAAAAAGACCGGCTTTGATGGCTCAGGGCATCAATTAACGTCACTGCAGTTCATCTAAGAGGTCCTAGGGTGCGCGTACCAACGGTGGAAGGATTTTCGACCCTAGCTAGATAGCTAGGACGAATTCAGCCGTTGTCTAGAGGAGGATTCTAGCGGCCGGCTACTCTCATAGGTAGTTTGCCGAGGTTTCTCCGATCAACACCATAAGAATGCCAGAGCACTACCCTAACAAACGGGCCACGGACCGCGTGCGATCTTTCCTACCTCTTCCTTGTCCTATCCTTCATCACTTTCACTTACAAGCACCATGCTACCACACATGTCAGGAGACCAGACGGCAACGTACAACTTGTCCCGGCTGAGGCGGTGCCCTGGTACTGTTATATACCTTGTTGTGGAAGCCGACGGGTAGGTTGGCAACGGATCTCACTATCCAGCACGGAAAAATCAACACCTCCTCCAGCGATAAAAGTATGCACTACTTAGGGGACTAATGGCGCACACGGAGTGCAATCAATCAATCAATCAATCAAAAAGAGGGATTATATATATCCACCGAACACCGGCGCCAAAGGAGGCACCTAATAGCGCAAATACCACAGAAGAAAACTTCGTTATTTTGAATTTCCCACATGTTCATTGCAAATATAATTACCTTCGACCCCTCTACGTGACCTAGAGGGTTGTATCGTTTATTCAGTCACCTGTACATTTACCTGGGAGCGCAGTAGACGTCTATTTTGCCTCTAATCAAGTCCAGCAAACCCCCAGTGGCAGTGCCGTTAGGAGAAGCATCCCCCTTGTCCACCAGAAGGCACTTGTCCAAGTGTCCTGTGTGGGCGGCGATGATGTACCACAGAGTGCCCGGCACTCCGTACGCCGAGTGCCAATGCGGCACGCACTTTGTGTTCCGAGATTTCTTGTAAGGCACACCCAATATCACCCTACGTGACTCCGTCATCGGAGGAGGTTCAGATCGCTGTTCTTCCAGAGACCGTATCAACGGGCGAGTGTATTTGGCACCTCTGCTCACACACAGAAAGCACAATATAAGAACTGCTGCTGCCAGACAGTTTGGACATTGCATCCTCAGTTCACCAGGAGGCGAAATACTCCACACCCACTCCGTTTGTAAAGTAAACAAGAAGGAGGAAAACATAGGACGATAACCCTCTTGGCCTACATAGAAGTATAAATCGATGTGAATTATCGTTCCTGTTTCTGCGCTAATTGTAATGAATTATTAAATGCGCATGACACAAACTCGTCACGAGCTCTGTACCAGTTAGTCACGCATATTTTAATTATTCTGTAAATTATTCTTTCATCTGAAGAGGAAACAAACGGAGCGTCCTATTTTTTTAAAAAAAGTATAGAGAATTGTCATGAGTTGAGTTGCATAAGGAAATGCAATTACATTTATTCATGGAATATAAGGCAAGGGAATGTGGCAGGAACCAGAAAGGAAGTTACGAAGATTTTGTTGGTGAATTAATGTGAGAAAATGAATGGCGGAAATCAAATCAAGAGTGACAGTGATTAGTGACAGTGGTTGCAGAAGATAAGAAAGGTCAAATTAATTTCGAAATTATACAATTACAGACGCCCAATTTTCAAGTACAAGTAAGTATATGTTATAAAGTCTAATTCATGATTAAATAGTTATATAGTAGAATATATAATATTAAAAATTCAAAACTTTTTAAATAGTTTGATGTTTAGTGTGTACAGTTCTCTCTTGCGTGACACTGCCACGTACTACAGATTATTCTTGCTGCACACTCTGCATCGTACACCCCGGAGCCTCTCAACAACGCAATACTCCATGATAATGCATCAAGCCCCACTGCAGCCTGTGCCCAGAACCTTGTGCAGCGCTGGGGGGTGGGAGATCTTGGAACACCCTCCGTACTCCGCATTATCCGTTCACCCTAAGAAAAAAAGCTGATGGAAACAAACTGAAGAATTCTTGTGTCGCTCTATTCTTCTGATTGGACAAATCCTACCACACTGCTTTCGATTACGCGAGCAGCCTACCCCGTCAATTCAAATTGAATAAGAATTGAATTGAGTAAGTCATGTAAATGTCATGCTCATGCAACTACTTTACTTACGATGTCTCCTTCTGGAAGTGGTTGTCAATAACCGGATGTTGTCAATTATTTGTATGAATTGGTTCCCTAAAATTCAGAAGTTCTTGATCACAATTCACAAGATGCTACAATGTCACAAGTGTTGGAGTTTCGATTCTGCACTTTTGCCCTTTTGATGCAAGGAATACACTTTTGATCGAACAGCACGGAATACAAAGTCGTCGTATGCTTCAATCACAGTTTCTTCCCCTTTCTCTTCTTCTGTGGTGTTTGTAGTTGTATCTTGTCAGAGAACACTTTCCGTAGTTTCAATATGCTGGACACGGATATTCAAATAAACTTTGCTTCACCTGTAACTACGGATTCTTATGCAATAAAGAATTGAAAACGTTTCAGAACGATGCGCTCTTCACTATTTCGAAGAAACTTGCCACACGTGTGTTTAATTATTAAAGACTACATTCTAAATTATTAAAAGCTCTCATTCTAAAACGAATTTAATAGCAGGACCTTGCAGGGCGGGCGGCTGCGCGGCGCCGCGGCCTAAAGAGCCGCGTCTCACGATCCAACCCGTGTCGATCAGCACGTTCGTAGCCTGAACTAGCAGAGGCTCGTAGCCTTATCGCACAGCAACGCGCATTCAGTTCATGGTCCCCTTTCTCGAAATCGTTGCAATAGTTTTAACGCGAGGTTAATTTAACGAACGATGGCAAATACATTAGGTCTTAAACAGGGAACTATTTAATTTAGCGTCAGGATCGCAACAACAGCAGAGCTCCCACTGCAAACCAATGAAAATCATCCTAAAACACGTGCATTTTTTGTTCACATCAGTATTTTTTGGGGGGTCAACGGATTATAAGTCCATTCGACTTTGATCTCTTTCCAAAAATGAAGTTGCGTGCAAAGCGGCTTTCAAACAGCGCAGCGTCGAGAGGAGAAGCGCATAGACGCATCACACACAGCTGATGACAATCAGCGCCTTCCTCATCGTTGGCAAAGATGTGTGGACGCCTTGGGGGATCTTTTGCAGGTTGTTAGCTTGTATGTCTACGAGTATTACTTGTACTATTTTGTTTTGTGCACATTCATACGAATACAACAAGATGTTTATTAACGCATCTTTCAACGTCCCTTAGCCACAGCGCCTTGGATCCGAATCCAATTTTTGTACCAGAATTGCGAAGAACATTCCAGCGGCTTTCAAGCGGATATTCCTATTATTGTTTCCCGCAGATTGATTGACTGATAAAAAAATAGTTGCCATGACTTCTGAAGTGACCCTCGTATGTACTGCACCAGTTTACATCAAATATTACAGTAGTTCTCAAGAACATCAAAAAAGGTGATGCCCCATAACTCAACACGTGAGAAGGAAATATTTAACAGCGGGGCGCGCCTTCCATAGAGCTTTGCTGTCCTTGCCTTGTAAGCAGTGTGATACTGAGCATGAGAATTCAGCCGATACGCGAACTTTGATAAGAGACAGAATACCTCAATCAAATATCTGCATTTTTCAAACAAAATCGAAATTGTTTAAATGCTTTTGGAATATTTCCGAGTTGTAACACTCTATAACGAAACCTAGCTCCCTCTCACTTGATCGGATGTTTCTTAATTTTCTTTCACTTTCTGCGGGTATTGTAATTAGTAACATAGGTTCTCAGGTACACTGTCCATTGGCAGTTATTTTATTTGTACTACATATTCTGTCTGAATATACTTCAACATCTTGATCATCTCTAAAACAATGATACTAAGGAGATAAAGCAAGGCAAAAACGTTCCTGTGTTAAGGAAGTCAAGGAGAAAATACTTCACGTTTTACCTCCCAGTGTAGACCAAGAATAACCACAAATTGCTTTATTACTGATTTTATGGAAAAGAAAAGAATGTAATCTACACATTATATGTAGCTTTTGTAAAAACGATTTAAACAAATTGGCAGAACTAAACATTTGTTTGTGAAAATACAAGGTTTCTGAAAATTAACTGGACCTGTCCGGAGGTGAGGTGAAGGCAAAAATAAGAGCAAGATCAAAAAGGGATTATTACATATTTATGAAGTTCGAATAAAAACGACAACGATTGATCACGATAAATGAAGGATAAGCCAAGGTGATATAGATAAGCAATGAAACCATGTCAGTAAGTGTATGACACGAGGGGCGAAAAGTTACAGAGGATCCATTTCTCAATCTCCGATACATTTTCGTAGAGTATAACTTTCTTTCAGGTTTTAAATTACCGTAATATCTTCGTATTACCTTGCGGTAGTTACCGCTCTGACTCCGAAGATTCAGTAAGTAAAATTCTAAGGAAAAGCTATAAAGCAAAAGCAGTAAGTGGTGAAGAGAAAGTAGGAAGGAGTTATGGGCAAGGAGCAATTGGCGAGAGAGAGAGAGAGAGAGAGAGAGAGAGAGAGAGAGAGAGAGAGAGAAGCCGGAGACCAAAAAGGAGTGAAGAAGGGCAATGCGTAAGGTTCACAGGACATCTTCCGAGAGGCTAAGAGCAAGCAGCTAGAAGTCGTTGGAATGAAACAAGAAGGGGGACACGAGCAAGACGGAGGTGTGAACAGAAAGGCGAGCAACGATGAGCGATGATGATGAGGTGAGGCGAGGGATGGAAGAAAATAAAATGAAGGGACATGAGTGAGAAGACAAGCGAGAACTTTCGCAGTGTGGATGCAAACCGGAAGTCGGCGCGATGCCAACAGCAGGCAACATGATGGAGCGGGAACAAGAGGAGACGTGACAGGGAGGAAGGGGGCGGGGCAGGGCGGGGCCAGGCGGCGCGAGACGGGAGACATCGAAATAGGGATGAAAAGAGGAGGACGGGAATATGGGAGTGCGGTATTTGTGGAGGGGGGCAGGAATAACAGAAAAGGGCATAACAGAGCACGGCAAGATCAGGGAGGGGCTGCTCAGAGCGTATAAGATTACGGCGGGGCAGATGAGGGCGGGGCAGATGAGGGCGGGGCAGATGAGGGCGGGGCAGATGAGGGCGGGGCAGATGAGGGGGGCAGATGAGGGCGGGGCAGATGAGGGCGGGGCAGATGAGGGCGGGGCAGATGAGGGCGGGGCGGATGAGGGCGGGGCAGATGGGGGTGGGCAAGATGGGGCAGAACAGGGAGGGAAAGATCAGACCGGGTTAGATCTCTGCAGGCGAGAAGAGCGGCTCAAAGACATGGCTGTCAATAAGATGGTAGCAGAGAGGCGCGGCACCCGGGAGGGGCGGGGCAGCGCGTCGCCTGGCGATAGGGCAGCCAGGCACGAAAGAAAGCGCGGGCGGCACCGCGCCGCGCCGCTTGGGCGGTCGCCACGAGAGCGACGGCGATGGAGCAGTTTCACTCTTCCCTCGCCCCCGCCCCGCTCCACCCCTGCTCACCTCGTCCCTGCTTCCTCTCCCCACGCCGCGGCAAGTGCAGCGCGCTGAATGCCAATCGATCATCTTTCTTCCGCTTGGCACAAACTGGGCGACGTCATCGAGTTCGCTAAACCCATAGTGGGTACTGTTCCAAATATTCACAATCATATAATCACATTTGTTTGTTTTATAAAAAAAAATGTTTGCACGTTCAGTCTTCAATATAAAGTTCAATATAGTCACGTTCTTAAAATTTTTTCATTAGAGAATTATCTAATAGTATTAACTAACGGATTCGCAGTATTTGAGGGTCAAAACAGCCATGATTTTGAGCTGACAAATTAAAATACTTTCTGGGTAGGCCCATTCCAATTCCATATCACAGGCTTTTCTCGTCAGATGTCAAGATTACACTTGCCTGATTTTCTTTACTCAGAAACCTGGGGATAATATTTGAAGTGACATGATCATCAAACATTAAATTAGAAGTGGCTGACACTTCGACAAAACGTCCTTTGGCTTTAAATTACGTTTAACGTTTATAAAAGCGATGAATGTGATGAATATAATTACTTCGACTGCGATAGTGAAGATTCTTGGCATCAGCCATTTATCATTACAGATTATCAGACACGTTCGGTAATTAGAATAATAAATTATAATTTTAGATCATTTCCGAGTAGTTTACGATTATTTTCTATGAAAATACAAGCACTTTGTAGACGGATTAGCCTGCCAACCTCTCTAATCTGGGAGATTCTTAGCGGTCTTTGACGCAAGGACTGTCTGTTCCAATTCCGCCTGGTCAGGAATGTGCGTGTCTCACCCACAATACATCATCTTTTCAACATCATCCCATATTTCCTAATCTATCTACGTAAAGTGGAATCACTGGTTATGAACCGTGTGTATGCGTATGCTTCACATCGACGGCGCCAATCTTTAATGCCTCTATCCCAACAGCTAACAGTGGTTCCCGACTTTAACAGAGGCCGATAATGCTGGTGGCACCAGTTTAGGCACCTGATGAAAGTCTAAGCGCTTCGCGAAGCGCTGCCGCCGCGCGGCCTTGGGTCTCTTCCTCCGTTAATACGGGATAAACTCCGTTAAGTTCGACGGGCCAGTGCGGTTAAGCATGGCACAAAAGGAATATACGGGTCTGTGGGTCACATTCGTGTGACAGAATGGGAGAATAACGGTGGCTGTATTTGGAGGTCTACCCAACCTACAGCTACTGGGGGCGTCCAATTCATGCACGTTTTTTAAACTCTGGAATCCCTATCATAGTTTTCATGTTATTTAACCCAACTGTAAGCTCTCGTGGCACATTAATTTATATAAAGTTTATCTGTCAACGTTAAATATTAACATTAAAAACCAATTTATATAACAATTACATTATTAAAATAAATGTAATTCGTTTAAAGAAAAAATTACACTTAAATAATTTATTTGAAATATTTCTTGCTTTTCGCTTGTGATTGTCTCTCAGGGCAATCATATGACGTCTTCTCGTTTTCGCAGCATAACAGGCTTGATGAGACGAAAAATTGCCAAAATATCCTATCCTACAGAAAAATATGCTTATTGAAGTATCTAAACTTCTTTTTCCACGAATCAGACACTTTTACCACCTTTAGTTTTTGAAACACGGTGCTACTAATTATTGCTAGGATTCATATATTACTACATTTTACTTCCTAACTTATGAAGACAAAATTATAACGATGCAGCGAAAATTGTCCATTTTTTTACAGAAAATCTCGTACTGCGGGGACCGGGGACCGGAAAAGGCGAAACATCGTGTTCCTATAACTAGAAAACTACGACTTCTCAGAATTCACTTTTTGTGTGTCTTCGATACCAAAAAATGCATTAAGAAAAGAAAGAGTTCCAAATTTTTGTGTAAACTTTTTGTTCGACTTTTTTGTTAGACGTTTTCGTTCGACTTTTTTGTTTGTTTTGTTTTATTAAAGTTTGCTTATAAAAATGGAAAGTATATTTGTATCTTTCAGTCAAAATTGAGACTCATTGCTTTTGAACTTTTCCTGAGTTCCGAGGAATTAAAACTTCTCGTAGTCGAAGGCTGCATAGTTTCCCTTCCATTTTCGCGCGCATGGAAAATTATAAATATGGTATATTTGTGACCACTTTTCCTGGGCACGCTGCTAGCTTCGCATTTCTTTGCGTAAGACGCGGGGCTACCCGAGCGGCCGCGAGCGACCCAATCTGCCGCAGCAGCGCCGTCGTCGTCGTCATGAAACGGGCGATGGACACGCGCGCTGCGGACAAGCAGCCGGCGGCGCCGCCGCATTCGACACGCGTGTCCGTCGCTCGCCCTCTTCCTCCGCCGCTCCCGCGCCGCGCCTCATGCATGCATACATGAAGGGCATGCCCACACACCATTCTTCCTCCGATGTGGAACTTGGCCTCACGCAACCGGTTGGCGCGCGGGGAACCGCCGTGATGCTTCGCCCAAGCCAGTTCCGCACCCCGCGCGAACACCTGAGCCTCGGGTGCTGTACGCGATACATACATACGTATACATGATGGGATACTGGATTCAATAAGATGTCTGGTACTGGTTTCTACAACTCGTTGATTGATTGATTGAATGTTTAAAGATTCCGGGCGCATCAAGTACTAGGGTCATTAGTCCTGTAAGCGTCTTCCCCCGCTGGATGGCGAGATCCGAAGCCGACCTACCATCGGCTAACGGGGTTTTCCCCAACCAGGTATCTCCCATCAGCCTGGCATTGCCCCAGCTGGGACAAGCTCTAAACTCCCGAGCGGTCTCCTGGCATGTGTGGTGGTGTATGTGGTTGATGCGTGTGTAAGGAGAGAGGGTAGGACAAGGAAGAGGTAGGAAAGATCACGCGCGGTCCGTGGCCCGTTTCTTAGAGTACTGCTCCGGCATTCGCCCGGTGTTTCGGAGAAACGGAGAAACCAAGGAAAACTGCCGATCAGAACAGCCGGCCTATAGAATTCTCTTCCAGGCAGTGACTGAATTCGACCTAGGTGACAAACTAGTGTTGAAAATCCTCCCATCGTCTGGACTCGAACCTAGGACCTCCCGGTCAGAGGGACTACATTGACATCAGTTGTCTATAACACGTAGCATCAATACCTCGGGGTTTAGAAAATGGTTCATTTTGAATCGTATCGAAATCCCGTACAAAATATGTTGCAAGAATTAACAAAAATCTGAAATTTTTTCATAATTGTTTTGCATTACAAATATAAATACAAACACATTTATAATATTTATTGTTTTATTTAATATACCAATTTTTTAAAATTTATTTTACAATAATATCACAAGACAAAAAGTTTCAATACTTGTAACAATGAAAATAATTTACAATTTATTCTTTCGACATGGTAACTGCAGTTATGATATAGGGATAACAATGTAATGAATTAGCATTGAAACTGACACCATTACTAAGGAAACAGTATCGATACTTCCAGAATAGGAAGTATCGTAATACATCCATGCATTAATTATGATGAACATTCTCATCTCTGTGAAGTAGTAGGAATTTCAAAATTCATCGTTGACGTATCATAGATTACATTCTAAGTTCTTCGGGAGAGATCTGACAATTCCCATGTTAAGTATTATTAGTATCGGCAGGCTTATTTTCATGTACCAGACATTGTATGACATGTGGCATGACTGTCTTCACATTGCTATCTGAATATTAACTAAGATATTACTCTGAGTAATAAAAACCTACTCAATATTTTTTCTCGGAGACGATTCAGAGACAAAAAGATGCAACTGATTCATACTCGTTGCGATGCATTCCTGCTTTGTTTGATCACTTCGACAGAGCATCTGCCCTCTAGTAACGCTTGATCTTGACCTTGCCACAAAGGCTTATTAGATCAGATTCGCTAATCACTTAAGATCTCAGAGAGCAAGAGAAAAAATCATACATGTTGTGCTCTCTTCCAAGGTTACCTTTTTATCACCTTACAAGTGAGTTCCTATGAATTTAACGCCTTGCCAGGCTACACGAGAAAAGTGCTGAATATTTGAGCAGTGAACGGGAATTCAATCAAGAGTCGTTGTTTAAAAATGAACTTTTACATTTATGTAAAATTTCAAGTTCTATTGTTTGTTGCAAAAAATATGATTGTTTGTGGAATCTAAATATCCTTTATTGCACACGCTAATTATAATAACTGATTTATTTCCAAATTCACATAGCTCGCTCACGATTTACAATATACTTGGCAAGAAGAAGGGAAAATGTGATTTAAATAGCTCTCCACCTTTGTTATCAGCACCAATCATTTAAGATTTTCTTTAATACGAGTATTCACTGGTATTGTGTAGATTAAAAAATAATTGCAGTGTGAAGTGTAGCTTTTATAGCAAGTCATTTGACAATTGCATTTCCCCGTATCGCTTCTCATCATTCATTAGATGTAATTAAATCAAGGCTGAAATCTGCCACTCGACAACCAGTTTTGAATTTTGTCAGTGATGATGGTTAAATACGAAGCTTAAGAGATTTCTTCAGTACAAGAGTAAAAGGTAAGAACTAAATAAAAGATTACAAAAGTATTAAGTATTCTCAAACGCATCCAAAGACTTACAGAATGTTCAAATTTTCGCATGTGCATCCACTTGATACGATCATGCTTAAATGGAAGTACACCCCAATGGCACAGAAGATTCGTAAATATAAGTAAGGTTTTGCCACAAAAAAAAGTTCATTCCACTACTGGCGAATTTCACTTTTTTTAAATTTTTTGCTCAATTTAGTAGGTTGTTAAGTACCTCACAAACGGATACAGCTTTAATTGAACTTTCTCTCCCCAAAAATGTGAACGTATCCCATTCGTCTCGAACCACGTGTGGACCCCTACAAGACTTTTTCTCATGTAAGATTCTGACAAATGCAATAAACTGGTTTTGATAGGAAACGCCTCAAGTACACCTTATTACGGCATCCCTTACTCCGCAAGTGCCGACCAGCAATTCGTCCCTAAGTAACGCGAGCACGCGAGACCCCGAGCAGAATTGCTCTCCGCCGAGTACACGTCTCCGCCCCCAACCCCGCCCCCGCCCCGCCCGCCCGGCTTCCGCGGATTCGCATTGTCTCGACCCAGGCGCGCCGCGTTGCATCGCGCCGCGGGACCATAAACAGAGCTGCACACCGCACACAACAAGAGCGGAATCTTCTGCTCGCCGCCCCCGAGATATGCACCTGAACTCCTTGCCCCGACCCCCCCCCCCCCCGACCCCCGCAGGCCCCTTCACGGTCGCGGTGCGTTGAACCCGCGGTGCGCGCGCCCCCGCCCCCGCTGCCCCCGCCCCCGCCACGCCGCCGCCGCCGCCGCGTGTCGCGACGCGACGGGACGCGACGCGCAGCCTCTGACGCCGTGTTTGCGCGGCTGCGCATGACGTCAGCGGGCGGCGGCGCGTGGGGCTGGGAGAGGCGCTGAACGAACGCGACGAGTGGGCCTCAGGTGGGGCACCGTGTGCGGACAGGTTAACAGCTCCGCGGATACGACCTTTGCAGATGCGACTCGTTCCTTGTAGTTGATCGATACTAGTAATAATGGGATTTTTTAAAATAATATTACTATTTTCTAATAGTAATAATTCAATTACTTTAGATCAATTGCCTTCCATAAGGTATTATTTTTTGTCAAAAATCCCAAAAGATGATTGTCAGAATAATAAGGACCTGAAAATTATAATGAAACTAAGTAATCAATAGACAATCAAGACCCAAGTTCAACAAGACTCTAGTAATAATAATAATAATAATAATAATAATAATAATAATAATAATAATAATAATACAAAACTGTAAAAATACTACAAGGTAGTAGAGGATATAAAGAGTATATGGAAAGTGGACAACACAGGGATATGCCTCTCTACATCTCCGCATTCATAATAGTACTGAAGCTTTTGTATAATAATACTGTAGCTATCAAATGGGACTTGACGCAACGCTGTAAGTGGATTTGCAGAGAAAGATACAGTTGTTAATTACAAATATAGTAGGGAGTACGTACCTTAAATAGTACGGTTCATACTACGTGCCTGAATGGCCGTACTTTCCCTTTCCTTTCATGTTCAAAGAACAAGAACAACTATAACAACCGCAATAATAATAATAATAATAATAATAATAATAATATAATACTGACCAACAACAAGCGGACAAGCTTGATACAAGATACCAAATACGAATTGTGAAGGAATATTAAAGAAGAACGAGCCATTTTTAGTGCAACACACAATAATGTCTCACAAAGGTTTGGTTGAATAGTTCAGTCTAAAGTTATTATTAGCATATTAAATACTTATTTTAAACTTTCTAAATTAAAGGCCGAATTGTAATTTTTTTTGGTTATAAGCTGATGAGACTCCATGAAAATAAGTATTAACAACACGATTTGTTACTTTTAACAAGAGATGGAATGGTGCCTAACAAACTTTTAGAATAATCTTGTACTGAGCAACATTACACTGAAACAAATAGATATCTCTTTCCCTTATTCAAGTGAAGGCGAAATAGTCAAAATGTAATTCGCTCTTCCAACTGTTAGATATTAAGTTTTAAAAACAATCAGTGAAAATACGTAAGCAGATATTTTTAAAACGTGATTTTGTTGAACAGAATATTATTGACGGTAGTTAGCTGCTCGTTATCGTAATATACTACAATATTCTTTTAAAGTGTCCATTCCTTGCTCAAAATCGTAGAAGCCATCAGGTTGGAGGATTGTGACAAGGCATAATTAGGTCTTACCATAAATTTGATTGTCTTTTGCTAAGTTACAAAGAGTCCATTTACAGTTATAACATTTTCCTAAAAATTTAACTTTTATTTTTCCCAAATGACTTTCACTTTTTATTAGGATCATTATTTAACATCAATAATTTCAAAAAGAGACTGTTGCAAACTAATAATTATCACAAACAATCGTCTATGAACGTTTTTTGCCAACTGCGCTTGGCAGAAAACTTGCACGGTATTTCCCAACAGTTAAACGAAGTATTAGAATTTATTTTGAAAAATTTAGTCTGTTTTATAAATTCTTATGAAAACTTGCTAAGTGCCGCGCCTGAGTTTAACTCAAAGTTTGACACACCAGTTTATATTTCAAGTATTTTTTTTACCGTTTTCTAGATTTCAGATTATAGGCAGTTTTAGTTGTTATCATGAGAGTAGTAACTAACATGATAGTCAATATATTTGCCTCAAGTATTGAAAATTTGATGAATTCATTGTGTTCTGTAAACTCTTACGCCTAAACATGAATTCAGTGTTAAAATGATTCATCCAACCAAAATCAGAAGTCATGATTTCAGCCTAGTCATGGTTTAACCTAGATGTAGGCAAATGAATTGGAAAAGAGTTCGATCCCGTCCGAGACGAGTAGAAGGAATTCCGATTCAAGACGGGAATTGTCATAGGTATTAACGTTGGAATATATTAGATTAACTTAAATGGGAGTATTTGGTGAATTACTTGAAATTAATTCCAATTGTGCATGTTTACTGCAATTATTGTTGGCGACTTTATTGAAGACGGTACCTCCCCAATTCCCATCAATGAGAATATTTTTCTTTAGTGAATGATAAAGGTAAAATATTGAGTTTCTTATCTTAAGGCTGCCGAAACCGAACGTCAACTAGGAATTATTTATTACTTTACTTTACCAAAATGTTGCATTGCCTTTTACACCACAAATATTAAGTTAAAAATGCTTACATTACCAGGAAGAACTAACAGTAATCATTTGCTACACGTACTGAAACACACTCTGCTTGCGTTTGAACTACTTGGAACTTCTCCCCGCTTAGGAGACAATTTACAAGTACCTGTCACAAAAAACACACGTAGCATAACAAATCGTATTTCACAATTAATGACATTTCGAGAACCTCACTCAGAGGGAAGTATAAACCTACGGGTAATTATAGGCAGATCACAGAACCGGACTCCATCCAGGGACCCAGGGATTGGATCTGATCCGAACGCGGAGGCGGAGGCGGAGACGGAGACGGGGACGGAGACAGAGGCGGAGTCAGAGGCGGAGACAGAGGCGGAGACAGAGGCGGAGACAGAGGCGGAGACAGAGGAGGAGACAGAGTCGGAGACAGAGGAGGAGACCGAGGCGGAGACCGAGGCGGAGACCGAGGCGGAGACCGAGGCGGAGACCGAGGCGGAGACCGAGGCGGAGACCGAGGCGGAGACCGAGGCGGAGACCGAGGCGGAGACCGAGGCGGAGACAGAGGCGGAGACAGAGGCGGAGACAGAGGAGGAGACAGAGGAGGAGACAGAGGAGGAGACAGAGGAGGAGACAGAGGAGGAGACAGAGGCGGAGACAGAGGGGGAGACCGAGGCGGAGACAGAAGAGGAGACAGAGGTGGAGACCGAGGCGGAGACAGAGGCGGATGCAGAGGCGGAGACAGGCGGAGGCAGAGGCGGACACAGAGGTGGAGACAGAGGCGGAGGCGGAGACGGAGGCGAATGCTAAGGCGAAGATGGATACGGAGGCGCTGGCGGAGACAGGGAGGGGGAGGCGGCGGTGCCGGAAGAGGGGACGGAGATGGAGACGGTCGTGGAGACGGTGACGAAGAGGGAGACGGAGGCGGGACGGACGCAGAGACGTAGGCTGGACGTAGGCGAAGGCGCAGGTGATGGTGGTGGCGGAGGCGGAGACGGTGGTGGAGACGGGGACGGAAACGGAGGGGAGACGGAGAGGGAGGCGGAGGCCGAGTCGGAGGCGGAGGCCGAGACGGAGGCAGAGACGGAGGTGACGACGACGGAGGGGACGACGACTGGGACGTAGCCAGGACGGAGGCGGAGGTGTTGGCTGAGGCGGAGACGGAGGCGGGACAGAGGCGGAGACGTAGTTCGGAAGTAGGCGAAGGCGGAGGTGGTGGTGGTGATGGAGGCGGAGACGTAGGCGGGACGTCGGCGGAGGCGGGGACTGAGGCAGAGGAGGGAAAGGTGCGAGCGGCAGAAGCAGCGACGAAGGCCGCGGCGGTGGCGGCGGCGGTGGGACCGCTCGCGCATGCAGAGCAGCGGCGCGGGCGCGGGTCGGGGAACGGCCGGCCCCAAGGCTACGCGGGGCGCCGGGGCCGGACCGTCTGCCGCTGCTACGCAACGATTGGGCGCGTCGCCGCGCTGCAACGCGTGCGTCTGGAAGCGCTTCAGCTCGCACACTGTGCATGGCTGAAGAAATACAAGCAAATGGGTTCATTACTAGTGCAATGCAAAGCAAAGGCTGGGAACGCTGGTTTTAAAATGTAAACGGACATCATCTAAAGGAATAAATTCATTTCGCCAATTCGTGCGTACACACATATTTAAAAAGTACATGAAGTAATTCACAGGACAATTCGTTTTCCACATTATGCTCTACATTCTTTCTTCTCTCCCCTTCAACACCTTTTCTTTACACATCTAATGTTCTAAATAACTGCAAGTTGATTTCATTACTGCAATCAAATGTAGAATTAACGAGATAACGTGAAAATAAACGTATCATAATTGACTAATGTGAAATCGAGAATATTTACTAATATGTGAAAAATGTTGAATTAAGTGGAAACGGAAAAAAATAGTTGGGTGAGAGGTAAAATAAAGAAAATATTTAATCAAAGATGTCAAGATTTAAGTAACACACTTTTGTCTAGTAACTTACGTAAATTTTAATAAATGACATTGGTAACTCTAGAAATGGTGCCAGCAAAATCACACGATGCCATTTTTAATGTTGACACAGGATATTTAAAGTCAGTGAATTGAAAATGGAAGCTCTAAAAATGATAAAAAAAAATCACAGACAGGAAGAAGTATTATAATTTTAATCTCACGACAGTAAATATCTAATATTTCTCATTAAAAATATTACTAAGTTCTTCTGATATAAAAAGTGTAAAAATTATCAATATCAAAATACTAGGCGAAATTGCTCTATATAAAAAACAAACATTCGGAATCACACATTGTCCACGAACATTCAGTAACCCTAAGTAATTAGCCGTGTTGGTGTCACTGAGAAGGTGTGGCAAACGGTTACAAGATGTCTCCACCAGTTGGCAACGAACGACTCCGTGCAGCGCGGAGACGGCGGCGGCGGCGACGGCGGCGACGGCGGCGGCGGCGGCGACGACCGGTCGCAAGCGGCGCCGCAGTGGGGTAGGTCATGGTCTCGAAGCCCTGCCTGCTCGCCTGCGCGCCCGCCCCCCGCCCCCCGCTCGCATCTCGGGCGCATTCCGAGCTGCGCCGTCGCTGCGCCGCCGCTGCGCCGCTGCTGCTGCTGCGCGCCTCTGCGTGCGGCGGCGGCGCTCGCGCGGAACGGAGGAGATGCGCAGACACCGCGCCTGCAACCACCGTATGCATACAATGGCTAAACGCGAACAGCGTCGGGTACAGGATGTCTTCGAAATAGCGATCTTTGACGTCACCACAATCATGTTGTTGGTCTCGTGCTTAATCCTAAGAGACGTGGTTTTCACTCATCCCCGACATTTGCATTGTTGAGATTTTTTCAGGGTCTCCAACACTACCAACAAATTGTAAATCTTGAATTCATCTCCAGTAAGCAACATAACATAACAATGTTTTTAGTCGTGTTTGTTATTTCCTTCATCTCAATTATTCGTGTCAATAACGACTGTCGCTCGCCAAAAATTGTCAGTTAAAATAATATGAAAGATTTTGCATTTTTAACTGTGCCAATTTCGCATCATTATCTTCAGTGACTACGTAGAGAAGAATGGATGGTAAGGGACATCCAAAAAAGGACAAAGAAGGATGGGTGGTAAGAATATAAAAATTAAGATAAAAATTACATTAATATTGTTAACTTTCTCACGTTTATTATTAATAAATGCTATATCTTCGTGGTCAGACTTCAATGACAATGCATGTGGTTTGGACACTTTTCGTTACAGTATACTTTACCATCTTTTACACAATGTTTCCTGTGTAAATGGGATGGATCATTTAGTAACAGTGGTGGACTTCTTGCTGCACGTCTTATAGAAATTGGAAATTGGGACGTACAGGACAAATATAGAAAAAATCTTGAAATGGTTTGGCATAAGTCTATTTAAATTATTGCATTCCCTGCTAAACGTGTAAAAAATGGTAGGCTAAGTTTGCTCTATATTTGATGTACGATTCTTATACTTAACATACTCGCACGGTCATTAGATTCACTGATCCTAATAATTGTGTTCAATATGTGATAATGTATATTAAATAACTAACCAAGTGGTATTGTATTAATGCGATTTTATCTATATTTAACTTGAGAAAATGGATCATACTAAGGATATATTTTTTAATTAAATTTATACGCAATTATACCATTAGCCTTGTGTTATTAAATAATTTATGAATTTAAGGTAACACGTCAGATGAGAATTATCAACGGTTGATAAAATGTAGAAGCCAGATCTAAACCTAAGTAAAGCGCATTAGAGACCACTTTGAAAATTAGAAATTTCAGCACAATAGATTCCATTTTTTACTATTATTTATAATTAACTGACTTGTTTTACAGATAGTCAATGAAAAGTAATAACAATAATCGTGTCAATTATATTGAAATCTAGACAGTATACACCTTCGTGTATCTCATAGCTATCCCAAGAATTCGACCTGACTAGTAATATACAGAATCAAAGAGCAATGATGCTCCATCTGTTTTAAAGTGGTGGTATTAAAAGGGGAAAATCCATTACTAAAATTAAAAAATAACTTATTTTAAAGTCATTCTACACAAATTATGAACTTCGCGTACAAGCTTGTCTAAGTACTTCAATTGTTCGAATCTCGAATGTGTTTCCCCAGTATACAAGGATATTCACACGTACACTTTTACAGGTTGACGTATACACTTGGCTTGAAGTGGCTGGGAAACTAGGCGATGGGGTCAGATCATTAAGATATTAATTTTCTAAGTGCTTCAAGTTCAACATCTCTTCATTTGACTCCTGCTTTTTATTATGAAGAATAAGGGTAAACTAACACTAACTAATGTTTCCATATTTCTGTTTTAAGATGTACTGTGATTGTAACAGTACTTGCAACCCTATATTAATAATCATAAAACGGAGTGGACATGTCTGTAGTAACTTTATTACAGCATTAGTCTAGAACTGCAAGAACAAATATATTTCTTTAACCTATTAAAGGGAACATCAAGAAGATAATGCTTCCTGTGGACACCTAAATAACTTGAATATCCATTTTTATTTTATCGCCTTACTACATACGTAGTAAACAGTAATTATTGTAATTCTGCGGCACAAATCAGCACTTTTTCGACAGAAAATTTCTGTAGTGAGGCCCTGCTATCAATAAAGAAAATAAATTATGTTCCTGGTCAATTACTTTGTCTAGCACGTTGTCTAGTCAGAATACGTATTTTGTGGGTCTTCGATAACAAAAATTAGTGCAGGTTGCTTTTCAGGCGAACATTTTCGAAATAGGAAAAAAACGTGACTACAGCATGCAAAACTACAATATTTGGAATTATTATTAAATCTGCAAATAAGTGTGGGAGCTTTGTGGCAGAAAATTGACGATGACTGATATATTGATGAGAGGGATTTTTCCTTAATGAAATCTGATTTTAAAACTAGATCTTGAAATGAAATATGTAAATGAAAGTCCCTGTTTTTTTTACTTGGGTAATCAAATTTCGTGTTTTCTTAAAGCGTCTCAAAGAGTAAGTACAGCTCCTTGGGTGGTGATGTAGGGGTAATGTGACTGGCGTATGAACTCTAAACACGTGGGTTTGGAACCCAGGGCGGAGAGAAAATTTTTGCTGGTTGAAACACTGGCAGGCTCGTGTAATATCATAATATTGCTCTGTCGTTACAAATAATGAGAACAAACAAATAAAGAGTACAAATAAAGAGTGTGCTTTTGTGGCACAAAAATTAATAGAAGGTAATTTCCAATAACAAAAATTCTGTGGGGCATTTCACACGTAAACATCATATAAGATTCATTTGCAAAGAGAAACCACACGATAGAAAAATTACAATGCTGATAAAGGCAAGAAATAAAATATTGGAACTTTTCAAGTCTAAAATCAATCAGAATGTGGAAAATCACTCTGTTTAGTAGTGCTTTGAAGAGTATATTGATCTCATCAACACAATTTTTCTAGTGTCTCATATATTTTTCTTGGTCCATAGTTTATTGCATTACATTGCTTGGAATATAAACAATTCGGTCAGTCCAATGCCTGTTATTTACGACTAAAAATCTTCCATATTTTAACGGTACCACCAATAATATCTTTATGCATATTCTGAACAGACGCAATTGTTTCGTTCAATCACTTAAAAAAAATAATTTCGAATTTGCCACATCATTTTGGAGTGTGTAAAATATAATGGCGAGAGGTAAAATATAATGGCGATAATAAAATGGCCTCAGTTCAGGAACTTTCCAGGAAGTCACATCGTCATGAAATCATCGTCAAAAACCCCTCGTCAAAAACCCCTCGTCAAAAACCCCTCGTCAAAAATCCATCGTCAAAAATCCATCGTCAAAAATCCCTCGTCAAAAATCCCTCGTCAAAAATCCCTCGTCAAAAATCCCTCGTCAAAAATCCCTCGTCAAAAATCCCTCGTCAAAAATCCCTCGTCAAAAATCCCTCGTCAAAAATCCCTCGTCAAAAATCCCTCGTCAAAAAACCCTCGTCAAAAAACCCTCGTCAAAAAACCCTCGTCAAAAAACCCTCGTCAAAAAACACTCGTCAAAAAACCCTCGTCACACTCGTCTAGGAAAACTCGTCCAGAAAAACTCGCAAAGAAAACCTTGTCAAGAAACCCTTGTTAAGAAAATCTCGCCAGGGAAACCTCACCAGGAAAACTCATGAACAAATCCTTGTCAAAAATCCTCAAACAAACTCGACAATAAACCACAAGAAAGCTTTCCAGGGACCCGCAGAAAAAAAATTGCCAAAAGACTTCGCGAAGTATCAATGAGGATAGAAGAGATGTTGGTTTGCAGATAATATGTCAAACGAACCAAACAAGGAATGACGTTGGCGAGCCATCGCGAGTAGCCGCCAAGAGCACCCACCAGGCGCACCCGCGATGGGACCTCACAAGCGCCCGCGACAAGTGCATCGGCTAGGGATGGGAGGTCGGGGCAACGCGTCACGTCGCGCCGCGCCGCGCCGCGCCGCGTCGCGTCGCCGCACCGCCGCGCGCAAAAAACAAGCGGCGGCGGTGTCCCCGCGCACCCGCCACGCGGCCACCGGTGCATTCCTGCAGGCCGCGCGCGCGCCCAGACAAAGAAGCTCTGCAACTTGGCACTCGCACAAGGTCGCCCCCGGCGGCCACCGGCGGCGGGCGGCGGGCGGCGACCACGGCGGCGGCGGGTAGTGGGCGGGCGGCGGCGGGCGGCTGGTGGGCAGTTGGCGGCGGGTGGACAGGCGCGCGGGCGGTTGGGCGAACAGGCGCGCGGGCGGAAAGGCGCGCGGGCGGACAGGCGCGCGGGTAGACAGGCGGGCGGGTAGACAGGCGGGCGGGTAGACAGGCGGGCGGGCGGGCGGGCGGGTAGACAGGCGGGCGGGCGGGCGGGCGGGCGGGCGGGCGGGCGGGACGGTGGGTGGGTTGTAGCGGGTGGGTGGTGGCGGGCGTTCGGGCGGGCGGTGGTGGTGGTGGTGCGACACGGGAGGGGACGACGACCAGGCGACCGCCGCGCCGCCGCCCGGCCACACGCCCCGCCACGTTCCTCGGAATCGGAATCGCTTTCGTTGCAAGAGGCCGGCCCAGACTATTAGCCATGCTCCACCGCCTGGGTCCTTTATTACGAAGAAGACAATTGGAATGAGCTCAACGGGCAAGGCTGTATCAACTACAAGGAGATCTGCATCGTAGCATGAATCATTGCTGATATGGACTGTGTGTTATGTAGACAAATAGAAATGAAAGAATAGTCTAATATCTACATTTTCCCATGACATACCTATTTATATTCTGTATTTTGGGATGTTTTATTTTCGTATTTAATATTTTTTATTGATAGATTTGATGACGACAGAGGCTGTGAAAGTACCGGCGAAAACTAAGTGGAACCGGAATATATGAGGGCGATGGAGACGGTGGTGGCGAGAGCAATGGAAAGTGTTGAGAGGAGGTGGAAACGGGGGGTGCAATGAGCTGCAGTGAGGAGTAAAGACGATGGTGACGGGGAGAGGTGTTCAAGGGTGTTGTGGCTGTGGACAGTGGGAGGCGGGGGGCATGGGTAGGGCGGTTTGGAGGGGTGCGGTGATGGCGTGGTGTGGGACGGTGAGGCATTGGATAGGATGGGGACATTAAGGTCGGTGGGGGGTGATGGCGGTGGCGGGAGGCAGAACGCGATAGGGGGCGATACAGGGCGTGGGGCCGTAGAGTGGGCGCTGCGAAGGCGGATGGGGCGATGACGTGAGATCGAGGATGGGGGAGGGGACTTTGAGAGCACGCTGTGTGGCAGGAAGACAAGACGGTGGTTGGGAGGGGGGAGAGTGGTGGACATCGGAGTGCAGCTGAGGCATTTGGCGAGGTGGGGAAGGGAGGGTGTCCAGACGCGCTGAGGGACATGAGAGCGATAGGGAGCTGTATGGTAGGGAAGGGCGGTGTGGGGCGGTGTGGGGGAGCTTTGGGCGGTATGGGACGGTATGCGACGGTGTGGGGCGCTGTGGGACGGTGTAGGGCGGTGTGGGGTGGCGTGGGGCGGTGTGGGGCGGTGTGGGGCGGTGTGGGGCTGTGTGAGGCGGTGTGGGGCGGTGTGGGGCGGTGTGGGGTGGCGTGGGGCGGTGTGGGGCGGTGTGGGGCGGTGTGGGGCGGTGTGGGGCGGTGTGGGGCGGTGTGGGGCGGTGTGGGGCGGTGTGAGACGGTGTGGGGCGGTGTGGGGCGGTGTGGGGCGGCGTGGGGCAGTGTGGGGTGGTGTGGGGTGGTGTGGGGCGGTGTGAGGCGGTGTGGGGCGGTGTGAGGCGGTGTGGGGCGGTGTGAGGCGGTGTGTGGCGCTGTGGGGCGCTGTGGGGCGCTGTGGGGCGGTGTGGGGCGGTGTGGGGCGGCGTGGGGCCGAGTGGGGTCGAGTGGGGTCGAGTGGGGCGGCGTGGGGCGGTGTGGTGTGGTGTGGGGCGGTGTGGGGCGGTGTGGGGCGGTGTAGGGCGGTGTGGGGCGGTATGTGGCGGTATGGCGCGGAGTGAGGCAGCGGTGGGAGCGGAGACGACGGGGGTGGCGACTGGTGGCGACTTGAAGCTCGCCGGGCGACGAGCAGGCGATCGCCTCTTTTCTAAGAATTGGATTCGCTTTCGTCGCGACCGGCCAGTCCCAGGCCATTAGCCATGCTCTCCCGCCTCCGCCTTTCATTACGAGTACAAGCAAAGAATTCGGGTGAAATTTATGTGCAACAATGCGTCTTCTACGCCAACACATGTGGTATTTGGGCATCCTCTTAGGGTACGTGTGGATAGAACTGGTTCGTGGCGAACTGCTTCATGGTTCTGTCTCTCATTTCGAATTTCTGCAGGGGTATTATTATTTCCATTTACATATCAAATCATAAATCAACCCGGGTAGAACTTTTAATCGGTAGAAGGATCACATTATTTTAAGCATTTGTGCATGAGCTATCCACTTCTTTCCTTCAATGTATCTAATTACCTCAGTGACTTCAAAATCGTTTTTAATATCTATGTATAATTCTTACTTCACATCTGGATTTATTAGAACAATGCTCTTCTCACTTATCAGAACCTAAGTCAGAATTGAAATACTTTTTCCTTCTAACGTATTTATTTGTTTGGCAGAATTTGAAGACCTTTAATATCTATCCATATACAAAAAAATAACTTTGGTAGGTGGTTTGGCTCAGTAACTAAATATTAAACTTGCAAACTAGTTTTCCTTTTTTCTGAAATGTCACGTGAACCTATTCTGTTTGCAAAGCTAAAAAAATTTCAATGTAAGATATTGAGTTCTTTCATAACTCGTGGAAGTTATAATGTGTCCAAATTTCGTAATCTGTTATCGAGAGATGTTAAGAAAACGAGTCCCTAAGTATTTGATCTCGTTATATTCCGTTTTATTTTCCGGACGTTTCCGGAATATTTTCACAAGTGGTTCTAACTACCGACAGATTTTGAATACGGCACTGCATTTATCTGTCAAATTCATTACACAACAACACATCTTCAAGAATTTTCTAATTACAAAAATTATGAAGTAGTTCGTAATTTGCTAGTGTATTGAAATCAAAAAGAAGACAAATTTCTTGTGTTGCCTTCTTTGAGATGTACTGAAGAAGAAAAGGAAGAAAGAATGGAAGTATTAATGGATCGATTGTTTCCGAGACGAATTTGACAGGCATGATTATGATAACAAATGACCTTGTTAATACGCTCTCCAAATCAGGGAGGTACAAAAACGTGAACATGTTTCACGCAACAGATTGTTCGCCTCACAAGAATAATGACATCATACGTTTTATAGCTTCCGATAGGTCATGAATTGAGTGCTGGCAGGGATGTGAAATGCGTTTCCACACCGATGATGAATGTCAGTCGTTGTTCTGGATACTTTTTCAGAATAATATACACATGCCTTCCGAGAAGGACAACATATAATCTCTTAATAATAATATCTGATTTATAATGAATTATTGAAACTTTAAAATTTGTTACTAATCGTTTGATTGTACACTCTGCAACGTTTGCCCTTTAATCTCGATGCATTTCTTATGATAGAAGATGGGAATTCGCTTGAAGTACATAGCGAGAAGTAGCTATAGAACGCGGATGTACCTAATATATCTTGTCTTACACGTGTATACATTTCATGACAAAAGAAACTCGACTACCTTGAAAACACGTTCAATGTCTCGTTCATGGGAACACGGATGAAATAGAAACTGTGCGGTGTACATGAACGTGCTAGTACCTTTTTATAACGTCGCGGCTACCCGACGGTGTGTTGCTATTGGAAACAGCATTTTTGAAGCACCATAAATTCGAGAATGAAAAACAAAAACGTTGCTGATTAACTTGGGGTTTTACTTATAGACCTACTCGCAAGAACGATTCAATGAATGCTCGGTTCATGTCAGGGTATTCACTTCCCAGAGATAAAATGGCGAAAGATTCAATAAATGATACAATATTGATTTTTTTCTTCTTCTATGGCTCTTATAAAGCCAACAGCCGTTTACCCTTTACGTTCCGATATGACGCACATTCGACCATACCCTAGACACCAAAACACTAGCAGTCTCATCTAATTTGGGGGACAACAGAACGCGAGGCCCTCTGCTACAACACAACATTAGAGGCACGGAACCATGCCCAAGGCGGGACTCGAATTTGCGACCATTCGAACCGAAATGCTGAGTCGGTACAGGCCCTTTGCCACCTCGTCTATAAAGGTCGACATACATATAATACTCGTAAAACACAATAAATACTTATAACAAAACCCATAATTCGGATGCCTCTTTATTTTTCACATCCGCGTGTATCGAGTAATGTTTCTATTAACACGATCGTCATTAACGAATGCCACTTATGATCGTTCAAAGAGTGAAAGGCGTTCAATTTGAACCGGTTCCACAATGTAAGAACAACGATGATATAATCCTAGCAAAATATACGATTTCTTGTCATTCTGGTAGTTTTTGAGAAGTGACGGTCAGGATTACTGGTTTTTATTTTTTGGGGTGACTCCAATGCGCGAAAGGAAAGATGCTGAATCTACAAGCGAGGAGTTGAAGAAAACTGCACACCACTATAGATGAATATAAAAGGGGCATAAATTTCAATGGCAACAATAACAAAAGTCCGATAGTTTTAATAACCAATAACAATAACAAGCATAATAATGACAATAAACAACAGTAACATTTCAAGTACAAATATGACTTGTTTAAAAACTGTAGATACCGCTAACCTCTGACAGCTTTACAAGACGTCATCGGTGAGTGTCACGATCTGCAAATAAAAAAAAGACCATGTTTATAAAAAAAGTTAAACAAAAACGAAAAATATTAAACGTTTTAAAGCAGAAAATGATAAAAACTTTACCGAAGCAATATGTTATAAATGGTTTTCTTCATATTATCCAATAGGCTTTCTAATAATTAAAAAATTATATGAAATTCAACAAGAAAAGTTACAACAACCTATTTTAACACTAATAATTCACTGCCAAATATCTCCATTCAAGATCAACTCAGAGCAATATTAAAACAAAGGTACGATGTATTTACAGAAAGAAGCACAATCAGCATCCTTTAAGGGATTGGTGAAGTACCAGCTTTGATAAGCAACGTATGTTGTGATGATTACATTAAGGAAAAAAATAAAATTGACTGAAATCACAAGAAAAGCACCACCGCCTCCGAACTTGTAACAAGAATGGAAAATATAATTTCATTAATTACTATGATATCATCAGATTATTTAATCAGATTATTATTAAATTTTCTATTTCATCGGCTATTTATACTCCAAAAGAAGGAATTTATTATTATGTCTGTGTAGATTTGCAAACATTTTGAGAAAAAAACTCAAAATACACAAGAATTCAATAACCCACATAATATGCATCATTTTATTTAATATAAAACATGCATTTTATTAAAACACAGCTTACGTTGGCCAGTCGATGTTTTTACTTGCGATAGTCTATCACGACTTTCTCAGTCATTCCTCCTTCCAAAAACTGAACCTGTACCCCGCTGCCAGTCCGTCTTCGACTGCACTTCCGCTTCACCTCCAACGGAATAGGAACTTTCTACAGAGGATCGCAACAGGGGGGCGAGGCGACGCCCAGGCGGAGGCAGAGGAGCCACCAAAAACTTCACTGCGGGCGGGGCGGGGCGTGGCGGGGAGTGGCGGGGCGGGGCGGGGCGGCGAAAGGCGGAGCGGAGCGGTCGGTGCCGCGCTTTCCCTTGCACCGGCGAGGAGCGGGTGGGGCGGGGGCGAGGGCAACAAACCATGCGGATGAGACCGGAGCGCCGGACGACACACCGCCCCGCCTAACTCTTCCGCACTGCCCACGCCAGCCCAGCCTCGCAGTCCTCTTGCCGCTCGGGGAGACCATCTCGCCTAACCTCTTCGCCTCGCCCGTTTCCAGCCCGCCCCGCTTCGATCAAACTGGCTCTGCTATCCCCACTGTTTCCGCCCATCCCCATGCACCTTGCTTTTCCCTAATCCGAACCATTTCCCGTTCCTTCCCACTCTACCCCGTTCCTTCCCACTCTACCCCGTTCCTTCCCACTCTACCCCGTTCCTTCCCAATCTACCCCGTTCCTTCCCACTCAACCCTTTCTTTTCAACTCAACCTCGCTCCTTCCTACTTTACCTTGTAGCTTCCTACTATTCTCAATTCCTCCCCACCTTTCCCCGTCTCGGCTCTATCTCGATTTGCTTTTACTTATGTTCTTCCTCGTTTCGCTCCACTATTTCTCATCCCAAAACTCTGTTCCCGACCCGACCTTCTCTTCCCCGTCCCATCTTCTTCTTCCACGCCCTTCCTACAATTTTCCGCGCGGCCACACACTTTCATTCGTCCGCCCTGCCCTTCCCCGCTCAACTCTGCCACACACCTGACTTCTCCCTGCCCACTCCGTGCTCCGCCCGCTCTGCCCTCTCGCATCGTCGTTCTGTGACCAGGAGTATCGTGCCCATCACCACAAACATCGTCGCCTCCTTCAAGCACAGCCCCGCCACTATACGCCCCGCCACTCCACGCCCCGCCACTCCACGCCCCGCCACTCCACGCCCCGCCACTCTACGCCCCGCCACTCTACGCCCCGCCACTCTACGGACCGTCGCGTCCCCGTGGCCCGTCCTGGCCCGTCCCGTCGTGCACCGTCCTGGCCCATTCACCACCTCATCCCGCCCCGTCCCGTCACGTCTCGTCTCGCCCCGCCCCTCCCCTTCCGCCAGGCTCGAACCCGACCCGCCTCGCTCGCTCCTCCCGCAACGCCCCGCCCACGCCGCCGCTCGCCCGCGACGGTCCACCGCTTCCCGAGGAAAGGGAAACGGGGCCTGGCCGTCGCGATCCAATGGAACGAAACTAGTCCGATGAAAGCGATGCCTCACGGCGCGCGGCGCCCGCAGGTTGCCCGAAGAAAGAGCCCCGGCCCACCGGAAGTGCACAGCTGCGCCGCGGTCGCCGCCGCCCGGCCCGAAAAACCACGCCGCTCTTCCTCCAGAGCATTTCGGGACGAATTACAGGAAGAGAATTGTAGGTTGGCTAAAAATTGCTTTGCTCTTATCTACAGGATGGAGAAAGAAAAAAGAAAGTAGAAGTAATATTGAAAATACAGTTGCGTACCAAGGGTGTCTAATGGATTTAAATGATGTAATTTCGTTACTGCCGCGATGCATAAATTTGTCTTCTCTAAAATTTACTGTACACTAAGTTTCCGCCTGTACTCAATAATCCAAGAAAGAAAGGAAGGAATGTTGTAGGAAGAGTCATTGTTTGTAATTTTACGCAGTTGGGATTGTATTCCGATGTAATACTTTTGACAACTCTCAGAGAATATCAAAGCAAGACACTGTTTATTTTCCTTGTGAAGTTACCAAAAATACGTAAACTGATTTATTGAATTCGTAGCCACAAATTTATTTAATCCTGAGCGAGTGGTGTTTGCCTTCTGTTCGTTGGCACGTGAACTACAATTAAAAGTTCACAGAATAACTGAGAATTGAAGTAACAAGAGAAAAATTTTACAAACGGTCATAACTGAAATCTTTGCCTAAAATATGAGTGATGCCGATCAGATGTACGCAACGTAAAGACAGTCTTTCGCGACCAGTGTACTACCTCATGCGAAGGACAGGTAGGGTACGCTGAGGAAGTCGAGCAAGGATGTGCTCGTCGAAAAGTATGCCAAACAGCCCAGCGGGGCCAAAGCATTCGATTGCTTTAGAATCACATTATCGCAGACGTTTATGACTTTATTCATCAAAGCCTCTATGGAAAGGAAAAAAAAACAAATATAAGAAATTGGCAACGAATGCTTAAGAAGGAGAAGTTATGTTCGCGGAAACTCTTCGATCCAAGGTTTCCTGGATAACCGAGAGTATTCGAAGTCTTTTACCGCGGAGGCCTTCGAAAACATTCAACACTTCTCTACGGAAAGGATTTTTATTAAAATTCCACAAGGAACCGTATTTCAACCCTGAAGGCCACGGTTTGATGACAGAATGGCAACGACGCGGAGAAGCCTTTTTGACCCAGACCATTCAATTGTGAGCCAGTACAATTAAACTAAACTTCTAAAATAAAATACTTATTATCTTAATGCCGTACTACGCATGTCACATGACTAAGTAACGTCGCGCGTCCATCCGTCTGTACAACTGCCCTCACTCCGCACGCGTTAATTTTTCCGCCACAGGTGAGCAGACGCGCATTCACAAGCAAAAATTACAGAGCAGCTGGCAGAATTATAGCACATCAGATAAGACCCCTGTCGCCAGGTGAATGCTCAGAGCAGTGGAAGCATTCGTGTTGTTTTCTTCAACTGCGTGTGTCAACAAGCTGACTATACATTTGCTCGCGAAAGTAGAATGTTCTCTTCTCTTAATCACCTCCGCTACTTTTGAAAAACATAAATTGCAGCTGATTAAAGTTAAACAATGAAATGTAGGTTCATAGGAAAAAAGAGTTGGTAAACTTCATCTGGCCATTAATAAAATGAGCAAATAAATTGAAGAATGAGAGTTCACAAATAGAACATCAAGAAGTTTCTGAAAGTACTCTAGATTGCCTGTTATATTTTATTCAGTTTTTATTTTCAGTATTAAGATCAATAATGATATTTTAAATATGTTCTAAACAAACGCCATTATTTATAATATGTAAATTGTTTTCATTTTTATTTTTGAACTGAAAAATCAATCTTCAAATATAAAAAAATTACACACTTATAATTTCAGATCAATTGTTATATTTGCATATTTGCTCTGAAATATCAGCTAATGAATACCTATGCATAGAATTATTACATACAAAAACGCGAACTACTACATATTATTAGAGGGTGAAGCTATTGATATCACCCACCCAGTTACCACCCACCCACCCACCCAC
Organism: Gryllus longicercus; assembly: GCA_038098605.1. Taxonomy (NCBI): domain Eukaryota; kingdom Metazoa; phylum Arthropoda; class Insecta; order Orthoptera; family Gryllidae; genus Gryllus; species Gryllus longicercus. Next base: position 1,092,584 of record JAZDUA010000140.1, read on the forward strand.
ACCCACCCACCCACACACACACACACACACACAGACACACACACACCCACACACACAGCACACACAATTGCATTATCTGAAATATTGACTCTGACGACTAAACCACGAAAAATGTATGCAAAAAAATGTCGACTACCACGTCTTCCCACTTCCCCCATCAACCTTAGCTGTTTTCTCCACTGTTTTCCCGTTTCCACTGTCCTTTGCAGTTCTCCAACACCCTGCCGTTTCCGTAATCCCACTGCCCTCCATCGTCCCTGCCGCCATCCCGTCGTTGTCCCCCTCCATTCTCCGTCATACCCCGCAGTCCAACGCATTCCTTGGCATTTCCCACCGTCCTTTGACGTTCCTCACCGTCCCCCGCTTTCCTCAGGCATCATTTACCATCCCCCGCCGTCCACGCCGTCCTCCGCCGTTTCCCGCCATCCTGCACCATTCCCCGCCGCCCACACCGTACCCGCCGTCACCCGTCATCCTCCGTCGTCCCTCCCGTGCCACGCCGTCCCCGCCATTCTCCGCCATTCACCACCATTCCCTACCATTCCCCGCCATTCACCGCCCTTCTCTTCCATTCCCCGCCACTCCCCGCCATTCCCCGCCACCCCCATTCCCCGCCACTCCCCGCCATTCCCCGCCACTCCCCGCCATTCCCCGCCACTACCCGCCATTCCCCCCATTCTCCGCCATTCTTCGCCATTCACCGCCATACTCTGCTGTCCTATGCCATTTCCCGCCATCCTGCACCATTCCCGGCCGCCCCGCCGTACCCGCCGTCCGCCGTCATCCTCCGTCGTCCCTCCCGTGCCACGCCGCCCCCGCCATTCTCCGCCATTCACCGCCATTCCTACCATTCGCCGCCATTCACCGCCCTTCTCCGCCATTCACCGCCCTTCTCTTCCATTCCCCGCCACTCCCCGCCATTCCCCGCCACTACCCGCCATTCCCCCCATTCTCCGCCATTCTCCGCCATTCACTGCCATACTCTGCTGTTCTATGCCATTTCCCGCCATCCTGCACCATTCCCGGCCGACCCGCCGTCCCCCGCCATCCTCCGTCGTCCCTCCCGTGCCACGCGGTCCCCGCCATTCTCCGTCATACCCCTCCACTCCCCGCTGTCTCTCACCACCACCGTTCCCGCCAGTACGGGCCGCCTCCGCCGACGCACGGCACGGCGCACTCCCGCGTGACGCACGCGCGTGAGGGCGGAGAAAACCGCTCTCCAGTCACGCTGCTCCCCGCCCGCCCGCGCGCGTGGTTTCTTCGGGGCCCGCGGGCGCGCCGCATCCAGGGCGGAGGCCGCCGCGCCGAACAGCGCAAACAACGGACCCACCCGCCTCCCCACTCCCCCTCCCCCTCCCCGGCGACCGTCACGCACTCCAGCAGATGAGGCAGGTCTCGGAGCCCGAGCGTAACAGGACCAGGAAATACAAAACAACGGCACCGTCGGGGAGTAGCTCTCCTCTGGACGAGTGTGGTGTGCGAACGAACCCGCGAATGGCGGTTTTGCATCTTAAACTGCCTGCTCCGGGAGGTTCTCAGCTGACAGTGGACGGTTTTTGACTACCATTATCGAAATCATTGACAACGTAATTTGTGAAATATTATTTGAAGTGTTAAATAATTATGTTCAAGAATGAAATGTCAGGTAGTAATGATAGTGCTTCACAATATATTCAGAAGAATAAAGTTCATGGTGGCAGCGGAGATGTCGTGGTATTCCAAATTTAAAAAGGGTAACAGAGATATCAACCCCAACAGTTTTAATGTTATTTAATTTTAAATCATTACCCAGACATATCTCCAGAAGAATTTTCCGGTTTTCAGAGGCATTAGAGAGAGGAACATAATGTAATTATATATAATTCTCATATGTAATGAAACTACAAAATTAATAATTAAGAATACCAACGAAAGTAGTTTAAATATGTACACGTAATCCTAATATTTCCAGAAGAAATTTAAGTAAAGCAAGGGTTCAAAATTGCGTTATGTGGTGCTAGTCTTCACTGGTAACCGTTTTCCTTTCCATTTACACAATTTTCTACTAAATTTCTAAAAAAGTTAATTCCATCCCTGTTTATTCTCAGTTTGAATGTGCTTGGTCTCAATTTGAAGTCTTAATCTTTATACGGTTGGAGTCAATTTGAGACTGAACAGGTTGAGTGAACCAATGTGCTGTTACAGATTTAGAGACTTTAAGAAATATCTAGTCCTGAGGAATTCTAGCTGCCATGAACACATGGAGTGAACGTTGATATTGTTAAATATTCACAATGGATGTTTCTCTCGTTATCGAAACATAAATCAATTTGATTTTTCGAAGTTTGTAACCAACTTGTTATTTTTGTTAGGAAACTTCTTTATTATTAACTTTGATGTTTTCTCTTAATAATAATGGTAAAGATGAAACACAGGTATTTCATGACATTCATGATCACTTCGTTCACGTCCAGAAACAAGTTGAAAGAATTCAATAGAATTTGGTTTGAACGAAAAAAAATACTGTCTATATTGAAATACTCTGAAGTGAGATGCAGGTTGTCCGCAAACGAATAATCAATTTATGGCTATTTTATTTGTTTCTACGTTGATTCTTCTATTTCAGACTTCAACTCTTATTTTGTGTAGTAGCTCTAACAGAACCAGATACATCAATTCAGACAATCTATACGCTGTTTCTTACGTGGAAATATTAGTAATTAAACTTGTGTTTTTACATAATACGGGCTAATTAAATCTTGAAACTGTTACATTCAATCTGCTCAAGTCTATGTTCTATTACAAAGTGTGTGTTTCATTCCACTTTGAAGATGAAAACAATACGATACTCTAAGCCATACAAAAGTGAAATTTCCACTTCAACCAAAACGACCTTGTATTTAGCGTCCATCTCCTCTGAACACAATGTGTCGTTTTAGAACATAATCACCGACCACTAAATCCTTGTCAATATTTGCAGCATTTCAGCCTATTGAAAGTACACGTTGCGATATTCATTGATGGCAATTTGCATGCCAGTGGCACATCATGGATTCAGAAAAAACATAAATCATCCACCTGGCACAGAATAGCCGTGATCACTGGTAGAATATTAAAAGTTACAGGCGCGGTGGCGGAGTGAGACGGCAGGGGCGAGGCGAGGCGGGGCGGGGCGTGTACGATTTCGGAGGCAGGGGGTGAGGGCGAGACAGAGGGGGAAACATGGATGAGAAGAGGGGGTGGAGCGGGGGTGGAGCGGGGGCGGAGGAAGGGTGCTTGGCGTCGCTGTTGGCACCTCAGTCACGTGGCCTGCTCTTCCGTCATGCTGTGGCCATCTCTGAAGGTCGCGGCCATAATAGTCTCCTATGCAAATAGGGAGAGGGAGGCCTGCCTGATCCAATCTGGTCCCAGAAACGATGGGCAAGAAACCGGCAGGGAGGGATACATTAATTAAATTTATATTTATTCCGTGTCGGTAATTGTTTTATTATGGAAATGCGCAGTGGAACGGACGATGTCACTCGCTCCCTTTGCCGGCGCTGGTCAACCCCAGGGGCGCGGCGGGGTTACGTGTCCTGCTCTTGGATTTTATCCGGCGCGAGAGGCTTCCAAAATAACACGAGGTAACCTTCAGCCGAAACATCCCGCTTCATTCAGGATCACAGTGATGGGATGTACGACTCTCTACTACTCTATTCAGTCATGTTTTAAGCTGTATATTACACTAATAATACAAAGAATTCAAAATGCCGACGAAGTTCACTGCCACTCTGGAATGCAAAATATTGTTTTCCATATTGATTTTTCGTACATTGCATAATATTTAGGCAAAATAGACTCTCAACCATTTGTATGTATTTCATTATTTACAAGTCTCAACACAAAACACATTCAAAACTGAAAAAATGGACTCTGAATAAAATAACGATAGTCTTCTACAAAATTAAAAAAATATCGTTGTCATACAAACTGAAGAATTCTATATAATATTGCTCCATATTACACAATATTATTATCTGTGGCAGACTATGCACATGTTAAAATAAAGCAATGAAACTCGTCATAGCGAATATTAACTTGCAAACTCTTTTAAAAATGTCTCTTATCTCAAACTTAAAATGGATTGCCCCTCTCAATGATACATTAACTTGGTGGGTTAAATTCTGTATTTAAAAACGCGCAGTTACTGAACAGCTTGAGAAACATTTGCCCAGTTTGTAACCACTGCTAAGGGAGCATCTGCCCTGCTGCGCTCTCCGTCTCTAAGAGGCAAGAATCCCTCCTACACTCCCTGTGACAAGCTACTACCATCTCAAGACCTCCTTGCCGCCTCCGCCCCCATCGCCGCCTCCTCCGCACCCACCGCCCCCGCCACCCCGCTGCCCCGGCCACTCCGCCGAACCCGCCGCCGCCTCCACTGCCGCTGTCCCCGTCACCAACGACTACCGCCCATGCCCACGCGGCCATCCCCTCCGCCGCTGCCCCTCCGCCCCCGCCTCAGCCTCCGTCACCACCGACCACCGCAGCCGCCCATGCCGCCGCCCCCGCCCCCGCTGCCGATTCCTTCACCACCTCCTCCGCCACCACCGCCGCCACTAGCGTCTCCGATTCCGCCGCCGCCGCCGCCGCCTCGCCACATACGGGCGCGCTGCGCAACCAGTCCACGCTCCGAGCAGCGATTACAAAGAGGCGACGCAAAGCGAGGAGCCGACGCGGGTGCGGGGGCCGAGCCGGAGCGAGGAGGAGGAGGGGGAGGCCCCGGCCGCTGCCTTTTTGCTCGCTCGCATTCCGATTCCCACCGGGAGCAGGAGGGACGGGGGAGGGGGGCGAGGGGGCACCAGGGGCACGGAGGTGCAGAGGCAGGACGAATACGTCCAGCAAACAGGCGAGGTGAAGAGAGCTACATCTATGTTGCTATACTTAAATCGATACGATATGTGGTATGGATACTTAGATAGAACGACGTAGCAACATTAAATGGCAATAATAATAACAACATTTTTTTTGTTTTCATGTCGATGTGATCGAAGCTCAATTCTGTATACTTTACCGATTGGTACATTTTCAAACAGAAACGTAATTTCATTTTCAAATATTTCTCAAGGTAGTTGTAAATTCTATATTGTCAAAATTCTTCTCCATTCATGATGATCGAAACACCTCTTTTACTCGGTTCAATTGGTAGAAAGAAATGTTTGTCTTCTCAAAAAACTAACAAAAAATCGTACGTAATCCCACAACGTGAATAGAGCGCGCATAAAAATGTTTATGTACTTGAAACAATCTTCACTCCACTGTTAAGTTCACGATGTTCGTGTCTTCGATGACAACGCTATACGTTTGAGGTCGATACCAGGATATTACCAGTTTGAAAATCTCTTAAGAATATGAATAAAGAATAAAAATAACCAAACCATCAATGTTGTAAAAAACGCAACATTTTAATGCATCAGGGACGAGATTCGAAACAAAGAAAAGGCAAATTATCAAGTAGATTTATAAAAAACAAGTAAAGGAAGAATAAAAATAAGGAAGATTGAAACATAATTAGGATCGGAGCAGAGAGAAGACCAGAGCAGATGGCATTGTGAGGACAAGGGCATGGTGAGAACGAGGGAACGTGAGGACGAAGGCCGCGTGAGGAGTAGGACAGTGTACCGCCGAAGGTAGCGTGAAGACGAGGGGCTCAAGAGGTCGAGAGCAATGTGAGGACGAGGGCAGCGAGAGAGGAGGGCAATGGGAGTCCGATGGCAGCGTGTGGACGCGGGCAGTGTGAGGACGAGGCCAATAAGAAACGAGGATACTCCGAGGACGAGCGCAGCGTTGCGTCGTGACGAGGGCGCACCGTCCCTCCTCTAGGTGTCGCAGCGATCTCCCAGAGTACGATTCCTCTGGAGCGTGAGCGGAGGTGGCCCCGTGCAGTGTCACGCCAGAATCACCGCGCAGCGCCGCTTCCATTCAGCCGGGCGTCGCGTCGTGACCGGCTCTGAAGTCACTGCCCGCGCGGGGATCCTTGCTGTAGTTTATGCCTCCAGCGTTCATGCACAATTTCGTTCCTTCCTAGCTCGAAGAGTCTGCCTTAAACATTATTCTGGCTGTCGTTTTTCACCAAGATGAAGACGAAGAAAAAATGAAGACGAAAATGAAGAAGGTGGAGAAGAAGAAGAAGAAGAAGAAGGTGAAGAAGAAGAAGAAGAAGAAGAAGAAGAAGAAGGTGAAGAAGAAGGTGAAGAAGAAGGTGAAGAAGGTGAAGCAGTAGGTGAAGAAGAAGAAGAAGGTGAAGCAGTAGGTGAAGAAGAAGAAGAAGGTGAAGCAGTAGGTGAAGAAGAAGAAGAAGGTGAAGCAGTAGGTGAAGAAGAAGAAGAAGAAGGTAAAGAAGAAGGGGAAGAAGTAGAAGGTGAAGAAGAAGAAGAAGGTGAAGAAGGTGAATAAGAAGAAGGTGAAGAAGAAGAAGAAGAAGAAGAAGAAGAAGAAGAAGAAGAGGGTGAATAAGAAGAAGAAGAAGGTGAATAATAAGAAGAAGGTGAATAATAAGAAGAAGGTGAATAATAAGAAGAAGGTGAATAATAAGAAGAAGGTGAATAAGAAGAAGAAGGTGAATAAGAAGAAGAAGGTGAATAAGAAGAAGGTGAATAATAAGAAGGTGAATAAGAAGAAGGTGAAGAAGAAGAAGGTGAAGAAGAAAGTGAAGAAGGTTAAGAAGAAGAAAAAGGTGAAGAAGAAGAAGGTGAAGAAGAAGGTGAAGAAGAAGAAGAAGGTGAAGAAGAAGAAAGTGAAGAAGATGGTAAAGAAGAAGGAGAGGAAGAAGATGGAAAATAAGAAGAAGGAGAGGAAGAAGATGGTAAAGAAGAAGAAGAAGGAGAAGATGATGAAAGAGATGAAGAAGGAGAAAAAGAAGTTTGATGACTGCACAAGACTGCGAAATTTCTGCTGTAAATATGCTTTATAATGCAATTATTCCCGTACTTAAAAACTTAAACAACAACTTATTATAATCTGTTATAATTGAATTACTGTCAAAATCAAATTTAGAACGTTAAATACATAGGTAGAAGTATACATCAGTACCGAAACAAGTAGCAATACAACGCATTGCACCGAATGGTTGTTCAGATATCGACATAAGCCGCGACATTATTAAGAACGTAAATATTATTAAGCAATACTAAAGTGTAATCAATAAAGTCAATGCTGAAGGGCCATCACCCCTTTCAACGCAAACACGATCCACATTTTAATGATGTTACGTTTCGGTTCGTATTTATGAAGCGCGGTTGAAAACCATTGCGACATTATTAAAATCTAATTTAGTTCACAGTACGATGAACTGAGACTCGTTTAACCATTCAGACGTGATTGGATTCCGCGAGGCAAAATTGCGCGCTGCAACAAAACACGCGGCGTAAGCTATTACGCGGAACGCCGCCGACAATCCGGGGAGTAAACCTACGAAACAAAATGACGCGTGAGTTTACAGAACCTGCTTCGCCGGTCGCCCCGTCCACGCTGCATTCATAACGCTGGGCGTCGAGGTCGACGCTCGCTTCAGCCTCTCGCCGCCAGGGGCAGCACCATCCAGAGGCCCGCGTGCATGGCGGCGAGCGCTCGTGTTTCAAGAGCGCGATTGCATTGAGCATGGGAGATGCAGGGCAAAAGGCAGTGTCGGAGCTAGACAATTTTGGGCTCGAGGAAATGGAGAAACGTGCCCCTTCTTTCGAAAAAATTAAAAATGGGAATGTTATCTCAAAAAACTCTAAACTAGGAGTTATTTTATTTCAACAAATAATAAAAATTACAACGTTTAAGCTACAAAAAGGTTGGGAAATAGATTTTAGATAATAGTTTTAAGAAAACGTATTTAGGGATCAAGTACTAACACAATTCCCACGGTAAGCTTAAAACAGTAAATAAATTTGTTGTGTTTAGTTAGTAATAAAATCACTTGTTGTTCTACATGAATTTCAGTATATATTCATAAACATGAATTTCAGTATATTTTTAATGTTACAGACATTTGATTCTTTTCATGGAGCCCTACCTTATAAGTAACGACAATAATAAACTATTAAGGCAAAATATAATTGATAATTTTGTGAAATATCAGACTACTGTACCGAAACTTATAAAATTACGATAACGATTTTCTCGAGATCTAATTTCTTGTTCATTTTTTACTATTTTTCCCCCTTAGTCCCATTATCGGGCTACTTGATTTGCAGGGTCCCGGGCGATCGCCCTGTCTGCCCATGTCTAGCGCCGGACCTGGCCGATGGAAGATTATTTCCCTGGCGAGGTGGAGGGAAGAAGAAGAAAAAGAAGAAATGTGTAATTAGACATCCATGTGAATGAGACAAACTTTAATTCAATATTTGCGAGGTATATATACTTCCGTGTTTTCTTTCAAATATTGTCTTAGCAGGATACCTCCGGCGAATATTTCAATGCCAAACAAATTTTTTCTACATAATTAGTAGAATTCATAACTAGAATAAGAAATTCTGGTTATAAATTGTACACGTTGTACTTTACACGTTTTTCTTCAGACAAGTTCCAAAACGTTAGTTCGAGCTGTTTAAAGACCAATTTTGTATCTAGTTTAATTCTCAGGAGGTTGCGATATTTAAATACAATTAGTAATGCACATACCTTGCTCATTTGGATACTTAATCATTGAATGGAATGAATATGCTTATGCAGATGATTAGTTAATTTCAGTTTAATGAAAGCATTTATACTTTAGTAATAAATAAATTAATTTTTGAAATCAAATAGTTTTTCTTTTCCTCCTCTTTTCCTTTTTTCTTTCAAAGCCTTCGTCTCTTTCCTCATATGTAGGTGTCACGAAATTACCTATGGGTCGCAACAACGATCGCCCAGATATGAAACTTCATTCACTCTTTGTCTCACTCACCTTTAACAAATAACACTTGCATGTGCAAAAAATGTTTTACATAAAACATTTAACATTTTTTGCACATGCAACTGTTTTTTGTTAAAGGTGAGTGAGACAAAGAGTGAATGAAATTTGAAATTCCGGGCGATTCAATTTCTTAAGCAACTATTCCCATAAGTAATTTGCGTATGAAAACCTTGGAAGTGGCATTGAAATAAGAAGAGAACATTGTTTTAAGACCTATTGGTAACACTGACATAAAACTTCGGATCATTATTTTAAACGTTGTATTCCATGAATATTCATTACTTCTTTTTATGCATTATAATATATCATTTAACTATTTCACTCACCAAACGTATCAATACCACATTTTAGTAATGTGACCGATGACCTAATGGCACTTCGGTATCCGCCCACATTACTAGAATACTATCAAATCATTGTATTCGTATCACGGGCGTTTATGTAGCAGTAAGTACTGTACTGGTATACACAACTCTAATGCTCATCGCAAATACTCGCAGTTCGTTTGTTCTGTTTGCTTGCAAGAAAGCCTATGCGTGTTCCTCGCAACTCGGTGAATGAAACCTCTACCCCCAGTCGTTTTCGGCTGCGCTTCGTAAATACGCTTCGTTCATGATGTGTTATCGAGTGTTTGTCGATCTGTTATGATCCATAAATCACATACGTCTCCACTTAACAGAGTATGTTCGTTGGAATATCATTTCACTTATTGAGTTTTGAAGAAAGACGCGTCAGAAGAAAGATTGTAATATATTCATTCTGTCAAAAATCGCACTAATAGATTAAGCGCCAGAGTTGGTCACAGACAAACGGATGAACGGACGACCTTTTTCAAAAAAACATCTTTTTTCCTATTACAGGAACAAAAAAGTGGATTCTGACTACAATAGGTATTAGAGACAGTAATGTACTACATAAAGGAGCAAGAAAATTCCATTTTTACTTCGAAACTTTTGCAATTTGCGAAATTCATTGGTTAAAATAAAAATGAGAACTGTGCCATCGTAAGCGTATTTTGTCAATTCGTGCAAAAATAAGTTAACAAAAATTTTGAGCCTGTTTTTCAGAAATAATCGCAAATGTAATGGATTTATGTAAAATATATACTTTAAATTCGAGGGAACACAACATTAGCCAAATCAATCGCGGAATATCAATTTTGGTGAAAAATCTGTGAAAAATTAAAGCGATTAGAGATTAGAGAGGTACAGAATTAATAAAAACACTTTTTTGGGTATAGAGTACCCACACCACAAGGATTCTCTCCATGCCAAAGATTCAACAGTAATACATATTATGCAATTAGTTCACAATGGTGTCCTTTTTTGCACAAGTAAATGTTTTCAAAAGAGCAACATTAGGAAATGAGTTTTCAAATATGTAGGTTAAGCAATAAAGCGTCATTATAAACGAGATGCATACGCTATTTGTTTGAACAACAACATTATATTTTTATAAAATAACCAAAAATAATTTTAGAAACTAAAATTTCAAAAGCAATTTTGCAGTTGGCCACATCAGATGGTATTATGACAACGTAGGGAGGACAGGTAGCGAGGTCAGGCTGTGCCATAAAATGACAATTGTGCCATAAAATGCCCTTTTATGAATGATTTCTTGCAATGGAACAATCGTATATAATGCTGGTATTCAACAAAGAAATTTATAACGTACAGAACCAAAACAAATCCACTCTTCCGTTATTAAAGGTCTCATAATATGATTCTGGATCAAAAAATCGGCTCATATTTCTGCATTATTACATAACTTTGACTTTGTACAAAGTAGATAAGTGAAAGTAAAAAAAAATAGGAAGGAAAATTAGAGTTTCGTGAATCCCTGCCAAAATCCATGTCAGTGTTAACAAAAAGATTATCACAGCGCATCAGCAATGTCATCCTGTCGCGAATAGGCAACCACAGTCTTCGACCACATCCACTTCCGTTGATATCAACGAACATGATAGCACACTTTCAATGGGAGTAGCAGCAGCAGCAGTCCTGAGCAATTGTGAATGCCTTACTCACACACATTAATTCTGGTATAAATCAAGGTTTGTCATGAATTCAACTTTGCACAGAAATATGTTTATCTTTTACATATTTAAATCTTCTCAGGTTATCTTCGGTCTTGTAGTTACTTCTACAATAATGCACCGGCGCTCTCTATATAGAAAGGAATCGAAAAAAAGTTTGATGGTATGCACGACCAGTCTGTAGAGAATCGTCTCTAATCTCTACAAAATGACTATCATTAATTTGAAGAATTCTGTTGAATCGTATTAGGGCATTGTTGCAGATTAAAGTTATTTTCATGCAAAACAAGTAATTTAATTTGGTAGAACTTATGAATTGAAATTATTGAAAATGTTAAAATAGAAACGAAAATATATTCGTATAATGGCACTTTAACTTTTCAGTTATAAGTTTAGATAATATATTAAATCACATGTGCTATAACAATGGTAGTATCCGTATGAATCTACTAATAAAATTTAGCACACTGCCATAGAAAACTTTGAAGCCATAGGCTTCTATGGGTCGAAGCGAGAGAGGTCGTAGTTTGGAGCCCCGGAGATAAAAGGGTTTTCAACACTAAATAAATAGCTGGGTCAAACTGACCGCCGACTTCAGAGAATTTTATAGACTAGCTTTTCTAATCTAGTGTTTCAGTGATTCTCTCTTATCAATTCCAAACGGATTGTTTGATTGGATAGTGATTCCGGGAGCGACAACTATTAGTCCCGTAAGCGAAGTGCGTGTTTTTGCTCGAGAGGTGGCGCTCATCTTCCCCCACTGAATGGGGAGATCCGGCGCCGACATATCGTCGGTTTGAGGGGTTTTCCCCAACAAGGTATCTCCCACCAGCGGGGCACCGCCTCAGCTGGGACAAGCTCTAAGCTTCCGACCGATCCCCCAGCATGTATGGTAGAGAAGTGCATAAAGTGGGTGTGTGAGGTCTGAGTAGGATGCGACAAGGATTGTAAAAGAAAGATCGCGTGCGGTCCATCGCCAGTTTGTTTGGATATTGCTCCGGCATTCGCCTGGAATTGACTGGAGCAACCACGGAAAACTACCGTTCAGACCAGGCGTCCGCTATAATTCTCCAGACAGCGACAGAACTCGACCTAGCTATGTAGCTAGTGTGGAAAATCCTGCCAATGTCGGGTCTCGATTCTAGGATCACCCGGTCAGAGGCACTACAGTGGCATCAGTTGTTGCCCTAAACCATCTCTCCCGGTAATTCCAGGTGGATGTAGAGGCAGTGCCTGAGAGGTCATGGGACATGTATTGCATGCGATATTTTCCTCCAATTAATCCTCATTCCCGTCCTTGTGGCTGAGCTAAGGGCTAATACCTCAACTTCAGATAGCTTATCCCCTATTGGTCGACAAAATATTTGACCACATTCAGAACGTCTTCCCGGAGATTCTAGTAAAAATGTGTGTCTAGAGTTGGAATAACAGACATATCTTTACACGTCATTAGCTTCAACACCAATAGTCTTCGCCAATCACATCCTTCACAACAAATCTGTTAAATCTAGGCATATAAACACGACCACCGAACTTTCAGGTGCATTGCAGCTCTGTGGACGCTTACGATATAACGACAGTAAAATGTCCGACAAAACAGGCTACGCTGCGGCATTACTCGGAAAGCTGTCAGCATGATTTAGAATAGTCATTGTTGCCGTTTCTTAAATGAAGAAAAACCTTACCCGAGTTCTTGTCGAATCGAGTGCGAAAGCTAAGTGCAAAGGTTTGCAAGTGGCTTCGCGGCATCGCCGGAGACCAACTGCCACTCGCAGCGCTTGCGTCGCAAAGGGGCGGCTCAGGGATCAACTGATGTCACTGCAGTGTCTTTGACAGTCCTGGGTTTCGAGTCCAGACGGTGGCACGACTTTGGACACCATCTACATAGCTTGGTCGATTTCGGCTGCCGTCTGAAGGAGAATTCTAGCGGCCGTCTATGCTGATCGGTAATTTTCCGTGGCGTTTCCGATCAATGTCAGATGGATGCCGGAGCATTACCCTAACAAACGGGCCACTGATCGCGCGCGATCTTTCTTTCCCGTACCCTGTCCCATCCTACATGCACTATACTACACTCGCCGGGAGAGCGATCGAGAGCTTTGAGCTTATCCAGACTGGGACAATGTCTGCTGGTAGGAGATACCAGGTGCAAGGAAAGCCTCGCAAACTGACGGTAGGTCGGATCTCGCCATCCAGGGACGAGGAAGATCACCGCTACCTCCCCACGGTAAAAAACACGCACTACACTTACTGGATTAGCAGTTGAAGCTCCAGGAATAACCAATAAATCAATTAATAAACTGACGAAAAACGTCGCACGAGTCCTTGTCTAATCGAGTGGGAAAGCTACGTAAAGTGCAAAGGTGTGCAAGTGCCTGTAAGACCTCGCCGGAGTCCTTCGCTGTCACTGGCCGGCAGTGTCGGCATGCAGGCGACGACGGGGGAGTCGGTGGGGGGGGGGGCGACCGCGTGCGTAACGCGTCGTGCACGCGGCGGCCACGCGGCGACCGCCCCGGCGATCACCCACGCCCACGCGCCGCCGCCGTCGCCGCCGCGAACACCCACGCACGCACGCGACGTCGTCGTCGCGCGGCTTCCGGTGGCGCGAGGGGGAGGAAGTGGCGCCATCGACCGACGCCTCCGCCAGCGAGGCCTCGACGTACGCAGCGAGTGCGAGTGCGGCCAGCACATCAGTCGCTCCAAGCTCACGATAAATAAATAAATAAATAAATAAATAAATAAATAAATAAATAAATAAATAAATAAATAAATAAATAAATAAATAAATAAATAAATAAATAAATAAATAAATAAATAAATAAATAAATAAATAAATAAATAAATAAATAAATAAATAAATAAATAAATAAATAAATAAATAAATAAATAAATAAATAAATAAATAAATGTCTTTATTGATTGAGAGGCTCAGGCCATTTAGCCTGCTCTTCCGCCTAACCATTTACCCATGATGGATATGGAATGAGTTTAGAACATGAACGTTGTTACGGAATGCAAAAAACAGACCCGCCGCTCGGATGGCCAAGATCGCTAAGGCAATAGTGCCGGAGCGATTTCGGACCGAAGGATCGCGGGTTCGAGCCCCGCTTCGAGCATGGTTTTATTGTGTTCTTCCCCCATCATCACCCCTTTCACCCCCTGTCATCATCATATCTTGTCATCCTCATAGTGACCATACCGTTACAAGCAATAGTGGTCAGAAATGACCTAGTAGTTGATGTGACCTAAAATAATTAAAAAAAAATGCACGCGAGGCTAGCGGTAAACTATCCTTCCAATAGATCGCCCGGTTGTGTGCACTGGGGCGCCGCGACTACTCTAGTAAAACAAGCGCCCAGCATTTTATTCAACAACCCATATCTACCGCTTATTTTACTGCCAGCGTGCCAGCGTCTGAGTTCTCATTTCCATCGTTCACATCATCACCCTCTTTACAGGTGTTCGTACCGTCGTTGTCTCTGACGTCACAGCCGCTGCCGTCTCTCCTACTATACCTATGTCGTTCTTATGACTCTCTCGCTCCTCTCTCGCCTCTCTGGTTGAAGGCTTCCTAGACCATCAGGAACGGGGATGCGAGGATGCGGAATTAGAGCTTCACTCGACTTCAAAGATGGGCGTAACAGTAGAAAGGAAGTCACGCAGACTATGTTGAAGGTATTGCTCCTGCATTCTCTAGAATATATGCGATGGAAATCACGAAAACGATCAATCAGAGTAGTCTGTCCCCAGAATTGTTCTCTAATACGTACCGATCCGACCACTTAGCTGGTGTAGGTAAAACCGGGCACCGTCCACAACTGAAGCTTGGCAGCAGACTATAATTTTTTTTCTAGTTTCATCAATGGATTGTGTAGGTGTATTTATGACACATTTCCAGTAATCGGTTAGCTTTTCCCGAAGGAGCCCGTAACTTTCGAGGAGTACAGGGAATTTTCGCGACGCGGCACCGGTGAAATAAAAATAAGACTAATAAAGCAACCAAGCCTGCAAGAAAGAAAGAGCAAAGCAGAAGAAGCGCAAATGTAGTATTTGGTATGCAAATGTAATAAGTATGTGGACAGTTGACCAAAAGAGCAAAAGAGAAGCAGAAAATGGGCTATTCATTAAAACTTGAAAAACACTGAAAATGAAAGTCAAAAGAGGAAAGCAACGAACGTGAAAATATGTAGAAAGATAAATACAATAAGAATAGGGATAATTACTGAAGAAAGAAAGAAATGGTGAAATATGACAGAGAGAGGAAACTTGAAGCATAATGCAGAGAAGAACAAGAGGGAGCAAAAGCTGCGGGGGAGAGGGGAGAGAAATGATAATAGGAAGTGCTAAGAAGGTTTTTGGCAGAATGAGATTGTTTGAGAGAGAGAGGAGGTACGAAGGGTGAGGGGGACACGTTTGTCATTCGCCACGATTTTATAGGAATAGATTTACGTTTTTGAGAATAATCGAAATAAGTTAAAAATGTGTTATGTTCAGTTCCAAATACCATTTAACCCACTTCCCATCACATTAAATCCTATAAAACAGGCTGGCAGTGTAGTTAAGGAACGTAAAGTACGTACACGAACAATGAAATTAGAATTTAGTATTATTGTACGTAAATATACAATAATATTTATAATATTATAAAATATATTTCGAATATTGTATGTAAATATATTAATACAAAAACATGAGATTGTCAGATCGGAAATACACTAAA
The DNA here is from genome assembly GCA_038098605.1 of Gryllus longicercus. Taxonomy (NCBI): domain Eukaryota; kingdom Metazoa; phylum Arthropoda; class Insecta; order Orthoptera; family Gryllidae; genus Gryllus; species Gryllus longicercus. Next base: position 1,108,238 of record JAZDUA010000140.1, read on the forward strand.
AACCCAAAAATGTGGTACAGACATGCGTATTGAAATAAAGAGATCTGGAACCAATCAGAATACGGCACTCCGGTCGGCAGTATGGTACAGTCGTTAAATCGGTTACTGCTGCTACAATGACAGATTAGCACAATTTAAGTGAGTTTGAACGTGGTGTATTAGTCGACGAAAGAGAGATGGGGCATAGCATCTCCGAGGTCGCTATGAAACTTGGATATTCCCGTGCGACCACTTCACGAATGTACCGTGAATTACGGGAATCCGGTAAAAAATCAAACCTCCGGTATCGCTGAGGCCGCAAAAAGATCGAGCAAGTACGGGACCAACGACGATTGAAGGGAATAATTACACTGACAGAAGTGCAATCATTCCGCAAATTGCTGCAGATTTCAATGCTGTGCCATCAACAAGTGTCAGCGTGCGATCTATTCAACGAGACATTATCGATATGGGGTTTCGGAACCGAAGGCCCACTCGCGTCCCCTTAAAGAGTGCACGGCATAAAGCTTTACGCCTCACCTGGACCCGTCAACACCAACGTTGGACTGTTGATGTCTGGAAACCCGTTGCCTGGTCTGACGAGTCGCGTTTCACATTCGAGCGGATTTGCATGTACGAGTACTGCGACAACCTCATGAATCCATCGACCCTGCAAGTCAACAGGGGATTGTTCAATCTAGTGGAGATACTGTGATGGTATATACTGTGATGGTGTGTGCAGTTGGAGTGATATGGGACTCCTGATACGCCTAGATACGACTCTGACAGGTGACATGTACATAAGTATCGTGTCTGAGCACCTGCACCCATTGATGTCTACTGCGCATCCCGACGGTTTGGGGCAATTCCAGCAATACAATGCGACAGACCACACGTCCAGAATGGATACAGAGTGGCCCCAGGACACTTATGAATTTAAACATTTCCAGTAGCCACCAAAATCCCCATACATAAACATAATTATCTGGTATGCCTTGAAACGTGCTGTACAGAAGAGATCTCCATTATCTCGTACTCTTACGAGGTTGTGGAGAGCTCTGCAAGATTCATGGTATCTGTTACCTCCAGCACAACTTCACTCATTATTCGAGTTCATGCCACGTCGTGTTGCGGCACTTCTGCGTGCCCGCGGGGGACCTTCATGGTATTAAACACGTGTGCTTTTTGTCTTTTGAGCCTATTATGATAATGTATTTAAATTCTCTTGAATGTCGAATATCTGCGTCAGAAGCGTCAGAAGCGTCAGAAGCGTCAGAAGCGGCAGTAGCGCGCCAGCTTACGAGTAAACGAAGTTTGCGTAAGGCGTTTCCGCTCATTTGAAGCGGAGGTACAAAAGCGTGGTTTAGTAGTAGCGGATCACACTTATTCCCTCATCTTCACACGTTCTCTGAGCCGTCGCTGATAGGAAAATACCGCGTGAATAACCCATTGCATGGTCTAGGGAATCGAGTATCGCGCAAATTAAGCAGCGAGAGAATGATTTTGCTATTGTTGACAGTTCAATTTTTCAGAAACCAAACCCAGGATTTTATATTCGTAGGCTAGAGAAGTTCTGTTAAAAGTAAAAAAAAAAAAAAAAAATAATAAAAATTCTTGGGAAAAAAAGATAAAAGTTTAGTTAAAATTAAATTAAAGTGGAAATAACGCGTGTAGCTGCAATTGTAGAAACATATTGGAAATTTAAAATTTTTTCTCGCATTGTCACTTACCAATATTTTTAACATCAATGTCTCGGTTGAAAAACAAATGATACAGCAACTAAAGAGTTTTAAGCCTAGTGGCAATTCCATTCGATTGAATACCGATATTGATGATTACATCTTGAAAATAACGTAGGCGAAGAAAAGGATTGTCAAGTGTTTGTGTTCCAAAGTTGTTAATTCCGATTCCCACATAATTCTCTTACACTGGATTGCATCCATATTTTCTTTGCTGTTTCGATCCCGTCAATTTCAGGCATACTGTTCGTTTTACTACGCATTCGCCCTGTTAAAATTCGATTAAAAACGAGTTGAATTCGACATCACCCCCAGATGGACTGCCGCACTGGCTAGACGGAGGCATGGACTGCTCTTCCGTGAAGCCCGCAGCGCGAGACCCGGAGAAGAGCATCGCCAGGCGACGGTCACGATCTTCAGTTGAATAGACAGCGGACGCGCAGTGGTGCAGGTCAGGAGTTTACATTGAATAGGCCTGGCGGGCGCGCGCACTCGCTCCCACGCCCGACGCCACAGCCGCAGGAGCACCTGCCGCCGGTCGCCTTGCAATTAGCAGCTGACCGCCGCTCCGCAGTACTTCGCTCACCTTGCTGCAAAACTTGTTATTGGAAGAAAGACTTTTCCCCGTTTATCTAACAGGTTTAAAGGTAGTTCGACAATAAAATTATCTTTTAATTGGTTCACCTAATTTGTTTACGTCTAATTCTTCTTGAAATAAGCTATTGTCAACTGATTTCCCCGCTACTTCTATTTTTATCTTTGGATTTTTTTTTTTTTTTTTTTTTTTTTTTTTTTGGAGCGAAATTTTAACGGGAGGCTGATGATCAAATACAGAGCTCTGTTTCAGAAATAGTTTCCTGAGAAACAGTAAAATAATTATTATATAGAAAACTATGGGATACGTAGAGGTTTCCTATTGCTTGCTAAACCATAGAGAAATTATTCTCCCACATCAGTTATCATCCCAGTCATCAGTGCTATTTCGATCGGCTTTCATGATAATATTATTAAAATACAAATAATTCTGGTGGATTAGGAGTGAGGGATGAATCCAATCAATGTCAAAATTATCATTCTTCTTCTTTTTCTTCTTCTTCTTCTTTTTCCATAAAGCGTCTTGATCGCAAGCCCATCATTCATAATTCCTCCCTCGAACTTTCTCACAGTTGACTTCCGCAAACTGAAGAAAATAAATGATACCTCAAATACACGAGAGTAATATTGCCAATAAATACCAACATAGAACTTAAATGTTAGACATCTTAGCTTAATTTCGTCTGTCACTTCGTACAAACAATGAATGTTCTCAGAGTTAACCAAGCGTTTGGAATTTAATATAAAAACCCATAAACGGTTTTCTATAAACGCCTTATATCTATTACCGCCTTATATATGATAATTAGTGAAGACATAACAGAAAGGAACAAGTAATAATTATCTTACCCTGGATTGCATCCATGTTTTCTTTTCTGTTTCGCTCCCGTCAATTTCAGGCATACTGTTCGTTTTACTACGCATTCGTCCTGTTAAAATTCGATTAAAAACGAGTTGAAATCGACGGTATCAAAATGTGTAAATTGTAATGATACAAATTCATCCCAAGCGTAACTTCATGTATTGAGAATGTAATGGGAAGGTATCATTATTTTTAATGGCAATCAAACCCTCGTTTGCAATACGAAAACATATATTTATATATGATTTGAACGTGTCAATGGAGTGCTACGTTCCAACATCTGGTTGATTGGTTCCTCAGGATCAACAAAAACGAAGTTTTGAAACAAAGTTATGAAAAGTAGAAACAAAACTTGTCCATAACAATAACTTCATAAAATCAAAATGAGAACACCGATAAAATAGATAAATATTACAACGCAAATTTCACAATGAAACACCAAAATACAAAACAGAACATTAAATCTCTTTCCTAGCTTAGCTGCCGACCCGCGCGGACCGTAGCTCATCGCTGTTCAGTTATCAGATAAGCCCCTTGAGAGGGGAGGAAGACCGCTCAGTTGAAGAGTGTTGTGATTCATATAGTGCAGTGCTGTGAACGTTTTACTTATCCGAGCTATTGAAAAACAGTTTCCGCGGAGTACAGTTGACGCACCCGCGGTGACGTGTCCTTGCGGGATGCAAACAGTGCAAAACAGATTCAGTAGAAGTGTGTGGGTCGTACAAGCACAACAGTTAATACAACGACGGATCATGGAAACACCAACACACGTCGAGTTCCCTTCGTTACCAGAAGAGATGTCTTCAGCTTTGGAGTCGCTTAACACCTATTATGCTTATATACCTCATCATCTACATTTTTCAGATACTCACCAACAACAGCTTTATACATCTAGTCAGCCAGTCTACCACGATATCGTCCAGCAAACGTCACCGCATATGCAAGGTTCATAACCGACAATGCAGATAAGTAGCATGCATAAGCCTTCGCCAATGAGGCCAAGAATTCTGCTCAAAGGTATGCCGCCTGCGTTTAACTTATCTCAAAACAACCAGATTCATTCTCCTGACAAATTTCCAACCTATAACATTCCAACAGGGAACAGATTTTCAAACCCTTTCATTCGATCCCGATGCAGCCGAAACAATTTCCAGTGATCCCGCCCATTCAGAAGAATTGCAAATACCCCCAATACCTAGCCACGATTCACCCGTTCTTGCAGAACTACTAGAAAAAAGTAAAAGATCTGAAACATTCAAATTTCAACACAAGAATCAGAGGATCATATACAGAAGTTAAGGTCAACACAAACGATGATTACTTACACTTCACGAAGAAACCCATCAACAAAAGGACTATAATACCATACATATCGAGATCCAACAACATAAACTATTTCACTAGTATTAAAAAATGTACCTATATCATACACAGAAGATGATTCATTTCAAGAACTTGTCACCAAAAGCTATCCTCTAATAACAGCCACAGACACTGACACACTCAAACAGGAAACTGTGACCCTTGTGCGCAGTTATTCTTTCAAAAACCAATGCTGGGATGGAAATCTACAAACCGAGAAACTTCTTTAAAGAAGTAATCTCCGTATAAGAGCGACGTAATAGACCAAGTCCTGTGCAGTGCCGTCGATGTCAAGCTTACGGGCACACTAGAAAGAACTGCATTTATTCCCCATGCTGGAGCAAGTATTCCTGCAAAATACTGTACAAACAATGCGACAACGTGTGTACATTGCAAAAAGGCGTATCGTGTATCCAGTCGCGAATGCGAATCATATCTAAAAATGCTAACCCGAAAAAAAACCTTCCTTTGCACTAATTCCACCCAACATCAACCATTACAATACGACCTTACACAACCAACTCATTTCGTAAATATTTACACTCCCATTGAAACAACCTGAGTCACACAAATACCTCCATCCTTCACGCACCCTCCACCCAAAATCGCACGCAGTGCACTGCAAACGACCAACCATTCCAAAACCACACCAACCAAACTTACGCATATTATATTCATATTATTTAAAACCTACTTATCACCCAACTTATCCATACCCGCGCCAAATCAATCAATTAATATCTCAACAAATACATTTCCTTACTAACCTTATAAATCAAATTTTCCCAGCCCACACAAACTCAATTCTTCAATATTTGATCCACAAAGTAATACTAGTCTAATACTAGTCCCCAGCACCATATACTCCGCATAATATCGCGGAATGTAGATGGATTACAACCTAACATACATTCACTAGCACACTTTCTGCGTGGCAATAAAATTCATGCAGCTTACATCCAAGAAATGCACCTGAATCCCTCGATGAAGATTTACAATCCAGCGTATCAATTAAATCGCTTTGACCGCCCAAGGAAAAATGTAGTGGAGTCGCGATATTTGTTAAAAATAATATATAATACCACGTACGATCAGTAACCAAACAAATACTTTCGAAAATATAAGAGTAGTTATACAGCAGAACACACATCCTGCGCAAATATCCCACACACTATGCCAGGTGATATGGACATACTACTTACTGCCAACGAACCAACCCTCATTGTGCGTGTCTGGAAGACGAAACGTATAGTTTGGGGCAGAAGACAGAATTCTCCGACTGAAATGTCTCTCCTAAATGATATACAAAGACTAAATCTAACAGTTCATCCACCAGAAACCCCAACTTATTATCCTTATAGTCCAACAGTTCAGGCCGACTTTCTTGACTTTGGCATCTCAGACAGACATCAGTTGTGATATTCATGTTCAAACACACACAGCTCTTTAATCAGATCATCGCCCAATCATATTCTCTCTCGAAACATCACCCCGCGAAATCAGTCCCAGCCACCCTTATAATCTACAAAAGGTAAACTGGCCATATTATCAACTCCGTGGCACACAACTCCTACCACCACTACCATCGCTCTAAGCCACACAAGAAATAGACCAAGCAATCAATGTACTTACTCTGAGCATATTAGTTTTAACCTCCTCAACAATAGCGGCATATCTACAAAATATTATCCTTCACAAACGACATATAAGACCTCACTGGCAGAAACACGGATCTCCATTTCTAAGATCGCACCTGAACCTACACACCAAACGTGTGAGCCCTGCGTATTGAAATAAAGAGATCTGGAACCAATCAGAATACGGCGCTCCGGTCGGCAACGACTATATAAGACAACCAGAGTTATTAGATCAGTTACTGCTGCTACAATGGCAGGTTATCGCGATTTAAGTGAGATTAAAGTAGTGTTATAGTCGGCGCACGAGATGAATGGGGGCACTATGGGGCATAGCATCTCCGAGGTCGTGATGAAATTTGGATTTTCCTCTATGATCATTTCACGAATGTACCGTGAATATCGGGAATCCGGTAAAACATCAAAACCCCCGTTATCGCTGCGGCCGCAAAAGGATCATGCACTAACGAGACCGACGACTGAAGAGAATCATTACATGCGACAGAAGTGCAATCCTTCCGCAAATTGCTGCAGATTTCAATGCTGTGCCATCAGCATGTGTCAACGTGCGAACCATTCAATGAAACATTGTCGATATGGGGTTTCGGAGCCGAAGCTTTACGCCTCGCCTGTGCCCGACAACACCGACATTGGACTGTTCATGACTGGAAACACGTTTCGTAGTCTGACGAGCCTCATTTCACATTGTTTCGAGCGGAAGGTCGCGGGGATTGTTCAATCTAGTGAAGATTCTGTGATGGTAGTGTGCAGTTGGAGTGATATGGGACTCCTGATTCGTCTAGATACGACACTGGCAGATGACGCGTACGTAAGCATCCTGTCTGATCACCTGCACCAATTTACGTGCATTGTGCACTCCGAGAGACTTGTTCAATTCCAGTAGGACAATGTGACAGCCCATACGTCCAGAATTGCTACAAAGTGGCTTCAGGAACACTCTTCTGAATTTAAACACTTCCACTTGCCACTAAAATCCCCAGACATGAACATTATTGAGCATATCTGGGATACCTTGCAACGTGCTGTACAGAAGAGATCTCCAATCCCCTCGTACTCTTACGAGTTTACGGACAGCCCTTCAGGATGCATGGTGTCAATTACCTCCAGCGCTACTTTAGACATTATTCGAGTTCATGCCACGTCGTGTGGCGGCACTTCCGCGCGCTCGCGGGGGCCCTAAACGATATTAGGCAGGTGTACCAGTTTTTTTGACTCTTCAGTGTAAATTAAATGATACTTTAATTCTACTATTACGGTGATAGAATAATTTAGAAAGTGCGAAGAAATGCATTTTGGGCGGTGATATATAGCAGCTGGGAAGAGGGTGAAGGAAAACCTGAACTGTCCCAGGCGAAAGAGATTAGGAAACTAACTAGAGCGAGAGAAGCTTGTGCCATTCTATAGCACCAGTAAATCGTCGAGGAATTCACTACAAGTATAAGCCACACCATAAATAATTAACATCTCTACTACTCTTTTTTACACTCTAAATATAACATTTTGGTGCCCTTAAGACAATCTTACCCCATCTATTACGTCGGAAAACCAGGAAACGTTGCGGTGATCGAGTTGCTTATTATGGAATGACGTCTGATGAGCTCTGATTAATCGCCTGTTTCCATACACACGATATACCCGTTCGTTTGGTAAAAAAGAAAAGAAACACGATACCTCTATATTCAACTCAATCTGCTTCGACAGACGTAAACAAACGACGATGCTGTTCCCGTTTTCCTTCCTTGTCGGTAATGACGGGTCATGCAGAACAACGTTTCGACGGAGAACAGAAAGGCAACATCGAGCGGCAAGCGAACAAGTTTGCCCGCGGATTACGGGTTTCGAACCAAACGTCGGCGCTGGGGCCTTTGTGCTGAGAGCAAATCAAACACCGCCAGAGCCGATCGTTTTCCGAGCAGCTTTCGCCATGGGCGCCTCCTGCCCGGGGCGTCGTGGAAGAAATGCGAAGCTGATTGTAGACCTCACGCTCGGGCTCGACGAGATCGAGGAAGGGAGCCGAGAGTGGTCGACGCTCGGTAAAAGTCACACATCTAAACAAAAAAACTAAAATGACATTTTTGCGGAAGGACGGTTCGATGGGACCGGAGCCATTTATTTTCTACCTAAAAAGAAAGTTGTTTATTCCAGATGGAGGCAGTTCTTTGAACTATCTTCATTATATTTTTAGATGGAAAAGGGTGTAATTTTCTAAATATAGTTTGTTTCCTTAACTAAAAAAATATGAGTTTTGATATGAGTAACTTGTGCAGATGCCATGCCCCATCTCTCGGAGCCTCCTCGTCATTCTTCCCCTTCCTTTCCCCATCCACTCGAAAACTCCCATTTCCGCCTTCCTTCCCTCCTGGAACATTTACCTCACTCCCCCATGTAACTTGTGCATTGTTCGTGTGTGTGTGTGTGTGTGTGAGGAGAGAGAGAGAGAGAGGGAGAGAGAGAGAGGGAGAGAGAGAGAGGGAGAGAGAGAGAGGGAGAGAGAAAGAGGGAGAGAGAGAGAGGGAGAGAGAGAGAGGGAGAGAGAGAGGGAGAGAGAGAGGGAGAGAGAGAGGGAGAGAGAGAGGGAGAGAGAGAGGGAGAGAGAGAGGGAGAGAGAGAGAGTATGTGCATGGAGGGGAAACAGATTCTATTTCAATACTTTCATGCTACCTCAAAGTGACATTCAATGCAACTTATTCAAAGTCTGTTGGAAAGGAACACGCTTAAGCAACAGTAAATGAAATAACAAACCAGTAGTAATTGCTTTAAATGTCGAAACAACCAAACGTTTAATAATTCTTCTCACAAGTTGCACATATATCCTAAATACGTACAGATATTCTAATACATTCTCATAGATGCGTAAATTGTACATACATGAGTGCCGTAAAAAGCCTTTCTAAACTTTTCGGGTGAATATTTCTCTAAAAGCATTTCTTTTTACGCATTAAAATTGTTCGTATCTGCCAATAGAACATGCAGAATCTCTCATTAAAAATGTCTGTATTTTCAACGTTCACACAATGTTCCAGTTAACTACCGGAACCGATGTTTCAACTGATGTCATCTGATTGTCATGTCTGACTGTCATCTCATCAATTGATGTCACTGCTGACCGGGATCTCCTGGGTTCGAGTCACGACGGCGACAGGATATTCGACACCAGCTTGTCAGCTGGGTCGAATTCAGTTGCTGTCTGGAGGAGAGTTCTAACGGCCGGCTGCTCTGAACGGTAGTTTTCCGTGGTTTCTCCGACCAACACCAGGCGAATGCCCGAACAGTACCCTAACAAACGGGACGCGGACCGCGCGCAATCTTTCCTATCCCCTCCTTGTCCCATCCTCACACTCTGGCATGCATTACACTACACATGCCGGGCGACCGGTTGGGAGCTTAGAGCTCGACCCGGCTGGGATGGTGCTCCGCTGGTGGGAATAGCTCGTTAGGAAACCCCCCTTTAACCGTCTGTAGGTCGGCGCCAGATCTCGCCATACAGCGGGGGAAGACCACCGCCAACTCACGAGAAAACATGCACTACACTTACGGGAGTAATGACCTGAGTAGCCGCCGCGCCGGGAATCACTAACAATCAATCAATCGATGATGTTCCAGTCAACTGCTTTACTGTCCAGATGCAAACCGCAGTTAACAATCATTCGGTCTACGCATCGTTACAACCACCGAACGCAGATCCCGTGCACGAAGGCATTGACATCTCCTCTCCGCCCATTAATCACGCCCGCAGCGCTCCGCGAGAAGGCGGCGGGCGCGTGCGGCGATCAGTCACCGCGGGGCGGAGGGCGGGGCGGAGGGCGAAGCGGAGGGCGGGGCGGAGGGCGGGGCGGAGGGCGGGGCGGAGGGCGGGGCGGAGGGCGGGACGGAGGGCGGGGTGGAGCGGGGGGCCGGAGGGCGGGACGGAGGGCGGGGTGGAGCGGGGGGCGGAGGGCGGGGCGGAGCGGGGGGCGGAGGGCGTGGCGGAGCGGGGGGCGGAGGGCGTCGCGGCCGGTCGCCGAGGCGAAGACGCACTTGTCGCGCAACCTCCGGCGAGAAGTTCGTGCTCGCTCTGCAGCCTTCAATTTAACGCCGATTGGTTCCCGTATTCAAAGGCGGCGAGCCTCCGACAAGCTAGCCATAAATCAATAAAGTTGGAGTAAGTAAATGCCACATGGCTGAGGAGGAAAAGAATTCTTGAACTATCAGTGTTTGCGTGATAATAATCCTTGCAATCTAAATGTTAAGCATTGAAAAAGAAAAGCCGAACTTTTGTTTCGGTGACGGAGTATTGAATTGAATTGGATTATCAAAAACAAATGATCATTGGACGAAAATTGAACATGTTGTGTTTAGCCACTACGAACATGATAAAGAAATACAGTTTTTCTTACTAATAAGTATGTCTAAAAGTTTCGGAAAATAATTTTCAAAACTGATTTCATTTTTAACGACGGGAATTTCGTGTTCAGATTGTTGCAGTAAATCACCTGGCATTTCGTACGAAGGTAATAGAAAATTGTTCCTGAGTTCAGGATAAACTAATTTCACGGTATTGTTGTTATTATTATTATTATTTTATATTAGTTGTTACAGCATAATTATTAGCATAAATTGCTAATAATAATAATAATAATAATAATAATAATAATAATAATAATAATAATCAAACACGTTAATGTTTAGCCTTAAGATCTGAGTAAATAATTGGTATAAGTATTGAAATAAAACATGATTTATAAGTTACCGAAAAATTACAGAAGTGTTTCAAATATTTCTTTAAGCAATTGGCTTGTGATTTATTACCAGACAATTAATCAGTATCAATATGAGAAATGAAATATAAAAATTCATGCATAACTACACAAAAAGAACAAATGCACAGCAGAAAATTACCACATCCGTAAACACTTCTTGTAACTGATATAAGTGGAAAATAAGAGAGTGTTTTCTTTTGAAGAAATGACATATACAATTCACAAAAACCTAAATTTATAATCTCATCACAGCTTATAATTATACTATCATCAGTGGGTTGTGAAAATACATATGATATTTTATTTTCCTGGTAGTCTTGATTCGAAACTAAAAGAGGAAATCAATCCTTACCGTTCTGATAAACTGAGCCATTCAGCGCATACCATACAGTACTTTTTTACTCTGCCATTTAGTAGGCTTTTCAGTATAAATAGAACTAGTGGTGCTTCAGAATGGCCCAGACTTTCCCGTTATAGTTTTCTATTTCCTTTAGACTCTGCTAGCTATTCGGCCTTGCCACATTCTCTTGCCAGCTGCCATCCATCGCCACACAAAGTACATTTTTTTAAAAGCTCTCTTAATTTTTAGGTTTCCTAATAGTACAATCAAATTATTAGTTTAAGCATATTAAAAAAGAGTAACACCTCGTCCTAAATGAAATTTTCCATTGAAAACTTTGGAGCCGTTTCTAAGAAAATGGCGTTTAAGCGTTATTGTAAATTTGAAATGTGAACCTCTTTTCACAGAAAACTATTGAGTTACCAAAAACTTCATATGAAGTCGTTTCAAGTACATCTAATCACAAATGCAATAGTGATTACAAATAGCTGGAAATGTGCATAAAAAAGGTATGAGAGATTTTTTTACAAAAGGATATCGGTGTAATTTTTAAAAAAATAATACAGAAAAATTAACTTTTTCTCATATTAAACAGCACAATTAGCACTCTCTGTCGGAAAAGTTTGAAGACAAATTTGGAGCCGTTTTTGAGAAAATTTCAAAAATGTAATGATGGATGCATGTAAAATACCCCCAAATTTTAAAAAAGCTTTTCAAAATCTCAAAGCTTCTATTCGAGCCAATTCGATAGGATTTGCTTCAATTTTGAAAAATTCTACGCATGGTTTAGCGCTACTCGTAGTAGTGTTCAAAGACGGACAGACGGACAAGCGGACAGACGGACAGACTTACAGTCAGATGTTTTGAAAAATACACTTATGTATCGGGGGATCCCAAAACGTTTATTTCCGTTGAAATCTCGAAATCGATTATCAGCAGCATTACATACATTCCCTATATTACTCTGTATATACGTATGTATACGGGAGAGTGAAAAGTATTTCAGAGAGATGAAAGATGTCTCAAATCCTTTTATCTTTCAATTCGTCAGCATTCTTCTTTGCAATATATTTGTAAAGAGCCTAATTCACAACGAGTTCGCATATATTTCGTACATTGCGCAATATCAATAGGGAAATAAATAAATCTTAAAAATAAATTGTATTCGTGTGATGGACGAACCATGTGACAGAGTATCTGTATGGGTGACTTCGCAACTTATAACACTGGACCGTTATATTCGGATAGAATATGTTCGAGTTTCATGTATTCTTAACGTTTAATCACGAATTTGTCTGGCGGTTTCACACAATGGGTCACTGCTGTCTAAATTCTCTATGAGTACTCTTCTCTTTTAGGGTGAAGAACACTTCACTAGATCAAAAACATAGCTCTCCAAAAGAATATACACTTTCTTGAACACTGCATTACAAGCACCTTCACAGCTTCTGTGAGGAGCTTGTAACAATACAGAATCCAGTCGGCCCCTCTGTACTTGCATTGTGAAGAGACGCAGGAAGTACTCGCACTTGATAAATGGGGAGAGAGAAAGAAAGTAACTTCAAATGGTATGCAAATAATCAACTTTCTTGAAAAAAATGTTACAAGTCTACAAGGGCTAAAACAGTACAAAAAGAAATTGATAATGCTTTTGAAGAGACTTATGTTAGAAATTTTCTGTATACGATATTAAACAAATGAAAATATCATTAATAATGAATTATCGAAAAAAAGACAATTTAAGAAGTAGTGCAAACTACTTTGATTGTTTACCAGCACTTAACAAAAATTCTAAATCAGCACTTCGTTCATCTCAATGGAACCCGAGGCAGTTTTTCAGGAGAGGGAAGGGTTAAAAACCTTCTTCGCATTTTTTCTTCTTCTGAAAGACACTACCAAATAAAATATTTGTTTTGAAATTTGGAGAACAAATATAATTGTTGAGTTAAAAGCAATGGGGAAATTTATTTTGATCGAGTTTTAAAGTACGCGTACTTTTAAGCGACGCTAAAACAAGTGACGTCATACGGTAAGTTCTGAGAAGGAAAACTCAGCATTTACTCCAATCGCATGGCAATCGCCTTTATCACAGAACGCCCTTGGGGAGAGAAGTGAATTTATTTTTTTACAGCTTTTATCCAGCCGACAGCTGGTTACCCTTTATGTCCCAATGGGACGCATATTCGGCCATACACTAGACCAACACATTTGCGGACTCTTCTGATCTGGGGTCAGCAGAACTCGAGGCCCTCCGCGACAACACATACATGAGAGACAAAAGACAAACAGCTGTATCCACGGCGGGACTCGAACCCGCGATGGCTCGGACCAATGCGCCGAGTTGGCACACGCTCTTAGCCATCTCGGCTATCCTAGTCGGTGGAAACGTTTATTAATGGAGCTATGACGGCAGGAGGTGAGGATGTCCTCTTCTGAAGAGTCTTCTAGAAACTTCTCTTAACTAGAGAACGCGTCGCGTCATGTGCGGCGAAAGATGTCACTCTACGGCACTTTAACAAAGTTCAGAGCACATGTGGGCAAAGCATCTGGAGTACGATGTTCTCTTGCACGATGGCTGGCGGAGCCAGGAGAAAAACGAACAGATGGATCATTCTCTTCTATCTCATTGCAATTTGAATGTTTCATTAGAAGTTCACGCGTTTGGATGTCATCTTCCTCTTAAGAAATATTTATGAGTAGCCAATGGATTAATTGATTGATTTTTCCTGGCGCTTCAGCTGCTAAGGATATTAATATATTCGTCTATTGCATTTTTTTATCACGAGAGGTATCGCTGATCTTCTTCCACTGAACTGGGATATTCGGCGCCGACCTCCACGTGTGCTTCATGGGTTTTCCTCAACCAGATATCTCCCACTACTGCAGTCGAGACCGTCCTAAGCTCCCGACTGGTCTTCCGACACATGTTGCATTATAGTGCATGTAAGTGTGTGTATAAACAAGGGGTAAGAATAGGACAATGATGAGGGAACGAAAGAACGCGCGCGGTCCATGGCCCCTATATTAGAGTATTCCTCCGACATTCGCATGATGTTATTCAGAGAAAAAACAGAAAACTGCAAGTGAGAGAGGCCAACCGATAGAATTCACCTTCATACAGCGGCTGAATTCCACGGAGTTCTCTTGCTGGTGAGGAAAATCTTGGCACCGTCGGTAGTGGATCCCTAGGACCTCCCGGTTAGAGGCGCTGTAGTGACATCAGTTAATGCCCTGAAGCATCTACGCCGTTCGCCATTGGATGAGACGTTTAATCAAGTTCCGATCCGATCAAGTTCCGATCAAGGGTAGTTTCAAGAGTCGCTCGACGGCGAAGCACCTCCACGCATCAGAACCGCACAGCAGAACAGCTGTGCTCGGGCATCCCCGAAGACTCAGCTTGGGCTCTGACAGATGCAAAAGACAAGTTCGGTCTACGGCGACCTTTTAATATTGCTGACCACCGCGCGCCGTAGCCCTTCCGACCGTCATTGCCAACAACTACCTCGACAGCCACCACCACCATGCACGGATGCCGTCGCATTGATAGTACGTGTTTCCAATAGCGTTGGCGACAATGCTGCCATAACAACTGACACCTCCACCTCCACTGCTGCCATCTCCATCCTCCTGATCTTCTCTAACGCCTTCTTGGCGGTCACCGGCGACGCCGAAGCCTCTGCCAACGCCGACACTTTCGCTACTACCGTCGTCACTACCTCCACCACACCATCACCAACACTTACAGGACTGTCAACGACACCCTACAGCCCCAGCTACCTTCACCACCACCTCCGCTTCCGACATCGCTGTCACCACTGTGGCCACTACCACCATCACCAGCACCAGCGTCTTCGCCGCCATCGCCACCGCCAGCCACCATTGTTCCCGCCTCCATCACCACCACCATCACCATCCTCAGCACTGCTTCTGTCGCCGCCGCTGTCATCGCCACCACCATCCGCCAACTCCACCACCATGGTCCTCGCCACCACAATGTTGTCATCCCCACCACCACCATTACTACCACCGCTGTCGTCGTCGTCGCCGCTGCCATCGCCATCGCCACCACCGTCGTCCCCGCCACCTCCCGCGTCGTCACTACTACCACCGTCGTCGCCGCCGCCACCGCCGCCGCCGCCGCCGACTCTTCTCCCGGCCGAGTCACGGTTGACCGCGTGGCGCGACCCACCGGGGTCTGCGCACTCCTCCGTGGTCAAAGACCCGCTCAAGGTAGCCGCATCCGCCTCGCGCGCCGTCGCGCCGCCTCCCGCTCCCCCTGGCCGGCCGGCCCCGCCCCGCCCCCCGCCCCCCCCCCCTCGCCGCCTCCACCGCTCGCGCGCTCGTCGGTGGCGGCGGCGGCGGTGCTGCGAGAACGCGGCGGCGCCGGTGTCTGCGCTAGAGGCGACGGCGACGGTGGCGGAGGCGGAGGCGGAGGCGGAGGCGGAGGCGGAGGCGGAGGCGGAGGCGGAGGCGGAGGCGGAGGCGGCGCTGAGGGCACCGGAGTTAACTCGCAATTGGAATCTGCCCCGTGGAGCGAGTGGTGGAGGAGACGACAGGAGATGCCGTTTCAGGCGACGGCGTTGGGTACAGAGAGAGAGCTATAGATTCATATTTGAGAAACATAAGCTGAGGGCGGTTTTTGACAATGGTTTTTGTCCGTGGAGACGAGAAAGGCGGTGCCGGAGAAATTGTGAAGACGAAATTCGAAAGGACATAGACCTAACTAGAGGCGTTTTAGAGTGTTTACAAGTAGTTGTAAAAATTGAAATGAAGTCGGTGATGGAGTTCAATACAGGAAGCAATGACTAACCGAGGCAAGAGGCCGGGGCGTAAGCAACGCAGAAGTGTATGGAGTAGTGAAGACGAGGTACAATGGAAGTACCGAAGACACTACTGGAGGCGACGGCAAAAGCGAAGACGACAGCAGCGCGCATGTAACAGACGCAGCAAGGGATTCGGTCGTGATAGGCACGGCGTGGATGATACATCATGGGCGACTATTTTGGCTACATTCGAAAAGAGCGTCGTCATGGCCCCGGAGATGCTCGCGGTGGCTGCGGTGACGACTGAGCTGGTGTTAGTGTTGGTGGCGGTGGCGGCGACGACGACAGCAGCAGTGGTGGTGGGCAACCGTGGTGCGCGCATTCCTACGCCCGGCGGCGGCGGTGGCGGTGGCGGTGGCGGTGGCGGCGGCGGCGGCGGCGGTGGCGGTGGCGGTGGCGGCGGCGGTGGCGGTGGCGGCGGCGGCGGCGGCGGCGGCGGCGGCGGCGGCGGCGGCGGTGGCGGTGGCGGTGGCGGTGGCGGTGGCGGTGGCGGTGGCGGTGGCGGTGGCGGTGGCGGTGGCGGTGGCGGTGGCGGTGGCGGTGGCGGTGGTGGCGGCGGTGGGGGCGGCGGTGGGGGCGGCGGAGCCGGCGGTGGCGGTTGCACGCGCGAGCTCTCGCTCTCGGCGCCACGCCGGTCACCGCCGCCACCGCCGCCGCCACCGCCGCCGCCACCGCCGCCGCCGGACGCATGTCCTGTAGCACCGGCGGCCGTGACGAGCTGTTGCGGGGGACCGGGAGTTTCAGCGCGTGGATGACTGGGCACTCCGAGGATTTTGCACCGAGAGGAGTATTGGCATGCAGCGCTCACAGGCACCTGAATGCGGCACCAGTCATCATTCCCTTGGGGGTAAATAAGGAAATAATAATGAATGAGTCGACGCACTGAAGAAATATAAAGATGTTCGGGTATCACAGCAAATTATGGCCAATCAATACGTTAGTCTCATACAAAAAGACCACTGTAATTTAGTAATTTGAAGATACAAATGACGGGAAGTCTTGCATCGTACAAGCATTTCACCACGAAGTAAATATGACGATTGTTTGTAATTCATAAATATATATAAAATGTTTTTCATTTCATAAAACGAAATGAAATGTCAGTTTTTAAATCAATTTCTCTGACGAGTTTGCTGATTGTCATATTCTTGAAGCAATCCAATATATGTGAATAAAATAAGAACATGCAGAACAAAAAGTTAAGAAATGTGGCTATTCAGTGGTTATCGTTACGCAGAAATTTTATATCAAATTTTAGGATAGCACATAAAATAATTTATCACATGGTAAGTGCTGTAACTGGCATCTGTTTTCCCACTTAATAAAACATTCCAGACTAACCAAACAACTGGCATGGATCCGTTCATTCTTTGTACCTCATGTTGCGGAAGTACGTCACACATAGTACATACGTCTAGTTCAAAATGCTGTATTACACACCTAGGATGCTCCACTAACTGACGCGAGTAGAACTGTCATAAAACGTTGTGATGGATCTTTGGGTGGAAGTACACCATAAATTATGTTATGACATCTCAACCTCCATTTTCATTCATATCGCTGTTATCGTTTAATGAAAGAATGGTAAGAGAGGTATGAAGTATATCCGTGAATGAGAGTAAACTGTGAATGATTGACGAAGGAAATGCGAATAATTACTCTGCAAATATACTACCTATTACTTTTTCCTTCACAATCCTTGCAAGTAATAAAAATTTACCTTCTCGAAATCGTCTCACAACTACGTACTGTCTCTATTCCGAAGGATTGTATGCGGTCATATTGCAATCATAAGCACAAGGTTTTAATAAATTTAACGATGTTCAAGACGAATCTGAGACCACCGCTGCCACTAAATCGCGAAGGCATCCTCTGAGGTTGTATCTCTAACACTGGGAGTCCCTGAACACGACTAGAGCAGGATAACGTCACACTCCTGACGTCCATGCGTGGAGGTCTCCGATCGCGAGATCTGCTCGCGGTGCGGCTTGGCCTGGCGATGGCGACGGAGTATCAAACCAGTCGCGCGTATTTTTATCACATCGTCGCCCTCGCTGACGTCGTCGCAACGAGCACGTAATGAGAACGAGGAAAATGACGGGTCGCGCGATAAAAAAAACCTTCACGCCTACTGCAAGGTCGGCCACAAAGCGTTTGGCCCCGTGTGAAAACAAATGGTGTGTGTCGGCGTAGTTTGCCGTAAAACAAATCTGAAGTATTCAACCGTCAATACTCCTCAAATATCTTTTATTATAATCAATTTCATTATCTTTTGTGCTTTAGGTATGATTTTTGCCGATGGTATCTTGTTCTCCCCTCCTTGGAGGAAGTATCCAGAGCAGCTTCTACGAAGGGGGAGTCAATGGAAGTCTTGCAGAGCCCTTTCAAGAACGATGTATAATCGTTACATCCGTACCTTTTTGTCAATAATAATTACGTCATTTCTAATGTCTATTATTTTACTGGTCCTTCTAGAGTGTGTACTACGTTAAAAGAATGACATTTTATTTCTCTAGAGTCTATTCTTCTCTTTTTTATCCACTTATCCACAAATATTTCTTGCCATTACACTCTCTCCAATCATCAACTACCCTAATTTAACGTATACGGTTTACTATAAGTATACGTGAGAATGACCCAAAAAGCTGCTATTATCGATGTCAGATGTGACGAATTCCCTCATATATTCATGAAGCTACTTGAATATTCTACGTAATCTTCCTATCACCCAAAGAAGTGCCTTGTTACGTTTTTCAGTATGGATACCAACAGAAAAAATTGAGCAACTTAATTATATCCAACATAAGTACCCATATGTGCCAGACAATATTTCTCTTTACGTCTATTTTTCCTACAGATGGCCGTTTCGAATTGAATGTGTTTCTGGCCAAATTTACTGTACAAATAGAACAAATTTCTGAGTAGAATTTCTACCATTTAATGTTACTTCACAACAAATATCCACAAATAAAGTAGCAAAGTCATTTCAGAGAAGTTATCATGTACACGGAGTTGGTAAGACATAAACGTGACGGAAATCTGAAAACATATTTTATTATTCATTTTGGACAAGGTTATTACTTAATCACTGTAATAATAATCATTGACTGGACATAGTTTATTACATGATTTCTTTCGACTCATTTTAAGTTTTTTTTTCCTTAATTGATTAAACTATAGTTCTAGGGTTCAATATATAAATTATTTAACTTCTAGCTCAGTCCACGGGTTCCAAATGGGATCGATAACGACCCACTTAGGTGTCGATGAAATTTTAAAGCGGATCAATGTAAATTAATGGATCTTGGACTTGGGTAGTAGTCTAATATGAAACCCCGGCTGATTCATGTAATAAATATGGATATCCTGTTGAAAACAAAAAATATTAATGAAATTGAGACTTAATTATTGTCTGATATAAAACTACAAAACATTTAATAATAATAATGATAATAATAATAATAATGATAATAATAATGATAATAATAATAATAATAATAATAATAATAATAATGATGATGATGATGTTTGCGCCACGGAGGATGCATGTTCGAGTCCTGCGTAGTCATAGTCGAATTTGCGACTGTCCCTCACCTCTCATCATCATCCTATCATTTCATAATTCACACTTCAAGGCTTAACAAACTTGTCGTACTGAGAGATACAGCTGAAAAGCTGATGCTGGAAAAATCACACACGTCAATCGTGTTGGTCAGTAATGGCCTATTCGCCTATAATAATAATAATAATAATAATAATAATAATAATAATAATAATAATAATAATAATAATAATAATAAACATTATATATTTAGACTTCTTTGGTATTCATTGTTAATCGCTCGGGTGTTTAGAAAATTCAAAATTAGAACTAGGTATTTACAATGTTGCTCTATAGCCTAAGAAAATACGTATTATGCGCAATACGCACTGCAGAAACAGTATGATTAGTTCTTAAATACACGCAAATTTTTCTGGCGAATTCTTTTGTGAACTCTAGCATCCTCGTTTGAAAGTGATTTCTTCTCAGAAACGCACATTCTATTTACGAGAAAGCGAAGAAGAGAGAGTTCTCCCAGACAAGCTGTGATTTTTAGAGAAACCAAATGCACTAAACATACATAACTAAAGGCATAAATTGAAGTGAGAATAGCAATTATCAAACTGAACAAATACTTAATACCTCTAAAATTACTTTGGAGTTGTACGCGAACTATTAATAAGTATCTTTTAAAATTCGTATTGTTGATCTCATTGGCCTCAAGGAAGTAACAGATATGAAACTGCAGTTTAAAGAAAGACTTTGAGGATGAATACGTCAAAATATTAGGACACAGTCATCATATCTACATAAAAGATTATGTTTCTGTCTCATAAATAGCCGGATTTTAATATCTTAGGTAATAATCAAATAAAAGATTTTCGTACGTCAAGTTGGCGTCAATAGTCCAGAATGATGTAATCAATAACAAAACCGAAAATACTATATTTATGCAGTTGAGTTTACATCACCCGAACTACGTCGCTCTCTCTCTCTCTCTCCGAGTGTTGAATTATATGGTATTGAATTATATTGCCTAATTATGAGTAATTTGACTACGCGGGTTAATAAAACTAACATTATCTGTAAAAAAAATTCTTTGACGTTGTGCTTCAATTCGGTTTTCACTTAATACAATACTGCTATTAAGATAACTGCCATTCCTTGTACGGCAAATTATATACGCGGAGAAAGGAGACGCGTGAGAAAGTTTCTGTCAGTATTTACAACGTTTAAAGTTTTTCTTTTGTTTTATAAGGGAGTACTTCAAAGAGAGTACAATTTCATCCTTATTAATAAAGAGCATGTATCCTAAAATAAATTCAATAATCTCATTAAAATTGAGCAATATTAATTACTGTACAAATATTTTGTTGTGAAACGAAAAAAATTGAGCAAGATAAAACGTAAAAATCGTTATTGTCATTTATTTTCCTGACAAACTAAAATAATTTAGCGTATCAAATTGTTATGCTCTTTTTTACGTGTTATGCAATAAATGAATATTATAAGAATTACTGTTTCGTAGTAAATGATATTTTTAATGTCTTTACACGAAAAATAAGTCATTTGTGATACATCGTGTAATCTTCAGATGAATATCATCGTTTTCCCGATGTCTGAAACAAAAATAAAAGAAAACAACTTATAGTGGATTGTGTGAACGAATCATTTTTCTGATATTGTTCTGGAGATAGTTTGGAAATAGCATCCGTTATTACAAGCGTTGAACATTTCGAAAATTTGTTATCATGTCAGAATACTTTTCAAATCGCACCTAATATAGGCTAGCAATGAAATGATGGAAACAGATCATTAGCGATCGATAAGCACTTTATCTACTGTCAGACACACAATAGAAATGATCAATAACCTGAGTAATGACCTGAGTAATAATGTGTATCTTTTTGATTTCATTTTTTAAATTTCAAAAAGTAATCCATAAAAATATAAAAGAAAAAGAAAACCTCCATTGTCATCTGAGCATTTTTTCTTTTTTAAAAAAAATCTTCCTTCTGAACTACGAAAATAACACGCTTCGCCCTCTTCTACTCTGAAAGACAGAAATACCTACTACAAGCAGCACCTCTCATTCACCCCTCGTCAGACACAACAGCTGAAGCATCTTTCAAAATAATTCATTTTCAATAGTCCCACCTAATCACAGAACGGGCGCAATTAGAGGTCTTCGCCGTATCAAAGGCAGCGCGCCGCGCTCATTCATGAAAAGTCGAGAGCTTTCCGTGAGAGGCTCTCGCTTTCAGACGGGGGAGCCGGGACGCCCCCACCGCCGCCGCGGGCCCACGAAACGGGATTAACACAGATATCACCGCGGGCAGTGTCGATGCGGATAACCTGTTCCCGGAGATACAATCAGCATATCCAGTTTTGAAAGAGTCGGTATTACGGCGAGAAAACACGTATAAAAGATACGTGAGTGAACCTTATCGGGACATTCATATCGGATGCGCGCACAGGCAGTGCGTTGTTTGGAATAGGGGGGTTGCCGTTCACGTCACACGTTCTCGACATTAGAGTACTAACGGCGAAGAAACAGTCGAATAGAGATGCAAACAGAGCTATGCACGTTTTAGGAAGAAGTTCTTAGGAGAAGTGAAGTCGGCCAGCCCATGTTATATCTTTAAGATGTAATAGTGGAGTTGACGATTTGCATTTATTATATGACTCACGGCTATTCGCTTTCAAAAGCACCCGTTATCTTCGGTTCGCTGATTATGTCAAACTCACACATTTGTACGCGCCAGACGAGGAAACGTTGATTTTTAAAATTGGCTACAAATTGCACATCAACACGAAGTAATGAATAAATTACTACAGATAAGATTGATTGATTTATTACTAGTGATTCCGGGCTGCTAAAACGATTAGTCCTGTAAGTGTAGTGCATTATTTCCTGTAACACAGATATCTGAACACTGAATTGCTCCCGGTGCTACAGACAAGCATTCATTCTATTAGTGTTAAGTTACTGTTAATACTCAAGTGATAGCGTTAGTCAAACCGATGTAAGTAACATCAGAACTAGCGTGCCCTAGATTTCTTTTAAAGAAAAAGGTTACAAAAACTCGCTTGAGAAGGAAAGTCGAACGAATTTCTAAACGAAAATCTTTAAATTAAAAAAATGTATAAATGCTGTACCAGTTTATGAAATGTTAACTTATTTTTACAATAAACAGCATTTCGAGTAAGGTCTGCCACACGAGTATGTTCGAATACGGGTATATCTTTTCAAGTTAGAAAAAAAATGTACCAGCATCTTCTCCCCGTATTACATGAAAAAGAGTTTCTGGTTCACTTAATTAGGAAACGCGACCATGCGATCACGTCCTATTTTAGGCAGTCACAACCTTAAACCTTCGGCCGGAAGTCAGTTTACCATGTGCTCGCTGTTAAAATAACGCAAATGACCTCCTCAGTTTGCAACAGCTCGAAGAAGTTTCGAAACGTGCATTAACTTGCGGTTATATGTAGGCTGCCACGAAATTCAAACTACGGAGACTTTCTACAGCAATAAATGCTAAAATGGTAAACGAGGAACATGGTGTTATTGGTGGTGTTATTTTTCACTTGAAATGTCTCACCTGTATATTAGATAAACGTATTGATTTTAACTTTCCGACAATGACGCGTATGTACATTATTTTTTTATTCGAGTAACACAATCCTTTGATGGTTTGTTTCAAAAGAAATTCACTTCAGTTTTCCATCGGTAATAAGAAACACTGGTTTTCGCATGATTAATAAGAATATCATTACCGCCTTCTACAAGGAAAAGAACACAGGTTTTAGTTTGCAAATCATTCGTGTTGACGTCCATTTCGCATTGAACATAGCATGGTCAGAAGTAGGGCCCTGAGTTTCGTCGTCGCAATCGAGAGAATAGAGGTCAGTAACTCTAACCCAATTATTATTCAAGATACACAAGTGGCACTGGTATATCTCGAATACTAGCTAAGTCGTTTAGTAGCTTCTTATTTACAATGATGTTTCTGCAAATATAACTTCAACTATTTCAGAATGTTTTTTGCTTAGGATTCTGTATGTTCCAGGTAGATAATGATAATTCGAAGAACAAGAAAGGAACATTTTACTTTCTCCTCTTCAGATCATCCCAATATTTATTTATGAAGCGTTACAACGGCAAACAAACTAGAAAATAATTTGAATTGAGTTTTCTTACAGACGCTGCTTTTAATTCAATATTGTTTGTAGTCTCAACAATGTTATTTCAGAATTAAAGTTCCAGTTACAATTTAGTACGATAATGACGGTAGTCTCCGGCTGCTGTTCGAAGAGGATGGATTGTCTTACTAAGTTGCAACTGGCATGGCCAATTTTCGAAGGGTGTGTACAACTTAAGGGGATATGATCCAGTAAAGAATTAACTTCTTGTGAGGTTAATGTGCAAAACTGTAGACATCTTGTCCAGAAAACATTTTTTCTTGTGATAAAGTAAACATTTTACGAGGGCATTTCAAACAAGTATTTTTCATTAGAAGTTCCGTTTGTAGATAAATGTATTTCAAGGGTTTCAATTATTCCCTTGAAAGTTAATATTACTGTAACCTTATGTTAGTTCTCCAAACGCAACATCACGGTAGTATTGCCGGAGACAAAATTCTCTTTCAGTCTCTACAGACTGAAAATCAAAAAGCACACAACAATACAATTAATAAAAACAATAAAAATAATAAATATAATAAAATAATAGATATAATAAAATAATAAATATTATAAAATAATAGATGTAATAAAATAATAAATATAATAAAATAATAATTGCAATAAAAATAATAAAAATTAACATATGAAATGAACAATTAAAAGAGGAAGATAACGCAATAAAAAGAAATCGTGACTCCATCTTTTTCTCAGTCACACAAATCAGCGCTCACCCCCCTGGAGTAAAGAATCTTTGTAAATGTAAGGTCATTGCTTGGTATTCGATATATACTCAGTTTTGTTTATTGAATACTACAGAGGGTACATAGATACATGGTATAATATATTGTCTACTTCTAGATAATTCTGGTTCAAGAATCGTAGAGAAGTTAAAAGATAACTTAGATGTAGCACATACAGTGTCATTGATGTGGCGTATTAAAGCCAGTGACTCACAGACCTGGTAAACCTCTTATTCACTACTCAAGAATAGATAGTTTCAGGGATTCTTAAAGCAGATTGTGAGATATTAAATTTACGAATGGTCAGACATTTCCAGACGATAGAATGATTTTTCTCGTTATTGCCCCAAGCCTTTGAATGGTTCAATGAATAAATAGAAACTGCACATCGACAACGAATAGAAAATGCGATCGACATGTCGGTGAAGAACAGCAGCTACAACAAGACCACCGCCAAAAGCAGCATAAACACAGCGCCGCCCAAATGTGAAGCAGGTTCTGCGCCCATCCGTGGCCTCCCTCCGCTCCCTTTGTCGCGCCGTGTGGGGCCGGCCGCGGGGCCGGGGCGGCGCGACTTCGACTCCCCGCGAGGGCGGGAGGCGCGGCGCGGCGCGGCGTGGGCGTCCCCGCTCCGCCCCCCTCCCTCCCTCCTCCCCCTGGGGGCGGGGGGAGGGCGTGAGCGCCGGCGCCGCGCCGTCGCGTCGGGCGCGAGCGAGCCAGCGAGAGCGAGCAGGCGGTCGGGCGGTCGGGCGCGCGAGGTGTGGCCGCAGCCGCGGCTAAACCGGTAGGTGCAGCGGATGAACGAGAAGACGCCTCGCCTCTCGCGCCGCCGCCGCGAAGGAGCGCGCAGCAGAGAACGGTAATGAAGCGACACCACCGCCGCCGCCGCCGTGCCTTCGGAGAGCAGGAAGGTCATCGGGGCCAGCAGCCCTTGCCGCCCGCGCCGCCCGCGCCGCCGCCACGAGCCGAGAGGACGAAGACGGCGCGGCGAGGACGGGAACCCGGCGGGCACCCGCGCCGGGCGGTGGACCACGTGCGCGGTTTTAGGGGCCCTAATTCGCCCGATGCCTACCATCGAGGGAGTCTCGTCCGCACTGTTTCAGCGATCACACTTTCATAGGTAATACCGCGAGAGATCGTCGATAAATCCCCATTATAACTCGCGAAGCGAGAAGGCGATTTATCTGAGGATTTCCAAAGAGAGAATTGTACTTAATAGGACTAGTCTGCGAATGAAATAATGTTCAACAGAGTTCCTAAATGCACTAAATGTTGTAAATAACTGAAAGCTATGTAAAAATCATAGAGGTTTCGTTAGAGGTTTGTACGCAAGCATTTTAAATGTAAAGGCGAATTGCGTGTCTACTTGCACTCCATAACAGCGGTGCTCTATAACAAATATATAAATCCGCGTTTCCTTCCCATATTTTTTGTCGTCCTTGGAAGCGGAAGCTCTTCTGAGGGAGTACTCTACGACGATGATGTCGCTCTAAACAGCCATCCTGAGTGCAGCGAACGAGAGATCCTACGTTTCCAGTCCCAAAGATGGCAGATTTTGCTACATAATTAGATCAAATTCAGTTGCCGCATGGAAGAGAACTCTAGCGGCTCGCTGCTCTTCTCGTTCAGGTTCAATCCCTCTTCTCGTTCAGTTCAATACCAGGTGAGTGTTGGAGTAGTACCTCGTAAACGGGACACGAAGCGTGCGCGATCTTTCCTTCCATTTCAACGTCCTCTCTCCTTATACACACACACAAACAAACACACACACACACACACTGCAGTACAGTAGCACACTTATCGAGAGACTAATCGGGAGCTTAGAGCTTCTCCCGACTGCCAACTGGGGCGGTACTTCGCTGGGGAAGATACCTGGAGGGGAAAATTCGTTCATCGAGAGGAGAGGAACACCGCCACTTCCCGGGATAAAAACATTAATCGCTCTAAGGGGCAATAGCTGTTGACGTGCCGGAGTCAACTAATCAATCAACACAGAAACAGGTTTTTGCAACGACAAGGCTTGGAAAAAATCTCCGGATTTCTGCAATTCAAATTGGTTCTTTCCCAGAAAGATACAGTACATGTCGGATTCATGAACGACAGTATATAACTCAAACTCACTTCTTGAGAGGTTCTAGCCTACTCTACACATGTAAAATTAACAAGGATTTTATTCACATTATGAAAGAAAAAGTTCACTGAACCATGTATGTCATTTAGTAACTGTAATAAGACACTCTCGAGAATGCAGTGACAGAGATCAGGAGATTAAAAGAATATGAGGTTCAATGCATCTTAAGCTTTTTACCGTCCAATGAACGCACGTTACGTAATTTAATGCAGTAGGAGTAGCTGTCATGAAGAGACAACTTTAATTCTTGTTCTCGAGTCTCACGGTTCTTAATTGTTTTTCCTCCTACGTAGCGCGGAGGTGACTGGCGAGTAATTTCAATGTGACGATGATACATGTAGTTTGAACGTTCAATACTAGTATCGTTGACAGATCTGGACCGTAATGAGGAGAGTGTGGCCGCTATATATTTACGTCTATCACAAGCAATAACTGATCGAAGGAAAGAGTGTTTTCTTGAACCTCACTTACTCTTAGCCACAAGTTATATGAAAATGTATAGTTTAATCCGAGAAACAGGCACAATAACAACAAATTTTAAAATAGAATGTACGATTAAATTTAACATATCGAATAAAATGTAATTCATAAGAAAACATCATGGTATTAGTTGTAGTTTGGTCTGAGGTAAAATATATTTGATGTTATTCGAATGCAACACGGTTAGTGCGTATTTCTATTTACTCTACATACGAGTACATTTGTAGCAACTCAGTCAACTATCACACGTCATTGGAGTCTATTTCTAACAACATTCATCACCTTCACGGAATGACGGATGTACGAGAACTTTGTGAGTTTTGTAATGGCTGGCAGTTCTTTTATGAGGTCCGAGTTAACACGATCATAAAACTACACCTACCAGCGGCCAACTTCTTTTGAATTAGTGGTTGGCACAAGTAAGGCGTTGTGTAGTCAAGTAATGAAACGACATCATGTGCGTGCGAAATCTTGTGATATAGAATCCTTGACTGGTGAACAATAAAGTCACCGAAACAATTGACAATTTTTTATTTTATTTTATGAAGGATTACAGTACATTAGCTTAAAACGTCTCTCGTCTCTTCACTAACTTTATATATCAGCGTGCACACAATTTGTAAACTATTTTGAAACACAGTATGTATTATGCCTAGTGCTCTGGAATTTCACTGTAGTCATGTTTTACGTTTTTCACATGCCACGCACGTATTACCACACATAGTGTATAAATGTATCTCCAAATTTTAACGCGTGTAAAAGCTAATATTTGATTTGGTTATTTTCTTATCTTTGTTATCGAATATGAAAATTGTAATAGCTGTCGTTTCCAGAACATTTTAAACCTTAGACAGGCTCTAGTAGCAACGAAAATGATCACACTAAACCAACAGGTCCCAGATACTTATCATGTCGGCCTAATATATGTAAGAATACCTTTACATCTCTCAGTGAAATGGCTCACACTAAAATGTATTGAAACAAAGACAGTGTAATATTTGCAAAACATTAGTAAATTCCATTCATACAAACATGAAGTGACCCATATAAAAGTAAAACGTCGTAAGTCGCGGCTGATAATACTGTGTATGATTCTGACGATGCCTTCCGAGCTCATTGTGGTTCCCAGCGAGTCCAGAAGGCAAGTAAGAGCGGGGACCCACTGCGCACCTTGGGAGCGCGCGCGACGGGAGCGAGAGAGAGAGAGGGCAAGAGAGAGAGAGGGTGGAAAGGAGCGCCGAGCGAGAAAGAGCGCAGTCCGCGCGAAGGAACCGGCGGAGCGAGATCTCCAGATGAACGAACGAACGGACGAGAAAGACGCGGGCCCAAGGAGGAGGCTCGCGGCGGGGGCGGGGGCGGGGGCCGCGGGGCGGGAGCGCGCTAACAACAAAGACCAACGACACGGAGCGCGCCGCGGGCGGCGAGCGGGGCGGCGGGGCCGGGCGGCGGCGGCGGAGCCCGTGCGTAGAACGTGGGAACGCGATCGAGGCCCCGGCGAGGGAGGCGGCGGCGGCGGGGGCGGAGGAGGAGGTAGGGACGGCGCGGAAGGCAGGGGTAGAGGCGGCGAAGGCGGTGTGGACGGTGACGGCAGAGGGATAGCAGGAGGAAGAGCGTGGGTGATGGTGGATGGAAGCGGAGGGATGGTGGGAAGCAAGGAATGGGGAGAGCTGAGAGGGACCGGTAGCAGTAGTGAGCAGGAAGGGAGGGTAGGGTGTGGAGAGAAAGGAGTGTAGGGAGAAGGAGAGGGCTGGGATGAGGTAGGTCGGGAATGGTGCAAAGGGGTGGCGAGAGGTGTGGATGCGGCTGAGGCGGATCAGCAGAGGACACGAGAAGGGCAAAGACGAAGGACTGAGCGAGGTGGGTGGAGAAGGAGGGTGAGCGAGGGCAAAGAACGGGCGTCGAGCAACGGCGGCTGCGATAGCAGCTGATATGGCGGCAACAGAAGTGATGGTGTGGGAGACAGGGGGCAATAGGGGGCAAAGGGCGGCAGTGGGCTGCAGTGGGCTGCAGTGGGCTGCAGTGGGCTGCAGTGGGCTGCAGTGGGCTGCAGTGGGCTGCAGTGGGCGGCAGTGGGCGGCCGTGGGCGGCCGTGGGCGGCAGTAGGCGGCAGTGGGCGGCAATGGGCGGCAGTGGGCGGCAGTGGGCTGCAGTGGGCTGCAGTGGGCGGCCGTGGGAGGCCGTGGGCGGCAGTAGGCGGCAGTGGGCGGCAATGGGCGGCAATGGGCGGCAGTGGGCGGCAGTGGGCGGCAGTGGGCGGCAGTGGGCGGCAGTGGGCGGCAGTGGGCGGCAGTGGGCGGCAGTGGGCGGCAGTGGGCGGCAGTGGGCGGCAGTGGGCGGCAGTGGGCGGCAGTGGGCGGCAGTGGGCGGCAGTGGGCGGCAGTGGGCGGCAGTGGGCGGCAGTGGGCGGCAGTGGGCTGCAGTGGGCTGCAGTGGGCGGCAGTGAGCGGCAGTGGGCGGCCGTGGGCGGCCGTGGGCGGCCGTGGGCGGCCGTGGGCGGCCGTGGGCGGCCGTGGGCGGCCGTGGGCGGCAGTGGGCGGCAGGGGCGGAGCAGTGCCCGCGGGAAACTACGCCAACCGGACGCCCGCGGCGCCTGCTTCCCCGCCTCCCGCTGCCGAGGTACACGGAACAGTGATGTCTCAACGACGCGTCTCCAGCTACCTACGGAATGCGCCTCTTGCTCTGAGAATTCAGCCCTGTTGTTGTTGGGTGCTTTTCACGGGCTGGGGACCATTTGTCTCGTCTTATGTTCCTTCGTAAATACGTCCGGTTTCAAAGTGTAGGTGTAAATGGTTCTTCGCTTGAATACATCAGTGTGTTTCTGTACTTAAATTCGAGTGGATGATTCTGTGTGACTGTATGCAAATGAGCACGTTTTTTTCTGGGAGTTAGTATGAGTGTTTGTAACTATTTAAATTGCAAGTTAGACAGGCTGCGTGTATAAGATTGGATCCCATGATCACGTATGTCCCTGAAGAATTCTTATTTGCTGCTATTGTGTAGTATTGTTCCTGTAAACACGTGTGAGCGTATTAACCAGCGCAAATCTTTGTTTGCTAAAACTTTTATATCTTGTCTGTATGAGCTGAGAATGATCACAGGCAAACCTTGGTTTTACCTCTGGACCAAAAATTATGCCAAATGTTCCTTTTGTTGTTCTGTTTAAGTCTTTTCAACCTTCTTATGTCATGTATTTGTGATGGTACAGGAGCTAATGTTATGGGACCTTTTCTCTTTTCCCTTTTGAACACTTCTCAGTTTACTTCAAACTCCACAGTTGCAAATTATTTCCTTCGTAATCAACACCCATTACACATTTTTGGATCCTGTAGTGTTTGATGTAATACAGAAGATCATCGATAAAGTTCGTAGTCTGCAAAATAAATAAATTAATAATGTGCGTAGCTCAGCAGTTGCTGCATTATAACTTCCAACATCGAGAGTTCTTCAAAAGCAATCTACATTGGTTCATTCATTCTTTTTTCAAGCCATTTTCAGCATACTCTCGGGCATTCGATCTTTATAAAATCGAGAAATTTCGAGACACTTGGTGGTGCTTTGCTTTCCTCAGTAGCGCCGGAGGTTCGAGCATTGTTCATGTGTAAAGGCCAGACGGCTGTGGATTCGAATACATCGAGAGACATGAGGACCATGTTGTTGGGGCTTAGTTGAATTGTAATACCACCACGTACCTCACGTGAAACATCATGTAATTCACAATCATTGTTCTCCCATCATCATTCCCCCTCATGATCTCTCCTACCATTTTCCCCTCCTACCATCCTACAACTGCAGTGATCTTCTCAGTAAGAGAACGACGTAAAGGTGTGTGCCTCGATTCATGATTGCTTGATTTTTTCGGGCTTCCTGCGCGTCAACTTTTAAGGTCATTTGTGCCGTAAATGTTTTATCTCGGGAGGTGGTAGTGATCTTTCCCCGCTGGATAATGGTATCTGCCGCCGACCTACTCGTCGACTAGCGGGGTTTTCCCCAACCACGTATCTCCCACTCGCGTGGTGCCTCCTCAGCCGGAACAATCGCTATGCTCCCGGAATGTGTGTGTGTGTGTGTGTGTGTGGTGCGTGCAAGTGTAAGAGTGTGTTAGGTGGTGAGGATAGTGGAAGAAAAGATCGCGTACGGTCCCTGACCCTTTTGTTAGGGAACTGCTCCGGCATTCGGCTGGTGTTGATCAGACAAACCACGGAAATCTACCGTCTAGAGCAGCTGGCCGGTAGAATTCTTCTCTAGACAGCGGCTGAATTCAATCTAGATAGCTAGTCGAAATATTCGATTGCAAAACTTTTCATGGTGATTAAACTATTTTGGAATTCTGCTACATGAAATTCATGTACCAAAATCTAATTTCTAAGAATAAAACCCTGAATGCAATACCGCGCGTACTGACTCTGCCCACGAGGGGGAAAATTCTTCTGGCGAGTCTCATACAGTTTTCTCCCAATACACGAAGGAGAAGGCTTACGTCTTCACGCCGTACCCATTTCTGAGCAGGTGATTACGTGTTGGTGTTGCAGTGACAATCACCTATGCCCAGAATACAGAGTAACCAGAACAGAGGCATGACGATCACGGATTTTTTATGGATTGCAAGAAGGTTGAAATGTGATATTTGGTGAGATGACAAGTCAACCACGCGAATCCATCACATATGATGCAATGGTGGGCAACATCGCCTCCAATGAAAATGCCTACCTTGAAAATATACAGAATTAAAGCAAAATACAATATATACATTTATATTGAAGTGACACTATATTTGTGCATTAAACAATTTATGAAATTTTCTAGTTTAATAGTTTAAAAGACGACACCAAGTTTAAATTTTTTTTAAATGCTAGTAGAAAAAGTATTAATAGCAAAATTGACTGTACTTACGTTAGTATTATTTGGAGGTTAAATTTTCTAGCTGATTATAAAAGAAAATGCACAAATTCAAGGATACGTATAAATATTTAGGTAACCAATCCTCTCACACACGCAATTCCTCAAATGGCTGACCAATTTTTCGCCCAACGCCCCCTCCCCTGACGTGTTCTCAAAAGGGGACAAAAAAATAATTTTCGTTGGGGTCGAACTGACAGCCTGCAGCTCCGTGTGTTTGCACACGGCTCCAAGCTCCCGCGCAACCCGAGACCTGTACAAAAACCAGCGCCCAAAACCCTTAAAATTTCCGTTCGCGAAGCGGGCACCGGAGAGTTGCATTCTGCCGCAAGAGCCGCGGAGCGCGGGCTCATGACGGCGCACGCGCAATGCCCCGGGAGCAGCCGCAGATATGCGTCTCGCTGCCTGTGCTTTGCCCAAAAGAGGGAGCGGCGCGATTCACGCGCAACAACAAAACAAAGTCGCGCTGCGGTGCAATTCTTCCTTCGATCATCCGAATCCCAGGACGACGTGCGGAGCATGCCGGAGCAGAAGGCAAGAAACTGCTGGTTGGAGGTACAAACTGTAAACTTTCTACGGTTGACGTTCACTTACACAAGGTAACGAATACTCGAGAAGTAAGATATTATAGGCAAGTGTAATAGTATTGGGAAACACTCAACTCCAACACACGTTTTTGAAAACTGCGCATTTCAGAATCAGATCAAAAAATGAAGTGCAGGCTAACCTTGATAACAGAACGACAACATGATTTTTTATATCTCGCAGCAATATTGAATTCCCAGCAGTAGTAAATAAAATGGCAATGTAACGAAGTCACTGTAACTGAGCATTTAGTCATGCGATTTTCAGGATTGTGCAAAATATCATATTCTCTTTCCTTACTACGTACGCAGTAAAGAGAAAGTTTAGCAAATACTACGGCGGAATATGGCGATTTTTCGACATACTAGTCTTCACGAATTTTAATCTAAAGATTTGGAGCCATTTTTGCAAAAAAATTGAACTTTGTTGTTGAAGCTTCATACCAAATCCCCGCCAAATCCTCCAAAAATATCCATTTAAAACTTGCAGGGCCTCAGTTAGTTCAGATCTGTTAGCAATATAATTTTGGAGAAAATCGTTTAGGCAGTAGCTTTGACCAAGGACAGACGGCCAAACGGCCAAACGCAGAGGAAATAATACAAGTAACATATTTGTTTGTTATAAGTTTGATGTCGAAAATGCACATGACTTTCTCTTTTTACGAAGTAAAGCGAGAAAATTAATACTTCTGAAAAAAGTTGCTCAAAAGTAAATATAATTAATATCATTCTATTTAGCAACAACCAGTAAATAACACATTATTTAAACTCATTTGAATGTTTTTGTGATTTAATGGGTACAGTTTTTACGGCATTTAAAAACCAGTTCTGATTTTTAATAGATTTTAAAAATACAAAATATTGATTAATCGAATAATTATTAATTTTCGAGGGAAATTCAGGATACCGAGTTTTGACTGTGGTGTACTTTTTTACATGACTACTTAATATTTGTATAGAATCATACAAATTATAGTAATTGCAGACTCAACTGCTTATATATTATTGATGATTTCTAGCCTGCAAATACAACAAAATTTCAGAATTCAAGCATTATCATGAACAGAAATTTGGCTTAGCGCTTGAAATGTTTTCATTTATCTCTCTGATGTACAATTAACCCAAGTTCTTTTAATATTAAATACTGCGAAAAGAAATGTTACGCATCCTGAACACTACCTTAATGTCTTTCTAAATGCTAGTAACAGAATTATGTTATGATATATTTCTTTTTATGAGTTTATGAGGGTTTTCCCCTATATCGAGTACGGAAAGTGTTTTTCGAAGGAAACCAATGGATTACGCATTTTCGCATCTGAAGAAAACGAGAGTTGACTTATAATTTTATGTTGTTGATGCGTGAACGACAGGGATACCAATTTAACGTCAATAACATTGTTTCATTATTGTCGGCGTGGTAGCCCTGAGTAACAGAGGCAGAGGCAGCACATGTTCCACGTCCTCCAAATGCACTTGCCTCGCGGAGGGCACAGCCCGTAACGCGCAGGCGCGGCGCGCGGCCTGTGTGAAGCACACCGCGCTTCGGTCATCGAGGACGGCATTCCTGGCGGCCCACCGCCCACTGCCCAATGTCCACCGCCCACCTCTCGCCGCCCATTCTCCGCTCGCGCCCGCAGCCCAACGCCCACTGGATTCCACCCACCCCTCACTGAACCCACCGCCAAATGGCCACCACCCACTCCCCATTGCCCACTGCCCATCACCCACAACCATCTCCCACAGCCCATCACCCACAGCCCATCACCCACAGCCCATCACCCACAGCCCATCACCCACAGCCCTACCATCCAGAACCCACCATCCATTGTCCAACGTCTACTGCCCACAACCCATTGCCCACCACCTACTGCCCATCTTTCGCTGCTCATTCTCCGTTCGCCTCCGTAGCCAAACGCGCCCATCGTCCATTGCCTTCCACTCACCACCCAAAGAGCCTGCCGCCCACTGTCCAACGCCTACCGCGCCGCCCATTGTGCGTTTGCGTCGATACCCAATGCCCACACAATGCCCACTGCCTTCCTCCCACTATTCATAGAGCCCACCGCCCAAAACCCATTGTCCCTTCGCGTCCGCTACCCCACTAAGCCCATTGCCTCACCCTCACTCCTAAACTCATTGACCATTGCCCATCACCCACATATCATCACCATTCATTGCCGCTCACCACCAATCACATAATGTCGAATATCACCGTCTATTGTCTACCGTCCTTTGCCTGTCACCTATCTTCCTCTGCCTATCACCCACTACTCACCACCAATTGCTTCCTGCGTACCGCTCAGTGGTCTTCGCACACTATCTATTCCTCTCTACTTCTCGCTTACCACCCATTACGTACTACCCATTACACACCTCCACTGCCGTCGCTCACTTGCTCACTGCCGCATCACCTATCGCCTTCTGCCCACCGCCCACTGATATTCGCTCCCTGGCCATCGTCCACCGTCCACGCCGGACGGTGCGGAGGGCGGCATGCGGGCGGCGGGAGGCCGCTGGGGCGTGTGGGCGATTGGGCGAGTGGGCGAGTGGGCGGGCGGCGCGGCGCGTCAATGGAGGAGGCGACGGCGGCGGCGGCGGAGGCGCCGGGTCGCTAGCGGGACCATGCGCGAGCGAGCGCGCGCGCGCGCGCGACCGCCGCCGCAACCAAGGCTTTTTCCTCCGCCGCGGCCCCCGCCCTCAAGGCGAGCCGGTAGCCGCGACGGCGGCGGCGGCGGCGGCGGGCCTGGCCGCGCGACACAAGAGCGAGGCCGAGAATAGACGCGCCGGCGGTGATGACAGATCAGCGCTCGTTCTTGCACTGTGGTTCGCGTCGCAGTCAACCCACGTGGAATTTGTGGCTTGACAAGTAGATTTGTGACGGATTCCTCATGGCTCCTACTCATGCTCAAATACAATGTCAGCATCAGCACTCCGCCTTACGTTGACCTATGGTTACAAGTACAGACTTGTAGGAAATGAGAATCGTCTGTAGGTGTGGATGAAGGTAGGAATGTAGTTTATGTAAGCATTTTAGATTAACCAGAAGAAATATTTTTTAGGAATTCCACTCCTAAACATGGTCCAAAGTTACTCGTATATTTTGATATTTTTTATTAGGCACTTCATGAGAAAGTTTATGTTTCTTTACGTTATGTTTGGAGAAAGTAAAGGAACTATGACTGAAATTCAAACGCATTTTCTCTTACTTTCAATGATTTGCGCCATTTGCCACTAATGAAATGTAACCTTTGAGTTAGAATTAAATTAATTTTGTAAGCAATGGATTTGTCTGTCATAGGTGCCTTCAATTCTTTCGAATACATAAAATGGTATATAATAACAAACAAAAATAAAAGCTTCAAACAATATTAGTGACTGTAATTTTGCTATAAAACGCTTATTGCTACTTTTATATACCGTCTTATAATTAAAATTAATACTATAATTTAAAATTGAACTTTGTATATAATATTCAAGTTTCTTTATATAAGTTTCGAACACATTAAAAAAATTAACGATGTATCGATGATTTCTTTCGCAAAATTGAAAAAAACGTATTAACACGAAAAAACAGTTTTACACAGTGGCATTCTCATTGTGTGTATATGTCTGGTGTGTGTATATGTGTTTGGTGTGTGCGATGTGTGTGTACGAGTGCATGTGCGTGCGTGTGTGAGTGCGTATGTGCTTAAGTGTACGTGTGTGTGTGTGTGTGTGTGTGAAAGGAATTCAGCCACCCCTACTAGCTGATAACACATATTCATAAATATAGTTTTTACTGATATTCTATAGCAAAGAAAGTCATTGAATATCTCATTATGTTTTATAAATAATTCCTAATCTAACGAAACTCAAATAACTCATCTAATATAAAATATGTTTAATTTATAGTAAAAATGAAAAATCGTTAATAAAAATACATCACGTCGCCAGAACGCTTCACCTACATTCTCTTCCCGCTGCCATGGCAAAATCCTGGTTCCTCCGCTGCGTTTACGAATCGGATAGGGCGACGGAGGCGGCAGGCCGGCGGCGGGCGTGGCATCGCGACGCGGCCCCTCCAGGATGTATGTGGAGCATGATCGCTATGGGAGCGTCGCGGCGGAGGGGAGGGGCGCAGCCTCCGGTTCTCCTTGGACCGCCGCCGCCGCCGCCGGCGGCCGACGTTGGCCGACGCCGCCATCACCACCGCCACCGCATCGCATGCTGCTCCGTCGTCTACCGTCTCTCGGTACCGTAAAACCAGGTAGAACTTGGCCTCAAATTTACTGGCGATTGTGGGAACTACAGTGCAACCTCTCTGGACGGACGCATCTCACGAGCGATCGCAGTTTTCTAGATCTGACGTGGCGAAAACTCAGCTGTTGATAAAAATTTTCTTCGTCCTTCATGCTTAAAAGGCACGCTTATTTGGTTTTCACTTTCTATTCCTATGCTCTATAGTATGGGGAGGGAGAATTTTGGAATCACCTTAACAATACGATCTCGAATTTTCGGTACAATTTTCGGTAAAATCCGTGTTTAAGATTCTTTTGAGATGTATCTTTGCACACACGCCAGGATTAAGATCAGTGTTGTTCCAAATATGGTTGAGAGTGGTGCAGGTGATGAGGAGATACACGCTGGTATGTATCCCAAAATTAAGATATGAATGGATGGATGGATGGTGAAATTATGTGAAAAACATAGCGCTGTCAAATTAGAAGCTGTTGAACTCAAATGTAGAACACATGTCTTGAATAAGATGTAATTGTGCCGTTTCTGAGACCATTGAGGTTTTTTGTTTTTTTAAGGATACTTTATATATTGCCCCCGTGCCTTTTACATAATTTTCATGAAAATGGGAGCAAATTTTACCCTTTGTTTTTTCTCAAATAGTGGAAAGTGAAATTTTAAAACCGACCCAATTCCTATTATTTGAAACATTATAATTCCATTAAAACATCTGTAATTTCCAAAATTGCAGTTAAAAATTTTTTCGTATCACTTCGAAATTAAAGCCGGAGATTACTTTGTCAATACAATTTATCTCGTAATTTTAGACCTTTAAATAATGTCAGGTGTTTCTCTTTTAAAAATAAAATGATTATTTGTTTAGTAACAACACTAAGTAGCAGAAGCGTTTCTGTATGTCACACATCTCCACTACTTTACTTTGCCTCTGAGATAGCTTATACCGACTATGTACTTGAGAGTTTTAACTGTTTTGAAAGGTAAGTTTCTTTTATTCGTGGCAAATCAACAGTTTTACATGAATCTGAAGCAATATTCTTGGAGCACCCATAAGTCTGCCATCAGGTTCTTCGACAAAGTAGTAGGGCCGAAATTTCTGGAACTTGACTGTGCGGTCATGGGTTTTATTGCTAAGCATAACTCTCATTTGTCCACGAGTTGTGCATTCGGAGAGATGACGTCCCTAATTGCTCATGCTATGGTTTTAAACAACTGACTGCGGTTAAGGTGTCGGATTTTCAGTCAATTACTTTTTTTGTAAGAAGGTTTGATTAAGGGATGATTTATGACCATGAGACGCCTTACACAGTGCTCCAGTTTGTTTTAAGGTGTATTTAATTAGGATTATCCTTATTCATTCAATCGTTCGGGGATAGCTATCTCATCCCCAAAATATGTCGACGGCATTTGACATTAAGATGACGTTCCGTGATAAAATTCAAATTGGAAATACATATACATATCATAAATCAACAAACTAGTCAAACATAAGTGTCAAACAGTAAGAAAACCATCTGAATTTAAAGAGTGAAAAGGACAGGCATTGGGAAAACTAACCAGGTAAAGAACTATCACACGTTATATTTCCGACAAACTGAAAAATAATTTTAATCCACACAAAAATACACAAACACAAAATATCTGTCAAATAAAACATGGACACGATACAACATTTAAAAAAATGATCTGATCTTAACCATGAACCATTCCCAAGAGACACAAATTAACATCATCGCTCACAAACGCGCGATTTCCGTCCTCCGCCCCGCGCCGCCCCGCGCCGTTCGCAGAGCGTCATTTCGCGGAGGCCATTTGTCCCAGCGTGGCTCTGCCCATAGCGGCATCCAGGAGCAGCGTTAGAAGGCGCACAAATGCCCTTCCACGAATCACGGCGGAACCGGTGCTACTAAGATGATTCACACATGTTTTATGGGAAGGTGGAGATGATCGGGATAATCGGTACGATTGAAATGATGAGAGTCGAAGAAGACAAAGAAAATTATGCAGGTGATGAAGGAAATGTTGATGAAGGAAATAATGAAGGAAATGTTGGGGTTGATATACGTGGTAGAAAAAAATGAGGCTTTGAATGTGAAGGGTATGAGGCGTTGGATGTAAAGATGGAGATGATGGAGATAATCAGTACGATCGAAGAGATGGGAGGCAAAAGAGACGATGAACGTTGTAAAGGTGGTGATGAATGATGATGATGATTGACTAGTGATTCCGAGAGAGTTAACTGCTGAGGTCATTAGCCCCGTAAATGAAGTACACGTTTTCATCGCATGAGGTGACGGTGATTCCCCCTCCCCTGAATGAAGAGATCCGATGCCGACATACGTCAGCTTGCGAGGATTTCCCTCCACCACGTATCTCCTACTAGTGTGGCACCGCACCAGTCGGGGCAAGCTGTAAGAATGCTCCCAACTCGTTTTCCGGCATATGTGGTAGTCTATTACAGGAAGTGTAAGTGTAAGAGCGTGTAACTAAAGGAGAGGCTAGGACAAGGAAGAGGAAGGGAAAATGAAGAGAAGATCACAGGCTGTCCGTGGTCCGTTTTTTAGGGTACTGCTCCGGCATTTCTATTGATTGTAAAGACATAGGACTCTTTCGATCAAAGCAACTATGACTCCCCTCGAGATAGCGGTTGAATAAGACCTAGCTAACAAGCTAATGTCGAAAATCCTGACACCATCTGGACTCAAACCTAGGACCTCCCGGTCATAGGGACAGCATTGGCATCAGTTGCCTTGTCCATCATTGACATCAGGAAGCTAGGATTCTTCTTCAGATAGCGGCTAAAATCGACCTAGCTATGAAGCTAGTGTCGGAAGTCCTCCCACCTCCTTGCATGGGATGATAGAGATGATGAGGATAAGCGGTGTGACCGAAATGATGGGAGACGAATGAGACGATGAAAATTATGCAGGTGGTGATGATGAAAGGTATAGGAATTGTTGGGGATGATGTAAGGGATACAGAAAAATACGATGGACGTCTTGAAGATAATGGAGATGGAATGTGGGTGATCTGGGCTGTCCGGGTGACGCCGCGTCAAAGGCTGTGTTGCCGACGTTTCGACCATCCTGTTGTGGTCTTCATCAATGGAGATGGAAGTGACGGAGATGATGGATGTGACAGAGGTGATAGGGATGATTAAGTTGTTGGAAGCGAGGAGTTGTTGGAAATTGCAAATTTTGCCAAGAGACATTGCCTATTACTTTACCGGAAATTGCCGTAAATGTATGACACGACTCCTCGTCCTTCCTCCCGAAAGAAGACATACGAATTAACAATTTACTGCTTTTAATATTACATGCCTACCAATAATTCTATTCAAATGTTGTAAATAGTTTATTGATTTTCAAATTAGGGTACTTTTTTCTTCTATTTTTTACACCTCACATATTAAAGTCTATGATAGTGAACAGTCCAATCCCGTTATTTTGTGACATTCAAAAAGCAACTTGGAGCAATTTATACAGGTTACGAGAAAATCTCATTTGGGCTTTATATATTGTTTTCTGCTGATTGTTTCAATATTTTCATGCATAAAAATATTTAAAATAAATAAATAATTTCAATCGCTACTGAATCATTTCAGATTCAGTATGAATGCGAAGACTGACGTTTCTGTAACCAACACCTACGTGTCAGTGACTTGAACGGGTACTTCAGACCTTCCTGTTTGCTCTGCGTCATGTAAACGCCAACACAGAGGAGAAGAAACCCTGTTCTTATACTCTGCCTGCTCCTCGAGCAAGACTAGTCGCTTGGCTGTCAAGCGATAGTATCAGCGGTGCGAGCTTCTTTATGGAGTTAATTCGCCTCTTGCTTCGCCAGCACTCGTTACGGCAAGTCATATAGGTTCTTTATTCCACACTAGTGTCGTCAATCCCCAGATAGAATCATTGCTTGAATTAACCTTGCGATTGAGTCATCAGGCTGCGGTGTTATTGCACACAATCAAGTTTGATGACACTCATTATTTACACGGCATTATATCAGAAATGAAGAGGTCTAATATGCAATTGAAGCTGAGAAGAGTCTTCTGACAAAATAAAAATTCCTCTTCTATCCGTTAATCCATAAGCACATTAATGATGATGTATTCTCGTAAGAAGTGTGCAGAAATGTTTGTGATGAGTGTTGAGCAAATCGCAATTTATTATTCCAAACTGATATACCTCTGTAAAATATTTTTGTTGTAAAGCTAATGGCACCATTGTCAGTAATGATTGTGTATTAAAACTCAAATTAGCAAGTAATTGTATCTTAAGAAATAAATCAAACGATATTATTTACGTAATTGTTACATCTCTTAAAAGGTGTTGAAAACGTTATCATACAATTGGAAATTTGTGCTGTATAAAATTCTAATCGTCCTCAATTTGAATAGCATCAATGACAATATATGTAGACAATAAGAAGGAATAGGTCATCGCGGTAAAATTAAAATTCATTTAACCAAAGAAGTGGCATTCGTAATGAAATTGAATACTAAAAGAAGCGATGGTTTACTGCGATAGAAATGAAATCAGCAACCAACGTCAGGGGTTGCAAATGTAATGGTACTTCTAACCCACTGTCAAAAAACGTATCCCACAATAGCTATCTGCTGTTGATAGCAGGCTCTAAGTAAAGCGAGATAAAAAAATACGCATGAAAATGGTAGACACCCTCCAGAAAACGAAAATCAGAGTTTCGAAGTAAAGGGAAACAACAAGACGTAGCTATCCGCGCATGTCCATCTGCAGGCATTTTCGGTGAAGGCAAGCAACACCGACGTGTGCCGATGAAGAAATAAACGCCAACTTACGATCGGCGATTGCATTGGAACAACAGAAGAGAGATGTGGCAAACAATTAAAAACGTGAAATAGCAAAGGAAAAAGTACAACAATATTTTCCGGCAACATTCACCACAAGAATAAAACATGTAGCGATACTTTTATTATCACACACTTTCTAGTTAACTAACTTTCTTACTAGCTAGTGTTCTATTGGCGCTAGTGTTTCTGGCATGTAGGCAGGCAGGCAGGCAGATAGGCAGACAGACAGACAGACAGGTAGACAGATAGGTAGACAGACAGGTAGACAGACAGGTAGACAGACAGGTAGACAGGCAGACAGACAGGCAGGCAGACAGACAGGCAGACAGACAGGCAGACAGACAGGCAGACAGACAGGCAGACAGACACAGACAGACAGACGGGTATTTTGAATAAAAATAACTTTTCTTCGGAATCACGGGGAGTCAAAACGAATATTTTAACATTAAAATCTCAAAATCGGTTTTCCGCAGCATTATAACCTATGTTTACGGTATGTATCACTCCATAAATATGTACGTATACGAAAACATAGAATGAACTGGGAATGATGTAGAGAATGAGATTGTGAAAGACTGTCGCCACATGTTTATTGATTGAAAGGGATGATGACGATCATGATGACAATGAGGATAATGAAAAATAGTATGAAGGTGAAATTCAAAGGCATTGTCAATGCTGGCAGCTGCTTTCAAGTAAATGATAAACGTGGAATTGTCGTATTATGTATGAGACAGAATACATAGGGTGGAACTCAATGTTCACAGTGTTAACAGAGAGACGTGTAATATCATAACGGAAAGCCATGAGAAAAAAACATTGCGTGTTTACTTAACAAATTCTTTCAGAAACCGAAAAGTCATTTCCAAGGTCAATCATTGGCAAATAGAATGATATTAATGGTAGCATAAAATGTACGGAAAGTATTAATAATAACAATAAACGTACAGAAAACGCTGCGAAAAGATGACAGGAAAAGTAAATCGAGTTAAGAATAGAGATATAAAGAACTAACGACCTGTGTGACATGAATATTGAAACGATCGTCCGGTTACGAAAGCAAATTTTTGGTAGACGGCAACACAGGAAACGCAAAGAAGGAAATTATATAGATGGTAGAGGTGTCTATATAATCGTTAAGAAAGAGAACATACAAGAGAGTCAATTTCTATGCGGCAGATACGAATGAACGATATATCGTCCAACAATAGTGAACAATATCATTCAGGATATGTTATTCAGCAACGGCAGTCAACGGAAGGGTTTCTTTCCGAAGAATAGTCTGGATTTATTTATCGTAAGGCGGATCCATGCTGCATTCGACGAACCCTGAGTAACCGCTCGCCGAATCCCGAGTAGTGTGGACGGGTTGCTTGCGATTCGCCGAGAGCGTGACATTCGTGACACTGTTTGGGATTGGCGAGCTACTAGGCGAATGCCGAATGTGTGGAGCCGCATTAATGCATCGATGATGCATATTTAGTGTCATATTTTGAATCTAAACGCTTATCTCATAAATTGCTAATATCAAAGCTGTCTCGCGGCTGTATCGCGTAAATTGTGTCACTTGTGTTGGCCAACACTAATGCCTTTGTAAACGTTTGGCACGAGTTTTAGCGATTTCGCTAGCATTGCAGATGGGAGACAAAGACAAGTGTGTTTTCTCGAACCTAAAATTATTTTACGTGTTATTCTGCTATTGTTGTGCCCAATATTAGACAGCGTTAAGTTGGCTATCAATCTAGTTGAAGTTGAGAAGAGTATCTCCATTATTCATCTTTGTGCGCAGGCGTACCGTGTAAATTCAAAATGACAGGTGGCGCCGCTGCAGTAGAGATAATTCGTGACTTGGCAACTGCATACCGGTTCATAAGAACAATACCTGAGCTTATAACCTTCATCTTTTATGCCTATCACTGGTTACTTCATGGATGGATACAAGTCTAAATTTGCATTTAGCGGCGGTGGTTTTCCGCATAATCGCAGGTGCAATGCATTTGAAGGCTGAGAAAAACGCTTCAATCTAGTTAGGATATGTGACAGAATACATTCGCTCAAAATCATTTCTTTAGTTTTGAACATATAGCATTATTTTACTAAGAAGTAAGATTGTTACTAAGA
Source organism: Gryllus longicercus (assembly GCA_038098605.1). Classification (NCBI taxonomy): domain Eukaryota; kingdom Metazoa; phylum Arthropoda; class Insecta; order Orthoptera; family Gryllidae; genus Gryllus; species Gryllus longicercus. The sequence continues at coordinate 1,152,073 of JAZDUA010000140.1, forward strand.
TTTAAAACGTATAAATTTGTAAATGTCACTCCACATAACAAAAACAAAAAAAAATATACGAAATCAAAGAAAGGTTTGTAAATTTGTAATGATCACATCAAAATTTTATACTTCAGTTTAAGTATGTCTTCCAGAAAAAAATATTTGGCAGGCCTGCCTAATGGTCTCTACATTGATCGTCAGTTGGTGATTTGTCAAAATAATGTTTCTTCGGATAAATCTATTTTTGGCGAATCCTCTTTTCTTCCTGATTATAATAATTAGACGTGTATGTCGTTTCCTCTCTTTAATTTATACAATGATTTTTAGCTTATTAATTAGGTAAAGGACAGAGAAAATGGATTGTCACAAAGTCCGAATATCTGATACAACCGGGGTGTGAACACGGGACCTTCTGTTAACCAGAGAAATCCTCTATCTCATGATATTTTTATTTGTAAAATATAGAGATCACCAATCTTGTATGTAAACAAATAGAAATTACTGATTGCAGACTAACAATTGTTAGTCTATAATGTGTGGCATTCCATTTCTATATCTTTATCATTCATGTGAATTGAACTGTAAACAGAAAAACAATGATGTTGCCTAACACCGGGATGATTTCAATACGTATCGAATCCATTTTTTGGTAGGGTGGTTGACTATGAATGCTGAAGCTTCGACGTTGAATGAAAAATTGAATGAGATTTTCAATTATAGTTATTGAAATAATAAACCACTCTTATGTAAATAATACTTTTGTTTTTATAAGTTGGTTTTGAAATTACAAAGAGACTATATAAATATTCAGTATTCTCTTGACTCTTTAAGCTATTTATCACTCCACAAGTATTTACAGTAAATATCTTTCTTGGCATTCTTTAAAGTATGGATGATAAGTATCTAATGTTTCAACATGTTTTACACATGTTTTGTTCGAAAGCGTTGAAAAAATCAATGGGCCACAGAATCGGTTAATGACTTCTTAAGCATTTGTATGAGTCATTGAATAACTTCTTCCTGAAATTTGAAAAGTTCAAGAAAATATGGGAAAGTAATGCCAGCTCGCACATCATTTTTTTAGTAATATAAATAATAAATTTAGAACTGACTAAAAAAATTAAAAAAGGTATCATCAACAAAATTATTGAATACAGACTACTCATTCCTCTGATGATTTTCTAAAGATGGAGATAAACAAGGTAATGGCATGTGACATAAACCATACTTATTTAAAATAAGTTATAATATATATATATATATATATATATATATATATATATATATATATATAAAATCTTAATATTTTATGTCAATTGAAAAATATTAACAATTGATTATTAAATTTTATTAATAAATATTTAAAGTAATAAAATATTAATAAAAGTTGCATTCAGAAAGAGAAAAATATATTTGGAATAAACATTTTTAAAGGGTGGAAAATTAAACCCCATTGTGAAACAACGTACGCACGCAGTGAACTCGCTCACATTTTACTCCTTGGTAGTACGGCATTATACTGAAATGCGTTTAATACCCTCGATTAAATCAAAAACCTCATATCTCAAGGCCGTCGCATACTGTTGCTTTGTTTTTTCGTATCAGATGTTGAAGCATGCGGAAGAGGCGTCAGTGCAGTTCTTGCCTCTATATGGAAGCGCCCATAACCTCTACCCGCTCCTCTCGACCGCCATCGCGCTCGGCAGCGGTTCCGCCCGCCCACCCGTCAGTCGCCTGCGTGCCATCCCACCCGACAGCCTTCCCTCCATATTCTCATCCTCCCCGCCTCCCCGCCATCGCACCCATACTTCTTCCCGCCCACCCTCTTGACAGTCAACAGTAATTCAAGCAAACCGCCCACCCGCAATGCCTTTCTACAGCCATCCGTCTGGTGCTTCCACCATCTCGCAATATCGTTCATCAACCCCAACCCCTGCCCACCATCTCGCTCGCCGTATCGTTTGCCAGCTGTTTCTCTCGCCCTCTCTCCCGCCCGCCATTCCGCCCGCCATTCCGCTCGCCATTCCGCTCGCCATTCCGCTCGCCATTTCGCTCGCCATTCCGCCCGCCATTCCGCTCGCCATTCCGCTCGCCATTCCGCCCGCCATTCCGCCCGCCATTCCGCTCGCCATTCCGCCCGCCATTCCGCCCGCCATTCCGCTCGCCATTCCGCCCGCCATTCCGCTCGCCATTCCGCTCGCCATTCCGCCCGCCATTCCGCTCGCCATTCCGCTCGCCATTCCGCCCGCCATTCCGCTCGCCATTCCGCTCGCCATTCCGCCCGCCATTCCGCTCGCCATTCCGCTCGCCATTCCGCTCGCCATTCCGCCCGCCATTCCGCTCGCCATTCCGCTCGCCATTCCGCCCGCCATTCCGCTCGCCATTCCGCCCGCCATTCCGCCCGCCATTCCGCTCGCCATTCCGCTCGCCATTCCGCCCGCCATTCCGCCCGCCATTCCGCTCGCCATTCCGCTCGCCATTCCGCTCGCCATTCCGCTCGCCATCCCGCCCGCCATCCCGCCCGCCATCCCGCCCGCCATCCCGCCCGCCATCCCGCCCGCCATCCCGCCCGCCATCCCGCCCGCCATCCCGCCCGCCATCACGCCCGCCATCACGCCCGCCATCACGCCCGCCATCACGCCCGCCATCACGCCCGCCATCACGCCCGCCATCACGCCCGCCATAACGCCCGCCATCCCTCCCGCCATCCAGTCCGACATCCCGCCCGCCATTCCGACTGCCATTCCGCTTGGCATCCCGCCCCCATCCTGCTCCCATCCTGCCACCATCCTGCCCCCATTCTGCCCGCTTCCCAGTCGCCAATCCACAACATCCCGCCCACCATTGCGATCCCAACATCTCCGCCATCTCCCCCGCTCGTCCGCGCTCACGCGCCCGGCTGCCCGCCCGCCCGCCCGGCCGTCCGCGGTCGCCCGCACTCGCCCCAGGTGCGCGCTAATCGGCGCGGCACCGCGATGCCGCGCGCGTAAACCTGTTCCGCACCGCGAGTGGCATTCCAGCGCGCCCCGCCGCCCCTGCCCCCGCCCCCGCCGCCGCCTCCGTCATTGTCGTCTGCCTCCTCGGTCGCCTTTCGCAGCCAGGGGGCATGTGGTGGATTCTCGACTTTATCTTACACTTACAGCGTTGATCTCATAGCGAGAACCTGCTGGAGGAAAGTTTCACACCGACGCCACGGTTAAACAAACGCAAGATGTCCAGTTATCGTTGTAATTGTCTCAAAATCATTTTCTCGAGACAGATAACCGACATCAACGCTGAAATTCATTACAATTCTTCTGTTAATTCTCCTAAAAGGAGAACGCGTCGTTTTGTATACGTCCTGTCACAAGTCCCGTGTGCTTTTTGGCCCTTTTGTCAATTTCATTGCCTTTTCTGATGCGTCTCTCCTTCACGTCAATTATAGCCGCTCCCTTGGTTGGCGTTCGAAGCCGGACGGCATTTGTCTTGGGAGGGCAGGATGTATCGTCTTAAGTAATACCTCGAGTGCATAGGAAAGTTTCAATGAACTCCCGAGTTAACAAAAGGGTCAGTACTTGACAATTTCCAGTGTTACGTATTAAGAATATTCCACGAATGAAATAATCCCTAGAAAGAGATTCAAATAAAATATTATTTCGAACTAATAAATATTTACTCGAGCTTTTAATGCATACCGCCACCTATGATTGATCTATCACAGTTTGAACAGCGGACAGTAGCAACGAGGTCGTATGATCAAACCTTAATAATATTTTGTTTATGTATATCCACTGGATTCGTACATAAATATTTTGTTCAAAGCTATTGGTATTAATTTCATGAGTGGAATGGACGATGTAATTATCACGGAAACTTTGCTCGAGTAACAGGAGTGATTCATACACCGCTTACTTCTCGTCGTAATTCCTCTTAATAACACTTTCTTCAGTAGTCCTTCGTACCCTTCTCCCTTTCACTAGTAAACCAATTATAGTATGAATTGTGCTACCGCCAATATCATTTTTTCTTCCGTGGCGACTCCACATTCTTTTCAGTTGCCTTACTGCTTGTTTAACGAGAGGGTGCATGTGGAATCTAGAGTTTCTACCCTTTGAGTCAACATTTCATTGAAAAAACGGAAGGAGTTTTCTATTGCAATGATTGAAAAATGTAATATCAAAGGTCTATTTTATTAATGGAAAATTCAAAAACATTATCACATGCGATGATTCAGATTTCTGAAATCAACACTGAATATTTTTGATTGTTGAAATTATCCAGTTGATAACTCTCTGTAGGACATGGTCTTTGTTATCTGGTGAACCTTTACTCACAATTCGCTACATGTAAAATGTTCAAATATTTTTGGCATTACTATCATTAGGTTAGCAGTTTGTCAAACGCTCTTAAAAGTATACTTCTGATTAATAAATTCCTAGTAGAGGAATTAAACAGGCCACAATAATTTGATTACAGCATAATATTCTATTGCTTCTTCCACACGTTGATTTCCCAGTTTTCTGCGAAGCCCCATTAAAACGAAGGTGCCTGCGGAATCAGCCATCGACGGTCTGAGGAACAAGCGACTGTCTGCATGGAAAGTCGTGAGCTGTTAGTTCTCCTGCTGGGGCACTGCCGAGTGTCGCAGGTTAAAGCTCCGTGTGCTACTTTGATCGAGATAGAAACGGCACCGGATACACCGAGACCCTAATATGACGATATATGATGCGATCCTTCTTTACTATCCAGGCGTTTTGGAGTACGTTTTGGAGTACAAGGAGAAAAGCCCCTATACGCGTTACGAAAATATCTTCGTTTGAAGTCAGTTCAATGAATGATCATACTCCTATACCCGTACATACACACATATAAATACTCCACTGTAGGTACCATTCATTTTTGGACTTTGGGGTAACGGTAGAGGAACTCGCGTACTGTACAGGGTCACAGACATCAATGCTCTCTTCAGGCTTAGCGACCTGGAGGCCGGCATAATTCACTGGACTGTGCTCTTTTATTACAAAAAATTTAAAGTCTACATTACATTAAGTATCTTCAGCTTCCACAATGAAGGCGTACGACAGACTGCAAAATAGTTTCAAAATTTCCCAGATTTTAATGAAAATTGGACCTCTCTCATTTTATTAGATGCACTTAAGAAAAAAATGAAGCCAATTATAGCTAAGAACTTATTAAGTAGCCTAAAAAATAAAATATCCGGTTTTATCGGATTTCGGATACATCCATCAAAGTCCATTATCCGAAAAATCCTGTGTACGATTTATTGTTCACACACGAAAGGAAATACAGACATCTTTGAAAAAGAGACACTTTGGTATAAGAATACTCAAAACAAATTACCTAACTTTTCTTTTTTATGTATCCCAATAGTGGTGTCTGGGAAGTTTACAATAACATATTCGTTCCCCGTGTATTTTTTCTGAAAATTAATTTTCGCCTTAAAAATGAAGTTTTCGTTCACATGTTTTCAATTCACTGCTCCGTATATAATTAGTATGATGTCACGATACTAAATAAATTACTCTAAGAAATCTGGCAGATAAAAGTCGCTATGCTTCACAGTTGTTTTGCAGCAACATCTTTAAAAGGGCATTATTAACTTTTTTAGAAAGAAAACAGCGTTAAATTCAAATTATGAGCTTCAATCTTTTTGAACAGGACCAATAATAAAAAGAACAAAGCGTAGGCAGTCAATATGTATTTGGCTGTCCGATAGACGCCGCGTCCAAGGCATTACGCCCCGAGGAAGTTCGCAGAATGGCGGCCGAAACATGGGCACGTTTTGGACGCTGTCTCTCGGGGACAGCCAAGTAACATTTCAAAGATTTTAAAACACCTCAAGTCAATATAGTACCTGTAGATTTTATTTTGAAAAAAATAACAACAAAAACAGAATTCTACAAGAATATTTGTTTTATTCCATTTATCTCGACGGTTTGAAGAGAAATATCTTACAATACAGATCTGCTAGTACATTTAGATTATCATGTGCTCATTATACATAAAGACATACGAGTAACTGCCATAAATTATTTTCATAGAACTGAATTTTAAGGAACATACTGCAATTTTGTGAATAATGAAAGAATTGTGTAAATATGGAATTTATGTAAACACTGTATGATTTGCAACTACATTTTCTTTTACAAATATTTCCAGGTGTTAGCATAAGCTCCCTGTGGACACTCTCCCTTTGCCGAAAACCTCTTGGATGATACACTAAACCCGCTTCCTGCACTCTTAAGCTTCCGTTATATTTACATTTCGTCTGCGAATATCACTTGCTGGCAGAAATCTAGCTGAATAAGGTCGAGCAGGAACTGTTAAATCTCATATTCTCAGGTGCAACGAAACTTCAGGTGAGCCAGCAACGCGAAAAATAATTTCGTAGAAATGTGAAGGGATTTCACGTTTTATTTACAGGTGCCGTCAGCAAACTGGGTAGGAAGATGTATAAGCAAAAACCGTTTATCAACGGCAGAAAGTTCCAGAAATTTACACTCGAGCTCAGTCAAATAAGTGAAGAACGATCTTTTACGGTGTGATGTTGATTGTAACGTCTAAACCTGACTTTAAAAAAATATTGTCCATTAATTTGCGCGCAGCAATCCATATTGTAACACCACCGGTCATCTCGGTAGAGAATGCCCGGTTAGCGGTCCGGTTGTAGCTCAGTCGGTGAAGGAAGGAATTGTTAAACAGATACAATGGAAGTACGAAACAAACACTGTGATCACTGGTAGAAAAATTACTTTATTCCTGGGCAAAGAAAAAAAATGCCCCAGGGAAGTTACATTTGTGAACTAAATAAAAGAAGAGATTAAATGAAAAGAAAAGAAAAGATTAAAGATCAGAATTAACCGTAAAGCTTATAACTATGAAGAGCACAAAATTGTTATAACTAAGATTACAATGGTAGAAATTTGACAGTTCGACGTGCCTTGGCGCGGCACCGCGTTACAAAGTTACACAGGGGTGAATGCCCTGGGTTATACTGCCTGGGAAAGTTCTTTTGTGTGCCCGGGACGGGCACGGCGGAGACCGGGGGGCGGTTGCGGCCTTGACTGGAACGCGGCAGGGGCCAGTGCCACCCCTCGCCGACAGCTGAGCGGCCGTCTCGTGACGTCACCAAGGGAGCGGCGGCGTCTGGCGGCGCTTAACGGCGTCTGGCGGTGTCTGGTAGAACTTGTAGATCGCCGGGATTTTCTCCCGATCTCAGGCGCGGAGTAATCAACCATGCGTCCCTCTGATTCTCATGACAATCGTTCTCACGTACGACTTCAGAAAATTGAGAAATCCTTCAGAGACACATTCGCCTCTCTCCGCGACTAATTCACACCCCAGAGAAGTTTCTCTGTCTACTGCAGTCGGCACAATGCTCAAGCCCGCACTGAAATTTTTATAAGTCCTTCAGAGGCGAACTCGCCTCTGACCGACGAATAGTTCCCCCCCCCACAGAGAAGTTTCTCTCCCGACTGCTATCAGCCCAAAGCTCAGGCCCCTTCTGGACGAATAGTTCCCCCCCCCAGAGAAGTTTCTCTCCCGACTGCCCTCCGTCTAATGAAATTCTGTAAATCGAAAACGTAGCAAGTAAACTTTTACCCCCACCCCTTTTTCTCATGTGCTCCAGTTCCTTATAATAGTCGCGTCGCTATTGGCCAAAGGTAATGGCGTAGTACACTATTTTCGACCAATAGCGACGGGGGAAGCAAAGGAAATTTCCACACTCTGTGCCACTGCGAGGGTACAATGTTTTTCTTGTTCCTTCTAGAACATAGGCCGTGCCTGCGCAAGGGAGCGCTGTCCGGTGAAAGAATTATCGTTCTGGGTTTCCCCGAATCACGAGCAGGCGTTCTAGAGATTTCCCAGACGTGCTTGCGCCCGAGCGCTTCTCAGTTAATCTTTTGACACCGGCCCTAACAGCAACTTCGTAATGGGCCGGGGGCGCAAGTGGCTGTCACTAGAAAAGGGGTTGCGCGCGTGTCGCCATCTGTTTATTCTCCCAGTAAGTTTCCTTTGGTCCGGGTTTATTATTATTTAATTTATACAAGGAAATCTGTATCGCTACAATATTTTGTAGAATTCGACAATTTGTACTGAATTGTTATGAGTCAGGAAATATGTTATGAATAATGACTACTTAATTTATTAGAGATGTCATTTGAAATATGGTGGGTCTTTTACAAATCGCATAAGTATCTATTCGCCAAATTTATAAAAAAATCGTGACGAACGGTTTGAAAATGTGCTCTGGTACATAATACTGTAAACGTGACCGTAAAACAATCCTGAACTATCTATAACAGTTTTCTTACATAAATATTAGGGTATTCGTTAGATATTCCAATTCAAATTTAGAAAGAAGATATGGATATTTTAAACCCGTTAATATTTGTGCTCAATTGTGATAATTATTGATGGTACAAGTGGTTTATTGTAATTTATACTCACGAATACATTGAGATTGGGCTCATTGAGAGCCCAATACATTGAGAGCGATAGGATGGGCCAAGATTCACTAGTGAGAAAAATTTATCTCCAAAATATTTATCTAAATGTTTTATCTATTTTCATACAGATTTGTAAAAAATATTTATTTTTAAATTAAAGCATCAAGTTAATATAGTACACATGTTTACAACTCTTCTAGTCTGATGGAAAAAGAAATCACTGTTTCCTTTTCATCTCTCCTTCTCCCCAACCAAAAAAGTTCTTCGCTTCCTCCGTAATATTACGAAATCTTTTTAAGCGTGCACCTGCTAGGTCGCAGGAGGCACAAACCAGTTTCGAGCAAAAAGCCAGAAATTCTAAGGTTGTTGCACGGGTCGTTTATGAACTCATTTCTTCACATTAAAAGACTGCGCAATGCTATAAACGTGCATTCGCTGACCCTCGCGGCGAAATATCGGTGTATAAACGATGAGTCACCTGGCTGGCTACAATAAGCCTAAGCGGCGGTTTACAGCGGCGCGGAGGCTGCCGTTAGCGCCACGAGCGCCGTGGCGGCGCGTGCCATCCGCTGCGGAACACTTTTATTCCGCTGCCTGTGGCCCTGCGACGCGAGCGCAGCCGAGCACTCCCGGCCGTCGACTCCGCGTGTTAAGGGCCGGTGGGGGGGGGGGGTCAGGTGAGGGGAAAAAGCCACCTTCGGAAGATGAGGCGCGGTGAAGGATAGTTCAAAATGAGTGCCTTGGTAGAATACTGTGCGCGCCAATGTATATTAGAATCGCAGATCTACACGCTGCATTAAAACTACCGCTCCTCGAAGAGCACTTTAAAAACTTAGCTCAAAATTTATTTTCAAAAATAAATACGTCAAATAATGACATAATAATAAATTTAAATTTGTACGAGCCGGATCCCACGGCTACGTACAAGCGCCCGAGAGATATGCTACAATAGGCGAGACGCCAATACTTGCATGAAAATTGCGGTAAACAACGCCAAAAGCGCGCCGAACGGCTATTGTCTTTCCTGACCATGTATTTCTTTCTATTTTCAGATCAGCCATAGATGTCCGAAAGGATAGGGATGGCTCCACAGCAGGGAAGTGTGGCGGCATTGCACTACTGCGGCCACACGGAACTGCGCTGCAAAGCGAGGGGGGAGAGAGCGCGGTGAAGGTCGACGGCGGATTTTGGGACGAAGAAACAGTCAGGCGTGATGTGTATTGACCAAACGAGCAACAGGCGTATACGTTGTGAATGGACTCATGACAGCGATAGGATGGGCCAAGATCCACTAGTGAGTAAAATTTTTATCCAAAATATTTATCCAAATGTTTTATCGATTTTCATACAGATTTGAAAAACATATTTATTTTTAAATTAAAGCACCCAGTTAATATAATAAAAGTGTTTACAACTCTTCTAGTCTGATGGAAAAAATTGCACTGTTTCCTTTTCATCTCTCCCCCCCCCCCAACAAGAAACGTTCTTCGTTTCTTCCGTAATATTACGAAATCTTTTATATATCTATCTAGATATTCAGACGCTCATGGCGTGCATAGAATTTGCGCCCATGTTGAGGAAATTAGGATTGTTGGTTGTTTCAGCGGGTATACTCTAGTGTGATTAAGATAATGATTATAATAAAAACGTTTCATAAACAATTTATCTCAAAAAATTGACTGTTTATTTTATTTCATATTTTGTATGAAGCTTAATTCCATAATATAAAAATTATTCAACTTTTTTTCATAAATGTCGAACGCTAAATAGCTCCTATGTCACGTGAGTGGCGTTGTGAGTGCAGCCCAGCTACGGTCTTGGTTTCTGATTCTTGAGTAGAATTTCACTTTTCAATGTGAACTACGATCTTTCCACGTCTTCCTTTTGCATATATTAGAAACGCAGAAGAAAAGTGACGAATTCACAAATTGCCATTTCTTAGTGACGGGAAGATATACGTTTCTACAATAATCAACGTAGTAATAATCAATAGCACCTTTACATTCAACAATTCTATCACTGCACTTATAATCAACAGTTTCTATTAAGAAGTTATGCTTTTGTCCGCGAAAAGTGTATTCTCCTGTTCCCAGTAAGTGTGGCCTTAGTTAAAAACTGAAGTATGGAACCAACATGAACGTCACCAAATATCGAGGAAGACTGTATTTTTTGAGAAAAGTCCACCTTACGAAAAAGCCACACTGAATCTTCAGTGCTGCGTTTGCGAGATAGAAATGGAGATCTATTATCCGCCACGTTCTTTGGATATGCGAGCCTATTTGCAATAACACTGAATTAGAGTGAAAGTACATATATCCATCATTCCCTTGTCATATTTTCAATTCCTCACATTTCATTACACTTCTTGCGACCATGTTAATACCATTACCTTTCTCATGATAATTACTTTCGATGGAATAACATCTTTGCATCGTCATTTAAACGCGGACTTGTTATTCCCGTTTATTTTACTTCTGCTTACTTGAGCAAAAACTAGACCTATCACCTAGGCTGTGGACGTTCGATGTCGAGGATCAATGGATATTTGTAGACCTCCTCACGAAAATGGTCCGTGACGAATTTGACAGAGATTTCTTCCTTCCGTGCTTCCCCACTAGCTTAGCATTCACGTCTAATATCTTGAGTTTGTGACCACTCAATACGGTATGGTTTGCATTCCTCTGCGAATCATTTCTTCGACCATTATCAAATTGTATTAGTAGCATACATGACAAAACTGAAAATTTTCGTTCTCAAACTAGTGGTTTTTGTAGTTACAATAAGTTGATCTCTCTTTCAGAAGCAGTCTCTTTTTGATGTATATGAGCCATCCTGGTAGTTTTCGCAAAACATTTATATTGTTGTGAATAGGAATGCATGAGTAGAAAGGATTCCAATTTTACGCCTTAGATGATTTATTGAGTATGTTGTCACGTAGGTAACTCGGGCTCAAAGGGAAGTGTGAAAGTTGCGAATCGCTACAGAGATATTTGAAGTTCAAAGAATCAGAGGCCAAGGATAATGAAAGAAGATCAGTGTGTAAGCATTGCGTTATTGTTACAAGACTACGAGGAGGACGAAGAAGTGGAGTAAAAGACATAGCCTTCCCCAATGCGCCCCGAGCGCAGAAGTCTGCAACATTTTGCTCTCCGCCCGCTCGGCGCCCTGGAAATGGAGGCGGAGAAGCCGCTTGGCGTTGCCATGGCGACAGAGCTCTGCTGCTCGTCGCGGCGGGCGCTGCGTCTTCGTAACTTTCTCCGCCCCCGCCTCTTCCCCTCTTCGCCGCGCCTCTCAACCCCGCTTCGTCTCCGCGCTGCCTGGCCCGTCCCAACGCGCCCCGCCAGCCACGCCGCTCCGCTACCTTCCCCGATCCCCGCCTCTTTCCCTCCCCGCCCCTCCCCTCCCCGCCCCGCCCCGCCTGTGCGGCGCAGAGGCACCGACTGCCCGACGCTTGACGCCGACAAGTTTGCCACCGTGTTAACTCTCCGCCAACTTGCCAACTAATCACCCTAATTAGTTAACTTATTAGTTGACTTCCAATCCCCCCAGTGGCCAAATGCTTACCGCTCTTCCTGGAAACGATTTCGTCCCTTAACCTCAGCTTGCGAACACGTTATTCGGATGTTCAATTACCGCGAAGAACGGCCGTCTAACGATTCTTTCGACGCGTTTTGGCTTTCAAGGCGTTTTGAAACGGAATGCAGTGTCTTGTAGGATTCGGATTGCGGGTAAGTGAATCATGTAACCCACAACGTCCCTCCACATCAATTGAAATGCTGAAATTTGTTTTAAAAAAGACGAACAAATAATTGCACGATATTCTCTAAAACACACTTTTTAGATTATATATATATATATATATATATATATATATATATATATATATATATATATATATATATAATCTAATTAATATATATATATATATATATATCATTTTGCAGCTATTCTCCCTTTTTTGGGTCCTTTGTCGTTTCTTTCCTCATCAAATAATTTTGTACGTCATCTCATTAAACACTTGCACCTTTCATTGTTATTCCCTTTATTTGGCGGGTATTTATTTTCTATCTCCAATTTCGTTTGTTCCTTCTTTGATTAAGGGAAAAACAATGTCAGCCTTAATGCCATCATAATGTGTCCTAATTAGAGATGGAATTTGGATGTAAATGACAATAAGTTATAAAATTATGGATTTTTAAATGTTCAAGTCAACCTACGCAGTCGTAGAAGTTTACCCAGTTATACTCCTCTCAACATGCAACGTAATTTAACTCGTCTTTTATTTCATCGCAACACATGTACGAGTATGTACAAAATAGAACCAGATAAACAACTGATATTTAATTTTGAAGAATATCAAAATAAAGTACTAAATTTCTGTAAAAGAGAGCTATATTGTTAATGAAATCTAAAATTACCTAATTAATTAATAAATTGTTGTATTCACTGAGTAATAACCAATCATATAATGTTAATAAGTGCATGTAAGAATCTTTTCTGCCCGTCTTTCCATTAATGCGTGATTTAGTGATTTTTTATGTAATACTTTATAACTACGAAACATGCTATTTCATAATGTAATTTAATTAGTATGTTATGCCATATGTTAATGCTACGCCGCTAACGACCATAGATGTTGATAAAACTATAAATGAGAAAATGAATAAAATTATACGACTTATATCTTACACGACATATATCATATTCAAGAATAACTTTTAAAAATTCGTGATCTTGGTCGAATAGTTTATCATAATGGAAATACTATAATATTAGATTTTGAAATCAGTAATGACAAACTAGTTCGCAACAAATAAGCTCATGAGGTGTGTGAAAAATGATTTAGTTTAAAAACACATATACGTCATGTCTTAAAAAAGAAGATATGTAGCCGAGAGGACTGTATCATTATTACCATAGAACATTCAGTGTAATGTTATGAAGGAGGAAGAACAAAATTTCGTATTATATAAAAATCGGAAATCTACGAACGATCCAAAAATCCCGGAACGATCTATCAACTGATATTAAAATACGTCATGCACCCGAATTCTGCGTAGAATCACTTGTCGAAGTGCTGTATGCAAATATTTGAAGTGCGTCATGTTCATGCTCCAAGCAGTATCACATGAATATTACCAGGAATACACGAATTGATCACCATAATTTCCTCTAATTAAAATTCACTGGAACATCACTTGACCTGCACTGCTAATAAGCGAAGTGTTCCCGGTTTGTGAAGTCTGGGAAACTATGATAAAACGGTCACGGTCAGAGAATATCAAAGACCTTTCCCCGAAAATGTCAGAATGTATTCGTAACTTCAGCAAATTAAATGAATATTTAAAAGTTTCGGATACGAGAGCATTAACGAATGCGGTTAGCGAGATCGCGGCAGCAGAATCATACAGAGGAGGGGTGGGGGGTTTCTCGAAGCGTAATTGCTAACGCATCCACCCTTGCCCCCTGGATCTCGAGTTCGAATTCCGACCAATTCTTGTTGTGGGCAACGCATAGAAAATTGAAAGTTCAGCAATTTTCACTGCCTTTCATTAACATTATTCGTAATCATCATGATCATCAATATGATCATTATTATCATTAGTTATTATTATTGTTACTTTTATTATTATTATTATTATTATTATTATTATTATTATTATTATTATTATTATTATTATTATTATCATCATCATCATCACTATCATCCACTTAGTAGATCACGTTATGATTTAGTCTGTTACATTGATATACTTGCAAACTATATTATGATAAAGATTGTGAAATTCAACCAAATGTGTCTTAAAAAACATTGCTATTAAATTGTAATATTAACTGTATTTATTTGATCATTAATGAGCCTCAATAACCTCAGTCATTAAAATGTCTCTAAATCCTATCGTACATCCAGTCCCGAATCCCACAGGAGATGCATTTTCGACATGAGCTAGGTGCTGGTTTGTGTAATCCCAGGGAGCCCTGCTGTCGATTGCTCCTACCATTCGTATTAGTGGACTCATCCTATAAATTCCGGATGATGACCAAGAATTACTTGCCTACTATCTGAATCAATGGACTGCAGCCTGCGGTCATTTCTTCCTTCCAACATCAATTCTTTCTAGTGTTTAACTTTAGACATTGTCAACAAAAAACGAAGCTTTAAATTAACTAGTGGTGCTATAGAATGGCTCCGACTTTCCCGAATTAGTTTTCTATTTTCTTTGATAACGGCTAGCTACACGAACTTGCCAGATACTCTTGCCAGCTGCCATCTATCGCCGCCCAAAGTACATTTTCTTGAAATTTTGTTAATTTTTCGGTTTTCTAATAATGGAACGGAAGTATTATATTGTAAATATTAAAAAAAATAGTAAAACCTCGTTCAAAATTGCAATTTTCTTGAAAGATTTGGAGCCGTTCTTGAGAAAACGGAGCTTAAGCGCTAAAGTAAATTCGAAATTTGAAGCTCTTATTCACAAAAAATGTTTGATTTTTCAAAAAACTTCATTTAGAGTAATTTGAAGTACTTTAACTTACAAATACAATAGTGTTTACTATTTGCTGGAAAAGATATAAATGGCGTGAGAAATCTTTCAAAGAAATTACTTTTGTGCAATTTTTTAAATGAACTTTAATATGAACTTTACGTCATATTAAATAGCGTAATTAGCGTTTTGAGCTAGTTTCACAGAAAAAGGTTGAGTTTTCGATAAACTTTTTTTGACATTAGTTAAAGCACATGTACTCATCAATATACTAATGTGGACAAATTACCGCTAATATAAGTATTAACGACGTCAGAAAGTAAAAAAAAATACATGTTTGTAATTTTTGAAAAAACAAAAGGATAGAGCAAAGTGATGTTTATGTCATCACATACAGTATTTAGTACTATCCTTAACAATAGTTAAAAGAAAAAATTTGGAGTTCTTTTGAGAAATATTATTTTTGTATTCTTTTTTAAATTTGCAATATTGCGCGAAAACTTCTAAAATTTTCACAAAAATGTACATGCCCTGAATGAAAGAACTCACTTTGAAAAATATATATTATTTGAAGGAAAAATCCCTATCTTCAATTTTAAGGTTGTAGGAGACGCCCGAAAAATGGAACGTGAACCTGAACAGAGCTGAAGCTGAAAATAGAATCTATTCCACCTTTATAAGTGTATTTTAATTTATTCATACAAGAAACTTAAAGAAAAAAATTGGAGCCATTTTTTAGATAATTGTAACAATGTCTGGAGGGTTTCATGTAAAGTACCCCAAATATTAAAGTTGTTTTTTTTTTTTTTTTTTTTTTCAAATCTCAAAGAGTTGACTCGAGCCAGAAAGACAGGGGTTTCTTCAAAATGGAAAACATCCTACGTATGGTGTAGGCGCAAGTGGTGTTCATAGACGGACGGATTGATTGACGGATAGACTTATTGAAAAGAACCACTTTTTGGGTATCAGGGGACCCCAAAACGTGTATTTCCGTTGAAATCTCGAAATCGATTTTCCGCAGTTTTCCATAACTTTCCCATACTCCATACCGACATACTCCATATATACGTACGTATATGGGAAGTAATAAGTGTAATTATTTCAAGTATACATTAAATAACTAAAAATATTGTTAATTTAATATGAAATATAATTTATGAATAGAAAAATATGTAATGGTGAAATCAAACTGCAGACCATTGTACAACTGTAAAATGCAAATAAGAACCCCCATGACACTCTCGTCAACGCGACCATCAATAAATGTAAATTCCATCCACATCCTATCACTATGCCACAACCACCCGTTGGCTCATTCCCCAACCGCATGTAGTACTTACTCCATCACCAACATTGACGTGAAGAGTCCGGCAGGTTCAGTACGTATGCGGACCTCACGCAAAAATCCTTGCAGATTTAAAAGCAGAGTAAGAAAAAAAATGTAAACTATTATTCAAAATGAACCCTCTTACATATATGTGAACCATATTCCATTGTATTGGGAGGAATGGTGCAAACACGCCCCCATGCGACACAAGACGAAACAAACAATTGTGCTCGGGGATCCCGCAAACTAAGATTGCCTACATTTGCGGTTGCGTTGAGGATGTTGCGAAGCAGCTGAGAGCTGCTCGAGCCTGAGACGAGGGCGAGGACGGCAGCGACGGCGGGTGCACTGCAGATCCGCCAGTGAATCATTGAATGGCGTAAGCGGCGTGCCGCCTCCGCACAGACCTCGCGTGCCGCCCCCGCCTCCCGCGCCCGCCGCCCCGGCTCCGCCCACTCCCTTTCGTCACTGCGAAACGGCAGAAAATGGAACGCGGCTCTCGCTCCCGCAGCGCACAGCCGCGTCCGACGCTGACTGGTTGCTTTGCTCCACGTCGCGTCGTCGCATCTCCTGCAGCTCAGTCCTGCTCCGTCCGGCTCCGTCTTGCGGCTACTCGCTCCGCACCCCCCCCCCCAGCCTCCGGCTCTGCCTCCGGCTCTGCCTCCGGCTCTGCCTCCGGCTCTGCCTCCGGCTCTGCCTCCGGCTCTGCCTCCGGCTCTGCCTCCGGCTCTGCCTCCGGCTCTGCCTCCGGCTCTGCCTCCGGCTCTGCCTCCGGCTCTGCCTCCGGCTCTGCCTCCGGCTCTGCCTCCGGCTCTGCCTCCGGCTCTGCCTCCGGCTCTGCCTCCGGCTCTGCCTCCGGCTCTGCCTCCGGCTCTGCCTCCGGCTCTGCCTCCGGCTCTGCCTCCGGCTCTGCCTCCCGCTCTGCCTCCGGCTCTGCCTCCCGCTCTGCCTCCGGCTCTGCCTCCGGCTCTGCCTCCGGCTCTGCCTCCCGCTCTGCCTCCCGCTCTGCCTCCCGCTCTGCCTCCCGCTCTGCCTCCCGCTCTGCCTCCCGCTCTGCCTCCCGCTCTGCCTCCCGCTCTGCCTCCCGCTCTGCCTCCCGCTCTGCCTCCCGCTCTGCCTCCCGCTCTGCCTCCCGCTCTGCCTCCCGCTCTGCCTCCCGCTCTGCCTCCCGCTCTGCCTCCCGCTCTGCCTCCCGCTCTGCCTCCCGCTCTGCCTCCCGCTCTGCCTCCCGCTCTGCCTCCCGCTTTGCCTCCCGCTCTGCCTCCCGCTCTGCCTCCCGTTCTGCCTCCCGCTCTGCCTCCCGCTCTGCCTCCCGCTCTGCCTCCCGCTCTGCCTCCCGCTCTGCCTCCCGCTCTGCCTCCCGCTCTGCCTCCCGCTCTGCCTCCCGCTCTGCCTTCCGCTCTGCCTCCCGCTCTGCCTTCCGCTCTGCCTCCCGCTCTGCCTCCCGCTCTGCCTCCCGCTCTGCCTCCCGCTCTGCCTCCCGCTCTGCCTCCCGCTCTGCCTCCCGCTCTGCCTCCCGCTCTGCCTCCCGCTCTGCCTCCCGCTCTGCCTCCCGCTCTGCCACAGCCGAACATGTGAGACGCTAGCAACCATTCGCCCCGCAACTGCCGGGGCTTTAAACTCGATAACACAGCGCAGAATACTTGGGGCGTTATGGACTGCTATGGTTGCATGGGCTTCCGGGGCCGAAGTTTGTGTTGTCTAGGCTATCCGGGACGAGCCGCGTCTCTCACATGGTGGCTAACGTTTCGGCCAGCGTATTGTGGCCTTCTTCAGAGCGTACTGCTTATAGTTCAACCCCAAATAACACGAGTAACCTTAGGAACTTGTTATGGACCGTTTTTTACCACCGTTTTTACCCAAAGGTAGCTGCCTAGGAAACATCTCCTTTCTCCAGCAATGATCTAATGAAGAAGCAAGTCCCCGCGCAAGCGAAACCTGCCCAGCGGTTCCGGGAGACTTTAATGCGCGGGAGCGGAGCCAACGAGCAACCCACACCTTCACCGGCGACCGCACACAATGGTCCAATTGGGGAAAAGGCGGACAAAGAGTGCTTATTTAATTTTATTTATTTATTTATTTATTTATTTATTTATTTATTTATTTATTTATTTATTTATTTATTTATTTATTTATTTATTTATTTATTTATTTATTTATTTATTTATTTATTTATTTATTTATTTATTTATTTATTTATTTATTTATTTATTTATTTTTCTTGGCCCGAAGGCACTCAGCAGCCGAGTTTGAGAGCTCATTGAATAATATTGACATGGTTAAGGAAACATGATCGATAGACGAGTACGTTGAGTACATGTTACGTATATTCAATAAATAATTCTTTGTAGATTAAATGTGCGAAGCCACATTAAATACATGATCAGGGACGGTCGAAGAATTGTCGCCCGCTCCGCTCTTGTCTTTTGTCCAGAGGATTTGTTTCCAGATTTTGAAAAGTACTGCTTATTTGATTAAAACAAAACTGAGAACGGGACAGTTTGTCATTAGATATTTCCCTCCGATAATTCCCTTTCATAACTTTTAGCGACGTTCAACTGTTTTCATATTTCCCTCGTAACCACGATCCTCTCGATTTATGAAAGTTATGCAACCAATATCGATCTCCGAATCGAAGGTGATGACTAGCAAAGACGTACCAGGAAAAAATAAAAATAACTTTGTCCGCTCTCCGCGTCTTCGAGCCCACCGTGCGCAGCGTGACGCCGCGCGGCGTCGCAGTCTTATCACCCCCTTCCCCGGTGCCACGTGCACGTGCCGGGGCGGGCGCCGGCCTGCCGCCGTGCCGTTCCGTGCCGTGCCGGGGCGACGACGCGAACCGGTCCGCTCCGTCCGAAACGCGAGTACCGTTCCCGCGCGCCCTCGCGTACTCGTTCCGCATCTACAGCAAACAGCGCGGCAGCAACACGAGGAAAAGCAGCGGCCAGGAATGTCGCAGGCGCCGCGCGGCAAATTGCAGCTGCGACTGGACGGAGCGGTCTTCGGTGCACTCGTGCCTCGGTGATGAGATCGACGTACAGATATAGCACGTGGAGGCGCTCTCGGGGGTACAGGCGGGCGCGCCGGAAGGGGGGGGGGGGGAGAGATCCGTGACCCTTCCCTCTAGTCCCGTCGTCCTACGTAGTAAACAATAATATTTCCGCAAATATGATCAATGCCTTATTTTCTCCATTTTTTAAGCTAACAATTCTGGGAACAGGCTCTCGAAACTATATTGGGGGAACAGGCTCTCCAAACTATCGCGCTACCAGTAAATGGTTCAAGATGAAACGAATTATATTTTAAATATAATTAAAATTAAGATCGCGAAATATGTTTTACTTTCTTGGTTCGATTAAGAACTTTTCATATATTAAGTAAAAATTGTTTAAATTTAACGTTTATTTGCGCGCAAAAGTACTTTAAAATGATTACTAATCTTCAAATAATATTAATAATAACAAAAAACTATAAATTATTTTATTAAGAATACAAATTTCCTAAATTTAATAGTTGGTCTATTAAATAAAAAGGTTGTATCGATTAATTTTGTCATGTGATTTAAGTTTTGTTTGAATTATGTACTTGTCATGAGGCACAATTTTAAAACTTCATTGTGTTGCATTTACGCTATTTACGGGACAGTCTTATTAAAACGTACAGTTAAATAGTAGAAAAGTATTGTCACATTTTTTAACGAACGTGATCTATCCAGTAAAATGTTGCAGAAAGAAAATCACGTCGGATTGTGATGAAGATAGACAAGGATGGGAACGTGACATGGAAGAGGGCGGTGAAACAGAGTGAAGGGCAAAGACAGGAACCGAGTCCAGGACCGAAACCAGGTCGGAGATAAGGGCAGTGATAAGGCCATTGATATGAACGGAGACGGGCAGAGTAATTGGGCGAGGCCGTGGAGATGGACGGGGCCGGATACAAGACATGGAGTGGCGTGGCGTGTGGGAGCGGGACGAGACGGAGCGGCGGGATGCATACGTCGCCCGCATTGACTCAAACCTCGCCCCGCATCAATGCGGGCAAGAGCATGGGCGTGGGCGTGGGCGTGGGCGTGGGCGTGGGCGGGGTCAGTGGGTCTTCGCCAGCTCCATCGAATTCGCATTTCACGAGGACTTCGTACCGCGCGAGCGGCTCCGTCGTCGCGATTGACTGTAGGTCTCTGGGCTCAAGGAACGGCAATCTATCGAAGGCAGCGCATCTATCTGGACGACAGTTCACCGAGTTTTAGTAGAAATAGTCATCATTCACACGACTAGTACGGAGACGATTGGAACGAATTCGATGAACAATTCTGAAATTAGTAAATAATTTTGATTAATTGAGTTTTAATGAATTCTCATATTTAAAATAACAGTAGAAAATGTATTCACCAATGCACAGATTAGAGCGTAATAAAGGAGGTGGTGTCGTACCTCAACGCTTTTAAAATTGCTTCTCGAAGATGATTCGACGTCTCGATGAGCTACAGAGCTCACTGCCAGCCTTTCTCAAACACATGAAAATGAATGCATTGCTGAA
This sequence comes from Gryllus longicercus, assembly GCA_038098605.1. Taxonomy (NCBI): domain Eukaryota; kingdom Metazoa; phylum Arthropoda; class Insecta; order Orthoptera; family Gryllidae; genus Gryllus; species Gryllus longicercus. The sequence continues at coordinate 1,172,853 of JAZDUA010000140.1, forward strand.
GTTTTTACTTTTGTTTTCTTAATATCCATGCTAAATTAAATCCATGCTAATAAATGTTGAATTAAAATTAAAAACTTTAACAATATTTTCCTTCAGAGATGATGGCCAATACTACACAAATTAACAATAAGAAATGCACACAACTAATATAGCCAGTTTCCCTTTACATCAGTTGCCAAATTCCGAGCTGACAGTTGATGATCGTGACATTTGCATCGACATCACCATCTCCTTATCATCTATCATCATTTATCATGATTATTGATTCTCACTTAAAGCGCAATAAGAATGAATTGTTAATTTCTCAGGCCTAATGTGAGAAACAACGCAACTGCGAGCGCAAAGCATAAATACTTCGCTCGAGACTGGCATGTACACGAAATATAATTTCAAAATTTTCAGAAAATTCGTTCTTTTAACTGTAACGTTAAAGAATACAATTTTGAAATAATGTATCTACGACTTCCAATTTGAATTCTTTTTTTAATGATTTTATGAGCCATAATTCTTTACGGTCGCACACCTATTTTTGGGTAACAAAAGCTCTCGTTCGTCTCATTCCGCCATTTTATACATATGACGCATCTGGTCGCTTGGGCAGTGCCTCTCCCATAGGGGTCACCAACATTTTTGTATCTGCGGGACACATTGCCAAATCCCCAATAGCTCGCTGGTCGCACATATCTCCGACTTTCGTTTTACTCAAAAAATGTAAAATAGTAAGTTACAATTTAAGTGTCATTAGTAATTTAATTAGTACTACGTCTAATTAAGCTTGTGATCCAAGTACAATAATATATCGAAGAAACACTTTAAGATATCTATAACACAATTTTACGTATGAAGACAACAAATACGAATGCAACAGACGCAGATCATAAATACGATACATTCATGTTCGGTTGTGTATTCCACTTTTTTTAATAATCAATTTGTTGTAGGGTAATTAAATTGCAAAAAATCAAAGATTGTTGATTTCTCTGTAGACCAATATGGTAGAGGCTGGGTCAAATTTACTACAAGCAGTAGATTGGGGTCCCCCATTCATGAGGGGTCCCGGGTTTCAGGAAACTATGAATTAAATTTTTTTAACATCAAATGTATTTAATAAATCTAATATTTGTAAAATTTTATATAAAAAAAAGTTTTTATTTGAATTTGTAATTTACCTGTAATGAGGCAAGTTTGTTATTTTATAAAGATAGAATTATGTTTACGGGGGGGGGGGGACGAAACACGATTTTGTACTTGGTACTCGTACACTTCAATCCGGCCCTGAGTAGAGGCCCTTCTGGCCGGATCTACCCAGCCATGGTCTCCCCGATTAGAATACCGTCCAGCGTTCGTGTCGCGTATCACGGGTTGAACGAGCGGGTAGCATGTGAGAACACGGGGGCGTCCCCTCCGAACGGAGGCGGGAACACACACGCGGCCTCCGCGCGTCGCCCGCGGCCGCATGAAAAGATAACGCGTTTGGTTTATTCCTTCCCGATGTTGCACAATGGAACGTGACCGGAATATCATTACACTTGGCTTTTTATTGCGGCTTCCCGCGAGCGAGGTGACAGGCGAGCAGGGAAGCGGGGGCGTGTGAAAGCGGGGACGCAGGATGGCGAGGAATTGAGAATGCGGAGGGGCGGGGATATGTGGGGAAATGGGACCATGAGCCGTTGGGACAAGAGGACGTGGTAACAGTGCCACTGGATGTGATGAGGTAGGAATGTAGAATCTCGGGGACGTGAAAGGGCTGGAACACGGACGCGAGGAATTGACAACGCGGAGGGGCAGTGGCACTGCACCAAATATATAAATTGAAGATGAAGTTAAATGGATGCCTGGTTCATGATACTTAATTGTGAAATCATAGTAGGTTAAACTTCAAAGAAGAATTCCTTACGGAATCTCACCCCCGTTTCACACATTAGTTAATATTTAAATAATTGAGATAGTAGGTATAAATCTGCTCGAGTGTGGTGTTGAAATGAAAAAGTAATGAAAGGGAAGCATCTCGTTAGGGCTAAATAGGACCGTCATCCCATCGATTGATACCTAATTCATTGCTGTAGAAGTACACTTCAAGACTACGGATATTGAAAACGGAAAGAATATAATGGATGTGATACGAAAATAGCTGCTGTCACTAGAAACTATATATTTCACCAGTGAACATGTCATCTTACGAGACTATTCAATTGGATGTCAGCGGCTTAGGTGGCACAGGACATTAATTTATGTCACCGCAGTGCGTCTGACCAGGGTTCCCAGGCTTCGAGTCCCGACGACAGGATTTACGACACTAACTACGAGTAGATAGCTGGGTCGAATTCAGGCGCTGACGACGAGATTTCTAGAGACCAGCTGCTCGTATTGGAATATTTCGTGGTTTCTCGGATCAACAGTAGGAGAGTAGCGAACAAACGGACCACGGATCTCGCGCGATCTTCCCTTCTTTTCCCTTGTCCTATCCACTCTTAAAGTTACATGCACTACACACTAAACACACTGGTCGGGACCCAGTCGGGGGCTGAGAGCTGTCTGGTGCGGTGCTCCGCTGTTGGGAAATACTTGATTGGGGAAAATATACACAAGTGGACGGGTAGGTCGGTGCCGGATCTCACTATTCAGTGGGAGGGAAGATCACCGCCACCTAACGAGGAAAAACATGCATAACACTGAGGCGATTAGTGACCGACGCGCCCGGAATAACTAATCAATCAATCAAACCCAATTGGATGAGCCTTTGAACTGTGGCTCCTAAGCGTGAGAAAGCGCGCTGTGCCCCGCCCGGACAGCAGGCGAGTGTGCGGAAGAGCCGAGCGCAGACGAGCGGCGCCAGCCCTGCCCACGCCCCCTCCCATGACAGCGCGGCACAGTGGGTCGGAAGAGCACCAAAAGTTGAGACATCGAATTTGGTTTCTATGAGAATGTCGCTGAGGCAAGGTAAGCCCATAAAACCCAACCAAATTAAAATAAAGCTAATTTAATGCTTCTTGAATAATATTTATTATTGTTATTTATATATTGCTAATTATTTTTGCCGGGGAAGTGGATGGGGCAGGCGCCGGGGGAGGGGACAGAGTCGGGGACGGAGCAAGGGACGGGGCAGGGGACGGGGCAGGGGACGGGGCAGGGGACGGGGCAGGGGACGGGGCAGGGGACGGGGCAGGAGACGGGGCAGGGGACGGGGCAGGGGACGGGGCAGGGGACGGGGCAGGGGACGGGGCAGGGGACGGGGCAGGGGACGGGGCAGGGGACGGGGCAGGGGACGGGGCAGGGGACGGGGCAGGGGACGGGGCAGGGGACGGGGCAGGGGACGCGCAGGGGACGCGCAGGGGACGGGGCAGGGGACGAGGTAGAGGACGGGGCGGAAGCGTGGCCGGGGGCGTGGCCGAGGGCATGGCCGGGGGGCATGGCAGGGGGCCGGGCGGGGGCCGGGGCGGAGGCGGGGCTTTCTCTTGCCCGCCCCGCGACCTCGCCTCGCGCCGCCCGGGGAGAGAGCGCGGGCCGCTGCGCCACCGACCGGGGCGTAAAAGCCCCGCGCGGCAGTAACGCATCGCGCCACGCGCGTTTTAATTACCTGCGCGCCGTTAATATTCCGGTAATTACTGCCGGCGCCGCGGCCACGAACGCCTCTCAGTGCCCGGTGACGGCGAAGACAGGTCGCGTCGCGTCGCGGAGCATTTCCTGCTCGCTCAAACGCACTCCGATGGCTCAGAGGCAGCTCGCGGTTGCCTCTGCAGCGTCGCGGGCAGGGCGGGGGCCCTTTCAGTCACGACGATAGTGGATTTTTTACGCTAGCTACTACAAAGATACGTAGCCGACGTATAGATCAGCGCCGGACCTAATTTTCCAGCAGAGTTTGAACAACGCCACTTCCCAGATCTAACATGCACTACACGTACAGGATTAATGACCATAGCAAAGGACGTCCTCGAGAACTAATTAGCTTCTACATAGCTAGATCGACTTCAACCACTATCTGGGACGAACTCTGGAGATCCGCCGCTTTGATCAGTAGTTTCTCACGGTTTATCAGGTCGATAGCAGATGACTGCCTGATCACTACTCCGCTGAGAGAGATTGCTGGAGGAGGGAAACATTGCAGGCCGACGTGTAGGTAGATGCCGGATCACATGTTCCAGAGGAGTTTGAACAATGTCACCTCCCAGATCTAAAATTAACTACACTTACACGATTCATGTCCATAGCTTAGAACGTCCATGAGAACTAATTAATCACTGAATATGAATGCTGACGATGATAGTCTAATCTTAGGTGATAATGACACCGAGCGGCGACGCGTAAATGCTCTTAATAATAATGGGAACCGGAAGCGTCCCGTGGTGGTGGCCATGAATCAAATTTCAGTACTAAACGCACAAAACTTAAAAGCAATGAATAAAACAAGAAAACGTGCTAATCCTTGCCTTTTAGTCATCACAGTCGAGCATCAGGCAAGCGAACGCGCCGTGAACGGACGACCATCAAAGTGCAATTGAGAAGGGCGAACGGACGTCCATCAGACTCTGTCTGCAAGCGAGGGCCTGGGAAAGGACATTCACCGGCGCTTTCGCAGACTGCGGAGGCTTTTGCACTCAAGGGTCTGCGTCCATTCCTTTCAGCTGCCACAGAAAGTCAACGTTGCAGCCCTCATGATTAGGTTCTTCTTCAGGCCGATAAGTTTTCATTTCATTCTTCCGGTATTCCTCTTTGAAGAAGGTTCTCATAATGGCCGAATTTTATTTTTTCTGCGAAGAACGCGATATCACTCTGACAGTGAAAGACGTGCTTTATACATACACTTGAATCAGTCTCCTCTGTATGTATGGAAATGCATGTTATCAGTGCTTTGTAGCCAACATGTGTTCACAAATTTGGAAAGAAGTTTCAGTACTTTATTTCAGAGACGGCGAGTTAAATATTCTAATTTGTTCGTAGATTTCAAAAACTGTGACAGAGAAGTTTAAGGAATACTTTGATGAGTTACAACTACGAGTGGACTTAGATTACAATGGGAAATGAATGATTAACTCAAGCTAGGACAGTAGGACTGAAAGACTGAAGTAGGACTGAAACAGTAACGGACTAACTTCAAAATATTAAAATTGCAGATAGGCAATTCTTGCTTTCTAATCTTCAAATATCTTAACCTCATGTAAAGAAAATGTGATCAAAATATACGAACTGCATTTGCATTTATAGTACGTCATATAATAATCATTTGTTTGGCGCCTCAATCTGTGAAAACTTGTGAGAACGCTCGGTTGCTCCACAAATGCTATTCGCTTATCAGCGGCTACTTCACGTCCTCTAAAGAAGTCCAGATATAACCTTTGAATTAATGATTGCAATAGTGGGGAACATTAGTGTTCATATTTCATGAATTTATTGCAATTCTATGATTTAATGAAATTTAATGATGAATGAAATTTATTTCATTAACATACTTTTCTTTTTCAGATAAACAATCCTCTTGAATGTGTTAAACATGGTCTTATATTGGCTATGCAAATCATATCCCCTAACGCGTACATTTTGATTAATTAGTTATAATTTCATCCAAAATACTGCAACCATATAATTATGAATCCCCGAAAACATATACTAACATACTTCGTATTGTTAACCATGCTATTCGTTAACTAGTCACTGCGTGCACGAAAATTATGTTATTAAAGTGTGTTTAAAATGTTAATATATAAACATTTACCTCTCTTTTAGCATGTCTTGACACATTATGAAATAAAATTCCTTTTACGACGTGGTTGAAAAAGCATTATCCCCATAATAGTTGCCCATCGATAAAAACTTAATATTTTCTTGATTATTCTCTCTTCGGAATGCTTAGCCAGTATACTATGAAATACTAAAATCTGAAGTTTTTAAAAAACGTAAACGAAATTAATTTTTAATAAGATAATATTAAAATTCATTTAAGAGTAATTTTAATACATTACTGGTTACGTCTCTTTATGATTGTATATCGATGGGTTTTTAAGAATACATATCTAAATATATATCCCCGGTTTGATATAATAATAGCACCTGGAAGATCATATCATCATTAACCGGAATGTAAGACACGACTCACAGAAATTAACTGAAAATTCTTTAACACGACGGAAACTTGTCACATTTTTTTACTTTCCAATGAACACTTTGAAACATTTTTCTTTGTTCTAAAAAGTTGCAATTTTTTAGATACTTATTGTTAAAATGTAGCCATCGTTTTATCACAGTATATATTTGATTTGATTTGGCGTGTTTTTCAATTATCTGTTTCACTACTTCATTCAGAATCACCGTGGAACTCTCGTAACAATCTCATCAATGTAACACATCGGCGAACTGAACGCAACGTGAAATTCGCGATCGAGTTCGCCATTACAGTTAACTAACTGGAGAACGATATTATATTGGAAGGCGTGGGATTTGAAAGTAATCGCTTTCAATACCGTTAGTAACCCTTAATGTATTTCATCTTAAACTGTGCTGCAACTCGTATTCTCGCTTCTCTCTGACCGGAGAACGTCCTATTGCAGTACGAGAGGAATACCGTGAGAAACCTCTAATGGGCGTCGTATTTCCTACTTACAACGGCCAACACCCCTCCCACGTGCAGGCAGTACTGATGCGTTGCCAATGGTGGTAACTTTTAAGACATGACTGCATGCAATCTTCATTCCCTATACTTTCCCGATAATATAATGCCGCTGGGGCTACGCGAAATCCTTGTTCAAGTATGAGCCACGAAAATTTACATTTATGATCCTTTTGGCGACTGTTCGTTTCTCGCTTCTGGTGAAAGGATTTTTTTATGTAACTTAACAAGTTAATGGCAATAACGATAATTACGATGAGAACGATGGTGGTTAAGGTTACTGTTAAAATGAACATACTTTTAGTGAAGAAGTTGGTAACCTTTCTGTTCGTAATGATAAAACAAAATTGCTATCTCTAAATGTTTGAAAACTACCCTCTTATGACGATTATTGTACACTTTACTATAAAAATATTACTATAAAAACTTACTGAAAATTTATAAATTAAATGTCTTGAACTCGTATGTAATTACAATGAATGCAAGTTGTGCAATGCATGCAAGTTATCACATTGAACGGAAGTTATATAACCGATGAAGTTGCCTGGCTCGTCTGCCCTCAGAATCGAAATGTTAGTTGATAAAGTATCGATAGATGTACTATATTTAAAATTCGTGTTTCATCTTAGTAGGTTTAACTATCATCAATATAATGAAAATCTATCGCCAATGTATTGAATAAAGGTTTCACGTGAAGTTGGAAGACGATATAGTAATACACATCGATTTCGGGGGTCTTCAAAACCTCCCCTAACTGTTTTTAAGATTTTTTCAAGAACATTCTGGAATGATCCTCCTAGCAATGGAGCCAATCGATTTGTCTTGTCGAGAGCAATCGAATGAGCACCTCCAGAGGTGTCGCAAGTCACCCAAAACGCGTTTCAGATGCTTGAAATAACAAAAGAAACGTGTTTATACGAACTATCTTGGAATCTTGTGGATGGATACGACAAAAATATCAGATGCCATTCAAGAGGTCAAGAGCCCTCTAATGACATAATTTGCCTCTAGTAGTGGATTGATGAGTGACGGACAGACAGACGGACGCTAGGTACTCCATTACTGTGTAAGGATATCACATTCTTTTCGCCTCTCTCGTCCCACATTCAACGGCATAATTCGTTGTTTCCTATTACAATTGTCTGTAACAAAAGTTTTCATGCTAAATCAATTAACGTTTGCAATAATTGCTTTAAGACAGTTCATTTACATCGAGTGGTTAAATATTCTAGTAGCATTCAAGGACGATTGAAAGAGACAAATTGCTGAGTGATTATTGCAAGTCTCCGATTTCGAACACGCAGGTTTTTCTTCATAGCCTATCGTAGAAGCCCACGTAGAAGTTGATTTAAAGCTAAATTCAGATTGATCTAACATTCCTCCACAATAAACGCAGGTGAGCCTCATATTTATTCTTAAACACAAAAAAATATTTGAAAACTGTATAAACGAACGTAGGCCCAGTGTTGCAACCCACTAGACGGCGAGTTCGACTCCTTTGTAATGAGCAGTTGGCTGGTATCATCGTGTGACCTATCTAATCTTCATATCATTACTTCTCCGTCACATAGCACTATTCACTCATCACCAGCACTTCTAGTGTCCACAAAGTGATTGGTAAAAACCAAACCACGAAACTGTTTCCTCTGGAAAAGTCTCAGACAGATCAAACTCAAGAGTAAGATCTTGGTCATCATCACACACTTAACCCAACACAAAGAATTTTGGAAACCTTCGTGTTCCTTTGTGCACATCCGTGTCTCCCTCTCTCCGTTCTTTACTCACGATGAAGCCTCGTACGGCCCACCATTCGGAAGTGAAATGCATTTAACGTGACTCGGCCTACTGGTGGAAAACGTTTTTTCTAGATCCTTCCGCAACGTTCTCAGAGAAATCGAAAAGAAAGTATTGGGGTCGGAGTGTTAAACTCCTAAAAGACGTTTTAATGAATTCCAAAGCACACATTATTGTGAAACGCTGTGATTTACCATACTACTTTTTGTGATGTAACATGAAACACGACTTGAATAGTGATATTGACGATATTTGAACATAATTATGAAAACAAATTTAAACAAATTTTAAACGATATTTTGTTTGTTATTTAAGGTCGCATCAACAGGCCATTAGCGTCCACTATTGCTTATAACGGTATGGTAACTGTGAGGATGACACGATATGATGATGATAGGGGGTGAAAGGACTAACAATACAACCATGCCCGAGGCGGGACTCAAACCCGCGATCCTTCGGTCCCAGATACGCTACGGCACTACTGCCTTAGCGATTTAAACGATATTTGTACTGATACTTTTTTTTCATTAAAGTACACACCGATGGGGCCATACCAAGCTAGAACGAAAGTAAGAGTATTATGAATGAAATTTTACTACGACCTACTTCGCAAGAGTCTTGTCGTTGCTAAGGTTAGAAGCAGATAAAACGCGCGTGTGTGCGAACGTGTGTGTATGTGCGGAGTGTTCCTGGCCCTGAAACCAAGCAAGCGCTTGCGTCCGCGGACTGCAGCTTCCAATGCAACATGCTCCAAGGCGCATCAGCGCGCCCCGCGCTACCGCCGAAGCGCAAAGCGGCGCGCGATCCGCGCCTCGCGAGAGCGTTCGAGGGCAAAGACCGCGCAGAGGGCCTCTCGCGATCGTACGCCAGCGTGCAGCCAGCCCCCAGCAGACGCTATGGAGTGATATGCGAGAGCGCGAGGAGCGGCGCGCGGGCCAGGGACCGCCCCGCCGCGAGCCCCTCCGGCTCCGCCCCGCCCCGCCTCGCCCCCTCTCCGCCCCGCCCCTCTCCGGCGTTCCCCGCCCCGCTCAGTCGACCGACCGGCCGGGGAGTTTAAGATAATTGGAATCGTGAGGTGAGCGACCAGAGGCGGCGGCGGCGGTGGCGGCGGTGGCGGTGGCGGCGGTGGCGGTGGCGGTGGCGGTGGCGGAGGCGGCGGCGGCGGCGACGGCGGCGGCGGCGGCGGCGGTGGCGAAGGCGGCGGAGGCGGCGGCGAAGGCGGCGGTGGAGGCGGTGGCGGCGGCGGAGACGGCTGCGGCGGGGCGCGGGCCGCTGGAATGTGAGGACGACCGAACAGGCCGCCGCCATCACCACCACCTCCGCCGCCGCCGCCGCGGGCCGCGAGATCGCGCGATGCCTCGCGCGCCCACGCGGTGACCGCGCGGCGAGCCCCGCCACATCCCGCCCCCCCACCCCCAACATCCTCCATGCTCCCCCCTCTCCCGCATCCCGCTACTTCCCCCCGCTCGCGCGTCCGCGCCCGCCGCACGAAGTAATTTTCCCGACTTTGGTGGTCCTATGGGATCTTGCTATTCTTTTTCCGCGTCCGCTTACCTGTCAAATGATTGGTCTGGCTGGAACTTCCTTTTCTTTCTCTCTCTCACTTTCCCTCTTCTCTCCATCTCCTTTTTCAACCTCCTCTACCTTCGAGCCCATTGCTCTTCTAGCCCCTGTTTCTCTCTTTCCCGTCCTTTCTATCTATGGCCTGGGCCTTTCACTTCTGTTTTTTTAACTCGCTCTTGACTCTTCCGTCTCGTTCCTCCTCTCTGGTTTCTTTTTTTCACCGCTTTCCTGCCATTATTCTGCCCTTTCTCGAGCCTTTTCTTTCTCTGAACTGTCTTCTTCTCTCCCTCTTTGTTCTGCGCTAATAATTTGTTTCTTAAGAACAGTCTGTCTTGGGACCGTACAGTAAGAATTAAACAGTAAAAGGAGTTGATGATTAGACGTCCTACCAAAAAGGTTATTGCAGCACCTTCGCGGAAGTACTGTCGAATATGTTCGATTCCTTGCCCGACTTTATGAAAGATACTGCTCTCTAGACACTGATGCAATTGTTATTTTGTTTTTGTTTTCAGTGTTCAATAGCTCCGTACAACTCGACGACGCCCAAGCAAAGAAAGTTGAAAGTCGTGCTATTAATTAGCATAATAATTTAAGGCCTTGCAGTGTGGGAAAATGGAAAGTGAAATAATTACAACAATTATATTTTCACCTTTTACCACACGCTCCTCTGATGTTGTGGCAGTGCCATTAAAATGTATATACTAGACCTAATGCCGTAAGTTTCGCATTTACTAAAATATCATTTTTTTCTGAAATTCTGTACTTTACAAGATTTAAACGAATGTTTGGAAATGACTTTTTCAGAACTTATTAACTCATATGTAAAACACGCATTATTTACTTTGATTACACATTTGGTAATTATTGCTCACTGAATCATTTTTACCGTCAATCCGTTAATTTTCAGTGAATGAGGAATACAACATAGCCTACAATAAAACGTAAAACCACCTCACATTAGCAAAATTTATTTTGGAATAAATACATACACTAACCAGCGAATTTAAGCTTTCGTTATCATGATAGCTTTGCATGACAGCACTGCTAAGACTTGAACCCTGAATTTGAATACGATATCAGTTTTTGCCCATCGGGTTCGGTTTCATTATTACACACTCTATTTATGGAAATGCTTAAAAAAGTTGCAAACTAGTTATTTTGATGGAGATTCTTTTAACTATTCTGCATATCTCATTGTTCTGGAACAATCGACAAGTGAACCAGAAATTCCTACACAAAACACTGAATTCAGAAGTTTCATCTGTAAGAAGTCAAAACGATGGCAACATTCCTGGTAAGTCGTGTCATAACATATAGAATTGTCTTGTGTTTCTTGTCGGTTGCGTCCCAGCATTGAGACATCTGATAACATGGAAAGTGCTTCGATTTGACTACGTGATGTACTAAATTCGTAAAGGTTTAAGCTTTGTATTAATTTAGAAGAAAGCCTCGGAACTTGTAAATAGCCCAAATTTATTTTGTTATATCTGTGAAGAATTAACTATGAACTGATGACACATGCCTATTGCTGGTTCTATGTTTTGAAAGGAACAACGAATCACACAGCAGATTGTTATTTCTGCCCGACAATATAACTGGAATCACCTCAAAAACGAGGGAAACTGTGAAATATCCTCCCTGCTATAAGGCCTGTATGTCATAGTAAAAGTTGCCGGTACCGCTGCCTCGTAATAATGTGATAGTGAGTGAAGATGAATGCTACAGTGACGAACATTCAGACGACAGGGTCGGAGAGACGGACATAGCCATGTTGATCCAACATCTCAAGCATTCTGTGATTCAAATGAAAAAAAAAAATGTTTGGTCTTAAGGGGATTTCAGCTATCTTGTTCGTGATTTAATTACGTCAAAGCAACCGTCTGAGCTTTTAGCTCCGTGACTAAAAGGATGCAATTTTCTTTTCCCCTGTTCGGAGCTGTTTTTCGTGATCGCCAAATAGTTTTTTGCTGTTTCAAAATATTTTTCGAAGGAAAGTGACATAGTTTTTTATTGTGATATCGAGTACATTATGAGTGCCACCAGGACAAATGTGAAAGCATTTTCAGTGACGCAATGTTGTCCATCTACTTCTGGAAGTTTTGAAGTTGCAAAGGTATGATGAGGTAAAGTATATCAAGAAATCGGGAAGGAAACGTTTCTAGGTAAATTTCGGCACTTCTCTAAGTAGTTACGTTGTAGTTATTGTATACTCTGATTCTATAGTTATTAGAGTGTGACATTTGATCAGATATATAATATATAAAAAGGATACGCATTTGCAAAAAACGATCATCACATAACTGAGGCCGATACAGAATTTCTAAAATTAGATCTGAATTGAGAGGAAAATTTTCTTCCAGAAACAGTGTTTTGTTCTTGTTACAGAAATAGGTTTGTTTGTAAAACAGTGTAATCAAACAGCAAAATTTTATAATTCAGGCATTCTGAACTCACAAATTTTGTTAGTTTTTCTCTACTCCATTAGGTTGTTCCTAAAAATCTGAAGGAAAACAAGCCGCTCGTAGAAATTGCAGGATTAATATACTCTATTGTCGCATTATTATTTAACTCTTCAGTGCACAGCTAATTTACACTCCGAGAATTCTTGCAAAATAAATGCATGAAGAAGAAGAGAATGGAGGAATTTAGTACAAAATGGTACAATGTCAATATGTGCTTAAGAAATTGCCTCAAGCTGCTGGGTCGGGTACCTAGACGACTCACTAGAAATTGCCTTCAATTAGCTATCACTAGAATCTTGTCACTAGATCACCTTCTGGCTTTAGAAGCACATGAACTCCATTACAAAACTTCCATCGACAGTTGCGATTTATAATCCATTCTTCGAGACAAACGTTACCTCCTCCGATATCCTCGCAAAATTATTTTATAGGGTAGAATCGCATATTCGGTACCGATATGTCCATTTCTGAAATTAGCAATATTGTTATCGAGACTACCGGTTTATGAATGTCATGATACCAATTCAAAAACTGTAATATAAATATAGAATAAACTAGATATCGGCATAACACAACATTTTTCAACTTATATTAACATTCCATGCGCGTCTTTTCTTCTGATTCTACATTTCATATATAGTATTTTACTTAATCTGCACCACTCACTTAGTTGCTTCTCATTTATTTAAATGAAATATTTGTGTAAAATAACTGTTATTTATATATAACAGTTATTTGTGTAAAATAACTGTTATATATATTGAAAAATTATATTATGGTCTATTAAAAATATCTTGAAAATTGTTTGAATGTAAAGTTGAACGCATTTCATTTTGTGTGTAATCCTGCATCGATTCAATTCAATATTGAAAACAATGAAGGTACCCGATATTCAAAAACACGCACATAATGATTCTTGAGATTGAATAATATCGATGTATTCATGCAGTTTTTGCTAGCGATGCACCTCAGCCTATGCAACTTTGAGCTAACGCCCATACGCCAGCACGAACTCAAACTGGGAGTGATGGCGAAGTTCACTATTTTTTATCCATCGGATTTAGCTGATTCTAAATGCTAATCGATCACTCGGCCGTGCTATGTGGAATTTGTACGCCACTATTGCGGCATGATGTACAGCTAACTCTGTGTTCTCATTCTAAAACATAATGTCGGTGGCCTTATTCTGTACATATAATTATCTGCATACAATATATTCGTTATATTTATTTAAAATATAATTATACGAGTATTCTTATATACGAGGGATGAAGTAGAAGTCATGCCACAACTTTTTTTTCTACAAGACATACTATTATGGGGTCATACTTTTATTTGCCGCGAGCAAAAAATATTGTACTGAAGTGGGTTCACAACAAGAGTGTGTCTCTATTAGCATAGACGGCAATAAAAATCAGCTGACTACCGCCGTGCGAAATGAATGTAATCCATTTCGCGCAGTGCTAATACATCCAGATAACCGTTCTCCATGGGAGAAACGGCAGAGAATGTCACAGGGAATTGGTGTAAGCTGTTGGGAATAATGTCCTTCCATAACAGACAGTCGGGAAATGGGCACGTCCCCAACTCTCGTAGATGTCAGTGGTATATTGGCAGATCTTGTAGAGAACAAACGTGAATCAAGACGATGCGGCATTATGGGGAATTAAACGCAAACTCTGTGGCCACAGTTCGGAAATTCTTCCATTTTGATCTAAACGTTTTGTTTTTGGACACTCTTGCTTGACGTCGCCAGTTATTAGTGAGTCAACTGCCGTTTGCTTATAAAAAAGAAGTCGCTCATATTTCGTTATATTACATATCATTAAGTAGTATCAGTTCAAGCACCACACAGCCACATCTCCACTCTTCACACTCACCTCGGTCTTTAAAGGCGGTCGTCATTGCCACAAACCGACCTTCACCTTCCTACTCGTGCATTCCCACCAGATTAAAATCACCTCCGGCAACGACCGACGCGCACGCGTAGCAGCACGGCGACGCGGCGCGCGGAGGGAACTGAACTCGACAATCGCCGGTCGCCGGTCGGCGAGTTATGTTCGCTTCTGGTTGTGCTCCTGCGTGGCGCCACCTTTGCCCCCGCCGTCACAACCGCCGCCCTCGCCGCCCGCGCCACCACGCCTCCCCCACCGCCCCCTGCCGCCCACGCCGGACCCACAACCCCGCCCCCACCACTGCCCGCCGCCGCCCCCGGCGCTGCCACCGGTGCCGCCCCGGCGCCGTCACCGACACCGCCCCCGACACCGCCCCCGACACCGCCCCCGACACCGCCCCCGACACCGCCCCCGACACCGCCCCCGACACCGCCCCCGACACCGCCCCCGACACCGCCCCCGACGCCGCCTCCGACGCCGCCTCCGACGCCGCCTCCGACGCCGCCTCCGACGCCGCCTCCGACGCCGCCCCCGACGCCGCCCCCGACGCCGCCCCCGACGCCGCCCCCGACGCTGCCCCCGACGCCGCCCCCGACGCCGCCGCCGACGCCGCCCCCGACACCGCCGCCTACGCCGCCCCCGACGTCGCCTCCGACGTCGCCCCCGACGCCGCTCCCGACGCCGCCCCCGACGCCGCCCCCGACGCCGCCCCCGACGCCGCCCCCGACGCCGCCCGCGACGCCGCCCGCGACGCCGCCCCCGACGCCGCCCCCGACGCCGCCCCCGACGCCGCCCCCGACGCCGCACCCGACGACGCACCCGACGCCGCACCCGACGCCGCACCCGACGCCGCACCCGACGCCGCACCCGACGCCGCACCCGACGCCGCACCCGACGCCGCACCCGACGCCGCACCCGACGCCACACCCGACGCCGCACCCGACGCCGCCCAGGACACCGCCCCCGACGCCGCCTCCGACGACGCCCCCGCGCCGCCCCCGACGCCGCCTCCGACGCCGCCCCCGACGCCGCCCCCGACGCCGCCCCCGACGCCGCCCCCGACGCGGCCCCCGACGCGGCCCCCGACGCGGCCCCCGACGCGGCCCCCGACGCCGCCCCCGATGCCACCTCCGACGCCGCCTCCGACGCCGCCGCCGCCGCGCTGCGCGTGGGTCACTGACTCCCCCACCGCCGCGGGGTCGGCGACATGGCGCGCCCCCTGAGAACAACGCGCTTTCCCCGCGGGGCGCAGGCCGCCTTCGACGCGGAGCGCCCGCCCGGCGCCGTCGTGCGTGCCAGGCCGCCGAAAGCCACTCGTGGGTGACGTTGTAATGCTGTTTTCATAGATTCTGAAATCAATACTTGGACCGGGTAGTTCGGAATCGAAGTTTTGGGTTCGATGTGACCACTCTGTCGAAAGACATTCATGGGTAAAAATGATGCGATGCTACTGGTGTGATTCTGGAATCGATACTTTAACTTCCGATACCGGGCAGTTTGAAATCGAAATTTAAGGTTTATATCTTCAATGTGTCCAGTCTGTCGTAGGCACTCATGGGTAAACATGTTGTGATGCTACTGATGTGTTTCTGGATTCGATACTTTGACTTTCGATACTGGGGAGATTGGAATCGAAATTTAGGGTTCGATATTTTCGATGTGTATTAAACTGACAGCAGACCTGGGACTTGAATGCCAATGCGTCAATTCTCCTCGTGGTTTACTTCTCGTCAACATCCTGCTTTCAGTTCATAGCCTTTCCTTTTACTTGCAGCTGGTCAAAGTAAAAATTTACTCCAAATGATTTTTATTAATAATAATACAATGAATTAAAAATTATTTTCAGGAAAAATGCAGACTAACGAAAATCGCTCTTGTTATTATTATTATTATTATTATTATTATTATTATTATTATTATTATTATTATTATTATTATTATTGGGGTTTAGAGGACTTTAAACTACTAAGTCCATTCAGGGCTATTGTAGATCTAGTAACGAAGATGAAATGAATACAGGAATAAAGCAGATAAAACGAATAAAGGGACCCAGCTATTGAGGGCTTTGCCTCTTTGTAAACCTTAATGCCTACATGGGTTGACCGGGCATCCCTGTGACGTCCACGTGGAAGGCATATTCGCTAGCCATTACGCCATTAACTAACTAAGCCCATCCCCGACTTTTAAGAATACAACTTATTTACTACAAGTTTGGATTCCTATCCCGTGGCTTTTCTTGCGCTACTTTCGGCAATCAGGGAGCCAGGAAACTCCAAAGCTGTACATATAGGCCATTTGGCTATATCCCTAGCCTCCCCCTCCAAGGCGTATGAACCTTGGAAGCTGGAAGCTGGATTAAAGCCAGAACACAGCCGCCCTTGGTCATCCGAGCTCCGCGATCCCAATGATTTTGGAAGGCGAGGAGGGTATCTTCCTATCCCCTCATTCCGCTATATTTGAGGTATGTATTATTATGTATTAAGGACCATGTTGGAAAGACCCTACAAAACAAAATTTCTCCGACAAATAACTTGGCTCAAAATTCATAAATTTTGAAATGGTTGGGAAACACTGCCCACTCTAATTGAAAATGTACTGTCTTAGACAAAAATAAAAATATATTTGTTAACTTCTTTTTATTTCTCAATCAGTTAGCAGGTGCAATTAACAACGTCCGGCAGATAGCATGTGCTACATCGCACGAAGTTATACCGGTGATGGCAACTAGGTGAAAACCTACAGTTGTATTACCTTTTGTATCAATTACCCGAACGTAATGGATGTGAGCCCAAAGCCACAAGAAAAATATTACCCCCGACTTTTAAACAATTTAAATACAAATTAAATGAGTACCTTCAATGCATTTTTGGGCCGCGTGCGTCTGCAAAGTCGCGAGCACAAAAATAATATAATAAAAAATAATAAAATAATAACATAGTGAATAAGCAGGATTATTCTCTAATCCTCTTCTCTGGTTCTTGCTCTTCATGGCCATGCGGAATATTGTTCGAGAACCACCTGCTTACAATTATTGCGCCAAATTACAATCCTGCCAAATATGAAGAGCGCTCCGTCAAACAACTCCTCCAATAAAAAGGTAACTGTTCAGGTGATGTCCTTAAAGCATTTGTCTCCGTTTATGAAATCATATAGCCGACAACCTGTAAGAGAGTAGTGAGTCGTCAATTCTCTAGAGGCAGGGCCAATGTTCATGAGTATGGCGAATGATGGGCGCTTCTCAGAAGAGCTTCATTCGTTTTTGGACAATTGTGATATAGGTCGGGCCTTGTGACGACGAACGATTTCCACTTGCTTCTACACCTGACGGAACATTTATTTGGATAATACTCCCACGACGGTGAAGAGATCAAGAATATAATGTAAATGTGGTTTCTGCAACAGGCAGATGAATGTTTCGAGTGTGGCATTCAGAATCTAATATTAAATCTAAAAACATGTTTGGACTATTACGTCGAAAAATATCATTGTATTTCTAAATGAGTTATATTGAACAGTTGATCTAATAAACACAATATGAATTATCCAGGCGTTGTAAACTTACTTTCCAGACACACCTCGTATTATTCAAATGTCTGAACAGGATCAATTTCTTTCATAATACTCATTCAATCTTTAAAATTCGTGGCGGGATGAATTCAGACAGTGAGATAACCGGCACTTGAATAACGTTTCCCACTACAATGCGATCATTTTCTTCGATAAAAAAAGCAAACACGTATTCCGAGAGTAAGTATTTCACCTTTAAAATCAAAAAAACCTTCGTCGACTCAGCTCAAAGACGCCCCAGCAGAGAATCGCCTCGCGAGTTGCTGCTTCTGATGGATTTATGAACTGGAGACGGCGGCGCGCAGTAACTCTTATGCACTGGCGTGTGACGTGGCATTTAGAAGTGCACACGCGCTCTCTAGAAGTTAGCGCCTTGCCGTGTGTAAATCCCTTAAATAAGCGCGTTAAGAACGATTAATTTATCTGCCGCCGAGCCACGCGTACACTTGTGGCTTGCATCTTCTCAGACGAACTCATCAAACGCATTGCACCAGGGCCGGTTTTTCAGAGTAGACAAGGAAGGTCAGGCCTTCGTTCTAATATGATGAACTTTCACAACAATCTTTCTCACTGTCCTACTCTCAGTTTTTCCCGCAAGGTTTTCCTTGCTTGAATAAATAGACTCTTTAAACGTATGCGAAAGACGTGTTCATCTTCTCCTGCTTCCACCAAGATTGCCAGAGAAGTATTATTGCTCTTGAGGCCAGTTAGGACGTGACCTCTAGCGTCCCGCTAGACTCCGCTGATGTGGCAATCTTTACTTCGATTAAACAACGAAGTCCTTTCAATGTCATTAGCTTAAAAGAAAGGGGACCTCCAGCATTCAAACGGGAGCTTCAATACCAAAAATATAAGTTGCAACAAAAATATAAGTTGCGTTTCTACGACAGTATCCTCTCTCATGCCAGCTGGTGACCTTGAAAGGACTTTCTGATTTAATCGGATTATAAGACCCCAGTATCCCAGCGTGGATACATTGGGAAGCAAGTAGTTCTGGGCGACAGATCGCGATACATCAGCTTTGCGTTTTATTTTTTTTAAACAGAGGCTTGTGGAAGTAAACCAGTGAAAGGGGTAAAGTAATTGAAGAAAAGAATGTGAACCCATTTTATAATGTACTGCGTTTTTGAGGCCAACGTTCTTAAATGATAATTGAAAAAGACTGACTCTAAAGCAAACAAATGTATTAGTTCCATTTCTATTTTGGTGGAGGTACCCATTTAAAGAATAATGCATTGCAAAGAAATTTATATTTAAACGACCTCCTCCAAAATTATTCTTACGAAAAGATACAATTAGTTGTTCATCATTTCAATGTGGATGTTGAAAGATAGTTTGCGGAGATAATGGAAATTTTCTAAATACGAATGTGATATTTTCTCAAAAAATCCAAAAGAATTCAGAATCCTAATACGGGTTTAAAAAATCAAAGTCTACATTAGTGCTCACATTTGTCCCTACGATGTCGCTTTATCAAATAATATAAAAGTATCTATTACATTCAAATTATTAGATCGTTCGGTTAATTTCTCATTGTAACATTTTGCTTTCAAAATTACTTTCTAATAAAAATCGTGGCATTTCCCTCGATTATTTATTTTCATCATAAAAATATCGTTCTCTGAGAGTATAAATATCTTACTGAAAAGAAATTACATTATTTAATCATCTCTCCGATTCGTTGCCTATTGAGCATGAGGTGTTGATTGCATGATTCTTTGTTACGTCCTGTCCTCTTTCGAAATGAATATTTTATTAAAAAAGAAACGAAGTTCCAAAATACAAGATATCTAAAAATAAGACGTAAATAAAATAATCTGATGTTGTTACATTTAAGGAAAAAACTCAACACGTGATTTATCCATGCTTTGTGGATCCTTGATACCGAAAAATCTGATGACGGCAATACTCTTGTCCGTCCGTCTGTGAATAACGCTAGCGGCTAAACCGTTCAAATTATTTTCTCCAAAATTGACATTCCTGTATCGACCTGGCTAATGTCGCAGCTCCTTTAATTTGAAACTGATATTTTAATTTTGGGGGGTACTTTTCACGAAGCTACTGGGATATTTTCCAAAATTTCAAAAAACGGTTCCATTGTTTTTTATTAAATTGTTTTGATGGTTAGTGTGTATGACGTTTAAGAGAATGGTGCAGGTCTCATGTTAGTTGTTTTTTTTAAGGTCGCATCAATATTATGTCATTAGCGACCACTATTGCATTAAATGGTGTGGTAACTGTAATGATGACAGGGAATGAAAGGACGAACACAAATGCAACCATTCCCGAGACGAGACTGGAACCCGCGATCCTTCGGTGCAAGAACGCTACGGCACTACTGTCTTAATAATCTCGGGCATCCGGACCGGCTCTCATGTTCGTTGAAACCATGATTATTTGAAAATTTCAAAAGTTTAAAATTCTTTATGAGTCTTCCTACAACTAAAATATTAAAGATAAATATTTTCTCTTAATGAAATCTGTTCCTTATTATATATTTAGATATATTTTGAAATAATGTCACGTAAAGTTTTGAAAATTTGAGTACTTTTCCAGCAAATTTGCGAGTAAAGACGGGCGAAAAGATACATGCTATTTTAGCACCACTAGTTTTTCTGGACGTAAATGTGAGACTTGGACGTAAATGTTTCTGGACGTAAATGCGAGTTCTTCATTCCCTGGGTGCGATTTCTTGATCTCTGAGAGATATTTGGGAAAATTAAATACTTCGACCACAGTTTCGTAAGACAATCGTTATCCATGTTCTCTCAGTAGTGAGTCGTTGCTCAAAATTCAACTTTGGGAACGGGGATTCAGACTATTAAACTCAATAACACGCTTACTAATTGTATTTCTTCGTCAGATACGTTTTTTCTATGAACGGAAACACGAAACGGAACGAGAAATATGTCAACTCAAGTAGTTTCAAAAAGTATTATACAAATGAAAAGGTAGACGCAAAGTGGGAAGAAATATTCAAGCACCATTCGCCAGTGTAAATAATTTATTATCATCACTAACAGTGATTTTTGCAATACAATAAAAGATATTTTTGGATTTTACAAAAATTGATTCTTACTATACTTTTCACATTATTTTTGGCAAGTTCATTTAGTTCATTATCTATTTAATAATGCTCCATATTTATTACAGTTACTTTCATATGTATAATAATTCAAATACAATCATAAAAAATACTGAAGTGAGAAGAAATAAGCATAGTAGTGTGTAATTGATGGTTTAATATTCATAAGGTCATTAGCGTTGCGTTCCCACTTGACACAGAGGATGTTAATGCAAATCTGTCGTGTTTTCTAGGAACCGGTGAGATGTGGAATAAATAAACAATTTTCTGTTATACTCATAAACTCTCTAATTATTCACAGTACATTCAATTTGAAAACGTGCTAATTCAGTTAACCGTTCTATTATTAATTTCTCAATTCTTAGAATATGCAAAATACCTTGTTCCCAGACGCGGTACGCGCGTGACAAAGAATTCATTACTAGTGATATAAAATGTTCATTGAAATTCAAAAATAGTATTGAAATTAAGTTTGTTTCATTTTATTAGTTCATTTTTTATGAGCGTATTTTTTATGTTACAATGGAACTGTCAAAACTGTGGGTCTGAGTACCTCAGCCACACCACCATATAACATTAATATTTCCTAGCGGTCCAGTTTTTTTGTTTCGTCATTTTACGATTATTTTTAGCTGCTTTACCAAGAACTGAACATTTCGAATACGTTGCTACCAAAAGGTAACCTTCATTATAGTTCACACACTATTAAATACTATTAAATACAAAGATAACAATGTGCTGTTGTTCTGGAGAATAAAATCTCACGAGACTCGAACTGCTTGTCGTTCGCAGCCAGCACGTCGCTCATGAAAAATCTAAGATATTCAATTAATTTATTAAATGATTAGTGATTTGGGGTTCGTTAACTTCTGTTATTGGTCCCATATGTGTAGTGCATGTTTTATCGCGGTAGGAGGTGGTGATTTTCGTCCGCTGGATGGTGAGATCAGGTGTCCACCTACTCGCGGGCTCCCACGGTCTTCTCCAACCAGGTATCTCGCATTAACAGGGTACCTAAACACGTTCTAAGCTCCCAATTAATATATGTATGTATGTACTTTGCGCGACAGCCCGTGAACGGGCTCAGCCCTACTCCCTGCCCCTGCCTCGCGGCCTGCGACGCCCCCGCCGACGTCTCTGCCTCGCGGCCTTGGGTAAAGGGGGTACTTGTGGTTAGCACGTAGACATCCCCACGCCGTACTCCAGTCTTCTCAAGTAGAGAAATGAATTTTCTCATCGACACACAGCAACATATACTGGGACATCGCAAGGACAAGACGCATCTTGCTTCACCGGGAATCGAACCCGCGGCCGTGTAGTGGGAAGCGAGCACGCTGAGCAACAGCTAGCCACGAGGCTAACATACCACACAAGTATAACAAACATAAAAATAAGCGTACTAGTGTGAAAATGATTGTTTAATATACACGGTTATTAGCGTTGCATTCCTACTTGTTTTAGAGGATTCTAATGCCACTCTGTCCTGTTTTCTAGGAACCAGTGAGATGTGCGGTCGGAGAACCCACGGAAACCTAGCGATTAGAGAAGCCGGCCGCTAGAATTCGCCTCCAGACAGCGACTGAATTCGACCTCGCTATCTAGCCAGCGTCGAAAATTCTCCCGGCGTCGGGCAAATGCTATTTAGCACTTGCAGTTGAACAATAATCTTGTTTTTCTCTCCGTGAGCTAGAAATTCTTCCTCCCCGAGGCGAGGCGAGGCGATCCCGCGAGTGCCGGGCATTAGCGCCCGGGCGGCTCGTCGGAGAGGGCGCTCGGGAGTCGCCCCGGCGCGGCGTCTCGCGCAATTTACAGCCCCTCGTCGGTGCTCGGCGGCGTCGCCATTACGGGCCGCCTCAAGGAGCGATGGGTCGATTCGAAAGAAATACGGCCTCTGCGCTCTGCGGATGATGGACATCGTGCCACAGATACCGCCACGCCCCGCCCCGCCCCGCCCCCGCTTCCGCCCTCGCGTCCTCTTCAACCCCTGACCCGCCCCCCGCTTCCGCCACGTCCTTGCCACCGCATTGCCTTCGACTCTGCCACTTCGTCCGCTTCCGCATCCACCATGCCCAGCTCAGCCCCAATCAGGCCACCTCCGCCACTCCCTCGTTCCCGCTACCCGCCTCCGGCTACCCGCCCCCGCTATCACCCACCCGCTACTCTCGGTACCCCCTCAAGCACTCCCCGCTACCCCCGGTACCTTCACTCTCCGCTACCACCCCCCGTTACCATCATCCCGCTACCACACCTCACTACCACCCCCCACTACCACCCCACTACCCACCCCACTACCACCCCCCACTACCACCCCTCACTACCACCCCTCACTGCCACCCCTCACTGCCACCCCTCACTGCCACCCCTCACTGCCACCCCTCACTGCCACCCCTCACTGCCACCCCTCACTGCCACCCCTCACTGCCACCCCTCACTACCACCCCTCACTACCACCCCTCACTACCACCCCTCACTACCACCCCTCACTGTCACTCCCAGCAAATCCCCCTCCCTACCACCATCCCAGCTAATACCCACCCGCTATCACCCCCGCTGCCACCTGCGAGATCGCTCCCCGTTCCCGCGAAATTCTTGACGCGGCCACTCCGTCAGTTTCTGTTTGTTCGCCCTTCCGATCGAATGCACAGCGAAAAAAAACAAGCAATGGTGAGGTATGACGTATTGAAAATTTCGTTTTTGTGTGTAATTTACTTTTGAGCTGCGACAAATATTTTCTTTGTGGTCGCTTTACTGTTATGAGATTTGAAAACACAGAAGTTGTGTTTTAAAATCGAACAAAGTGATCAAATGCGTTTTTTTAGTGTTTCTATTCACTGTAAGAGAAACTGTAATAAAATGATAGTTGTATGTGCAACAAAGGAAAGAACAAAAATGACTAGTCAGAATGGTGATCCACAATCACTATTACCAATAGTAAGTTCGGGTAATGAATCTCGTACTGCCATTGTTCCCTGTAATTGTATACAAGCATGGGCTGAAACTTAGATAATTGCGTTAGCGATGTTGCAATTAATTGGGATGTTGATAAAACAGACAGGATTGATAATGCGAGGACTACAAACTGAAAGGAACCATGTTCTAGGTTACCGAAGTAAGATGTGCAACGATGGAACCTGCAATATACGTTACGCCGCAACACGCGTAAATTTATGAAACTAAAACGGTGGGGCCGTAAACCCGTTCTTCGTATCTGATAAGAGGCTACGCATTATGTAATCGTAAAAAATAACTTTCTGGGCCCTCTTTTACATTATTCGAGATCTGGCTTCTCTGAGCACCCTCAACACCAAACTGGCAGAATCATACAGAATCGCAAATAGTGCTAAAAAAACCAATCACCTTTCTTGTAATCTGCAATACGATCCTGGAAATACACCACTTGATTTGAAAAAATCGAGTGAGTTATGAAAATAACGAAATCAGAAAATCATACAACTCTCATAAAATATATGATTCCCCATTTTTACTAATATTTGTTTAACACTTTTGATAGTAGATTGGATTAGGAAAATACAGAATGCCCACGTAGTTGTCACCACATAGCACACTAACACGTCATCACATCATTAAAACAATTTGATATTATCAAAAATTATAGTTATTATTAAATATCAGTGTTAATACTTTTTTTAAATTATTAAATATATTAAATTATAATATATTATTAAAAGTTGTAATAAACTGACGAAGTTGTCAAATAATGATGAAAATTATAAAAGTGGAAGCAACATGTGTCTTATATTTTCATAATGAAATGTAAATAAAATAATTTTTGATAATATAAATTCGTGTCAATGATGTGAGTGTGCTATGAGGTGATAACTAGGTGGATGTATTACTTGTGATCAAATAAATAAATAGGGCCAAAATAAGAAAAAAAATAAAAAATACTTTCAATCAAATTCATATAATAAAATACAGAATGCCCATTTCCTTTTGGTGATGCGTTTTTTAGAACTACTGTACGTAAAATTAACTTGACTAATCGGTATTTTGTTGCATTTCATTGCACGGATCTTAGTTGTTTTTAATACCTTCTTCGCAATACTACGAGTATCATGGCTGTTTTCGCCAATTACTGGAACTACATGATATAACGTACAATTCACGCCTTAACTGTTCCACGTTAGATTTCAGTATGAAGACATTTTCCCCATTTCAAGATATGTATGAAATGTTCGCACGGGTCCATCTACATATATACAATTCAGGAGCATTGTAAATTATGATGCTGTCAACTTCTCTTGTTCTCTTGTTGGATCCGATGAACTGTCAATAGAAGTCGAATGTTTTGGTTATTACCACATAATTTTCTACAACATAAATGTAACCGAAAATTAAATCAATAAATACTTGTAATAAATGAAAATGAATGTTTTGAAGTAAAATATTATATTTCAACAACATCCTATTAATTTGGAGTGAAACATGCTAATCAAAGTGATACTTTGTTACCAAATAATCCATACTAAATCTACTAAATCCTATTTGCTTTAAACAACCTTCAACGACCAGCGCTGGCACTTTCATTACTTCCATGTTCCATATGTTCTAATGTATGTCTAATCCAGGGAGTTAATCAATTCTGACTTGCAGAACTATTTGCCGCTGAAAATCCAGTGTTGAATCTCCGTGTGTCGAGGCACGATATTCGCCTAAGATGGTAGGTCAGGGAGCTGGGAGACCTTAGTCGAATATACGCGTCCTCTTTGGCAACCTGGAGCCATTTATAACCGCGGTGGCTTTTAACCCCAAGTAGTTCACGGCTTGAGATGAAGAGGGGTCGATTTAGTTTGAACCACCGCGTTAGCTGGAGCGGCTATACTATAAGAGTGGGTCGCGGTAAGTAGCCCGGAAAAACATTCGATTCACTTAGAGATGCGTTAGTCGTCATTTCAGGTGTTAAAAAGTCCATCACAGTATTCTCTTAAGTTAGATTGACAAATGTTTCCTTTAGCATATTGCTGAGAAACACTTCGTTTCTGCACAGCGGCTTTTGTACGATTTGTTTTCTTCTATAACGTCCAAGTGTTTCGTGAGTCGAAGCTCTGACTATACTTCTAAATACTACTGAGACAAAAATGCATTTTTTCCAATACAAACGAAGAAAAAAGCAATATTGAAATTTCGCAGGACTGGATTGCAAATTGCTCTGAATTGGATCGCCTTGAAACCCGCACCACACTTGGACCCCATCCGAATTTTAGACCGCTAAAACTTCAACCAGCCAGCCAGCCAGCCGTGAGAATTCCAATGCACTCACTGATCATAAATGACAATCATGACCTTCCAAGCATACAGCAGCTTTTCGTAACTTGGAAACGTGAAAAGTTTCCGGCGATATACATAGGTTGAAACGAAATCGAAACATTTCTAGAAACAAATACTAAAATATACACGTTTCTGAGACCAACACAGTACAGACACTATTTATTGCTCATATTGCGAGGAATACGCTGGTCTGTTAGTTTACCAACCGAAATGACTTACCGGTATATTGTAAACTTCTTTCTTTGTGTAAATGAATTCTTATAAATTCTCTGATCTGTGTGTCGATTGATTTACGGATTTCCTGCCGGCCGCCGTCTAGATAACATTTTTTTTCTTTCTGAAAAGGGGCGATCGATGGAAAAAATTATCCGTGATCCTGGGAGAGCACGCGGCGCGGCACGGTGAGGCGCGGGTGGGGCGCCCAATTGGTCCTGACCTGAATCGCCGCACCGGAAGTGGGCCAGCGGCGAAGTGCTCGTGTGAGTCACCGTCTGTGAGAGGGCGCGCTGCTACGTGAGCGACCTACTGCGGCCGTCGGCGACTGACTAACGGCTGATCTCCTCTCCGAGATCCGGCAGACGTCGTTGGACTCTTCGGGGGTAGGGATGAAAACAATACGTGCTTTTTTTATTTATTTTTCGCAGGGTATTGTAAAACGATACGGGACAAATTATGTAGTTACGTGACCCGCACCCATTGAGGTTTCAAAGCGTTTTGCATAACGATCGGTCTTGGACTACGTTCTGTTACTTTTAGGCTAAACAAAAGTATTTCAGGACAGTGACGGTGGTCTGCGCTGCTGACGTTTAATTCCCGTAATGTTCCATCGTCTTGATTCGCATTTGTTTTACTGTAGCTGTCAGCAGTAGGATGTCGTGTCATGGACATTACGCACACTAGCGACGGAAGTAAGAATTGGGATAAATTTTATCCATCATGATCGCGTGACTTATGTCTAGGGGGTGGATTTTAATCCAATCCTTTTTTTTCACTTTAGAACAATGCTATTTAGTATAGAAGTTCATTTTGTTATGACGAACAGAATACCACAGAATTCCTGAGTAGCCTATTCGATTTTTTTGCTAATGTCAACCGTTGAGTAGTGAGAACTATGTAGTATAAGGTCCCTGTGACGTTTATCGGTGCCATTGTGAGTTCGCGATGCATAAAGGCAGATATGTTTTTTAAAGAACAGTCCAAACCCAAAGTTTTCAAGCTGAGTTCACTTGAACAAAAAGAAGTAGTCTCAATTACGTCAGTAACATATTCAACAGCTGGAGTTCATCTGGAGTGGTTTTGATAAAATGTTTTATGTTATTTTTCTTGTTTTTTAGGGCATTTTTAAATAATTTCATTGATCATTTTTGGCAATGTGTTAGGTCATCAAAATCGGCCCCTACTTATGTCACTCATGAAATGAGACATACGATTACACTCGATGCTTCTCGTGGAGTGTTGTGCGATAGGGTTCCGATGTAATTACGGATGTAACTATCGTTAACGTTGAGTTTGCGCAGGGGTCGACGATGCGTTAATATTATACAAGGGTCATGCAGACTCCCACAAAAGATCACAAAGCACTAAGAAAAAATTACTTCTAAAACTAGCACAACCAACTTCGCAGTATTGCAGAATATTACAATGAAAACAGAAAGTACTCAATGTTTTAAAAGAAGAAAAATTTTTCGGACACACCTCTAACCAGAAACAGAATGTTCTCGATTTTACGCGAATAACAACATGCACAGTAATGGTGGTCAGAGTATCAGTATATCATATCTCAAGGCGAATGTTAGCAGATGTTTGGTCAAAAGACACATCAATGCGAGGCAATGATCAATGGCCAAAATAAGGAATCGATTAGTGTAATAACATGTGTATGTCAAAATTAGTTCGTTTAGTTTCGCTGCAAAAATTTCAATATACATCTAGACGTCCAGAAATAAAGAATAACATGGAAGGTTTGTACAACAATCAATGAGATGTGTTTGTGTTCATAGTAATCAGTAGATCATCTTAACCTCACCTATTGTCTAAACAATCGGGTAGGTTAATAAAAACTTTGTCATAATGAAATTAGAATCTTTCGTAATGAATTCGTGTTTTAAGTAAACACCAAAAACATTTGTAGTAATAAATTAAGAATTTCAAAGGGAACGTAAGGACGAAAGGTGTCTCATTAGAAAGAAATAGACTAATTTTGGATATGATGAAACTGCGTCACTTTTTTATCAGTGCATGCATCAATGCTTGACTCTATATTAAAGATTTGCTCGGTGTGTACAGATACTGGGCGAATTTTAAGATCGCTTTGTTGCGAACATACAATGTACACAATACTTACTATGTTATTTGGAGTTCTATCAATAATCGAATATTCACCCTGAATTTTGATATGCGAGTACATACGCAACTTGGCACACTTCAAACAACCAGCCCATTCACCGTCTGATCACATCCATTATCAGAAACATCGTACCAAGTGAAGCTCGCATCCATTTGCAATCGACTCTCCCTCCCGTATGCCCGAACAGAACAATCGCCGCAGTCATGGCCAGATCACGAAATCAGAGAAACCTCCCAACACAATGAAACGGAAGCTGCGTCTGCGCAGTCGGAACGATGTCGACACGGCGCGACACGGGGTCAAGGCGACGGCAAGGAGCATCGCCGAAGGCGGTAGCGCAGGCGGAGACGAAGGGGGCGGAGTCGGGGGAAACGGAGGAGGTGGGGGCAACGGTGGCGCGGCGGTGGAAATGGGAGTGAATTAGCGGTGGAGGTGAGGGAGGAGGAAGCTCAGGACGAGGTGGTTTCCCCCGTGGCGACGGGAGCGGAGCGAAGCCGCTGACGGGGGTGGAAATGGAAGTGGTGGTGGTGGTGGTGGTCGCGGCAGTGAGTGTGGCGGTGACGGTAGCGGTGAATCGGTGGTGACAGCGGCATTGACGGCGGTGGCGGTGACGGCTTTGGCGGTGACGGTGGTGGCGATGGCGGTGGCGGAAGCGGCGGTGGCGGTTGTGGTGATGGTGGTGGTGGTGACGGCGGAGGCAGCGGTGGTGGTGACGGTAGCGGTGACGGCGGTGGCGGTGACGGCGGTGGCGGTGACGGCGGTGGCGGTGATGGTGACGGCGGTGGCGGTGACGGCGGTGGCGGTGACGGCGGTGGCGGTGACGGCGGCGGCGGTGACGGCGGCGGCGGTGACGGCGGCGGTGGTGACAGCGGAGGCGGCGGTGGTGACGGTAGCGGCGAAGGCGGCGGCGATGGTGGTAGCGGCGAGGCGGCGGTGGCGGCGTGGCGGTGGCAGTGGCTGCGTGGCGACGCAACAAAAAGGCGTCCGCCGCCTGGAAGGAGGCCGACGCGGGCGAGGAGGCGGGCCTGGGCAAGGCGAGGCGCGGCGGGGCGAGGCGGCGCGCGTGAATGGAAGGCCATGAATGGGGACGGCCAGGAAGGAAGACGCTTTTTATCTGGAACAACAATACAGGATCATCCGCAGCGGGGCGGCGGAGATGCGGGCGGCGATAGGACCGTCTGAGGAGGGGGAGGGGGCCTCCGGTCGCCGCCTGGCGCCGCACCGCCCGCATCGCCCCGCCGCCGCCCCCACCCCATCCCCCACGCCCCCTCCAGAAGCGCTCCTTGCGCCTTTGCGTCGCCGCGGTGCGCACCCGCTGCGCTGTCACGTTGCCACCGTAAGACCGGGATATTCAGGGAGTAGTGCATTCCTTTGCGGCGGCGGTTCTGCGCTTTTTATACACAGTTGTCAAAGGAGATCGATATGCCAGCTTCATCCATAGGTTAAGTTAGAAATAAGTTAGTAAGTAAGCACTGCCCCCTTCTTTGCCGCATAAGCCGAAGAGCTGCGGCGCATGTACCCCACATGACAATAAACTCCCGTCTCGCCAGGACTACTGGCGGGGGGAAAGCTGAAAAAGAGATCGAAATGTGCGGTATCAATGTGCTGGGGAAGAGCCAATCTACGCAGAACCAATATTAATATACTTGAAAATCTCCTTAATGCATTCAATTGCTATCATTCATCTTCAACTCTTAAATGCTGCCTTGGCGGGGCCAACTGGTGAGCGGATATTAAATGGCAGCGGTTGTGCTACACACTGCCTCTAGGAACTAGTGACCGAGCATCCTGTGTCCCAGACATTTTGGCTGAGAATCCTTAGGCACAGAGTATGAAGCGGTCGGAGCTGTTGCTACAATTTAATATCTTCCCAATCAATCTTACCGCCAGGCAGCGTGCAGGATTTGAGGAGAAATGATAATATTTTCTCGGTGTATTGCTTCTTGTTCGACAAGTTTGTTTATCGAGGATCAGAAAGGACATGATTAAACCTAACGTTTAGGCAATGGCTGCTGCTAAATTGCGATTAATTTACTTCTTTATATATCATTAAATTATGAATGTATTTCTAGGAAGGGATGTAATGGGAGAGTGGTTGGGTGAGAGGGGAATGCCTACGAGATTTTGGTGTTTGAATCGATCATTGGAAATTTAAATTTCATGCGGAGTATATTGTTGCTAATTAAGCTGAAAATTGAAGGGCTCAGTAGAGTAACAGTTTTGGGGTTATCAGACTTTGACATAGTTTTGAGATATTGAGGTTTTCACTACAACTTTATATATCTTATATAATTTTATATATCTTATAAAATATCTCAGTATATTTTTTAACATTTAGACACAGTACACTTGCTTGTAAGTCCATACTAAATTTAAAGATCACTTTACACTATATGAATAGTATTTTATGTTATATTTAATTCTAATAACTCAATTTTATTTAAAAAATGTGGAATAGCCACTTTTTCGACTGAGTCCTTCAATTGTAGCGCAATATGTTGAATAAATTGTTGGTCAGTTGTTTTACTGCCTCATTGGATTCTGATGTATCTAATTCTCGTTGGTTCGGGGTGATCAGCTATGAACCATGGTGCATTTAGTGTTGATCTCAGAAGATAACACTGGAACACATGTCGGAGATTTTCCAGTAAATGAATATTGCATGCATGTTGGCAGATTGGTGCGTTCTAACCACACATTTTTCACTGTTATAATTCCCTCCTCAACTGGGTATAACATGATGCAAATGTTGAAGGGAAAGAATGCCGTACGATCGTTATCTAGAGAATCTACCTGTGGCTCCCAACGACTGCTCGCTGCATCCGTTGAGAATCTCTTTGCTCCCTTCCCGACGCCCGCATGCCCGTCGCAGGCCGCTTCCGCCGCGTCAGCTCCTCCCTGAAAATACCCATTCTCAAAGCTCTTCTACCGCAGAGATGGCACAGAGCTTCAACTGATGTCACTGCAGTCCCTCTGACCGGAAAGGTCCTACGTTCGAGTCCCGATGGTGGCAATGTTTTCGACACTAGCTTTTTAGCTAATTCAGCCGCTGTCTGGAAGAGAATTCTAGCGGCCGGCTGCTGTGATCGGTAGTTTTCCGTGGTTTCTCCCATCAATACCACGGGAGTGCTGGAGCAGTGCCCTAACAAACAGGCCACGGACGCGAACTCACCTAACTCTTCCTTATCCTGTCCTAACTTCTTACACACACACACACACACACACACACACAAAATCACACACTAACATGCACTACAATAACACACATGCCGGCTGGTGCCCCGCTGGTAGGAGATACCTGGTTGCGGGAAACACGCTAGCCGACGATAGGTCGGCACCGGATCTCACCAAACAGCGGAGGAAAGTTCACCGCCACCTCCCAAGCAAAAAACATGCTTACACTTATTGGACTAAATTACCCAGGTAGTTGACGTGCCCAGAATCACTAAGCAATCAGTCAATTAAAAAATCAAAGCTCTTGTCACCGCCAAAGTATTCTCCACCTCTCCCCGCCGTCACTTCCACTTCCGCTGTCCCTTCCGCTGTTTCCTCCATGTCGTCTCTGCCCCCCTCCCCACGGTCTTCCAACCACTTACCAGACTGCTGCTGGTCAAGCTACTGCTAAAAAACAAATGTATTTTCACCGGTCCAGATCTTGTGCCGTTTCCCAAAGTAACTACCCGCTCCTAAAGTTCTTACCGTCACCAATGTCTCATTAATATAGTTGATTTCGTCTTGTCCACAGTGCACCATCCCAATCGTTCTCGCTACCTCCAAACCCTGTACCATCCTAATAATGTTTGCTCTCCACCCCCCAACTGCCATCACCTTACGCACCTTCCTTGACCCTTGAGTGCAGTTGCGCTGTGGAGTCTTTCCATGTTTTTTCTGGAATCCGTAGTCTGGAATCCGTAGTCTGGAATCCGTAGTCTGGAATCCGTAGTCTGGAATCCGTAGTCTGGAATCCGTAGTCTGGAATCCGTAGTCTGGAATCCGTAGTCTGGAATCCGTAGTCTGGAATCCGTAGTCTGGAATCCGTAGTCTGGAATCCGTAGTCTGGAATCCGTAGTCTGGAATCCGTAGTCTGGAATCCGTAGTCTGGAATCCGTAGTCTGGAATCCGTAGTCTGGAATCCGTAGTCTGGAATCCGTAGTCTGGAATCCGTAGTCTGGAATCCGTAGTCTGGAATCCGTAGTCTGGAATCCGTAGTCTGGAATCCGTAGTCTGGAATCCGTAGTCTGGAATCCGTAGTCTGGAATCCGTAGTCTGGAATCCGTAGTCTGGAATCCGTAGTCTGGAATCCGTAGTCTGGAATCCGTAGTCTGGAATCCGTAGTCTGGAATCCGTAGTCTGGAATCCGTAGTCTGGAATCCGTAGTCTGGAATCCGTAGTCTGGAATCCGTAGTCTGGAATCCGTAGTCTGGAATCCGTAATCTGGAATCCGTAATCTGGAATCCGTAATCTGGAATCCGAAGTCTGGAATCAGTAGTCTGGAATCAGTAGTCTGGAATCATCTTTCTGGAATCATCTTTCTGGAATCATCTTTCTGGAATCATCTTTCTGGAATCATTTTTCTGGAATCATCTTTCTGGAATCATCTTTCTGAAATCATCTTTTGAAATCATCTTTCTGGAATCAGTATTCTACACATTACTTTCGCCTCGTCATCTGCTTCAACCTGTCTTCTCCTTCAACCTTCACCATTATCTCCGCACATACCTCGCCTCGCGTTACTTTTCGTTTCTTGCAGCGTCGTTTCGTAGTAACGCCTCCAGCGTGTTACCTTTCCCATCGTCGGTCACAGCATCCTGAACGCGTAACCACCGTCCGCCCCCAACCCTGTAAACCCACGCCTCCGCATCGCGCCCGCTCGTTCTGCGGCCGCGGTCCCCGTCCTTTCGGCTGAGCCGAGAGCGGGGGAGGGCAGGCGCAGCTGACGCCGACGCCGACGCCTTCGGAGAAGCTCCCGAGAAGTGCAAGTTGTGGCTCCAAACAGTTGCTCTCTGTTCTCTTTACAATAGGACTCCACAGCGGAGAACAAATTACCCTTACGGCGTTGAAGAACAATATACACTCTTTCTCGCATGGAAAGTTTAGATATTTTACAGGTATTTTATAATATTAATAAACAAAGTTTATTTTTTAAACGTTTTAAACATAAAACTATAAATTCTAATTCTAAGAAGGTCGAATATATTTAAAAATTTGTAGGTACGGGATATATTTGTCGCGGAAAAGCGAAGTAAAAGAACGGTTAACACAAATTATTTAAAGATGTATGATACAACATGGGTTCGTCCATGTGTAAACACAAATTTTGCTGTTAGCTGAAATAGGATTTGAACAATTTTTTGACAAAAAATTAATTTCCATTATTAGCTAAATTTTAACAATTTGAGAGAGGGCACATAGTAAACAGAGGAGTGTATCAAAATGCATTAAAATTTTTCAATTGAATCGTACACAAAATATTCAATTAGCACTAACATTTTACGTGAAAGATATGTTCACTAAACTGCTATTAAATTTGCATGCCCAATTACCCCCATTAAAAGAGCTTAACTTCAACATTTGTACAAATACTCTTTAAATTCTTGTTCCCCACTCTCAGCCCACAATACGTTCTCCTCTCCCGCCCCGTTCGGCTACATTCACAAAGTACTCGCCTTTTCGTCTCTTCCAGCACTACACTTCAGCAGCCCCCACCCCCACCTCCCCTCTGCGCCGGCGAACCAATCACGAGTGCCTGATACGCTTTGTACTCGGCGGCACAAAACTCCTGTAAATGGTTGGCGGCAGCGTCGAGAGCCCGAGAGGAGATTGAATTGTTGCGACAGTTTTGAGTTCCAGCCTCCCCGCAAAGTGAGCAGATCGCGGCGGCGCGGGGCGCGGGACGGAAGGGGCCGAGACGGGTGGAGTGGAGGGAGCAGGGTTGCAGAGGGTGCGACGGCGGCGGCGGCTGTGGAGGCGACGAGGGGGAAAGAAGTAGGCGAGGCGAGACGAGGGAAGAGGAGCGAGATGGAGCGAGGGTGAGAACGGGGCGGGGCGGGGCGGGGCGCGCGGAGGGGCGGCCTCGATGATTGATAAGTTAAGCGATAATGTGAGCAGGGAGCACTCACTCGCTCGCTCACTCTTCAGCGCTTTGCCTGTGCCTTTGTGCGCGCATCTCGTCGTGCCGTGGCCGCCGCCGCCGCGGGCGCGGTACGTGTGCTCTCCGTCTCTGTCGCGCTGCCCCGGGAGACGCCCGCTCTCTTTCTCTCCCTCTGGCGCAGAGCGGCGTCGCGGCGGCCTGGGCGCCTCCGCCCCCGGCTGCCTTCGCAGTCGATCCTCAGAGCCGCCGCCTCCGCCGCCCGCACCCCATCGCATCGCGCCGCGTCTTCCCGCCTCTTCCGCGGCTTCGTGTGGCGCCCTCTCCTTCCCGCCTGCCTCCCTCCCTCTCTGTCTCTCTCTGGGCGTCTCGGCACCGCTCGGCGACCCTTGTCGCCCCCGGCGCTCCAACCCCGCTCCGCCTCCGTCTCGCCCGGCGCGGCGCGGCGCCCTCTCGCCGCCACCCCATTCACTCCGGCCGCAGCCTCCTCGGGCCGCGGCAGTGGCGGTGATGGGCGGCTGTACCGGCGGTGACGATGGTGGTGGCCGCGGCCGAGGAAGTGGCGGTAGCGCTGGTAGAGGCGGAGGTAGCGGTGGTGGAGGTCGCGGTGGCGATGATGGTGGTGATAGTAGTAGTGGTGGTGGTGGTGGTAATGGTGGCGGTGGCGGCGGCGGCGGCGCGGCGGCGTGAACAAGGGCGAGGGCAAGGGCATGGGTGAAGGCAAGGGCGAGGGCAAGGGCGGGGCCAGGGGCCGGGCGCGGCGGGGCGGGAGCGGGGGCGGAACGGATGGGAGCGGGAAGGGACAGGCGACAGGGGGCGGGGCTGGGGGGCGGACGAAGGCGAAGCTGCGGTGCGGGCGGGGGTGAATGAAGTTGAGGTGGAGGTGGCGGCAGAGGCGGGCAGCGACGGTTTGTTGGCGGGGTTGGGGCGGATGTGGCGGCGGCGTCCCGCTCGCCCAAACCCTGACTCGCCTCCATCCCCGCGCCGCCTCCGCCTCACTCCCCCAGCCACCGCAGAACCACCGCCACCCCCCAGCCGCGGCCTCGGCCTCGGCCCCGGCCTCGCTCCAGAATGCTCTGCGCCGCAGGGCCGAAGGAGGGGAGCTGCGAGCGGAGACAGAGCACATGACAGGTGGCAGGGTGCCGCGAGTAGGGCAAAGTATTTGAAGAAAAGAGAAAACTGGCGGAGAACTACAAAGTTTTATGTGTGTGCTTCTGAGGCCCCGAACGTGTGAAGAAGAGATACGATAATGGAGAAGATTGATTGTAATGACGTTGGCGGTGATAGTGATGATCTTCACAAGAATTGTATTGTAGAAGTGAATGTAAAACAAGAGAGACAAGTGATAAAAGCATGAGAAAATGGCTAAGGAAGAACGTGAAATCAAAACGAAAAATATAGCAAGAGTGATGACGGCTGGTGGGACTATGACAGAAGATAGAACACTGCGATAGAAGGTGATGTCGTTGCGTGAGGCGAGATGATGAAAGAGAGGACTGCGAGGGCACTGAAAAATACGATAGAGTCAAGGGTATTAAGAGTGCTGAGAAATTAAGGCAGTAGAGAAAGTAGAAAAATGTATGGTGCGAAGTGTAACTGGAACGGTGACTTCAGTAAAATAAGTAAAGACAGTTGAGACAGAAGTGGAACAGGACTTTGAGAATAACAGGGGGCACAACGGCAATGGTTGGGGCAGGGGGTTCAGACGGCGTTGAATACTCTCTGGCGTTAAAGGTCGTGAGTGATGATGGACGGCGAGGGCGGCGAGAGGGCGACGAGAGGGCGGCGAGTGGGTGGCGAGAGGGCGGCGAGAGGGCAGCGAGGGTGGCGTGGGCATCGAGGGCGGCGAGGGCGGCGAGGGCGGCGAGGGCGGCGAGGGCGGCGAGGGCGGCGAGGGCGGCGAGGGCGGCGAGGGCGGCGAGGGTGGCGAGGGTGGCGAGGGGGCGGCGAGAGGGCGGCGGGGGAGGCGGGGGCGGCGAGGGCGGCGAGTGGGTGGCGAGGGCGGCGAGGGCGGCGAGGGTGGCGTGGGCATCGAGGGCGGCGAGGGCGGCGAGTGGGTGGCGAAGGCGGCGAGGGTGGCGTGGGCATCGAGGGCGGCGAGGGCGGCGTAGGCATCGAGGGTGGCGTGGGCATCGAGGGCGGCGAGGGCGGCGAGGGTGGCGAGGGCGGCGAGGGCGGCGAGGGCGGCGAGGGCGGCGAGGGCGGCGGGGGCGGCGAGGGCGGCGAGGGCGGCGGGGGCGGCGAGGGCGGCGGGGGCGGCGGGGGCGGCGAGGGCGGCGGGGGCGGCGAGGGCGGCGAGGGCGGCGAGGGCGGCGAGGACGGCGAGGGGCGCGAGGGCGGCGAGGCCGGCTAGGCCGGCGAGGGCGGCGAGGGGGGGAAAGGGCGGCGAGGGCGGCGAGGGCGGCGAGGGGGGGAAAGGGCGGCGAGGGCGGCGTTTGAGGCCGTTAATGGGGGTGAGGGAAGAGGAGAGCAGTGCGGGCTGCGCGCAAGGGTGACAGGCGCCGGCGGGGGCGGCGACGGCCGTAGCGGCGGCGCGGCGCAGCGCTCTCCGTCTGCAAGCCGCCGCCCCCCCTCGGCACCCGACGGCATTGATCGCCCGGAAGTCTCGACCAACATCTAGGATCCGTTTGTTACCATAGTAACGTGAAAGTCAATCTGAGGATAGGAGGGGTGGAGTTTCGAGTGTGTTGTCTGTTTTTTATTATTTTTATTCTCTCTCTCTTATCTGCGTGTCCGCGCCATGCTCTTCGTGGCGTTTTCGGCGCCGCCGCTCCGCCTCCTTCGTCATCCTCTCCGCCCTCGCGCGCGCTCTCTTTTTCCCCGAGAGCGCCTCTTCCGCAGGCGCCGTCCTCGCTCTCTGTTGTTGTTAACTTCGGCTGAAGTCGGTCATGTTCGGAGACTGTTCCACGCGCGAGGGAAGGTATATAAAGGCTAAGAAGAGTTAGACAGCTTTAAGGAAGATGATGAAATATGGGACACGTGGTTAGGAAAACTTCGGAATGACATAAGTTACCGCTAGCAAGCCGCAGAGCGCAGGGGTGGGGGCGCGGGGGTGGGCGAAGGGGTAAGGTTACAGTGCCTTCCGGGTAGCACCTGTCGAAGTGGTGACGCGGCAACAATAACAACCTACAAAACATAATATGGATTATCCGACATAAACAGGATCTGGATGAGGTCACACATCTGCGAAGTTTGCTTCCGTTTTATGAGCGCTATAGTAAACTGAGGAGAAACTAGGTGTAACAATAATTAACATTCTGTTGTGTGATTCTGAGGTATTAACTATATACAAGAATGCAAATGCTATTTTAATAAATTCGGATATAGTTCAAATACTAAATTAAAGGCTAATTAGTGTCGCGAAAACCTGTGTTCGGTGAGTTTTACGTACACACAGTACTATGCTCTCTTTCTTTGTTTAAACGACTTGAATAGTAAGGAGGGAATCATTCTGAAAAATCAAATTTAAGTTGTTCATTGAAGAAGCAGATTGCCATTTGGGAGGAGTTGAAGAATTTTACTCTACATTCAATCAACCTACGTGACGAAAACCGGAGGATGTCGCATGGTAACAGCCCAATGTAACGTTACTTGGAAATCATATTATATTGATATTAAATTAAATTAAATTGTATTTTATTAAGACCACTTGTATTTTAGCAACCTTACCGCCCGCACCGCTTGCTAGAGTTGAGTAGAGGAAAGAAGTTATTGTCTGATCACTCGTGTATTGCGTGAGTCGATGGCACTATTGACACCCGACGCATAACGCAATCGGAGATCAATTTAAGCTTCTGTTCCTTCATTCCTCATGGAGGCGTATCTCGGAAATAGTTTCGTCGGCCCGAACGGGATTGGTCGTGATTGAGCGAGAATAATTCTATGATGTAGGCGAAGGACCCCCTCTAGCCACAAAGAAAGTTAAACATGTTACGTTTCGAATAAATACGTGAATAAAAATGTTCTGTTTCACTTAGTGATTTTTCTACTTGAGTGCCTGGTGCCCAAGTACACCCACTGCACACACACAATATGTTTCACAATTCCTACTGCTACGCTCCATTACCGATTAAGCATTTTCGATTTTTTGCAGCAAAGACGTATTTTCGTAATAACATCCTCCGAAGATAATTTCGAATCCCTCCGTCACAGGGAAAGAATATACAATGGAGGGAAACATATTTCTCTCGCGATTGTATTTTTATTGCACTACATTTGATCCTCTGTGCAAATCCTTGAAATCCAAAATAGCAGTTTAATCTTAAATAGCACGTGCGCGTGAATACTTTTGAAAGTTAAACAGAATAATGTTTAATTGAAAATTATCAGAATTATCGTGTTAAAATAAATATTGTACATAAAATACATAGCTTTTCAGGATCAGGTGATTCATTTCAGATTCAGGTGACACCAAAATTTAATGGTAAAATTAAATAGTTCCATGCTGGTGTGATATAGAGGGCATTGAAGAAAAAGAGAAATAAAACTCCGTGGAATCGGAGTTTTGCCCAGTTTTGCCCAGAGCCTTCTAAGTCCCCTTGGCTGACGCCGAAGATTCTTACATCGATGTTACGACCACATACCGCGGTCTTCCTCGGAGATGATCTGAGTCAGCCCTTAAGCCCACGAAAACATAAAACGTGAATTGAAAACGTATTTCCAGTTTTTTATAAATCCTTCTTTTGTAAATAGATACAACATTCAGCGTTTAAAACAAAGTGCCGATCGGGAATGATAAACACGCTCAAGGCCGTCGCTTTAAGCCGCTAGTTAAGGTGTTTATTAAGGCGTAGGCGACGCAACCGCTGATAAACGCCTTTAACACTCGGCGCCGCCAACTCGTTTGTAAATATGACAGCAGGAAACGCTGTAAAGCGCCGTAGAGTCGACGCAAAGCAGATAGAGACTCGTGTACGCTTGTACTCGCATTTGTAACTACGCGCAGCCGGTAGCCAACATCTCGTGGTGGTGGTGGAGGCCGATCAGATATAGAGAGATGTGGTAATAGCAACATGCCAAGTACAGCTGGAAGTGAAGAAAGAAGAGGGGGCTACTCCGGAGAGTTGGTGGAGACGAGGGCGCGGGAGACGAGGGCGCGGGAGACGAGGGCGCGGGAGACGAGGGCGCGGGAGACGAGGGCGCGGGAGACGAGGGCGCGGGAGACGAGGGCGCGGGAGACGAAGGCGCGGGAGACGAGGGCGCGGGAGACGAGGGCGCGGGAGACAGGGGGCGGGAGACGAGGGCGCGGGAGACGAGGACGCGGGAGACGAGGGCGCGGGAGACGAGGGCGCGGGAGACGAGGGCGCGGGAGACGAGGGCGCGGGAGTCGAGGGCGCGGGAGTCGAGGGCGCGGGTGACGAGGGCGCGGGAGACGAGGGCGCGGGAGACGAGGGCGCGGGAGACGAGGGCGCGGGAGTCGAGGGCGCGGGTGACGAGGGCGCGGGAGACGAGGGCGCGGGAGACGAGGGCGCGGGAGACGAGGGCGCGGGTGACGAGGGCGCGGGAGTCGAGGGCGCGGGAGTCGAGGGCGCAGGAGTCGAGGGCACGGGTGACGAGGGCGTGGGAGACGAGGGCGCGGGAGACGAGGGCGCGGGAGACGAGGGCGCGGGAGACGAGGGCGCGGGAGTCGAAGGCGCGGGAGACGAGGGCGCGGGAGACGAGGGCGCGGGAGACGAGGGCGCGGGAGACGAGGGCGCGGGAGACGAGGGCGCGGGAGACGAGGGCGCGGGAGACGAGGGCGCGGGAGACGAGGGCGCGGGAGTCGAGGGCGCGGGAGACGAGGGCGCGGGAGACGAGGGCGCGGGAGACGAGGGCGCGGGAGACGAGGGCGCGGGAGACGAGGGCGCGGGAGACGAGGGCGCGGGAGACGAGGGCGCGGGAGACGAGGGCGCGGGAGACGAGGGCGCGGGAGACGAGGGCGCGGGAGACGAGGGCGCGGGAGACGAGGGCGCGGGAGACGAGGGCGCGGGAGACGAGGGCGCGGGAGACGAGGGCGCGGGAGACGAGGGCGCGGGAGACGAGGGCGCGGGAGACGTATGGATGACAGGGAAGAGGATGGGAGTGGGAAAGGGGCAGAGAAGAAGGGGATCGGCAAGAGTGTGGGGATGAGGAGAGAGGACAGAGAACAGGAAACGAAATCAAGCACAAACGGGGTCGCTGACTGTGTGAATGAACGGACATAGTTGGTTGCGTCATTTCGCCTATTGTATTTCGAGAGGGAACATTCTGAAAGGAATCTGCGGAACGCAGTCGAGCAAATGCAACTGCACCGCTAAACTCACTATGGACAATGTAGTCGAACCAGCTACACAGCAAACTTTCACGTGCGCGTTGCAACGTTGACATACTGCTTGTGAGAACGTGATATGTTTATTACTATACAATGATGATAA
The DNA here is from genome assembly GCA_038098605.1 of Gryllus longicercus. Lineage (NCBI taxonomy): Eukaryota > Metazoa > Arthropoda > Insecta > Orthoptera > Gryllidae > Gryllus > Gryllus longicercus. Next base: position 1,213,936 of record JAZDUA010000140.1, read on the forward strand.
CGTTCAGTTTGAAGTTTATAAACCACAAGGTGATATTTAAGTGAATGTTCTAATGAATATTTTTCTACTTCTGAATACTAATAATGGACTGTTTAAGGGTTACAATATGTTGTTTCAAAATGAAAATAAAAATTATTGAACCCCGAAAGCTTAAAAAAATATTTTTCTCCTCTTTGTCATCAAAATAAGACATGTTTTTAATATCCAAAAAATAACCTCTGCAAAAATATAGAAAATAACCGATAAACTTTTAACTCTCAGTATTACGAACTCTCAGTATTACGAACTCTCAGTATTACATGATCGTCAATATTTCGGTCATTGCACCTTGATGCAGAAATTTCATTCCCAACTATTTACAGTTTTACTTTACACCGTACGTACATTCTTCTATATTATTTTTCTTATATATCTTCGGGAACAATTGAATTCCAGTCAATATGTTCACAGGAACATTGTTCATATTGTAATTTTGTTGCAGTTAATGTCAAAGATTCGTCACTGAAAGGAGAGAGTACATAATATAAAATAACAAATTGTTGTCAATTCAATCATAATTTTCAATTATCTGGCAAAAATATGTACGCGTGTTCAATAAAGTATTTAGATCAATGTTCAATTTTATACTTGGGATTAATTTATTTGCATGTTCATTGAAATTGTATTTGTAACTGTTAAATAAAATGTCAATTGTTAGAATTTTAATCCCTATTTTTTATTAACTTATTAACAATAAATATGTAGTTTAGTAAGGTATTTGTTATGGCTTCTTTAGAAAATGTACAATTATTATTTCACAAAAATGTATCATTCTATTCGTGTGCATTTTTATATACATTTCGTTATTACGATTACATATAGCATTAAATTCTGATCATATACTGCAAGTATTTCAAAGGATAGGAGAGAGAGAGGCGACAGGAGAGGAGGCAGAGGAGACAGAGAGGAGACAAGAGACGAGAGAGGAGACAGAGACCAGAGACGAGACAGAGACCAGAGACGAGACAGAGACCAGAGACGAGACAGAGACCAGAGACGAGACAGAGACCAGAGACGAGACAGAGACCAGAGACGAGACAGAGACCAGAGACGAGACAGAGACCAGAGACGAGACAGAGACCAGAGACGAGACAGAGACCAGAGACGAGACAGGCGAGAGAGAGACGAGTGAGGAGACAGACGAGAAAGAAAGGGGAGAGAAGAGAGAGAGGAAAGACTGAGAAAGAGGAGAAAATTGAGTACTAAAAAACAGATAATTTTGACCCAAATAGGAGCGGGAAGATGGACAATTGCGCGTCGTCTGGCCTCTCGCTCCAATTCCCTTTTCGGCCTCTAGCGAAAGGCCGATGAGGGGAGGGGAGGGGGAGGGGGAATCCACCGCTCTCTCACCCGTCGGGAAATCGAGGTTCGAACGGGCGAAGGAAATTAGACCACTTGAAATGACGGTCTATCTGCGCTCCTCCTATAAGCAATTAGCCTTCCATTACGCCTCGCGGGTCACTTCTGCGAGTATCGGTTTTCAGATTCAAATTACAGGTGTCGCGGACGATTATTAAAGAGCAATAACGCAAAAACGGAGCAGCAAATAAAATTGGCAAATAGCGCCCCCGGTGGCCGGCGAGGAGGTGCAGCGCGGCCCGGGGAGCTCCCCCTGCCGCTCCGCGCGATCGCTTCCTACTGCGCAGGCGCGGCCTCCGACTAAAGATGCGACAGCGACAACGTAACGGCGGCACAACAAATAGCAAACAAGCCCGGGCGATAGTGAAACGGTTAGCGTATCGGGATTGTGTAAGCAAGTTTGAGCGTTCAAACCAGATCGAATACGAGGATTTTTAAAGGCGTAAAATCCATCGTACGTCTTCCTTCGGAAGGGAAATGAAGCCGGCTGTCCCGTGTTAGTAGGTTAGTAGATTTACTGCATGTAAAAGATCCTCAAGCCTAAATGACACCACTGTGCTAAATTTAAATCCCCTGTTTCGTCGCCCGACTAACACCTCCTTTCTCCGTTCGTGAGTGAAAGGAGCTTAGCGAAATTTGCTTGGTCAGCCAGAAGAAATAACACATCAATTCAATTCAATTCAATTCAACAAAACATCGAAATTCACATCAAAACATCGAAAACAAGACTAGTGATGCTACAGAATGGCACCGACATTCTCGAACTAATTAGCTTTCTAATTTATTTGGAATGGGCTAGCTGTTCGGTCTTGTCACACACTCTGGCCAGCTGCCATCTATCGCCGCACAAATTACATTTTTTTGATATTATCTCAATATTTCGGTTTTCTAATGGTAGAACCGACATATTATTTCTAGAATATTAAAGAAGAGTAAAACCTCTTCATAAATGGCAAATTCGTAGTACGAAGGCGCGGGTTCCAACCAGGAGTGCGACTATTACAACAAAACATCGATATTCAAAATTTAAAAATTGGTGTTCAAAATACATCGACCTAAAACCATCGATGTTGACAAATCAATGTTTGTAACCTCCAACATCAACGTTCACATGCAAGGTGGTGGGGAGGGAGGCATTTCATGTCAAAGTGGTCGATATTATTAATTTGTAATTGATGCTTATCTGACAAAACATAGAGAAAAAATTCCAGAACAATTAACAATCGTTATTAGCTTGTATTGGAAAATACAAAAATTAGAACTACATTTATTAGCAAAAACTCGACTAACTTACTTTGCGTGACTCTTCTCTGTTGGTGACTGGTCAGAAGAATGTTCAATTTATGGAAATGAGAACATTTTAGTTTTTATTAATCTATTTTTTAATTCAAATATAAAATATCAACAAATTAAAAACATCGAGCTCAAAACATAAATGTTAAATACATCGATGTTTGTAGAAAAATATAGATTGTTTGAAAACGTCAATATCTATGTCACATCCACATTAGTTACAACGACATGAGCGCACGTCACGGTTTGTTTAAGATAAGATATTCGTGTCAGTCGTGTCAAGTTCTCGATTATGTATTACATCAATAAATTAACAGTAACCACTTGTAAATGAGCATTGATTGTAGTAGTACTGCTATGCTTAATTTTCTTTAATATAATTCCCGGATAAGACAGTAATTTCAAGAGGATAATTGAAATATTTTAATAATATAAAACATTTTATTGTTATTTCTTTTAAAAGATTAATAAATTTCAAAGCATGTTAATAACATCTAAAGCACCCCAATAAACAAAGTTCTCAGTCTCTGTTAGCATCGAAAGTTCTATCTTATCCCTAGAGTTCAGTGCAATGAGCTAATGGTCAAAAAAGTAATAATATCAAGTTTAAACAATCGAACATACATTAAAATAAATTTTTGTACAATTTAGGCGTACATAAAAATGCACCATTAACGTAAACAAGAACATCGAAATTATTGTCAAATGATGACAATGATGGTCAAACAATCCAAACAATGAACAAAAAAAATTACCCAACCACTTCACAGAAATGATGCAACATAAACTTGAAACCACTGCAGAGAAGACAAAGAGAAAGTCGCGTACGTGACATATGGGCAACAACTAAAAGCAACAGAGGCACAAAGGAAAGCGAGCTACAAGGGCATTCGAGACGCACCTCAGCCAGGGCGGCGGTGGCGGTGGCGGTGGCGGAGGCGGTGGCGGTGGCGGTGGCGGTGGCGGTGGCGGCGGCGGCGGCGGCGGCGGCGGCGGCGGCGGTGGCGGTGGCGGTGGCGGTGGCGGTGGCGGCCGCGGTGGCGGCCGCGGTGGCGGTGGCGGTGGCGGTGGCGGTGGCGGTGGCGGTGGCGGTGGCGGCGGCGGCGGCGGCGGCGGCGGCGGCGGCGGCGGCGGCGGTGGCGGTGGCGGTGGCGGCGGCGGCGGCGGCGGCGGCGGCGGCGGCGGCGGCGGCGGCGGCGGTGGCGGTGGCGGTGGCGGTGGCGGCGACGGCGACGGCGGCGGCGGCGGCGGCGGCGGCGGTGGCGGTGGCGGTGGCGGTGGCGGTGGCGGTGGCGGTGGCGGTGGCGGTGGCGGTGGCGGTGGCGGTGGCGGTGGCGGTGGCGGTGGCGGTGGCGGTGGCGGTGGCGGTGGCGGTGGCGGTGGCGGTGGCGGCGGCGGCGGCGGCGGCGGCGGCGGCGGCGGCGGCGGCGGCGGCGGCGGTGGCGGTGGCGGTGGCGGTGGCGGTGGCGGTGGCGGTGGCGGTGGCGGTGGCGGTGGCGGCGGCGGCGGCGGCGGCGGCGGCGGCGGCGGCGGTGGCGGTGGCGGTGGCGGTGGCGGTGGCGGCGGCGGCGGCGGCGGCGGCGGCGGCGGCGGCGGTGGCGGTGGCGGTGGCGGTGGCGGCGGCGGTGGCGGAGGCAGAGCTGGCCGGCGGCGCCCGAAACAATGAACTCTCGACGCGTCATGCGTGGGCCGTTGAGGCGACAGGCTAAGGTCTTTGCCTCCTGGCCCGCTCGCCCCCCCCCCCCCCCCCCTCTCCACCTCTCCACCAGGCGGCGCCGCTCACTGAGAGAAATGCTGCTCTGCTTTGGCAGAGGTAGACAGATGTAAAGGTCATGACGGCAAAGAAACGGTCAATGTACAAAAACATAGGAAGCAGTAATTTATGCAATAAAATTGACATCTTTCATTACACAACGTGCTTTCCATGAACATGTATTTTCATGATACTTACTAATTTTAAGTATACCTCGAAGACATCACTCTCGTGTCCAAATAATACATATACTGATAAATTGCTTTATCGTTTTCATTGATAAATTATTTGTAATTTAGATATTTTGCTCTTTCACAAGAAGGAAAAGGATGAGTTGTCTTTCATTAATCAATCTCTTGTTTCACAGACTTCTAACTGCGTCATGCAGTGCATAATGTTTATTGAACTGATTTATATTTAAAATGAGTATATTTTGATGACAATTGCAACAATACAGCCGTGGGATCTGGGAGTGGCCATTAAAAAGTAAATTACAAAATAGAGAAATATCTTTAGTATTCATTACAGCGATAGCATACTACGAAATTAAAAATTCAGTGTCAGAAGAAACTATATGCATCGTGATGGGTGAGTGTACACAATTGACAGGAGACATATCCCAGCCTCTCGGCGAAATGTTAGAACAAGGCAAACTTTTAATAGAAAATTAACGTGAAAAAATAATGAAAATAAATAGTAAAGAAAATAAAGATAATTCAAATCTCGGTTGTTCCATAAAACACCTTGCAAACATGTTTTCGAATGCAGGCACTATTTCCCCTCGCGACGTCGAGTAAAAGTATACTAGATATGAATGTTATATTAGAATAAGCATATTTTAAGGAAAAGGCAGGGTATGTTAGACAGCATAGTGTTACAATTTTCGTCTATTTATTTATTTGTGTCAAAAACAGTTAAAAACTGTGTGTGACGTGCTATGGGGAGAAGTTAAAATCAAGTTACATTTATGTCTAGAAGCAAAAAAAGGGGCCATCTCAGCATTTGTTGAGAATCAGGGAATCTGGACGAAAACTAGATCGAGATGGGTATCATTGGCCCAGAAGCTGAAGTACAATACTTGTTACAGGTTCTTTACAATTATACAATCCAAATGATATATAATACATTAAATGTCATTGTTAAAATTAATATTACTATCTTTTGGATACTCGGTATAGTCTCTAATTGTATAGAAACAGTTGTGCAGCAGAAAAGATTTTACTTGGGACTTGAACTTTTGTATCGAATTTAATCGTTTAAAGTCATCTGGCAAGATGGTGTAAAATAATGTACATGTATTATGTGTGAATTTTTTGTAGTGAGCTGATGATACTGTTACCTGATGAATATGATTACTACGTCGAGTGTTGTAGTTATCGACAACGGCGTTTGGTGAAAATGTATCCCCGCCCTCAAGTAAGTCATTTTTGACAAAAACTACTGATTCATATATTAAGAGACACGGTAATGGTAAAATACCTAGATTAATAAAGAGAGACTTACAAGAATCAAGTGGGTGGGATTTGCTTGTTGTTCGTACAATTCTTTGTTGTGATCTAAAAGTTTGGGAAATATAAGATGTATTTCCCTAGAATATTATGCCATATCTCAAGCGGGAATGAACATTCGCGAAATATACACAAGGAGCAGTGTGGAGGCTGACAGAATTTGAAAGAATTCTGAAAGCGTAGCGTAAAGAACTTAATTTAGTGTTCAATTCATTTAAATGGAGTCTCTCTGAGTATTGAAAGACTTCTTTTAATCAAAACCCATTATGATTCAGATTATTAAACCAGCATTAAGAGAATAGATTAGGAATGAATTGCTCAGATCACTTTATTAGAATGAATGCTTTTAAATTCCTTCGTTGCCCAAGTAGTCGAACCCTAAAAGCACTACCGGCTCAACGACACGGTAGCGAAGTAAATATGTAGATCGGATGGCCAGGCAATGGTGCAACGAGTGTCAACGTTGGTATGAATTAAGTCAAACGCGTTCGCTTCAAGACGGATGTGTATGATATGACATGAGTAATGAAGAAGGGAAAGGTGTACGCCCCATTAGCATTGCTAAGCAGGGCTTGACGCAGCTCACACACGACCGTGACAAACAGAAATCGGTATAAATTCCATCAGGTGTAAGCAATTGCTGCGTAGAGATGGTGGTTGTCCGTGTCGCTCAACTCACATTAACCATTTGTGTATCACACTTTTTTTTATCATGATCATTGGATACGAGTACAAAAATTTTCTAAAGAGAATTTTCAAAACTGCAACTATATTCACATCATTGGAAACATTGAAGTTTCTCTTACATCCAAAAATTTAGTTCGAAATTCGGTCGATGCAAGTCATCAGAAAATTTTATTTGACTGAGAATAGAATCTAACTGTTCCTGATCATCTTTACAAGAAAAACATATGTGATCTGTTGAAGATAAACTCTTGTCTCTTTTTGTTTAAATTCATCAATGGTTTCCAATGTTAAAAAATTATGTCAAAAAGTGCTTAATTTCAATATTTAATTGGAAAATTAATTTGAAATAGAATTCTGGTATAAATTTAAAAAGTATACAACTAAAATAATTTAAAGAGATTTTGTTTTTGGTTTCAGTAATTAAACTCTTTTACAAAAATATAACACTAAACAACTTCATCACTTTATATTAACATAATTCATTACAGTACATGAATCTTCCTGTTCGATGTAGCTTTTGAGTTCCCAATGCCTCTTCTTCCAATGCAAATTTCAGACTGATACACCTTATGATATTATTTGAAAGAAATTAAACATACATCGAAATCGGGTCAACGTAGCTCGCGTAAGAATATGTTTGTATGGAAGGAAGAACATGTGTAAGTCAAACTGGGAAGTTGAGAGGTTCAAGCAAGATGAAACGCTGCTCTCAAATATATTATCAGGCTCCCCAACGTGATTGCAACTTGAGAGCCCGATACGAAGTAGTAGTTGCAAGCGGTTGAAATGCATACGCAGGTTTGGTGATGTTGGTGAAGAGGAACTGAGATGCATTGGTGATGCGACTGAGCGTTTTCAAGGCAAGCTGGAGAGTAGAGAGATGAGAATCAGTCGACTACAGCGGAGAGCTTATGGTGACGGAACGCAGTTATGTGACAAGCTTTAGGTTTGAGATATAACAATAGATTGGAAGGTTACGACCAAGATTAGCACAATTCGGTATGGTATGAAGCATGAAGTGACAAAAGGTATGATATGGTGGAATACGGCATGATATGGCAAGGTATGGTAAGTTTTCATTCTGTGTGATGTATTTTGGGCGATAGATGGTTAAATCGGTATAAGGCGAGTTTTGGCGAGGTATTTCGGAATTCTTACACGTATAGAAGGGTAAGTCGGGTCGTGTGCAATACAGAGAATATTGGGTACATTATGTTGAGGACCGTGTAACAAATGTGAGGCGAGAACGGAATACTGGTGAAATGGAGAAATTTGTCACATCAAAACAACTATATTTGTGGGATAGGCTCCGTCTGTCCATCGCCTCCGTCTGCCCATCGCCTCCGTCTGCCCATCGCCTCCGCCTGCCCATCGCCTCCGCCTGCCCATCGCCTCCGTCTGACCATCGTCTCCGCCTGCCCATCGCCTCCGCCTGCCCATCGCCTCCGCCTGCCCATCGCCTCCGTCTGCCCATCGCCTCCGCCTGCCCATCGCCTCCGCCTGCTCATCGCCTCCGTCTGCCCATTGCCTCCGTCTGCCCATCGCCTCCGTCTGCCCATCGCCTCCGCCTGCCCATCGCCTCCGCCTGCCCATCGCCTCCGTCTGCCCATCGCCTCCGCCTGCCCATCGCCTCCGCCTGCCCATCGCCTCCGCCTGCCCATCGCCTCCGTCTGCCCGTCGCCTCGGTCTGCCCATCGCCTCCGCGTGCCCATCACCTCCGTCTGCCCATCGCCTCCGCCTGCCCATCGCCTCCGTCTGCCCATCGGCTCCGTCTGTCCGTTTCTGTCTACCTGTCTCCGTCTCACCTCCGTCTGTTACAGACCGTTGCGAAGCCAAGAAACGGCGACAAGAGTGGCAAGTGGCAGGGGGGGCGAGTGGGCGTCAGATCGCCATCGAGTGAGGCGGGTGGGACATTGTGCGATCGGGAGCGCGGGCGGGTGGAGGGGGCGCCCGAGAGAAAGCTGCCGCTGCGCCGGCCGCCTTGTGCAACGCTATGTGCGCCGGCTGACGGGGGCTGCGCAACGGCCGCGGACGCCGGCGCGTCAAACGCCGCCGACAGCCCGTCCTTCCGAGGAGCAGCGCCGCCGCAAGCGCTCGGGCCACGCCACGCGTAGTCCGTAATATCCAAACGCCCTAAGTCTCCAAAAATCTATGATTGATTTATTAGTGATTCAAGGAGTGTCAACGGCAAGGGTCCTTGAGTCCCGTAAAAAGTGTAGTGCATGTGTTAATCGCGTAAGCTGGCTATGATCGTCCTCCGCGTAATGGCGCGATTCCCACCTATCTTTCCGATTGTGAAGTTTTTCCCAGTCAGCTATCTCCCTCCAGCGTGCACCGCCCAGATGGGACAAGCTCTAACATGCCGACATTTGAGATGGTATGGTGTATATATATGTAAGTGTGGGTAAGTAAAGCGCGAGAATAGGACAAGGAAGAGGATAGAAAGATCCCGCGCAGTCCGTGGCCCGTTTGTTGCGTACTGCTCAGGCATTCGCCTTATGATGTTAGGAGAAGCCACGGAAAACTGCCGACCGGAGGAGCTGATCGATAGAATTATCTTCCAGCCCTCGGCTGAATTCGACCTAGCTGCGCAGATAGTGTCGAAAATTCTTTCACCGTTGGGGCTCAACCTCTAGGACCTCCCCATCAGAGACATCGCAGTGATACCAACTGACTGAGCTCTGAGCCAGCTAAGCAGGTTCAAAAATGGAGGTAATTATGCCTTAGACGATTACCTTATGAAACCAGTGTTGCTCACGGACAGAAGTCAAGACGAAGACACGCCACTCAGAGAAATGGGAAGAGAGCTTAGGCGGTCAGTCGGTGGAAGGCACAATCGGTGGCAAAGACAAAGGGAGTCAGGGGGGATGACGGACGGAGAAGCAGACTGATGAATGTGGAACTGAGAGTCAGACTGAAGGAACGATTATTGAATAGTCGAATGGGTGAATGGCAGAGCGTACGGGCTCACAAATTGAGTCAGACGCAAAGAGGAAAAGAGAGAAGAAGGAAAAGGGAAATTGAGATTGTGAGCTGTAGGGTCGTAGGCACAGAGAAACCTGTAGACAGGGAGTGAGAGAATGAGAGATACAAAAACGGACGGGGAAGGGGGGACGGAGGAATTGAGAAACGGGTGTATGTAGTGTAGAAGGAAGGATATTTGGAAGGATTGATATACCAGTGCATTGATGTTAGCAACAACTCAAAAACTATATCGATAACAGGAACTCAAAACTCGTCTTACCATCTAGCGAGATGTTCTACATGATTTCAGTACTCTCTTTATTCTCCATACGAAACTGTAAAATATGCGAACGATATGTCGTAGTTACGGAGGAGGAGGGGTGTGACGGCGACAAGGTTGCAAAGGAAACGAATACACAACCTGACGCGAACGAGAATGTGCTGTAGTAAGATAAAGAAAGCAGTTTTTTAGATTTTTCTTTACCATCTGTCTGTACACATTCGCTATTGTTAGAAGGTTCCTATTTGACCGTTTTAATAATACCACACGTATTCAAAGCTGCAGAATACTCACTGTCTGTTAACTGTTTAAATGTCATGTAAACAGTTAAAGCCGGTATCGCCCAGGACACAGAAAGTCCAACGCCTACCCAACCGAGAAAAAGGCAGAGATGGTAATAAAGTGGCTGTGTTTGACACTAGGGGCCACGGTGCGCGATGTCGTATTAAGGCCGGCACGAACCGACGCTTTCGTTAAACAAGAGTAACGCTTAAACATTATCTAGTTTAATTTGGAGCCAAAAAATCATTCTAATAGCGCAGCATTACAATTGAAAATGTAAATAAGAATTATTCACTAATAACAATGGGGAATTATCATAGGTAATACCACGAGGGCTTTGGAAATTGTCGATAAACCCCCAACTCGTGAAGCGAGTGATTTATCTAAGAAATTCTAAAGCACGAGTAATATTTAATAGAACTATTTCACAAATGAAATTATCTCCAAGAGTTCCAAAATGGGCCAAATATCGAAAATGTTAAATTGAAAGAGGTTACGTTGTAATATATTGGCGGATTATTGGACATCGACATAGTGATCAATGTATACCGCTTCATAACTTTGATGAGCCACAGTTTATGATTGGCCGGAAGGGAGAACCGCTAAGAAAAATAGGATAGAAAACGCGAGGAACGTTTTGATGAATCTGCAAATGGGTTTGAAATCAGTGTATATCATGAACACACGTATACTTCGGTGAATGGTTTAAATAGCTGTAGAAATTCTAGTTGCAGTCATTTATATTTCTAATTTCAAACGAGTGCAGAATCTGCCCTCGTTGCAAAATGCAGCCTTCGGCCTTTTGAGAGGTTTCTATGGTTTCGTAAGTCCCCCAAAACACTAAAAAATCCAAAAACAATGAAACAATTTGGACTCAAGAATGAAAATATTTGATTCTGTTATTGCTCTCTTCTCATTCTTTGCATTCTGATTGAATTCGCATAATCAGAGCGTCACTTAATACAACTCTGATATGGGATAAGAAGACTCCAAGGAAGAGGCCGCCTTCCACTAAATCTTTGCTTTTTAGGTGTTGCGTTAAGGAACTACATTTTTTTTCATTCTGTATACGTAGAGTACCGTTTTATTGCACTATACCATGTCATATCCATGTTTTTGGTAATATATTTATATTCTTGTATTGTTATACGAGCGTACTTTATTTATTGTTCGCATGCTACGTTTGGGGAACCCATTTTGAATAGTTCTATTCAGCAGAATTTCCCATGATGAATAGACAACTAAACGATGATTGTATGAAAAAAAGGATGAAAAATTGAATTCCGGCAGACATATTTTCTTATTATTTTAATCTTAATAAAGTTTTGAGCTTAGGACTCATAACATACAGTTTGAACATAAATATACTGATTGATAATATCCGTCTCATATTAAAAGAAAACAATGTTGGCAAGATAATTGAGTATGCTAAGGAAGAAAATCCTACTATTGCACATCATTGCCATGAATGGACAAATACAGCGAAAGGTGAATCCTTAGATAACATTACGCTGAAGGTAAATATCTATTAAAGCAAAAGAGTCTTTTATAGACTTGTACAAGGCTGGTTCTCGGACGTGAGTGGATTTTCCTAATCTGTCAGGGAACTTTCGCAAGGATGTGGTTTCCGTTTACTGATAGACTAACTTCCTCGTGTTAGATTACGCCTGTGGGCAAAACAAGATGAATTCTCATGCACTTCCTTCGTTCTTGTAAACCTGTTCGTTCATATTATTTATTAGCTATTCAACTTCTCTGATAATGCAGGTTTATTATTAACAATTATTATTATAAAATTTAATATTATATTAAATTACTATGAATGTGGACAAAGTTACAACAAATTCAGAGATGAGATAACTGTCTCGCAGAAAATATAGAGTGTACAAGGAAGTAGTATTGTACTGAAGTCATTCATAACCTGACATAACCCAATTGGCACCGGGTCTACTTTTTGTTAAAAAAAACGAGCAGACACACGAGTATATGGACTCTCCCTGAGTGATTTCGCTCATAACCTATCATGACCCAACCTACTATAACACCACACGAAGAGACGACGCCTGAATGTATACAGTGTTCCTGATTGATGTCGCTGCACTGTTGAAAATTTTACCGGAAGGAATGACATTCGGATATGAGGAGCTTCGTTTCAAACTGTATTATGTCCAAAATTAAAATGTTTAGAGGAAATGCAGTAAAAAATACACGTATTTGCGAGCATAGCAACTCAAATACCTTACACTCTTCTAATAAGACACAACGTGCATCATTTTGATCAGTGAGATCTTCACTAGGATTCTAAATCCAGGTCTATCTGATAAAATTGCAAATTGATTTCACTTCTCCAGTACTACCCATATCGCTTCCTCATTATGATCTCATATTCATTTTTCTTTCCCTCAATAGCTGTGCTGGTAGATGGTACAGCAATTCTCGTATGACGTGCTCCGCCCCCCCCCCTTTTTAAGATAGGATTGAGGCGCCCAGTGAGAGAGAGAGCCCACTCACAAAATTCAGAATATCAATTTTTAAACGTACTGGATTACGAACACACTGAATATGTCAATAAACTGATGTTTTTATATTTGTGGGTTAGCTCCCTCTCTCACTGGATGCGTCAATTGTTTAGCCGAGAAAGATCAAGCCGATAATTTGCCTCCATTTTATGAGATAGAAATCTTTCCGTATCTTTTGTTGTTTTCCTCAGTATTATTCGCATTTCCACGATCCCTTCACATTTCTTATAATATTTGCTCAAATCGTTCTAATTCTCCATTCTCCAAACCTTTTCTTGTGTGTAAACCAACCCAATTCACTGGTACTTCGGGATAATCCTCAGGTGTTCACATTTCCGAATTTTGCATTACTTTCTTTTCTAGTATTCACGAAGTTCTATCGCATAGCAGAATGAACGTCCCTTACAGGAAAGAAAAGTGTGCTATTCTTCAGATGGAGGATAGTGTTGAGGAGATTGATCGGCATGGCATGAAAACAATTCACGTTCCTTTTCCGATCGTCTCGCCCAATTGTAAATACTCTGTTTCTGGTAATGTGTAAGGTTGCCGCAGCAACACTAATATCAGCTGAGCAGATATCCAATAGAATAGTTTAAAATCCCAGGAACATAAAATAGGGCGGAGGAAAATACGATTTGCATGAGGAACGACATAATACGATATGAAACATCCACATGTGTTCATGCTGTATTTATGGTAGAATGAAAAGTGATTTGAAACGATTTGAGTATACAGAATGATTTAGGGCATGTGAAACATAACCAAAAGGTGTGAAACTCATTTTTCACCACGAGTGAACGGAAAACGATTTGAAACGACGCTTCTCGTACATGCCCTGTCCCTGAAATATTTTCCTCATAATCCAGCATACTCCAATGGCTACGAAGGAAAGAAGAGATGACAGCCTGACTCTGGGTGATGCCACTCACAATCCAGCATAATCCAACTGATACAAGAACAATCGTTAACAAAAGAAGCGAAGAGACACGGTTATATGCCCTGTCTCTGAGTGATGTCGCTCTTAACCCAATATAATCCAGTTGGCTCTGGAAACAACCGTTTAACAAAAGAAGCGAGCACGTTCTGATATATGCCCCATCTCTGAGTAATGTCACTCATAATCCCAATTGGCACGTGAAGAGTCTTTTTTCTAAAAGAAGAGAAAACCGGATATGCGCCCTGTCTCTGAGTGATGACGCCCATAATCCAGCATAAGCCAACTGGCACGGGCAGCAATCGTTCACCAAAAGAAGAGAAGACACCCGGATGTATGCCCTGCCTCTGAGCGATGTCGCTCATAATCCAGCATAAGCCAACTGGCACGGGCAACAATCGTTCACCAAAAGAAGAGAAGACACCCGGATGTATGCCCTGTCTCTGAGCGATGTCGCTCATAATCCAGCATAAGCCAACTGGCACGGGCAACAATCGTTCACCAAAAGAAGAGAAGACACCCGGATGTATGCCCTGTCTCTGAGCGATGTCGCTCATAATCCAGCATAAGCCAACTGGCACGGGGGCAAACGTTTACCGAGGAGCAGAGCGCGGAGAAAGTCCAGCAACTGCGGCGGCGGCGGCCGCGAGTTCCTCCGCCAGTTTATATCATTCGCCAGCGATTGGCGCACGTCGCCGCCGCCGCCGCCGCCACGACGTGACGCGTGGCGCAACTGCGCACCGACGGCGGCACTGGGCGGTGCTGCGCAACGCGTCTTCGGCGCAGAAACAAAGGCCCCCTGGCGCGGGGTCGTAACGACCTCCTTAAGCGGCCGGGCAGGCGGGCGGGCGTGCGACCGGGCGAATGACGTAACGGACCGATGGATGACACGAAAGCACTCGTTCCATTTAGAGGAGGCCTCCGGCACTCGGCCGTTGCGCCGCCGCCGGTGAATGACTGCACTTCGGTGGGGCGCGAGGGGCATGTGGAGAGTGTGAGAAATGTGGTCACTTGCCCAGAAGCCCAAGTGGGGGGAGATGCCTACGTATCGCTCTGAGTGTTATGGAGGGGTTGAAGTGTTTTGAACTAGGCGCTGGCGCCGCGGTATATACACTCCGCACTGGCGGATTCAGTGGGGGGATATGAGGGACATGCCCCCCCCCCCCCTCAATGGGGTTTCGTCTACTTTCCTTTATTTGACAAAATTGATTTAAATATGATGCTCGAATTATGTAATTATTTAAACAATAATATTGTTTAGTATCATATCTTCAGTGCATAAACAATATAAAACATAATAACAAATTTGTTTATTACTTAACAATAATCTACGATGCCCCCCACAAATGATCCGCTGGATCTGCCCCTGATGCAGCGTGGTTATAACTAAGACTTGTTTTACCTGGAGAATTGCTCCGGGGGTAGGCATCTAGACTCGTGGCATTTACCCGCACCCCCGTAAAGTACACGAACACCTTCAGGCCCCGCCAGAACGCAGTTACCCCACTCGGGAATCCCCGAGTCTGGCCGCGTGGGTCTGGAATCGGGCCACTGCCACGACGAAGCCAAGTGCAAAACTAAGGCCAACCGGGGCTCGGGTCCCCATCCCGTCTCCTCACTGCCTCCACCTTGAAGCTACCGACGTGAGTGTCGACGGTACCTAAGAAAATTTGACAGGGGGTTCATGCTCCCCGTCTGGACGCTTGTTGAGGGTTTGAGATCCACGTTCAGCTACACATATGATGCTGGCTAACAAATCCCAAGGTTGGTGGTCAGCCACCTACTCACTACCCCCACCTTGAAGCTAACGACGTGCGTAACGCGCGCGCGGCAGGGCAGAGGGCGTTTCCGGATTTCGCCACCCCTGGAAACCAACCACCGCGATGGGAGCTTCCAGGCGAGTCGCTGATACGATGTCACCGTCACTACAAACGGACTACGAGCGCCGGAGAGATCAGAAGAGTTAGTAGGAACTTTAGGAACGTATGAAAATTGTGCGGCCTCAGCTGGGGGTGGCGAAGGCGAGTGCTCGAGTGAAGAGCACGGATCTACAGCCAGCGGATACTGGCTGAGACATTCTGGAGCAGCTGTATGGTGCCAAGGGATTTAGTACGTCGGCAACTTTGATACTGTCGATGTGTCTCGTATTGTGGATGATCATTGTTGTAAACATATGGTGAATAAACTGTTCTTGATTTGTATTCTGTTCATTTTTTTAACATGACACAGTTCGGAAGCTCACTGTTCATGATGTTTCCCTCCGAAGATATAGATTACAAAATTAGTGCAGTATTACAGACAATTTCTCCCACCAGAAAAAAATTCGAGCGCTAAGCTCGGAATCATATATTGATAAAAAAAATTAAATAAGAATTATATAGGCGTGTGGAGCCTAAAACAAGAAAGGAAGGGAAAGTACATTAAAGGGCCCCTCTACACAGCATTTTTCATTGAACTTTTTTATCTTACACGTGACATTTTATTATAAATACAATTCATTTCACGTTGAGCCATTTACAGGGATAGCGGAGCTTGGAGAGCCTCTCCCAGAGATGTCGATAATTTTCCAAATTGCCAGGTTAAAAAAGGGTAAAAACAGGGATTCAACAAATATACGAAAATAAATGGCTATGGGTCCACACCATGAAAATGTTTAAACGCGCCCCCTGCCCCTCTAGTACCTAGGAAGAAGTGGACGCATAGATTTAATCATGCAAATGTAATCGTGTAAGATTGGCAGATAAACAGTAAGGTTGACAGATAGCGAGATTGGCGGACAGATAGCGAGATTGGCGGGCAGATAGCGAGATTGGCGGGCAGATAGCGAGAGTGGCAGACAGATTGTGAGACAAACGGACAAATTGTGGAATTGGCAGGCAGCATATGCGATTGGTAGACAGATTACGCGATTGGCAGTCGTACCACGAGATAGGCAGACACTGCGAATGGCAGGTAGATTGAGTGACGACAGACAAATTGAATGAGTGGCAGACAAACTGAATGAGTGGCAGCATACAGATTGATCGATAGCAGACAGGTTGAATGAGTGTCAGCAGACATATTGAAAGCTTGACAAACAAAAGCACAAGATTAAGCAATAGATTTCTCAAAATTACATATTGAAAGAAGAATACTCATGCTAGAAAATTACTGAAAGAGCAAGATTAAACCGTCCAAGCGTTTCATCTGTCCACGCGGAAGTCCTCGCTCTCGTGCCGGCACGCGTGCGGGCGCGAGGGCGAGCGCTGCCCCGTGGCGCCGGCGCCTCCCGCGAAGCGCGGCGCTCCACTAACCCGCGCCCGAGATTATCCTCTCGCCCTCCGCCCACGGGGCGCCCACGCGGCGGTGGCGGCGGCGGCGGGGCCGGCGGGGGCGCGCAGGGCGGCCACCGGGGCGGAGGGCAGCGGCGACACGTGGGCTGCGAAACAGCCCCGCCCCCCGCTCTTCGCGCGCAGATCGATATCGCAGGGCGCTCTCTCGGTGCGCCCACGGCGCGCCCGGATGCAGTGGTCCCGGCGCTCAAGCCGTGGCCTAACGTCACTATAAGGTATGTCACAAATACGGCCCTGGTGTTTATTTATTTCACCAATTATTTAATTATTTATTTCACCATTTATTTAATTATTTATTTCACCATTTACTTAATTATTTATTTCATCATTTATTTAATTATTTATTTCACCATTTATTTAATTATTTATTTCACCATTTATTTAATTATTTATTTCGCCATTTATTTAATTATTTATTTCGCCATGTATTTATTTGTTTCTCCATTTATTTATTTCGCCATTTATTTATTTATTTATTTCACCATGTATTTATTTCACCATTATTTATTTATTTCACCATTATTTATTTATTTCACCATTCATCCATTTATTTATTCATTTAGTTAGATAAATTTAGTTATTTATTTATTGGTTCTTTGTTTTAAAACATTAATTTTAGGTTTTAAGATTAGGTGTAAAAGGTTTTGTAGGTTGTAATTAATAAAACCATAAGGTCAGATAATTTAATAACTTTGAAAGTTGCATTACTATTTCAGTTTACATTTTGCCTGCATTTCACATTTGTATTGGAGGTTTAAACAAATGTGTCAGTTAAAGACTGTATTTCGGTTCGAAAATTCAAGATTCGAAAAAGCAACACAGTGTACTATTCAAGAATTCACAAAAAAAATACAATTATGTAGTATGATATATTTAAAAATGTAATGCAAAACCGCACCATTCTTGTGGTTCTAGTCATGCTGATGTTACCGATTGGGAAGTCAAAACAACTAATACGAGATATCCATTAACCAAATCTAGAGGGCACTTTCATTCCATCCAGTTCTCCCTCCTTCCATGCGAGTCCAATCCTTATTCGCCATTATCCTGACGAAAGAGGGCATGTCGCAGCGCGGTCTCAGGCGGACTTAACCAAAGGTCTAAGCTCTCCTTATACAACAAAATTTTAGTGTACAAGACAATAATCAAGGCAACATGGGCTTACGGCATCGAACTCTGGGGAACTGCCAGCAAGTCAAACAAAAACACTGAGATATATATGCAACGCTCCGTGGTTCGTCACCAACAATACTTTGTACAAAGATTTGAAGATCTCAACAATGGCAGAGACTATCTCGGAGTGTAGCAAGAGGCATCAGAAGAGACTGGGCTGCCACCCGAATCAACAATCAGTGAACATGTTGGACAATAGTAAATATGTGTATAGGCTAAAGCGTGAAAATATTCTAGACTTACCCTTTAGATTCTCTTCATAGTAACTTCTATGTTGTATACCATTTACTAATTGTTCCAAGTGAACAGATTGTAAATTAGCAGAATTGAAAAAAAAAATAAAAAAATAAAAATTAAAAAGAAAGGTTTCAGGAGTGCTGTATTCAGTACCATGTTAAGCGTACAGACCTTCAGAACACGACCTTTCCTGAATAAAGTAACTCGCGGGTTCCTTTCGTGCCACTTTTATTCTCGGGGATGTGGCTACAAACTCCAGTATTTGCTCGAACGGATAAAACTCAGCTTCCTACACAAAGCAGCTTTTATGCGCCTCTTTAAGAGTTTCATACACGTTCTGCGTTTGTGACATTTTACCCGTATCGCCCTACATGTACTGTTAAGCATGAATACCAGTGTGCCTTTAAAACACCATTTTTTTCTCAACTTCACCATATGTGATTAAAATTATGGCAGCTAGCGTGTAAGCCTGAACTAGATACAATTTTGATACATCTGTAAAGTTGAGGTGTTTCCATTGTGCACGGGAAGAGGTAAAAACAGAGAGGTGAAACTGAGCGTTTTCGGCGTCTTCGCATTACGTTTAATCTCGTGACGTGCAAACACGATCAGGTTAAACGAGATGAACTCCGAACATGCATGAGCCTCTTAGGGCTTCGCAGTCGCAGAGGCAGTCGCAGAGGCAGTCGCAGAGGCAGTCGCAGAGGCAGTCGCAGAGGCAGTCGCAGAGGCAGTCGCAGAGGCAGTCGCAGAGGCAGTCGCAGAGGCAGTCGCAGAGGCAGTCGCAGAGGCAGTCGCAGAGGCAGTCGCAGAGGCAGTCGCAGAGGCAATTGGAGAGGCAGTCGCAGAGGCAATTGGAGAGACAGTCGCAGAGGCAGTCGCAGAGGCAGTCGCAGAGGCAGTCGCAGAGGCAGTCGCAGAGGCAGTCGCAGAGGCAGTCGCAGAGGCAGTCGCAGAGGCAATTGGAGAGGCAGTCGCAGAGGCAGTTGTAGAGGCAGTCGCAGAAACAGTCGCAGAGGCAGTCGCAGAGGCAGTCGCAGAGGCAGTCGCAGAGGCAGTCGCAGAGGCAGTCGGAGAGTCAATTGTAGAGGCAGATGAATTGGTTGTGATAGACCAATGTAGGTTAAAACTACTTACTTAGGGTTTTGAAAACCTTTTCTGGAATTAATACGTGGGAAAATATTTAATTGGGACCACTCCGATCTTCCTGACTTTGAGGTAAATGAATTGAGATGGGGCGATGAGCGAAAATCGATATCCCCAGGTTATCTAATTCGACATCTCAACTGAGTGATCAATGTTTCATCAACCCGTAATTCGTTTCAGTACCTACCATGAAATTTATTAACAATTAGTTTCTACCGGCAATTGATTAGAATTAAAATAAAATTAGGGCTCTGTGGAAAAGTTCATATGCACTCTCAAGCATGTTTAAACTGCAGTGAATTACATGTGTTCAGTTTCTCGGAGACATATTACCAACAGATACAGAGATAAATATCTGATAAAGAAATGAGTGATTAATTTTATACATTTTGACTTGCCAGCAATTTAACAAATGAAAATTATTTAAGTGCGTAGTCAGGATGAATCTCCAAGTACTATATTTGAAAATTCTGAGCCAATTATCAAATCCTAAATAAAATTCTCTTGAATTAATATTTTCTTTTCGTACATTCTGCAATTTGTAACTCTGTATTTTGTAAATTCTGAAGTGATTTATTCATTCACGATTTACTTCTATTAAAATAGTGCCATCATTTTAGTCATTCATCAGGTACCATTTATTTTCATCCAACAACGTGTTTTGTCATTATTTTTCGACATCGTGTAAATTTAGACATCCAATTCTAGGACCTCCACGAAGAGCTAAGTGTATATATGGGCACGGAATCCAGGCAAGTAAAAAGTTAATCATTCCTTCGTGAGATGTAGCCCCTACAATTTAATGGTCCTTCGGGACAGGTAAATAATTAGAGTGAATCCGTAGGTCACTAGGTCGAACTATGCACAACTCAAAAATCATCCCAACCGATAATCATTACTTATTCATCAGTCATTCATTAATTTTATTCTTTAAAACCATCAGAATTTGTTTGATATGCTTCAACTAATAAACTTTCAAACTCATTCAGGGAGCCCTTTCGTATTCTTTTAGGAAAAACGATTCAACGTTTCAGCTAACTACAACATAAAGCTAAAACGTATGTAAAATTTGGCAATAAAGAAAACAATAATAGTATCATTCATTCAATAATAGTCATTCATTAATTTTATTCTTTAAAACCATCAGAATTTGTTTGATATGCTTCAACTAATTTACTTTCAAACTCATTCAGGAAGCCCTTTCGTATTCTTTTAGGAAAAACGATTCAACGTTTCAGCTAACTACAACATAAAGCTAAAACGTATGTAAAATTTGGCAATAAAGAAAACAATAATAGTTTCAATCATTCAATAATAGTCATTCATTAATTTTATTCTTTAAAACCATCAGAATTTGTTTGATATGCTTCAACTAATTTACTTTCAAACTCATTCAGGGAGCCCTTTCGTATTCTTTTAGGAAAAACGGTACAACGTTTCAGCTAACTACAACATAAAGCTAAAACGTATGTAAAATTTGGCAATAAAGAAAACAATAATAGTTTTGCCGTCCATTTGAGGGGCGTTGCCCACTGTGCCGCGCGGAGTCGCTGGGGCGCAGTTTCCGCCACGCGCTTTCAGCATCCCTCGCCCTCCCCTTTATCGTCGTTTAAAAACTTTGACGAGGGAATATTGTGGAGGGACTGGCGAGGGGTGGGGCGGGGGCGGGGGTGGAGACGCTTCGGGCGACGAAGACGAGCGCCGGTGCTGAGAAATCCCTTTCTCGAGATTTCTGGAACGAATTTCAAAAATGAAATAATACCCGCCGCCCCGGGGAACGCCAAGCTGCGCTGCGTTCTGCGAGGTGACAGGCATGGAAGGCGCAGGGAGATTTGTTTTTTGGCGGGAAAAGGTTGGCAAGGGGGGTGGAAAGGATCCTAATGTGGAGGACTGTTTCGGGTTCATGAATCAAAGCGAATAAAGTAGAGTCAACAATCCTCTCTTAGGAATTGACATGATAAAGAATGGTGTGAATATTACTATTACTACGAGTATTTCAAATACAATTTCAATTACAATTACCTGATTACTTCTGCACTGCGGATAGCAAGAAGTATGGGGAAATATTAAAACTATTACTCGTTTCATCCAAGGCTGGAAAAATCAGAAAACTGCTTACAATGCATCGTGTTGCCAGTTGTAAACGTAGGTGTGAATTTACGCGTTAATAATAATAATAATAATAATAATAATAATAATAATAATAATAATGATAATAATAATAATAATGATAATAATAATAATGATAATAATAATAATAATAATAATAATAATAATGATAATAATAATAATGATAATAATAATGATGATAATAATAATGATAATAATAATAATGATAATAATAATAATAATAATAATAATAATGATAATAATAATAATAATAATAATAATAATGATAATAATAATAATAATAATAATAATAATAATAATAATAATAATAATAATAATAATAATAATAATAATAATAATAATAATAATAATAATAATAATAATAATAGCAAAAACAAATAGAAGTTCCAAAAGAACTCAAGTTCATTTTCTTAGAGACGTAAGGGCATAGCATAGAGGTACGTACGTTTCCGACTTTTGCACAATGGTACTGCAGCGTAATCAACGTGTGTTGCATGTAGAATTTGCACCTGCAGTGCCTCATATCACAATATGCTAACTTCTAAATTTGTTTTCATTTGAGGCAGGCGTGTGTCGATGGTGTGTTGAGGTACCTGTAAATGGTACAAAGTCGGAAGAAGAATTGAAACGACGCGACAGTGAGTACAGTTACCTGCACTAGCAGAAATCTAACCCCCTCGAAGTTTCAAACACGTGCTCTAAGTCGTACGAACACTGTCCAAAACAGGTGACGTCTGTCGGACGGTGTTAAAAATTTATGGCAAACAAATTCAAACTGATCGCATGATGGCTGCAAACAAACCGGAAATTGTTTTCTGGTATTTGGAGAAAAATCGTGTTTACTTGTAGATATTGCTGTACTGTGCGATCAAAACGTCGTAAACAAGGAGGCGGAGAATTGTCGTAAATACAAGAGTTTGGAAATGGAGATTAGCCGAATGTGGGGCGTAAAAAGATGGGTCGTCCCGATAGTTATCAGAGCTCTGGGATTTGTTCCGCAACATTTGTTGGCTTGGTTGGTTGGCAAAATAAAAATTTGGCAAAACTCGCAGGTCGTTCAAAAGACTGAGAAATGCAAAACACAGAGAAAAGTTCACATTTTATGCGAAGTATGAAAGACTAGGAGTCCCTAGACCTGCTCTTTAGGTATCTGGTTGCAACCTAGAGTAGATTTTATATTCAGCCGACAGTAACATCTATAAGTGAGATGTAGAGGAAAAATATCAACAAAAACAACACAAACAACAACAACAACAACAACAACAATAATAATAATAATAATAATAATAATAATAATAATAATAATAATAATAATAATAATAATAATAATAATAATAATAAGCCCTTTATTGTTCTGCTTAGCCTTGAATCCCCTGTCTACTCTACTTAATTCAGCTAATTATGGAATCGCTCTTAAAAAGGGGAACTCAACTCTTCTCCGGATCTCACATCTTCTTTACATGGATGACCTGAAGCTCTATGTAGACACTGAGAGTCATATGCGGCAACTAATAAACGTGACGGAGAAGTTCACTGACGACATCAAGATGAAATTCGGTTTGGATAAGTGCAGGAGAGTGAATATCATTCGGGGTCATATGCAAGTTATAAATTTGGAAACTGATAATGAACCAAAGATTACCTTCATGGAACCCCATGAAACTTACAAATACTTGGGTTTCCAACAGTCACTCCGAGTCAAACACACTGTTACTAAGAACATACTAACAACTGAAGTGTGTAAACGATTGCATGGACTCTTAAAAACTCAACTCTCTGCTAGAAACCTTGTGCAGGCCATCAATTCATTTGTTATTCCAGTGCTCACATACTCCTTTGGCGTTATTAAATGGAGCAATACCGACCTCGACAACCTCCAGAGGAC
Organism: Gryllus longicercus; assembly: GCA_038098605.1. Classification (NCBI taxonomy): domain Eukaryota; kingdom Metazoa; phylum Arthropoda; class Insecta; order Orthoptera; family Gryllidae; genus Gryllus; species Gryllus longicercus. The sequence goes on from JAZDUA010000140.1 coordinate 1,237,457, forward strand.
AATTCGAACCGCTATGACTCAACACCGAAAACATCATCCCCATTCAAGTACTGAGCGTTTTACCCTTCCAAGGTCGCAAGGGGGGCGAGGTGTTGTAGATCTCATAAAGCTACACAGCTCTCAAATTGCTTCACTCAGAAGATACTTCTTGGAACATTGTGGGAGAGTTCAGCAAGCAGTGAGCGCAGTTGATAATAACTATAGTCCTCTGAACTTGAAAAAGCTTGATCCGCCTGTTCAACCAATCATTGAAACGGAAGAGAAGATATCCTTATGGAAAGCGAAGGCACTGCATGGAAGGTACCCTCACGAGCTGAGTAAACCAGAAGTCGACATCTCTGCGTCGCACGCATGGCTCCAGCACGGGGATCTCTTTCCGAAGACAGAAGCCTTCATGATAGCTATCCAGGACCAAGTGGTACCAACATTGAACTACAGAAAACACATTCTGAGAGATTCTACCATTCATTCCGACTCGTGTAGAAGATGTGAGGCTGCAAGCGAAACTATCCAACACGTGACAAGTGGATATAGCAGCCACGCACAGTTGAAATACAAAAAGAGGCATGATGAAGTGGCGAAGCAGGTCCAAAAATTATTGGCATTGAGAACGGGCTTACTCGCCACTTCCGTGCCGCCACTTATGTGCCTCAGAATGTGCTTGAAAGTAGTGAGCACACACCCTACTGTGATCGCTCCATTATCACTGACAGACATGTCGGCGGCAATAGACCCGATATAACGTACATTGATAGAAACCATCAGCAGGTTTTCCTTATCGATATATCAATACCCAATACCCACAACATATCGGGAAAATATCAAGAGAAGATCCAGAAGTATACCGATCTCGCCCATGAAGTCGCATCTCAGTGGAACTTCAGTAAAGTGACAACTGTGCCTATAATAATATCAGCTACAGGAGTGATCCCAAAAATGACACTTCGGGCACTGGAGTGTCTTCACTTGGATGCCAGGAATGTATATAATATGCAAAAGTGTGTAATTTTGAATACATGCCGTAATGTCATAAGCCATCTGAACCTTCAGTAAAGCAACCACACACCTGGTCATCATTCCTGTGTGTGGTTGACATACCGACCAGTAGATACTGTGAATAATGTATAATAATAATAATAATAATAATAATAATAATAATAATAATAATAATAACGGGCAGACGGTTGCGGCAGCCGTCGTCTGCGCCGAGGAAGCTGCAGGTTAGAGTTCTGAGTAGACATGGTTTTATTTGTGATTGTCCCTTCACCCATCATCATCATCATCCTTTCATATCATAATTCACACTTCAAGGCGTAACAACCCCGTCGTACTGAGGGATTGAGCAGCAATAATAATAATAATAATAATAATAATAATAATAATAATAATAATAATAATAATAATAATAATAATTAATAAGTAAATAATTGATTAGAACAATCTTCTGACAACCCCGTACAACATGATTACTCCACCTGCCCCACACGAAGCCCCTCCGGCTTCCCAGGTCCTCGCACCTCCCCGGGGAAGCCATCGTGCCGCCACCGCCGCACATTATCCCCCTCTCATCCGCAGCGATCCGCCACCCCCGCCTCCGCCCGCGCGGCACAGCTCGGCTCAGCCCCCACGGCGCGGCGGCGCCCGAGATCCCGGGCTAATGCGACACTTGCAGCACAATGGAGCTCCGGATGCCAGATGCACTGCGCCCGCCCGCCCGCGCTCCAGTTTGCTAAATCAATGAAGACGTCGCGGCGTGAAGCGGGAGCCGAGGTGCGGCGGAGCACCTCAACCGCCACTGGGCAGCTCAACGCCCCTGAATGGAGCGCGCCTCGATCAAAAGGCCCATCAACGCCGCCCCGCCCCATTGCTCACGCGCTCAATACAGCGCCCACCGCCGCGACGCCACGGGCGACGAGAGGGCGCGGCACCGGGAACACAGGGGGGGGGGGGGGAGGAGATGCGGGCGGCACGACACGGACGCGAAGAGAGGGCGAGGAGAGGAAGGGGTAAAGTAATAAGGAGGGGAGAATGGCAGGTCAAAAGGAGGGAAAAGTGTAGGAAGAAAGGAGGGGGGAAATAAGTTAGAATGGAGTGAAAGCGAGGATTTGGAAGGGAGGGAAAGAAAGGAGAGAGAGAGAGAGAGAGAGAGAGAGAGCAAGGAGTCAAAAGAAAGGAAAACAATTGAGTAAAAGAACGGCCGAGAGCGACATAAGAAATGAGGTATGAGGAGAGAAAGGGGGTAAAGAAATAAGGAGGGGAGAATGGCAGGTAGAAAGGAAGGTCAAAGGGAGGGAAAAGTGTAGGAAGAAAGGAGGGGGAAAATAAGTTAGAATGGAGTGAAAGCGAGGATTTGGAAGGGAGGGAAAGAAAGAGAGAGAGAGGGAGAGAGAGAAAGGAGTCAAAACACGAAAAACAATGGGGTAAAACAGCCGAGAGCGACAAATGGGGGAGGGGCGGGAGGAACGAAATTGAGGGCTTCCGAGAAAAGGGTGGAATGTAGCGAGGATTAGATGGCGAGAGAAGAGGTTGACCGTGAATGGCACGGCAGGAGATTGAAAATGAGGGGCGGAAAGGCAGACAGGAAAAAATGCGGAAGTTTGAGATAGAGAAAGTGGGAAAGATATCTCGTAGATCGGTGGCGATTGGAATGCCGACGAACGGTCCGACTTTCGCGTTGCGAAAGGACGGGATTTTCTTCTTAAATTTAGTGGCAAATCATCTCAGAGGACTGCACTGTTGATTGAGAATTAGATGACAATTATAGGGTAAGAATGCAAACACTTTTTAGGGAGTTCTCTTTCTCAGACGCACTTTGCAGTGATTCTCTTTTTATCTGCATTTACACGTAACCCAAATCGAGTCAATAGGTAATAACTTATCCTGTCAGATGAGAAGGCACATACACGGTTACTCTGCAAGTAACACGAATTACCTCCTGAAAGCAGATCCTATATAACGGACACGTTTTCGTGAAACCGTATAATGTGCTAAATATTTCTGAGCAGCTTCTAACCAGAAGGCTTATCTCAATTGCACACGATTCCAAAGAACCAGCGTTTTGGGGTTTCCCTGTATTACGTTGCTGAATATTGAACAGCGTGTGCAAATATTTCAGAGAGAAGACGTTCCATAATAGATGCAGGCTGGAAGCTGGCAGCGTCAGCGCCGTCCTAGACGCCCCGAGCCCCATTAGAGCATAGGTCACAGCGCTCGCCTAGCCTTCCGCCTGGCCTGGGCATCGATCGGCCGTGCGCGCCCGCCCGCCTGTCCGCCCTGCCCCTCCCCCCTCCGCCCATCCTCGTCATCCCGTCCCTCTCCGCCCCGCTCCGCCCCGCTCCGCCCCGCTCCGCCCCGCTCCGCCCCGCTCCGTCCTCCCCTTTCCCTTCCCTCCCCGCTCTGCCCTGTCCCGCCCCGCCCGCCCCGCCTCCGCCCGCCTGCTTGCGTCCGGGCGCCCCGCTCTGCTCCGTTCCGTGCCGTGCCGCTCACTCCGCCCTGGGGCGCGGCGGCAGCAGCCTCTTGCAGCGTCGACCCACGTCCCGTCGATCCGTTGGGCTCCCGGGCGCTTTTTGCAGGGCGCGGCGACGGGCGCGATGGCGGCACGGCCGCCGCCGCCGAGAAGAGAGAGGAAGCGGGCGCCGCCGCGGGGCGGGACAGATCCGGGGAGGTGCGGGGAGGGGCGGGGGCGGAGGCGCGGCTGCCCGCCTCGCGTCAGCGCAGAATAATAAGCGCGCTCCCGCCGCCTCCGCTGCCGCTACCGTCTCGCCGCTGCGCGGGGCGGCGTCCCGTGCCCCGCCGAGCGGAACCGTCTGCACCCGCTGCCACCGCCGAGCCACGCGCGCCGCGCCATGGAGGCGGAGGAGGCGGAGGATTCTAGTGGCGGCGGAAATGGAGGAGCTCCGCGTCGAGAACGGCGGCGGTGATGTGGCTGCGGTGGATGCGAAAATGGGGGCAGGAATGGAGGAAGAGACGGAGACGGAGACGAAGACGAGACGGGGAAGTTGATGGAGACGTGGTGGAGACGGAGGTGGGGCGGGGCAGAGGCGAGGAGGTGGCGGGGACTGTGGCGGTTAAACAAGTGGCGACTGTGGCGGAGACCGTCGCAGGGAAGGGGCGGGGACGCTGGTGGGAGCGAAGGGGGATCGGGGACGGACGCGGGGACGGACGCGGGGACGGACGCGGGGACGGACGCGGGGACGGACGCGGGGACGGACGCGGGGACGGACGCGGGGACGGACGCGGGGACGGACGCGGGGACGGACGCGGGGACGGACGCGGGGACGGACGCGGAGACGGACGCGGGGACGGACGCGGGGACGGACGCGGGGACGGACGCGGAGACGGACGCGGGGAAGGAGACGGGGTGGAGGCAGGGGTGGAGACAGGGGCGAGGACGGAGCCGAGGTCGATAGCGGGGAGAACAAGGATACGGTGGAGGCTGGGGCCTTGACGATGGGGTCGGGGTCCTGGCGGCGTAACGGCTGGAGCCGTGGTGGCGGCGGCAACGCATTTCTAGGCTTTGGAATGATCGGTGGCGGCAAAGATGTGTCTGATGAAAGTGGCAGCATGAAAGGAGCAAAGAACAGGAGTGAAAAGAACATCCGCGAAGAGCGACTGACACGAACACCAACACCCAAGAAAATAAATTACGAGTATAAATAAAACTTTCTGAACAGGAGCATGGAATTGTAATAGAGGAATTTCGGCAGCTGGTGAAGTATCATAAGACAAAGTGAAGAAATGAAAAAAAATTATATTTTAAAATCGTACTTAATCATTTACATTTAACGTACATTACAATCCAAACATGCATTTTGTGTATGATATATTTCTCTGTACTTTTTCTTTTTTTTTTAATTTCAATTTCACTGCACAACTTTCATACATTACTCTTACAGGTTTGATTATTTTTTTAAGTGAATATGGGTACGATATTATTATTTTCCTCCAAATCTCTCATTTCTGTTCAATATCCACTCACCTATTGTGAATTAGTTTTGTCCGGGAATCGATTCGGCTGGAAAGAAACGACGACGACTAACATTTAGGACTGGAAAAGGCAAGACAATAAAACCAAAGAAATAGTTGTACTCGAATGTGGTCCACAAATAATGAAAACGGGTTTGAACTCAAAACACAAAAATGACCCGGAAATCGTATTTGTCAGCAGGCGCAAATAATTCGCGTCCGTAACCGCACGTCCTACCGGGGCGTTGGAGGGCAACTCAGCTCGCACCGAGATGCACAAGACGTTTGTCCTTATTGCCGGCGTAGCACGACCACCTTTCACAACCGGCCGCAGCGAGAGCAAGCAAAGCGCTTTCCTGCAAAAAGAACAATACCCAGCACGCGTCAGCCGAGGACAAATCTAGCGCAGGGCCCTCCTGCTGTTGCTGCTTGCCCGGCCGCTGGCTGAGGCGGTTCCGGTCGGCGTCGGTGGCGCCGCACACGGGCGGCAGCTCCAACTGGAGCGCGTCCACTCACCCGAGATACAGATCGCTCCACGAGCAGGGGCTTGGATTTTCCTTCCAGAAATCTACTAATTTACAGGGGGGGATGTCGTTTTACCCCCGGACGGAAGGTAGCATTGTACGTGGAGGGGCCGACGTACATTTTATAGACGTCAACGGATTGTTGATAACGCCGAATTCACAATTAACGTATACTCTGCAACATTCCGTAACTTCACTTCAGAGTGTACGGGACAGAATGGGTGTTCCACCGTGATAGGGTACCGATGAATTTGCTTCAATTAAGAAAACCCTACGTTAAACACGCGGGTCCTTGGCAAGCTTCTTGACGCCAGGGTTGAACGCCGCTTACCCTCAAGTCGTTGATTGATTGATTGATTGATTGATTGACTAATTGCTCGACTGATTGTGTTCCCTGGCGAGTCAACTCGTATGGTCGTTAGTTCCATTAATGTAATGAATATTGACCATGAACAAAAACAAAAAAATATAAACTAAGATAAATAAATTCTAAATTTTGGTGTTTTATTTATCTTGGTTTATATTTTTTGTTTGTGCAATGTTAATTAATAAATGAATCAATTTACTGAAATGTTTGTTGTCCTCATGCACTGTTCATTTTTTTATACTCTAGCCCTGATGAAGAAATTAAATATTTCGAAACGTTCGCACAACTAATTGATTCTCTACCACAATGAGCAATCTCGTGAACCAATTTTATTTTAGTAGTGAATATTGTATCCCGGAAATCATCGCTATTCCTCTCCCACCGCAACATGTGACTCGGCTTGGATAAGTGTCCCTCCCTCAGGTTTATCCGCCAGCAAGGCGCCACCCCAGCACGCACAAACTCTGAGCTCCCGTCTGATCTCCAGGTGTGTGATAGTGTAGAGCATGGTTTAGTGTAAATGTGTATGTAAATGTGTAAAAGGAGAGTAGTAGATAAGGTTAAGGAAGGAAAGAATCGCGAGCGGTCCATGGTCCGATTTTCGGTTACTGCATCGGCATTCACACGATATTGATAAGAGAAACTACATAAAACAACCGATGAGAACAGCTGGCCCCTACAATTCTCCTCCAGACAGTGGCTCAATTCGACCAAGCTATGTAGCTAGTGTCAAAAATCCGCCACCGATAGTAGGTCCGAAGACTTCCCAATCCTGCAGAGATAAATACAATGATATCTCTGAGTCAACTCAGCCGGTCATTAGGTCGTTGTCACTACACAAACATTGGGGCGTGTGCCACCTAACATTAGCTAGTTGCTACCAGCCCTGAGGAAGACCATGACAGGATGGTTGAAACGTCGGCAACACAACCTTCGATGCGGCGTCACCCGGACAGCCCAGATCACGTTCGAACCGAAACCTTGGTCACAACGACCTTTAATTCTTCTGCTACCAGCCCTGAGGAAGACCATGACAGGATGGTCGAAACTTCGGCAACACAGCCTTCGACGCGGCGTCACCCGGACACCCCAGATCACGCACATGACTCTGGCCGCGGAAGCCTATGACTTCATTCAAGGTGTTCGATCTTTCACATCCTTAGGACTTACGTCTCGCAACCACGTGTCCTCGGCTCCGTTGCCTCGTTCAGGCTGGTCAGTTTCTCAACTTTATCCAGCGCCGTCTTCCGTTCAGCTCAGCCATCGTCAAGAGATAACAGTTTTCTTATCACTTGGCGTTATACCAGTTATGCGTATCACAATCTCATTATCGCATTTGCGAAAACAGTTATTGTTTTAAAAAGACATACATCGCACTATCCGGCGGTTATTGGCCATTCTCACCTACCCTCATGTGGATTCACTCGACATGTCGCATGGCGTACAATTGCCCCTCTTGTGTTAGTCTGATATTTGTATGTAGGTATGTGTCACCTTGATTGTCATGTTTTCTCGGCCCTGTAAACATTGTAGTTCTTTTCGTGTCCGGAAAAATCGATATAACCTGGAAAACCATTGCATCCTAATTTAAAAATCAGCTTGAAAAGGTTTGATATGAATTACTTTTATTATCAACTACAGTCGATTGTTCGTGATATGTTGGAAAAATGAGTTTCTTCGCGACAGGGGTCAGACTGAGTGGGAGAACAATTTTCTGCGAAATCGCATTGGAGGGTTCAATCACGAAGTGTAAAAGAGACTCTCCTTTTCACAACTTTCTTAAACGATGTCACAGATAACATACGTTCGAAAGTACGATTATTGACAGACTATTGGGAGTTGTACTGGGGTTGTATTGGGGGAGGAATAAAAAAAAAGGTTAATGAAAATACTCGTGTTTTCAACAAGGTCTGCAACACTATTGCGATCTGGTGCGGAAAGGAATGAAATGGGAATTCCGGATCGAAACATAGAAGAATCCCAAATATCTGAGGATCGAAACTACGCAACAGTGAAGTTATAGTCTACTCAGGACGAGAGGGGAGGATAAAACGAAGGAGGGGGAGGAGGAGGACGACGATGACGACGACGACGACAAGGAGGAGAAATGAAAAAATTAGGAAGAAGAGAAGAAAGAAAAAGGAGCAGAAAAGGAAGAAGAAGAAGAAGAAGAAGAAGAAGAAGAAGAAGAAGAAGAAGAAGAAGAAGAGGAGGAGGAAGACGAGGAGAAAAATAGAAAAAAAAAATGAAAAGCAGAGAGGTAAAGAAAGAAATAGAATAAGAGGAATAAGAAGAAATGGACGGTAAGAAGTAACTGCAGACACTAGGCATCGGGTCGTTCATGAGTCCGGTTACCGCCCCAAAACAGTCCCGCCCACAGAATACCCGCGTTTGCTTCGACCACTCTGCGCCTAATGCGCCGTTCAGGCGAAGAACACTACCGAGCATTAAAGTCACCTGTCAAGGGGACGCTTGTTGGACATCGGCCATTCCCCTTGGCTCCGCCTGCAGGTAGCGCGGCGCGGCGCGGCGCGGCGCGGCGCGGGCGGCGGGCGAGGGGCGGGGGGGGGGCGGGGCGAGGCGGGGCGGGGCGTGGACCACCGCCGCGACGAGGGTCAATGGGCTCGTGAAAGGCTGCGTTCGCGGGGGCACACGTGAAGGGCGCGGCGTGGCGGGCGCACTCAGCACCGGCCTCCCCGCGGACCTCCAACGCCCACTGTGGCGCCGCTGACCGGGAGGTCCTTCTAGGGTTCGAGCCCCGACGGGGGCACTAGCTTCTAAGCGGGTCCAGTCATTATCTGGAGGAGAATTCTAGCGGCCGGCTGACCGGCGGTTTTCCATGGTTCCTCCTATCAATACCATCGTGAGAGGTTGCTCAGGGCATCATGTGTTGTCACTGAAATACCTCTGACCAGTAGGTCCTAGGTTGGTGTCCCGACGGTGGCAGAATTTTCGATATTAGCTTGTCAACTAAGTCGATTTCAGCCGCTGTCTAGAGGAGAATTCTAGCGGCCAGCTACTCTCATCGGTAGTTTTCCGATCAACGCCATGTGAATGCCCGGTCAGTGCTCTAACAAACGGGCCACAAACCGATCTTTCATTCCTCTTCCTTTTCCTCAACCCACCCCTTACTTACACATATAGTCAAATGCAATATACTACTACACGGAGAGACCAGTCGGGAGCCTAGAGTTTTCCCCGAAAGTGGCGGTGCCTCGCTGATAGGAGATACCTGGTTGGGGAGAATCCCAGAGAGCCGACGTAGGTCGGAGCTAGATCTCGCCAACCAGCAGAGGAAGATCACCGCCATCTCCCGGAAGATGAGGGAGAAATATGATGTAAAATAAGAGCAAAAGTAAACGTTCTTCAATAATTAAACCATCGTAGGTGGATCGAATAAAAAAACATTTCAAAGTATGCAGAAATCTATGAATATGATCTTATATTGCTTCTAAGAATCACGCTGTGTAGTAAGATTACCTGAGGTTTCGTCCCGTCGATGTCAGGATTTTTGACATTTGCTAGGCAGCTAGATCGAATTCAGCTCCAGACTGTAGTATTTATAATTCCGAACGAGTCACCTGCTCCGTAAGTGTAGTGCTTGTTTGATGGCGGGTGATTGCGGCTTTCCCCCCGCTCGATAGCGAGATCCGCTGCCGAACAACCCGGCGGCTTGCGGTTTCCCCCCACCAGGTATCTCTCAAAAGCGGAGAACCGCCAATTCGGGGCAAACTGTACGCCCCCGACTGCCTCCAGTCCTGTGTGGTAGAGTAATGCATGGAAGGTAAGTGTGTGTTTGTAAGGCGTGAGGATAAGGAAGAGGAAGGAAAGATAGCGTGCGGTCTGTGGCCTGTTTTATAGGGCACTGTTCCGGCATTCGCCTGGGATTATTGGCTAAACCATGAAAAACTATCGATCAGAACAACCGGCCGTTAGAATTCTCCACACAGCGACATAACTCGACCTATCTATCTGGCTAGTGTCGAAAATCCTGCCACCGTCGGGACTCGAACTCTAGGACATCTCGGTCTGAGGAACTGCTGTGTTATCGATTGATGCCTTGAGTTGGTTAGGCCCTCAGCCGATCCCTGTCTAGTGGAGAATTCTAGCGGTTAGCTTCTCTGATTGGTAGTTTTCGGTGCTTTCTTCGATCAACATCAAATGTCGTCAGAACAGTACCCTAAGAAACGGGCCAGTCTGCGCGCGATTTTCCCTTGAGCAATTCCCAAATCAAATGGAATTATCAAGAAAGAAAAATGTATTGCAATTTGATCGCAATCGAAAGTGGTGGATTCAAAATATCATGTAACGAAAAGAAAAGTTTGTAGAGCATTGTGGGAGATATACATTTTTAACATACTCCAAACAAAACGGATTTGTAACGGCTTCTGTACGATCGTTTTGGTATTTAATAGTGAGCAGGTAGAGTATACTACACTAAAGAAAGTAACGGAGCAGTACAAGGAATCTTTAATCTATGTTCGATTTGTGTCGGAATGATCGACACCAATACCAAAAATAAATTAAACGCACAACGGCTTTGTAAATTAGTACATATATTTGATCTCAAGAATAAATATATTTGATCTCTGGAATAAACGCAATTTCAATAAGATTAATATGGTAACGTAATATAACGCAATCACAACCCTCCTATTAAAATAAAAATGAATTGTCACATACAAGCAAAACAAACACAGCATTAAACAACTCTCCTTGTCGCCTTAATGATTTCCGTCAATAATATCTTACTCGTCCAGCGTGGAATGCAAATAACTAATTTGTCACAATATGAGTATTTTCTTTATTTTCTAATGTTTTCAATACACGCTTTTCGTTATTTACCATTTCGAAGGATCTATATAATGTTTCGATGCTTGAACGCTCTGTATGTGTGACCTTTAGACAAAGCAGAGGAATTCCCGGCGCGCCGTTGGCCACCCCTGGCACGGGTGAGCCGCGCCGCGCAGCGCCGGGCCGGGCGTCGTGGGCACGGCTGCGCACGGGCCGCTCCTCCCAGTCCCCTCCAGGAACGGTTCTTTTCATGAATCGGAAGGCCGCCCGCCGCGGTTATTTTCCAACCGTCCCTCCGCCCCCTTCCGTCCCGCCGCTCCGCCTAGATCTGCTCCGCCGCGCCTGTCCCGCCCCGCCTGTCCCGCCCCGCCCCGCCCCGCCCCGCCACGCCCCGCCTCCTCTGCCTCCGTCATCACCATCTCCCTCTCCCTTTTCTTCTTCCTCTCCTCCACCACATCCCCTTTCTCCTCCTCTCCCATCACTTCTCCCTGCTCTGTCTCCAACACATCTGTCTCCTCCTCATCCACATCTCCCACCTTCCTCCTCCTCCTCCACTTCCCATCCCAAACATCTTTCATCTCACCTTCCTTTAATTCCACGCACCTCTAACCTAGCCCATTCCAGTCTCACCCATCATCACCGTCCAACCCATCTCCGACCCATCTATATCCACCCGATACCGCCTCAACTCTCCTTCCAACCCATCAACGCCTTTACGGTCGGCGTGATGTCTTGTGGGTAATGGTCAAAAACATTGCAGGAGACAGCGAGTTCACTGTCCACCATGTGATGACAGAGTTCAAATGTGAGTTCTTTTCTGTTCAATTTGTGGGAACTGATCATTTCTTAAAGGTTTGTCTGTTTCTCTTCTGTTTTTTAACTAGCCATTGTTTCTTTTGCATTGATAGTGGTGGAAGTGGTGAAGTTGATTATAATTATTATAAAAATAATAACAAGTAAACGATTATTAAACCTGTTCATCCATCAATATCATCATTGATCATCATGGGTTAGAAAACTCACTGATGGACGCCGTTAGGCCCTTACGGGGAAATGGCAGCTCAAAGAGCCAGAAGTATCCAAAGGGGGTTCAGATGTATTTCCAATTATCACAATATCTTGAAACACCTGCTATGATAGTTGAATTTTATCTCACGTAATTCATTAATATTATTTCACTTTCCTACCCATGCATTTCACAATTATTTAAGACAAATGCACCCTCTCGCTTCGCCCATAAACGATAGTATGGAGATTGAAAATGAAATAATCATTACTTTAAGGGTGCTTATATACAATATTAGGATTAAAAGGAATTCATCGTTTATTCTGTTATATCTTTTATCGCAGTTAAGAATTCAAAGTATGCTCCCACAGTGGTGATAGTGATGGTTGAGTTTCTTAAATAAGATATTTTGTGAGTTTGTGTAAACTAGTTACTAAAGGATCGTATCATCACCCACATCACCCGAAGCTTTCCCATTCTTTAGATCTTTCTCCAATCCGTCAACACCCACGAAAACGTAAAAACGACGAGACATAATCACGCGCTTATTAAAACAAACATCGCCTCCCACAGCCGGCGCACCGAGGTGATTACCCGCTCACATTCCGCCGGGTGCACACCGCGCGTGGTCACCGTCGGTCCTTCACCTCCGCTCTCCGATAATCCCGTGATGGAAGCATAAATCGTCTCTTGAATGGAATTCCGGCCGGCCCGAGATCCGACACGATACAGCCACGACCGTCGTCGTCGCCGCCCCCGCCGCCTCCCCCCACCTCCTCTTCCTCCTCCACAGCGCGCCTCCCCCACCTCCCAGACGGCCGGCGCCGCCGGCGGGGCCTGCGCCCGCGCCCGCGCCCCCAACCACCTGCGGTCCCCCGTTCGTCCTTGGAGGCCGCCCGACACAGCGCGGGTAGAATAACCACAGCCAAGGACTCGACTGAGATTCACACCGAGGAAAACGAATTTATCGCTCCTGGGCTGCAATAGTGGCATAACTCAAGAAGTACGAATTTAAAGTTAATGCACACTCCAGAAGTGCAGATTGGTCGACCTTCAACCAGGACTCCATTGTGCTAAACACTGGAAATAAACTTAGGATGCAATTGTGGCTCAACTCGAAAAATATGAATTTCGAGTTAATTTACTCTCCAGAATTGCAGATTGGTCTACCTTTCAGCAGGAGTATCTTACAGTACAGTACAGTATACCACCAACAAATGACAGAAGTGTGAATGCAAGAATGACGCATTTCAATACAAGGCGGAAACTCCAAACCCTTTTACCTCAATACCTGAGTTTTTGAATTGTGCCACTAATCAGCCCAACAACAATGCAACTCACAGCAACGTGGCTAAATCTTTGACAAAAGTAAAAGCAACTTTGCAGGAAAAAGATAAATTGGTTCGAACTGATGCCTGAATAATGCGCAGTTCTATAATAAACTTCCTGTTTCTACAGCAGACTCAATACTTGTTTAGGCCGTAATTCATTAACGGCCTATATGCATCATACAGGCGTCTGTTGGCTACAAACAAGTACTTTTGCCGGTGCACCAAGCTCTAGCACTCTCGGGTAGACAGCTTTGTAGACGATATGAAAAATCTTCCAATTGCGCATTCGATAAATATTTCGATTGGCAGCTGTTCCTTACTTCGAATCATCGGCTACCTCACGATGACTTCTCCTCCTTTGTTTAACGGGTCAGCAAACGATGATGCTATTTAAGCAAACGAGTGGCATCAGCTCACCGTCACATTGCTCCAAGAAGCCACGCCCGTGGAGCTCCGTCAGGTAAGAGATCCCGACGGCAGGGCGGCTACCGTGCACGTCGAGACACAAGCCCCGTCCTCAAGGTCGTTTACTACGCGCTGCAACTATTCAAGCGGAACTGCAAATTTCAGACGAGTACGAAAAATACATTGTGTGTATAAGAACACGAAAAACATCATCTGACCCACCCTTGATTACCCCAGTCTTACCTCCGTTTGCTACTTCTTGACATTGTTACGGTACGTCTGCCGCTAATCGCATTATACTTGTTCGAATGAATCACATTCAAATTCATAGATGTATTGCAGTTTGTTACATCTCCAACGGTAAATGGCTTCGGCTGAAAGAATGGAATGGAAGAAGAAAAAACAAATAACAATGAAGATCAGTGATTCTTAAAAATTATGGAAAGGGGTAATAATATTAATAAAGATCGCAGCTTTTAAGGTGCAACAGATTGAGAATACATCTTATTCTCCTAAATAAGAACTTCAGCGAACGCACATAAGGAAACCATTGTTGTTCTTTATAGCTGTAAAAGTAATTGACACAGTTGGTCTTGCGTAGCACGGGTGGCACAAACAAATCCCATCGACAAAAGAGATTAGTACAGAAAACAGCTCAGGAACTTTCTCGCGAGATATTATTAATCGAGGGGTTGAAAAATTATTTTAAATTATGTTTCTTGTCATTGCAATTATCATTGATATATTTATTTTACTCCCCGTACCTTCTTTTTCGTACGAACGACAATGAGGTAGAGGCAGATAATGCCCGAATGAGCAAGTGACGCCCACATATCTACAGGTTGAAACATATTATTTTTTTTTCTTTTCGGTTTTTGCGATTTTTCGCAGTACTAATAGCAGCTATTATTTTCTAGAAATGTAGGTTACAAAGAACACATTTTGTGAACCGCTGCTGTGAATACAAATCAGCACGGAAGCAATATCTGCAATTTGAGTGGAATATGACATGATGAGTATGCCAAGTTTAACGTACCATACACATAAGTCTACATTTATTCCGTTCTGTATTATTTTAGGTATTTTTTATGTTCATTAACGAAAACAATCACGAAGAGCTTAGTCTTACTTGGAAAGCAAAGAACTTTCAATCTTTGAGAATAGTATTTTTTAAGTTTCGGTGGTGATGATCAGCTTTATAGGGGTTTGCATTGTAATGATACATAACCAATAGCGACCCTCGAGGGATGAAGGTTAATCGGACTTCAATCCGCTTCCTCCGAAGCCGATTCATCTTATTCACGAATGCAGTTTTTACTAATTTCCCACGGGAACTAGCAATTGAAGATCACAATTGAATAAATTTTTAATGCAGTATAAATGAAAAAGTATTCATTAGAAAACATTGGAGTTCGCTGGTCACTTCTAGCCGCCCCCCCCTAAAAAACTCGAAACTCTTGGTTGCACCACTGTAAGTTAATGATACCCTTGTTGATTTGTTGCCATTCATTATTGTTAACAAAAGTACCCAAAGGTGTTTCTTTCTTCCATGTTTCGAAAGTAAAACAATGTGTCCGTTATTACAGTTTAAATTATAAGTTCGCATTTATTTTGCTACAGAGTTTATGGATTAACAGCCTTTTTTTCAATGTTATTAGTTTTCTTGTATTGGATAGAAACATGTGCAACCTTTTGAGGTCTTGGATGTCGGAAATGAGCAGGTCGTGGTTTAATCCTAGTTTTAAAAGACAGCTTGAAAAATGTAGACTTTAACGCCTAAAATTTATGCCATTACCTGGAAATCATCTTGCGGCCTTGAACCCTCAGCTGGACCAATGACAATCTTTCGGTAGTCGAGGCATGTCTAGTCTTTTTAGGTAGAACTACCATCGCCAACGAGCTGACTACCCACATTGTTACCTCCCAAAACATTCGTGGCCTGCATTAGGAATCACCATTGACCTTGAGCCATCAGGGGATAGCGACGTAGCCCACGATCACAACGGCACGTGATCCCAAGGAGGCCCAGCCTTTGGGGGAGGGCGCGTTCGATCGCCGTCAAGTGCGGCGCCAAGGCGGACGAGCAGCGGGCGACGGAGCCTGGAGCGGAGTGCAGCGCCCGTGGCAACGGAACGTGCTGCACCGGAGGCCGTCGCCCGGCGTCATTGTATTCCAATGCGCCCGTCCCGCCCGCCCACCGACCGACCGACCCGCCGGGCCGCTTATTTAATTAGCGACGCGTCCCGCGCGCCGGCCGGGCGCCCGCCGTCCGATGCCCGCTGCCCGCCGTCCGTCGCCGCGCCTGGCCTCCGCCGTCTGCGCGCGGGCCACCGCTCTCGCCCCCGCCGGGCCGCCCCGCGCGCCGGGCGCCCACGGCCCCGTGCCGCCCGCGCCGCCCCGCACGCCCCTCTCCATCCGCGCCCCGGCCGCCACGCCGCGCGCCGCACCGCCCGCGCCGCGCCACGCCGCGCCGCGCGTGAGAAAGACAATAAGCAACACTGTGGCAACACCGCGCCGAGCGGGCTCTCCTTCCCCTGAATGAAGCCGTAAGTTATACGCGACCTCCTACTTCCCCGCCGTCCCCACCCTGGACGCACGCGTCCCCACCACCGCGCCCAGATTCCCCTCTGCGCTTCCCCTGCGCCCCCACCACGCGGCCGCTTCCCCTCCGCGGCCGCCGCCTCCGCCGCCGCCGCCGCGAACGCCACCGCCATCTCCACCACCGGCGCGATGTTGCTGCCGCCGTCGCCGCGGCGCCGCGCCGAGCCGTGCTGCCTTCGCCAGCCGTTCCGTTGCTCGGTTATTCCAGAGCGTGGCCTTTTTCCACGCGCCCTCGCCACGCTGCTGCCCCCGCCGCCGCCGCCGCCACCGTCGCCCTCTGTTACCGCAGCACAGTGCGAGATTTTCCCCATCCTGACGGGCGAAATTCGTTCTTGAGTTGCTTGCTCATTCGGCTGAGTTGTAATATTTCTTTCTACATTTTCGAGGCATGTTCATCTGTCTTTTTGTAACATGTACGTCCTGTATCATTGTTTTAAAAGACTAGATTATTGGAACTTTATTATACGTGAAAATCGTTAGGCCTACTTGATTGCTGGTATGTTGTATGCTTTGATGTTGGTTGTATGATTTGCAGTAGTTCTTTCCTTTAAACAAACATATTTATTTATTTATTTCAAAGCGCATGAAATCCAACAAAAATCTCTTAGCTTTGTATCGAATACCTCATCAATGGATGATATATAACTGTTTGACACAAAGGTGTTTTATCATCCCTGCCGAACGAAATATCATAGTTTCACTACACTTTCAATTTTTCAAACAATTCTAATGGAACTAGCAGAGTTTTTCTGACCCTGATAGACGAAATTCCTAACGAATGCCATTCCAACTTTAAAATCACGTGTTGGAGTTCTTTTTATTTATTTTTGATTCCTTAATGACAAGGATCAACGGTGACAATTATCATTTTACGAACATGAAACAAGAATAGTTTAACAGGAGTAAAATTTTTATTCTAATGAAACAAAAAGGACAATCAGGATTTCAAATACCAAGTTCTCGAAACGAGCTCTCTTTGTTTGAAACTACAGAATCAAAACTGGTTTACTAACATATTTCACGATTACTTTTTAAACAAATATCAATTTCTTCATTTTAATCATTTATCACGTACTTACTGATTTAAAACAAAAAAAAATATCTTCGCCGCGTTTCGTGTAAACACGACAACAAACTCGTTGATTAAAAATAAAACAATTGCCTACACGGCCTTTGATAGTTATTCCTGTGTAGTTTCCATTTCAAGTCCTTTTTCTCTCATTCAGCTAGTTTGTTTCATTGAGTTTGGAGCTGGAATTCATCGCACACTGTCCGCCGCCGCCCCGCGAAGTGTGTCCTCCCGCACCGACCTACGGGCGCACGCACCACGCGCTGTGGTCTGGGTCTGGCAGCGCCGATCCGCGCTACGAGACGCGAGGCACTGTGCAAACGACCACGACACCCTATTCCTCTGCGCGCTGTCATTTTGTCATCGTGAGAGAGGACGATATTCTCCAAACGCAGCAAAAGATACACTCCAGTGCTCACTGATATAGACAATGTGTGAATAGGGTTTGTAATTGGCGCTCGAAATTATCGAACGGGACGAAATTATCTTAATAGTGGAGTACGGTACGGACTCTACTCCTCTCATTTACTAATAAGCACAATGTATGCAATTTTGAGAATTGTTTGTTTGAAAACAAATTTGCAAAATAAAAAAAAATTAAAGAATTATCTTTTATAGTATCAAATAGCAAAGCAAAAAGTCCGCAGGAAGCTGTTCTTCTGGAAAAGAAGGGTAAGGGAAAATATCAATGTTAATTATGTTACCCGCGATTCGTTATTTTGACTCCGGGAAATTCGTTATTAATAACATAAATTACTAGATTAATAACCTATACTACTGGCGAGGACTATTCCAAGAAATCCAAAAGCTAGGGATGCTCATCAATATATTTAAGAAAATTATTACTACGTAGTAGCATAAGTACTGAATTCATAATTCATTTTATATTTTTTTTCTATTAAGAACATTTTATGAGATCTATATGATTAATGTACATGAAATATAAGGTGTGTAAACTCATTCGTTGTTCAGGATGGCGATGGAGAGAAACTTCTACAGACAAAATACTAGACAATTAGCATAGTATCTTAAGAAACTATACGTTCGTACTCTGGGCCAAAGTGATATTCGACATCTCTCCACTCGACAAAGGTTTTGGTTCGTAATTCAAATGGCGTAGCTTCACGTGCCAGTCCAGGTTATCCAATTGTGAGATCCACTTCGCACCACAACTTTCAAGCAGATGCATGCTTTCGCCTCGCTCACTCTTCGGACTTCTGCCAATAATTCACGCCACCTAGCCCGTCACGGACAGGAAGCACGTGGTGCGCGCCAGAACACATAATTCACACAGCACAACACTGGCGGCAGAAAGCAATATGAACATGTGACGACCTTGGGGCCGACGAAACCAACGTCGGTGCTTCGATTTCGTACAAGAGACATTGAATGTGTTCACATACATTGAAGAGAATTTGTGGACAATAAGTGGCTCTGAACGCTGGATGAATTCCGCGGGACATTTGGTAAAGAAACACTGCGTTGAAAAAAGTATTTGGCAATTATGAAATGCGGGAAATTTGCATGCCCACTTTTTTGTTTGAATTTAAGTAATGATCTGTTCGGCATTCATTAATTATCACTATTCTTTCATTCAACATTTAACAATACCTTGATGGTAAATGAAAATAATAATAATTGGGGACTGAGCACATTACTTTTCTAAATTCTTACAAAAAGTACCAAGGTTATTATAAAACAATATTGTTTTCTTTATTAATGAAGATATCAGAATTATTTACATGTCTCACAGATAAAAACAGTATCTAGCCCTTTTCATTTCAGCTTTGATTTACCTCGTTTTGCAGTACTACTGACAGTGTTTTAAGAGCATAAAATCTTATCGTCCCAATCACAACAACAAAACGATTAATATTACGGAGTTCATGCTTTTAGAATTTACGGGAAAGACAACATTTAAATGGCCAAAGTCTAAAATTGGCATTACGCCCTGAGGAAGATCGCAGAATGGCGACCGAAACGTCGGCACCTTCTCCATGGACAGCCAAGTAAATAATAAATATTCCCTTAACAACTTTCGATGAGTTCGACCGGAGTCTAAATTCACGAAATTCTGCAGAAGAACTGCACGATACACCAGGACTTCGTGAATATGTCTAATATGTCGCGATGCATATTTTCGCAATTTTCAGGACTTCCAAGGAGCTCGTCCTTCCGATAGCGTCTGCTGCTTCGTCTCCACTTCCGCTTCCGCTCCCGCTTCGGCTCCCGCCTCCGCGTCGCCGTCTCCACGCACGCCTGATCTCCGCTCTAAACGCGCGTGACGACCCGTGACGTATCTGATCGCTGCGGCCGCAACGAGATGAAGACGCTTCGATGCGTCGCGCCGATGCGCTTCTGTTGTTTGCAGTTGTACGAACGAGTGCCGATCACAGACGCTCTCCAAATCTGGAATTCGGTTGTTGTTCGTGTTGTTGTTCGTGTTGCTGCTGTTGTTGTTCGTGTTGCTGCTGTTGTTGTTCGTGTTGCTGCTGTTGTTGTTCGTGTTGCTGCTGTTGTTGTTCGTGTTGCTGCTGTTGTTGTTCGTGTTGCTGCTGTTGTTGTTCGTGTTGCTGCTGTTGTTGTTCGTGTTGCTGCTGTTGTTGTTCGTGTTGCTGCTGTTGTTGTTCGTGTTGCTGCTGTTGTTGTTCGTGTTGCTGCTGTTGTTGTTCGTGTTGCTGCTGTTGTTGTTCGTGTTGCTGCTGTTGTTGTTCGTGTTGCTGCTGTTGTTGTTCGTGTTGCTGCTGTTGTTGTTCGTGTTGCTGCTGTTGTTGTTCGTGTTGCTGCTGTTGTTGTTCGTGTTGCTGCTGTTGTTGTTCGTGTTGCTGCTGTTGTTGTTCGTGTTGCTGCTGTTGTTGTTCGTGTTGCTGCTGTTGTTGTTCGTGTTGCTGCTGTTGTTGTTCGTGTTGCTGCTGTTGTTGTTCGTGTTGCTGCTGTTGTTGTTCGTGTTGCTGCTGTTGTTCTTGTTGCTGTTGTTGTTCTTGTTGCTGTTGTTGTTCTTGTTGCTGTTGATATTGTTGCTGTTGTTGATATTGCTGCTGTTCTCCTTGCTGTTCTCGTTGCTGTTCCCGCTGTGTTCGTAATATGAACCTCAATTTTTAAAATTGTCTATTTCCGACTTCAAGACCATTCAGATTGACTATGTTGGTATCGTACATAGGCCAACTTACTTGAACGTACAACGTACTTGAAATTATGTTGTTTATCCCCATTTACAACGACATGTGATTTAAAAGAACCTCTTCGTATAATTCGAACCTATTCGTATAAGAGCGCACACTAAATTGTATTTCAGATAGTAATGAATAACAATGAATGATAATAAATTGCAATGGATAGACACTAACAATCAAATTAATGTCTTGGCGTGATAATGCATCATTGCCACATATCGCTCCAGTACAGAGTGCAGAAAACTATTTGTATTATCGAATTGTGTAACCAGGAAAGTTCGAGTCAAAAAGTATTAATGATTGCCGATAAACAAAAATGTTGAGAATATACATACATTGTGAAAAGGTGCTAATTTATAGTATAAGTAGTATTATTAACCTGCATTACTAGGAATTATCTTGAACTATTCATATTCAGAAAAACGAATTCAGCTATTTAACCATCATTAAAAATTGTAGTTTTGTTTTGATTTGATAATTCCATTCATTTATCTGATATTTAAATGTACAATATATCATGACATTTAAAATGTACCTAACTACTTACTTAAAATTTCATTAACTTTGTGATTAAATAACATTTTCTTTATTGTTGTTATTCCTAGATGAACCTATTTATGAACTTCAGTGTGACAAACCATCTAAATATCATTATTCTGAATTGCTTTAAGAATAAAATTTCTGGCAGAGCGTGTGGATAGGTAATGTGGCCGTACCATAAACGCGCCTTGATTATAATTGTATAAAAATTGTGTAATGTAAAACAGTTATTTGTATGGATAATGAAATTCGTATATATAATGTTTTATTTGTTGAACAATAAACTAGCAGAGGAATCATTTTCATTTCCATATATACTCCTCCATTCAAACGCAGTGTAGTGCAGAAATCCGTCACTAGAGGGAAGCACTTGATGGACGGATTAATTCGCTTCACAGAAAGGTCCTTTTCAAATCGTTTCGTAAGAACACTGATATCTGTGATCATTTACCTACATTTCTAAGGTAAGGGAAGAAAATAGTTTACAATTGTAAAACAAGGAAGTATCGGCTTACAGAATTTTTTAAAAAATATGAATTCTGGCAGAATTGAACATTCATTTTAACTGAATAAGCATAACACGTTTAGTGATCTACTTTCAGCTTTTACATCATTTTTTTACAAAACCGTATAATCATATATGGTTTTGTTATATCCGGAATAGATGGAATACTGTACATGCATACTTTTTAAGATCCTTCACAACATTTGTATGTTTTTTGCAGTAAGAAATTGATTTCATTTTATTATATATTTCACTCAATTTTTTCAAGACATAATTGTCACACTCAACTATGTCTTGAAAATAAAACGAGAATAACATTAAAATAATTGTGTTAAATATATAATAAAATAAAATCAATTTCTTTCTGCAAAAACATACAAATGTTGTGAAGGTTCTTAAAAAGTATGCATGTACAGTATTCCATCTATTCCGAACCCCTCTCGATCAAAAAATACTCAAAATATTAAACGGTGTTAAGCAATATCCTGGAATAGAACACGAACCTCCTTTATACCCTGGAATGCGCCCAAAACCCGCGGGCGTTTACTTCACAATAGAGTTGCGTTTCGTAAACTTCAAGGCGACATTCGCCTCTTTGCCTTTCACTGTTACGCCAAGACTGCAACTGAAATCCTACAATAAATACTGTTTTAATAGCGAGCTAGGCAATGAATCTACATTCACCAGTCCCTCAGGGAGATCTCTACTCAGCGAACCTCCAGCACCCGTGACATCACCCCGGCGCACTCATCATCCGAAATACCGTCTCGCAAGCGGTGACAGGGTCTTGGAGCATGCACTCACCTGCCTCCGAGGCACACGACCTGATCGGCGGATTTGCGATTAACGTTCGTCCTTGGTGAGGGGAACGATTGATTTATTGATTATTAGTGATTGCGGGCGCGTCAACTGAGTTCATTAGCCCCGTAAGTGTAGTGCATGTTTTCTGTCGCAGTGAACTTTCCCCCCTGAACAATGAGGTCTGGCGAGACCTTGGGTTTTCCCTACCAGGTATCTCCCACCAGTGAGGCAAGCCAGCCGAGACATCCTCCCAGTTGCCAGTCTTACAGCATGTGTAGTGGTGTAGTGTGTGCGTGTGTGTATGTGTTAGGAAGGAGTGAGGATAGGTCACGGAAGAGGAAGGAAAGATTGCGCGCGGTCCGTGGCTCGTTTGCAAGAGACTTGCTTCGGTATTGGGGTGGTGTTGATCGGAGAAATCACGAAAAACTGGCGATCAGAGCAGCCGGCCTCTAGAGTTCTCCAGCCTCCGGCTGAACTCGACCTAGCTATCTAGCTAGTGTAGAAAACCAAGCCACTGTCTTAGAACCTCCCGGTCAGAGGCACTGCAGTGACATCAGTTGATGGGCTGAACCACCTTTCACGGTAGGAGCGTTCGCCCTATGTGCAGAATGTAGCGTAGGATATTGCGGTGAAACACTTACCGTCCGTGACATTCCGACGACACGTTTACGATATAAAACACATTTGCAGCTATGGGAATCATCGCATTTTATCTGAGAGTGTTAGGTTCGTAGATGGGAATCGGCTAAGGCACCTGAGGCTGAAAAGCACTTCGGTGGCAGAGTTGTCCGGTGGGACTTAGAGAACTGAGATGATCAAGTGTGAGCCATCAGATTTTCTCCTTACCGGCAGAAAACGATTGAATTGGGAATGACTTTATTAAGTGATCTGTGGAGAGCGTTAAAAGAACTACAAGGGTAAATAAGATATTAATAGGAAAGTCTTTGATTCAACTTTTAATGAGAGGTGGAAATTGCAACATTAAGAGAAAGGTCTCAACATCGATTAGAAGACGGGGCTGTTGAGCGACGAGTTGAGTGACAGGTTGAGCAACGGGTTGAACGATAGATTGAACGACAGAATAAGCGTTAGGTTGAGCTTCAGGATTAGCAGCACGGTGAGCGACAGGACGAGCAACAGAATGCGTTACAGGATGAGCGACAGGATGAGCAACAGAATGCGTTACAGGATGAGAGACAGGATGAGCAACAGAATCCGTTACAGGATGAGCGACAGGATGAGCAACAGAATGCGTTACAGGATGAGCGACAGGATGAGCAACAGAATGAGTTACAGGATGAGCGACGAAAGAACGACATCGCAAGCAGTAGGTTGAGTGATAAGTTGAACAGGTGGCCGGAGCGAGCGGCAATGAGAATGCCCGAACAAGCGAACGGCGAGCGATAATTTCGGCGTGCCAAACAAAATATGTCAAGCACCGCCCTCGGACGGGACAAGCAATATTCTAGAGGGCGAATTGTCCACGACGCGTCAGCGGCGTCGGTTGGGCGTGTGAGAGCGGTGGGCGGGTGGGGCGCCGGAAGTCCTCCCGGCGGCGATGGCAGCGGCGAAGGCAGCAGTGGCGACGGCATACTCAGTTCGCCCGTTCGCTCGCTCGCTCGCGCCGGGTCGAGAACATTGCCCCGAGCTCGCCTCGCTCGGTTGAGCAACGAGACGCCGCCGCCGCCGCCGCCACACCGTTCTGCTCGCGCCGCGTCTTACCTGCCGCTCACTCGCCGCCTCCGCCCGGGTCTCCGCCGCGCCGCGCCGCGCCGCGCCCGGGCCACACCATAAGAAAGTCCCCCGCCCCGCCCGGCCCCGCCCCACCCCGCCCCGCCCGGCACGCGTCCCCGCCGCGCTCGAGCGTCCCGCGCTCGTACCGGTGAAAGCGCCGCTCTGCTCCTGGCACCGTCCCCGCACACCCGGGAAAGCCGCGGTGCGGCGTCCGCGTCGGCGTCGGCGTCGGCGTCGGCGTCGGCGTCCCCGCCTCCGCCGCCGCATTTGCCACCGCCCGCAGCGCCCGAAAGCCACCGCGCGCGCGCTTCTCGAAGCTTCCGCCCGCGCGAGTTCATTGCCGCGGCGCGTCGCGGCGCGGCGCCGAGCGGTTCGGTTCCGCAACGCCCTCCGCCGCCCCGCGCCACTTCGCTCCGTGAGTCCCTTTTACTATCGCGGCAGTCAGTCGATTCCTTCAGTCAGTCGACGTTAAAGCGCTAGACACAATCGCCAAACTTTGTAGCTGATTTTTTTAAAAATACATTTTATGATACGGGAGCGAATGTTTTTTCGTATCAATTCTCGCCACAAACACTCGTTACCACGGGTAGTCACAGTTCTACTTAATAGTATAAAAACTAGAACAGGTATGACAGAGCTCAAGAAACTATGTACAAACTGCGCTTTCCATCATAGGGCGTCACACAGTTTTTAACCGTTTTCACGTTATATAAATAAATAAGTAATCCCACAGGTTGCTAGGCCGGGCTGCGTATTTCAGTTCCCATTTTCAAAACAAATGTTTAAAAGAATAATTGGCATGTATTTGTCTTTTTCATTTTCGTGTCCTCGAAAGAAAAATTGTTACAGGCTAAGGTAGGAATCAATTAAATAAGGCTTTATTTTAATCATTGGCGCAACCAGGATCTTTTGGGGACGACCTACAAGTGAAGTGTCCAGGCGATTTGATGTTTTCTTATAAAACTTTTTTTTTTAATTTATGTGAAATTTAAAATTTGTTTTTATTTCTTGTTGTTTAGTAATTTATTACGTAACATCCCGATGGGGGCTTAAACACTCTTCCCCAATTGGTACACAGCTGCTTTTAAAGCAATTTAATACTCAATAAAAATGAGCATGTGGAATTGATGTAGTGAGAAGTGGGTGGTTCCGTCAAAAACAATTTTACAACAATTTTTATAAATCTACTCGTTTCTCTACTTTTGCGAGCGCGAACTGCTTGGTGAAGATGTAAACGCCTGCACAAGTCCTCCTGCTCTAGTGTGACGGAACAGGAATAACCTGTCACCGCTGATGGCGCACTCTCACTCTCGCTTCGTGCGCCTTACGGACACCAGTGCGCCAGTGGACGTTCGGGATAAGAAACGGTGAGAGCGCGCGTTCTGTGATGCTGTTAGAATAATAGGCAAAATTCATTGTAACAGTCTGAAACCATTACCATCAAACGTAATAGAGTCAAGTAATTTCAAAAAAGCCACGTCAAAATCTTATACAACCAAAAATAGAGGTAAATGTCTCTACAAGTTAGAATGTAAAATAATATAATATTCAATAAAGCTGTTGAATTTATAGAGAAAATCTGAACTGTTATATAGTAATATTGTAAAGTAATTACCTATGTTGTGGAGACTTTTTCGCCTACAATTTCGAATCCCGTCGTTAACAATTCTAAAGCACCTATATTGTCATGAATCCAAATCGAATGGACATTCCAATACAAACAATTTCAAGACAAACATTTGAAAAATGATCGCAGTTTAGAGATTTCAGAATCTTGAATGAAAATGATAACTATATACCTATTCCGTGTAATACAAAACAATTTCCAACCTCATCTTTTAGGAAATGCCCTAATACTGGATTAAGTTCAAGGTCCTCACGAATTGAAATGGCCTCCCCACATACATTCCAGTGTAAACTACCTAAATGTTTTAGTGAATATGCATTTCTGTAATGCGCGTATATATAGTTTAATTTTTAAATTTACAATGATGTGAAAGGGAATTGGCAATTGCATCTTGTTTGGACTATAGTTTCGAAATATTACTCAGGGATCCTGAAGGGAATGATGAGAAAAATATCATAGAAACTACAGATAAACGTTTCAGTCCATAGAATTCTCCAGTGACGCATCTCGTTTGAAGTGTTAATTTGGCTCCCAAAATCAACCACCATCGGGCTAACTTTGAGAACTTCCAATCGCAGCCGGTATGTTCTCCTTACGCTGAGGGGTCATCGAAAGAATGCTCACTCCCCTTCCTCAGTGGAGAGCCGGCCTCGCTGAGGTATCGGCGCGCGCTGGGCAGGGGTTGGGGCCCGGCGATGCGACCAAGGAGCGCGGCCGCGGTTCTTGACCCGAGACGTGTGTTTCAGCGCGCCTTCGCCCCGCGCCTTCGCCCCGCGCCTTCGCCCCGCGCCTTCGCCCCGCGCCTTCGCCCCGCGCCTTCGCCCCGCGCCTTCGCCCCGCGCCTTCGCCCCGCGCCTTCGCCCCGCGCCTTCGCCCCGCGCCTTCGCCCCGCGCCTTCGCCCCGCGCCTTCGCCCCGCGCACCGGGCGCATATCTGGGCAATGATCTGCGCCGCGGGCGCCTCATCTGCGGTAACACGATCGAGCGATTAGCGCTCCTTCCGCCGGCGCGCTCACGGGTGCTGGGCCACTCGACGATGGGAGGCACGGCCGGCCAAGATGCTGCGAGGAAGGGACAGGGGCAAGAAACAGAAAGTGGCGGAGTAGCGTGGACGGGGTCGGGGGTTGAGACAGGGATAGGGACTGGCGAAGATAGTGAGATTGAGCCACGGATACGGAGGGAAGAGAGAGAACGCGACGACAGCAACACATATATGGGCAGAGACGGGGTGGAGGTTCTCCTTAACATCGGTCGTCTCCTAATTACGGACACATTCGCCAATTCGACTTGGGTAGATAGTCAGTACGATAGCAGAATTAGCATGCATTGCATGACGGACGGACGACCCACCGTCAGGGCGTTTTCATAACATTCGCTGTTAGTGGTTATGATGATCAAACCAATATTCGTGTTTGGGACAAAATCTCATAAGATGTGAGCGGAAGATATTACAAGTCAAATTCAGAACATAGGGCAAATAGGCGATGATAAAATATTGCATTAAGAAGTAATGCACACAATTAATGAAGAAATAATGCTTTCCAAGAACGGTGTATTTTATAAAGAAGAAAAATCTAAGATTTGTTGAAAAAATTGACATTATTAAGAAAATAACAATTATTATTTGCTTTTGGAACGTAGGTAAAAATTCAATAATCTACCGAATTCTACCTCTATTAAAATAAAAATACAATTTCACTACTTCACATTTACACATTGTTCAATTGAGAGCTATGATTTGATCAAATGAAGTTATCACACGGATGCCAAGTAAATACTAGTCACGAATTGTGTTTAATCGGATCATGTAATCAGTGATTTCAGAGCCACACGCGGTTAGTTGCGTTTGGGATTCGAAATGCGCGCGCTACGGAGTAGTTCGCGGGTGGCCGCTTGAGGCGCCACGTACCGGACCCATTGCAGGATCGACGAACTGTTGGGCCGCAGCTGTGTGCGAGCAGCAGAGAAGCAAGATGCGCAGTGTTATTAGGGCTCAGCGAACGGATACAAATACCATGGACGTTGAATTTGAGTGAATGACAAAAGAATTATATTCATGTTCAATAAAACAATTAATTATTACTTTAAAAGAATGAAGGTGAAAATCATCTCTTTACTGAATGTTGGTATGATGTATTTTGGAAGCTCCACTTTTCATTCAATTGTAGGAATTCGGATTGTTTTCACATAGAAAACAGCCATATAAACCCCACATTCTTCACAAATATAAGGATTGGAGTGCGGGAGACCAACTATTATTTCGTAAACAGAGAAAAATTCTAAAATAAATACATTCCAAATTTTCACATGAGAATATTTACATTTACAGAACATATATGGCATCTATTATATATTTCTGAATTATTGGCATATTCTCTGTTTCAAACATGTCTAGTTTTCTCACTTTCACTTGTTTTTACCAAAGTGCGCATAAAAGGAATTGGAAGCCGAATAAAATTCAAAGAACGTATGTACTACGAATTCATGGCCTCGAATGTACCTGTGGGATGTCTTTCGCTGGCGTGTCCCCGCACGAGCTACTTGCTCACCCGAGAAGCCCGGCGCTCCTGCTGGCACGGAACACTTCCCCCGACTCCGCTCCCTTTCAGAAGGGGAAGTACCCGAGCGGGCTGTAGCGAGGAAATTAAGCAGAAAGCAAGCTCAAAATATAATGAAGAATGATTTGCTTCGGTGTCTACGCCACAATCGCTAGGCTAGCAATCAACTAGACGTGTTTGAAACAGAGAATATGCCAATAATTCAGAAATATATAATAGGTCCCTTATATGTTCTGAAAATTTATATAGTCTCATGTGAAAATTTGGAATGTATTATCACGATGGTGACTCATGTCTTATTGCGCAATACAGTTGTAATTTGTAAAATATATTTCAAAAAATCGAACAACATAATTATCAAGAATATTTTACAAACATAAAAAAATCACTGGAGAGAAAAGAGCAGTAAAGATGAAATATCAAAACAATTAAAAGATGTTTGAACATTTCAATCACACGTGTCAAAATTTATTAGTACGAACTACGTTCTCGCCTGAGAAGCTAGACGGTGCAGGCATCAGCAACATCCCTTCAACCCGCTCTCATTTCTTTCCAAATCCAGAAAGTGGTGTGCACACGCATACCATCGTATTGTCAATGCTAAGCGCAAAACCTGCTCGTAATATCTCGTAGAATGGTTGCTTCATTCGAAATCATGTTTCCGAGATGTTTTCTATCAAACCACCGTTCTATCAAACCACCGACCTTTGCTGTTTTAGTTTTGTTATATTTTATTAAATGTCTACGGGTCACTCATCAAAAATGATGAAATCAAACTCCCGTAATAATTATTTATTAGAATGAAAGGTAAAACATAATTTAATTTCTTTAATTTTTTTTTAATATCCAAATTTTCAGTATTGTCAGTAATAGGTTCTAAAATTGTGGTTCGTGCTCCTCTACAGGACATCGAAGTGATTTTAGGGAGACTATGAAGGGTTCTCCAGGTGGAATTTCGACTACTACCGATTGTTGCCAATAGTTGTGACATGGAAGAATGCTATTTAGGTCCTCTGATTTTAGGAGTTCAGGCACACTGCCTTCTCGGAATCCAACAGCGAGTGTATAGAGTATTTTATTTGTTGCTATTGCGCTTTGTGTTCTAGTTTTTAGAAAACTATATTGTGTGGTTTTGTTCATCTGCATTTTTGCTGCTGCACATAACTAGATATACTTCATTTAATCCTGTATTCTCGGAAGGTATGCCGCAGTGTATTACTATTCTATTTTAAGAGAAACGGCGAACCGGCAATAATTTCATTTAACGCTATATTTCCAAGAACGCCGGGATTTTCTGTTGCGGGTGTTTTACAAAACCACATCACATTTTTATTTGCAGTGCTACCTCGTAACGAAGATATTGGTGATAATTTTCGGATACAACTATTATCACGCATCCACAATTCTCCTAAAACGTTAACCTCTGATACCTTAAAACTTGACAATACGTTCATAAGGACTTCATACATCTGCATTGTTCGTCATTGAGTAACTTCGTTCAACGGCGCACACTATTTGTGAACTTACTTCCCGCAAATTTCGCGAGCGACTTTTCTTGTATGATTGCTCGCGTTTCAACTTCAGAGTTCTCAATGGGACGTCTGCTATAAAACAGAGATGCAACATCGCCAACGAAACATCGGTGTTTCTAAATACCGATGCTGAAAATTAAAACATCGATCCTAATCCGTCGATATTTTCAAGCATTGATGATTTTAAAATTGAATTATTAACAATTGAAGTTCACGCAGGGAGGGGGGGGGGGTTCATTTAAAAGTTATTCCATTGTTAATTTTAAGTGAGATTTCTCTGATAAAAAGTTCCCAAAAATTCAAGACAATTAACGAAACTTGGTTTATGTGATTCGATAATTCAGAAATAATGCAGGCTTCTTTATTGAGAAAACTCGATTTTATTAATTTTTCGCCCTTGGTCTGAAGAATATTTAATTTGCGGAAATCTGAAAATTATAGTATGATTTGGGTTTGGACTTTTTTCATTAAAAATGAACATGGAATACAAAACATGGATGTTAAAAAACATCAGCTTCAAGAAATCGCAGTTTCTGGTATACAATGATATACATTGCTGGATTTATAAAAACATCGATGTCTTATCTTTACTCTAAAGCATGAGAGGGTCACGGATGCGAGATTGGTTACCATGGTCTCGTCAACAGACTCGCTGAAGCAAATTATTTCCCACATAATGATTGTCTTGATAAGACTATTTTCCGATGTTTTTGTGCACAGAAGCAGACCATGAGTAAAAATAAAGTAAAAGTATTTTAAGAAGTCTCACAGGCTCTAAACGTTTCCCCTTCTTTTCCTACATGCCTGAAGAGGAATCAGCAGTATTCTAGAGGGTTAATAATGGCGATTATTCAAATAATTTCTAAGTTTGTGGTAAAAGAAGTTCAGGAAAAGAATGAGATGTCATAAATGTGTATCAAGCAAGTGTGCATGCTATGTTATAAAATGTCTGTATTCTGACTAGAATTATTTCCTTAATTCTTCGTGAATATAATCAATACTATCCCACAAACCGGATAAATCCGTATTCTCGGGAATTACCGTCGATACAGAACATTTCAATACTCTACGTCATTTTCCCCAAAGCAATCCCTGTTTTTATTATTTACAAAACCTTGACGCCCCCTACTATATAGTAGGAGTTTTCACCTGAATTTCTGAGAATGTTGGATACTGAATAGTCAATGGGTCAGTTTAACGGGAGGCGGTGAATAAAACCAGCTGCAGCGAGGGAGCCCAGCGGGCGGGTGACGAGCGGCTGTTGGCAGCCTTGCGCGCGCGCGCGCAGGGGCGCGTATCGGCCCACCGGCGGCTCCGCGCGTGAAAGTGGAGGTCGTTATCGCTACCGGAGCGGCGGCGAGGGCAGAGACGGCGAGGCGCGGCGACGGGAGTACTGATGGCGGCGGCGGCGGCGGCGACGACGACGGCAGAGGTGTCGCAGTGGCGGTGACGGAGGTGATACAGACGGAGAAGGAGGTGATAGACGGAAATGGAGGTGGTGCTGACGGAGACGGCGGTGACGAGGGTGGAGATGACAGTGACGGAGATGGAGATGGAGATGGCGGTGACGGAGACGGAGATGGCGGTGACGGAGACGGAGATGGCGGTGACGGAGAGGGAGATGGCGGCGACGGAGATGGAGATGGCGGTGACGGAGAGGGAGATGGCGGTGACGGAGAGGGAGATGGCGGTGACGGAGAGGGAGATGGCGGTGACGGAGAGGGAGATGGCGGTGACAGAGAGAGATGGCGGTGACAGAGAGAGATGGCGGTGACAGAGAGAGATGGCGGTGACAGAGAGAGATGGCGGTGACAGAGAGAGATGGCGGTGACAGAGAGAGATGGCGGTGACAGAGAGAGATGGCGGTGACAGAGAGAGATGGCGGTGACAGAGAGAGATGGCGGTGACAGAGAGAGATGGCGGTGACAGAGAGAGATGGCGGTGACAGAGAGAGATGGCGGTGACAGAGAGAGATGGCGGTGACAGAGAGAGATGGCGGTGACAGAGAGAGATGGCGGTGACAGAGAGAGATGGCGGTGACAGAGAGAGATGGCGGTGACAGAGAGAGATGGCGGTGACAGAGAGAGATGGCGGTGACAGAGAGAGATGGCGGTGACAGAGAGAGATGGCGGTGACAGAGAGAGATGGCGGTGACAGAGAGAGATGGCGGTGACAGAGAGAGATGGCGGTGACAGAGAGAGATGGCGGTGACAGAGAGAGATGGCGGTGACAGAGAGAGATGGCGGTGACAGAGAGAGATGGCGGTGACAGAGAGAGATGGCGGTGACAGAGAGATGGCGGTGACAGAGAGAGGTGGCGGTGACAGAGAGAGATGGCGGTGACAGAGAGAGATGGCGGTGACAGAGAGAGATGGCGGTGACAGAGAGAGATGGCGGTGACAGAGAGAGAGAGAGATGGCGGTGACAGAGAGAGATGGCGGTGACAGAGAGAGAGATGGCGGTGACAGAGAGAGAGATGGCGGTGACAGAGAGAGATGGCGGTGACGGAGATGGAGATGGCAGTGACGGAGATAAGTTAAAAGTTGGAGAGGGAGGTATTGGTGGAGAACGAGGTGGAGATCGTTGGGAAAGTGGTGGCGTTTATGGTATCAATGATTGTGACGGTAGTAAGGGTTGTCAAGATAACACAGATGGCACCGATAATTGTGCTAGTGATTTTACACTAAGACCTCAAAAGTAAAATTATAAAATAGTCAAAAAGTCAAAGAGGTCAGAGAAGTCAAAAAGTTATGTTGGTAGACATTTGTTACTTTACCTTGAAATTACAGGAGACAAAATTTTCCCGGCACCTACATCCGTCCCAATTAAGTAAAGAAGGGTAAGAGCGCACATAATCAATTTTTCTTGAGAAAAATATTTTTTCTTACAATACGGTAGATTATCTTGGTGCAGTATGGAAACCTTCACTGGATGGATCTAGTGTCCGAATCCTGACAATGGCGGATTTTCGATACTACAATTAGCCAGATATCCAAGCCGGATTCAGCCTCTGTCTGGAAGAGAATTCTAGCGGGTGGCTGCTCTGATAGGCAGTTTCCAGTAAGTTCATAACAACACCAGGCGAATGTCGCGACAGTACTCTAACAAACGTGCCACGGAACGCGCGCGAACTTTCCTACTTTTTCTTCGTCCTGTCCTCTTCCCTTACCTACCCATACATACAGGTATTGGACTCTACCAGACACGTCGGGAGAGCAGTCGGGAGGTTAGAGCTTGTCCCGACCGTGGACAAGGGGAGGAGCTTCACGATGCTACAGATCAAAGAAGCTATATACATTGATTCATTGATTTTTTTTGCTGAGAATTACTCCTTTTTTGCTACTTAATTGCATATTGTCTCAATAATTGGTGAAGTAGACAAGAAAATTTTGAATCTTTTTATAGTTTTGTCTTGGTAGAATGAGGGAATCATGAGAATTTGATCGGAATTGAAAGAATTATTGGAGTCTCAGAACACATAAATCTTAGAGAAATAAACTTATTTTTAAATTCTCCCAGAAGGTTTTAATGCTCCTTCGTGAGCAACATTTGTTGTAGATGTATTATGTCATATAACGCACACACAAAGAAAGAACTAAGTGAGCACATACGCTCAAATGTCTTCAGGGAAATTGTAGTCTATGTAATGTCTAGTGTCTTCACTAATTGGGTTTTGTGATTACAACACTAGAGTAAAAACTTCTTTCACGTAATGCGAAGATAAATATTCTTGGTTTTCAACATGTGAAGTCATATTTTTGATTGTGTAATGCACGAATGATCATGTCTCGTATACATCACACACATTACGGAATACGTTTAAATGAAAATTAGACTGTTGTGAAACGGCTATCTTTGATGTTCATGATACTTGAAGCGGAACACATTTTGAGTGAAAGCTCATAGAAGTGGCACATTGAACACTCCATATTTTTATTCATTCATCTATCTGCAATGCCTCTGATTTATGTGAACCGTGTAAACAGCCAATAAAATAACCCGTGAATTATAATTAGGGAAAACCACTAGAGTATGAAATTCCGTTCCATCTACCACCGAACGCCATGTTTTCCGATCACAATATGGCCACAGGACAATATAATAAATCTCCACATATAACTACCATTTGGAAATATGTGCCGAATTAATTACACGCTTAATTATCAGTAGAAACCATAGACTAGTATTAGCAGATGGAGAAAATAATTAATACAACATTTCAATGCGGCGTCCAGGGCAATAATTACTCCGGGACAAAACCCCGACTAAACAACGCGGAAAACAAACGTTAACTGATGACACAGGGTGACTCCGTGCATATCGTGGGAACTGTTGATGGAGTTAGCGCATCGTGGCTTCAATATCATGAAGTGAATCATCCTAAATATTGTCCTGAACGCATATAATAAATATAATGAAATAAAGCACAAACAATGTCTGTTCAATGTTATACATGAATAGTGATGTTCCAGTACGCTAAGTTTCTGTTTGGAACATGTCAATTTTTTGACACGTGTCCCGAAGTTCCCTCATCGTGTTCCAAAACCTTTAAAGCATATTTTATTTTCTGATTCTATAACCCACTTCTGGCCATGACCGCTCACCGGATCTAGGAAGTCTATGCTTAGAGGTTTCCTAGATCAGTGAGATGGATGACAGAAGCACAGGTGATCACCCCATCGCACACCACAAGGTTCCGCCTAGAGTCATAGGGCGTTGCATTAACACGCCGATACCGGTTCGGTTTATAAATATAAACCTTTTCGTGGTACCGAATGGTTATAATGAAAACCAAATCCAAGATAACGTATCATCAAGTCATTTATCATTGGCATCGAGATATTGCCGCGCCGAGTCTTCCACAAATGTGTGGGTCTCAACTCAACGCAAATGCAACTCCCCCGACACCATCCTGCCTTATCCCGGATGGGCAGAAACACAGTCCCTCCCCGCTCTCACCCTGTTGCAATGCATACGCCCACGCGCTTCCCACTGCTCCCCACTGCATGGCTTCTTCCCGTCCGTTCCTCCTGAGCACAATACCGCTAGGCTTCTTCCACAATGGTCTTCAAGCTCCGACCCACTCTTCTACGCTCCGAATCGTACCATTCCAATTCGTTCCGTACCGCTCCGTTCTTTCCGATACATTCCCTGTCACTACGTTTCATTGGGCCCGCTACCGCACCGTGCCGCTCCGAACCATCACATATCGTACATCTTGCGTCCCGCCACGCTCCGTCCCGCCACGCTCCGTCCCGCCACGCTCCGTCCCGCCACGCTCCGTCCCGCCACGCTCCGTCCCGCCACGCTCCGTCCCGCCACGCTCCGTCCCGCCACGCTCCGACCCGCCACGCTCCGACCCGCCACGCTCCGTCCCGCCACGCTCCGACCCGCCACGCTCCGACCCGCCACGCTCCGACCCGCCACGCTCCGACCCGCCACGCTCCGACCCGCCACGCTCCGTCCCGCCACGCTCCGACCCGCCACGCTCCGACCCGCCACGCTCCGACCCGCCACGATCCGACCCGCCACGCTCCGACCCGCCACGCTCCGACCCGCCACGCTCCGACCCGCCACGCTCCGACCCGCCACGCTCCGACCCGCCACGCTCCGTCCCGCCACGCTCCGACCCGCCACGCTCCGACCCGCCACGCTCCGACCCGCCACGCTCCGACCCGCCACGCTCCGACCCGCCACGCTCCGACCCGCCACGCTCCGACCCGCCACGCTCCGACCCGCCACGCTCCGTCCCGCCACGCTCCGTCCCGCCACGCTCCGACCCGCCACGCTCCGACCCGCCACGCTCCGTCCCGCCACGCTCCGACCCGCCACGCTCCGACCCGCCACGCTCCGACCCGCCACGCTCCGACCCGCCAAGCTCCCACCCGCCAGGTTCCGTCCCGCTACGCTCCTTCCCGCTCCGTCCCGCCACGTTTCGTCCCGCACGTTTCGTCCCAGTACATTCCTCCATCTACATTCCCTGCCGCTGAGTACCGTGGTGCAATGGCTCAGGTGCTGCGTTCTGCAGGCAGACCCGAGCCCAGCGTGCGGTTGCGGGCGTCCGTGTGGGTGGTGTTGAGGCGGGTCGCGTTCTCAGAGGGAAAGATCCGGAGAACGGGCATCGATCGTCGACCTCCCACCAGCACCGGCCCTCCAGATCGTCCCTCCCGCGCCGGCCCCGCCCCTCTCCTGTATCCTCTCTCCCGCGCGCGCCGCTCCTGCCCGTTGTCTCTGCTTCTCGCAGTCTCGCCCTGCCCCGCCACTCCCCTCCCCGCCCCGCCCCTGCCCCGCCCCGATCCGGCACGCCCACTGCTACCGGCTGAGATCTGCAGTGGCTTCATTTGATGCCTGGAGTTGGCTCAGGGCATCAAGTGATGTCACTACAGTGCCTCTGAGCTAGGGGTCTGAGCGAAGGGTTCGATTCCCGGCGGTGGCAGGAGTGTCAACACTACTAAGTCGTATTCAGCCGCTGTCTGGATGAGAATTCTGACAGCCGGATGCTCTGATCGGTAGTTTTCCATGGTTTCTCCGGTCAACACCAGGACGCAAGGCCAGAGCAGTACCCTAACAAACGGGCCTCGTACCGCGATCTTTCCTTCTCATTCGATGTCTCATCTTGACTCTTTACTTGCACACACTTCATGACACAACACTACCACATATGTTGATAGATCAGTCAGTAGCTTAGAGCTTGTCCAGGCTGGGGCGGTGCTCCTCTGGTTGGAGATACCTGGTTTGGGGAAAACTCCACAACCCGACTAGTGGGTCGGCGCCAGATATCACAGTGAGGGAAGAACATCAACTCCAGTGACAATAAAAGAGAACTACACTTACGTGACCAATGATCTTTGCAGTTGAGGAGCAGGAAACACGAAATAATGAATCAATGAGTCCGGTCTGGCCAGCTCCATCTACCCCAACTCTCCATATTTTTTTCTGTTATGGTGTTCTGATCGTCAGCAAAGATAATTATGCTTCCATTATAAATAAAATTAACGACAATCAAGCTTGCAAAATTCCCACATAATGATACGAAAAGATGATGAGAGTAGTATATCACTTGTTTTACCATTTTTTTTTTTTTGAAAATGGTACCTTTGTAATTCATGATGATTTATTCATTTTATCAGAATAAATTTACTTATTTCCGAGTTTGGTTAGTCTACATTGTTCTACTAGACAATCATTTTTAATGCTCTTTTTATAATATTCTCGAAAGGAAAACTTTTTTGTTTTTAGATTTATGGTCAAAATTTATAAATTACGTACAACGTTAAACGTAAAATAATTTAAAAAACATCAACAGGGATTTAATACTGATTTTCGAAAAAACATGTATCGGGCACATGAGTCTTCTACCCTTTTTCACATGCAACCCTACAGGTTTGTTAGGTGCACTTGTTCCTACCTGTGTGATAAGATACATAATATTCTTAGCAGCAGGTTTTAACATTCTTAGCAACGTAAATAAACAACCATCGATTCTTCGCTAGTCAAATGTCTATTTAAAATAAACGCAATGTTTTGTGCAAATCAGATTCAAACAATTCAGAATAAAAAAAAACTCATATTACTTTTTGGGATAATTATTGTTAACTGTAATATTATTAATAGTACAATTAAAAAATGTATATTAGGT
This sequence comes from Gryllus longicercus, assembly GCA_038098605.1. NCBI lineage: Eukaryota > Metazoa > Arthropoda > Insecta > Orthoptera > Gryllidae > Gryllus > Gryllus longicercus. Next base: position 1,274,626 of record JAZDUA010000140.1, read on the forward strand.
AAATTTACCTCTTTTTCCCGGCATTGCACCAACTGGCACTCTTCTCCGATAAACATATTTACTGACAATGTGAAGGTGTCGCCACTGGACGTCAACGTACCAACTTCATCGTCATTTCTTTAGGTATCTTTCGGTTCATGAGAATTATTTGCATGCAGCAATCAACTCAAAACATCGTATTAACGTACTGCAGCAACAGAATTCATTTGTTTACTACGCAGTAATGTCATACATTTTTACATAAATCGTGATAATTTGTGATGACCAATAAAATGCTGAACATACAAAGAAATGTTACAATGTTATTCGTACCTCGCCTAAATTAAAAGTCTCGGCTCCGCTTCGCTCCGGCTCGACTTTTAACTTTTGGCCTCTGCAGTAATAACAGAGGCAGAAAAAACATTATTAGGAATGTTAATAGCTATTACCTACACTAACACCATAACCACTCATTTATTTCGAAACGTTAATAAACTCTCTACTAGTTAATAAACTACTCTAATTTGGGTCCTATCTGTAGTCCTTGGAATCCTGGGACCGCTGCGTAATTATTACAAGTATCATTATTATTATCATTAATAATAATATCAACATCTTCATAAACAATACGCTAAGGGAATATATATGTTTGTATGATTTATAAAACTCAAGCAACACATTCTCAACGCATTGAGGAATGTTCGCATAGGTCCCATGGTTACAATTTTTACTGTTACCACCATTATTTTAACATGGGGTATTAGTAGTATTAGCAATAATATTATTACTGAAAACATTGGAGTTCCAGCCTTTAATTCGGGACATGGGCCTGCAAACTCTACTCAGACCCCGACTGAAGTGCAGAAGTACGCCCCGCAGAGCACCCATCGCGACGTCCATCTCTTGGCAACTAAAGCTGTCGGTAGTAAATCTCCCCCAGCACCTGGGGTTGTCCGGAGGAGCCAAAGACGACCGCAGTTACATCGCCTGGGTGGGAGGGGGAATGTCATAACAACGCTCCCGTAACTGGGAATTCTTGAAGCAAACCTCACCGGAGGTCTCACAGCGGTTACCACCTCCGACAATACTTCACGTCGCGACGTCGCCGGCTGCCCGAGTGACGAAGTGGCGTACGTGATATTTTGTAGGCTGATGGGACCTTTTAGCTCAGAATGTGTCAAGTACGTGCGCGAGAGAACTAAGAGAGCAATGTCAACAAGAAGGAGCCACATAAAATATAATGAAATTAAAATGACACAGCTGTCTCTGAGAGAATAAAAATGAAACTATTGTTTGCAACATAACCTAAACTAATGTAATATGTGCACCTGTATTCCTTGCGCTAGAAGTTCAAGAGGTCCGAGTCCTTTAATTCTACGAAGCCCTTGAGGGCCCTATGCACAATCAAGGGAGGATTCAGAGCCTGACTTGCGGTCGTTGTATATTTGCCGCGGCCTTGCTGCCTCCGGTTGTTCCACTACAAGGAAATGCGATCTCGTCAGATTTACAATTGACAAAAGTCATGCTTCCAACCCTTGCTCACGAGTGGACGAGATCAAATTGAAGGCGATTGTAACAAGAAAAAGTGAACTATTCGCATATTGGTCATGAAAACAAGAAATACCAAAATGGCAACCCTAAGTCAAAATAAATCGTGTCTTTGAAAGTGATGTACTCACGCGCTTCGATATTGCCTTCGGAAATGTGACTTCTTTCGATTGCATATCTTCCAAAAACTATGTTCTTACAAACATTTCTGTGAAACACCTAGCACACGCCTTTAAATCAGGGGTAGCGTAAAAAACCCTCCAGTGAAATGTCCATTTCCCGAAGGAAGATCCTAAGGAGCCCTCCTACCCCTAGTCAGTCAGTCTACCAAAGTAACTCCACATACGTAAAACCAATCTGCCTAAAAGCTCTCTCTGCCTTGAACCTCTCTGCCTAGAGCCTCTCCGCCTAGAGCCTCTCCGCCTAGAGCCTCTCCGCCTAGAGCCTCTCCGCCTAGAGCCTCTCCGCCTAGAGCCTCTCCGCCTAGAGCCTCTCCGCCTAGAGCCTCTCCGCCTAGAGCCTCTCCGCCTAGAGCCTCTCCGCCTAGAGCCTCTCCGCCTAGAGCCTCTCCGCCTAGAGCCTCTCCGCCTAGAGCCTCTCCGCCTAGAGCCTCTCCGCCTAGAGCCTCTCCGCCTAGAGCCTCTCCGCCTAGAGCCTCTCCGCCTAGAGCCTCTCCGCCTAGAGCCTCTCCGCCTAGAGCCTCTCCGCCTAGAGCCTCTCCGCCTAGAGCCTCTCCGCCTAGAGCCTCTCCGCCTAGAGCCTCTCCGTCTAGAACCTCTCCGCCTAGAACCTCTCCGCCTAGAACCTCTCCGCCTAGAACCTCTCCGCCTAGAACCTCTCCGCCTAGAACCTCTCTGCCTAGAACCTCTCCGCCTAGAACCTCTCCGCCTAGAACCTCTCTGCCTAGAACCTCTCTGCCTAGAACCTCTCCGCCTAGAACCTCTCCGCCTAGAACCTCTCCGCCTAGAACCTCTCCGCCTAGAACCTCTCCGCCTAGAACCTCTCCGCCTAGAACCTCTCCGCCTAGAACCTCTCCGCCTAGAACCTCTCCGCCTAGAACCTCTCCGCCTAGAACCTCTCCGCCTAGAACCTCTCCGCCTAGAACCTCTCCGCCTAGAACCTCTCCGCCTAGAACCTCTCCGCCTAGAACCTCTCCGCCTAGAACCTCTCCGCCTAGAACCTCTCCGCCTAGAACCTCTCCGCCTAGAACCTCTCCGCCTAGAACCTCTCCGCCTAGAACCTCTCCGCCTAGAACCTCTCCGCCTAGAACCTCTCCGCCTAGAACCTCTCCGCCTAGAACCTCTCTGCCTAGAACCTCTCTGCCTAGAACCTCTCTGCCTAGAACCTCTCTGCCTAGAACCTCTCTGCCTAGAACCTCTCTGCCTAGAACCTCTCTGCCTAGAACCTCTCTGCCTAGAACCTCTCTGCCTAGAACCTCTCTGCCTAGAACCTCTCTGCCTAGAACCTCTCTGCCTAGAACCTCTCTGCCTAGAACCTCTCTGCCTAGAACCTCTCTGTCTAGAACCTCTCTGCCTAGAACCTCTCTGTCTAGAACCTCTCTGCTTAGAACCTCTCTGCTTAGAACCTCTCTGCCTAGAACCTCTCCGCCTAGAACCTCTCCGCCTAGAACTACTCTGCCTAGAACTACTCTGCCAAGAACCTCTCTGCCAAGAACCTCTCTGCCAAGAACCTCTCTGCCAAGAACCTCTCTGCCAAGAACCTCTCTGCCAAGAACCTCTCTGCCAAGAACCTCTCTGCCTAGAACCTCTCTGCCTAGAACCTCTCTGCCTAGAACCTCTCTGCCTAGAACCACTCTGCCTAGAGCCTCTCTGCCTTGAGCCTCTCTAAGAAATCGACCGTATCTGCCAAGGGGAAGTTTCCTACCAAGAGAACCTCACTCACAAGATCAACTTAGTATCAAGGGAACCCTGTCTCTCAAAGAGAACGCCATCTATGGAAGGTTCTCCCCTATTCCTTCACCGAGGGTATTCCCTCTGTTAAAATCACCGACTCTGAACGCCAGCCGCCTACCAGAGGCAGCACTTGGGCGGGAGCCGGTGCAGCAGCTTAGCCCAGAGGCCCGCGGTTACGTAAACACGCGTTAGGCCCCGCCGAAGGTCCCAATGCGGCCGCCGCGCGTCACATTCCCGCCCGGAGCCCATCCGTTCCCGCCCGCGGCGGCGGCGGCGGCGGCGGCGGCGGCGGCGGCGGCGGGCGGCGCGCGTGTCCGGTTGGGCCGCGCCCGCTGGCCTTCCGCCGCGCCCGTCGACAGGTGTCGCTGCGCTGTCACCAGCCGTAGTGCCCGTACATACAGAGAGTGGTCTAACCTGAACCGTCGACGTTTATACCGAGTGTCACTACGAAGAACCGTTTATACCGAGTGTCACCAGCCGTAGTGCCCCTAGATACAGAGAGTGATCTAACCTGAACGGTCGACGTTTATACTGAGTGTCACTACGCAGTACCGTTAATACCGAGTGTCACTACGCAGTACCGTTTATACCGAGTGTCACCAGCCGTAGTGCCCCTAGATACAGAGAGTGATCTAACCTGAACGGTCGACGTTTATACTGAGTGTCACTACGCAGTACCGTTAATACCGAGTGTCACTACGCAGTACCGTTAATACCGAGTGTCACTACGCAGTACCGTTAATACCGAGTGTCACTACGCAGTACCGTTAATACCGAGTGTCACTACGCAGTACCGTTAATACCGAGTGTCACTACGCAGTACCGTTTATACTGAGTGTCACCAGCCGTAGTGCTCCTAGATACAGAGAGTGGTCTAACCTGAACAGTCGGCGACATTCATACCGAGTGTCACTACGGTGACGTTCAAGCTCCCGGTTGGATAGAACCGTGAACAGCTGATACCTGCAAGGGGCAGAGTTGGGAAAATCGTAGAATAATATTCTCTCACCCGAAATCCCCCCTCCCCCAGACAGCAATCAGGAGTGAAGGAGAAGTTAAGGAGAAAAGATAACAATCCTTCGTGGAGATTATGGAGAGTTCCGAGTACATTATCATTGGTTTTCGGTAGTTAGTGGTTCCTAACTCACTCACTATACCGCAGTTCAACTGGATATAAAATGGCGGAATCGGCAGAGCAAAGGTATGCGCTTCTCTGTGTCCAGGGACTCTAACCAGCCGTGACATCCCCATATATATTCAGAAAAAACGCATTACTTTACGCCGCCGATTCTGTAATTTTTTAAGTCGGTCAATTCAATTCGATTCGATTCAATTTAAATCAACAATGCTTCTTTTTACCTTGCGTGACTCACGCCTGTTCACACAAATTAGGCTACGCTCCTTTCACGTTCTAGCGGAGACTGAAGATATCACTCGTGCTGCGAAACTTCCTTTAGTTTGAGGATCATGTATGTGGAGTAAATCTACAACATAAGACGGTCGGCTTTACTTTCCCTCCGAAGAAAGGCGTACAAAGTATTGGTTTTTGAGTTGTAACAGGGGTGCGAACTGTGCGGAAATATGTGGGTTGCAGCCACCGATCTACCAAAATTCAACGTTAATATACTCTGAACTCTTCATAATGTCATTCCTAAATTCGACTGTAATTATTTACTCTTCAACTATTAAATGGTGGCTGACTCGGCTATCGGGCGTGATATCAAAATGCGGCGGTTGCGCTACTCTACAACTCTATATCTACGAGCGATTTCAGGCAGTCTTGTCCCCTTGTCACCAGCGTGTCTCGTCGCAACTCCTGTCGTCATCACACTCCATTTTCATCGGTGTCATTTCATTACTACAACCCGGAAGTTTCGACATTTGTTTTACCGAACACAAAAAGGACTTCAATTTTTACTAAAATAGGCATGCAAATGCCATATAAGCAATGAAAATCTCAACTTTAAATGAATTATTGTAAAAGATTCATAACAATTGAAATGATTTTGTTTCTAACGTCAAAATTTGCATGAACATTTGCATGAAAAAATAGTTTCTTTGTAATCTTGATTTATTTTTTTTACAAACGCCGACTATCAGAGATTATTTTCAATTTCACTTCTGAAAATTATTCGTAATTGTAAGTACATTTCGGAATAAAGATTAAGGAACGGAATTTATTGTAACAAAAAACGAGAGCACATATGTACGCATTTATTTTTCAAAAGTATACATGAAAATAAACAAAATGTTAAAGAAAAATTCATGGCAGTGTTGTTCATTGCGAGCTTTCTCAAATTTTCCAATACAAATATCGCCGAAAAGAACCCATAACGAATTCGGCGCGGTTGATTATGACGCGGTGTTGTTTATGCTTTGTCGACGTCGGGTCAACCTCGCGGCCGGGGATCCCTCAGTTTACTATTGCTACCTAAATACCGCAATAGTAACTGGTGACTGCACATGAAGGAAGAACAGGGGGGCTTGTGCTGCATACCCCGCCTGCTGCTACAGATAGACATCCTAGGGTCGGTGGCACAGCTAGCTGCGACGATCGACTACGGGTGCCTATCCTTGAGTAGCGGTTATGAAAGAGGAATAGGGAAGAATGAAAGAAGAGTGAAAGGAGGTGATAGATGATCGTGGACTTTTGGAACCATCCCAGCATTCGCCTTTATGACCGAGGGAAACCACGAAAACCCCGGTCAGGATGGCCGGCCCGGGAATCGAACCCGGACCTCCCGATTGCGAAGTCAGTGCGCTACGCACTGAGCCACTTCGCTCGGTCTTTATGCTTTGTACAGGCCAGAAGACAAATTTTTTGACAGATTCTAAGTCTGTTGAGCGCCGCCGAGAGTTACTTGGCTCCACGAACTGTATTCTTCAGCGAGTGCGAGCATTCTGGCCTCAAGTTCAGTGCGTGCAGTTACAGGTTTAGTTATAGGATTGTTTTCACAAGTGATTTATCCATTATCGTCACTGAAAAGAATAGTGTATGAATTTTCACTGATCTTGCCGAAAAGAAGATGCGAATAAAAATGTATGAATTAAGTCATCCAACGGCTGTACACATGTACGGACAGGTCATTATTACCCAATTTTAAAGAGCATGTGTTACTTATTTTCTTCACACTATTAACACTTTCGCACGGAATCGCAAAAATCTTAATCAAGGGAGAATATGGATGTAAATATTATTTCTTAAAAAGGTGTTCTTTTCTTACATTCTGGCTTCAAAAATACATTAATTTCCTCCGAAAATTTTCCAGTTGATCGTGTTGATTCCAGCAAGAGCACACTTTAGGCAAACATAGGCGCGCGCAGCCTAAATTGAAACGCGTGTCTTCAACATTTCTGCACAAGTAATCCACACATTTCTGGGGTGCGGAGGCAACAACTAATCCAATTTCTCCTGCTTACTACAGGCTTCGCACCACTACTGTGGCCCAGCGGGACCATCCTCCAGCGCTTCCTCTGGGCGAGAGAAAATCAGTATGAAAACTTACTGGACGAGCCCTGTATTTAAAAAATATAATATTATATTATCTGAGGCTGCGGTGATTGTCCTTTCACCCCTCAACGTCAATCTATCACCTCACAATTTACACTTCAAGGCATAACAACCTTGTACTATGATATAGAGCTGAAAAGCTGATCCTGGGAAAATGACACACGTTAATCGTGTAGCGTGGTCAGTAACGGCCTATACGCCAATAATAATAATAATAATAATAATAATAATAATAATAATAATAATAATAATAATTTTTATTTATTTTCTTATAATTTAACCAATACAGCATGATTGAACGTATCATTCTTGATCAGACTCCATTCATGATTTGCGGATCCATGATTGAACAAATGAAGCAGTGTGGCGCGAGCGCTCGCTGCGACGAGGCCATCCCGCCGGTCGGCAGCTGCGGGGCCAGCCGCAGGCGGCTGCAGTCTGCACTTGCAGATGTAGTTCGCGTGCGGGCGCCACCCGGACGACGCGTTCCAGCCTCACAAGTAACGGGAGGGACTGGCAAATACCAGCGCCTCCGTAACGGTGACAGAGGCAGCTGATAGTGCGAGCAGATGAACATCGTTGATGAAAAATACAGCTCTGGCTGGTTCCAGTTGTCAGGTAATTTATAATTCTGCGATTCTTCCGTTTTTAATTTCGCGTTGAAACGCCTTCTCCTCGAAAACACAGCGCGAGAACACTGTAAAACGAAACCTTTTATGCCTATAGTTTTAATGGTTCCATAGGAGTGGCCGCAAATGAAATTGGATTGTCATATTTGGGAAATAATAATAATAATAATAATAATAATAATAATAATAATAATAATAATAATAATAATAATCATCTTCAAAAGATTCCAGTAATTAGTATATCGAATGAGAATGAAAACGGTTGTGGACAATTGGACTTAAGTAAACACATTTTTACAGTAATTATTGAACTAATAAATCTATTTGTTTATTATTTCTTACAAATTGCTCGTGAAACGAGCATATTATTTTATCAATATTAATGTCCTATTTCGTAAAACTTATGTAATATTCGTATTTGCAGAAGGCCTTACGTTTCATATCTTTCCAAACTTATATAGTTACATTTGTATTCCAATGGTAGAAAAGCAAAAATATGTTGCACAATATTTCAACAAACCAACTATTTTGAGATGTGTATATCCAATCCTAAAAAATTAAACACACAGTAAAGGCGACAACTCAAATCACAATGTATGAATCGTTTTTTAAAACATTGATGAGTTTGAGGACTTTGAGTTTTACTTTTCTTAGCGACAATATGCAGTAGCTTTATTTTCGTAATAACAATATTGTCTTCATAAATCACGTATCAACATGGGCAAAGGCAAACTACCATATATCTCATGTAATAATTTAAATAATCAAACATTTTGTAATTTCCCCGGAGAGTTCACTTCACTTAAGTATGTTGCATCTCGTTAGGGATATACCATTAGCAAGGAGAGGTGGAAGGGAAGGATAAGGAGGATGAAGAAGAAGAAAAAGAAGGAAAAGAAGCAGAAGAAGAAGGAGGAGGAAAAGAAGCAGAAGAAGGAGGAAAAGAAGCAGAAGAAGAAGAAGAAGGAAAAGAAGAAGAAGAAGAAGAAGAAGGAAAAGAAGAAGAAGAAGAAGGAAAAGAAGAAGAAGAAGAAGGAAAAGAAGAAGAAGAAGAAGAAGGAAAAGAAGAAGAAGAAGAAGAAGGAAAAGAAGAAGAAGAAGAAGGAAAAGAAGAAGAAGAAGGAAAAGAAGAAGAAGGAAAAGAAGAAGAAGAAGAAGGAAAAGAAGAAGAAGGAAAAGAAGAAGGAAAAGAAGAAGAAGAAGAAGGAAAAGAAGAAAAAGAAGAAGAAAAAGAAGAAAAAGAAGAAGGAAAAGAAGAAAAAGAAGAAGGAAAAGAAGAAAAAGAAGAAGGAAAAGAAGAAAAAGAAGAAGGAAAAGAAGAAAAAGAAGAAGGAAAAGAAGCAGAAGAAGAAGAAGGAAAAAAGGCAGAAGAAGAAAAAAAGAAGCAGAAGAAGCAAAAAAGAAGCAGAAGAAGCAGAAGAAGAAGCAGAAGAAGAAGGAAAAGAAGCAGAAGAAGAAGGAAAAGAAGCAGAAGAAGAAGGAAAAGAAGCAGAAGAAGAAGGAAAAGAAGCAGAAGAAGAAGGAAAAGAAGCAGAAGAAGAAGGAAAAGAAGCAGAAGAAGAAGGAAAAGAAGCAGAAGAAGAAGAAGGAAAAGAAGCAGAAGAAGAAGAAGGAAAAGAAGCAGAAGAAGAAGAAGGAAAAGAAGCAGAAGAAGAAGGAAAAGAAGCAGAAGAAGAAGGAAAAGAAGCAGAAGAAGAAGGAAAAGAAGCAGAAGAAGAAGGAAAAGAAGCAGAAGAAGAAGGAAAAGAAGCAGAAGAAGAAAAAAAGAAGCAGAAGAAGAAGGTAAAGAAAGAGCGGAGGAAATTAGTGGTGGAAAAGACAAGGGAAAAGATGAGGGTATACGCAGTTAGGATGAGAATGTGAGAAGAAAGAGAGGAGGAAGTAAAGAAGATTTTAAATTCAGGGCCAGCCTCTTCACCGCTTCCAATCTTTCGGACTATAGAGAAAGGAGAGAAAGGTCCGACACACCCGTTCAGTGCAGAGATCCCATGAGATTCTCGCCGCAGCCGGCACGGGGCGCCTGCCTTCCTCTGCGGGCATGTCACCGCCGCCCTCGACCATAAGGAAGCGAAGGCACAAATGACCGGCCCTCGTCCGGGTGGGGTGGGGCGGGGCGGGGCGGGGCGGGGCGGGGCGCGACCCTGACGTCCGCAGCCGGCCGGAACCGGAACTCCGGCGCGAGATACGTGCGCTCGCGTCCCTCGCGAGGAAAATGAACGCTGCACCGCTCCGGCCCATTACGGCTGCATAAATCCGCAGATGCGCTCTCAGATCTGCACCCTCCGCGTAATTAGCCTCGGCGGGTGGGTCAGGCGAAGGTGGCAGAAGCAGGAGGCTCAGATGGGCTTTTGTGCCGGCGAGTGGATCACGCGGACTGTGGCAAACGTTCGGTTGTCATGCATTCATCACAATAGGAAACAGTAAATTATTGTTGCATATGGCAAGGATTTTTACAATAATATCTACGAACCCAAATATGTTACCAACAGTAGTGCTATTTGGGTTATAGGTGTAATATGTGTACGGCTGTCGTTGTCGTGTACAACTGTGTGAGTGGAGCTGTATGCACAGATGTTGGGAAAGGGGGCAGAGTTCCTAGATATCTGTACTAGTCACGGCCAAATATTATTATTATTATTATTATTATTATTATTATTATTATTATTATTATTATTATGAGCGATTTTGATTTGTTGCGTAACAGTCGCCGGACGGGCGGGCTGAGGGATGTATGGATGTGTGGGCTTGTGGGGGGTGTGGTTGTATGGATGTGTGATTTCAGAGGGTGGGTGTGGTTTGGGCGGGTGTGTGGTTTGTGGGGGCAGGTGGGTGGTTTGTGGGGGCGGGTGGGCGGTTTGTGGGGGCGGGTGGGCGGTTTGTGGGGGCGGGTGGGTGGTTTGAGCAGCGGGCGGGTAGTTTGTGGGGGTGGGCGTGTGGTTTGTGGTAGGCGGGCGGGTGGTGTAGGCGGGCGGGTGGTGTAGGCGGGCGGGTGGTGTAGGCGGGCGGGTGGTGTAGGCGGGCGGGTGGTGTAGGCGGGCGGGTGGTGTAGGCGGGCGGGTGGTGTAGGCGGGCGGGTGGTGTAGGCGGGCGGGTGGTGTAGGCGGGCGGGTGGTGTAGGCGGGCGGGCGGGTGGTGTAGGCGGGCGGGTGGTGTAGGCGGGCGGGTGGTGTGGGCGAGTGGTGTGGGCCGGTGGTGTGAGCGTGTGGTGTGGATGGGCGAGCAGGGTCGTTCCGTGCTTGCACCCTCTCCCACCGGATTCCTCGCAGTGTCGAATTGCGAGCTGCTCAGGTGGCCCGCGTCGGGTCGCCACGAGGAGCGGTGCGTACGGCCTTGGTCGTTGCTTCGTCGCCGCGCCGCGCGTGGCTCCGTTTCGAAAGTGGACTGAAGCGGCGGCGGCGGCGGCGGCGGCGGCGCGGAGGATGCGTTGCGTGAGGGAGGGCGCCAGTTCCGAACCCGCTGGGGGGAGGGGTGTAATTCAACAATGTTACCACAGAGAAAATTCAATGTGACTGAATAAAATATATTCAAATGCACAAATTCAGTTATATTGTTCGGTTAATTAGATTATATATTAATTTGAGTTACTGATACATTTTTGGCGATTTTAACAATACATAGGTAACACGGTATAACTTCGAAGACGAATCCACAACATACGCTTGTAACTTATGCTGTAAACATAAACCTCAAGACAGAATACGAAAAGGGGATGTCATGATGAGGATGAAGGAATCACACATGCAACCCGTTTTAAAACTGGAGGTCAAAAAGACTTCGCAGGGTTTTCAAATACAATTTTTCGAGAAGTGAACTAAGAAATAACTATACGAGATACCGAAGTTGAAAACGGATAATAAACTAAAGTGTAAACGAAATAATAAAGAAATACAAAATGTTCGTTGGGGTAAGTGAAGTCGTCCCAAAGTCGAAGGGTTAATGTACTTCTTGCGTACTTCTCTGCCACTCTATAGGAGCAGATTGCATCCTTTCTCGGTGATGTCTCCCTTGCTCCGCCGTGGCAAGAACGTCTTCAGAAACCAGCAGTCCGATATTCTTTGTTCATGCAGTAGCATCATTCGGCCCATCTACGTAGTTGACGTGGTCAATGCACAAGCATCGAGAATCAAACCTAGTATGTTATCATCTCGGTTACATCATTGATTTATTTTACATTTGATTCATTTGACTTATTTTATGTCCTTAAATACCTTTTTGTTTCCCAAATTCTGAACTATATAGTTCTTCTTCTGTTAATTAATACGTTATACTTGCTCATTTTGTGTTAAAAATTTATCTTTCATTATTTGATGTTTTTCTTTCATCAATTGTATTTTGTCCTTCCTCTTTTCTTTCTACCCAACGCAAAACACACTATAATAATTTTTGGAATTCAATTTTTCACTCGCGTTTTCTTCCATGGTCAAGACATTTGAATTTTATATTTAATATAAAAGTTTATTGTTTCTGATTCGTTTTCTTTCTCACTAAAAAAAATGTTTTTAGGGAGTTACTTTTGATTTCCTTGGCGATTTTCTTACATATGCTGTTATACCCATACGAATAGTAGGTATTGCTTGGTGCGACACTTCATTTGCTACGGAACACGCAGTTATTTCAGATGATGTATACGTTGAATTATGTTCAATTTGACTTTTGTATTTTAAACCAAATAAAACTATTTGTTAACATGAGTTACAAGCTTCGTATCTTCGTTTCATGTTTGAACTGTCATTCCGTTCTTCATTTAAATTAATATTGAATGCGGATCCGGTAGTGTATCGTCTGCTTGGTCATTCCTTTCACTTACTGACCTGAACTTGAGACATAACATTAATGGCCTTCCTACACGAAACCTTTGAGAGAACCAAGAAAAACATATTAATCGTAAGGAATACATAGACGCGTTGTTGTAGTATGTATTTCCTCTGAACACCGCTTCTATTTGCTTGTGAGACGGCCCATAATCACCTTTCACTCTTTGATATATTGTCCCATTGGCACACGATCGAATTCAAGGTTATAACTAGAAACGAAAAGCCAAGGAAATTCCTATCAACAGCCGGAGTTATCTGCGATGTTACGGAACAGCCATACGTGACCTCTGAGTACATTGGACGAACATTTTTCCTGAATGTAGCTGATAATCGCCGAAGGAAGTGTGAAAGAACTAATACAAGTACAACTGTGTTATTTCAACTGTCTCGCGTAGTAAAATATTTTACGTGAATTATTTATGTAGTCTGTAGGAAGCAAACATTAAATTTCGATCTTCCGTCGAGTCTGGCACTGCAAAAACACGCCAAATATACACAGCTTCTACGTTACTGAATTTATTTACGGGCACAACATTTTACAAAGTTGAATAAGGAATTTTCAGCTTCTAGTAACAACATTCATAATTCCAAAAGAGTAAAATTCTAGTGGAAGGGCATGTTGGCAAATACAATATTGCGAGTACGCAACGAAGTATCTGCAAATTGGGAGGTCGTGTGATCGAGTCCCCACGGTGGCGGATTTTCGATACCAGCTATGTAGTTGGACCGACTCCATTACGTTATATACGCATAATTGCCGTGATGCTGATAATTCTATAGGTTGGCTGCACTGATCGGTCATTTCTGTTGGGTCCTTGGGCAGTTGCACGCCCGTGCATGTCCCCAACCTCAATATCGGGCCACGGACGACCGTTCTTTCCCTATTGTGACCTATGATTGTGTTCCAAATTCTTTATTTAGATTAAGAGAAGGAGGAGGAGGAGATGAAAATACATAAATGAAAAAGACGAAAAACCACAAAACAAGAAAAAAAGACAAAAGAAGAAGAAATTACAAACGAAGATTGTCACATTCATACGAATTCCTTGACCTATCAATGAAGTCCCCATTCCGAGAATCTAGAGCTCAAGGACACGTGCGCAGAGTATAGTTTTCCTCTATATGTCATGTACACTTTTTACCGTTCTTTGACGAAAAAATCAAATAAATCACACCATGTGCATAGTGATACACATACAACACCGCAAGGGAAATTAAATTGTAATGATGTATCCTGATCTTCAATTGGCAATTGAAAAATGCCTGGCCGCACACATTCGTTGTGTTATTTATACAGAGTACTCGCTCTTAAGAAATTTACCACGGGTATAGAAAAATGGTCTGTTGGATGTTTACAGGTTCTTGACGCCATTCTATGTACATAGGGAGAGGAAATACGTAGCGCAACATGCAAATGAATGACAATTACGTAACTGTAAGACGACAATATGCCAATTGCACATTGTATCCTGACCACAAAATCAAACGGTTTACGGCATAATGACGATTTTATGGACTTTCTATACGTTGGCCAACAGGAAAACGCAATTAATACTAAGGCCAAAAAAATTTAAATTTTTACACAGTGCAATTTTATCCATCACCACAGACCAAAGTAAACGAGAGCGGCGCAGCTGGTGAGAGAAACTGTCTCGCTAAGCAAAACGTTCTCCCTTTTATCCGAAAGTGTAACAGAATGAAATATTTTGTCGAACTCTTCAGACCCTTCACCCTTGAACACATTGACCTGATACGATTTTTAATTACATGTATGTAAAATTATGACGGTTATTTTGTTTTTGTCTGTTTCATTTGAAATAAAAATAAGAATACAAAACATTCGAAAAAAACATCGTTTAAAAAATAGGTGTCAATAAATTGACGTTAAGACGTATTTAACAAACTTTTTATACATTAACGATGTCTCATCCTTAATCCCCGCATCTCCGCGGAGCGTGAGCTCCAAACATCTCACGTCTACAATCCAGGCCAGGACTGTCCAACTGACGGCCCGCGGTGCCATTTATTGTGCACCAAGAAAAGTTACTATTGAAAAGTAAATACCCCGTGCATCCATGTGGCGGTTAGGACAACGAGTCTGACTACGGATCAGAAGATTCCAGGTTCGAATCCTTCCAGAGTCGCATTTGTTTGTTTCATTTTCTCACTTGTAAACAGAACAATTCAAAATTGAAATGAATTTCCTGCAACAGTGCTAGAGACTTTCCCTCAGAATGTCAAAAATTTTAAAATTAGATTAAATAAATTGTAATTTTTTTTAGAATATGTTAACATTATTTTTTTAAATTTTGATTCTTATTTTATGTCAGCTTTAGCAAGATAGATTTAATATACTAATCTTGTAAAACTGCATTAAGAAATACGTAAATATTGTAATGTTCCTTTGATTGTTTGTGTTGTGTATTTGCAGTAACTACTTAGAAAATGCTACCACCGGAAATATTCCATGTATTCCTAAGTAGAAAAATAAATATTATATTCTATTCTGACACAGAGTTTAACAATTTCTCGCGCTGTAATTACATTTTATCCGTTATGTATCTGAACAATATTTAAAATGTTATTTGTCTAGTGTGAGGGCAGGTATGAGGTTTGGTGTGAGGTTTAACATATACTACAAATTTTCTACAAAAATAGTTTTTGTTTTAGATCTTATATCTATTTAAAAAAAAAGTATCGTAAGTTAAGACAACATTACAGCCCCGCAATCTACCAGGTACTTCTGTTGAGTCGGCAACGATCCAAGTAAGAATTTTGAAAATTTTGAACCTATTTAAAGAGAAAGAGACATATTATTGAAGGAACTTCAAACTCCGACTGTACTGGTCTGTGGTAGCATGGCCAAGGTGGTCATTCATTGAGGAAGGAGATTCAAAGCGTCGTCCAGTCCTCGTCCTCCTACTCCACTCCTTGTAGTGCGAGGTCAACCACACTCCTCGGAGTCCGAGAGATAACGTCACAAAATGCCAGACATTGCGTGACGTTATATAATTCTTAAATCTTTGGTCTAAACTCTAAAGCAAACAACGCGACTGGTCTGCGAGAGGCATATTCCAGAGCTAGGAACCTTCAATTCTTGCAAAGTAGAACATTTGAAGCTTTGTAAGAACCACCCATTCACAGTCAGTTTGCAAGCCTTCCGTTGGTATATATGGTAAAAATAAAATATTTGAAGTAATGTTGGTTTAACGCAGACCGACGGCAAATTAAAAGTTGTTCCAAACAAGGGAACAAAAATAAACTGTGACTGGCCCCACAGCACAAAAGTGCTTAGTACACGTCAAAAACGTTAGAAAATTCTGATATTGTAAAAGACGACCTGGTGTACCCAATTATACATGTTCTTCCTATTTTAGCTGTTCTTATTGACTCATATTATGCCTTATTTTCTTTCTAGGATGTTTTTCAGCCAACAACTGGTTACCCTTTACTTCCCGATGGGTCACACACTAGACACCAACACACTTGCTGGCATCTCTGATCTGGAGTCAGCAGAACGCGAAGCCGTCCGCGACTACAGATACACGAGAGACACAGCCAAACAACCTAACCGGAAGCGGGTCTCGAAGTCCGCGACCCTTCAGTCCGAAACGCTTAGTCGCTACACGCTCATAGCCAGCTCGACCACCCACGTCGGTCAAAAAAAAAAAAAAAAAAAAAAAAGTGCATCTATATCTTTTGTTTCAATGTTCCGAGCACGTCGCAGTTGACAATTCCTGCGTCAAACACTGTTGCCGAGTGCAACGAGCGCCCGAGCGGCTTCTCCAGGAAGTACGTCACTCGTCGCGGGCGCCGCCCCCACGCCCGCGGCCTCAGCCACGTGCGACCTTGCACCTCCCACGCGCGGGCCATTTACCTGCAACAAGCCACCGCGTGAGAATACTACGAGCCACCGCGGGAATAACTGCGACCGCTTGGGAACGACGATAACTTTTCCGAGGGCGGCAAAAAAGATGCGCAATGGAAAACTAATACATGCACGAGGAAAGGGAAGCCGGAAAATAAAACAGGAAAATAAAAATAGAAAAAAAAATTGTGTGCGGAAATGTCGGCGAATGAAACGAAATTATTAGACAGTGATTGCGAACATTCTGATAAGGAATCGAAACGAGAAGCGATTGCCGTGTAAGTTTTTTTTATTTATTTTTTTTTATTTTATTTTTTAATATAACTTTATTAGTGAACGAATGTACATAGTTCAGTATTATGTATACTACATCATATGTATTTTTATGACTTATATTTAACTTAAATGCTAATCTTACAACTAAATCTAAATACACATGAATAGGAAACTCACAGAGCACCTATGTGATTAATTGAGTTCTGAAAATATGCTGAGGAATGAGTCTAATGGATATCTATTTTTTATTCTTGTTGGGAGCTGGTAGGTGGTGGCTAGGCCGTAATGGGTGGCTTGGGTTATTGTGTTTATTTTGGAGAATAAATTGTTAGATAGGAGCGCGATATGGTCAAGTATAGGGGGTAAATTAAATTCTTTATGCAGTTGAATGCCGTGTAAGTGGCGGTTAAAGAGGGAAGGGCTTAACGAAAGAGTTCGGGTTACGTGCCAGTTTTACCAACAGGATAAACACGCGCGCCTGTAGCTACAACTTCACGATACTACAACTGATAGTCAGAAACAATCGTTTTACCGATCACACAACACGATTCACTTCTCTTTCATTTTTCCTGCCGAGTTGCGCATGACGCCATTCTAAATTGCGTATTTCAAACAATACAAATTTCTTTGCATTTCCTTCAAATAGCTTTTTGTTCATAAAGAAAAGCTGCGATTTATTCAATATATAGGGACCTCCACTCTTAATTTTTCTTTGATACCTCACTTGTTTAAAATCGTTCACTTGGTGGCGATTAGCAGGGACATCAAAATCGTTCTCTTTAGAGCTTTAATGTATATGATGCGGTAAAAATCGGGAAGGTGGTATTGGGCGTCAACAGCTGTCTTCATACGACTAAATGCGAGATGCACAAACCCACAACTTTTAAGAATTCTGATTAGATATGGCTCAAACTCCTGTTAAAAGGTGATTTGAGGTCGCACTTGACTAGTAGGTTTTTTGTCTTTGCGCACACAAAAACGATATTCTTACGAATTCAACGGTATAATGGCCAACTAATTGAGGATTGTGGGTTGCATTCTAAGAAGTACTAAATGAATTGGTCACACAACGAATAAATGACGCACAAATCGACAATTCACGAGTTGCAAAGGAGAGCGACTTCGTGCTCTACCAAAATATTTTTTACTCCTTGAAGAAATGTGTTCTGATGAATGTTAGCCTCTGCTATGGATTCATAATGACATTTTTTGGTACTGGATCATACTAACAAAGTTGTAAGAAATCTGTAACATAAACCGTGAAATATATTACGAATGTCTGAAACGTTAGTCCTACTATTTGAGAGTGACTAAGAGTGAGTTGAGAGTTACTAAGTGAGAAGGGAAATACATTTTTTTTTACTGGATGAAACTCTACACACCATGTAATACTTGTTCTAGATGCTTGACCAAATTGACAATTTTGGAACGGAAGATCAAGAAGATCAATAAAAATTGTCATTCACAACCTATGATAACGTATACAGATTCCTTATAACCCATATCTCAGTATTGAAGGAAATGCGGACAAAACACAGTTCAATTGAGAAGGATTTTTGGTATCCCACTTTGAAAATTATCACCTGCCCTTGTCACATCTTCGAACGAAAACAGTGAATACGTTTGCCAACATTATATTTGAAGAATAATACATGCCAACATTTACGAAATTATTAACATTATTTATAAATTATGAAAATGTGACATTGCATCAAAGTAACAAAGCAGGTTTAAAAGTTTTATGTGCTTATTTCTGTTATCACTTATCATTACCAACATTTTCTAAAATTATTTGCAGCTGCTATTAAAATGTTTGTTTTTTGTGCGAGCTTTATTAAATGTGGTACAAGAAAACCTACTACAGTAATAATAATAATAATAATAATAATAATAATAATAATAATAATAATAATAATAATAATAATAATAATAATAATGCCGATCAGATGGCCGAGATCGCTAAGGCAGTAGTGCCGGAGTGGTTTAGGACCAGAAGATCGCGGGTTCGAGTCCCGCCTCGGGCATGGATGTATTTGTGTATGTCTGTATGTGTTGTCCTTTCACTCCAATTATCATCATATCATCATTTCATCTTCCATACCCCCAGGCTAACAACCGTGGGGGATAAAAATAGGATCCAGCTAAATGCTGGTCCCCCCAAGAATTGTCGCAAGCACCTGCCACCGTGATAATAAATAAAAACTGAGCCACGGTAAATGCAGGATGCTTGCTTGCGTGGTCCTAGTTGGCCGATTAACGAAAAAAAAAAATGTGAATAACAATATTCAATGAACTACACAATGAACGAAATTACAAACCATAAGAGTCATTACAACCGCAGGTATTAACCGTATTTCTTCTCGCTGTCTGAGTTCCCCTATTGCGTGACCCCTCTGCTCGAACTCGTCGGCCGGCGAACCCCGCGCACAACCCACCGGCGACGCGATCAACGCAGCCCTGCTATCGACGCTCTCGCGCCCCGCTTTCGAGCGGCGTCGCCCCCGCCTTGCCGTCGCACCCGACCCCTTCCCCTCCCCCCGCCCTCCACACCGCTCAGGCCTACCAGCCATTACCTCTCCCTTGCGTTCACCGTCTCCCTTGCGTTCACCGCTTCTGCCAACGCCCCCACAGACCCAGTCCCACAGCCACGCTGCTCGGCCACCATCGTTCTCACCACTCACGCCCTCCCCCTTAACAGCTTCAGCCACAAACCCCACCGGGCCCCTATCCGGCCCCCTCGCTGCTCCTCGGTCACCACCGTCGCCACAGTCCTCCCCGCCCCCTTCACTGCTTCCGCCAACACCTCCACCGGCCCCCTTCTCCGTCGCACTCCCCTACACTGGCTTCTCCACGACCACCGTCGCTACTGCTCACGCCCGTCGCCGCTCCCATCAATACCCGACGTAACCCTTCCGCGCCCCGCCCCCTCGCCACGCTGCTCGGCCAGCACCCCGCCAGCAGTCACGCCCGTCAGCTACTGCCGCCCGTTTGCCCTACGCCGCTCCTGCAACACCCTCAACGACCGCCTTCCCCACCCCTTCGTCACCGTCGCCACCGACGCGGCGTCGTGCCCTCCCCCGCCATCGGCCCCCGCCGCCACGCGCTTTCTCCCGCCGCGCCGCCTATCTTATCCGCGGCGACGCCGATAACGACGCAGCTGTCGCCGCCGACGCCGCCGGTAGCTGCACGACGCGACGCCACCCTCGCCTCACGCATGACCCCCGGTCGCCTGCACTACTACCACAAGGTTCGAGTGGCTATGGGCTTCCCAGCTACGCATGTTACTTGCAGGATGGAAGTTTTCAATTTGTCAATGTACTTCCTCCAACTCTAGGACATTCTTAAAAAGAAAATTATTTATTACTATTATTAATACTAGTATTACTATTATTACTATTATTACCATTACTACCATTATTACCATTATTACTATTATTATTATTATTATTACCATTATTACTACTATTACTATTATTACTATTATTACCATTATTACCATTATTACCATTATTACCATTATTACCATTATTACCATTATTACCATTATTACCATTATTACTATTATTATTATTATTGTTGTTGTTTTCCTTGTTAAATGCAAGCAAGGGGACGACTGCGCGTAATGCGCGGCCAACGCCCGACGCCTGGAGTCGCGCTCGCCCCGCTGCGCAGCAGTTTCTTGCAGCTGTGAGCGGAATGCGCCAGTCCGTTTGTTTCCGGGCAGGCGGGGCGCTTTCCAGGCAGAGGACTCGTGACATTAATTTCTTGCCAGCGCAGGCGAGCGCTTCGGAAGCTACGCGTTGCGTTGCGTTGCGCCGCGCCGCGCCGCGCCGCGCCGCGCCGCGCCGCGCCGCGCCGCGCCGCGCCGCGCCGCGCCGCGCCGCGCCGCGCCCGGCGAGCGACCCGTGGAGCGCCTGCTCCTGGCGGTCTCCTCCTCCCCGAAGCCCCCACCTATACCACACACCCCGCCTACTCTCCCTACCCTTCTCTCCCGTGCCCCGCCCTCCCGTGCCCCGCCCTCCCGCGCCCCGCCCTCCCGCGCCCCCGCCCTCCCGCGCCCAGCCCTCCCGCGCCCAGCCCTCCCGCGCCCAGCCCTCCCGCGCCCAGCCCTCCCGCGCCCAGCCCTCCCGCGCCCAGCCCTCCCGCGCCCCGCCCTCCCGCGCCACGCCCTCCCGCGCCACGCCCTCCCGCGCCACGCCCTCCCGCGCCACGCCCTCCCGCGCCACGCCCTCCCGCGCCACGCCCTCCCGCGCCACGCCCTCCCGCGCCACGCCCTCCCGCGCCACGCCCTCCCGCGCCACGCCCTCCCGCGCCACGCCCTCCCGCGCCACGCCCTCCCGCGCCACGCCCTCCCGCGCCACGTCCTCCCGCGCCACGCCCTCCCGCGCCACGCCCTCCCGCGCCACGCCCTCCCGCGCCACGCCACGCCCTCCCACGCCACGCCCTCCCACGCCACGCCCTCCCACGCCACGCCCTCCCACGCCACGCCCTCCCATTGAGTTGAAATCGGTAAAAACATTTTTTCTGAAAACAAAGATCCCAGTGCGTGTGTTTAATACATCATACACATTTTTGAAAAGTATAATATTACATTTAAATATTTGACAAATGTAATACAAATGAATAATTCATTTTATACTACCAGGATATTGAAACACTGAAAAATGCTCCGGGTCACATGACTGTTACTTAACCTTCAGAAGCTTCCTCAGTTGCAGCAACAATCAAGTAGCACACAAACGTATCATAAATATCAAAATCCGGAAGACGATATTCTTAATTATTAATGAGAAGTAATTGAAATTGAATATTCCCTACCTATTCCTGTTATCTCGGCCTGTCTAATCAACTTTACTAGAAGACCTCATATATTTAATTATTCAATACGATTACACTCTTTCGTTCCTAAGACGTTCAATCAATATATTTATATCACGTCTTTTCCGGTAATAATTTCCAGGTGACTTCAGATGCGTAAGCCAATTTCGAACACATCCAGGATCCCCAAAAGTATCTACAAGAACCTTGCCGATATGATGAAATTTAAGTAGTACTTTAAACATATGTTAACAGAGACAAAATGAAAACGTACGTGTAAAAACAAGTAAGTTTCTCTAATTTTTGCACATGTTCATGATCTGATAATAGGAAGGGTGTTGGCAAAATCAGATTTCCCTCAGTATAGTTCTTTCAACTTTGAGCTATCTTCCACGATGTATTTTTCTTTCTATTCGTTTTCCATGAACACAACGAGAGCTATTACTGCTTCGAGCCGTTCTGCTGCGACGGGAGCAACATTAAAAGCAGATGAAAAGACATGACAGTGACTCTTTTTTCCTTTCTCGCTAGCAAGCCGCATCGGCGGCGGCTGCAATGCGGTGGAGGGAGAGAGAATGCATTCTGACGAAGCCTAGCGGACTGCATATGTGGATTTTCGAGTTAAACATGCGGAGGGGAAGGAATTTGACGGCGGCTGTGGGTTTATGCAGAGAAGCACCGGGTATCGGAGAGAGAAGGGACTGATCCAAGGCTGGAAGGGCGAGAAAAGGGACACCGCAGGAAAAAATGGTGTGGGAGGTTGAGGTTATGGAAGCCAGAGGAAAATGAATGCGTCAATGGCAGTACACGGAGAACGACGCTGAATAATGAGGCAGGGTCCAGGAGATATGACGCAGCGCAGAGAAAAAACATAGAAACGGCGTCAAAAGAATGCAATACAGGCTGAAAAGTGACTTGTAAAGAATTCGAGGGTGTAAAGTGAGTCTCACGAGCTGAGTGGTTCACGAAAATGGAAGGGAACTCTGATGATATCTACGTTTCCTATTCGTTTTTCGCCAAACCTCCACTGTAATCAACTCCTCATAAAAGGGAAAGCCATAAAATGCGTTTTAGTACGTTATTCAAATGAATAAGAGATGATCGTCCGTGGAGGGAAGTGCAGGCGAGATTATCAAAGCCTACATAACGTCGCGCGGAAGGATCAGCTCTCCAAAATTAGGCAAAAAAAAAACAACAGAACAGATGTTGGCAATTTGTAGACAGAACAATACAATTTTAGAATGAATTACCTGCAACAGTGCTGGAGACTTTTCCTCGGAATGTCCTAAATTTTAAAAATAAAATGTATTAAATAAATTGTATTTTTTTAGAATGTTAACATCAAAATTACATTTTTTGTATTATTGTTATTTTATATTAGAAGGACTGCTTTAACATGCTAGAGTTATCACATTAATTTTATAAAATTGTATTAAGTAATATTGTATTGTTTGCTTTGTGTTTGTAGTAACTATTTAGAAAACGCTACCACCGGAAATTTTTATGTATTCCTAAGTAAAAATATAAATATGCTCTCTAGGGAGGAAAAGGCGAAACTTAGAAAATAAGCACTTAAGACAATTTTAAGCATATTTTTCTAATAGACTACTTTGATATATTGCGAAAGGCTGAGCCGCAATAACCACTCAAA
This sequence comes from Gryllus longicercus, assembly GCA_038098605.1. NCBI lineage: Eukaryota > Metazoa > Arthropoda > Insecta > Orthoptera > Gryllidae > Gryllus > Gryllus longicercus. The sequence goes on from JAZDUA010000140.1 coordinate 1,297,633, forward strand.
ACTTTGTTTGAAAAATTACTTTCTCTGCAAAATTTTGCTTTGATAAACATATAAAAACTGCAAACACATTTAAATTGTCTATTATTCACAAAATAAATGGATGTATTTTTTCAGAAAGAAAAATTAGCACAGAAATAAAAGAGCTCTCAATTTACACAATTCGACTTTGTTTTAATATCTGGGTTAATAGAAAGTATTTTTCAAACCACCTTTTGAGTGCTCTTTGCGGCTCCCTCATTCGGAATATTCAAGAAGTTTATTAGCCAAAATATGCTTAAAATTGTTTGAAGAGCTTATTTTGGAAGTTTCGACGTTTCCTCCCTGGACATTCTGTATTAAGACGTAATCCTCCTGCTCAACCTACGCTTAAAAATGTCCATGTCACTCATCTCGCATAACACTGACGCGTCAACCCCTTTGTGGGTTCCTATACTATCTACGCCGAATAGGTCTCTGCGCGTCCCTAAGCGGCGTCCGCTGTCCGCTTTCCACGCGAGCGAAGCGGCGCGGCGCCCTCTGGGGGGGGGGGGGGGGGGCGCTCTCCCGCTGGAGCGGCGCCCGCACGCACAACCGATCCGTCATTTAGCTCCAACGCGGCGTGCGCACCTCAGGAGCCGCATTACGCGCCACGCCGCGCCGCACCTCGCCGCTCTGTGCGGATGACGCGCCACCTCCCAGACCCCTCGCATCCACACGGTCTTCACCGCCTCTAACCCTTCGCGTCCTCGTGCACTTCCCGCTCCACCCAGCCCCCCCGTCCGTCCCCGTCCGTCCCCGTCCGTCCCCGTCCGTCCCTTTCCGTCCCCGTCCCGTCCCATCCCCGTCCCGTCCCGTCCCGTTACGTCCCGTCCCCTCCCTCCCTCCCCTCCCCTCCCTCCCATCCCATCCCCGCCCCAACCCCGCCCCGTCCCCGCCCCGTCCCCGCCCCATCCCCTCCCCATCCCCTCCCCATCCCCTCCCCATCCCCCCTTCTGATTACCCCGTATCCCTCACACCCTCCCCACTTTCATCCGGTTCCCATCTCGTCTGCTCCCACACTTTACCCCGGACCAGACCAGTCCTTATCCTTTCCCCGCCCTTACTCCTTCACGCCCTCATTCATTTCCCATCCCACCCGTCCTCTATTCCCCGCCCTGACCTTACCCCTCCTCCCTGCCCCTTTGGCGTCCGGTCTCCATTGCTTACGTGCCCGTCATCCCCCGTTTCCGTCACGCCCGTGCCACTTCCCCTCTCCGAACCTTTCCCCGATCACTCGCCGCCCGCCTCCACTTGGTCTGCACTCCTCCTCCTCCCACATCTTTCCCCATCTTTACCATGTCCCCGTGCCTTTCCTGTCTCTACCCCCTTCACGACCTCATCCACTTCCCGTCCTATCCATCCCCTATTCCTCGCCCCGACCTCACCCTTCACCTCCACCTCGTCTCTTCGCCGAGCGATCCCCATCCCGTCACAGCCCCGTTCCTACCTCATCCCAACACAAACACGCTGTTCCCCACCCTGTCCAGCCCATCTGCGATATCCCGCCTTCAACTCACCCCTCTCCCAGTCACACCACTCCCCTTGCCGCATCCCGTATCCTTCCTATTCACTCTACACCCTTGCCCTGTCCCAATCCCCTATCCACCCCACCCTCCTCAATTCCCCTCCCACACTTCACTACTCCCCAGCCGCACTCCGACCCAATGGCCTCCGCTCCCCATCCCATCTCCACCTTGAACATTCCCTATCTCTGATCCCTGATTCCCCGTCCCATTCGATCCCCATGCCACCACGTCGCGCCACGCCCCTTTCCGGTCTCCACCGCCACGCAACCTGGCGCGAAGGCTCCTGTACACGCGAATTATCACAGCATCACACGTCGCTCGAGAGACGCTGCGCGGCGACAGACCGCCCTGACAGCAGCTCTCTCCGCCCGTCAACCTCTCCGGCGCCCGCCGCTACTCATTTGCAAGTTCGTAGTGTGCCTCTAAGTATCTCTAATGCTCGCCTCCCACCCTAGTTACCCAGGTTGATATCCTCGGTCGAGTCGATTCATGTGGTATTTAGTGGTGGCAAAGCGAGTTCACCGCAGGGTTTTTTTTTTGGGGGGGGGGTGTTCTGTTTCACCCACCAATATATTCTCATTCAATTCGTATCATCACCCAATAATGAAACCACTTATCTCAGGTAAAGCTGAAAATACGTACGAACTGAAGATACTAAAGATAATATAGGTTTGGCCAGCGATGTGTTTAGTCAGTACTATTCGAACACGTAGGATCCGTCGACGGAAGCAGTTGACCGAATACGTGATGCAGCCAGGAAACAAACCGAACGAATGTAATAACATCTCAAATATCAGGAGAACAAAAATTGACCATGATTGTGCGACATTGGCGAAGAAGTTCTGTAAAGAGAGCATCAGGTGATCTCTTGGTGAAAAAGGCAGTGGCGCTAATTAAGGTAATTAAGGTTAACTTTGCTTCGGGGCACGTGATCTGATGGCGCTAAAGGTAATCGCACTTGGGCATTGACGACTGTGAAGCACCAAGGAAAAGATCACAAGATACCGAAAGAGGCCAATGAAAGTCACCTACGTCCTTGCGAACCTATTCGCAATCATCTAGTCCCACAAAATATATTGAACTCTCGACTGTGCTAAAGGCGAAATGCGTTGCTGCAGATCAGCGTGTTCTGCGAGAATAGAGCTCCGAACATCAGTTGTGTCGATCAAATTCAGTCCGTCCTACCAAGACCGCTCCACTACATTTTAATTATTTTGCAATCCAAAAATGCCCAAACCCGTCTAGTATATGGCATCAGAACAAACTTATTTTGAAAAAGCAGCATCTAAAGAAGTACTTATAAGGTCCTACAAACCCGTGGCAAATCACGGGAGAAAAAGGCCATAATGTGAAGATATCCTGAAAACTATGCCTATTTTCCGAATATTTTTGTCGTGGAAGATGCTTAACCCTGAACTCAGCATGTCAAGCAAAAGTCGACGGTTATTCTGAATCGTTGGGAAATCACAGACCCTTTTCTTACTACGGTGCTTACAAATATTTAATGATTTCTTGTTGCTTTTCCATATATTTCACTGAACAGTAACCCCCTTTCCAATAGAGCAGCCTATATGGAGCCTATGCTCCATATAGTGATGTATGAGCAACATGCAGCATATATGAAGCCTTTACACCTTTGATAGCGTCTAAACCAGGGCTGTCACACTGGCGGCCCGCGGGCCGCGTGCGGCTCGCAGTTCCATTTATTGTGTCCCGTGAAAGGTTATTAGTCAAAAGCGACAGTCCCTACTATCCATAATACTCCTAGCGCACGCGCAGAGGCGGGATCAACGCCCCTTTATTGCAATAAAAGAATAAGTGCCGGTCCGGATGGCCGAGATCGCTATGGCAGTAGTGCCGTAGTGATCTCGAACCGAAGGATTGCGGGTTCGAGTCCCGCCTCGGGCATGGTTGTATTGTGTTCGTCCTTTCACCCCCTATCATCATATCGTGTCATCCCCACAGTTACCATACCGTTACAAGCAATAGTGGTCGCTAATGACCTAGTAGTTGATGCGACCTTAAATAAAAAAAAAGAATAAGTTTAGATTTAAGAAATTTTTCCAGTAAATTCAAAATCATCCCAATGTGATTCACTGCGGAATGCATGCAATTGCGGCATGTTATCACGCATGATACCATCCTCCCTACCACTTCAGAGCAGCCGGGTAAACTGCCGAGATCAACAAAATAGTCAGATAGGGAAAGTCAGATGTGGATCGCTCGAGGAATAAAAATATGGCCCGCAACCATACTAAAGGTTTTAGTTGTGGCCCTTGAGGCCTTGCAAGTTGGACACTCCTGGTCTAAACAGAGGCCTGGCTGGTGTGCCACCAATTCCACTGGGAGCTCCTCAATTCCTCACAAGCTAACTGTTCAGTGTTTGATGCACTTTGACACTCTTGGAGACACGCGCGCGTAGTAAATCGCCATTTTCACAAATCAACTGGTCGGACTCCCAAGTGGACAGGGTTTTACACTCTCCTTCGCTCCAGGACACAGTACGCCATTCTCTATTACTAGAGAAGGCCACATCAACTGGTCGGACGCTACTTGCGCAGTGCTTTATACCCTCCGACATTCCTGGGCTTAGACACGCGCGCTCATGTCGCGTTGCGTCGTCGCTGCTTTGTCTTCGGCACCGGTGCCGATCCGTCTGCCGTGGCCTCTCGAAACGGGCAAGGGGGTGGGTCGGGGCGGAGCGAGACGAGAGACGACGAGAGACGACGAGAGACGACGAGAGACGACGAGAGACGACGAGAGACGACGAGAGACGACGAGAGACGACGAGAGACGACGAGAGACGACGAGAGACGACGAGAGACGACGAGAGACGACGAGAGACGACGAGAGACGACGAGAGACGACGAGAGACGACGAGAGACGACGAGAGACGACGAGAGACGGCGAGAGACGGCGAGAGACGGCGAGAGACGGCGAGAGACGGCGAGAGACGGCGAGAGACGGCGAGAGACGGCGAGAGACGGCGAGAGACGGCGAGAGACGGCGAGAGACGGCGAGAGACGGCGAGAGACGGCGAGAGACGGCGAGAGACGGCGAGAGACGGCGAGAGGCGGCGAGAGGCGGCGAGAGACGGCGAGAGGCGGCGAGAGACGGCGAGAGACGGCGAGAGACGGCGAGAGACGGCGAGAGACGGCGAGAGACGGCGAGAGACGGCGAGAGACGGCGAGAGACGGCGAGAGACGGCGAGAGACGGCGAGAGACGGCGAGAGACGGCGAGAGACGGCGAGAGACGGCGAGAGACGGCGAGAGACGGCGAGAGACGGCGAGAGACGGCGAGAGACGGCGAGAGACGGCGAGAGACGGCGAGAGACGGCGAGAGACGGCGAGAGACGGCGAGAGACGGCGAGAGACGGCGAGAGACGGCGAGAGACGGCGAGAGACGGCGAGAGACGGCGAGAGACGGCGAGAGGCGGCGAGAGGCGGCGAGAGACGGCGAGAGGCGGCGAGAGACGGCGAGAGACGGCGAGAGACGGCGAGAGACGGCGAGAGACGGCGAGAGACGGCGAGAGACGGCGAGAGACGGCGAGAGACGGCGAGACGGCGAGAGACGGCGAGAGACGGCGAGAGACGGCGAGAGACGGCGAGAGACGGCGAGAGACGGCGAGAGACGGCGAGAGACGGCGAGAGACGGCGAGAGACGGCGAGAGACGGCGAGAGACGGCGAGAGACGGCGAGAGACGGCGAGAGACGGCGAGAGACGGCGAGAGACGGCGAGAGACGGCGAGAGACGGCGAGAGACGGCGAGAGACGGCGAGAGACGGCGAGAGACGGCGAGAGACGGCGAGAGACGGCGAGAGACGGCGAGAGACGGCGAGAGACGGCGAGAGACGGCGAGAGGCGGCGAGAGGCGGCGAGAGACGGCGAGAGGCGGCGAGAGACGGCGAGAGGCGGCGAGAGACGGCGAGAGACGGCGAGAGACGGCGAGAGACGGCGAGAGACGGCGAGAGACGGCGAGAGACGGCGAGAGACGGCGAGAGACGGCGAGAGACGGCGAGAGACGGCGAGAGACGGCGAGAGACGGCGAGAGACGGCGAGAGACGGCGAGAGACGGCGAGAGACGGCGAGAGACGGCGAGAGACGGCGAGAGACGGCGAGAGACGGCGAGAGACGGCGAGAGACGGCGAGAGACGGCGAGAGACGGCGAGAGACGGCGAGAGACGGCGAGAGACGGCGAGAGACGGCGAGAGACGGCGAGAGACGGCGAGAGACGGCGAGAGACGGCGAGAGACGGCGAGAGACGGCGAGAGACGGCGAGAGACGGCGAGAGACGGCGAGAGACGGCGAGAGACGGCGAGAGACGGCGAGAGACGGCGAGAGACGGCGAGAGACGGCGAGAGACGGCGAGAGACGGCGAGAGACGGCGAGAGACGGCGAGAGACGGCGAGAGACGGCGAGAGACGGCGAGAGACGGCGAGAGACGGCGAGAGACGGTGAGAGAGGTGAGGAGCGGGGAGGGTTTGCGAGGGGTGGTGAGGAGCAAGACCGGCGGGGGGCGGGGCGGGTCGGAGCGAAGCAGGGCGGGGCGCGGCAGGGCAGAGTGGAGCAGAACAGGGTTGGGCGGAGCGGAGCGGGCTGGGTGGGGCTGGGTGGAGCTGGGTGGAGCTGGGCGGAGCGGGGAGGTGTTGCGCGGGGCAAGGAGAAGCGGGCCAGAGCGGGGAAGAGCGGGCCAGGGCGGGAAAGAGCGGGGCGGGGTAGGGCAGGGCGAAGCAGGGTGGGCGGGGAGGAGCGAGGCGGAGCCGCGTGGAAGGCTCAACGGCCCCTCGCGGAATGCGCAGCCAACGGGTTCTCCAGCAGCCCGTGTAAGTCACGAACCGCGGCCAAGAAATGTTGGTAAACAGCCGCAAAGCGCGGCGAGCGCACACATCGCCGCCGGCGGCAGCAGCTGGCTCCTTCTGGCACCGCGGACATGAGTTCGCTCGCATCGGAGGCGAGAAGAAATTTCAAGATTCGAGTTGGTAGATTGTTGCTTCCTGAGGAGTTCGTAAGTCAAAAATTGATGGAAAAGAAGAATTATTGGCAGACGTGGGTTCAGTTCGTGCTCACGTCGAGTGTTTAGTTTTCGATAAGAATTTAGGCCTTTTGAATACTTTGCTTACATTTTGAACAAAAATTTATTGCATAAGTAAATTTATGTTGCTATGCTAAAAAAGGATACAAGAAACTGAAATAAGGAAAGATGAAATAAGTGATGTAATGAGAAGTAATTGATCATCAGAGTCGGAAAGGATAAAGAGAATAAAGAAGTAGGCGGAGAGCAGGGTGGGAGTACGTTCCGATCACAGACGGGGCGAGATAAGGATGAAAGAATGTGAGAAAGTGAGTTGGCATTTATCTGACTGGAAAATGTCTGTGGGAAACATGGGAAAAGAAAGATTGGCGAGATAATTTTATCCAGGTTAGAATGAGTCTCGAAATTGAAAAGAGGTGAGACACGACAGAAGTGGACGAGATGAGAGGGCCCCAGAACGGGTGAGCAGGTCTAGCATGCGGTTAATCAGACAGTATAGAGATAACGAGAAAATCCGAAATGGAGAATGCAGAATAAAATAAGGAAAGTGAGAGAGGGACGACGGAACGGACGATAATGTGTGATACGGAGAAAAATTTAGATTGGCGACGAAAGACAAGGACCCACAGTGAGAAGTGATTGGACGTTGAGAAACACAGGGTTGTGTTGTGTGGGAAAAAACGATCAGAGGTGAAAGAAAGGAAATCAACACGGGAATAGACATGATGGGTGGTGTCCATACGAAGGCGATACGAAATATAACGACCGGTAGGAAGGAAAAAGAGGAATGAGGTTGAAGTAGTCTAGACAGAACAGTTACAACAGAAAACTACGAAATTGAACAGAAAAATGTTATATGAAATACTTCCTACGAGTAGCTTTGTAGTTGTCTAAAATCCTGCAACCGTCGGGACTCGAACCTTAGGACCTCCCGGACAGAGGAACTGCAGAAACATCAGTTGATGAACGGACGGGTGATCGCTATGACTATTTTGCAAATATCGCTAATCTTGCGATTATTAAAATTTATTTTTATTTATTTATGTTTAACTTTTACTCATCTTTCAACTATTTATAGTTAAAATGACGGGGAGGGATTCTGGAACTTAAGAAAACGTGCGCAGATAATCTTCCCCCCCCCTATGTCACATACAGTTTTTAGACCGAATAAATCTAAATCTAAACGGAGTCAGCAAAGCCGGTGCGAACAAGGAAAGAAGATCGGATTCGAAGAGGCCCGGTGGCCATGTGGAACGGCAGCGGAGACGCCAGGAGGGGAGTAGTGGGGAGCGGGGCGTGGCGAGGCGGGGCGGGGCGGAGCAGAGCGGCCCATGCGGTGCGCGCTTCCGCATAGCGGCAGCGCCTCCCGCTGCCGCTCGCGCAGCCGCCGCCGCCGCCGCCGCCGCGACGCTTTTGTGGCCTCAGCCGGAAGCAAATGCGATGCGGAAGGCCAACTTAGCGGTCCGGGGAGCGGCGAAGAGCGCCGCCTCAGGGTCATCATCCTCACTCACCTGCGAATTCGACGCTGGATCAAGAAGAAAAGAAATTGATACATATGATTCTGAACAGTTTTCGGGTAGGAATCAAGAGACGATCTTCTTGGGATATGTCGTATGTAATAACGTGAAAGCGAAAATTGGCCGTGAAAGAAAAAAACAAACTATGGATTGTGTAAATTAATTCACGTGTACCTGTAGTATATTTTTCGTTAAATTAAATGCAACCATGCATCAACGTAGAAAAAAGTAATAATTTTCTTTTGAACAGAATCAGTGCCTTTTCTGATATATTGAAGTAGTTGATATTGACAACTGTATTTAAATATCTCAGGCCTTAAATAAAATTATACGCATATCGCGGTCTTAGTTGCAAAACCAGCTCGTGATTAGAGTTTTGCATCGTGTCGCACACCAGTTCTGATGACGTCAAATAGATACGTTTTTGTGTGAAGCGTGGAACCTCGCGATTGTTACTTTTCACATTTGCTGGAACCCATACGCGCTGCTTTCTTTCCAAATATCAGTGGTTCAGTTGACATTGTTCTTGTCAAAATTATAAATTCGGCTGTAAATGTTGATGCTTCTGGTGAGATTCATGACCTATTTTCTAAAATCTTTAATTGGTTTCTCTAAAAATGTAGGAGGGTTATCCTAATGTGGGTAGGTGGGCTGAAACCATCCTGAAGTAATGCATAATTGCGGTTCCAGGGTGGATAACACCAGGAATATAAAGGGTAAAATTTTGTAAAAGTGGGTAAAAATCTCACTCTGTTGAGGAGTGCGTCTTGTTGAATATTTCCACAGTTCCCCTCGTAAAAAAGGAGGGATGGGTAGGTTAGGTGGATGGGTAAGCGGTTGGGTGGTTAGGAAGAAGGGTGGGCCGGTAGGTAGACACACAGATAGGTGGTAGTGGCGTGGGTAGGTGACTGAGTGAGCGGTGGGTGGGTAGTACTAGTAAGGTGCAGCCCGGGAGGTGGGGCGTGCCTCCGCGATTGCGTCTGTGACGAGAGACGCGCGCCTGGCGACGGAGCGCGCCCTCGGCGGGCAGACGTCAGCAGCGCAGCATCCAGCGTCGACCGCCGCCTGCCGTCCGGACGTCGGGTCGCGCAGCTTATGTAAGTGTCGCGCGGCCAAGGTCTCGCCACCTGTTGACGGCGCTGCCTGGCGGGAGGGCGTCGGGGCTGGGGCGGGGGCGGAGGCGGAGGCGGAGGCGGGGGCGGGGGCGGGGACGGAGGCGGGGGGCGGATGCGGGGGGCGGAGGCGGGGGCGGAGGCGGGCGGTGTGTACGTACGACGCAGTTGCACTGACCGTGCCGGTCACCGCTGGCATCATCCAAGCCACTACCACAGCCACGACCGTAATTATTGAAGAGCGCGGTCAAAAAGAACGACCTGGACAAAAGTTAACCACGGCAATGGTGTAATGGTTAGCGTATCGGACTGTTATACCCAAGCTGGCGGGTTCACGCGGGATCGACGCCGTGGATTTCTAAGGGCGAAAAAATCCTTCGTACGCCTCCCTTCGGAGAGGAAGTGAAGCCGGCTGTCCCATGTTAGTGGGTTTACTTGCATGTAAAAGATCCTCAAGCCTAAATGACGCCTCTGAGCTAAATTCAAATCAGTGACGTCATTACCCTGAAGAAGCCTGCGACATGAGAGGCGAAACGTCGGCCTATCTGCCAACGACGCGGCTCACCCGGACAGCCTAGAAGTAATGAACTCGAGCCGCGGAAGCCTACGTGTATAAACGTTATAATGTCAAAATACTAAATACCCCTTCAAGTGCCAAAAAGGATAAAATTACTTTGAAAGAAGTTATAAGGACAGAGGGCCTTCGGCAACGTTCTCGACAATAGAGGCACCTGAGCACGAATGCGCGAATCAACAAGCCTGGTAGGGCGCAAAAGCACTTCTTAAGCTCTCCCAGACAGCATGCTAGTACTATCTATGATAAACAGTTTCAGCCAACAAAATAGCCGCTACTTGGCCATATTATTTGCATCACTTAACTTGCTAATCAATTAACATTATTGATCATTGTCCTACCATGTACGAACGTTTTCCTGCCGTAAACATCGTCCTACCACAGGTATCATCATATCACAGACATCGTTCTACCATAGAGATCGAGCTACTATAGTCATCAATCTACTGTAGTCCTCGATTTACTGCAGACATCAACCTACCAAAAACATCGTCATTGTTATCATCGATGACGTTCTCTTCTCTACGCGCCGCCCACGCTCCCATCGTCATCATGATCCTCTCACAGTCATCGGCACCTTTTCCAACGACGCATTCACTCGCCTTCACAACGCCTTCACACGTCGCGAACATTGCGCGTGTGTACTTCCCCTCGCAAAAAAAGGGCGATGTGGGAGCCCCGGCCTCCCCGAGCAGCAGCTGACCGAGGCCAAAAAGAGAACACGCGCCCAAGCAGGTGGTACTGAGAGCAGCAGCGGCGCCTCTGGACAAAGGGGCGGAGGCTGCCTGAGCTCGGCCGCCGACGTCGCCGCACAAGTTCCATTCGGCAATGAAATGACGACGCACTTGCGGTTTTCCTTTTTGTCTTTTTTTTTCCATTCAAGGTGGATCGCAAAGCGGAGGTGCAAGAAATAGAATGACCCTAGTGCAGACTGATCACACAAAGGTACAATTTACGACTGTCAGAATTACGAGGAATGAGGACAAATTTATACGTAATTGACTGTCGTCTCGACAAGCTAATGAGGCAACAACGTCAAAACAGTCTAATAAACCATTGTTAGTTTCAGAACATAAATTTAAAAACGTTTGAAAAATGATTTTAAATTTTGAAGAAGAAAAAAGAAAAGAAAAGAAAAAAAGTGTGATTTTATTGAAGGGGATAAAATTAATTTGAATTAGCTTTTTTACTGAGCAGAGCATTATCACACGTCTTTGTAGTCCCTCGAGCGGCAGTTCTCGCTTTCAATCGCCCTGCTTCTTTTCCCTCCTCTGCGCCGCCGATGGCGCGCGACGGGCGCACTCGTGGTCGCCCCGGGATCTACTTGAGAGCCGCAAAGCCCTCCTCGCGGAAAGACCCCGGAACGGAGGCAACGGAGGCGGCGGCGGCGGCGGCGGCGGCGGCGAAGGCGAAGGCGAAGGCGAAGGCGAAGGCGAAGGCGAAGGCGAAGGCGAAGGCGAAGGCGACGACGGCGGCGGCGGCGGCGGCGGTGGTGGTGGTGGTGATGATGATGATGATGGTGGTGGTGGTGGTGGTGGTGGTGGTGGTGGTGGTGGTGGTGGTGATGGTGGTGGTGATAATGATGGCATAGGAGGTAGGGAAGGTGGCGACAGCGAGGGTCGAGGCAGGCGGTGGCGGCGGTGATGACGGCAACAGTGGCGGCGATGGTGATAGTGGTACTGGTAGGGGGTGACGGTGGTCACGATGGTAGCGGCTACGGCAGCGGTGGCGATGGCGATGGCGATGGCGATGGTGGTGGTGGTAATTGTGGTAGTGGCATTGGCGGTGGCGGTGGCGATGGCGTGGGGGGGGTAGGGTGTGGTGGTGGCGGGGGCGTGGGCTGGGCGGTGGAGGTGGTTGTGGCAGCGATGGTGTAAATGGAGAAGCTGTGCAGCTGTCAAGGAGACAGGAGGAGGCTTAGGAGAAAAGACCTATCGCTCTTAATGTGTTCTAGGATTTTCATGTAAGACTGCACGATTAATTGAAAGGATTGGTACCTCTTTTCAGAACGTTGGGTGTCTGAAGTACGTGCACCTGTTTAACACGCTGGCTATTAAATAAAACATTACATACTGTTTCCTCAGATTTATGAAAACTCTTTATAGTAAAGAACATTTTTAAGAGGGTGACTGAGTGATCGATTGTGTGACTGGGTGAGTGATTGTGTGATTGTGTATTATGTGATTGACTGAGTGATTGGATGAGTAATTGATTGATTGATGATTGGGAGCGTGTGAGCCCTCATTCTCCATTCTTCTGTGCTCGTAATTATTATGTATATAGAAGGAATCTGTGTGCAAAAATCGCAATAAACGTATGCATATCTACACTGTTCATGCTGGTTCATCTTAAATTCAGGGTGCTATATCTTTAACAGTGTTGACCGAGTTTTTACTTTCTGTTAATATTACTCAAACTTTTGCATCGTGCAGTTCCCAAATCATGTTTTAATGTAGATTTTCGAACTCCGTTTGTCTCCCGACTCTGAGCATTTTTTACAAGTATAAAGAAGAAATCTCCATATACTATTATTATGAAAGAAAATAGTTTAAAATACACTCATCTTTCTCATGTAATTCTAATGAATTCAGTATGTTGTATCTGTAACTCTTTACAAAATGTGTTACTATTTTTCATTCAAGTTAAAGCAGTGTTTTTTATCTTTTTATAGAACTTCTTTCTAAAGACATGGTTAGATTAAACCACGAAACGTCGTGCTGTACATTTATTAATGGAAAGTAAGATTTTTATGAACTGAGAATTTTTCTTTGTTGATTGTGATTGATCTGGACAACTTCTATTCTCCCAATTAGATCTTGATTCAGTTTCGATGTGTAGAGAAATAGGATAGTAATTTTTTATCAATAAAAATAATTTTTGTATTCTCCAATCACTATGGGAATAACTTAAACATTCGCCAAATATCAGTTTCCGAACTTATTGAACTACTACACTAATTTCACTACTGGTGAGTTCTTGCATCTTTCTTTAGAAGCGAGTATTCTTCTTCTTGGGATTGTAACCTAAAATTAAGAGAATTACACGCACAATACTTTAAATATAACCGTCCAAATGATAACTTTTGAGAAAATTCAGGTCCATTTGTATTAAAGGAAAGATATATATTTATATCCATAATTTAATACATAAATTAAAATGAAATTTCATTAACATATTTTGCTCTAAATGTTTTAACAAACTAGTCTTTTAACATTATCAAGTACAGGTTTTCTTTACAAGATGTTATTGTCAAATAATAAAAGTTGAAGACATTTGTTGCATTGTATAGGACTGATGTTCCTTAAAACAAGAGTGACTAATTTGCTTAGCAATACATTTTTACAAAACAGAAAAGAGACAGTTGTCTAGGCGTGGAGCGGCATAGATACTCTCGGAATGCAGTGAACATTCTGTGTTGCATTGAGTTTTAATTTATGTATTAATTTTTTGATTAAAACATTCAAGTACGTCTTTAACACAAAGGGATCTGTGTTTCTCCTAAATTATTTCATTATCTATTTCACTTCAAAATTACCATTTACCCTTGAATACACGGGCTGAATCTGGGAGGACCCCACTTTCTGTTTTAAATATTTCAGTTACACTAAATATTCCTTATTACTTCCTAAAAACGTTGGGTTTTTCATTTTTTTTTTTTTTTTTTTTTTTTTTGATTTGTGTGAACGATGTATTTCCGTGAGATTTATAATAAAAAAAACATTACTTCAGATTCTCAGAAAATATTATAAACAATCTGCTGCATAATATAACTTCAAATTCATTTAAAACTCGTACCCTCAACGTCAAGCTTTCATCGTAACATCGTCGTAACATAACATCAAACATCATTCACAACAGAGCTTTCAAGAGTTCATTCACGTCTTCAATAAACCTGTCTACCCCGCACGCATAAAACACTTACCCCGGCGATCTCCGGTGTTAACATTACTTTACAAAATTCTATTCTTGAAGAAAAGGCGGGCGCTGGGGCTCGTGGCAGCTATTTACATGGTAACTGAGTGCTAATGAGAGGGCGATGTTGCTGGTTGGGGGCGAGCCACCAAAGGGCGCCGAGGAGTGGGTGAGGGGAGGGAAGGGGAGGGGAGACTCGAGGACGGTGTTAACCACAGGGGGCGCGACGCACCCTCACGCAGGGAACCAGATTATCTGCCTAAAATAATAAGAACTGGGGAAGAGGGTGGCTATGCGGAAAGAAACACGGCACCCCTAATTGTGAACGATAAGGAAAGTTAAGAGCAACAGTTTTCCCCGAGAAAGGGGGATGGATGTAACGTTCACCTTACCATGCGGGGGATTTGCCGGGAAACGTATGGCCCTATTAGGAACGCAAAGTTTGAAATAATTAAGATTCTTTAACGCGAGTTTGTGCATCTTGTTATTTTCCTCTCGGGAGCACGGAGTGGTAGAGAGAAATCTGGCAAACGAGATGCAGCATTCGTACGCGCTCCCTGGGCCTGTAAGATGGGTGTTCACTTCGGTCTCTCATTTGTGGCTGTATCTCCTTACTTTAGAATCCTTTGGTTTACTTCCGGGAAACGCTCTTAACCTAAGTTGCTAAATGTATTAATTCCCCCAATGGCGCTTCTATTCTGCATTTCTCTGAATACAAATGATATATTAAGGCTGCGGCAACAGTTAAACAAAACTGTGTGAGTTCTGTACTGAACAGAAACGGTGGGTTTTTTTCCATCGTGATTTATGTCTCAAATTTAAACTAGACTTTTTAAAAACATTTTAAGCAGTTCAGTGAATATGAAATAATTTACTGAACGTTTATTTTTCCAAGAAATACTATAAATACCTAGGAGTACTTGAGTTATCTTCGAACTTTTAAGACGATGGTTCGCTTTCGGTCGAGATACAAGGATTTGTGACAAGTTGAAATGGAACATCCCAATTTTGCATATAGGAATTCAGACTAAAGCCCACGCAAAATTAAATCTCTAACAATTCTTATTCAGCTCATATTTGCTCTGCCAGGGAACTTTTTTTCTTTTACAACGGATAAATACATTTGAGGCCTTTGTGTACAACGCCCCTGGAGAAAGAATGTTAGAGATGAAATTGGCAAAGATCTTCGAATATCGAACAATGCAATTTATTTAGTGGTAGACAAAGAAAAACTTCAACTTCCTGTATATACGAGTAGTTTTTATAGTTCATTGTAGATGCATGTCGTGAGTGCATAACCGGATAATATTTTTTAAAACCGCAGAGAGCTGATTCAGTACCAGCAAGATACTAGTATTGTCGAATGGTAAATGAAGGCTTTGCTGTGCTTGCGACCCGTAAACGAATCCTTGGTAATTGTCCGCCTAAATAAGATCCCTTACACCCTAATAACATTTCATACCTCGCCCCGCCAGGGAACGACAAAATTAATGGATAAATATGACTGGGATCGTTTATTTGCTGATCCCTGGCGATGAATGAGGGAGTTTTTAAAGCGGGGACCCCGTAGACGTGGTGCCAAAAGGAACATTTTTCTAGTGTAGTCCCTATCGTGGGAAATGAACCAGTGTTCAGAGTTTGGATATCAGTCATCATTTTCGATCAATGACACAGTCGTAAGACCACCTCTCTCTCCCTCCCCCTCCCCCGCAGATTGTCGGTCACTGTGAAAGAGTTTTAATTAGTTTCTGAGATTGGAATAGGAGCGTGACCTCACCAGGGAATCAGCATTTTTGAGAATGCTCGAAAGGAGGTGCAATGTAAGCCAAACGGGAGAAAAAAATAGAACGTATGGCATATCTGCATAATGATGTACGCAGTATGTTCGATTTACTTAATTGTTATAAATAATTTGTCTTGGAAACTACATAATGAAAGTACATTTCATTAGACGTTCGTCGAGTACCAATAAGAAATTACGAAATAACCTCTCATTCAACACAACACACAATATAATGAAGGAAGAATATTTTTTAAGAGACAAATTTACCGATGCTTTTACCGGTGCATTATCTTTTGTAATTTACGTACAAAAAGTTATACTAAATATAAACACGTTTTACAAAACCGGAAATAAAATTTACTGATATTTCTTATTTTTAAAAGTATAGGAGGTCACAAGTTACACGAAACAAAATTCAAAGAAAATATTCAAAAAATTAGCAGTTTTCGGAAATATGACGCTTAATATGAAATCAGGCAAAATATACATTCCATGCACCATAAAATCATGTCTTAATGATTGGAAATTGTATCTATTAACCATTCCAAGGAAGCATTCTTTCTGACGGCAGAGAAAAAAATATGCAATACTACTGAAATCTGATTCCTGTTTATTACCTAAAACACCGCTCCTCTTCGCCCTTGAGCAAAACGGAAGGGTGCGTAGAGTGAAGGTCAGCGAGGTGAGGTTTCCTGTGCCGTAAGAGAGTCATGAATCAAGTTGCATAGATTCAAGTACATGCTGGACAGGGTGTACAGTGGTTCCACAGGGTTTCACCTCTATATTTGAAGACGCATTAAATCCATGAACGCACGTGTTTTTTGTTGTTGTTTTTCTAGAAATCTTCCAGAATATAATAGAGCGAACCTATTATGAATTGGGCCAATCGATTTGTCTTCTCGAGAGAAATCGAATGGACTATTGCAGTAGTTTTACCTTTGCATGAGCCAAAGTCACTCAAAACAAGTTTTAGTTTCTTTTTAAATGTTTTTTTTTAGAGAAAGCTTTTACAATCTTCTGGATGGATGGGACAGCAATAAAATCATGAGATTTCCAGCAGGAAACCGAGACGCGTCGAGTGACTCATTTGTCTTGAGTGGACAACGGACAATCTAAACGCGGGTGACTTACAGACACAGGCTACTCCATTACTAGGTACCTGAGATGGCGTTTAAGCTCAGCGTAGCGTTACAGCAATTGACAGCAATATCGATTATCAGCGCATGCGCAGTTCGAGTTTCGCATCACTTCTGAGCATCTGCTCATGCGCGGTAGATCCTGGGTAGATCGATGTTTCTGTCCATTGCTGTACGCTATCTCGTGCTTCACCTCCGTAAGGATTCCTCGATTCCTCGTGTGTGTGTGTGTGTAAGGAATATAGGAGGAAACCTAGCGCAGCCGGGCTCGCGCGGTGTGTGAGGCGACGCGACGCCGTGTCAGCGCTTCGCGCGCGTGTGTGCCCGCCTGCTGATAGGCTATCAAGTTGCACGCCAACACCGCGCTATCGCCCGTGAGCCGCTTCCACTTCGGAGCGAGTGTGAGAAAGTGCACGACCAGTGGCCGCCATTCGCCGGCCAACTTCTAGTGCAGGCGGGAGCGTGTATTTTCTGGACGACTTTCCTGGATGGATTCGGATTAGGATCAGAGTAAACTCCGTATAAAATATTTTATTTAAGAGACGTGCACATTTTATAGAAATGATTCTAATAAAGATTACGGATAACACACCAAATGTAGTTACAGTTATGTCACGAATCCTCTAAATGACTCTTTAGGAATGAAGCCGGACGGTTAACTACTCGGCTTCGCTATCTCTCTTCATCGTAGTTAACCTTCCGGCTGAGTTTTAAAAGTCTAATGGAGGACGAATTACATACAATGTGTTTTGTTATTTCTAGTTTATAGCTTATTAAAAATAACCTTTAATCACGTTCATGCGTTAAAAATTGTCATTACTCCCGATTTACTGAAGCAAGGGTTGATGGTACTAGATGCTTTGTTTGTGATCAAACAGTTGAATACTTTTTCTTCTCATGCAAGCTGATCGAGAAAAAAATGTCCAGGAATTTAGAAGTATCAACAGATATTTTCGTGCCAGATGATACTGTGGAGGAAGCACAAGCTGCAAGCTCTATTTTGATGCCTTCTATACTTAAGAGAAAGCTTATGATTTATTTTGTAATTGACGAACGAAAAGGAATGTTCGAAGCATTATCGAAGACATTATGCTAGCATATTGTAATGAATGATTGTAACTGTAATGAATGATTGTAACTGTAATGAATGATTCTAACTGTAATGAATGATTGTAACTGTAATGAATGATTGTAACTGTAATGAATGATTGTAACTGTAATGAATGATTGTAACTGTAATGAATGATTGTAACTGTAATGAATGATTGTAACTGTAATGAATGATTGTAACTGTAATGAATGATTGTAACTGTAATGAATGATTGTAACTGTAATGAATGATTGTAACTGTAATGAATGATTGTAACTGTAATGAATGATTGTAACTGTAATGAATAATTGTAATTGTAATCATACTCTATAGGAGCTTTGATCATGACACATTCAACTGGGAAGTATCCACTAATGTGAATACTTAGGCACGTGGGTTCTTGAGACATGAGGTCACCCGCTAGCAAGCCCGCAGCTTCAAGAGTAAGCTCTTAAGGTGACGGACGACATGTCCGAGCACAGAGAGGCGGTTCGACGCCTTGTGGCCACGTCATGTTTGGGGAAGGGAGGCCACGTGCCACCCAAGTGGAAGCGTATCATGAACAAAGCCCTGAGTACTATAAAATACGCCGACGGGCCCCGCCCGGGGGGACTCTCCGAGCTACCGTTTACTTGGACGGAGGTCTCCACGTAACTTAGATGTAACTTTGATTCCTGTATAAATTCATTTCTTTGTAAGTAAAGGACTCTTGTTTCGACATTTGCTAAAACATATTCTGTCTTTCATTTTCACTTGTGCTGATCCACTATCCTGCAGTCTTCTGAAGGGACTTAGCTCCCAAGGACCCATAAATTCGAAATAATTTGTGATACGCGTTTGCTGCTTTAACTGCGACGCCCTGCCTGCCTATATCATTGTGGGTGCAAGCGGGGCCTAGCAAGCAAGCAGCAACACTTACCAAAGTATTAC
Organism: Gryllus longicercus; assembly: GCA_038098605.1. Lineage (NCBI taxonomy): Eukaryota > Metazoa > Arthropoda > Insecta > Orthoptera > Gryllidae > Gryllus > Gryllus longicercus. The sequence goes on from JAZDUA010000140.1 coordinate 1,316,263, forward strand.
AATATTACTTTCAATATATCTGTACCAAAATAATTGTAAAAATAAATTTTGTTTACATTTATTCCCAAAAATTGGATAATAATAATAAATAAATTTTGTGTCAACGTCATATTTATCCCAAGATTTATGATCACTGAACAAATCAAAAACCTGAAAGTTCGCTAAAATATTGTAATGGACTCCCGAAAGTTTTGATGACTGTTGCTATGGACGCGTTCTTAAAGCGTTGTTTAGATGGTTGGTTGCTACGGGGCTAAGTGCGCGTTAACCAACGTAAATAACAAAAAAAATTTAGTTGCATCTTTCATTAGTAATCGTAATGCGTCTTCAATAGTTTTCTCAATAGTTTCCACATTTCTCTTTCATGACTGGAAAACTTGATATTGCCAAGTATAATAATTTTCGTTTCTAATGTAACTACAAAAGTAATTATTTTACTAGTTCGGCCTGTTCTGTTCTTCTCACGTCTTTCTCCTTTCATCCATGCTTCCATCGCGTGTAGGAACAGCGATCCTTTTCCTTATGTCACGCAGTTTGCCACTGTCACTCTGTAGTTCATTTATAAGATACTTTTAGATTTGTTTTTTCTGGTGTCTGTAAATTTGACCTTAAGTTACCCTCTTGAAGACAGAAAAAAAAGTATTTTCATTCAGTAGATTTCCATTGAAGCGTCAGATTTCTTCAAAACGCATTTAATGTAATGTATTAAAACACGTTTTGAAGAAATCTGAAAGAAGGAGAGTGTAGAAAATATTAAAATCTACAAGATTTCATATCGAACTCAATTGTTTCCACCAGTGGACCATACGCGTTTTGATAAAAGAGGACCTACATTCGATTCCTTCATGGGACGTGGCCAGAAACGCAAAATGAAGATTCCACCCGACCCCTTCGACTCATTCCGCGGCCCGTTTGGTAAGGAGCTGCTCCGCCATTCGCCCGATATTAATCGAAGAAACCACGAAAAAGCGCCCATAAGAGCTGAGAGCCGCTAGAAATATCCTTCTGCCATCAGTTGCATTCGACCTTTAGGCAAGTATCGAAAACTCGAGGCGGTCGGGATTCGAACACTAGAACACCTCCCTAGAACTACAGAAGAGACCCGCACAGTCACTACAGGGTAATGAAATTTTGAAATGGGTAAAAGCTTAAATTTCCTATTAAAGAATTTGAATTGCGTTCTACTATTCATTAGAATAAATTATGAATACGGTTATTGAATTCGTCCTACCATATTGACTCGTAACCTATAGTTCCTTAACAAAAGTGCATTTGCAGTTTCCTTTGTGAATGAACCTTCGACTCCTCCCCTCCCCCCCCCCCCGCAGGCCCCGCGCTGGGCGGGCTTGAGCAACGTCCGTCCGTCCGTCCGTCCGTCCGCACGGGGCCCGCGTGCTCTGGCATACGCGCGCTGTCGCCGAGGGCACGCACGCGGGCGCGTGGCCGCCACGGCAGCGCACGTGCTCCGCTGGGAGCGGGGCGGGGCGGGGGAGGCGGAACACGTGGGAGGCAGCCACCGAAGCTGTCGCAACGCTGCTTTCCGACGGCAGAGCAGCAGCAGCATCGGGCAGAGGCAAAGGAATTGGGTGTGGTGGAGGCGGAGGCAGAGTTAAAGGAGGTGGGTGTGGTGGAGGCGGAGGCGAAGGTGATGGGTGTGGTGAAGGTGGAGGCGGAGGCCAAGGAGGTGAATATGATGGAGGCGGAGGGGAAGGTGGTATGGTGAAGGGGAGGCAGCCGGAGGCAGGCAAGGTGGGTATGGTGGAGGTGGAGCCGGAGGCCAAAGAGGTGAGAGTGATGGAGGCGGAGGCCAATGAGGATAGTGTGTTGGAGGCGGAGGCAGTTGGAAAGGTGATGAGTATGGTGGAGGTGGAGTTGGAGGTGGATGTGAAGGTGAAGCTGCTAGTGGAGATAGAGCCAGAGGCAAAGGAGGCGGTTGTAGTGGAGGTGGCGGTGATTCGAATGCAGTGGTAGCTTAGGGGGGTCGGGGACGGAAATGTACACGCTGGCGCCGTTGCAGTCCTGGGCCACGAGTGGCAGGGACAGACGACAGGCGCAGGGGGCGCACAAATGCGGCGGACATAGGTAGTGGGGACAAGGAGAGGTGCTGGAGGCCGAGATTTATGGGTGTTAACATACAGCACTGGTAGCGCTAAAGCAGGTTAGGGAGAGAGGATATTAAAACAATTGGGCAAAGACAAACCCAGTTTTTGTGTCTTCCTTTTTGTTTTTGATTTGTAATACTTTAGATAAAATCCCAGAACTGTACATGGTTGTTTTATTTTACGTGGGTACAGGGGAAAACGGATAATGATATGAGATTCAAATTAGGTAACCGGAGAAATTTCTTTCCCATATTCAAGCGTAAAAATAAAAATCATTCCAATAATTGGAGACCAGGATGTAGTTTTGTCAAAACTGTCATACGTTCAAGAACGTGTTATTACATTTTATCCGTTTCCGATTATTTTGTTTTATGTTCATATCATCATACAATCTTAATAATTTATGAAGGCGTTCTGATGATCTAGAAAGCATGGCACGCCTCCAAAAATAGTTTGAAAAAAAAAAAATGAAAAAAAGTAACCACTATTGTGCATACAATAATTTGGATCCAATTTAATTTACTGTCTAGTTGAGACTGATTTATTGGCACGATGGCTTGTGGTTTCTCAAGCGCAGTGCAAACAATAGCGAAACACACTTATTCATTCGTTTCTTGTGTCATCTAGCCTTGAACCGCGATCATGGTTGCATGCTGATTTGATGTACACGCTTGTCACGGGTGTTTGACAGGTATGCTTCCACAAACGCGGCGACGAGTATGTTTATTGCAGAATGTCATTAGTGCTTGTGTCAGAAGTTTCAAGTGGAGATATTGCATTACGTTCCATGTCGGTTGCATATATATTAATTGATGACCAATTATTATTTTTATTATATATTATTTCTATTTTGTTTTGTTTTTTTGCTATTACTGTTGACCACACTCATTAGATTAAACATATCTAACGAAATATCTCGGAGATCTGACGGGATGTCCATCCGTACGAGTCTTTCTTGATGCCCGGCATATACCTGTTAGAATATGTACATTTTCATTCTTAATTAGAAATGTATTGTTGTCATGATAACATGTTTATTAGAATCGTTTTAATCCTTAACCTGTAATCAATGTTATAATTGAATTTCAAAAACTCCTGACTTATTAAACGATACCGGAGGTTGTATATCAATTTTGCCGTCCGCCTTCCTCCCAAAAAATAATATTTAATATGATGTCTGTTCTATTGGCAATATATAATTAAACATTACAGTGTTAGGCCTGGAAAAAAGTGCTCTAAAATTAAATCAGAATTACCAGAACACCTTAGGAAATACCTGTGTGGAGACACAATACAACTGACAATACTGTTGGCAAAATTTTTAGAAAATAAAGGTCTATCTTCTGACGGAAAATATTCTTGGCAAAAGGAATATAAAAATAATCTTAATAGTTTCATTTTTTATTTAGTTTTATTTTTAATATTATATATTAATTATTCATTTCTAAGACCTTCACCTGACACTTACTTGCAGTTCTGTCAGTCTTTCGGAATCATGAAGGGTGGGTTATTGAGAGATGGGGTCAAGCCCGGCATCACGTCTTAAAGAACAATATAGGGAACGGGTTGGGAAGGAATGATCGCGTCCGCTACGTGGCCCATTGTTGAAGACTTGAATTCACCGGAGGAAATCTTAAAAATTACCAATGAGAATTATCCAGACAGTGGCAAGCATCGACCAAATTACTTTCCATATAGCAATGTCAACAATCAGTGTTGCCACCCTCGTGAAAGAAAATGTGGTGTCGTGGAGCGGAAATTGCCTGTGGGTACAGGGGTTTAATCAACGCCACCTATAAAGATTATTTAGGAGGAGTTGGTTAAATTACCAATCTACCCACTAAGATCGCAGTGCCAAAACACGTTTTGGACGATTCTTAGAATCTTCTGGTCGGATTCGAAATCAAATTATCAGTTCCCACTAGGAGGAGACCGACACGCGTCGAATGACACATGTACTACATTTCCACTGGTGCACAGGAAGTGGTCTAACCGTGAGTGACGGATCCGTATACGCACACACTCCCAACTACTCAAACATAGAATAGAAATATAATACCCTACATTTTGGAAGTTTTTACATTTGGGTTTTTACATTTTGGTACAAGTTACTCCATATAAATCCTATCCCTACTTATAATATAAAATTATTTACTTATGTTGCATTTGTTGAAGATCTTAATAAATTGAGGAAACGTGCACATTTACAAATTGTTTGCACGGGAAGTGAGTTGCAGGAGTCTTATTTTTGGTAATAAATAAAGTTCCACCAGAGACTATTGGGATCTGTGTTTGTCTCGTCGCTCATGTTATTTACATTCATTCCTCCTCCTCCTCTTTTCCGTTGTATTTAAACATGCCGACGAACATTCCCATGTGTGACTGCTGGCGCGTTTAAAGCCTGCTCTGGCAACAGCACTGCGCTGCTCGTAGAGCGAGGGGACTTTCGCAAGCGCGGCCGGCGGAGCGGTGGGCTGCGGGGGCGGGGCGAGGCCGCGGGGGCGTCAGGCCGGCGCCATGACGAGCGCTGACAAGTGAGGAGAATATGTCGTGGAGGTCACGAGCCCCGTACAAAGCTAATTACATCATCAGTAGCGCCCGCGCGGCAGGGCGCCTGCGCCTTCGCGCAAGGACCAACTTCCTGGCGGTGCCAGTGGCGGCAGCGGCAATGGCAGCCGCGGGGGCGGCGGGGGCGGCGGGGCGGTGGGGGCAGCGGGGGCGGTGGGAGCGGGGGTGGGAGCGGGTGCGGGAGCGGGGGTGGGTGCGGGGGCGGGGGCGGGAGCGGGAGCGGCGGCAGGGGCGGCGAGAGCGGGGGTGGGAGCTGGGACGGGAACGGGTGTGGGAGTGGAGGTGGGTGCGGGGGCGGGAGCGGGAGCGGCGGCGGGAGCGGGAGCGGCGGCGGGGGCGGGGGCTGTGGCGGCAGTGTGTGCGGCAGCAGTGTCGGCGTCGGCAGTGACAGCGGCAGTGACGGCGGCAGTGACGGCGGCAGTGAAGGCGGCACAGGCGGGGGCGGCAGTGTCGGCGACAGCAGTGGCGGGGATAGGGGCGGCGGCGGCGGCGGCGGCGGTGGCAGCAGAGGCGTCGGGGAGCGGCGGCGGAGAACGTCGACGGCATGGGCATGGGCGACGGCATGGGTGGGAGCGGCGATGGGGGCGGATCCGATACTGTGACGACCGAGGTGGCGGCCGTGGCAGTGGTTGCGGCGCCAAAGGATGGTGGACAGGGGAGGCGGAGCGGCGTGGCGAAGGCGGCGGGTACGCTGCAGCTTTACAGGTCTTGTGCTGTATAAGACAAAATTTTTTTTTTCGAATGTTAACATCAATTTGTCATCAATTCACTCCTTCCTCTCGTTCCTTTTCGTTGCCGATATGGAAGCTCCACCCTCATCCACACCTATGTCAGTTTCACTTGAATGGAAAATTATTACAAATATTTTCCTTTCAAGTAAAACCGATATAGATGACAATTTTCATCATTAAGTTTTCAATGATATAACAGATTTCCGGGTGAATATCTTCTTGAATGAATGTACATGATCTTTCAATACAACGATCATAACATTTATTTGAATAAAGAATTATAACAATGCTCTAGTATTTGACAAAGTCGAGAATTACATCATCGAATCATTGTACGATTTGAGCAAGTGGAAATGAAATTTAAATGAAATTTAAATACAATGAAAATATAAGGGGATCATTTTAAAATAAAAGAATGGCACGGTGGATGGGAGGGACGCGCCACGCAACAACACACTAGCAAAACTGCCCTGATCGATTGACTTACTGATTAGTGAATCCAGGCGCGTGTTCTACTTTGGTCATTAGTCCTGTAACTGAAGTGCATGTTCTTTTTCGCGGGAGATGGCGGTGATCTTCCACCAATGAATGGCGAGATCCGACCTACAGTTGGTTTGGGGGGTTTTCCTCAACCAGGTATCTCCTTTTAGCGGTGCACCACACCAGTCGGGACAAGCTCCAAGCTTCCGACTGATCTCACACCATGTGTGTTAATGTAGTCGAAGAAATTGTGTGTGTAAGTGACGATGGGAGGAAGAGGACAAGTGACGATGGACAAAGAGGAAGGAAATATCGCGTGCGGTGCTTGACCCATTTGTACTGCTGCGTCATTAGCCTGCTCTTGATAGGAGAAAACCCAGAAAGCGACCGATCAGAACAGCCACCCGCTAGAATTCTGCTCCAGACAGCGACTGGACTCGACCTAGCTATTCAGCTAGAGTCGAAAATGCTGTCACCGTCGGATCTCGAACCCAAAGACCTCTCGGTCAGACGCACTGCAGTGAATATCAATTGACGCCCTGAGTCACCTCACTCGGTAGCCCTGCTGCATTCGAACTCGCGACCCTTCGATCCGATAATTCTTCGATGTGCGCGTCTTAGCGATCGCGACTACGCAGGTGTGGTGTGCGCGGAAGTCGTATGCTTGCACCTGAGCGGGTGGGGGGGGGAGGCTGCGAAGGAGCTTTGGGGCGCGGGCGCCGCTGCAGCAGCGGCAACAGCGCGACGCGAGTGCGCGTCTCGCGACGGCCTCCGCACGGAACAATTAAATGACCTTAATTCGCGGCCTATCCGCCCGGCGCGGCGCAGTGGTGGCGGTGGCGGTGGCGGTGGCGGTGGCGGTGGCGGTGGCGGTAACGGTGACGGTGACGGCACGCGGACGCCCCGCGAGGTGGTCCCCGTGAGAACGGGGACGCCTGGCAAGATACGACGAGCAGCTGAAGTTCAGTATTAATTTATTATTATTATTATTATTATTATTATTATTATTATTATTATTATTATTATTATTATTATTATTGTTGTTGTTGTTGTTAACAGTTTTAAACTGTTCGGTCCAGTGGATTTACATAAGCGTGTAACACACGCAGCCATTAAAAAAAAAGTATGTTTAAAAGGTAGGACACCAGTCTTCAGGCTCTTCTTGTGCCTTCAGAGATAGGGTTTATGCTTGTATTTGTAAGTTCTATTTAATGTTTATTGAGCTGGAGCAAAAAGTGAGTTTTAGAAACTTATTATTGTACTGTTAGGATACTGTGGGAATTTATTTTTAACTTTTGATTTAGAAATGTTGTGCCAATGACAGAAGTGCTTCGTTTGAGCATTCATGTAATATTTGATTTTTCATTTACGCTTTATGGCGTTCGTTTACCGAGTGCTAAATAATCAAAAAATGTATTCCGAACGGATAGTTATTTATCGTTTAAGTGGATAAAAGAGACGATTAGTACTGGTACAAAAATTAATAGAATATGCTCTTAAGTATCCCATTTTTCAGAATAGATACTGTGTTAACAAGTAAATGTTTCGGAAGGCATGAAATTGATACCAAATCGTGTAGAACTCTGAGATTTGTTTTGAATTGTTCCGGGGGAAATATCTTAAATTTGTGGTTGAACTGACGTGTTATAACCTAGAAGGGCTTGCTCGAATTCATGCGTTGTTCTCTACAGTGCATAGGGGGTCTTTGGCACGGACGACGAGCGAGGAGTTAGCCGTGAGAACGAGGTCGCCTGACACATGTGATGTGCACCGCCAGAGATGTGCAAGTGATGAGAAAATTCAATGAGCGCGCTCGACCTAAAACAAGAGAGAGACAATTGCATTGCTGAGCCCCCTTTTCCAATTCCTTTCACATATGACACATTTTACAAGAAATAAAACATTCAAAGAGATTCAATGTATAACCTTAGAATACAATGAATTAATTCAACCATTGTTTTTATGTTGAACCATAGACTTGGTTGCCAGATGGTTTGGAGAGCCTCTTCGCCAAATAATGTGTTCTCCAAATTATTAGCTTAAAAAGGGTAAAATAAAGAGTTGAATATATTTACGGAAATAAAATGTTTTATTAAGAGCTCCTTTAAATATTTTCAGGGGGTCACAATCCCCTCCATACTCACGGGAATGAAAAAATTAGCGACTTATAACGTCCCTTAAAAATGGTGATCAAGATATCGAAACCCATGGTCAGTTTTCAATATCTAAATTTTTACTAAAGATATAAGTATCTTAAGACATTTTATTAGAATACGAATGTTGCACATCTCTGTATCCCTTTTGTTAAAATTCCAACAAATTATATGCTGATTAGAGATGATACTTTGTCCTGAGAAAGGTGAGAGACCGGTGTTGATAGTAGTAAACAGGACGCAATAGAATAACAAAACACTTGTGATTTAATGAATATTAATATGAAACCGATCTCGGTTTTGTCAAATTTGACTTTAAAAAATTATTGTGGATAAATATGATTTATAAGAAGATACACTTTCTTTCGCGAACTAAATCGGATCTTTTTATAAGCTTCTGTAGAACAAAGTGGAACCACAATATCACATATTATGTAAAGAATTACGAGGGTTTTCAAATATAAATCAGGTTTTCAAGTAAAATAAAAGACCGGTTTCAACTTAAAAAACAACAAGCGATATGAATCAAAGGCTTACTGCCCCGACTATTGTAACGTCTTTCTTCTCTTTTGGCCTCTCTTACCCTGAGAAGGCCAGAACAAAATATTGTGGTAAATTTCAATGTAGAATTTGGTTAACTTAAAACTACGGCCATGAAAATTTTCAGAAGCGGCAGAAACGTCATAGTGTCAAGATAAGAGAAGTTAAAAAAGGCAAACGGAGCATTGGTAGTGGTTGTGGATAATGGGCTAGCTTAAGCCAAGGATAGTAGCTACGAAGTCTCTACAAGATGAGAATCGAATCAACCGAAAAATTGGCAGCGAAACAACAAAATTTGGTAAACTAAATCTGTAAATAATCCATTTATTTACAGGTGACTAAATTAAACGTGCTTTTTGCTCAACTTAAAACATAAATGTATAAAGACTCACCTATTAAAGCATATCTATGTGAAAACAAATTTGTATTCCTATTTAGTAATTGTTTGTCTCGTAAAGGGCACATTGTTTTGGTGCCGTTACATCCCGGGATTCCCAGTCTGTCACCCAACCAGGAAGCCGCGATGTCTTGAATTCGCTCACCTTCGTGACTTCACGTAGTTAACAAATTCGACTAGTGACGCCGGTTTCGCGGTCGTGGCTTTCAGTAGAACCATCCCAGCATTCACCAAGATGTCAGAGGGGAAACCACGAAAACCCCTGTGAGGGAGGCCGGCATGTTGATCCCGGGCCTCCCAAATGCGAAGTCAGCGCGCCACTTCGTTCAGTAGTGCAACCACTACACACAGTCAAAGAGTGCGCCGCGGGTAAAATGTCTGCAGCCCACGGAAGTACAGAGGTTTGCATTGGCGCTGGTTCATAGCGACGATACCAGGTGATGATGCGAGACCGCGAAGCTTCACACTCGGCTAAGGTGACGCACTCGGCCCTGGAAACCGAGAGGCCACTGCCAGAGCTGCAGCGGGGGAGGATGGAGAGGAGAGAAAGGGGGAGGGGAAAGGGGAAGGGGAAGGAGATGAGCGACGGCGCAGGGCGACGGCCGCACGGCGTCGCCATGACGTCACACGCATGCGTCTTCCCCCCTCCCCGCCGCCACCACGCCCCCCCCCCCCCAACGCCTCAGCTAAGCCGCCGCTCGCCACCTTGAAAAGAGCCGAATAAATATTTTGAAACGAAATTACAGCAGGTTAACACAGTAAACAGGTGTAGATTATTCGCATTCAGGGGGTTTTCAGCGGTAACATACAACGTGGTTTTAGCCGAGATTTCTAGACTTTCCTGTCATAATACGTAGCTCATAATGTCCTCGCCAAGGTGCGGAGCTAAACCGAGTGGGCCAAGAGATATATGCGCCATTAAAACGTTTCGGTACTAAGTTGAAGAATAAACTTGTCAAGCGCGTAACAGGGAGTGGATGAGAACGTAAACGACCTGCTTGGAAACGCGGGAAAAGAATATGTCGCTGTAAATAATCGCCAATGATGCCGTGGGACAAGCAACAAGAAATATGGTGGACGCCACACGCGTAACACGTGCGCTAAAATGTTCATCACACGTAGAGATAGTAATGCACTGTACAATTCCTCCTCTTCGTAGACGGGCAGAGTCATGGCCTTGGACCTTCAGCGAAGAGATGCGGGCGTTTACACTTGGGTTGAAGTCATGCTCCGAAGAATTGTGTCGTGTTTTCAACGAGTATCATGTCTCACGATTATAGGGTTATCATATTATTTTCTCAGAAACTTTCTTAAGCCTAGTAGTAAAAATTAAAATATACCTCCGTAGAGAAACATCACAACAGTAATGATAAATGTTCTAAGTAATGTCAAAAATGGTTATCGTTGAAATATTTCTGCATCTTTTTAAATCTTGTAATCCACCTTCATACTTATTTAATTTTAAATGTGACTTAACTTGTTTACATGCATTCAATATACAATAAAATAGTTCATTTGCTTGGAGGATTTTGATACAAGTAATAATTTACAACCAGAGAACTTAAATTGGTGAACTAAGTTTAGCAACTTCGCAATTGCAAAAAGAATTGTAATAAGAAAAATAAGAATTGAAAAAAAAATGATTTGTCTAAACTCCGAGTGCTTTCATATCCGTTTTATTAGATTATTTCCTCATTAATGGGGAACCGGTGATTTAGAGTTTTACCTACTATGATTTCACGATTTAGATACTTGAACCAGACAAAAAGTTTCGCCCAATTCGGAGACCTTAAACTTTCCCCACATTGAACCACACCCATGGGTTCGTCGAACCCATGCTCTCCTCAGCCCGTCTCTAGCCTCTCTCTCAGCTGGTAGCCTTCCCGCTAAGCGTGACGCGTGTTCGCAGGACGCGAGCCGGGGCGCGCGTGTGCTGATGGTTCCGCGAAGGCGGGAGACGCATGTGTCGCTAAGCGAAGGGGCAATCCTAACTCGAGGGGCCTGGCGGAGGATGATGACGCGGAGGATTCGATGGCGGTGAAGTGTACAATGCACAAGTCCGAATTGAAACAAAAAAATAATAAAATAAAATTAAAAATTAGAAATTTTTTTTTAAAAAAGGGAAAAAAAAATTCTTCGACCATTCCACTCATGGAATTAAAACCAATGGTGTTTAACTATACATGCAAAATACCCCAATCAGAACTGTATCTCAAAAAATGTATCGCTTTTCTCTCCGATTTTTCTACCGCTTTTCCCTACAGGCCAATCATAAACTATGACCCATCTAACTTAGGAGGCAGTAGTACATTGATTGCTGTGCCGATGTCCAATAAACGGCGTATGTAGTATACCATAAGCTCTTTGATTTAACATAGCTTGCAGTTCTTTTCAATATTTGGCGCATTTTTTAGAACTCAGTTGGACGTAATTTCATTAGTGGAATAGTCTGAAATACCACTCGCGCTTAGAAAATTGTCAGATAAATACCCATCATTGAATCGCGAGTTGCAGATATCGATAATAAATAAAGGCGGTGTTTTGGGGCAAATACTTGCAACATACATTTTGAGATTGTCCTTGATGAAAAGGAGAAAATAGTTCTTTATATATTCCACGTTATTTCAAGGACAGACAACAAATGGCGATGATAATTTACTCGTTTGTACTGGCTCGTGCCTCTCATGACGTGTGAAACCGTGGTGGTATCACATTCTAATTCCCTGCGAACGTAAAATGTAGTATACCGTTAATTACATACAAGTGACTCCTATTATTTTCCTCCTAAAGTTTTGTAAACCTGGTGATCCTAGGATCGAATCTCAACGTTGGCAGGTGCCCGTTTTCATACGAGCTAAGTAGCTTGTCCAAAGCCTACTGGGGGCCTGCATGAGAATTGCTTGAGCAGATCCTTCGCAACACATGCCGTGCACGACCTTCCCATCGCCATTATCTTAACGCACCATTCTCTACATTAAACCTTGATTTCAATTCACTTAGTTGGTGGGAGCTTGATAAAAAAAACCTTTGCGATCATCTTCCTTGGAGTTTGTTTAATAATACCATAAGCTTCATGATTACATACAAGTGCATGACATGCTTATTTGTTCTTAGCAGACTTAAATATTTACAACAAACATGAAGTAAAGTTATGGTTTTTAAGAAATGCATAATTGAATGAGCTGTAAAAAGAAATTAATGAACTATAACAAGTAAAAATTCAATAAAGTTTTGGTACCGACCGCCAATGTTATAAAGACCCCATAATTCCTGGTCTTTACAAAATAATGGACAAAAATTTAAAACGGCAGCACAAACAATGAAATACATTTTTTTTCAAAAGAAAGAAATTCTCTTAATAGCCCTAGGCTACATGTTCAAAATTAAGATAAACCAAATAGCATATTATCTATTAGTACATTTTGTGAAGACATGCTGTTCATGTAACACACAAAGCTGATCTTCAAACACGTGGCGAGAAACATCGAATCGAATCGTATTTTTCAAAATGAACATGTTGTGCCACAGAGCTACACCTACAGACCCGCCTTTTCCACACGGAAGGATGAATGAATGAAGTGCAAAAGTTTCGAAACAAACAGAATTTTGCGGCTTTGAGGCCACCGCGCGGCGCGGCGCGGCGCGGCGCGGCGCGGGGGCGTGCTGACTCACGGTGCCCGTGGGCCGACGGCGCGGCGTCTCATTGGAAACAATTGCGGACGCGCTGTTTGGATCGGAGGAGGCAGCCGCGGGGGGCGCTGCCTTCGCTGGAGGCGGTGGTAGAGGGCGACCGGGTCAAGGATTGTTGCTTTATTTAGTTCCTCAGAAACGGCGAAAATTATTACCTTAATTAGGCTCAAAAAGACGCGAAAGCGGCCAACTAAGTAGTTGAAAACAATGAATTTCTAAAAACGTGCGTCTTGTACGTGAGCTAAAAATTTTGCGTCTTGTACGTGAGCTTTGAAATATTAATCCACTTATTCAGTTATAGAACAATATACAAATTAATTTCATTACACGTGAATATGTTAATATAATGTTAACATTGAATCACTTATATTGAAGTAGGCTGCGTATTATTTTAATAGACTACTTGGTTAAAAAGGTCGGAGACAAAAATTGTGGACAGGCTTGATTCGGTTCAAGCCGATTAGTTGGCTTGTTCATCTCCTTTACACGATTAAAGAAAATGTGACAAGATGTTCTGACTTGTGGAGAATACGAAAGGCGACTAATAAGAAATTCTCCACATCTACAACTCAAAAATATTACGGAAGATTAATCCAAAATCGTGGATCCGGAACACGATATGGCTGGGAACGAATGGACGCGTTATCACTTACAAGTTATCTTGTTGTCATTGAAGCTGGAAATGACAACAATACTTAAAAAAAAGTTCCGGTATATCTGCTAAATTTAAAATTTCGTCACCACATGCATCATCACCTTGTGTGGGTTCCAGCATTTAGTGAACTGTTGTGAGCCATCTTGCTCATACATCCTTGGATACAAGGAAATAGAATGACGCAGAACTGTTCCATGAATATCACATTGACCCGAACTGTACAAGGCACTCTTACATTGTAAGAGACATATTATAAGAGACACTAAATATATTGTAAGAGATATTACAATTAAATGCACAATTGAAAACAAACTAACAACAAACGTTGTTTTTAGTACATATTAGAACTCGTGTTCTAAATTACCAATGTCGACAAATCTCAAAAAAAAAAAAAAAAAAAAAAAAATCGTGCTATACTAAGATGGTTAATTTTTATCATTATCCATCTCAAAATTGTCGATGGAACTATAAGTTTTCAAGGGAATAATTAGTGCTATGTTCAGGCTTTTACGATGTTACTTCGACAATAATGTCCACGCTATTGTTTTGAAACACTTTGAAATATGTTTTTCATGTAATACACGAATTCATTGTGTGTTCTCTTTTAGTCAAATACCAAGAGATTGTCCCATACTCACAATTACTACTTCCAATACACGTACAGGAGATTCTCACCTGGAACACAAAAGTACCAAACATTTTTTAAAGAAAATCTCAATTGAAAATTAACACAGGCAACAATGCATTAGACAAAGCTATTCAAAATAAATATAAAGAACAAACGATTCAAAAAATGTAAAAGTAATCTTAGGCTAGCAAAAGCATTTGTAACTATTCATCACGCAAATCCGCTCGCCCCACAAGCACGTAAAATTCTTAACGGAATCCCCTGCCGAAATGCCCGGATTGTTTTTCGCTCCGACCGTCTTGGGTCGTGGGCGTCTTCTCGGGGGACGGGGGGGGGGGGAAGGCGTCGCCACGCCGCAGTGCCTCCCGCCATCGCCCGGTGCCGCCCACGCCGCCCTCGCTAGCCCTGAAGATGCTCACTGAGACGTGTAGAAAAATGTCGGCACCCGGAGAGCCATCGACCCGAATATCCTGTCTGCTTGGGCCGCCGCCGCCGCCGCCTTCCCCGGCACCCGACGCGGCCAGACACCGCACCGCGCCGAGCTGCCGTGTCAAAGCCTTGGCTGGCGTAAGGACGCGCGTACCTGTGCAGCCGGTGGGAAATATGCTGATCTATTCGCCGTTGCAACGAGACGTAAAATTGCGAGAGTCGTTCCGTCGACAACAAGGGGCGGATCCAGACGATCATTTTGGAGCGAGGGGTCTTCATAGAGTTTTGCTAAATAATAAAGATATTTTTTATATTATATATTATTTTTGTACTGTGATACTATAAATATGATACTATATAATATTATTTATTAAATAATTACATAATTATAACATAAATAAGTATTTAAAGCAGTTTTGCCAACTGAAGGAAACAAATGAAAATTCTAGGCCTTTTTTCGAGGGAGGGAGGGAGGGGGGCATCGCCAGCATGGCCACGCCCCCACCCCTCTGGGTCCACCACAGATGACGACGCCATCACTCGACAAGCAGAAAGACGCCACAACTCCACCACCGGCCATCCAGAATAAGAGATATTTCTGTTCAGTTAAGAAACAATAATGGCGCCTGTTCTCAAAGACATTTGACTTTTGTCGACGCTGTTAAGCTTCATTGATACTTCTATGATTCTTCACATACGATAATATTTTGTACACACAGATGATCCTTCGCATATGATAAGCTTTGTTGTAACATAAATTCTCGGCTATCCCGGATAGCCGAGAATTTATGGATTCGAGCCGAGGAAGCTTACTTATACATTTGTTGTAACATGCTTCAATGGATTGAATAGTTTTTTCTTATGGAATAAATAATAAAAATCTTTTAAAATAAATCAGGTTTAATTCTCTCTCACCCAAATATACCATGAGTTACAATTGTATACTTGGTTCGAGTCTGTTACATTTATTTGATACACAAAACATAGAGCATTTGTTTATTAGATCATCAATATCCCTTGGTTCAGAAGGACGGGAAGAAACTTAGAAATTGCCGATAGAATAAAACAAACCACCACCTTTTGGGAATTTTGATGTTGATCTTTAAATAATTTCCTGATCATATTTAAGAATATGAGTTACTCTCTCGTGATCTCGAGTCTGGAAGTGAACATAATGTAAGGCTGGAATATAATACAATGAACCACACAGTGTGTTATTTCCATTAAAATTTTCAAAAATTGATTTTTTTAGGGGATGTGAGAATTGTGTAGGGTCTACTGTGATGTCTAACCATCACGATATCATATTGGATGAGAGCATTGAACGCGGATACATACGCGCCAAAGATCAAATCCCAGCCAGGTAAATATTTTTGCGTATTGGAAAAACTCGCAGAAACGTGTGTGGGGTCAACGAGGCGACCTCCAAGTGAAATAACGCGTTGCTAGTCACGATGACATTAGCAAACTAGTTAAAAGGTGCTAAACATTTTGTCGGGTCCTGCTAGAATAATACTATTGACTACCTGTCTTTAATTAGAAAGTTGCCATTAATTATAAATTCTAAACACTTTCCATACTTCTATGTGAATATGTGGTGGATCTGAAATCATACAGACAACGATCTACATTTTCAATTTCTTGACACATGAGACAAGATACCTCCACTACACCTAAGCCGAAGAAAAGAGATTGTATGGTAGGTTAAATGAAGAAACCCAGAATGTACAAAATGCTGCAGTCAGAAAACGTCTACTTTCTTTTAAGAATATACATTTGACGCGTAAGGAAAAAAAAATTACGAAAGTAAGAAAGGACAGACGCTATAAACAATATTTTCTACGTTTTTCAAAAGCGTAATATTCCTCCACTCTTTTTTTCATTTGCAGATGAAGACCATTCTGTTTAAATCCCGGGCGTAATGATGACGCATGGCGTCAGGGCGGCCGTCTCCACAGAGGCGGACCGCACACGCGCGCAGCGCGAAGGCCGGCCTGAGCGGGCGGGCGGGCGGGCGCCGCGTACGACGTATGGCCGAACCCGGAGCCATATGCAGGGGACGTAAAAAGGCCACTTCGGTCCGCGCTGACGCTGCAGCCGTCAAACAGGAAGAAACAAGGCAGACGCGCAGTGCACCGCCGTCTGCCGCCCGCGAGGCCAGCCGTCGCTGTGGGCCCAAACCACTCGCGCCGGCTATTACTGGATGGGGCAGGGTTTAGAAAATGCTGTGACGTGTTCAGGGCCGCCGTTTCTTAGGTGGCAAAATACGTACTTTAACACGGTAGCTAGTTTAGATGTATTTGAAATGTACGGACCGCCAAAGTCATCAGTAAATATATGGCGAGTTTTGAAATTACTTTTCAGAATTATTTCAGTGCCCACGCAGCACTCACGGCTGCTTCTGCTAGATGGGGCAGGATTTTTAAAATTGTAACGTGTTCGTGGCCGCCGTTTCTTAGGTGGGAAAATACGTACTTTAACACGGTAGCCAGTTCAGATGTATTTGAAATGTACGGGCCGCCAAAGTCATCAGTAAATACATGGCGAGTTTTGAAATTACTTTTCAGAAATATTTCAGTGCACACATAGCACTCACGGCTGCTTTTACTGGATGGGGCAGGGTTTGTAAAAACCGACGTGTTCATGGCCGCCGTTTCTTAAATGGGAGAATACACATTTTAAGACGGTAGTCAGGTGTACTTGAAATGTATGGGCAACAGAAGCCATCGGTAATTGTCAGCAACATCATAATCATTGTAAAATCATTAATAATTGTAAATATTTTTCTAGAAATAATTCAGTGCGTACATAGCACTCGCTGCCACTATTACTGGATGGGGCAGCGTTTAAAGAAAACTGTGGCGTGTTCAACGCCGCCATTTCTTAGGTGAGAAAATACACACTTTAATACAATAGCCAGTAGTGGTGGGCTTGAAATATTCGGGCCGCGAAAGTCTTCAGCAATTGGCAGATGATTTTTGAAATTAATATTCTAAAAATGTTTTAGTGTGTATTGTGTGTTTTATTTACGGCGTGATTCATCTCACCACAACATATCACGGTAGGAAATTGAGTAAAAACACAATAAATCTAAAAAGAACGATAATACTTACGATTTTTTCCCCAGTGCACATTTACCACATATCATTGTATGCATTTCATCTTGAACTTCCCGCTTAGTTGCGAAGGTTCTGGCTATCGCAGCCTGCCTGCAACTCACGTGTCTTACGTGTGTCAGCGAAACGCAGATGCATGGAAAGTAAAAGGGGCCAGTTCGTTTTCTAATTGTAGGGCTGGCTTACAGGAGTCATCAAGATCGGACGGGGTGGGTGGTGGGCACATACAAAACAACACACACAGGCTGACTTATCGGAATGGTCATCCTGTTCATGAAATGAAAGGCGCGGAAAAGAGGAGACAAGAAACACAACGGGGAGCCATTAACATTAACGTGTAAAATGGACGCCGTTCCCAAACAGTTCGTTTAACTTTCACTTTTGAACATCAATGCCTTGTAGATAGTGTGAAGTTTGATTCTTACAAGTTGAAGTATTGCCAGAAATAAATCATTTACAATGAAAATATAATTTTAAAATTACGTCTAAAATAATTCATAATCATTCATTACTTGTGACACTAAAAAGGGCGCGAATGTAATGAATTGATCAATAATTATAATAAACATGTTCTACAAACTGTTAGCCCACAATTTTGGTACTTTTTGGTTAATTTTTACGTACTATGATCGTTTTGTACATTGAGGAACGTTTGACATTCTGAATTTTACAACGATAAGAAATAACCTTCGTTTGAAGCCAATACAATGAACACAGTTTGACAATTAATACAAATCCTCAATTTTTGTTGTTGAATATTTAATACATATTCTCATGGTCTCTTAGTACTCTAGAATGTCCTTCACGATTCACGAAAACACAGGAAATTACGAAGTTTTTATTCTTTAGCAAAACCATCAGCAAGTTGATTCGTAATTTCAACCATGCTTGCGAAACTTTACCAGCACACGTTCATAACGGATTCCAATAAAATATAAACAAATTGAAATTGTTAATATATTTATCTAAAAGAAGGCATTCCACAATATCATCAAACCATCATCACCGCAGGAAGAAATGTAACATGACACCTGGAATTAACTGCATCAGAAACGTACGACTCCCCCCCATCACCCCAAAAAAACAACTCCCCAGCGACAGAGTGGCGTTTACGAAACGGATAGTGTTTTATAATAAACGAGCTTTTAATTACGTTGTCGACTCTGCGCCGCACCGCGCTGCGCCGCGCCGCGCGGTTGCGTGCCCGCAGAACTATCTGCGCGCGCATCGCCTCGCATCGCGCACGCGCAGGCGGTGTCTTCGCGCGCAGATAGGGCGCGCGGCCGTGTCAGGCGGGCGACTTCAAACGCCGAGATACGCGCCGCGCCGCCCCCTGCTCGCCCGCTTTTCATGAAACTCGCGCCTAATGTGTTGAGTTCACCTGCGGGAACACACGCGCGTCACCCTCCCTCCTCTCCCGACTCGCTTTTTGGGCAGTGTTTTGTTTCCTTTACGGTGCGTTTACAGGAGCACAGCTAATTATTCATTCTAACTTCCTCCAAATCATTGTCGTCGCCCTCTCCTACTAACGTATCACACTCCATTTCTCTTAATTAATTGCACGCACCGTCCTCACTGACCGTCATTCTATCATTTGTCCTAACTTGTGAAATTGTGAATATTGCTATGAACACAACACACAATATAACATATTTTTGGCTAAAACAACGTAAAATTATCTATCATTCGTGTATTCAAGAAATGAGATTAAAGTGCCAATAGTATGCAATTTAGCTACCAATACACTGAACACACAAACATATGTGCGGCTCTATTTGTTCCATAAAAGAAAACTTTTTCAGTCTCTCGATCGTTTGCAATCAAATATAGCAACACTTAAGAAGTAGAGGAAAAGCAATAAAAAACAACACAGGTAAGTGACCCAAAATACAGATTACCCCAAATTTGCTTGCAAGCAACCAGAATTATGAAATATTTCATGATGATTTACAATGCTAGAGGAAGAGAGATATTAATGTAAGAAACGAGAGAACACAAGAAATATTAGATAACCGACAAATAGACACGAGCGAGAAATTGTGAAAGGCAACGGGAAACTGAAGAGCAAAATGGGCGAAGGACAATTCTGGGAAATGAGCAAAAGCAGAAAAGCCCAAGAGCAAAAGCAGAAAAGCCCAAGAGCAAAAGCAGAAAAGCCAAAGAGCAAAAGCAGAAAAGCCAAAGAGCAAAAGCAGAAAAGACCAAGAGCAAAAGCAGAAAAGACCAAGAGCAAAAGCAGAAAAGACCAAGAGAAAAAGCAGAAAAGACCAAGAGAAAAAGCAGAAAAGCCGAAGAGAAAAAGCAGAAAAGCCGAAGAGAAAAAGCAGAAAAGCCGAAGAGAAAAAGAAGAGAAGCCGAAGAGAAAAAGAAGAGAAGCCGAAGAGAAAAAGAAGAGAAGCCGAAGAGAAAAAGAAGAGAAGCCGAAGAGAAAAAGAAGAGAAGCCGAAGAGAAAAAGAAGAGAAGCCGAAGAGAAAAAGAAGAGAAGCCGAAGAGAAAAGGAGAAAAGCCGAAGAGAAAAAGGAGAGAACCAAATAAAAAAATAGAGCTGGTGAGGATAAGCGAAAATACCGTAGAAGAAAAGAAAAAAGGCGAAGAAGGAAAAGGGAAATCGAAAGAGTACGAAGAGAAAGACAAAGAGGAAACAGGAATGGACAATAAAGGGAGAGCAGATGTGAAAGGAAAAGAAAGAGCGGAGAGAAAAATGAGTAAACGGACAGGAAAAGAAGAAAGTGGAAAGAAAAAAATAGAGTGGAGACGAAAAGAAGAAGGCGAACAGGATAGGACAAATCCGAGAGGAAAAGGAGAATGCAGAGATGTAAAGGGAAAAGCAGAGAGGAAAAGGAGAAACAAGAGAAAAAGGAGAAAGCGGAGAGGAAAAGGAGTGCAAAGAAGTGACAAAGACTTCGTCAGACATAAAGAGTGTACGACACCAGTGCTCAAAAGGTGACAAAGGGGGGGCCTGGCGCAAGAGCCGTCGCGACGGAGGAAGCGGCGGCAGCGAAGGCATCGACGGAAGCAGCCACCGGACGTCCCACGTGCTCCTGTCCTCCTCCCCACCCCGGACCCCTTCCACGCTCTGCGGCGCCGCCCCCTTCGCTGCGCTCCAGGGCGCGCCACCGTAGTCCAAGAAGGCAGATCCACATTCAGACCCAGCGGATAATGTGTAGCTAGCTACACCTACGCGAAAAAGTCCGAGTGCGTAAAATACCCACTCGGAATTTCAGGTGAGAGAAATATTCTATAAATTCAAAATCCAGGAATTAACGAAGTTTCTCAGTATTGAGTCGACCTAAAAGACACATGCGATCAACAATATTGTAAGATCGGCTCAAGAGTATTGCCATTTTACATGTTTATAGCAACATGACCGACAAAATCTATTTGCAAAAATTGTTTAATGAGTTCATACCCAAAAACGCCATGCACAGCGCCGTTTTCGCATTGCAAAAATGAAGCTCCATAAAATAAATACGATAATTCAATGACAATTGCAAAATTCTGTTTTCTATTTTATCCTTCCTGTACATTTTCGAGGAACGTCAAGAGGGGAGGCGGACCCCCACCCGGGTCAACTACCCACTTAGACTTGCCAATTGCCAATTGGTATCCCACAACCAAACCTCAATTACGCAGCCTATCTGCAGCTAAACAATATCGTCTTCAATTTAACACTAATTCAATTTAATATTTGTAACTCATGTAAGAAGCAACGTATCTTTTGATTCACTTAAATATATGAATTTATGTGTTCAATCTATTACCTAATGGTATAGATTGAGAAATCACCAAAATTCCCTCCTTGCAGTCCTAGACCTGCAGTAATGATGACAGCCATTATTATTACAAATGTCCGGGTGGTCCTTCGTGCTAATTAAATTAATGAGTTATCTTAGGAATGTTTGGGAAGGGTCGAAATAACTATATTCCACACAAAGTCCACTCGCTCGACCCAACCCATCCAAAGTAAATTAAATTAAAATTACTTACTACCCAAGCAACGTGGATCACCTTTAAATATTTACATTTGTAAAGTTCATGTTTTATCCACGTTATATGGGCAGTGTTCACAGATTTTCTTGCAGTCTCTTTTCCTCCATTCGCGGGGCATCGCAGCTTGGAATTGGTTTTGTGATTTAGTAAAACTGACTTCTCTTGAAAAGTGTACACTCTTCTGCTATCACCATGGAATATATTTAACACTAGGATCGGGAGTTTGTAGAAAAGGTATTTAGCAACTTAAAAGGAAAATATGATACTGCAAACAGAAACATTTGGTTCAACAAAATGTGTTTACTAGGGACGTTTTTGTTTACTATTGAAATGTTAAAACCAAAGTTGAAATACTGAAATGAGTGCGCCGTATACACTTTAGTTACACTGATTGAGAATTCGGGCGCTCCTACTGCTAAGGTCATTTAGTCCCGTTAGAGTAGCGAATGCTCTTATCGCATGAGGTGACAGTGATCTTCCTCTCGTGGAAGGCCAGATCCGCCGTCGACCTATCCGGCGGATTGCGGGTTTTCCCCTATCCAGGTATCTACCACAAGCGGGGCATCGCAGCCTGGACATACTGTAAGCTTCCGACCCGTCACCTGACATGTTATGCATGTAAGTGTATGAAAGTAAGGGGATTAGGATAGGACAAAGAAGAGGAAGTACAGATCATGCATAGTCAGTGTCCGGTTTTTTATGCATTGCTGAATTCGACCTAGCTAGTATGCAGCTAATGTCGAAAATACTGCCACCGTGAGGTTTGCAACCTTAGGATCTCGCGGTCAGTCCATGCCCACGCGGTCTGTTGATGCCCCGAGTCATCCATGCAAATCACTTTAGTTCAAGGAGCTTATATTACTATTAGTACGAATTTCGCAAATCTTGTAGATTTCTAGCGATAAATTGTAACAAATATTGTATCATCTGCAGGAATTCGCTGCGCGGATTGCATTATCTGCTGGCGCCCCCCCTTTCCCCCCGAATTGGACGATTCCGGGTTATTCGTGAGTCGTGTAGAGGTGTGGCGCACTTTCCCGATGGCTCGAGGAGACCGCCGACCAAGTATTAATTCGCCGCAGTCGGCGGCCGCTAGTCAGTAAGTAGTCAATAAATAGCAGCAGTAGTAAGCAGTCAGTCCGTCAGTGTGACTATGCAGTAGTCTGTCTGAAGTGGAAGCTGAGCTGTGAACTGCGCATCGCGGTAAACACCAGTGCAGTGGTCCCTGGTCTGCGCAGTGAATTGTGGACAGCGCAGAGGACCGTGGACAGTGCATCGGACTGTGCGATAGTGTAGAGGAAGTGGACAGTGTAAATAAATAATCGGATTGCAGTGAACAGTGTAAATAAATAATCAGAAGAAGTGAACGGTGTAAATAAATATTCAAGAAAACGGAGTCGTGTGTAATATACCTGTAAATAAATCAAGTATCTTTAGTGTAGCATTGTTACGAATAAACGTTTTTGCTAAAATTGTACCTGCGTGTGTTTTAATCCACCACGGAGAAACGTTACAATATATATTACACTCTGCTAAAAGTGCGAGCGAGACGCACGAGCATGGCGCGCATGCGCAGTAGCGACCCACGCATACGCGATGTTGAAGAACATCGATGGTTTTTAGTCGATGTATTTTTACCATCGATGTTTACTAACATCTATGTTTTGTTATCAATGTCACATCTCTACTTACAACCGTAAGAAACATAATACTTAAAATGTAATGAAGGACATTATTATCGTCGCTTTCGAATATACATTTGTAGAAAGGCGGGGAACGGGTAACTTCTGAGGAAATGCAAAACGCAACCGGAAGCGCGACAACCGGAAGAAGAATTGATACGTCAATATACAATTATTGAGCCTTAAGAATCAATTCTACAAATTTCTATTGCATTCGTTTCCTGATATCAAAACAGATTTCTAAATGGTTCACGATATCGAAATGCAGTTTGCGCTCAACAGTGCCGAATCACGGAGCGAGCAATATGCTAAAGAGATATTGTTTGAAATATTTTTAGTTTTAAAGAAATTTAATCATCTTTGATTTTTTAAATGGAATTTTTTCATAAGCAATAGATCATAAAAAGAAGAATGCAATGATGTAACATATGTTCTTGTTTTGATAGTATTTTGAGAATACAGTTATACGTTTTGGCATGTGATTTTAAATTAAACGTGCAATATTTCTGGAAGCAGTCCTTACAACTGTTGCTTTTGTGGAACGTGGCCTTTGCGGCCTCTTCTCTCAGCCCCTAAAGTGTCGTAGCCGTGAAGGCCACCTTCTCCAAGGTTACATTTGCAAGGGCTGCTACAGGAAATACGTTGTACGTTTCATTTAAAATCATACGTCCAAAAGTACAATTTTACTATCAAAATACTATCAAAACATTAAAATATGTTACATTATTACATTCCTCTTTCTATTATCCATCTGTTGATAGAACAAACAATACACAGTTCCATTTAAAAAAATGAAATTTGATTAAATTACTCGAAAACTAAAAATATCTAAAACAATATCTTTACACAATATTTCTTGCTTTATGATTCCGCATTGCTGAGTGAGAACTGCATTTCGATATTGCGAACCGTTCAGAAGTTATGGAGGTGACCCACAGTTAGTGGGATTTGCTTATATTTTGTATTTAAGAGTAGATATGCGAGGCAAGTAATTCAAGAGTAGACGTTTCTGTATCGTTTTTCCCATAAAACCGTTCTTGAGCTATCACTTTCGCCGTGAGAAAAAGCACAGGTAGAGAAATCACAATCAATGAAGTGCAAACATATCAAAAGCGCAAAAATGAAGATTGTCTTGCAAAAAGAACCATGTGTTACATTTCGTATTTTTTTTATTATCCACCTGGGGTGAAAAAGAAACGAGTTCAAAACCGCCCACACATCTCAATTAAACAACTGAAGATCGCCAGATCCATTGCTGCAGAACCTATCACTGTAGAATCTCGGGTAGCGTGAAGCCTGTACAAACGCCGTGAGCCAGGAAAACGGAAGTCACGAGCGAGCAGGTCGCAGCCCTCGAGACGGAGTCTGCTTCGGTGCGTGACAACTTCGCCATCACCGTTTCCACCTCCAACCACCCACACCTTATTCACTTGCCCCCTTTCATTCCCTCCAACACCCGCAATACTTGCGATTTCTAGGCATACTCCCGCAATTATGACATCAACGATTGTTAGCATCACTCTAGCAATCACCCTAGTGCTATATATTTGCGGATTCCCCGGCGTCGAACCGGCCCGCAGCTTCGACCCCGTTCTACCCCTTCTTGGTGCCCGTCGCAGCCGCCCCTTCAGCCTCCCACAGCCGCCCCCTCAGCCGCCCCCGACTCCACATCCATCTCCGCTTCCACCTCTGCCTCCGTCGTCGCCGTCGCCTTCTCCTTCGCCGGCGAACCGCGACCCAACAGCGCACGCACGGGAACCGGCTGAAGCGGACGCATCTGTTATGCAACCTGCGCACTGTGCTCGGCCAAAAGCCCGCCGGAAACCCCTTTTCTAATTAGCCTCATTTTAAAATAAGCAGAATTACTTACGATGTAAAGGTAAACGAATGTTCAAGGTCGGACACGGGGGTTGTTTAGAGGTGCTGGCCGGGGTTAATTGCCCGGAGGTCCCCTTGAGCTATCAGGTGTATCGCCGTCGGCTGTCCGCAGCCCCGCGCGGTCGAGAATCCCTCTTGTGCACGTGCGCTACTCGGCGAACCTTCCTGCAGAGCTTCTGCCACTGCCTGCGCATGTGCCAGCTCCTGCTTCCCTCTCACTTCGTTTGAAGACTCCGCGCACCTTGTCCGCTTCCACTTCTGCCTCCGCCCCTTCCCGATCAGCTGTCACGGCTTCCTAATAAGTCATGTTCTCTCCCTCCGACTTCTTCTCCTCTTCTCCTCCAATTGTATTCTCCTCCTGTACCTCTGCCTCCTCCTCCGCTCCTACGCGCCCTTCTCCTCCTGCTCCTCCTCGTGCTCATATGCCTCGTTGTCCTCGCCCTCTACCTTCTCCGCTCCCTCCTCCTCTCCTCCTTCTCTCCTTCCTCCTCTCAATCGTCCTCCTCCTCTTCTCCCTTGGTCTCCTCGATCTTCTTCTCCCCTTCCTCCTCTGCTCTCATCCCTTGGTATCCTTTACCTTGCTTCCGTCTCAGTGTCTTTGTGTATTCTTCTTTTCTGCATCCTTTTCCTCCTCTCCCTCTTCTCTTCCGCCTCCTCCTCCGCCTTCATCCCCTCCGCAGCCTCCTTCTCCTCCCCCCTTGGCTTTTCTCTTCCTCCATTTCGTTTGCCCTCCCTCTTCGTTTCTCTTTCATCCCCTCCGTTACCTTTTCTCGTTCTGTCTCCCAATCTACCTGGGCCTCCTCCACACCTCATATTAGCATACGTCTTTTCCACCACCTACTTCTTTTTCTCCGCCTATATCTTCTCCTCCTAACCCCCTCCACCACTTTCCGCTTATTTTTTCGCCTCAACATGCACTGTCGCAAACCCAGCCACTTTTCTCTCTATTTATTCTTCTCCGATTTCCTCCTCTGGTCCGCTCTCCGTCCTCCGCGCGCGCGCCTCTAATTACGTGCGCGGGCGCAGATAAAGAGCGGCGCGCGGGATTTTAAGCACATTAGGGTTAATTAGGAAGCGCTTCCACCAGAGACGAAGTGGCTGCGCGGGGTAATTCCGAGGCCGCGAACAAGCGATGGCGCCCGATTGGCCGACGACGCGACGGCGCCCACGTCGCGTCGCCTCGCGCTGCGACGATAGCAGATCGCTCGCGTTCGCCGCTTGGCACGTCGGCGGTCACGCCACCACGCGGCGGCGCGCCCAACCAGAGATACAAGTTGATAACGTGGTTATGTGCGAAAGAAAAAAAAATCTATCACGAACACAATCGTGTATCGTCGCACGTGCAACACATCGCGGAACTGGAAAGACTATTCGTTGACATCTTTGGCGAAAATGAGATATTGACACGTTCGAACGTTTTTTTTAGTGCATGACATATAAAATCGGTTTTCATTTCAGTCTTATAGAAATCCTTCAATGATCAAATAGATAGAGAATTTTGGTGTTATTAAACAATATATTTAAAATGCTCTCCTGTAAAATTTCCGCAAAGCCGCATAGAAACATTTGACGCGGCGTATTGTCCGCGCACTAGGGAAGTAACACATCGCAATATTGTCATTTTACACGAATTTTTGATGTCATTTTACATGATTTTAACTTGAGGAGAGTCGTTTATTTCCAGGTCAATCACAAAGCGTTATACCGTCGTTGTTCACTATCTTTGCGGAATTTTTACTAGTAAAAATATTGATTCGTAAATGGATTTATTCACGTAATTAAAAAATTGTAATTTTTGAAAAGTGTCTCTGCTTCTGCAATGACCGTGTCCAACAGTTCACATACTCGGCACCGGATGGGCTAATGATTTATGTGATTTTTCCAGCGGATGAGGACTCATCGAAAACGTTTGGAGTAAAAATTTTTATCTTAGGCGAAGCGCAGTGACAGAAATTCTTTCTTTTCGTAAAGCTCTCCAAGGTCACCGCAGTCTCAACATTCTGGGTGCGGGTACTAGCCTCGACAACGGTCATTCGCAGCAACGTTTAGCAGAGAATCGCAATATAAACTAAATCTCCTGTACAAAAGATTATACTATGGGAAGCCACCAATATTTAAGAATTTTCCCTTTTGTAAATCTATAATAATTAGTGAGCGTACAAAGACATATCGCGGGGAAATTAATGTATTTTGTACCGATCTGCCGAAAAGCAATTAGAAATGATAAAATTAAATGATGTTAAGTAGAAAATACTCTACAAACACTAGTGATTGATAATTTAAGAGCATTTTTAAGACCAAACGCCAGCTTTTTTTTTTTGCCTGCACGGGAACACGTTTTGTCCAAGAAATCTCAAAACTTTGCAAATAGAAGCTAGTTAGTAACTTTATTAGCATTCTCTTATTATATTGTTAATGCTATACACGAAGGGGCTATTGAACGTTAAGTATGCGAATGATATGACCAAAACAAACACTGACATATGAAACGAAATATGTTGAAAACATACTTCAAGGAGTTTATAACATCATTAAACAAACATGAAACTTCAATAAGCATACCTTCCGAATTCACGCCAACCACAAATCCAACGATGACCCATGAATGTCGAGCCCGAAGACGTAACAATCGGAGATAATCACCAGTCCGCAATACACGTATTCACAATGCAAACGTAGCTGTTCCATGTTCTCGATTTATATTGAAAACGATTCTCATGATATATTTACAAATTTCTTGAAAACATTCTTATACCATTTCATATAATGCACAATAACAATCGTTATCACTTTCTTCTGGCACATTGCAGAGTTTGCAAGTGCGATCAACAAATATTTTATGCTTTCTCCCCCTTCTTACACAAAATATACAGTTTTCATTGTTCACGACAGATTACTATTAATCGATTCTACTGATGACGTAATTCAAGTAGGGTTATAAACACACGCACTATTAGAAACTTCCACTTCATCGCGCACTTTTTCTACCAAAACTACCACGCCCTCTCTTCGCTGCACCGTGACTCCAACTGATTCTACTACTATTATCGGCAAGAAAATTGGAGAACCAATCACAGAGAAGGCCACAGGTCCGTTGCGAGTGCAGGTTCGAACTAGGTAGCGCCCCTTTCGAACTCAGAGACACAGTTCGGTCTCCGAAACAAGGAGCTTTTACAACCACATACTCAGGCAATTACTACATTGGCGACCGAACTGTGAAAAATGGAAGATATATTTCTTTAGCTGGGCCATGTTGACTTTATATTATACAAGGTATGAAGAATAGAATTATTAGTTATTCGACGAAAATACTAGGTCTTTTTTCTTTAATGCATCAAAAGCAACGTAATAATAATAATAATAATAATAATAGTAATAATAATAATAATAATAATAATAGTAATAATAATAATAATAATAATAATAATAATAGTAACAATAATAATAGTATCAATAATAATAGTAACAATAATAATGGAGAAGGAGAAGGAAAAAGATAACAAGAAAGGAAGGGAGGAGAACGAAAAAATAAATAATAATAAAAAAATCAATAGACAAAGATGTGCCAAGACCAAAATATTGCGTGATTCCAATTTCTCTGTGCCAATGTTCAAGGTCAAGACGAAATTCGATGCTTTTGCGAAACTGAGCTACCAACAACCGTTTATTGATTTTACTCTTCGAAACATATATTCTGAACCAGGGATCTTATTGAAAATCACAGCTGAAGGTCATCAATGATTATGCATTTTTTTATTCAACTAGAACGGACAGTAAGGCAGAGGGGCAGTAGGGAATAGCGATAGGGCGAGAGGCTGAGCAAGGTGTAGCACCTGGCTCAAACACCAAGCGTTTTGAGCGTGCTCTGTAACTTTCAGAATACATTATTATCTACGTTCAGATATATCCGAAGCTTATTAATTTCATAATTTGTACTCAGTTGATAATTAAATATCTGCTAATTTAAACAGCTAGTTCAACTCTTTATATAATGTAAAATCTACGAAGTGTTTTTAAATAGTACGAGTGCCCAATGCTGTTCATTTGTTTGAATAAGCTATCGTTGTGATCGCGGCTATTAGTGATTATTTGTTGAAGAGAATATCCTACATAATCTTTCATTTGAATTTCCATTTGTTGTCAAAAGGGATATCTCTTTCTCGTGATATTCACGTACTCACAGTACTACCAGAATCTTTCGAGATGATGTGGAATGAACTTGACGTGGACGAAATGGTACGGTCCGTGGTCGAGTGTTTATAGTACTGCCGAGGCACCCTCATGAAATTGATCTGACGTCATCTGCAAAACCAGCAATCAAGCAGCAGACCTCTAAAAATCTAATGTATGTTGTGACGTCGGTCGTCTGTTCCAGTAATGCCGTTCCTGGATTGCAATTCTGACACAATAAAAGAGTGAAGTTAAAAAAATGAAATGTACAAAGTGTTCCTTGGCGATTTCGATACACGTGTCACATACTTAATCATTGATGGATTACGGAGATAGCATTATTAAAAGGATTCTGAAGAGTTATACTAATAATAATCGTAATAACCATAAAAATAATAATTTAAAAATGGTTATGAAATGATTATAAAATGGTTATAAAATAATAGTCACAATCCAAAATTAAATATTTTCCGAGTAGTGTGCGTGTTGCAGTTCCTGGTCGACAGAGACGGTATTTAAAATTCGCCATTATCGTGATTTGAACTAAGGACCTCCCTATCACCAAAACGTCAACAGTGAGTTCTACAACTAGCCAGAATGCTAACGCATCAGATTTTATTGTATTTTCATAGTGTACGGTATTATTTCAATTTTGGAAAGAGTTACAGAAGTTAAAGTATTTCACTTGAAGTGATTCGTTATTTTAAAAGATTCAGAATTAGATAAAAATTTGTATCATCTTGCCATATAACCAGCACAATTTAAACGAAGTACCAGCGCTTCGCACGCTGTAGACCAGGTGAGATTGTACCGTAATGCTCCTACAAGGCCCTTAGGGTAGGAAAGGCTCGGAGGGCGAGGAAAAGGCGGAGGCTGACAGGGAGGGCAGGGAACACTGCAACGGCGGCAGCGGCGCGTACAAATCCGCACTCGCCATTTTACTTGCAAATGACCCGCGCACACGGGTCGCGCTGCGATAGCGAGCGGAGGGCGAGGAAAGCTGGAGGCGGGGCGAGGAGGGGAGAGGAAAAGAAGAGGGGAGGGACCGGGCATGGCGGGTGGTGAACGGGGCTGAGAACGGGAGGAGGATAAAGGAGGTGGGGAAGTGTGTGTGAGAAAGGTGGGAAGAAGGGTGGGTGGAGGGGAGGAAATGAAATATTTGCGAGTAACGTGCGCCGGGTTTGCGCGCCTGTGGCTGGCAAGCGGATGTGAAGAAACGGGAACTATCTTGACGAGTGCCGCCGCATATCACGTTGCTCAGGTATCCAAGATGAAATAGGAGCAAGGAAAATTAAAGAAGTGTGGAGTGGGCTGCTTAAACGGACTCAAGTACTACTTTCTTTTACGAGGCGCGCTTAAATTTGCGAAGAGTTTCAACGTGAAAAACTGCTCTACGCAGTGCAAAAATATGCAATCAACAGATCTCGAATTAAAAATTAAGGTATGATTGACCAATGCAACTTGTGTTTTACATTTTATTTATTTATTTAATAAAAATATGTTCATCATATGTCCATCATGTACAGTATTAATTACGTTTGCATCCGCACAGCGTTTGCAACCGCACAACAATTATGAATCACGTTGAATGGGATAAGTTGCCTTATGGAGCTGTGAGAGAGAACTAGCCTTTGCTTGAAACTGACGCTTTAAAAATATTTGGTTTATATTCCTACATGAGTAAAAGTCTAGGCAGTCAGTTTTATTTCAGCAAACCTTATATCAAGTTCACAAGTTCCTTACACGTTTTACATTTTCTTTTAGCTATTATTTCTCGTATACATTTATTCATTCGTAGGGTCTTTCATGTTTCTATTTGACTTTAAAAACAGGACGATTGAATGTAGTCAATTTAAAGGTAATCCATAATTAGCTTGCTTACTTTCTGAAACTTCCATATTCACTAATACATTCCATTGTATCTAATTGTATTACATTCCTTCCTTTGTGACACCTGTAGCAAACGAACGTTCTTGACAGAAAATATATCAAGTATAAGCAAATTTACTTTCCAATACGACTACACGAAAAACAATTTCGTACCTACTATGCGTGATTCCATGTGAATGGACACTAAGAATATATATAAAATTTAAGGTTGCATCAACAGCTAGGCTATTAGCGACCATCTATAGAATAACGATATGGTTAACGGTATGATGTGATATGGTGATGGCGAAGGGTTATAAGACGAACGGAAATACATCCATGGCCGAGGCAGTATTCGAACTGCCTCAGCAATCTCGGCTATTCAGTCGTCAGGAAACTGAATATAGCTTCTTGAAAATATTACACTTCTCAGATACGCGATTTAATTGCGATTTAATTGCTATTAAAAATTACCTCTTCCAACCGAGAACAGGAGAAGAACCGGGAACGGATAAGGATGCGGTGGGGGTGGTAGATGACGGGCAGCTGGTCGCCACCAAAGCGCCAATTACTCACCGGGAGAGGTGGCTCAGGGCATCAACAGATGTCACTGGAAGCCACCAGGAGGTCTTAGGTTCCAGTACCGACAATGATAGGATTTTCGCGACTGGCTAGTTAGCTAGGTCGGAATCTGTGGTTGTCTGGAGGAGACTGGTGGCTGAGTGCTCTGTCTGGTAGTTTTCTGTGGTTTCTCCGATCAACACCAGGCGAATACCTCAGCAGTACCCTAACAAACGGGCCACGCACCGCGCGCGATCTTTCCTACCTATTGTGGCGTCGTTAAAACGAGGCCCAGAACCGTTAGGTCGGTGAAAGTGCTCTGCGGGGGAGGAAGGGGTTGAGTCTGAACATCCGGGATTTGGCGCTCTGGCAGTTGACACAGACAGCGTGGCAGAGCCACACTCCTAGGAAGCTGTCTAGCGAGCCTACCTGGGAATCTTGTGGGGTGAGGGTGTATCCCCCTCCTAAGATGCTTGCGACAGCGGGCGAGCCTATCTTGGGAACTTGTGAGGTGGGGGGTGTAGCCATCAACTATTTAACGCGGCGCCATCTGCGCCCGCGTTCTAATTCAGTTTACATCAGAGGGCCTGGTACGCGTAGGTACAGGGAGTGTAAGAGTGGGGGCGAGATGTCCGGAGTGTAAGGGCCAGACGATCTCGGGTGCTGCGTGCACACGGTCCGCCAGACGGCGACCGGTTTAAATTTTGGCATCAGGCCATGTGACGGTAATTGTCACGGGACGGTAATTGTCCGACAGCTCGCATCACGCGTGGCTTGTTTTTCTGCGGTAAAGCAGGGTATTGGAAAGAAAAGGTTGCCGGAGTGTTTAAATTAAGCAATTTATTGTATCTAGTCTGTAACTTTTCAATATACTATTTCTATTTTGTTTATGTGAATTTATTCTCTTTTCACTACGTCACACTATTCCTAGGCCTCTCTCTCTCTCTCTCTCTCTCTCTCTCTCTCTCTCTCTCACACACACACACATTCACTACACTATCACACATGCCGCGAGTCCGGCCGGGAGTTAAGAGTTTATTCAGGCTAGGGCGGTGCCCCGCTAGAAGGAGATACTTTGTTGGGGAAAATTTCGCTAGCCTGACGGTACGGATAGGTCGAGGCCGGATCTCACTATCTGGCGGGGAAAGATCACTGCCACCTCCCGACCAAAAAACATACACTACACTTACGAGACTTGAGCAGATCACGCGCCCGGAATCACTAATCAATCAATCGTTAATTATTCCGTTAATTTGTAGCGGTAAATGGGCGCCTTCAACAGGAAGGGCCGGCTGCAATCGTGGTCTAAGCGGGCTACTTGTTGCTGACCCGAACTCGCACCAGGCTTCCCGATATCTGATAAGAGCTGCTCTTTTGTCTGCGAACTTTCCCAGTACTGGAACTTCCCGCTGCAAATCCACGAACGAACTGTCTGCGGTGGGAGTTACTGGAACATTTATTTCATTTCTATTCCAATAAACTTCATGAAATTCAATATAAAACAATAACTGGCTGATCGACGATATTAATACAAAACAAAGGCCAGGGTTTAGAGCGTAATATACGAGTATTATTTTCAATATGACAATGCATATCAATAAGAATGGACTGAATAATAAGAAATATGTATCGTTTAAAATTTTTTATTATTATGGTAATTATTATTATTATTATTATTATTATTATTATTATTATTATTATTATTGTAAAGGACATAGTCATTATTGCTTTCCTCTGGGTGATTAGTATTGCTAATCTATTTAAGAGGCAAGGTCCATCGTTATTTAGTGGTTTACTAAAAAAGCCCTCGTCCTGGAAAAGAAGCATTATCTTACAAATACATTAAAATATCTTGGTTAATACATCAAAACTGTTTTCTTAAAATAATTTTGAAGAAATTTAAATAAAAATTGGTACTTACACATATAATTGATCGAATTATTTTATTGGCAAAAAATAGCTCTCGTAAAACATTCAATTCTAGTTATTTACGAACCCAAATTGAACAAAAACTGACGATGGTTTAGCATTAAGTGTTTGTGTTGATGCGGAAAGTTAGTGTCTTGTATTTGCACTGGTGTAATGCACGCTGTCAACAAGCTACAATATATAACTTTCTTCAAATGTTCCAAGACCTTCACATTATACAATGACCCAAATGTTAGCGCTAATTAACCCGATGAAATCGCAAGAAACAGCTGTAGAAGCGAGAAACCGGAAGTGAAGACTGTATATGAAATATTTCCTGCACTCTCTAAATCATGAAAATACATTTCATCCCCCACTTAAAAAAAGATAAATATGAAATACGTTATAAAAATTGAAATTTTGAAATAAAAATGTGCTCAAAATCATCCGTGATTAGATTACAAACTACTGAGTGAAATATTATAATTCCACATCCCTTAAGATTATTTACGTAGCAGTGTTGAATGTTAGTTGCTAGCTATTTCATTCTGTCTTTATCATTATAAATTTTAAATATCACTTTGGGGATAATAAGTTGCGATTTTTTGCAAATTGTCAATGTTATATTAATAATCTGAATACACAGTGATTTAGTATCCAGTACATTTTGGGAAATTAAAAAAAAATAGAAATTCATTCTTTTAATTTAGCCCAAATATTATCATTCTGAAATTTATATTTTATTTATTATATTAATGATCAATCAATATCTATTTCAAAAATCAAGCTAAGCATTCGATTTTTTATAGGAAAATGATAATCATCCTGTATTTCAAGTGCACCCTTGACATAACAGACGTATGCGGTGTCATAATACATTGTCATGGTTTATTCATGATTCGCATGTTTTCATGGTTGTTCAATTACTATTATTATTATTATTATTATTATTATTATTATTATTATTATTATTATTATTATTATTATTTTTATTATGTCTGATCAATTTGCGGATCATGCTTGATATATGGATGCACCTTTAAATGTGACCTAAATTTGCATCTAAGTTAACGTAATGGAAGCAGGTGAGAAAGTTAGAAGCTTGAATTTACTAACGAGCCAGCTGTTTAATTGCTAAAATGGATGAGATTAAATTTTACACAATGGCATCTATAAATACCAACTTCATAAAACAAACATCCAATTTTAAGGCAACATTTACCTGCAACATTTTCTTCTCTTAGGTTAAAAATATTAGCATCTGATCAAGAATTCATGTACCATACTACTTCTGTGCATTTCACCTCTAAATAAAATACATTTATAATGATACATTTATTAGATCTCTTGCAATTTCATTTACTAATTTCATTTTATTTAATGCCCTTGTAAAAATAAAACAGCAATTAAAGTTGTCATCAACTACTCACATTGAGACTATTCATCCCGTCTGTTTAGAGATTCTTTTCCTGGTTGGCCTTCCCCTATGAGCTCTTCCGTTGGGGTAGTAGATGTAGATGGTAAATGATAGGCATGTTTTCAACCACCATTTTTGCAAAGAAAATGAGGATTTGAAGTGAGGTTATGTCAACATTTGAAATTATTCTTTGGCTACGTAATATAACTAATCATGTGAATATATCACGTCTTACTTAACAGAAATACGAGAAAAAAATAGAGAGCTAAAATTGAGATGTAACATAAAACTTTCTGAACTAAAGTTGGTAAATAGAGTTTTGAAATGAAAATACAATGGATGCAATAGATATAATACTGTATTATGTAAACAGTAGAGAAAGAGTCTGCATATACGTACGGTTTTAATTTTGATATTTTGACCAACTTCTTTTCTACGAAATAATGAAACCAATAGAATTTCGTTTAATTTTTCTAAATGTTAAGTGAGTTCAATTCTCCTACATGTTTATCTTTTCTGCCGCAAATTCGTTTATTTGTGGTATCCGTAAAACTATCAACATTATTTCCACATTAACAATTTCATTCTTTTTTACAATTCTTCTGACTTGATTTTCATTACGTCTTCTATATTATTCCTGACTTTTGTTCTCCTAATAATCCTAATAAGCCTCCCTTCTTTTCCCCCTTTCCTTCTTCCATAGGAAATATAGTACTGACAAATATGTTTTCTTTCATTATAAAATTGCAAAGGTGTTAAGTTAATTCCTTTCAGCATTCAGCACGCGTGCCAGAACCTCTGTCAAACGGGCCCGTTTGCGCACGCGCTCGTCCGCGCGTGCCCGCGCCTGCCCACCCCCACCGCCACCCTTGCAACACCCGCTTCGGCGCCGGCCACAGTTCCGGCCGCTGTCCGTCTCCAGCCCGCCATCAGGATGCTCCCATTTGCCTGCCTGCCACGCCCATTTCCACGTTGAGATCTACGAGAAGCCGACCTTGCACGAAGCTTCAACGAACAGTCCTCACTTATCCACATCCATATCACAGTCCATGTTTATCCACCATTCTCACCACACCGCCACCCTTGCAACCCCCGTTTCGGCGCCGGCCACAGTTCCGGCCGCTGTCCGTCTCCAGCCCGCCATCAGGATGCTGCCATTTGCCTGCCTGCCACGCCCATTTCCACGTTGAGATCTACGAGAAGCCGACCTTGCACGAAGCTTCAACGAACAGTCCTCACTTATCCACATCCATATCACAGTCCGTGTTTATCCACCATTCTCACCACACCGAATACACGCGTACTACTTCCCGTTGTCAGCCGCCGTTTTCTGCAACCATTATCTCCATCCTGACTCACTCGTCGTCTTTGTCTGTTATTCTTTCCCTCTATTATCATTGGATATTCTTTTCCTCTGTTTTCAACCACCATTCTCTTTCTCCGTTTTCACACACTATTCTCTCCTTCCATTCCGCGGGATATCCTCACCTGTTGCCCTCCCCACCGTGCGCTTCGCTTGCCCTGCGCAGCCTAGAGACTTCAAATCTCCTCCCCCGCGCGCTGCCTTCCATCCTCCTTCCTTAAACCTCACCACCTTGCCCGTCCTTAGCCACCAGTTTCTTCCCATCACCTTCGACCTGTAGTCAACATATAACATATTCACACACTCCCACTCGCCAGTACTCCTTTCCCAAACTCTTATATATTTCCTTGTCTCTTCCATTTCGCTCTTTTTCCTTGCCATGCGAGTCGCATATTTTCGGCGTTCTACATTTTTGCCCTTTTCCTTCTTTCTTTCCCCGCCTACCTCTCTCGCTTTCCCCTTCTTATTCCTTTCCCACTTTCTGTTACTTTTTTCGCTATTTACACCTCTTTCGCCGTTCTTAGGACTTCTTGTGTACACTGTTAACATCATTGTCTCATTCTATTCTTAAAACTTCTCCCTATAGAATCCAAACAACATAACCCAAATTAAAACTATAATTAATGGACGAAATTGTAACAGAAAGACAACATCTGAGTGTTGACATTAATACCGTCTCACATGTTAAACACCATTCTCCCCTTTAGCACTTTCTTCCAAATGTGCACATACGACTCCATACTCTTTCCTCTAATTCTGTGTGCACTCTCCGTCCAATAGCATCCTTGTCATCTGGTCTACCCTCTCTCTCTCTCTCTCTCTCGCTCGCTCGCTCGCTCTCTCTTTTACCGCCCCACTCGCCGTCACCGGCCTCGCCAGCTCTCTCCATCCTCTCGATCTCTCACGGCTCTCTGCCGAGGCTATCACCGCCGAGTACGCAACAGCGGCGGAGCGTTGACCGCTCATCGGACGCACTACATGCGACCGCCGCGCTAGAGCGAGACAGAGAGATGAGTGGGCGGCGGCGACAGTGGTGGTTGTGGTGCCGGCTGTGGCTTCGCCTGAGGCGGCGACGGCGATAGTGGGGACAGCGATAATGCCGAGATGGAAGGGCAGTGGTGAAGCGGAGGTGGCTTTTTCGGTTGATTGAATGATTGATTAGTGATTACAAGTGCGTTACTTTCTAAGGAAATCATTCCCGTAAGTGAAGTAATTGTTTTTATTTCGGGAGGCGACTGTTATCGTCCCTTGCTGGATGGTGTAATCCGGTGCCGAACTGTCCTTCGGCTGGCGGGTTTTCCCCTCCATCTGGTATCTCCCACCAGCCGGACACATCCCGGCCGGGTCAAGCATTGAGCTCCAACTGGTTACCCGGCATATGTGGTAGTGTAGTGCATGTAAGTGTGTCTTTTAAGTAAGTGATGAGTAGAGGTCAAGGAAGAGGAAGGAAAGACCGCTCGCGGGCCGGGACCCGTTTGTTGGGGGTACTGCTCCGGTATTGGCCTGGTTTTAAGGAAAGTAGGGGAAACTACCGTTCAGAGCGAATGATCGCTAGAATTATCCCACAGGCATTAGCTGAATTCGACCCAGATTTCCAGCTGCTACATTCGGGACTCGAACCCTAGACGTCGTGGTCAGAAGATGTGCAGTAACATCAGGTGATACCTTGATCCATGTAAGCAGAACCGGAAGCAGCAGCGTCAGTAACCACGGTGGCAAAGAACAGTGGCGCTGTGAAGTGTGGAGCAGTGGCGGTGGCGACCGGGGAGGTGGCTGGGCCGAAGGAGATGGCGGAGGCGACGGCGATGTCGGTGGCGAAGATGACGCCTAGGCGGAGGGGGGCGGTGGAGGCGGCGGCGGCTGTGTGGTTGCTAGTCAGTGGCGCCAGCGGTGCCACGGCAGGAGCAGTGGTGCCGTGAGGCCCGAGGGCGGTGGCGGTGAGGGCAGCGACGGCAGCGGCGGGGGCGTGGGCTGGCAGACGAACGAGCGCCCGCGGCGACGGCGGAGGCCGGACCGTGCACTGCGCCGCGGCGCGCCGCTCCGCGCGTTGCGACCACCGCAGCGAGATCGATAGTAAGCAGCGAGCCATTGAGTCGCCGCCACCGCCGCCGACGAAATGTGCGGAATTCGGCGCGTCACCGCGGCT
Organism: Gryllus longicercus; assembly: GCA_038098605.1. Taxonomy (NCBI): domain Eukaryota; kingdom Metazoa; phylum Arthropoda; class Insecta; order Orthoptera; family Gryllidae; genus Gryllus; species Gryllus longicercus. The sequence goes on from JAZDUA010000140.1 coordinate 1,354,737, forward strand.
ACCGTTGCAGCGGGCGCTGCGAGCGGGCGCGGGCGCGGGCGCCAACGCGTCCGAATGGCATTCCGCGCTGCGTGACGCGCGTTCGTGCCCGGCGCGTCGGAGCGCGGACGGCGGGAGGGGAGGGGGGGCGGGGAACGATTTGCGCGGTGGGCGCCGGAGTGGCCGACGCTTCTGAACGCTGAGGTTGAGGTTGCGTTGCGAAGCCCGGGAATCCGGTGGATGCATGGGAGACTGGATTGAGGACAGGATCGGGGACGGAATCGGCGATGGGACCACAAGCGGCGACGATGCAGGGAGCACGTACAGTACTATACGCGCAAGTTTTTTTTTGATATTCCACAGCGGGGGATGCGGGGAGAGAAGGTATGTCACGGTATGTATGGCTGGCTATGTCACGGCTTAAAAGGGCGTACCAACTGTGGACATTAACTTTACTCGCCAAAGCGTGTCACGACAAATGCTAAGATTGTTTTGAAGGTACCAAGTGATTGTTGGCAGCAATGTAAACTAGTACATGCCGTTCCGAGTCGAACTTAAGTATCTCAGCGTGCCGTGCTATTCAGCGCTGGGTGAGGACTAGGGAGCTCGTGTATCAAGAAAACGTGCGCGAGTAGTACACAGGACGGGAGCTAGTATAGGATCGGGGTCGGGGGCGGGTTTGGGGACTGGATCGCGTCGAGAATCGAGGTTGGAATGGAGGACATGAGGCCAAGGTTGAGCTGCAAAGCTCGGGAATCCGACGGATTCGGGATCGGGAAGACGGGATTGGCCAGTGGATTGAGGACAGGATCGGGGACGGAAGCAATGATGGAATCAGAGGCGGGAACGATGATGGGAGCCGGGACGGACCATAGGACGGAAGCAGGCATAAGATCGGGAACGGGACGGCATTGCGGATGGGATCGAATTGAGGATCGAGGTCGGGATCGAGGACGGAATCAGAACTGTGGCCGGGACGGAAGACCATATTGCAGCGGGGACGGGATGAGAGGGTCGCGATGTGGGACGAGAGCTAAGGCGGAATTTGTGGCGAGATCAGGGATGTGAGCGAGGCGTGGAGCGGGGCATGGAAGTGCGTTGGGTGGCAGTGGAGTGTTTAAAGATACGATTTCCGTGGCGGAAACTGGAGTGATCGCTGCGTCGAACGTGTGCGGTCGGGTGGGAGGGCAGGGATTGGGACCTATCGCGGAGCATTAGCCCTAGTCAAGTGCACAGAGAACCGGATGTCGGAGCGTAGGCAGTGGCCAGACGAGAAAAGACACCTGAGCGGGTGCGGAGCGAAAATGGAGCGAGGGCGTGGGCGGAGGCGCGAATGAAGTGGGCGATGTCGTGAACGGAGCGCGAATTTACACAGCAGCGTGGGTCCAAGACACGTGATGTTAGAGACATGGGGAGGGGAGTAGCGGGTTCAGGGATGATGTCGAGGCAACGGGAGAGGCTTCTAAGTGACAAAGTGGAATCCAGCCGCCGTCTGTAAAATAATTTTAGCCGGCTGCTCTAATCGGTATTTTTTCCTTGTCTCTCCAATCTACCAGGCGGATTTCGGAGCAGTACTGTTGACACATTGCCGGCCAAATTACTTCGAATTTGGCGCCTTGTCTTCTTTAATAGGGCGTTTGATGTTCTTCGAAGGCGTTTCAAAGGAAAAGATTATACATTTTACACTTGGCGCCTCCGAGATAGTCTTTATTTTCTCCAAAAAGCCGCGCAAATTTCTTCTCTGCCGAAACATTCATTTCTTCATGCAAAGTCCTTGAAGTCGATTATCAATTTCTTTCTATTAGTTCGGAGCGTCACCGAAAGAGCGCACCAGCTCCTGGATAGCTCCCGCTAAAAATTGGCATTGTCGAAATGAGTTTTCTATGGCAGACGCCGGCTCGCCTTGCTACGACAATCTAATGCGGAAAGCTGAGTAAAAGCGTTTTGAACGTCTTCAAGGTTTGACCCAGAGTGCCAGGCACTGGATGTAGTAGACACACATAGCTAAAGGCCACGGAATTCGTAAAGATAGGGTCAGTTTTCGTTTGGACAGAGGTAACTGTGACAACTTCTTCAATACTCGTTAATTCTTTCTCCAAGTAACAATCCTTGTCAATTGTGTGTCATCTCTTTTCCAGAACATTGTCTGACAAAAACTACTGTGATAGAAGAGGCGATGTTCCATTGCCATTTCCATCAAAAATGCTCTCCCAACTTGTCTTCGACTATTTCGCCGCCTGAACAAATACTCTAACAAACGGACCACGGATTACGGATTTTGTTGCTGTTCTCGATAATGATGATGGTGATGGTGGAGGTGTTGGTGATCATAACGGTAGTAACGCTGATGATGATTCTGCTTTTTGCGGCATTGGCAATGTTAGTGTCATTGATATTCTTTGTGTTGTTTACAATTTAAACCATATTACTGGGTCATAACTCATAATAGTGGAATTATCTTCAAAATGTGAGGAACTACCTGACTTACCAAACTTTGGATTGCCTCCTCAGTAAGAGCCAAAAAGATTTAGATTTATTTAGTCAAAAAATAGTGAAAACTGTATGTGACGTATGGGGGACAAGATCATCTGCACATGTTTTCTTGAGTTCCAGAATCCTTCCCATCATTTTAATTATAAGTAGTTGAAAGATGAATAAAAGTTGAAGATATATAAATAAAAATAAAATTTAAAAAAACGTGAGATTAGTAACATTTGAAAAACTAGACATTTTCGATTCCGAGTTATAGAAAACTTATTAGGAATGGTAAACGAACTGCAGATTTGATTTTTCTGCATTGCTAACAAAATAGTAACTCGCCCTTACCTCTATTCCTGCCACTACAAGCAAAAGGAGAGTTCAACAAAACGTGCGCATAGTGAAGCTACAGTTATCAGTCTATCCCATGTGTCATTGTAATAAAAATATTAGCAACAACAAAAGACGTGCGAAAATAACTGCATTGCTTGTGTGTACATTGTTGCGGCTAGTGTCGTCGGTGGTGGTGGCAGCCGTGGGGCGGCGTCGCTGATTGCGGAAAGGAGAAGGGCACCATGGGGGGGTGGGGTGAGGGAGCGGTGCGTGCAATCGGTACAAACAACTGTTTGTTGTTTAGCAACAACAAAAGACGTGCGAAAATAACTGCATTCCTTTGAATTGAATTTGCCTTATTTTACGTGGCGAGACTCGGGCCATCAGGACCGCTCTTCCGTCTGACCACGCAAATTTCGCTACGCTCCTTTCACCAACTAGCAGAGAAAGAAGGTATTTCTTGGGCGAGAAACAGGCGATTTGAATTTAGCTCAGAGGCGTCATTTAGGCTTGAGGATCTTTTACATGCAAGTAAATCTACTAACATGGGACAGCCGGCTTTCCTTCCCCACCGAAGGAAGGCGTACGAAGGATTTTTTCGCCCTTAAAAATGCACGACTTTGATCGGGTTTGAACCCTGGTACAACCCGGGTACAATCGGGTTTGAACCCGGGTACAACAATCTGGTACGCTAACCGTTACACCAGCGCCGCCGCGTGTATTCCTTGTGTGTACATCGCCGCCGCCATTCCTTGTGTGTACATTGTTGCGGCTAGTGTCGTCGGTGGTGGTGGCAGCCGGGGGCGGCGTCGCTGATTGCGGAAAGGAGAAGGGCGCCATCCGGGGGTGGGGGCGCGGTGCGCGCGAGCGGTACGCAGAAAGACAGCACCATTACGCAACGGGGCCTCCCCGGAGCCGAGCGCCGCGCCGGCTGCGCGCTGCTCACCCGCAATGACGCGTGATTTGCGTGCCGCACGGCGACGTGGCGCGGCGTGACGCGCGCCGGGGCACGTGGAAGGGGTGGGGGTGAGGGTGGGGGCGCCCCCCGTGCGTCGCTCTGGGCCCCGCGGACGCCCGGGCTGCGCGCCGGGGGTTGCACAGTGGGCCGAAGCGCGCGTTGAGTCCGTTATGCCATCGTCAGTTCTTTCCTTTATGTTGAGTCCGTCAGTTGAGTCCGTTATGCCTTCTAGCCGGGAGCTCTGAGCTGGCACGGCGGCCCGTCCCAGGCATTGAAAAGGTTACCGAAAGGGTAAACTGCGTTTCTTACCAGCCTATCAGTGTTTTTATCGGCCGGCGGGGGTGGGGGTCAAAGTTAACGCTTACGTGCCCATCCCGAGGAGCAAATTCCACTGGCAGAACAAGGAACAGTATGGTGTGGTAGTGCACTCCAAGCATATAAAGTGTGAATCGTCATCGGACTAATTGTGGATTTTTTTAGTAATAGCAAACTTTGATATGTTATTAAATTAATCAGAAGTCAAATATATTCAGATCTACACAGTACTGTGTGTAATTCCGAATTAAGTTCACATTTGAGCTTTAAATTGTTTTAAACATTAAAATGCAAATATATTGTTTAAATCACAGCTTAATTATTTCCACTATGTGTATTTCAATCGATTGAGCAGAATATTTTATTTTCCGGAAAACGATTGCCTTTAACTTTGAATAATCGAAAATCTATTGTACAATATTTTCTCCAATTGCCGTGCAACATGTTCAATTGTCAATAATGATATATAAATACTGAAATTTTTGTGCCAAGAAATGCTTTAATATCACTTGCAATTACATCTCCCTTTTACACATTGAATTATTTTTTTATGTTTAATTTGTTTTTCTCTTTCCTCTTAAAAAATTTCACTGAGAAACTGGTTGGAATGACATTTTCGAATTGATTGTTTCCTATATCTGCACTAAAGTCTTTTTTTGAAGGGATTAAATTTTAAAGCTGTACTACTTTAACTTATGGATTTTTAATTTAGATGGACTTTTGCATTCATAATTTCTTATAAACCTCCAAAAGTTGTTATGTTCAATTTTGAAGAAATGCTACTACCCAAACAATTTTGTATTTTTTTGTGTGTCCGTTGGCCCATAAGGGACCAGAGTGCGGCCAAGCGCGGGGTGGCGGGGTGCGGAATGGGCCGGCGGAGCGGGGCGGGGCGGGACGGGGGGGGGGGCGGAGCGGGGCGGGGCTGCAGCGGGCGTTTGCGTGCCGGCGGAGGCCTGTAACCGCAGTGGAAGCCGGCGCTTTGTTGTTGTACAACTGCTACGCCGCAAGTTTAAAAGCCCTTTTCCAGGGTTAATGTCTTTTAAATTTGGAACAAAAAACGTGCCCCCCTCAAATCGCGTGAATCAAATGGCCACGGGGGCGGAGCTAGAGATAGAGTCAGTACGTACCGTCACAAGTGGGTGAAAACACTAGATTTGCGATTAGATTAGGAGACGCGATTGAGGGACGTATAAGTGGAAAATGACACACATTTGTAGTCGGCTATTACGGGGTGCAAATCTCGTAAAAGATAGCGGTAAAATACTGTTTTGTTGGCATACATTCACTTGTGTCTACTTCTATTCTCGTATATCTAACTACCCATTACAGTGGCAAACTTACAGAGAGAAATTATCTACTACGGAAGCACTAGAATTTAAAAATTCGACGAAAGAAAGGACGTATTGTTTCATGTTGAGAGCATCTAGTAATATAAGTGTTTAAATAGAGTATATCGCGGAGATAATAGTTTTGTTCTGAACAAGAAATTTATGGATATATTCAAGAGAACAAATTTGTAACCAGGAGTGTGAAGTCAGCATAAGTAACCTCGAGGCCAGCTGTTTGTTTTTGTTCGCACAAAAATTAAACGTGTTTGCTGCTAATCACTAATAGGTAGAATACCAAGCGTTATCTTTGCTAGTGTTTTCTGTAGTTAAAGCTAACAGACAAAGTATTTAATTCCGAGTCTTAACGTAAATACAAACTAAATTATAAGAAGAAAATATTCTGAATAATCAATGAGATTGCTACAATGGAATGAAATGTTCATTATTACAATAAATGTTCTTGTCCATTTTACCAATTTTACGTTTGACCTAGAGTAGATTAGAAACAATGAATGACGAAAAGTAGCGAGAGTCATAATTAATTTTAGCTCTACCTGAGAACATGTTTCGCGATCTGTAAACTTCGAGGCAGGCACGTGAATTTAACCTACATTGACTCATGACCTTTTTATCTCAGAAGAACTTGACCACTGTCACGATCAACTCTTTCAATGAATATTGAATATACTATCAAGAAGTATTCAATGTAAACTATACTAAAATGTATGCACGTTTTGAAACATCACAACAATTAACAACATCCAATGTTTAAATATCCACTTTTATCTCCATCTAGGTCTCATTGACATTTGAATAAAAATGATAACTATACCGGACTGGGGCACTACCAAATGAGTTTGCAAAGAATTTCACTTCTGGAAAAATATTATAAAAAACAAAGCTATTTTTGTCTAGTTTACAATTAAATTTTATGATACCATATTACATTTTTTATAAGTTTAATGTGTCTAGAATTTCAGAAAATTGTATATTTAATCAAATCAGATAAGTTACTGTTCTCATTACTTTTACTTCATCTCTTTCATAAGCCATAAGGGTTCAAATGGACTAACTTGTATCCTCTACCGGCGCCTTGTTGCAGAGCACAGGATTCCTGGTAGACTAAATCGTGGTCTGCACTCAGGAATCAACCCGATGTAGCCTCCCAAAGGCAGGAACAGCTTTTTTAAAGAAGAATGTGCATCGTAACAATTGAGGTTAAATTAAAATTTCAAAAAAAAAAAAAATATATATTATCCACTTTCCAAATACACTAAAAGTCAGAGATGAGATTTCGAAATGCAACAATACGGCTCGCTGCGAACAGGCGAAACGTGGGCCCGCTGTGAACAAACACAAACAACCACAATAACAACAACAACAACAACAACAACAACAACAACAAAGGCAATGGAATGTAGAGTGGCATTTGTTGGCAATGGAATGGTATTTTCTTACTTGACTTTTTCGTCGTGACGGTTTTATATCATTGTTGTTTACATTAAGTGGGGAAAATGACCTTGATTGAATGCTTTGTGGGTGACTTATTACCCTTTAAGGCTTCTAAAGCCCCTGAATTATTTGCATAGACCTATGCTTTTCCCTTTGCATAGACCAATGCCGTTCCTCCTTTACAGTGGTCTCCAAATAAGTCACACAAGTGCGTCGATCGTTGTTGTGAGTTCACATCGGTGAGCACTTCCCACGTCTATTTTAATTACAATTGAAAAATATACATAGTCGCTGCGGTTCCGCAACAACATGTGACAACATACGGACCACACTGACATTGACAATGGGCAGCTATGCATTCATCCATTTCCCCTACTTGTCACATTTGCCCGCGGCCGTGGGACGGATTGTCGTCGAATACGACGCAGCCATCAACGTGACGGCGCCGGGCGTTGCCGTGTTAAAAACCCGGGATATAATACGAAGCACGTTACGAGCTCAGAAACAAGCAGACGAGTAACCAGCCTGAGCCCAGGTATGCCGGCGCTCCAGTGGCGGCCACCTTGCCTTCCACACACGGTGTGGAGGGGGGGCACGTGTCGGCGCGGGTAGCGAACGCTGCTGGCCGCTGCCACCCCCTCCCCCTCCCCTGGTCCTCGGCCCACACCGCAGCGCATCGCATCGCATCGCCCAAATAAAACGAGGGTCGGCGGCCCTCGCCGGCAGCGGGCTGGTTCTTTGTTCTGCGGCGGCGGCGGCAGAGCACCTGCTGGTGCGTGCAGCCTGCTACAGCCCCCGCCACCGTCCCCGTCGCCGCCCCCGACGCCACGGCCGCCGCCATCACCGTCGCCGCCGAAATCGCCCAAACAATCGCCTCCAATGCCTCGGTTCCAACATCGTTCCACCAAATGATTTTTAGTTTTCAAATTATGCTAAACATCATTCTGGAGAAAATACGGAGATAAGAAAAAATTCTTCGTACGCCTTCCTTCGGAGGGGAAGTAAAGCCGGCTGTCCCATGTTAGTAGATTTACTTGCATGTAAAAGATCCTCAAGCCTAAATGACGCCTCTGAGCTGAATTTAAATCGCCTGTTTCTCGCCCAAGAAATACCTCCTTTCTCTGCTAGTTGATGAAAGGAGCGTAGCGAAATTTGCGTGGTCAGGCGGAAGAGCGGGCCTGATGGCCCGAGTCTCGCCACGTAAAATAAGGCAAATTCAATTCTATTCAATTCAAGAAATAAACTTTGGGGTCGAACTACTGCTGGAGAAACTGGAAAGAAATGGAATCAGAATGGAGAAAATGGAAGCTGGAATCAGAAAAGATGGTATGAACATCGGAGAAGAACGCCCGATAGCAGACTACCAGCACACGCAGTGGACTACACGTGCAGAGGAAGAAGAGATGTAGGTAGGCCCCAAAGGAAGTCAACACCGGAACAGATTCTTGAAACTAACCCTAGAAGTGCAGACAAAGAAAATAAGTATATTCTAAACCCATCTCATTAATTCCTTTATTCATAACTAGCGGATCCGGCAATGCTTCGGTATCGCAATGCATTTGAATAAATACAATTCAAATTCAAAATTAATTTATTCATTGACGATTAACTAGGTATTAGCTACATTTTAACTACGTATTACCACTTTACATATTACACTACAGTTTAAAAATCAAATATTCGAATAATGTTGTGGATAGATGTTGTGGACATGTTGAGAATATTTGCTTTCTGATTACGAAATTCCGAAAATTCGATGTTATTCAATATTATTTATTTTTCAGTGTACGAAAACGACCATTTCCTTACCAGCAATACACATTGCTTTTAGGAAGAGCAACAGGACTTTGAAATACATTTGTGTTTTGAAACATAAATTAGCTGTAATCAATTTATTCAATTAGTTTATTAATTAAAAATTGAGACAATAAGACCTCTACAATTACAATCAATTACTGCCAAAAAATGTAGCTCCTACAATCTTTTCTTGAATCTTGAAAAGACATCTCTTAAAGGGAGAGAGTTATAAGCAATGATCTCGTGTATGATATCATTCATGTGTCTGTTATTCATCATGAGATGAATAACTTCATTGATTGAAGCTTCAATTGAAAATGAAATGGTTCAATTTAAAAACTACTTTTTTGAAAATTAAATTCTATGGAGTTAGTTGTAATGAAAAAGTTGAGAAATATCTTTATTTTTATTATAGTTGCCCTCATTGCCGTGGATTAGGTTAATTTAACCTGTTCCGACAATGTATCCTAATAAGGAGAATCTATTCTTTGGTATTTACATTTCTCGTTTTCCATAATGGTCTACTATACTGACCAGCTTGAGCTATCTGCAATATTGTACATCTTATGTAGGTGTAATTGCCAGTTTCATTCACAAGTTTTTATCTAGCGTAATAACTGTTAAACCCTGTTCTGAATCGTTTCTAGTTTTATCAATTAATGGACAGTCATTGACATAACTCAGTAATTAATTATAAGTATTCTACATTCATTTATAGATGTTGCTTCCGAGGTTTTACATCCATATTGGAGTGTAAATAAATTAAGTTTGAACTTGGTTTGCACTTTTTTTTCCCGAAGGTTTTTGTGTGTCAGAAATATATTGAAAGTCGGAAAATTTTAACTCTGCAATATCTAAAATATTTTGTAGCATCTCAAAGTTTCAAATTCACGAGCATATTCAATACTTTTTAAACGCATTCAAATACTCTGAAGGAACATTTTCATCCACACAGCACTCAATACTGAATACGAATATTTCCGCGGCGTTTCTTTGCCCTGAAAACGCACGTCGCAAACCGGCTCTCCTGACGGCGGCGAGCGCGCTTCCTTCCTGCGCAAGGTGCGACGACGTGTTTGTTAAAATTCATGCCTTGAGACAAACGAGACACAGCCCCTTCCGCATCAGCAGGCCGCTCGAGCGCCGGAACAGGTTGGTCGAGTCCGCCCTGCCCCAGACGCTCGCGCGCTGTCGCCTGCGAAGACGTCTGCGTTGGGGAAGGTCGCCTCCGCCGGGAAGGAGATGCGGGTCAGGCGCGAGGACGCCGGGATTGAGGGCGGCCGGGGGCGGATTAAGCCGTCCTCGAGGCTTTGTACAGTCGCAGACGCTCCGGGAATTTGTTTCGTTTAGAGTATTCGACTGAGCGCGTTTCGTCGCTCAGGCGTTGCAGTCAGTTAATTATTTATTTATACGCTTTTCAAAGGACTCTATGAATGCACAGACCTTATCAGCCAACATTTCGGTCATTAATACTGTTGTCCACACGGTGGGAAGACATTTCACATTTTTGCCCTAACGAAGATCGCATTAAGAAACAAAACGTTGGTAACTAGTTTCCCTAGGGCGCGTCGTCTCCCGGTCACCTAATTAATTAATTGATTACTGACTCTAACCGCGTCAACTGAAGTCATAAGTCTCTGTAGTGTGGTGTATGCCTTTAACGCGGGAGGTGTCACAAGCGAGAAAATTAATGCATCGCTTGTAAGGTTGTGCATTTTTTAAATGGCGATAGCTTGGAACCAATTTGGTTAATTCAGGTATTTTTTTAAGTAACTTGAAGTATATATCAGCAGACAAAGGTTTGCTTGAGTTAAAAATGGCATGTACTACTTGGGATGATAAAAATTTGGGTAGATTTTGACTTGTATTATCGTAGTTCATGTTAGTGTGACACTGAATTCCGCACACAAGGCGTTGTGCGACAGCGAGGCCTCAAGGAAGGGTCCACACGCCAATTAATATTTTTGAATTCACGTGTTGCGTTAAGGAAGAGCACCTTTTTAAAAATATTTTTGGTAAGTGAAGAGTTGTAGTGCGTAGTGGTGTGTGTGTGTGTGTGTGTGTGTGTGTGTATGTATGTATGTATGTATATAAAAGTAAAGAGCTGTTGTGCTATATATATATTTGTTAAAATATTTAATTTGCTTTCGTGTTAAAGAAGAGTATTTCATTGAGCTATGTGTGCGTTACTTGATGAAGAGCAATTTTTTGTAGTTTGTTCATCAGCGTTTTTGCTGGATTTGTTCACATTGGACTTTGAATATGTCGACTACAGGTTTTTCAAGGTAGATTATGGTCTAAAATCTACTTTTACTTCAAAACCTGTGTAAATAATTGAATAGAAGCAGATATTTTGGGCTAATAAAACTCTCAATGATAAATCGGGAAACACGGGAACGATTTTTGTATTAAAGTTGAAATGAGATTCCAGAACCCTTCTGACATTTTGGACTAACTTGGGCTAACATTTCACTCACTGACGTACAACTGAACTTATTAAGTATGCCGTAACGCATTAGGTAGTATCAAGTTCAGTAAATCAGGCACATATTAGATTATTAAGTTACGTATTCAGATGTCACAAATGACGTATTTACCATTTGGTTGTCTATTTCAATCAAACGATTTAGGGGGTCAAATCTTCATACTCCTTAAAGTTACTAGGGGACACATGTTCAAAATATGTCACACGCACTTACAATATTCAGTGACACCATAAGCCACATGCAACTAAGTGTTACTGTTTTCTTTTTGCATCTTTCAACATCGACAAACTTTCTTTAACTTGAAGTCAAACTCTTGGAGAAGGTACCTCCAAATGTGGAACTAACAATAAGAGTTAAGTGAGCAAAAGAGGAAGGCAACATCGTTAACAAATTTGAGAGTCCCCGGAAAGGAATGGAATGTAGGAACGCAGCTCAGACATATTTGGAAGAGTGTTTCTTCTTGGATATGCAAGCACAACAAACAATACTGGGAAGGTTGCCGAATTGTTCAATTTCAAAATATATTCCTTTGTTCAGTACTTGCGCTCCTGACGCTTTAGAGATCATAATTATCTGTTGTGATGTCTACGTTTAGATGTGAATGCAAGCTTGCAACCGGATGTTTTTCTTCCATGCAATCTTTTGTGCCTTCAGTCATTTCGGAGAGATGCATTTCTGAGAAGGCGTGACCGAGCAAGATTATATACAAAGAACATGAATGATCGAAAGCTTTTTCTCGATGAATAGTAATCAAAAGGACAAAAACACGAAGATATAGTAAAAAAATGGAACTACGATACGAAGTCCAAGAGGCTACTAGCAGGCCATGGATAACCATTCTAAGATTGCCGAGTAAACGAAGAAACAGCACAAATATTTGCAAGAGTTCTGCAGAATCGGTACCAGCAAAGAGGAACTAATAAACAGCCCAGTGAGAGCACATGGAAGACTAATGATGTTAAGGTAGACTAGTGCGAACATTCCGCTCTTTAAACATGCAAATAGCTGCGTACTGAAACAGAAGTTTGAGCGTATGTGACAACCACTGCAACTAAGTGAAGGTACACTCTAAAAGTAATAGAACCTTTACAAAGGTTTAATTGTGCAGATTTCTCCATAAGAGATATTGGTAGTGTTCCTTCAGGGGCAACAAAACGTGATTTTAAGGGTCTAGGACGCATCGCTTATGAGGTACGCACTATAGTCGCGTGCGTAGTAGATTGCATGGGTGCCTGCATTTCTCCTTATTAACCATGCTATTAACCATGAACTTCTAATTTTTTAAGAACTCTTTGATTCATGACTTGGAGTAAATCTCTAATCAGCATTAGCACAGTTAAGGGCTTTTGTGTTGATGGTTTCTTATAAGCGGCATAAGAGGATCATTTTTACTTGATTGACTGATTAGTGTTTCCGGGCGCGTGAACGGCTGAGGTAATTAGCCCCATAAGTGTAGTGCATGACTTAACGCAGAAGTTGGCGGTGATTTTTCCTAGCTGGAGGGCGAGATTCGGCGCCGACTAACATGTCCCCACCAGGGGACCAAGGCCCCAGCTGAGACAGTTCCCGACTGATCTGACACGAGTAGTAATGTAGTGCAGGTAAGTGCGTAAGTGTAAGTAAGGGTGAGGATAGGACAAGGAAGAAGAAGGAAAGATCGCGCGCAGTCTGTGGCCCTTTTGTTCGAGTACTGCTTTCGCATTCGCCTGCTGTTGATCCAAAAAACTGGGAAAATTACCGAACCGGGCCGCCGAGCGCTAGATTTCTCCTCCAGACAGCGGACAAATTCGACCTAGCTATGAAGCTACCGCCTAGCCACCGATCCAACCTATGTATCCGCCACAGTTGGGACTAGAACTCTAGAATGGAAGGTCTCTGACCCGACGAAGGAGACTATGACCTCCCGGTCAGAGGCACTGCAGTGACATCAATTGACAACCTTAGCCACCTAGGCCTGTTATTTTTTCTCAGCGCATATTTTCAAAAATGTACAACTTTCGTAGCATCGGAGTCTTCAAGAGCTCGACAAATAGGCGAGCGGATACAAGTTTCCTGAAGCCTTATTATAGAATTTAAAATGGGACGTCAAACGCAGAAAGATACGATTTGCGTAACGAGAGGCACATACGCACACCCACGAACTGACGCAAGTTCCCACCCCAAGCACTAAACAGGAGGTTTTGACATCTTGAAGACTGTCGATACAGGCTGCTCAGAGAAAAGTGGCTGGGAGTTGGCGAGTGGGATGGTGGCTACTTGAGGAACGAAGAGTCCGGCTGGAAAACATAAGGCCTGAAGGATGAGTGGTTGGTTATTGGGTAGGTAAGGGATTGTGTGGGTTGGTTTGGTAGGTCGGCAGATAGGTGAATGTATAAGTGAGAGGCAGGAAATCCAGAGGCTGAGAAACCGCTACGAAGGTGTGTGGGAGGTCTAGCCAGAAAGTGGGCAAACAGGCAGGTGAGTGTGCGTGGGAACACGTGTGTTAGTCATCGGTTGCTAAGGTGCGCTAATGTAGTGGTGCGATGGATGGGTGATTGTTGCCGAAAGGGATTCCGAGTTTCTGTGTCTTCCACGTCGTGAGGCTGGTCGGGAGGGTACTTACGATTCGGTTATCATCAGGAGGAACCAAATAGCTTGGGTGGGTGGCTGTTCGAGAGGGCGGGCAGGCGTGTGGGAGGGCGGGCAGGCGTGTGGGAGGGCAGGGTTGGCGGGCGGGCGGGCGGGCGGGCGGGCGGGTGGGTGGCTGGGTGGGTGGCTGGGTGGGTGGCTGGGTGGGTGGCTGGGTGGGTGGCAGGGTGGGTGGCTGGGTGGGTGGCTGGGTGGGTGGCTGGGTGGGTGGCTGGGTGGGAGAGTGACTGTTGGGGTGGGCGGGCGGGCGAGCGGGTGTTCGGGCAGGCGGGGCAGCGGGCGGGCGGGCGATCGAGCAGACGGAGAAACAGGTGGGCGAGCGAGCGAAGAGGTGGACTGCCTGGCGCCGAGGGCGGTGTGGCGGGTGGCTCGGGGGGGGGGGGGTCGGCATCGGGAAGGGCGGTCGAATTTGAGGGTGGGCCGGTGGTCCCTCGCACAGGATATCGAGCGCGCCGATGGGTGGGAGGGAGGGAGGGAGAGTGAGAGGGCGATGGAGCACACCAGCAAACAGGCGGGCGAGTGGGCGAAGAGGCAGCGGGCGGGGCGGGGCGGCGGGCTGGCGGGCGGGTGTTCGGCCCCGAGCGCGCGCTCGCGCATGCACCTGCCGCCCGCCGCGCGGCCGCCACGCGCCGGGCCTTCGCCGCTCCTCGCTCCTCGCAGCTCAGCCCCGCGCCGCGTCGACGCGGGAAGGCGGGCTAGCGGGCGGGCGGGGTGGGCAGGCAGCACCTGTTGGCGGCGCGGCGCGGCGCGGCGCGGGGCACAAAAAGCGCGCCCGGAGCGTCGCCACCGCGCGCGCCGCATTCCTCCGCCCCCCTCGCCCGCCCGCCCCCTCCCGCCCCGCCCGCCACGCCCCGGCCCCGCCGCCGCCTCGCACATGAGCACGCCGCCAGGTGCTCCTGGAGGATACGAGCGCACGCGTTCCGCGCTCTTAGTCCCTGGGATGGGATGGAGGAGCGTTGGAGAGGACTGTTTTACCACCGTGTGAGAGACCTCGGCTCAGGTGCCATCGACCTTACAAATTCAACTGACACGAACTGGAAGCTGAGCTTGTGAAAATCGTACACAACCGTGAATTTCGTTGTGTGCGTTCCTATTTTTATATGGAATCTAAATTGGAATCATTTCCGTTGATATCAGAGGGGAAAAAATTCTGATGATGATGATTCTCTTATGGAATCACTTTATCACATAAAACTTGAATTTGATTTAAATGTTGTTGTGTCCACCGTTGCCATGCTGCGATCCACTGCTTGGTGATTCAGTTCACTCCCGCCTTCCTGTTGGATGTGAGGAAGACGCGTGATGAAACCCATGTTATGGACTTTTCTTGAAACACATGCACCATCATCCAAGATCTGTATGCATGCTCTGGTTTTGTGAAATACTGCTATTTCAAGTCGCCGCATGTATGCCACCACACTGCGAACACTAGCCAAACTTCAGTGCATAATCGCATGACGTCCTTTACCAGTTTACCTCACCATTACTTGATTCTTCGGCTTCCCAATTAGGATATTGAACAATTGTTAGAGGCTGCTATCACTGACCTTCCTCAAATCCTAGAAATTAATACTGACACGACCATTAAAAAAAAAGAATGCGTGATCCTTATTAAACTTCAACTTACGACTACATTACTGAACAATTGAACTGACCTCTGTTCAGTGATGGTGCAGAGTCACAATATCTTTTCTCATCTTTTCGCAAGTTAATATTCCTGATAGTTTGACGTAAATTATTGCATTTTTTAAGGCATTCGTGTGTCGTGTCGACCCCTGTGATATGGGAACCTCACAATAATTAAAGAATCTTTTATTCCATGTAAACGCAGGTAATTATCCTCAGCTAAATAAATTACCTATGTTAATATTTCTATTTAAAGATATAGATATAAAGCACTTTGAAAAGGAAGTAAGAGGTCATCCTCTCTGGAATGGAACATACATGGCAAGAAAACAAACTGCAAACAAGAACGTTTCTAGCAAATATCACAGGCCTTTGTCGCGTTCGGGCCTTATTACTCGTAAGGTTCATCGTATTCGAACAATTGTCATGCAAAGGACGTGGAAGAATTGATGAAACACAATTACAAGGTATGTTTTCAGATCTAAAGAAACTTCAAATTTAATATTTTGTCACTTATTATAATAAATGTAGAAAATACCTTTTTAAAATATGGTATCTCTGTTTCGTATCTAATCTCGTTTTGATATAACATAATACGATGTATTACCCTGTCCAATAGGATTATTTTCAAAAATTTACAATTGCAACTTTGTCTATCTAAATTGCGAAAATTTTACTATTTCTCAACCAGAAAATGCATGTAATCACATACACTGTGAAAGACTTGACAATTCAGCAATAGAGCCAAGGGTGGCACTACTAACTAGTATTCGCAAAATTCTACTCAAAAGTGATTCGTAAAAGCCTACTCAAAAGTGAGTTTTTCCTCTTGTTTTTTAAACCGGAAACTGCAACGTGCTCTAACTGCTCGCCCATGATGGGTGAAATGAGCGTTTAGGTTCATTCTGGCTACTGAAGGATCGCGGCCCGCAGGTGCTCACCCACAAACGCATCAACAACCGAAGCAGGTGATGCGGAACGGTTCATTTGTCTGCTGCTTACGGGCCGTAATGAGCCCTCACGACATCCGAAGCCCTCACGATACACACGACGCCCATGAATAGAACCTGAACTGGTCTACAGGACAATGTAAGGCCTTCTCTGAAGATAGTTGTAGAGGCGTATCTACGATAGAGGCGTAGAGTAGAGGCGTATCTACGGTATGACAAATATAGCATGTGCAATGTACGCGACTCATAAGAGACGCTATTTAGAGAATACCCGCTAAAACAAATAACAGAAACCCTCATCTGGAGTATCTTGAAAGGGGCGGAAATTTTATTCTTGCCATGGGGGCCTGAATACTATACTAACTAAATACGTCTCTGGATAAGAGAAATGTGAGTGATCATACTTCATCTGCGGCACAGATAAGTATATTTGCATGCTCGCTCACATCTTAAGATGGATTCCACAAAACATTTGAGGTCCATTAACAATGCAAATTAAAGCATAAGCATAGCGCATAGACGTAAACATTAACATAAGTGATAGACTGAAGTATTCACAATGCGAACATAAACGTAAACATAATGAGTTTCTATTATCTGTGAGACATTCCGGTTTACTATTGGTTGAATGTGAGAATCAATTTCAAGGTATCGACTGTGTTCATGTCCCCCCGTGTGGCGTTACTTCTTCTATCTACAGTTTGTCTATCGACTTCGCTCCAATTTTGATTCCCAATTTTGAGTTACCGTTCTGTAATTAGTACATTTATTATGTCTTACTTAAGCACAGAAGCTTAAAAGTTTTTAAGTTAACGTCTTACGTTTACGTCTTACGTTTATGTCTTACGGTTACTTACAAAAATAAGGTCAGATTTCGCCCTGCAGTTGTTTATGGTCATTTGCAAGTTTAAAGAAATCGTACCGGTATCACAAAACACACATGAATGCATACAGCAGCCCAATATTGATTTTTTCTTCCAAAATAGAAGAAAAATAAGAAAGTAGGGTAAGCATATTGAAATAAAGAATTAATTTTGTTCAGAGATGCATTCGTTTGGATTTCGGGAAACATTTCAAATAAGAAGCAAGCATTAAAGACATGACACGTCTACTTCACTATTTCCCAATAAAAATAAAAAAAATAGTACAAATATTACACTTTACTACATAGTCTAACTCAACAATTAAAGTACTACTTAATGTATTGTAAGACATCTCACATTTTTTTTACTTTCTTGTACTTACTAAAGTAAGAAGAGAAAGTATTTTAATAGTGATGCGAATTTTCGACGTAGAACTCACATTTTGGAAACAAAATTCCTAGTAAA
Source organism: Gryllus longicercus (assembly GCA_038098605.1). Lineage (NCBI taxonomy): Eukaryota > Metazoa > Arthropoda > Insecta > Orthoptera > Gryllidae > Gryllus > Gryllus longicercus. The sequence continues at coordinate 1,372,398 of JAZDUA010000140.1, forward strand.
AACAGCAGAACTCAATTTTTGCCAAATGGACATACCCCATTTTGAATGTGTGCTCCTCAAACAGGCTATTCGTGGCAAAAGAGTGCACAGTACCGAAGACGTTGTCCCCCTTGAGGACTCCGGCGTTGGTCCCGGCGCAGGCGACTGCACCCAAGTGTACACTGTCAACATACAAATTACATAAAACAGTACAATACAAAACAACACATAAAGCAATTGAAGGCTTTTTTCCCTCCGATCGCCATTGTTTGGTCTAATTTCACTGTGCTGTACATTCCAAGACGTGCGAGACGTGTTGGACGTACTTTGGTTGGCGGCCTCACCGAGCTCTGGGATGGGCTTGCAGGCGTAGGCAAGGGGCGTCGCGCAGCGCTGCGCCACGAAGCGGCCTTCGGCCAGCAGCGCGCCGCAGTTGCGCTCCCAGCTGTTGCCGGCGTCGTCGCTCAGCCACTTGCAGCGTCGTGCCACGCTCAAAACAGACAACCACGTGGAAATCGGCGAGCACCGCCGGATGTTAAACAAAGGGCGGAGTGACGACGCACTGGGACTTTCCGTGGACGTAGCGGGCCCAGAGCGGCGGGGCCAATGGGGGCGGCGGGTAGCGCCAAAAGGGCCTATACAAGGCCAGGAGAGCGATGCCCCAGTCTTCTTGTTCTAGCGGCGTCAGCGACAGGTGAAGCGCGTGTCTGTGCGTGTAGGTGCACTAGGAGGGTCCGGCAATTCATTGTCGTGACTTGCGAGACGCGTAGATGGTCTCAAAGTAGAGCGGCTTCATACAGGGAACATCGATGGTATGTTGCGGTGTGGTAGCCGTTTTTTTTAGTTTATTGTGAGCAGGGCAGTTGTTAAATTGAGACTTGGGACGGTCTAGATTGTTAATAAATCTACTGTTTTACAAACCACTCTCGTCTGTGTTCGATTACACTCGTATGACGCCACACACTCGTCGTAGCCCCACGCGCGCCCCCTCCTGCAGCACTCGAACTTGCGCCGGGAGAAACGCCCGCTCACATTAAGAAATTATTCATTATTTTGTTGAGTGATTGATTAGTGATTCCGGACGCGTCAACTACTAAGGTTATTAGTCCCGTAAGTGAAGTGGACGTTGTTCCTCAGGAGGTGGTGGAGGTGGTCTTTCTCCGTTGGATGGCGAAATCCAGAGGCGACCTACCGTCGGCTAACGGGGTTTTCCCCAACCAGGTGTCTCCCACCAGCGGGGCACCGCCCCAGTCGGGACAAACTTTAAGCTCCCGACCGGTCTCCTGGCATGTGTGGTAGTGTAGTGCATGCAAGTGTGTGAACGTAAGGGGTGAGGATAGGTCAAGGAAGAGGAAGGAAATATCGCACGCAGTCCATGGCCGTTTGTTAAGGTACTCCTCCGGCATTCGCCTGGTGTTGATCGGAGAAAGCAAGGAAAACTACCGATCGGAGCGGCCGTCCAACAGAATTCTCCTCCAAACAGCGACAGAACTCGACCTAGCTATCTTGCTTGTGTAGATAAACCTGCCAACCTAGGACCTCCCGGTCAGAGGCACTGCAGTGAGATCGGTTAATAGCCTGAGCCATCTCTCCCGGTCACTCTGTATTCTTTGATCGTCTTATCCGCAAGTTTTGACTTTGCTCGACTGGAAACAAATGCCATGCGCGCCCCTAGGGGCCTGTGCGTTCCATGCGCGGTGATCCAGCGGTCCTCGTGCGCGACGTCGTTGAGGGCTCCGAAATGCGCGTCGCCCTGGCTCGTGGCCGACATTCAGACATTACCAGTAAAATACACATGCAAATATCACACCCAAAATTTATGATTTGCTAATGATTACACCGTGGCAATTTGCTGTTGAAACAAAAATCATTAGAATCTATTCTCAGGGTATGAATTGTCTGGGGGATCGTTCCCCTTCATTGTTAGATGTCCTCTGTAGGAGAAGCATTTGTGTCTTCTTGCCAGGATAAATTAATATAAATAGGTTCCGTGCATAGGCTTCCCACGCTGTGAACTGTGCAAATGAAGAAATGCAAATGACAGAAATTGGACATTGGAAAATATTTTCAAGAGCATTATTAGGATTCGCTGAAGTAGCGTGGCGCAAGTGAATAGTACATTGGATTCACCGCGCATTCTATGGTCGTCCGCTCCACACGTTTCGTCTTCCCCCAACAGGTTCTTCTAGGCTGTCCGGGTGACGTCGCGTCGTTGGCAGATAGGTCGACGTTTCGCCTGTCATGTCGCAGGCTTCTTCAGGGTAGTGACACCGTAAAGCTCCGCCTCCGGTGAAGAAGCCTGCGACATGACATGCGAAACGTCGGCCTATCTGCCAACGACGCGGCGTCACCCGGACAGCCTAGAAGTAATGGACTCGAGCCGCGGAAGCCTACGTGTACACTTCCCCCAACAGGAACAAAACTGCCCCTTCAGCTCCGCCCTTCCCGCGGCTTGGGGCGTGTGCGTACCGTGGGAGGTGATCCAGCGGCCCTCTTGCGCGATGTTGAGGCCGACGAAGAGCGCGTCGCGCATGCGCGAGGCCGTGGTGTTGGCGGCGGCGGCGGCGGCGGCGGCGAGCGTGCAGCCCAGCTGCAGGGCCTCGGCCCGGCTGCGCGGCACGGCCCGCTGCCGGCCGCCGCGCCAGCACGCCTGCAGCCAAGGCAACGCACGCGGGTGCAGGCTGAAGGCTCGCACCTTCGCCGCCACCGCCTTCGCGCTGCGATCGCAGCGCGCGTGGCGGCCGCACCTTGGTGCGGAAAGGGCCTTGGAGACGTTTTATCGAATTAATTATTTACTCAGATCATTTGTTCCTTTTGTGTAGCTGATGGCTATGGATAATCTTCCCCCCCCCCTACGTCACATACAGTTTTTACTGTTTTTTTTCTTCTGACTGAATAAGTCTAAATATATTCTAAATCTAAATCTAATCAAGTTACCTTAATATTTGAAGACTCATTCAGCAATGCAGATTGTTTCTTATTTTCATTCTGATAACAAGATGTCCCGATTATAAACCATAGAAATAATAGCAGCAACTGTTGACAGACTGACAATATATTCTGTAAAGAATAGAGTTAGTATCATTACTATAAATTAACATTTCAATAATACCTGGGGAAAGTAGCTCAAAAGCTATTAAAAATTAGGCACATTTAACATGAAATATCCATATTTGTGAAATGATTAATGTATTGTAAATAACAAATAATATAAAAATAAAATAAATTTAGAATGATACTGGGATATTTCCTTTGAATCTCAATCAGAAGTGTACATCAAGAGAAGATTCCATTCCCAATTAGCGCTCATGTTGTTTGCTGACGGACAGGCAGGCGATTAAATAAACACGCAATTTAAAAAAATTGGTCGGTCGGTATTCAACTTTTACAGAACGTTGCTTACCATTTTTAAACAAGGAAATATAGAAAAGGAAAATTATAGGTTTTAAATTATGAAAAAAACCGGAAGGAAACCCGGAAGGTCGAATGTCGTTACCTTTTCAGCATTTGAAGAATCGGTTAATCCATACTTAGTTTGAGACTAACCTCCCCTTGATACGTAGTAAACGCGATACCGTTGTTATCAGCCGAATGGATAACAGTCAGAGAAGTGTGAAACTACAACTGATTTTCATGCTTCCTTTTTGCGAATAATTAGAGAATGTATCTACATAGCTGTCCGAGAGACACCATGTCCTAGCCACAATGCCAACGTTTCGACCACCATGCTGCGACCTTCTTCAGGGCGAAATCGAAGAAGGAAGGTTGCAGAATGAGTGTTTAAACGTTGGCATCTGTGCGCAAGACGCGGCGCCTCCCGGACAGCCAATGATACCGACAATTGATACCGACGATTGAACGATTAATAAGCAGAGAGGGGGTTCTTGCGTATCGTATTCAACTTCAGCCAATGAGCTTCAGGCACCAGTTTGCGTGATATTACCAGAAATTTTACATACAGCCAGATACCAAAACTATCACCTCGTCACAAGTCATTAAAACACATATATGAAATATTTATTTTAAATATTGAATCTTCTACACCTTAGCGTAGTGTTATTTTTGGTTGGTTACCGTTGAAAATTGTAACTTTATGCCACTTTAAAAACTTTTCTCAACACTTCTCAATCTCCATGCAACACGGCGGCTAGTATGTGGTCTGTCTATTCAAACGAAGTGCCCGTGCTGTGGTAGCGTGCCAACTGGTGCAGCGCCCAACGTGCAAAAATCGGTGCTCTGGAGTAACTCACCCACATTTTTCCACCACGATTTAAAGAGTATTAGCGCAGGCGCGCACGCGCTCAGCTCTGCCCGCACCCCTTCCCCAGAAGCTGCTCTGCGCATGCGCACGCTTGGTAAAGTCGTTCGTTAAAGGCACGAGTGTAGATCGGAGCAAAGGATATGTACCGTTCGTCCGATGAGAGTCGTCGCATTGGAAAGCATCATGTCGACTGGGGTGAAATCGGCCGTCCCGGCGTCTGCCTGCGCTTTGATTTTCCCGCTGTTAACCTTCCGAGTGCATGCTGCGTCGCCTTCGTGACACAATGAGACAGTGAGCCTTGCAGCTTTCGTCGGAAATGGTAAACGCACTACCAAAGTTTTTATTGAAACACGTTACACAACTAACGTAATAAGCCAAGGTAAATAAATGCCGATATCCAAGGAGGAAATATCGAAACTTTGAAAATAAACCCTTTGTTCAATTCCATGCATATTTTTCATAATAACCTTAATTCCCTTGTGAATTTGAAACAAATCTTTTAATTTTTGGAGGTACTCAACAGGAAACTCTTGGTTCAATTTCATATTTTTTTAAAGTTCAATTTTTTAAAATATGACTTAATATATATACACATACATTTCTTGCTTGACCGAACCATCAAGCCTTCAAAAACAGAATTCCGGTATCACCACCTTCTTCATTAGTACCAGTACTTTATTTGAAGCCTCAATATTGTCAACATTTTCTCAATATTAACTCCAAAGTTTTTTAAACTGTGTCCGCGGATAGAGTAGAAAACACGTAGAAAGCCGAAAACAGACTTTACTTAATAGTACTTAATACATCGGCGTTACAAGTGGAACACACGCCCATACAGAAAGACCTTTTAATCCTATTTTTTGGCTCACAGAATCTAAAAACTGATTTTACTATCAAAATCTCGGTTTTAATTGTTGAACCCAAATCAATATATTTTCTTTAGACGAGGAAAAGTAGCAGCACTACAGATTCTTCGATAAGCGAGATTTTTTTAGTTTCTGCGAGAGACCATTAAAAGGTGTAGTAAAGTGAGACGCCTTTTATTTTTGAGAAGTAATCAATTCAGCGTTCGCAATGAAAAACGAGTTTTGTGGGTTTACTTAAATGACACGCATTACTTACACGACGTTGCTCAGAAAGTAAAAGACTTGTTCGTTCACTCTCCTTTGAACGGTCGTCGCCGCCCATGATAGGCCTACTGGCAAGCAATGCTTTACCCGGTTGGCTTGCACTTATCACCAGCGTTCTCTGATATATTTTTCAGGTAATGAACGCACTCAACTGCAATTTATTAATTCCTACGCATTATGCGTGGGTTAAAGTTGTCAATGATAAAAAGAGTTTAGATCTTAGCAACATCTAAGCTACCTCTTGGGTCTTTAATATTTGTCACATTTAATTCCAGAGAAAACTGTTTGTTAGCAGTAATACTAAAATTACTATATTTTACATTTTAAAATATAGTCCAGAGTTAACTTTCGAGAAACACTATTCCCATCCTCTCCTCCTTGCTAGAGACTCACTGAGGATGGGAAAGTTTTTCCCGAAAGTTAATGCTGAGCAATATTTTAAAATGTGGTCAAATACAGTAATTTTAGTATTACTGCTAACAAACAGTTTTCTCTGGGATTCAAGTCATAAAAATATCGAATTAATAAATGCCCTTTTATAACCTTGAATTCATGTTTTCAGGGTCAAAAATTCTCATAAGGAGTATTTCGCATTTACTACAATGTATTATCAACGTCTTTCAACAAAACATTTAGAATATTCCAAGTTTATATAATCGATTTCAACGAACGGTTCAGTTCACCGCAATGAACGATAGTGGTGGTTTAACACTGTGGTAAGAACGACTCACAGAAACTGGAAATACCCGGTTATGTACGAGGATGCATTGACTTTCCTCTGTCTCAGTCACGAACTACAGAGCTATCAACGTTCCTGAAATGCTTGGAAGACATTAAGCGCATGTTCATCACTCTTAGCACGAATACTTCAATGCTTCGCCGGGGAATGTACTAGATTGATTGCATACTTTTATCAAAACCTTTCACTCAACACGATTACGTATACGTGAGTACTCGTGCAGTGCCCCTCACGAAGGCCAAGATCGTTGAACAGCTCACGTCGCTACGCAGTAATTCACGTCGGCCTGGACTCCAGACCCTAAACGTATTAAAAAAAACGTAAGCCAAATATTTTCGTAGTCCAATGATTCTATAGAAATTTCGGAGTGTTCTATATTTCTCAAGTGACACCTTTCTCTCATCGGTGTAAAAAAATTATTGTTTGCCAAGATCGTTGAACAGCACACGTCACTACGCAGTAATTCACGTCGGCCTGGACTCCAGACCCTAAACGTATTAAAAAAACGTAAGGCAAATATTTTCGTAGTCCAATGATTCTATAGAAACTTCGGAGTGTTCTATATTTCTCAAGTGACACCTTTCTCTCATCTGTGAAGAAAAATTATTGTTTTCTCTGAAGCATGCAACTTCACAAGAACTGACAAAAATGAGACTGCTCGACCCACTTCAAACAAAAATTTATACGGATTAGAGTCAGAAAACATTTAACATGCATAAAACACTTGTAAGGTATAATTTTAATATACTGTTGATACGAGTAAGTGTATCGTTTTACCCGCACAGGGAGAGCACTACAATGAACAGAGAGCTAAGAACTATTGAACAAAATCAGTCAATATTGTACAAAACGACGCACGGTCTGATCTCCTAGGAACACAAAAGGAGCAATTGTTCGCCTTGCAACAAATCGTACGATCTCGTATAAAGGTGGCTCGCGAAAGATCAATACGCGCACACAAAACTCACGCATTTTGAAAATCATTGCGCAGTTACAGACAATGGTAAGCGTAATTGAACTCCCGAAATGATTTTAGAGAACTGAGTCAATCATAGGTAAAATAGGGAATCGCATATGCACAATCTTCAATAACACTTAATTTTGTATACTTTGGGAGGCCATTTTAGGACACACTTCATGTTTTCATGTAAAATTTGTAAGCTCAATCATCTTGTACGTAACCCGTAACTACTGGCGTCAGGTCAATTTGACCCGAAGAGCATTTTCTATTTTGATTTTCCGAGAACACGGCGAGCTACCGATGATGAGGATTCCAAGTAATTTCTTCTCACGTCTATTGCAAAGGAAGTAATTGTCCACAAAAAGTTTAATAATTTTATTAATTATTACCCAGAGTTAGCTTTTGGGAAACACATTCCCATCCTCAGTGGGTTTCTAGCAAGGAGGTGAGGATGGGAAAAGTGTTTCCTGAAAGCTAACTCTGGGTAATAATTAATAAAATTATTAAACTTTTTGTGGACGATTATTTCCTTTACAACATTATGGATTACCACAAGATATCTGCTACCACCACGGAATTTTCTTCCACGTCATTCCTATTTAGAGCGTGCAATAAGAAACGCCGTTGACATAACTTTTTCTGAATTGCTCTTTCTGACCCAACGCCAGCGTTTGTCTTTCTGTGCATTTTTATGTGGCGGATGTGCAAGCGTGACACCTTAGCGATAATTCCCAAATCATTTTAGGTTAGTGATGAATTCTGCATCCGTTGATGTGAAATCACAGTTGGCCATTTTTGGAACATTACGTATGAACAAACCGGACACTCCTCTTGAATTCTTGCCAAGAAACAATAAGAAGTAAACTCAAGCGTCTTCGGCATTATAAAGGCAGTGAAAACGACATCTTATGTATCTGCCATATAACGATCCGCAGTTATTTGTAATATTCAGAAAGCTAAGAAGTCACAGACCCTCTGTAGAAGTTTGAAATTGGAACTTTTTACGAAATTGCAGGAACGTTGGAGTGAACATTTGCGATTAGCTGTACAGTACAGTGTACGTAGAAGAACAAGCTGCCGATTAACTGTATTCTTTTATTATGTACACGTGATGATTTGTTAATGTTACATGTATTTCTACATTATATTTACTAACCCTCTCAAAAAATCATATAAATAACATTATTTTCTTGAATCAGAATGACCGGGACCCGACGCCAGTAGTGGAGGGTTAAGAATCGGTGTTAAAATTTGCACATCCATGAGCTTCGTTGCCTCGTATTAGTGCTGGTAATCGCGGCCGACCCTCCTTCCTCACACTGCTAATCTAACCATTTCTGCGAATCGTGCAACCGTCCATATGCGCCACATGCTGGAATACGGCGAAACTCGCCCTTGGCTTTAACCGCCTGAGGCGATCTGCACTTGCCCGTAATACCACTTGCCCCATTCATTTCGAATCCGCTTATTTTATTGGGCAATTAGTCCTCACCTCCAATATTCAATTCCACTGCGCCTGCACACTATGCAGAATCGCCAATCCTGATAATTCAATGTTCGTAAGACCTTCGGGGGAGGGGGGGAGGAGATGTTTTTTTAAATTTTTTTAGTGACATTAGTGATTTCGTCAACTGCTAATGTTATTACTCCTGTAAGTGTAGTGCTTGTTTTTATCGCAGGATATGGGGTTATCTTCTCCCGCCGGCTGGCAAGATCGAGCTCCGACCTACGTCAGCTTTCGGGATTTTCCACAATCAGGTATCTCCCACCAGTGGGCAGCGCCACAGCCGGGACACGCTCTAAGTTCTCGACTGGTCTACCGGCAAGTGTGGTTGTGTAGTGTATGTGAGTGTAATGGTCTGTACGTAAAGGGTGGGGGAGGACAAGGAAGAGGAAGGAAAGATCGCACGCGGTCCGTGATATTGCATGGTGTAATTCGGCATTCGCAAGGTGTAATACGTGGAAAAAAAACAACAGAAAACTGCCAATCAGAGAAGCCGAACGATAGAATTCTCCTCCATACAGCGGCTGAATTCGACCTGCCTAGCTTGTGTCGAAAATCCTGCCTCCGTCGGGACTTGAACCCTAGGACCCCCCTACCAGAGGGACTGCAATGACATCAGTTGATGCCACAAGCCACCTCTGCTGGCGCTGGTGAATGGTGCCGCACGTCACGTAAGTTTCTCTGCATTCATGCAAACTTTGAAGTGCTGTGAAGGTAATTACGACAGTTGGATATCTGTGCATGTTATCTTTATAGTTTCCTTGTTACAGTGCTGTAATCGCTGAAGTGCATGAACTAGCAGTCATCTAGAATAAATAGAGTATTGAATGGACATCTACATCCAATTTAATGTATAGGAAGATGTATCATCAGTTATGTATAATCAAAAATTCAAAATTTTTTTTCCAAATTTATTAGTAAATTTTATGAAGAAGTAGATTGTAACTTGAATTACGTTTATTGCATTTTTAAAATATATTATTTTATATATTCAATTAAAATTATTGTAATCATTATTACATTTCATACCAGTAACTACTCTTTGATATTTATAGCGATACTGCAGTAATGCTATCGATGTCGCGGAAATGCTAATTGCGGGTCGCAATTAGTCATGATCGATGGTAATACTACCAATATCGAAGGAGGTATATCGTTAATTAACTATTCAACGTTTCGCAAAATGCCTTCCCCCATAATGCCAGTACCAATATTCGTCAGCGCGGGCTCCCCGCAACCGGGCGTGTAGTCCGGAGCCTACACCGAGTGAACCTCCCGCGACTCCTGAGCGCGGCCGAGCGCAGAAGAGCGAGGTCTGGCCGCGGCCGCCTGCAGCGGTCGAGGCGGAAGCCGATAAATCAATCAGCCCCCGAAACCAGACGCGCTATTCGTCTGCGGCAGCGCGACCAAAGAAGAATGCGCTCGTTTATTCGGGCTCTTCGCGGCGTGGCGGCGGCGCGCGCGGCTACACGGCCTCCCCGCCTCGCGCCACGCCGCGCCACGCCACGCCACGCTGCGCCACGCCACGCTGTGCCACGCAACACTGCGCCGCGCTGCGCCGCGCTGCGCCACGCCATGCCGCCCCACACCACGCCACGCCTCGTCACGCCACGCCGTGCTACGCCATGCCACCCCACGCCATCCCACGCCACGCCACGCCACACCACCCCTCGCTACGCAGTGCCACGCCACTCAACGCCGCGCTGCGCCACACCACGCCAAGCCACGCCACACACAAGCCACACCACGCCAAACACGAACCACGCCACGCCGCGCCGCGCCTCGCCACGCCGCGTCACGCCGCACCACGCCACGCCACGCCATGCTACGTCACGCTACGTCAGCGTCAGGCCACGCCGCGCCACACCGAGCCACACCGCGCCACGCCGCGCCACGCCGCGCCACGCCGCGGCCAACCGGTCCGGCCACTTCCCCTCCCCCGCTACGTAGGTCGACAGCCCTCGCCACCGCTCCCAGCGCGGAAATCTACCCTCAGGTTGCGATGAGTTTGATACTTGCGGCGTCGGTTCCTTCCTTTTTGTTATTCACAGAATCGATATTGGTACTCCTCATCGTCCTTTGTTTTTCTTTATCTGTATTTCTTCCTGTCCTTCCTTATTCTTCTTCTTTTCATTCTCCTCTTTCTCTGATGTAACCATCTTCGCACTTTTTCCTTGTTAATATCTCTTCCATCTTTCATTCTTTTCACCCCTTGAGCTGCACATTTAATTCTACTACATTTTTTTCAATATCCTTTTTCCACTCTCCTCGTCACCTGATCTATCGGTATCACTCTTGAACCAATAGCGAGGTAACGGTGGTCCATGAAAATTGCAGTTTGGATGTTAAAAAACAGGTTACAGATATTAAATAAATTGACCGTTCTGTTTAAACATTTGTACGCTTTTAATCGTGTTTACCGCTTTATTCTGTTGATTACATATATTTTACCGAGAAAAATATAATATTTCCATGGAAAACGAAGGAGAAATATAATACAATAAAAGAGTACATTTTAATCGTTTTTTGTGAGTAAAATTATATATTTTGAAATGTTGTAACATTCTGTAAACGAGCAATGTTTGAATACGAAGTAAACAAATTTTTGAATTTGAAATTGGGTATCGATTATTAATCAGTATTAGAACTACCAATATTTGAGATTTGCCAAGATTGACTTACTTCGTTGTCTTGATGTGTATATCAGTAATCAAATCAATTCAAGAATCGCACAATCCCGTGTTTGAGATTGGAGGATCACCATCGCTTTCCGAATACCAGGGTCCACTTAAATGACGACCCAAGGCTTGAGATAACGGATATCCCACGTCGTAATCGATACCTAAACGTAATACATTACTTCTGAAAGGTGGGTATGATGAATAGGCTCACACCCTGCGCTATTTGTTCCCAACTACCTTGAAGACAGCTCCTTATCTGGTCGGGGAGTGGATTTATGTCACTTTAATCGCTAGGCCGGATCCAGCCGTGAATTCTGACACGAACTCCCTACGCGCTCAAAGCAGGTTGTTCCAACTAATGGCGGGTTCAACATTTTTTTATAATATATTTCAACATTTATATATAATATGGCCAATGTATATATATATATATATATATATATATATATATATATGAGAGAGAGAGAGAGAGAGAGAGAGAGAGAGAAATAAAGAGAAAGAGAGTGAAAAATGTGTGTGGAGGGGGGTGATTTAAATAAATGGAAATTATCATTTGAAGTAAAGTAGAAAATTCAAAAAGACAGAAGAAATGTTTAAAGTTACTGATTAATTTAAATGCTTGAAATAGACATTATTACTTTGGTACGCAATAATAATACTCTGAAAAGCAATTAATTCATCAGAAATAATATTTTAAACAAGTGGTAAGATTGTTAGTGCAAATAAAGAAAGTTAAAATAAAGCTAAATAATCATTTGAAACAGAACGGGAAATCAAAATAAATAGCTGTTCTTTAGCAATACATATTTTCCATAAATACATCTTACTCATGCAATTAAATCTTGAATTAAATACAGTAGATTCAAAAAAGTGACCATGAACTCCTAAATTGACACTGCCCAGAAACAACCAATGTGGAATACACATGAATTTTAATTATGACTGGCAAAAAAAACTGAAATTCAATTACGAGTTTCCTCATTTCCGAGTTCAACGAGATGGAAGCCTCTGTGCGTTAAGCAATGAACGTGCGACGGTGCTTGTCGTATTTCACTTCTCCCAACTCTCATTTTGCCCCATCAACTTCATTAGTTTTCACAGCTGTCAAGATCAACTATTCCAGAGACGTTGATACCTTTCCTGCGAGCGATAGGATCGGCATCGATTGAGCGGACTAATTAAAGTCACTCGTTTCTCCGAATCACTTGAAGTGTCTGATCGACCTCCGTTGATGCTATCGGCGCGTTATTACACGAGTGTCAAAAGCCCCTGTCAGTAGCGTGATATAGCCGCTTGTGAATGACAGAACTTAAATACTGCGAACTGAAGCGATGGAATTGAGCTTCTGTTTAGCACGAAGTAATTAAAGACTGAACTCGTAAAGTGCTTAAATATTTTGTACTAGTATGGTAATAGGATCCGCGAACCTCCACCCAGACAGAAGCCCAGTCGTCAGTAAACACTAATCGGGACTACACAGAGATAGTTCAGAATTTTATGTTACAACACCAGACCATTCATTGTGACACGGCGTTACTCTTGTTAACTGGTTACTCTAAGACGCCATGAAACTGTTTTAAGTATGCGACAACTGACGGATTATCTAATTTTACGAACATTTTAAAAATTACTTTTGATTCTGATGCAAATAGTGATAATTCACAAAAGTGAACTTTCGAAATTGAATTAATTCTTTGTTTGTTGCAAAGTTTTTTTCATCTAAGTTTAAAAGATTTTTTTGTTTTTATTTTCAAACATTTAAAACTGGCAACAAAAAGGGAAATTTAAAGACAGATGTCCGAAATTTGTTTCATTTCAATTCTGTAGTAAAATGTGTAAAATTTCTAGTTGTGGCAAGAACAAAAAGGATATATTAGTTATCTGATAACGATCGTTGAGATAAATTTTAAGGTGCAGAATGAAATGTTCAAGAATTATTCTCTTCAGAGCTTGATATTTATATATAAACAAAATCGTTTATATCATTGTGTCTGAGAATATAATATATTATTATTCTTATTGGTGAGCAAACACTTATCTTCACTGTTCCAATGAGAGAATATCAGACACGAAGTGGCGAGTTGAGGAAATATGAATATTCTTTGTGACTCAAACAAAATGGAATAAATGCTAGACATGTTTTCAAAAACCGATAGCTAATGATATTCTCAGATAACTAAAGAGTCTATGATATATATTCAAAACAGGTAAATATAAGTAATGTAATTACAAAATGGATAAATTTTCAACAAACATCAGTTACGTCTTCGAATAGGCATTACCCCCAAAACTAAGATACCATTTAGAATATGTTAATGAAGAAAAAAATATTAGCATGAACTCATCGATATCTCTAAACTATGAATACGTCTAATATCAAGGTGGCAATTTTGATCAAACATATTTACATACAAATATTTTTTTCGCATTGTATCTCAGTTCTCTTCACCTGATCTCCAAAAATCAATTTTCAGTAACCAGAGCGATGACAAAACCTAACTCATTCAACCTTTCTTCTTCAGCTGTGAAAACACTACGCGTAGCAAACTCATTATGGTCAACTAAATGACATAATATTTTGTATACTACTGATTTTTTTTTTTTGCCTTTGTGGCGGTTGTCTTACAACTAATGGCTTCTTTCATAATTATTCGCGAAATGTACTCAGGTATGCATTCTAATGTCGCGTGGCACTCCTCAAAATCAAGGCAAAGGTTTTTTAATGAAATGCCTCCCGGAAGAACCCAAGCGAGAGTGACTTTCAGAAAAGACATTTGTTAGTATGCACACGTCAACCTACGAATTCGTTCGGAACAGTTCGTACATCTTTGTTCGCTTAACGTAGCCTGTACTGAGTTTATTATGGTGCTTTCTCTCCGCACTTGCCTCAGCAATGTCCCTGCAGAATCATCTCATTATCACAAATGCCTACTTTGTAATTCTTTGTTTGTCTCCACTATCAAACTGTTCTCACTGAGTGCGTACTTTATAATTATGATAATTAAAATCGCGTAACCACTCATTTGTAGCCATGATTCAAATATCAATTTTCAGTTTGGAGAATGAAGACAAAAGAAGCTCATTCATTGCTTTTTCTATCACTTTGCCTCTGAACATAACTTTTCCATCTCTTCCGCTCCACCCATGTCTCAGCAATGTCCCTTCTGGCTTACCCCATTACCACAAATGGCTACCTTGTGATACCCTGTACGACTCCACTATCAAACTACGCTCACCCAGTGCGTGCATTATTAATGGGATGGCTGGCGCACTTTGCGGCTTCCTGGAGATGAGTTCCCAAAATTTCATCTCACCTGTACTGCTGCATATTGTATCGCATTGCCCTGGCGGAACAGATTTCGGCGAAGGAGGGTATGAAACTTTAATGATCGTATTATCCAACTCGAAGGAACACCTTGACGTAATTAAGTATAATTTCTATACGAAGGGGAAGAGCGCGTGAAGAACATGTTGTATGCGTGTGTATGTGTGACTTTCAAGTGATGTGCCCGTAGTGTCTTCATTTGTTCGCGTACGCGCGCAGTGACAGATTGGTAAAGGGCCAGTGAAAGATTGGTACTCGCGCAAACATCCATGCGATCCATGTACGATCCATGCTAATTTGTACATATCACAGTCAATTGTAATTTTATCCCCATTCTCTGGAAGAAGGTGGACTGAGAAATGATGCGGAGATGTTTCACCTTCCAAACATTTTGGAAATTTTACGCCGTCAAACACATTAAATTAATTGTGCAGGTTTCTCTGTTTGATTAGAACTGCAATATAGAAAAATAAAATCTTTCATTGATCATTGTGGGGGTGAATTCATTGGAAAACGGTGCAGCGGGCTACGGACCATGTAAATATGAACTAGCTAATTTTGACATTTGGCTTATAGTGATTACGAAAGTGGTGCATTGAATCGACGGTTACTTTCTTGGTTTGATGGTCTCTGCACGTCAATTATTACGACCATAATTTTTCCAGACTTTTTGTAGCCTTTCATGCTTACCTCTCCAGCTAACAAGCATGTTATAATTTGTATTCTGTCGTTTTCAACACCAATGATTTCTCTCTTTTTACTCTCGTATTCAGAGAGATCCCTAAGTTAATGAGAGCTCAAGACTAGCCAAGTGACTTAAGCGTATTATTTGTGTAAGATTTTTTTTAACGAATGAAACCAGTTTTCGGTTCAATAAATAGTAAAATCACATACACACTAAACTCACAAGTTAATAACTTCATGAACACAAATTAATTTCAAGTAGAAAACTTCTGGGAAATGACTACATCAATGTTAATACTTACTTACTTGCTTACTTAATACTTAGAGTCGTCAGCTGTATAATTCAAAATTTTCAGATATTTCACTTTTCAGCCAAACAATATTGGCCTCATTAACAATATTGTAAACTCAAAGATAAGCTTTCGAGATTTCAAACATACCTTTTAAATTTATTTTTTTTTTATTTTCAGAGATTTTTTTCTTAATTACATGTCCCCTGTGTGTCACGTGTGTGGACCTTGTCCTAATCACTCTTCAACGTTTTCCCGTTCTTATGTCCTCTTACTTTACATTTTAATTCGTTAAATTTTTATTGCAGACTACTAATCTACTGCAGTTACTACTAATTTTCATATTATGCAATAAAACCCATGTATTACCACTTTCTTGCCATAAATCATCCATCTAGATATACAATTATGTAAACATAATATCAACGTTTCGTTATTATCCCACCTCAAGTACCTACAATTTCCATATCTTTTAAATTAACGATTTAAAATGGTTAAATAAATGCCTTAATTAAAGACTTCCCAAGAATTTCTAATAATTAAATTTTGTTTTAACACTAAATAAATTATTTCTTAAAAAATCTATCTCTGTGTTAACTTGTTCTACCTTTGATCCATTTCATTTATTTTTCCTTCACGACTTCAGTAATTTACTGATCACGCTTTTCGTTATGGACGTCTTCGAAAGTTTCGGAAGACTTTGAATCGTTTGTAAAACCGTGGTTCAGAATAACGATGCGTATAAAGGGTTCACCAAGTTTCCTGTGTGTTCCTCCTTCATCAAAGAACATGCGGCAAATCTATTCCACGGTCGGGCGCAAACGAAAGGAGCCGTGAAACATCCGGGGGCGTCAGGTGCATCGCGGCATTCGACTGGGCCTCCGGACTGTCGCCTTCATATGTCGCCTTCACGAGCCACGCACAGTGGTTTAAAATACTGAAAAAAGCCGGCAAAAATGCATCGTTTAATAACTTTTTTGTTGGTAATCTCATTTTTTCTTGGTTCAATTTGCTTGGTAATTGCGTGGTTATTGTGTGGAAGTCAGAAGTGTGAAATTTTTAAAACTCTCAAGTGATAAAGAATCAAGGGTAGCTCACTGGTCAGTGAGATCGCTCGCTTTGACGTGACCCCAGGTTCGATTCCCGGCCGGGGCAAATTATAGTGAGCGCTTTTCTTGGAATATCCCAGTATCTGTTGCTGTGAAGAGATAAGCTCACTCCTCAGGTTTAGAAGACCAGAATACGATGTAGGGATGTTCATTTGCTAATTACACGTACCCCTCAACCCCAGCCGAAAAGCCGGGCCGCCGTTAGTAGGCTTTGGGCCAGTCAGAGGCTGTTGTGCCAGTACAGACCGACAGATAGAAGTGATAAAAAGTCTTGACAAAATCGGAACCCAACTGAAGACCACCTAGACCAACCCAAGGTGTCTGGGATCCCCGTCCATCTCCACCCAGCACCCTCCTTGGCAGTAACGACGCGGGTATCGTTATAAAGAAAGGAAACTATAGCTGTAGCACTTGCAAAATAGCCATCATGGCGGACGTATCCTTGGTGAGGCTGAAGAAAGGAATTCATCAATGTGTTGGTACATTACCTTATTACTAAATCCGCTTTTCAGACACGGCTTGTTTTCTGTTAGTCATTTCAACAACCCCTACTGCAGAAACACGTAAGCTACCTTTCGCCTGACCATTTTCATTCATTTCTTCTGACCATTTTCATGTAATCGCCAAACTCCCAGTGTGGTGTGTGTGTATGAGAATGAGAGTGACAGTGAGAGTGACAGTGAGAGTGAGAGAGAAAGAGAGAGAAAGAGAGAGTTATGTTGTGATAAAGAGCGCAGGCAGACGGAGAAAGGTTTGTAGCTTTGGAGGGGAAAGCCACTTTCCGGTATGCGCAGTTAAATGTTTTTTTTTGGACGGGTAGAGAGCTGTAGGCGGATTTTGTCAATCCTCCTCCACAGCTGGAGAGAAATTGTAAGCCATTGTCTTCTCTGTTCTACGTCCCCGTCCCCTCTGCGCGGCTTTGAACATAAAATGTACGTCTCAAAAATACTTTACTGCTTTGTAAGTGCCTGTGGAATTTTAGGTTCCAGGGTGGATTCCTAACCACTCTTGCATCCCTATCAGTTGTGCAAAAACGCACCGCCAGGTTGGAATCTGGATGCGCCAGGACGCAAGGCTCTTCAAGAATAAAAATATACCCATTAACCTGCGTGGGACCGCTTTGTCAGCTCGAAGCTAACTAGCCTTCCAGATTGCTACGAGAGTCATACGACCCTCACACGCCTAGGTAGACGGTACTGTCAATAATATGCTACCCAGCTAGGGGTCAGAAGTCACCACGCATTTGCAGTTCCAAATTTTGTTTGAAAAAAAAAAGAACGATGTATTTTGGTCCATTCTCTCCCCACTCCGGACCACAGTGCGCCGCCGCGGAACAGTCGCCGACGGGCGCCGCGGCGGCGCTAATGAAGATGAGAAATGGGCGTCGCGGCGCCGGCGACCGCGCGTCGCGACGCAGCGATTAGCCCGCGACGCAACAATATTTCAGTGCGCTCGAGCGGAGACTAAGATGGCGGCCCCCACGGCGGCGCCACAGAGGGTTGACTCTGCAGGCAGAATCTGGAACTGCGAGATCCTGACAACATCACGTGAAGAAAATTATTGTTGGTAAGAAAAAACACAGCCTCCAAGTGGTACGAGGATGAATTTTTATTTAATTTGCCTCAATCTGTTTTATTCGTACACATCCAAATTAATCTCGATGTAAAAATGTGATTTAAAAATAAAAATTAAATAATAGAGTTGTTTCGACGTTACCTTCAGGTAAATTGAAAGAAAGGAGTCAAAGTTTACAGACTTACAGAAGTGATTATTTATCTTTTGAGCACTGAGCATCAAGTATCGCGAGTTGATAATACTGTGTAATAAAGAAATTGTGTGAATACGATGCTCAAATAATTTAGAAAACAACAAATATTATACTACTTTTTACTTTCTCGCTACGGAGTTGAGAGAAATTCGGCAGAAAAACTCATATTGCCTCGCCCCTTGTAACGAAAAAGTGGATAAATCCATTTGCTAACTTTAGAAGAAAACTCCTCTAACACTTGGTGTTGCCAGAATCCGTGTTTTGTGGGTTCTTGATACCGAAAAATCGATTAACGACAAAAGATATGTCCGTGTAGTCTGCCTGTCAGTCCGTTTGTGGAAAACGCGAGCGGTAAAACCGTTCAGCCGATTTTCTCCAAAATTGATATTCCTCAATCGATCTGGCTGATGTCGCGGTCCCTTGAATTTGAAACCGATATTTTAATTTTTGGAGATTCTTTACACGAAACCTCTGGGACATTTTCAAACTTTAAAAAAAATGCTCCATCGTTTTTGGTTAAATTTTGTAGTTGGATAGTGTACAGGACGATTAAGATAATGGGGCAGATTCTACGTTTAATTAAAAGCCTGATTTTTCGAAAATTTCAAAAGTTCAAACTTTTTTCGGCGTATTCTCACAACTACAATTATGAAGATAGAGATTTTTTAATGGAATCTGTTCCTTAAAGATAGGTTTTGAAATACGGTCATATAAAACTTTTTGAAAATTTTAGTACTTCGCGTAATTTTGCGTGAAAAATAAGGGCCAAACGTTCTAAAGGCCAACGTTCCTTATTTTACTTCATCTTAAGCCGGATCTGAATAAAAATGTCAGTTTCTAGACAAGAAACGTTATCTCAACTTCTCTTAGAAATAGAGTAGAATAGTACCTTAAATATAAAATATTTACCTTACCGTGAAAGAAATAATCATTTTATAAAACCCACGGAAAACGATTTTGTAGGTCGAAAATTAACATGTTCGGGAGTAAATTGGAATCTTCATTCCTTTACTTGTCGTGTGAAATATGACAATATTCTTTTCTTAAAAGATGTTGCTTCTTTAATGAACCAAAATTAAGCACCTTTTGGAATACGTTTATATAAGTCGAAAAGTTTTGACGTTATTCACCATGCCATATTGCTCTAAAAAATACCTTTATATGATTTCCCGGTATTGCCCCACATTGTTTAACCTTGTACCTTCAACATCGATCTCAAAGATTAGAAATACGCACCGACACAAAAGAACATTACTTTCTTTTTTTCGATTCTTTATCAATGGATTATGGAGACCCGCAAGGGTCCATCTTAGGTCCTGTCCTCTTTCTGTTGTACGTAAACGATGTGCCCTCGTCCATTAAAAATTGAAGAACAATTCTGTTCGCTGATGACACGAATGTCATTTGCAGAAAATGAAACAATAAATATTTAGATTTCAAAAGTTTCAAATTGGTTTCGAAATAAAATTAACAGTTAACGAAGGAAAAAGGGTTTCAATGAAATTTTGGATTTCTAATCGGCAATCATGACCCATTGACCATGACCCGGTGACCCATTTCAAATGAACATGCTCCCTCGATGTACTAATTACGAGGGGATTTTGGACCACCGACGCGTGGAGTCGCACCCACAGTGTGGCAGCGTCGTTGGACGTCGGTGGCGCGGTCTATTCCTAGCGACCAAAGGCCCAATTATCATTCCGCGGCGATTGCCGCCACGGCGCTTCCGCGTCCGCGGTCGACCGGGGAGGCGTCGGCGCAGGCGTCTGAAGGATGGCGCAGATATTTCAGGGGCGCGCACCAGCAAACCGGGTGTTTACAGGCCCCATGGGACCGCAAACAAATTGATACGTATTTAAAATTCGGGAGACGGAGAGGGTTGGGGAGGGAGAGGTTTGTTTTGATGTCTTCAGTAGTACGATATTCTTTCTCTTTGGAGAGAGCCAGGGAAATGAGGGGGCGTCACGTCACTTTTTTTGTGTGAGTCAAAAATTAAGAGTCGTGGCGGGACCGATTTGTGACAGTCCGAAAGACGAGAGAGGTAATTGATGGAGAATGGGTTGATGATGTTGTCAGCCGAGGTCTCCGACAGACTATAACTCGCGGGTAGGGTGATCTAATGAAAAACATGTGACTCAGAAGGCAAGGGCCTCTGAGACTTCATGTGAGTAGTTAACGCGTGTATCTTTAGAAATCTTCCGCGCTGTTTATACGGTCAAACCTGTTTACTGCAAAAGATCTAGCAATCTTCATTGAGTTCATGTAGTTCTTACCCCTTTAGCAATACAATGATATGGTAATGGAGGCTATGGATTTTGTAATTAAGTAATTAAGGTAAACAAAGGTATTACTACGGCAATGAATGGTTTTATCATTTAGAATGGATGTTACATATAGGCTTGAGATCCTTTCAGAAGCTGTAAATTTGTGACAAAGTACTCTCGGCTTTACTTCCCTTTAGAAGGAAAGAGTGTGAACGATCTTCTTGTCTTTAAAAATTCACGACTACGACCGAGTTCGAATATTACTATCCGGATAGAAAAGTTCACAGTGCTAACAAAACATCGCATTTTTTTTAAATTTAAAATGTTTCTACAATTTTGTTTCAATAGAATGACTAATCCTGTTATTTTACTTCAGCTTTCGATAAATCAATTTCTGTATATAATATGTTCAGTTTTTGATTATTTATATTAAATACTAGTTTCCCCAAATAGTATTCTTTTATCAAAAAATTGAATGATAACACGGTAATTAAAGAACGCAAAACGAAGTGATTGAAATCATCACATCATTATGAAGACTTTACAGAAATATTAAATTAAATAACAAGTTTTCTCAGAATTTACAAAATGTCACTTATACCAT
Source organism: Gryllus longicercus (assembly GCA_038098605.1). NCBI lineage: Eukaryota > Metazoa > Arthropoda > Insecta > Orthoptera > Gryllidae > Gryllus > Gryllus longicercus. The sequence goes on from JAZDUA010000140.1 coordinate 1,393,697, forward strand.
TTAATTATGACAATAAATAAAAACTGCAGCTATCACAGATATTTACCTATTAATTTCAATTACAAAGCACGTAACATTTCTGATATCTTAATATTCAATCTCAAGTCCCATATGAGCATTTAAAGGAAATAGTATTTATAATAAATCATTGGTAAAATGTGTTATTAGAAACATTAAAGGATAGGAAAATACGTACGTGACCGCTTAATGTCGCTATCGACTTTGAAATGTAATACGAATATAATTGTCTTCTGAATGGTAATTGACGTGGGTAATAACATGATGTGGGAATTATGTGCTCTTTAAACTGAACCGATTGTCATCTATCGACTTATATCGCAGAATCATTTTTATATTATGCATCGACAACAACAAACAGGTGTGAATACCACCAAGGTGCAGTAAGCGAAGAAATATAACGGGAACGTGATATATCCCCTGTTACTTTATACCAATTGTTCATTTGATTGCGGCAGCGGAAAAGGGAAATCCTTGAGACACGCGAGCGGATTGCAGTCTCATGAAGTGAAGCGGCCAACGAGAAAAACCACTTTGCAAGATGACACAACGGATTAAGAATTCTTGTTCACCAGTTATGGCGAAATAGAAGATCCTTGATCTATAGTTATCCGACTTGCAAGAGATGCCCCGATCTTGCAAAGGCTCTCCGCTCCGCGCCGCCTGCAGCGCGGGTCTCCCTGGCGCCGCACAATGAGAGAATCTCCGCCTCCACCGCCTCCGCCTCCGCCGCTGCCGGTTGAGCAAATGTTAATAAGGTCGACGCGTGCCTCAGCGGCGGCTGTGGAGCGGAAGGCGGAGATGGCAGCGGAGGCGCCTGAGTTGGCCTCTCTCAGATGGTGGCAGAGACGCAGGTGGTACTGCGAATGACTCCCGTGCACTCGTACAATTACTCTACATCATCCACACACAAGATACGCTATATGTGCTGAAGGAAAGTGGCTTCCCAAATGTCATTTTGCAATTAAGGTATCAACATATTAAGTTAATTTGTTGAGGACAGTATATTTTTTACTTGTAAAAATGTATTAAAACAGTATTTCCATAGACAGCCGGTCGGAATACTGATTGAAATACTTTTTTGACCGCGAAAAACAGCTCCAAATAAATCTTATTTTCCGAAGAAAAGTGAAATGTTTCACTTGTTTGTACTGCGACGATATACTTTTAGTATAAGATCCTCCCTCGGTTCTAAGCATGGAAGTGCAGGAGAAAGAATTCCTGTTGGCCTGTGACCCATGGGTGATTCGATCGTGTCCGGAATTGTTCGGAAGGAACCACGAAAAAATCTGATTAGAGGCAAACGAGGAGGAGGAAGGTAAAGGAGTGGCGAAGAGGGAACACGAGGCGAAGAGGAATGTAGAAGCGAAGGCTAAATAAAAGAAAGGTGCTGAAAATTAGAGAAAGGGGCATGTTGGGGGTGACGCCGATCACAGTCACGGAGGATTGAGTGTTTGATTAGTGATAACGGGCGCATCAACTTGTAAGGAATTTAGTCCCGTAAGTGTACAGCATATTTTCATCGCGGAAGGTGGCGCTAATATTCCCGCCGCTGGATTGTGTGATCTGGCGCCAACCTACCGTCTGCTAGCGGGGTTTTTCCCAACCAGGAATCTCCCACTATCAGGGCACTGCCCCAGACTGGACAAGCTCTAAGTTCCCGATCGATCTCCTGGCACATATAGTAGTGTAGTGCATTTAAATGTGTTTGTAAGTAAGGCGCGAGGATTGGACAAGGAAGAGGAAGGAAAGATCCCCCTCGGTCAGTGGCCCGTTTGCTTATGGTACCGCTCCGGAATTCGCCTGGTGTTGATCGGAGCAAACACGAACTCTACCGATCAGAGCAACCGGCAGATAGAATTCCCCTTCAGACAGCGACTGAATGCGATCTAGCTATGTAGCTGGCGTCGAAAATCTGCTACAATCGGGACTCAAACCTAGGACCTCGCGGTCAGAGGCATTGCAGTGACATCAGTTGATGCCCTGACATACCTAATATGTGTCATGGAAGAAGTCGTAGATACAAAGGTGTTGGGGGACGGGCAGAAACGGAGGAGGTTGCAAATGGTATAAGAGGTGCAAGCAAAGGAGGTGATACAGGAAGGGATGGTGGTGAGGGCGGTCGAAACGGCGGCGAAGGTGCGGTAGAGGCGGTGCGGTGTGCGTCCTCTCACCACACCATCGCCGCCGTTTTGACCGCCGTCGGCGATAGCGTATACTCGTTCTGCCGTCGAAACCTTCATCACGTAAATTCTGATCGCCATGTCAGCCAGACGGTCAAGGGCTTCGCTGAGCTTCAGTATTTTAATGCGAGGGAAGCCAGCAATTAATTGCTGAAGAAGATTGCTTGGTCCTTGCATGAGCTATTAAAAGTTATGTGGCATTTGTAGCCTGTTTTTTGTTGTTTCGTAATTTCCATCCCGAGCAGTTCAATGCCGAGATCAGTATCCTAGGCAAGACGTCGAAGTGAATTGGTCCTCCTAGTGGGGTCTACCATCAGGAAATAACTATAGACGTTGTCATTGCCAACAATAGGATTTAATATAACAGCAGCTTTCGATGGCTTAGCCATCATCATCAGTTGTCTGATACAAGGAGAAAAAAACAAAAATATTACAACAAGATTATGATAAAGGTTACACATAATTTACAAATTTTTTGGAAATAAATTTAACATTCTAGAAACTGGAAGAAAGAAAAAAGTGGGGGGGTAAGTCATTAATACTAAAGAAAAGCGAATGGAATAGATATAGGACACGTAAAATTTTTTAAACAGAAGAAAAAAAATTTTTTGCGTGTCCTATATCTATTCCATTCGCTTTTCTTTAGTATTAATGACTTACCCCCCCATTTTTTTCTTTCTTCCAGTTTCTAGAATGTTAAATTTATTTCCAAAAAATTTGTAAATTATGTGTTACCTTTATCATAATCTTGTTTTAATATTTTTGTTTTTTTCTCCTTGTATCAGACAACTGATGATGATGGCTAAGCCATCGAAAGCTGTTATTATATTAAATCCTATTGTTGGCAATGACAACGTCTATAGTTATTTCATGAAAAATGCCAACGATAACACACCACAACACCTATATCTACCATCAGGGTTAAACTAATTCATGGAAATTAAACGAAATTTCACCAAAAAGCCATAAATTATCGGTAGAGTATCAAATGTTGTTAAATAAAATTCTTAAGATTATCAACATTATTCAAAATAGAAAAGTATTCGAAAAACTGTATTATACTTTTTATTTTCTCAACAAAAATGGCAGAACTCCGAATAGATCGCGCCACGCACTCTGTGATTCACACGTCTGATTTATTGTCAAATTAGAAGTGATATAGAAACGAATAGAAATTAAAATATCTTGCAACTAATAATGAATTCTTTTTCACTTCATAATTAGGTATTCTTACGAAAGACGTCAAGTATTGTAGAGTAAAAAGGAAAGGAATATGTCTTCCTTCTTAAAGTTAGGCGCGTCATACCGATTTTTTTTATTCAGTCGATCTATTTACATTTATTTTTTTTATTTAGATGCATTGATTAATAATTAATTTTGTGAAGAAGTACTTAAATGTTATTTCAAAGTAGAGTGTATTTTAATAGCGTTTTAAGAAAAACTTCTTGTGGCATGCCAACAGACATAGGTATAACCATGCTGTCGATTTCTAGGTATTCCAGTGAATTTTGAAGAAAAACATACACATTTCAGATTATAGATGTCAATTTCTACCCAATACGTCATTCCCACTCTTCTGTCATTAAGATGTTATTGAATAATTATAGCATCCTAAATACTTTTTTCGGCCGTTTAAGGGATAGATATATTGTTTTTTTGGCATTTGAGGAGTGATGTGGATGCGAAGAGATTAAGTACTTGGTTCCCAACACTTTCACTGCGGGCGTCCTTAAAAAACCTTTGCCTTTCAAATGAGACCACAGATTTATTTCGTTTTAATTGTTTTGAAATGTTCTCAATAGATTCAATGGTAAATGTGCCACCTGAACAAATTCTTAGTGTCTTTCGAGTAAAAAAGGTTGGGGGTCAGGATTTATTGAATCATATTTTACATAAGGCGTGTCTGGAAGGGATGATCATTTTAGAAGAAATTGACTTCGGACACCTGAGATATTTTTGTGTTCTATACAATGCGTTATGTCACATTCCGAAACTAGACAGTATGGTCTTCCCAACCCCTCGTGAGACTCAACGCATGAAAGCAAGCCTTAAACGTAATTAAACGCTATGTGACCTCAACGTGACCCTGGTTCTCTATTCACTCCACTCTCCCGAAGTTCACGACGCCTCACCTGCCTGCACAATCCCTTTGCGCGACCTAGAAGTCTCCAACAATGGGTCGAGCGCGGAGGGATATGCCAAGGCCTTCGAGGCTCAGCCGAGATTCACTGAGAAGCCGTGCGCTCCCCGCCGCTGCAAACCGACGACGTGAGGCGCGAGTCCACGAAAGCGCGGCGAAGGCGCCGTCGTCGCCTTTTAGTCTCGATCTCGGAGCCGCTGAAATATTGGCACGCATTTATTTTGTAAGGGTTGTAAAATTACCATCAAATGCATCATTAGTAGAGAATGGGGACGTTCAGTGGGTGATTGGAGGTCGGCGTTTTGGTTGCCTTGTGCCTGATTCTACAGAATTGCCTTCAGCCTTTTCTTTTCATTAAACATTATCACGTGTTCTTGTGGCGTCGCTGAATGTTTGTGTTTTCAAGGGCATATTGTAAAATATTTTATTGTTGTGCCGTTAATGCCGGACAATGGAAGAATTCCCATCCCCTTAAGGCATGTTCCCCATAATCTCTAAAATATAATATTGCGAAATATTGGATCTCTTTACGAAGATTAACACATAGTTGCAGGCTCCGCATGTCCGGCCGTCCGCGGTGGTGTAGGCCGGTGACGACAGTGTTAAGACGGGTAATAATACTCCCTTTGCCGGTTGCCGGTGCCGGTTTGCCGGTAATAATGCACCTTGACCGGTTGACAGAGATAATGTGACGATGGTGATGTGATGAGGATCATGTGACGATAACAACCACGAAGGAACGAGAAGGAGAAAGAGGAGGACAAAGAGGAGGAGGAAGAGAAAGAGGATAAGGAGAAAGACGATGAGGAGAAAGAGGAGTAGGAGGAGGAGGAGAAAGAGGAGGAGGAGGAGAAAGGGGAGGAGGAGGAGGAGGAGAAAGAGGAGGAGGAGGAGGAGGAGAAAGAGGAGGAGGAGAAAGAGGAGGAGGAGGAGGAGAAAGGGGAGGAGGAGGAGGAGAAAGAGGAGGAGGAGGAGAAAGAGGAGGAGGAGAAAGAGGAGGAGGAGAAAGAGGAGGAGGAGAAAGGGGAGGAGGAGGAGAAAGAGGAGAAAGGGGAGGAGGAGGAGAAAGAGGAGGAGGAGGAGGAGTTGCAGGCTCCGCATGACCGGCCGTCCGCGGTGGTGTAGGCCGGTGACGACAGTGTTAAGACGGGTAATAATACTCCCTTTGCCGGTTGCCGGTGCCGGTTTGCCGGTAATAATGCACCTTGACCGGAGGAGGAGGAGGAGAAAGGGGAGGAGGAGGAGGAGGAGAAAGAGGAGGAGGAGGAGGAGAAAGAGGAGGAGGAGAAAGGGGAGGAGGAGGAGAAAGAGGAGAAAGGGGAGGAGGAGGAGAAAGAGGAGGAGGAGGAGGAGGAGGAGGAGAAAGAGGAGGAGGAGAAAGAGGAGGAGGAGAAAGAGGAGGAGGAGAAAGAGGAGGAGGAGAAAGAGGAGGAGGAGAAAGAGGAGGTGGAGAATGAGGAGGCGAAGGAGAAAGAGGAGGAGGAGGAGAAAGAGGATGAGGAAAATGCCAAGGAAGGGGAAGAAGAGGAGAAGAGGAGAAGGAGGGGGAGAAGGTAGGTCCTCTGAATTCTAGTGCATTAGTAATTATACACTGTGCTCACGTTTTTTTAGGAAAACATAATTGCGAAATTAATTGAAAAAATATGCTACCATGGCATTAATCAATATTCTTCATTAAAATAGATTGCCTATAACTACTTCACTTTGTCAACTTCTAGACAGGAAATTTATAATCCTTATTGATCTCGAATGCCTCCCTCTCAATCACATAACTAGATGTCGCAATTACTTCGGCGCGAGTCTCATAGTCCTGAGTTAAAAAATATATTGATACGAAGGAACGTTTTCTTTAAATTAAGCATAAATATTTTATGTAACGAGCAAGTAAAGACATCAATTTTCAAAACAAGTCTTCTCCAGTTGGCTGTCCCTTCCCCTCCAGACCACCAAACACGCATTAAGAGCACACATGTGTCACAACTGAGTACGTTATAATTAATTCCAAAAAAATGAAGGAAATTGTTTTTCTCATGTTAATTGAGTTCATCATATTTTTCTCTCTATTGAAGGAAAAATGTGCATTTACTTGTACAATACACTGTATTTCCTACAAGACTGTCTTTGAACGAGGAGAATGTTGAATAGGTAACTAGATTTCGTGAGATAATCTTATTGCCTTGAACTATTTTGAGGAAAACTAGCATGAAAGCTTTTAGAATGAATGTTACAAAATCTCGAAGGTCGCTAATTTGTCTACTGTAGTTCGTGCTTTTACTAAATGAGGCTTTTCAAAGAGAATGATTTCGGGCTATTTTCGTTAATGGAATCGTGCAGACTTCACTTTTTGATTGTCAAGCATTTATACAGTAAGGTGCGACTTATAGTTCTACTCTCAGAATATTCAGATGAAACAGGAACTAAATCTATTAATGATAATAGAGATGAAATTGTGTTTGTCACATGACCTGATTAGATGTTTTTGACATTCCTGCTGAGCAGTTACAAGCAGACTCGTATAAGAAGGGCAAGCAAGTTTCCTTCGCCTTCGCAATCCGATGGTGTGACGGATCTAGAAAGAGCAATCAAGTAAATTGAAAATATTTCTCAACTACTGGTCTGAAGTAGCAAAAATGCTAACTGACAAAATCACTTTTTCATAACGTAGCACACACACACACATACATACAAATACACACACACATACATACACACACATACATACAGACACATACATACAGACACATACATACAGACACATACATACACACATACATACATACACATACATACACATACATACACATACATACATACACATACACACACATACATACATACACATACACACACATACACAAACATACACACACTCCTCGAGAACGAATAAAATATTTTCGTATAATACTGCAATAAATTAAATATTAACCCTTCGCCTTTGTTTCTTCATTACTTACGTGGGCTCCGTCTGGGGGTCATTTTCGTCCCCAAACGTTTTACACAATAGTTTACAAGTATTTGATGCACGGATGTTGTTTGAAAATATCATTATTGACAAAGTGGTGCTATTTATTTGCTTTATTTACTACATCGTACTAAATAACAAAGAATAATGTTGTTCACAGAAAAACATTCTAGCGTATCCTCATAAGTTTACATGGGTGCCTATCTTTTCAGCATGGGAATGTTTGAAACAAAACTATCCAAGTATCCCAAATTATCACACAGAAATCGCAACATAATACTTCTAAACGAAACGGACACGTATAAAATTATTTTTTGTTTTGATTTAGATATCAAATATGACATTTCTGACCCCAAACGCACAATAATCAAATTATTTCCAATAAAAAACGTAAAACATTGAAAAGTTTACTACACATATAAAACTGGACAGAAATATCATATCTAAAAAGAGAAGTTTATGTAAATAATATTCAGAGGGTTATTTGAGAATTTGAGAGTTTTTTAATTCTAAGAATATAGCAAAGTTGCTCTTCCATAACGCAACAAATTAAAAGCAAACATAGAATGGCTGGTTTTCGCTGCCTTGGAACCTTGTCGTCGCAAGACCATACCTTTGACGTAAGTATTGACGCACTGTTGGTACAAGCAGTATGAGGATAATCAGCAAATGCAAACAAATATATGCATTATGCAGTCAAAATCAAAACTGTATCAATATGTTTGGATTTTTCTCTTGTACCTGGGTATTTAACAAAACCGTGTATACCTTTCACGTGGCTGGATTTTATTTCAAGCAATGCGCACATTGTAAATTAGTAATAAATATATCGAAGAAAGGGCGGTGCATCGTACTTCGGGTTCCCTCTAACCTTCCTAACCTGCCCCTAAAGGACAAGAGCAGTGTTAAACCCTCATTCTAATCCAATTTAAAACTCCAGATGATAAATGTGGCAAGGTGATTCACAGAAAGTAAGAAGATATAGTGTTGTTTTTTTGTTGGAAGCAGACCATTACCTGTGGATCTGAGCATTTTTATTGGCAAAATCATTAGAGCATTCTGCCAAGTTTCTTCTACAGAAAGGATTACCGCTTGAAGGATGGAATGGAATGAACACTTTATCAGAAAGAAGACGTAGTGAGAGTATGGAAGAATACCAAAACGAGGGGGGAGAGGAGCTCTCAAAGCGAAGTAATAGTGGGAAGGTGGAACTTATAAATTGTAGGCGAAAAAACAACCCTTTCAGAGAATTATGTCAATAGAAGGACGAATTATTTGTGAGTTATTTGACGACATTAACGCAGTTGTGTGACAAATTATTGCAAGAAAATCCTTTTGTACTCCATGTAATGACAGATTTTTAGTAATTCCCTTGCTATTGCTGTTCGTCATTTTATTACTTAACAGTGAGTAACTGAAATTCACTTACAATAAAAGTAATCAAATAGTATGAATTGAATTAATACTAAATCATTGCTACCAAAGATTTGCCCGCTTCATTGCTACCAAAGATTTGCAAACTAATGCAAATTATTTGCAATCTGCATCCGTAACTTGCAACTGCATACAGAACGCTGCAACCATAACTGCACACGACAAAAATAACTAATTTATATAACTTCAATAATAATTAATCATTAACTGCTCATGAATTCTCCATTGGTAATTAATGTGATGTCAAAATTTGTCATAAAAAGTTATTATACATTATTACAGAGACTGAAACAAGTATTCAGTCATCAGTTTGTCGTAGCATCGGGTTCGGATCTCATTTGTGGTTTGTTGCCTGATTGAAACTTCCATCAGAACTATCACAATCTCCCAACTTTCCCTCCCTCACCACTCCCCTCTGCTTACTAAACAAAGAGAATCCAAAAAATTGCATGAGAATTGTAACGTGAACTTCTTGTCTCCTTACATAACAAAATAATTTGTAGTAGTACATCGAAAGTTACAAAGACGCAGGTTACTGTGTTTATCTATATAATGTATTCTGTGTCAAACGGGAAGAAATAATTAAGTTGTTAAGAATGAATTTTCAGCTCTTATAGTAGCTTCTCGATATGTTGGCAAGTGAATTAATATTCATTGATGATAACACTCACCCCCGCATTTTAAAACAATTTGTTAATAATATGATTGAATTGTGACATTGAATTTGGTTTAATTTTAATCACGAAAAGCTGAAGCCTTCAATTGAGTAATTTTTTTGGTTTCGTTCAAAATCCACGAACAATAGAATAATGATGTAAATTCAGAACTCGAAATATCAATTATATTCGCTGACTACACAAAGCAAAACGGAAGCTTTATGGAATGTTTCTGTTCCTATCACTAAGAGATTATATTTATGAAACACACAAAATCCTCGGATGAATTTTGTCAAATAAAGTATCACAATACGATTAATTCAACCCCTCTTCCTATGACAACCTTTTATATCGTGTATAGTACGCATTGTTTTGAAGTTCAGCAGTGAATGTTACAAATATAATGCCATAAATACTGAAGGAGGGTGTTGGAAATCTCCCTACAGAATCGTTACTTCGAGATGCAGTACACAATTTAATTTTTTTAGGCTTGGCATAAACAACTGATGGGTTTCTTACAAGAACTAAAACTGTTCAACATTCCGTATTTTGAGATATTTCCCCAAGTTATTCCCTACAATTGGCGTTATCTGCTGGGACATTTCCTTTCGGTAATGTACAAACACATTGGAATATATGAGAGGAGGATTCATAATTTCACTAGTGTACACGTCAACGTTATAGGCTTGTGGCTAGTTCTTGGTCAGTGAGCTCGCTTTTTCACTACGCGGCCCTGGGTTTGACTCTTGGTCGAGCCAAGATTATAGTGTGCGTTTCCCTTGCAATGTCTCAGCATATGTTGCTGTGTGACGATGAGAAAATTCACTTCTCAGGTTGAGAAGACAGGAATACGGCGTGGGGATGTCTACGTGTTAACCACACGTACCCCCTTAACCCATGGCCGCGAGGTAGGGACGTCGCCGGTAGGACTGAGCCGGCCTGGCCTGTCGCGCCAAGTGCATACATACATTATTTGTTAAAGCAGGCAGGTACTTTAAATAGCGCTCCTAGTGAGTGGCGCCCATGGCATATTACATGGCGTGTGACTCATATGCCATACCATAGGTTAGCCTCTGCTCGTCCCCGACCCATTTCCTTCCACCCCGTTCCCGACCTCTCCCAATTTTGTATCCGTCACATCTCGTTTCCCTTACCGACTCGTCTGATTCCGTTGCCCCATGCTGTTCCCCCCTCCACTTGAACTCCATCCCGCTCCGTCCCCACCCCCTCTCTGTCTCCCTCCCGTCACCATCTCCATTCCTCCATACATACACGTCTACGTTATGAAGTTTTTGATGTTTCCTGAAAAATATCGAATTTGGACTAGATTGCTTCTTGTAAGAAACACTTCAATTTCATCTTGATAACCTCACCACACGTTTCTACATGTCTTGCTAATAAAACCACGTGTGTGGGATTTAGGCATTTTGACGAATAATTTTTTTTTATTTATAACAAAAAATTTACAATCTATTTTTTACAAAATAATAAGTAAATATGTTGTTGTAGACTTGTTATGACAATGATTGATTTCCAGTGAAGGTATCCCATCGGTACTCTTCATCTATTTCTTCATACTATAACAAAAAGCAAGTATTATTTTGGGTTGGCTGCAAGTGGGATAGTTTATTAGCTGAGGGTAATGTTTCAGTTATTTGTTGAAAATCTATATGGGAGTTGTAGGGGTGAGGTTCTGGTTAGTCGATGGATATCTGCACTATTGTCTAGGATGTTGAGGGCTAAGTGGTTTGGATGGTTTTCAAGGCGCTGGAGATAGTTTGAGCTGATAAATTCTATTCTTTCCAAGACAGTGGGCATTTTTAAGTCCTTGTGCAGTGCTGCATTTGTGATGAACCATGGTGCTGCCGCGATCATTCTTAGGGTCTTGGATTGAAATCTCTGTATGATCGAGAGATTACTCTTGCTTGCTGTGCCCCAGATTTGGATGCCGTAGGTCCATATTGGAATTATGATAGCTTTATAAATCAACAGTTTATTTTCCAGTGATAGTTTTGAGTGGTATCCTAGTAACCAGTATAGTTTTCTTGTTTGAAGTTGAAGGTGCTTTTTTTTGGCTAAGATGTGATGCTTCCACGTTAGCCGTTTGTCTAGATGTATTCCCAAGTATTTTACACTTTCCACCTGTACTATTGGATTGTTGTTGATGTGGACAGTAGGACATTTGTTTTTTCTCAGGGTAAAGGTTATATGGACTGATTTATTTTCGTTGATTTTTATTTTCCACTTTTTGGCCCAATCTTCAATCATTGTGAGATGTTCTTGTAAATGTCTTGATGCGTCATTAGGGTCGTCATCCGAAGCTAATATGGCCGTATCATCTGCGAAAGTGGCTATGGTTGTTTTATCTGATTTTGGTATATCAGTAGTATAGAGCTGGTGTAGGATAGGGCCGAGTACACTACCTTGTGGTACTCCGGCCTTGATTGGATGGAATTCAGATAATTCATTTTGATATTTGATTTGGAAGGTGCGGTGGGATAGAAAAGATCTGATAATGTTGAAGAAGGGATACGGTAGAAAATTCTTGAGTTTAAATAAGAGTCCATCGTGCCAGACTTTGTCAAACGCTTGGGCAATGTCTAGAAAGGCGGCTGAACAGTATTTCTTTTCTTGGAAGCAATTCTTAATGTAGTTGGTGATTCTATTAACTTGTTCGACGGTAGAATGCTGTTGTCTAAAACCAAATTGATGATCAGGGACTAGGTTATTGGTTGCAATGTGAGGACGTATTCTTGATAGAAGAAGTTTCTCAAATACTTTGGATAGAATGGGAAGTATACTGATGGGACGGTAGGAGGAGGGTTCATGTGGAGGTTTCCCAGGCTTGAGAAAAACTTGAATTTGGGCTACTTTCCATTGCTCCGGGTAGTGCCCTGTTCTTATAATACTGTTGAACAATGCAGTAATTATAGTCTTGCCTTTTCGTGGTAGTTCTTTGAGAAGAGGTGTTGTAATTAAGTCATAGCCAGGAGCTTTGTTGTTTGATAAGGCGTTTATGGTTTTGGTAATTTCTCTGGGAGTGAAGTGCGGGATTGGAAGAGTCATTTGGTTTGGGGAGTTAAGATAATCTCTGATTTGTTGCTCTTGGTTAGTATTTATAATGGGATGAGTCTGGAATACATTAGCAAAGAATTTGGCAAAGGTAGACGCTTTTTCTGTGGGGTTTCTTGCCCAACACTTGTTTTCGTCCCTGATTGGAGGATTTGATTTGGTCGGTTTTTTTAGCTTCCCTGTGGCTTTAAATAAGGAGTAATTGGTATCTTCTGTTGGGGTAAGGTTGGTTATGAAATCTTGAAACCTGTTGTTGTTGAATTCGTTTAGGAGGCGTTTTAGTTGCCTAGTTGCTCTGTTGTAGTTGGTACGGTCTTCAGGATATTTTGAAGTATGCCAGATTCTTCTTAGTCTTCTTTTCTCGGCTATTTTGTTCAAAAGAACTTTTGGATATTTCACGCAGCCTTGGGTGTAGTGAAGATGCGGTGTAGCGGTCCAAGCTGCTTCTTGAATATTTTGTATTATATACTCAGTCGCTTCGTCTATGTGGTCAGCTGATTTTAGTGGTAATCGGATGTTTGTTTTCATAGATATCTGTTTTCTATACAAGTTCCAGTTTGTCTTTCTGTTCGTTAGTGACGCGGGAGAGGGTTGTAGAATAATTTTGTTGCCGACTGTGATAATAATTGGAGTGTGGTCTGAGGACAGTTCGTGGGAAGATTCTATGATACAATTAGTGGATGGGATTCCGTTTGTTATGAATATATCAATTACATCTGGAGTTTTGGTTAGGTCGGTAGGCCAGTAGGTAGGTTCTCCTGTAGAAATGGTTTCTAGCTGAAGTGAGGTAACTGCTTTCAGCAGTTCTCTCCCTCTTGGGGTGATGAGCCTGGATCCCCATTGCGTGTGTTTGGCATTGTAGTCTCCTCCCACCATGTACCTATTTCCTAGAGACTTAAAATAGGTTTCAAATCGTTGTTTGTCTATTTTGAATCTTGGAGGGCAGTAAATGGCACTGATGGTAATTGGTCCACTCCAGTCCATAATTTGTACAGTCGTTGCTTGAATATCCTGTTCCTGTACAGCTTCCTGTTCTTGATGTTTTATAGTGCTTTTTATTAATATTGCTGTGCCACCATGGGCATTGCCACTAGGGTGTTTAGTATCGTATAAAGTGTAGTTCTTCAGTTTAAAGTAGCTTCTTTCTGTGAAGTGAGATTCAGAGATGAGTAGCATGTCTATTTTGTTTTCGTTGAGAAATATTTCGATTTCTTGGCGATGATTTGCCAAGCCGTTGGCGTTCCAAGCTGCAATGCGAAGGAATTTAGGCATTAGATAGTTTGGAGACAAGCGACGTTATGAGGTTAATGAGAGAGTTTATTTGTTGACTTTGCTGCATTAGTATGTTTTCAAACCTCTCAAAGGAGTGCTGTATAATTTTCATAATGGAATGGCTATCGTCGTTGTGTTCATGTCTTTCTACAGGCTTTGATCGCGCAACATCGGCCCATGTTCCTGCATTTACGTGTCTGCTTCTTGAGTTTTCGTGAGAATAAGTAGTTTCAATGTTGCTGTTTTGTGTCTGCACATGCATCTCTTGTTGAAACATTCTGTGTTTACTTGAGTTGTAGTACCCTTTCCTTTTTAGTATTTCTTGGTATACTTTGCAACCTTTGTAGTTGGCGGGATGATTGCCTTCACACAGAGCACAAGTCGGTTGACTTTGCTTTTCTTTTAAACACTTATCTGGGTCGTGTTCTTTTCCACATTTAACACACCTATACGGGTATGCACAGTACGACCTGGTATGTTCATATCTCTGACAGTTTTTGCATTGTACTATCTCGCGTTTCAGGCGTGGTGGTTCGAAAGCAACAACACAATTTAACAGTCGGTTAATTTTGAACACTTCTTTGTTGTTAGGTTTGGGCTCAAGGTCTACAAAAAATAGAGGCAGAGGTGATTTAGTTAGTCTGTGGCGAACATTTATAATGTTTCTAACTTTGTGGTCCTTTTCCAGAAGCGCAGCCTTGATATCTTTTACATCTACCGTATGATGTATGTGTCGCAAGACAACTCTATACGCACGTTCTTGTTTCAACTGGTATGTATAGTATACGTGACTCTTGGCTGATAAATGTTTTATTATTTCCCTGTAGGTATTAGGAGGTTTCGGCGTTATTTTAATTTTGTCGTTTGCTAGAGATTTTATTTCGAAATCTTCTGTTTTTAAGGCTTCCTTTAAAAACTTTATCATAGCTGGAACATTATTCACATTTGGCACGAATATTGGAGGTACAGTGGTTTTTGGAAAGGTTTCCTCATTGTTTTCTGTTGTGCCTTCTATATCAAGAGCACTGAATTGATTCTTGGTGGGAACTGTATATACACTAGTATTACTATCGCAAGACGCTGTCTTTTGCCTTACCCTTCTATTAGCATCAGGGTCGAGGACGTCAGGGTTCGGCCTTTTTGACCGAGCTGGTGTGTATATTTGCCATACATTCTGCGTCAGGTTGACGGGAGCAGATGAATCATGATCCATGGCGTTGCTGTCGCTGCCTGTTGATTCTTCGGATGACATTTCTTGAAGTAAACAGCTTCCCGGGTGTCAGTAGCATGCAATCGCACTACATGCTACTGATCCTACCCGAAAATACTTCGGTAATCGACTGAGTTTTAGTATATGTTATCTTTTGTTAAGTTGATTTGAATATGAAGAGGATGAAACACCGTTATGCTTCACAACTGTAACTGTTCACTTAGAGCTAGTGCGCACTGGTTATTATCGCTAGACTTTTCCTTATCTTGGCGCCCTCGCGGGCGAGCAAGGTAAGACACTACGGAGCTGCGGGAACGATCCGCACACCACAGCGGTCAGGCGAGTACTCGACGAATAAATGGCAAAAATGGAGTTAAAATGACAATACATGAGACAAGATAAAATTATCGGCAAAGTAAATTTTCATCTCGTATTAACAAGTGTGCGATGAGCTAATGATACATTGTAACTCGTAGGTATTGAGATAAATATTTGATTGTTAGAGAACCGATATATGACTATGATAAAGCTCTTTCACTGGTAGGAATCATCATATTATGATCTTGATACCTCATGCGGCCAATGGCGGATCCAGAAAGCATTTGCGGGTGGAAGCTATTTCATTTCTGACCTCCATAAAATATTTTTAAAATAGTATTCTTAATTGATAGCCTGAAATTTAAAAAAAAATGTACGAGAATATCGATAAACGAAATATGGCTCTGCATTTGAGGAGAATTATGCAAGGAAATTATCGGTAAAGGTGGCTCAGGGCATCAACGGATGTCACTGCAGTGCCACCTAGAGTTCTAGTTCCGACGGTGCCAGGAATTTCGACACTAGCTTAATAGCTAGGATGTTAAACTGCTATCTGAAGGAGGATTCTAGGGGACGTCTGCTCTGTTCGGTAGTTTTCCGAGGTTTCTCCGATCACCAGGCGAATGCCGGAGCAGTACCATAACAAACGGGCCACGTACCGCGCGGTTATCTTATCCTCTTCCTTCTTTCCTCACCCTTTACTAACATTATCATACCCACAAGCACTACACTACCACACCAGCCGGCAACGTTTAGCTTGGGAGACCATTCGGGAACGTAGAGCTTGTACCGGCTGGGGGGTGCCCCGCTGGTGGGAGATACCTGGTTGGAAAAATCCCTGCAAGCTGACGTAGGTGGGCGTCGGATCTTGCCAGCGAGTGGTGAAAACCTGCATTACGTTTAAGTGACAAACGATCTACGAGTTGACGTTCCCGCAATAACCAATCAATCAATCAATATGCATGGTAATAATTTTGAATAAATTGAGTGTCATCACAAAGTGTTGTCTTAAGGGAGAGGAGTAAGCCATAACAAATATATGTCTTTATTGAACCTGCTCTTCCGCCTGACCATGCTCCTCCGCCTGACCATAGGGCGCTCTACTTGCACCGGTATCGAGATCTAAACAATCTGGAAAGAGAGCGTGCTGGTGGCTACAGAACCGGGTGGCCAACACAATCAACAAACAGACGAGAATCGACGGCGGCGGCGGCGCCGGCTGACGTCAGCGAGAGGCGCCGCATGGACGCAGCTTTTGCGACGCGCGCGGAGTCCCTTCCAGCGCCAGGCGACGCGTGTATTTTTAGACGCCCCTCTGCCTTCCGCGGCTCCAGCCGAAGCTCGCGCTTGTTCCAGTGGAAATGACGCAACTTTAACATGTCATCGGCTGCGAGGAAAATTATCCATCTCAAATACATGTGCAGTGAAACCTGTCTTAAGCGGCCGCTAATTGTTTCGCCGAATGTTGACCGTTAAATGAGGTGTCAAAGTTAATGAAGATGCTACAGGAAGCATAACTCAGGTCTCATTTGAGTGATTTTTCAAAATTAAACTGTTATAAAATAAAGTGCTTTCCTTAAAATCGTATAATTACTTTAAATTACAAAATACAATTTAAACAAGGAATCTCGGAAAACGTGCCCTATTTCGGCTATTATTAAACACCCTTGAGTAACCCCACCCAAACTCGAGCAAAAATGCACCGGATATAATAATACTGCCAGGCACTGCCTTGCTCTCCATTAGCGTAAAACCCTAGTGGAAAGAAACAACTAGGGAATCTAGAAAGAGAAGAGGTGGATGTCTAATTGACGCAATGCAAAAGAAGAATACAATAACAATTTTGATCTAATTCCTCCCTTCCCGTAGTACAAAATTCTCCGAGTCATTTTTAAGCGGCCTCTCCGATTCCAGAGGAGTTACTCTAAGAAGAGACCTCTGTGTCAGGTCGGGAAACAAACGCACGCCATGCAGGGTGATGACATTGCAAGTGGTAGTGATGAAGCCATATACAATGAGCTAACTGTAAACGAACGCACGGACAAAATGCGTGCATGGAGTAACTTGCAGTTATATTGCCAGCAGTGGCCAAGCAGTAGCTGTCAAAGCGGCACCTTCTTAGTAATCTCTCTTTACTGCCGCACACCGAGCAATTTCGCATCCTCCTCTTGTGGAGCGTCGTCGCCCTGCCCTCGGTCGGCGCTTGCGCCATCCGCCCCGCCCGCGCCCGCGCCCGCGCCCGCGCCCGCGCCCGCGCCCGCGCCCCCGGCCCCGCCCCGCCCCGCCCCAACCCACCTCGCTCGCCCCCGCAACGCCCCCGCCGCCTTGACATTTGGCGGCCCCCCGGCAGGTGCTCCACTTTCGCGCCGCCCCCCAACGCCACCGCCCCCGCCCCCGCCCTCGCCCGCGTCGCGTCGCGTTTCGTCAGTGCTGCAGCCGCGACGGCAGCCTTCGGCGTGGCAGCGGCGGCGGCGGCGGCGGCCGCGTCCCGAAAAGTGGCGCATCCGAGCATCGACGCTTTCGCGCCGTTTGCGAAATGCGCGCGATTGCCGACGCCGACGCCGACGCCGCCTCGCTGGCGGAACAGTGGCGCGGCGCAGCCCGGTTTCATTAGGGAGAAACACAGTGTGCGTGGTGTGCAATCGGGCAAACATACGTACGTGTTGTGCAGTCGTCCTACAGATCACGAGTTCAAGGATAATTGCAATACCCTCACTGGCACGTTCTTTGTTTCACTCGTTCCATATCGCACTCTTCCACAGTTTTTATCTCCCCCTGACACACGCTCACTCAGTCAGTATCGTTTATTACTTCATTGTACCTCTCACTCACTGACTCTCTCCCTTCCAATTTTCCCTATCCATTACTATCACTCGGTTTGTACTCGTTCTCTACCTTGTACTCTGTGTTTCTTTTCATATGGTACGTGATAACTTCCACCATTCTTCCATTCTTCCACCATTCCGCGCGCGGCGATGGTTGTAACGGTTAGCGTTTCGGACTGTTGTCTCGATCGAAGCCGTGGATTTTTAAGGGCGAAAAAATCCTTCGTACGCCTTCCTTCGGAGGGGAAGTCGACTGTCCCAAGTTAGTAGATTTACTTGCATGTAAAAGATCCTCAAGCCTAAATGGCGCCTCTGGGCTAAATTAAAATCGCCTGTTTCTCGCCCAAGAAATACCTCCTTTCTCTGCTAGTTGGTGAAAGGAGTGTAGCGAAATTTGCGAGTTCAGTCGGAAGAGCAGGTCCAATGGCCTGAGTCTCGCCACGTAAAATAAGGCATTAATTCAATTCAATTCAATTCTTTTGCAGGGAATGACTCATGATCGAGTCTACAAACTGGTGACAAGAATTTGGTCTTCGCACGGTGACACAGTAATGTAGCTGAGAAGCTGAGGAGCGGATGGTGGAGGGTGCAAGTACCAGAATCAGGATGGGCATTAGAGTGTTGAGGAGAATTGCAGAGATAGTGGATGGAGTGTCTGAAGTGGACGGGGACTCGTATGACGGAATGGACGTATGTGTGAATACGCCGGGAAGCTATGCGTGTGGAAGATCTGGAAGGGAAGAGATCTGGAAGACACAGGGATGGACACCATTGGAAGAACAAACACTGAGACGCAGGAACGGAGAAACGCGGAACAGAGAAACTGAGTGAAGATAGGGGACAGAGGAATGAAAGAGTTAAGAGAGTCAGAGCAATGGGAAGAAGCGCAATGACAGAGGCAACAGAGGGACTGATGGCAGAAATGGGCGGAGAAGAGATAAAAGAAAACGACGAAAAAATAACAGAAAAAGGGGCGGAGGACCGCCGGGAAGATTAAGGACTAGAGGGGAAAAAATACTCTGGGAAGTGCGAAGTGGAAGACGTGCGCAGGCGTACGGGAAGGGGTGGAGGAGGAGTCTATTCCGGGCCGCGGAGGTCGCGTGCGTGGCCGTGACCGAGCCGCACGTGGAGACGCGCGGCCGCGCAAATAGCCTGGATTCGCGCGGCGGCGGTCGCTGCCGCGTTCCCTCTGCCAATGGGTCTCGCCTCTGGAAGAGGGCGGCGTCGCAAGGGGAACTCTTAGCACATTGAAGCCCACGCCCGACCTACACTCGGGCTACGATTACAGGCGGCTCCACACATGCGGCATTCTCGAGCAACCGCTCGCCGAATCCCGAATAGTGGGGACGGGGTAGCCTTGGATTCGCCGAACATTCGGTTGTCGCCAAACATTCGGTTATCGCCGTACCCACCGCGTGTCGGTCCTTTAGGACACATCAAAAGGAACCAAGAACATCAGGTGCACGGGACTGGGTGAACAGTAGCTCCCTGCTCGGCGAATGCCGAATGTGTGGAGCCGCCTTAGGCGAATTTCCAGCAGCCGCTCGCCGAATCCCGAGTAGTGGGGACGGGTAGCCTGCGATTCGCCGAACGTTCGGTATTCGCCCAACCCACCGCGTGACGGTCTTTAGGACACATCAAAAGGAACAAAGAACATCAGGTGCACGGGATTGGGTGAGCAGTAGCTCCCTGCTCGGCGAATGCAGAATGTGTGGAGCCGCCTTAGGCGAATTTCAAGCAGCCGCTCACCGAATCCCGAGTAGTGGGGACGGGTAGCCTGCGATTCGCCGAACGTTCGGTATTCGCCCAACCCACCGCGTGACGGTCTTTAGGACACATCAAAAGGAACCAAGAACATCAGGTGCACGGGATTGGGTGAGCAGTAGCTCCCTACTCGGCGAATGCTGAATGTGTGGAGCCGCCTTAGGCGAATTTCCAGCAGCCGCTCGCCGAATCCTGAGTAGTGGGGACGGGTAGCCTGCGATTCGCCGAACGTTCGGTATTCGCCCAACCCACCGCGTGACGGTCTTTAGGACACATCAAAAGGAACCAAGAACATCAGGTGCACGGGATTGGGTGAGCAGTAGCTCCCTACTCGGCGAATGCTGAATGTGTGGAGCCGCCTTAGGCGAATTTCCAGCAGCCGCTCGCCGAATCCTGAGTAGTGGGGACGGGTAGCCTGCGATTCGCCGAACGTTCGGTATTCGCCCAACCCACCGCGTGACGGTCTTTAGGACACATCAAAAGGAACCAAGAACATCAGGTGCACGGGATTGGGTGAGCAGTAGCTCCCTGCTCGGCGAATGCCGAATGTGTGGAGCCGCCTTAGGCGAATTTCAAGCAGCCGCTCGCCGAATCCCGAGTAGTGGGGACGGGTAGCCTGCGATTCGCCGAACGTTCGGTATTCGCCCAACCCACCGCGTGACGGTCTTTAGGACACATCAAAAGGAACCAAGAACATCAGGTGCACGGGATTGGGTGAGCAGTAGCTCCCTACTCGGCGAATGCTGAATGTGTGGAGCCGCCTTAGGCGAATTTCCAGCAGCCGCTCGCCGAATCCTGAGTAGTGGGGACGGGTAGCCTGCGATTCGTCGAACGTTCGGTATTCGCCCAACCCACAGCGTGACGGTCTTTAGGACACATCAAAAGGAACCAAGAACATCAGGTGCACGGGATTGGGTGAGCAGTAGCTCCCTACTCGGAGAATGCTGAATGTGTGGAGCCGCCTTAGGCGAATTTCAGCAGCCGCTCGCCGAATCCTGAGTAGTGGGGACGGGTAGCCTGCGATTCGTCGAACGTTCGGTATTCGCCAACCCACAGCGTGACGGTCTTTAGGACACATCAAAAGGAACCAAGAACATCAGGTGCACGGGATTGGGTGAGCAGTAGCTCCCTACTCGGCGAATGCTGAATGTGTGGAGCCGCCTTAGGCGAATTTCCAGCAGCCGCTCGCCGAATCCTGAGTAGTGGGGACGGGTAGCCTGCGATTCGCCGAACGTTCGGTATTCGCCCAACCCACCGCGTGACGGTCTTTAGGACACATCAAAAGGAACCAAGAACATCAGGTGCACGGGATTGGGTGAGCAGTAGCTCCCTACTCGGCGAATGCTGAATGTGTGGAGCCTCCTTAGGCGAATTTCCAGCAGCCGCTCGCCGAATCCTGAGTAGTGGGGACGGGTAGCCTGCGATTCGCCGAACGTTCGGTATTCGCCCAACCCACCGCGTGACGGTCTTTAGGACACATCAAAAGGAACCAAGAACATCAGGTGCACGGGATTGGGTGAGCAGTAGCTCCCTACTCGGCGAATGCTGAATGTGTGGAGCCGCCTTAGGCGAATTTCCAGCAGCCGCTCGCCGAATCCTGAGTAGTGGGGACGGGTAGCCTGCGATTCGCCGAACATTCGGTATTCGCCCAACCCACCGCGTGACGGTCTTTAGGACACATCAAAAGGAACCAAGAACATCAGGTGCACGGGATTGGGTGAGCAGTAGCTCCCTACTCGGCGAATGCTGAATGTGTGGAGCCGCCTTAGGCGAATTTCCAGCAGCCGCTCGCCGAATCCTGAGTAGTGGGGACGGGTAGCCTGCGATTCGCCGAACGTTCGGTATTCGCCCAACCCACCGCGTGACGGTCTTTAGGACACATCAAAAGGAACCAAGAACATCAGGTGCACGGGATTGGGTGAGCAGTAGCTCCCTACTCGGCGAATGCTGAATGTGTGGAGCCGCCTTAGGCGAATTTCCAGCAGCCGCTCGCCGAATCCTGAGTAGTGGGGACGGTAGCCTGCGATTCGTCGAACGTTCGGTATTCGCCCAACCCACCGCGTGACGGTCTTTAGGACACATCAAAAGGAACCAAGAACATCAGGTGCACGGGATTGGATGAGCAGTAGCTCCCTACTCGGCGAATGCTGAATGTGTGGAGCCGCCTTAGGCGAATTTCCAGCAGCCGCTCGCCGAATCCTGAGTAGTGGGGACGGGTAGCCTGCGATTCGCCGAACGTTCGGTATTCGCCCAACCCACCGCGTGACGGTCTTTAGGACACATCAAAAGGAACCACGAACATCAGGTGCACGGGATTGGGTGAGCAGTAGGCTCCCTACTCGGCGAATGCCGAATGTGTGGAGCCGCCTTTAGGCGAATTTCAAGCAGCCGCTCGCCGAACCTCGGGTAGTATGGACGGGTTGCTTGCGATTCGCCGACCGCCGAATATTAGGTATTCGCCATACCCACAGCGTGACGGTCTTTAGGACACGTCAAAGGGAGCGAATATTCGCCGAACACATCAGATAGTCGGGATTAGCCGAGCAGTAGCTCTCAGCTAGGCAAATGCCGAATGTGTGGAGCCGCCTTATTGCTGGAGAGTTCGAAACCCGAGCTCGGAAGCACGTTTCCTCGTCTCTCCGCGTACTTGCCCGAGTTGTACGTCGGTTCTGGGCACTGACGAGTGGTTTCCATGGATGTATGCGAAATAATACTGTCATCCGTTGGTCAATTTGAAAACTCTTTTGCAAACCGGTCCGATCCGGTAATATCACTTTCTTTTTGTAATAGTCTGCTGTGATAAATGGAGTTCTGTACTGTGGCGCGTGGTGTTGTTTTGAGCTGACCACGTTGAGCATGCCACAGAATTACGACATGTTAGAACATCAGTAAGAAATTAGCTTGGGAAAATTTTGGAAAAAGGTCATTGGATGAAAAATGTGAAAGATTCGATTTTGAGATATGTATATATTGTTGTTGTACATATTTTTAATGCTGCATTTTTGTAATATATCCAAGTATATGAATAAAATATTTAAAAAATAGCATTTTTATGTATTTTGAATTTGTTATCAATTAACAAAAATCAAAAATTTCTAAAATATCAAGAGTTTATGAATTTGTTTGACCAAAATAATTACTGATGTCTCTAAAAATACCTCTAAATGCTCTGGGTTCTGAGATCCAATTGGTCACCAAGTGCTAGGGACTCGAAGTGTTAAGAGTATATAAACATGAGTCGTAGGTAGATCCGTCACATAGGTCGTTCTGTTGGAGATTTTCTATTAGAGACAGAAAGACAGAGAGCGAGGGGAGGAGAAACAGTAGGTCGGAAAGAGAAGAGAGAAAATGTTGGAGAAAGAGTAATGGGAAGAGAGATTCATTCTTTCCGAGCACGCCAACTGCTATGATTATTAGTTCTATAAGTGTAGTGAACACGGCGTTGCTCCTCTCCACTGGATGGTGAGGTCCAGCGCCGACCTACACGTTGCCTCATGGAGGATTTCCCCTTTTAGGTTACTTTCTCCTGCGGTGAACCGCCCCCGGCGGGGACAATCTATCAGCTCTCGACTGTCTCGCGAAATGTGTAGCGCTGTAGTGCACGCACGTAAGTGCAGGTAAATATGTGAGTGAATGTGTGTAACGGGAGCGTGTATGGCAAGGGTTAGGAACGAAAGATCGCTTGTGACACGTGGGTCGCTTATTAGAGTAATGCTCCGGCACAGATAACTACCGAATTAGAGCAATCAGCCGGCCGGCCGCGGCCGCTAGAATCTCCTCCAGACAGCGGCAGAATTCCAATTAGCAAACTAGACAGTGACTACAATTCTGCCGTTGGAAACCGAACTCTAGGGCCTCTCGGTCAGAGTTCTTTCAATGACAATTCTGGCTCTGAGCTAACTCAGCCGATGGGAGAGAGAGACAGAGAGAGAGAGAGAGAAAAGAGAGAAAAAGAGAGAGAAAGAGAGAAAGAAAGAGAAAGAGAGAGAAAAAGAGAGAGAAAGAGAGAGAGAGAGAAAGAGAGAGAGAAAGAGAGAGAGAAAGAGAGAGAGAAAGAGAGAGAGAAAGAGAGAGAGAAAGAGAGAGAAAGAGAGAGAGAAGAGAGAGAAAGAGAGAAATAGAGAGAAAGAGAGAGAGAGAAAGAGAGAGAGAGAAAGAGAGAGAAAGAGAGAGAGAAAGAGAGAGAAAGAGAGAGAAGGGAAGAGAGAGAAGGGAAGAGAGAGAAGGGAAGAGAGAGAAGGGAAGAGAGAGAAGGGAAGAGAGAGAAGGGAAGAGAGAGAAGGGAAGAGAGAGAAGGGAAGAGAGAGAAGGGAAGAGAGTAGGGAAGAGAGAGAAGGGAAGAGAGAGTCAGAAAAGTCAGGAGAGGGACGAGATAGGTACATAATACAGAAACAGAGAGAAACACAACTTAAATATTCTTATGTGAAGTTTCTACACACGCATGTACACTACTAGGAAGAATCTCAAGAAATAGATGGGAGGTCAATGGAAATGCACCTATCACTTACAAAATTGATACAGAGATGGAAGATCATTTTCTACTTTACACTTCCTCATATCAACGAGCGATATGGACTGAGAACACTCGTGTGTTATTCTAATTATTTCCAATAATCAATTCCTCTGCCGTTTTCCTCGAGAGGCATGGATTGTTTTAACTCTCTCGCAGCTTGAATCTCATCAAAGCATCACTTTGAAAAATTCTTCCATACAATAACCACAATTCCGATACACAAATCCTCATTAAGAGTCTAGATAAATTATTCATTTCCCTTGGAACATGAACTTCGATTGAAGGAGACAGTCAGAACGACGATTGTCACGTTCAATCTGAATACATTAGTTATTGGCACCCCTACCTCCTTGATTTCATATCTTTACTTTGTTTGTAAAGAAGTTTGTTATTTACTTTGTTGAGTGAAGAAGAGTCTTTGGTTCTTCTATGCTCACCAATCTGACTCACCATACGAAGAACTTTCTGGACGTTATGTAGCAACAGACATAGTGGACTGCAGTCATAATGCCCTTCGAAGCAAAATGGCTGCAGAAGCAGTACTGCATATGGCTGTGCAGAACATAGCAATTAAACAAAAATCAGGAATACATCATTCGAGATGCAAAACACTGGTGCCCAAGAAAAGTGTCACATATGAACAGCATCATTTTTTAGTTCAGCGAAGAAATATGTTCAGAAAGTAAAACACAATGTCTGGGCGCGTAATAAACGGCTACCCTCAGGTTAAACTTTTCTTCAAAGTGATAATTCTTTACAAAACGTGACACTGATGTACTTACGTGAAGGGCAACTGCTCATAACATACATAAATATTCGCATAATCCTAATTATAAAACAAAGACCGCAAAATAGCCAATATCACTGCAGCTTGAAAACCAGCAGTATATATTCAGTATATTTTTCTTGCTGAGTTGAACGAGAAAACCTGGTAAAACTGGATGGACTAATATTAGATTTGGGAAGCTTTGTCAGAATCGTAGGAAGCAAATTATATATTTGTTTTGCGTAAATACATAATACAGTATTAGCCACCAAAGAATTTGCAGCGTTCGAAATGAGTAATGCAATATGTTAAAGCACATAACTCTGCTCAATATAATTATAGACGTTTCTAAAGAGGAGGAATCGAATACGGAAGAAAAGGAGGAGACGAAGGAAAAGGAGAAAAGAGGAAAGAAAATTGAGAATCAAAAAGAATGACAAGAAGAAAGGAGGAATGAAGGAAAGGAAAGACGAGAAGGAATAAGAGAAAGTGAAGAAAGGGAAGAAGAGGATAAGAAGGAAAGAGTAGAAGAAGAAAAGATCAAAGAACTAAACTCTGCAGAAACACAACACAATAAGTTTCTACACAGGAGGAATAAAACTCTGAAGAAAACGAGAAGACGAAAGAAGAAGAGAAAAGAAAGAAAAGGAGGAAGAGGGCGAGGAAGGAAGGGGAAGATGATAAAAAGAAAGGAGAAAGAGAAGGCGAGGAGAAAGTAAGTAGCAGGAAAAGGAAGAAGAAAAAGAGTAAGAGGTATAGAAGTTGGGAAGAAAGAAGGAAGAAAAGGAGACCTAAGAGAAGGAACAACAAACATGAAAAGAGCTAAAGGATTCAAGAAGCGCGGGGCACCGCGGAGAGGCCGCAGCCTTCCTCGGCGCGCGCGTTTATTTACGCGGTGGGCGTGGTGGCGCGCGGGTATTCTGGGCGCGGGCGGCCCACGAGCGCGGCCGTGTGGCACGACGCGGCAGAGGGCGAGGAAGGGCGTGGTGGGGGCGGCAGAGGGGGAGGGAGGGCGGGGAGGTGAGGCAGAGGGGGAGGGAGGTCGGGGCGGGGCGGCAGAGGGGGAGGGAGGGCGGGGCGGAGCGCAGAGGGCGTGGGAGGTCGAGGCGTGGCGAGGCGGGGCGGCAGAGGGCGAGGGAGAGCTGGGCGAAGTGGGGCGTGGTAGAGCGCGCGCCGCATAGTGCGGGAGGGGCAGGGCGATGCAGGGCGGGGCGGGGCGGTTGTGGCGCAGGGCGAGCCGGTTGTGGCGCAGGGCGGAGAGGCACAGGGCGGAGAGGCAAAGGGCGGGGAGGGGCGGGACGGGGCGATGCCTGGCGTGGCGGGGCGGGGCGACCCTCGCGAGGCCCAATACAGGGCGCTTTACGGCTTCCTGGAAGGCCCACTGAAGCGCCTCGCGACCTCCCCCCGCCGGACACCCGAGAGCAGCCGCACCGCGACAGCACGGGAGGGAAAGAATGGAACACAATACGAATGAAACGGGACAATGCTTTAGTGTTGGTCGAGGGTTACTCGGCCAAGTCGACCTTGTGGCACAGTTTTTAGACTAGCGTGTTGATGTTTCTCTGTAAACGACAACTAGCGAGGGGTGTTTCATAAGAGATGTGTTTCATAAAAGAATGCGTTGTTTACCACATGTAAATTATTAGCTATTGTATGTTTGTTTTTATTGCTTACTAGATTTTTCCACTCCACTTCTGTGAAGGTGCAATTAAAAGGGGAAGAATAAGGGCCTGATTTTTAGCTTGCGAAGTTTGATAATGCGTTATGAGGATTCTTTTATCTAAGTTATATCAGTAGCATGTTTGTAACAGTCTCTTCTTTCTACTCTAAGTCTGCGTGTTTAGTTAGTTCCAGAAACTCTTTAAGTACATATTGCATTCGAACACTCCGTCAAAATATATCGCCTTTATTTGAAGTGTATTGAACCTTTCTCTACATTGGAAGAAAGGATGTTTAGTAAGCTATTTTTTTACGAAAACGTACGGAGATGAATCGAAAAACAAGAATTCTATGAGGTACTAATCATAAAAGATGTTTGCAAAAGTAAATAAGCGTATGTCTTTATGCATTCAGTGACTGTAAAATCTTCGGAATTTGCGGCCTGACGAGTGTAACAGCGTGCAGAACAATTCACGCCATCTGCGTATTAATCATGTTTCATTTGAATGTATTGAGTAATCGTAAAGCAAATAGGTATTCGCATACCGAGGCTGATCTCTTATTGACTCATTCGTTCCAAATATTTGGTTTTGATAATGTACACAAATTTAGAGAAAAAATAAATTGTTTGGCTCTTGTGAACAATATTAAAATACAAACGCCGTGAATATAATACGTCACTGGAAAATTCATTTTCTAAATAAATGTCTCAAAATAAATTAAACAAGCGTTTAGTGTAACTATGAGGGACGAACACGTGATACTTGCCCCTGATTGGTAGGCAACGCATCAGTCACTGGTGTTTGGCAGGTAAACGCAAGATCTTTACTGTATCAGAAAGTAGCTTGCCAAACACCAGTGCATGATGAGTTGTCTGCCAATGAGGGGCAAACATCGTATGCAAAACTTCGTTGTATAAAACCTTCCACCATACCTTCATTGGCAATTGAGTTATAGTATTCGAGTCCACTTCATGCTCTAGAAGTTTGTAACATTTATTATCCGATATTTGTGTATTACTTAGAAAATTACGTTTGCTAAAACACTTATTAAAGTATGTAGAAAAAAATACCACAAAAACAAATGTGAGAATTCTATACGAAAACAATAAGGCCTGTAATAAAACTTATACTGTGATGAAACAAAAGATGGATAATGAATAAGATCATAGAAAAAACTAAGATTAATCTTCAAAAAGGAACTAAAGGGCAGTAGAGTACAGTATAGTACAATACAGTACAGTACAAAATAGTATAGAACAATACAGTACAATAATAGTACAGTAGTACTATTATTAACCATAGAGATTCTATAGAAGATAGATTTTCCGGGCTGGTAGGCCGTGGTCCAGTTGACATTGTTGGGCCAAACGTTTCGTCCTTGTCTGCGGTGGACATGGCCAGTCGCCAGCCAGCCGCCGCCTTGAACACTGTGCTCGCGACCCAACCGCCACTGAAGATGTCCACCGCAGACGAAACGTTTGGCCCAACAATGCCAACTGGGCCACAGCCTACCAGCCCGGAAAATCTATCTTCTATTGACTCCGGCCGTGAAAGCCTACGATACTACATAGAGAATCTGCTAGAAATGTTGATGGAGATATCTACAGCCGTTCTCTTTGGAGAACATTTATAATAGACTCCTCCAACGCTCCCCAGTCGGTTAATTTTATTTATATTATTATGAAATCATCGCGAATTTGTCAACGAGCCTCGCTGTCAGGTTCCGTCGGTTTCACTTATAGCGCTCGGGCGAAGGCGACATACGACCGGATGTCCTGGCTTCACAGCCACACGCACCAGGCGCTGCGGCTGCCAAAACGCTACCGCCTCCGCCCCCGCTGCCTCTTTCGCCGCCACCGCTGACGTCAGCGTTGCAAAGCGCATTCGCACTTGAATAGGAGGTATCGCAAATAGAACTGCGGGAGTGAAGGACGTCTTTCCAGAAAACATCTAACTCTGTTGCCCGCTCCCCAGTCGTGTTGTACACATTGTGCGTGATTTCTGACCTTTGAAAATACCCATGAATTGGCTAATTTTAAACGATATCCTTTGCATGTGCATTATGAGATACAATTGTTTTGATGTGTTTGTTGGGTTTGAAGACTACAACAATTCGCGAATGATTTATGACTTTCGCTAACGACAACAGATGAGTAATGTTTCAACTGCTGTATTTGTACGGAAATGATGATGTAGATATTTTATTTGTTTTGAATTTTAAGTAATGTTGATAGAAAGAAGAGTATCATTCGAAATCTCCAATTGAAATAAAGCAACAGACGCGATGGGAACGAAACATTATTAAACAATCAATCGAGCTTTAGGAAAAATTCTATTTCCCCTCGCCGGAAGTAGTGAGTACGTGTTGGGTCGCGCAGCGAAATTGAAACTAACGCCGGCGAGAGCTGCGTTAACGCTGATTCCGACGGCGGTGACGGCGGCAGCGGGGGCGGCCGCTGTTCCCATTACGGGGATATTTTAATTCCGCTGCTCTTTCAAACAGTCACTTGCACTGCACAGGGCTCTCCGGGCGCAATCCAATTACGTTACAACGATCTAATGCAAACGACGTTAATTTTGAATATTGTGGCATGTAAGCCGCCACTAGTGTTTATTGCGCTTAAATTCTTTTATGGCGCATGCAAGGATTTAATATACGGCTCCGCTGAAGCACTTAAATGCGGCGACCGCCGGAACAATAGGGGGTCATTTATGCTCGCACAATGTTCAAAAAATTGCATTGCTTAACAGCGCCCCATTAACCACACGAAAAGGAGTAGCTTAGGCAAAGAATGCGCGTAGCACTCGCAGAACAGTGCACGACACGGGGCGCGGGCTAATGTCAACAGATTGAATGCATGATATGTGTATGTACAACATGCGGAAGCATTGATGTGGACATGTTCACCCGGAAGTCGTTGAAACGGGCTTAATAAAATTTATACACGCGCGGCGAATAAAACTGAAAATATTCTGAAACCATGTAATCTCCTACCGCAATAATGTAACTGGAAAGCTTATGTCGGTGTGGTGAATGTGAGCAACAGGCTTTAGAGCCACTCGTATGATAACTGTAATAGTAGTTGGGTTGGTGCACGTACACGCGATGAAAAATATGTACCAAAGAATTTAAATTTACGCAGAGGCCGGATTCAGGAAGATACAGACATTAAAAACGTTGCATCAATTCACGTATTTTTTTAGAACAAGGGTTTTTGTATTACAGTTGTCAGGTAAACTGCGTGAAAATAACTTTTATTTGTACACAGATCGATACAAGTTTCACTATTTTTATTAAATAATCTCTTTAGAAAAATTATATTTTTACATATTTTATTTAAGATTCAAAAGAATAGTTTTGTTTTTTTCTAGTATAACTTATAATATATCTCAATCATTCCATGAAACTAGCAATGAAAGAGATAAGTTTTCGTAACTTTGATCTTTTCCCGTCCCTGCACATTCCGATACACTCGTAATCTGAAGGATAATCACAGAATCCTCGTATTTTCGATGCGCTCTGAACAGAAATGAACATGGAAATACTCTATAACTTCAAGATATTTCTCTGACTTTTACAGGGCAGAGAAGTATTATTCTAGTTTTCTATGTCATTAGACCGATGAAGGGCAAATGATGGTCGTGGTTGAAATTTGTAACTGAGGCGAATTTCGACGTTTATAACCAACAAAGGCCGTCAATTGTTGGCCCTTTGATGCACAATAATTTTCATAACACTACTTATAAGAAAAAACGTAAAAAGTAATAATTTTTCTTGGCATAGAGAACTCAAACCCCTTCTTTAGCTACGATACAAGTCATTTGTTTCGATTATTCATAACAGACGGCTGACTATTAAAATCTTTAACTGGCGCCGACGTTTAAGAATATTTATTACACGTGTGGTAAAAGTAACATTTTATTTTGCGACTAAGGAATGTCGCAACTCGAGGCCGTTAGGTCGAATGGCGCAATCTTTCGAGCAAATCACTTTTACCACGTGTGTCATTCACTATTTTTTAGACAGCCTTTCTGACTTTCATTTCAATTAAAGTACAGAAACCACTAAACGATACAATAGCAGCTGATGCGGTCAGAAGAAAGTACTTTGTTTTCTTGGTTGAATTCACAGATATACTATCTTAACACTGAACATGTGAGTTTCGTCTCATTTGTAGCACTAGCGCTTAAAATTGAACTTTTTGCGCGTTCTGCATGACTTGAAAAAAGCTTTTTTACTAGTGGCTGTCTAAAAAGGATTTTCCTTCATATCCCTTTGGTTGCGTTAAGTCGATGTAACAATACAGAATATATTGTATTTGTAAAAAAAATTGTATGTTATTGCACTAGATAATTTCAAAAAAATTTCGTTTCCTTCGATAAAAAATAACTCAATACACGGATACAGTTAAAATTATATATTAATAATAATAATAATAATAATAATAATAATAATAGTATTTTTTAGTTTATTTATTTAAGGTCGCTTTTCAACAACTGGGTCATAAGCGACCACGAGAATCAATTTATAATTTACACAAGAATAATAATTAAAATGAGCATTTTTATGTTAAATAAGTTGATTTAATGATTTTAGTATACTCTAAAATATTTATGGAAACATTGTTATTTAGTTTTTTGATTTCAAAATTCGTGGTGATTTTTTTTTAAATTAAGAGAACAGTTTTTAAGAAAATGTGTAAGCAATTAAATTGAATCCCTGAAATTTCAGTGCTAGAAGATAAGTGCTTGTAAGAAAACTATCTGGAGAAATAATCATAGTTCATGAATATCCAGTTATCTTCGGCAAAGTATTAACGGAAGCAAGATGGTACACTACTCCAATTCCTGAGTTTGTGGTTGTAAGTGAATAAGTGAGTATTGATACTGATCATTAACTCCGCAAGCGTATCGCATGTTTTATCTCGGAATGAGGCGGTGTTCCTCTCCCTCCCTGCCCATTAGAATGTCGGCTTCCGTGTTCCTTCACCGCTGATGAGGCAGGCACCACCGGGAGTAAGTGGTTTGTGTGGTGCTTGTGATTGTGTAAGGGGGAGCAGGAGGTGTGGACATAGACAAGGAAAGATCGTACGCGAAATTGTGACGTTTTTGTCTTTTGTTTTCTTTTTGTTTCGTTTCTTTTTTGTTTTTTTAATGTTATTTAAGGTTGCTAGGTCGTTAGCGACCACTATTGCATTTCACGGTTTGGTAACTGTGAAGATAACATGTTATGGTGATGATAGTGGAAAATAAAAACTCAACGGCAGCGAACGGATACCGGTAAATATTCATTTGTAAATCGCACAACAGGGATTGGAACGAAATAGCTGCAACAGTCATGGAGCCCTTCCCAAGGATGTAAAGTGTATTAAAAATCGCATAAGAAGTCTCAAATAGTATTTTTTTTATTTTTCTTTGCTTCAAATTATTAGCTATTGTTAGTGAAGTAAAGTGCAGTTCCAGGGAAATTCAGTGTGATATGCGACATTACCAATGTTAAAAATAAAATAAAATATAGTGGAGTGTGGGGCTGGGCGTTGCAGTGTAGTGCAGCGCAGCAAGTCGTTGCAGAAGTGAATAGAGTAAATGAAATAAAATTTAAGATTCGAATGAGATACAATAGAATACGATAGAATATAATTAGATGGAATTAATTAGCTGTAAGTATATTTTTGGGGTGTACATATATATATATATATATATATATATATATATATATATGTGTGTGTGTGTGTGTGTATACGCACATGTACATATGTATATGCATATGCGTATATATATATATATATATATATATATATATATATATATATATATATATATATATATGTATATATGTATGTGTATGTACTTGTGCGTGGTGCGTGCGTGTTTGGGTGTGCGCACAGAGAGTCTGAGTTTCACATGTGTACGCGTGAAATGGAGGCTTTCGTGCTATGCTGGGGTATACACGGTTCTAGGTAATACATTATATTTACTATTACTTCATTGTTCGTTTTCATTGTATTTATTATGAAATATTTAATGTCACTTCATTTTCATTTGTATAGTGTAATTAATTGGCTACCACCTGGCAAAGACGCCAATTGTGGCCTCTATATATATATATAAAGGACTCATAGGGGGTGAAAGGACGAACACAAATACAATCATGCCCGAGGCGAGACTCGAAACCGCGATTCTTCGGTCCGTGATCACTACGGCACTACTGCCTTAACGATTTCGGCCACCAGGACCGGCTGTGACCGTTTTGTAATGGTACTGTACCGGCATTCGCTGGATTTTGATCGGAGAAACAACAGAAAAACACCAATACGTGTACCTGGTCATTAGAATTCCCCTCCAGACAGCGACTGAAATTCGACTTAGCTCTGTAGCTAGTGTGGACATTCTGCCACCATTGGAACTTTTGGGCCGCTCGGGCAACATGCTGCAGAGGTAATGAAGTGGCCTCTAAGCTTGTTTGTGGTCAGTCATATTTTATCTCATTCAGAAGCATCGCAATATAGCGCAGCGGAAAACTTGTAATTATAAAATTATTAATTATTATATAAATTAATGCGATTGGAATTCGTTGTCCGTGTGTCCAATAATTGATTAAATAGTTTTATTGGTAGAGTTGTCTGTCTGGGTGAATAGTTTATCTTATTCCCCTATCTACATTAATTATATAACTTATCAGATCTATACAAAGCATCATAAAACTAGACGAAGTATTATTTCATGAAACGTATTCTCTGTAACAAGTGCTTTACATATTGCCTCGGTACGCTTTGTGACAGAAACAATTCCAGAGGTACATCCATTTTTAACATAAACCCTTTTAATATTGC
Organism: Gryllus longicercus; assembly: GCA_038098605.1. Taxonomy (NCBI): domain Eukaryota; kingdom Metazoa; phylum Arthropoda; class Insecta; order Orthoptera; family Gryllidae; genus Gryllus; species Gryllus longicercus. Next base: position 1,427,324 of record JAZDUA010000140.1, read on the forward strand.
ACGGCGACAGTGCACAGATACACAGTTGCATAGTAATTTGCGTAGCAATAAAACTTGCAAATATGACGTAGCATGTACCAGGTCAGTTGGTTTTATTAATACTTTAAAATGGTAGGTCAACGTGACAGACTTAAATGATTCTGAGTACTTGTTATCTTCAGTTTAGGCTCTTCAAACTTTTGAAATGTTTTGAGGGAATTTCGGTTTCAATTAATTAAATTCGGGGGCCATACACTCTCCCCTAGCCATTTAGATATTCTCTTTTCACAAACATTTCCGGGCAAATTCTGGGAATAATAATTGACCCACTTGGACATTTATATCGACTCAGTATACCATGTTAGCATCTATCATAACACTGCAATATTGACACCAATATCAGCCACAGTTATTTGTTAACAAATTCAGACCCTGCCCTATGTCGAATTTGTGATTCCTTTGTTTCTTCCATGGATGTAATTGTTGAATGTCGAGTATATCTTAAACTAAGTAATAATATAAAAAATAATGAAAATGTGAATGATGATATAATAATGTAGGTGAATGATATTTACTTTAGTGTTCAACTTCCCATTGTAATGAATTAAAATTTTTCACCTGTTAAAGAAAACTCAGCTCGACAAATGAATAGAAATGCTAAATATCACATTAAATTGTGTTAATTGCATCCAAGGCCGTTTAAGCCCATGCTAAAAAAGGATCTAAAATAAATAAATAAAAACCAATGCCATAAATCAAATACGAAGTATTATGTGATTCCAAAGGAAGATTGTACTACGCAGATACAACTGTCTTGATGGAGTGCAATAAATATCACAAGGAATTGCGGAAAAAAATTAAGTCTCTTCGTAAACGATCTTGCTGCAACGAAAAGAAATGAATACTATCTTAAAGAAATGTGTAAACATACATATATACAACATCAAAAATAGGCTCAACTTACTGCTACCACTTCATAACATATCAACCAAAATTTTAAACTAAGTGTTCATTTAAAATTATCAGAAAATTACAAGGAAATTTTTTTTGACGGGACTTTAACACGACAAGGGCAGGGGAGCGTTTGGTAAAACCTTAATGCAGCGTTTCAGGTAACGAGAACGTTTTACTAGTTTCGCTTATATTTTTGCAACGATTTTATGCGCGCACTTGACCACGCATCTGTTTTCGGCACGGATGGCACATTTGTTTGCGTGTGACGCATTTTTTAAGTACTTTCAGCCACCGCACGGAGTTTCTAGAGGCGTGGCTAGGCAGAGCATTTGTCCCTCCGGGATTTGTCGCATTTGAGCGAGATTGATTGTACCATTAGACGTAAGATACCCATTAGCTTTAACAAAGGAAGAGTTTTTAAGTTTTGAAACACTGGAACAAAAGTATGTTGAGTATTTAATTAGTCCCTTTTGTACCTTAATGCCCAGATACATTCTATTGTACGTTTTAATTACTACGACTGCCATTTCGAAACAACCTACTTGACTTTATCTTCGGTAACTTATTATAATAGTTAACAACTCTGTCATTTGACAGTTGTCATTTGACCTGAATAACGTTCTTGTACAACTTTTAACAAAAAGACCAAACTTGCACTTGACGAGGATATTCTATATCGCTTCAACTTATCGGCAGCAACTTACTCCAATTACAAATACATATCGGGTTTCATGTACTAAAAGTACTTACTAAGTGCCGTTACATTAATGCAACATAAGGGGAAGTAAGAACATATTCCTAAGGCGCTTAAGGGGTTTGTGGACAAGGAATCCTCGTGTGATTCGGGATAAATCTGAGTGTACATTTTGTAATTTCCACAAGAGTACGTAGGTTCTGACTGCCAACAAAATCTGTACTAAACATCCAGCTCTTGTCAACAGTTCCGTCATGACGCTTCTTGTGATTCTACTAAAATATGTATCCATAATACGTTGCTATAGCGACCTTCCCGACGTTCACGTCCTCTCGTCAACCTAGCGGTAAACTTTTAATACTCATGTGTAAATATGTGGTCTTGATTGTTGCAGTAATAAATCGAATATATATTTTTCTAAACAGTCATATTATTTGCAGTTAGGCAGAGGAAATCGTTCATTATCACTACAAGTATTTCTTTAGATGCGAAGAAGACAATAGGAAGTTTCATTTTTGCTAATAAGTCAAGGTAGTCTTGAATTTACTTATCGACTACATTATTTGCAGGTGGGATGCTTTAAAATACTTCACGAAAATGATGTCCAAAAACTTCCAATTTATCTGCAGCACTTCGTGCCTACTTTGTATATTTGTATCTAATTATAGGTTCAGGTTTCCACTGTTTTAAAGTTTCTAATAGTTTTAAATACATAATAATATGAAGCCTCTAGTGAGGCTAGAGATGTGATATTGAAATTTGCTGTTGTTTTCTAGAATTTTGTTTAATTGTTGGGTAGCTGCATTGTAATTTGTTTTGTCCGTTGAATTTGTCCATGCTCTTCTTAATCTACTTTTCTCAGAGAGTGACAATTTGCATTGGAAACTTCGTAATTTTTTTAAAATTTTCTTGTAGTGCAGCATGCCATTCATAAGGCTTTGCTTGAAATGCTCAGTGGAGTCGAATTGCGGATTTTAAAGGTAGCGCAGTAAACATAACAGGTGCTGAGCATATAAGTACTTCCATACGAACGGTGGTTGTGGTAGGTGTTTATCAGATGGCGATTCATTTAATGCTTGTATACTGTAGTAACCAGAAGATACCCCTTTTACGATAAAAAGGTCAAGTCGGATATTTTATGTGAGTTCATTTTCTTTGGGTTTATTTGTACCATCAATTTGAATTTCGCTAGCAACAATAACAGAGCAAATCAACAGGAAAAAAACGTAAATTCCAAAATCTACAATGTTGATATTCTTCCTTTCTCATTATTATCTTAGGTCATCAATTTCCAAATTAAACACCAAAATGAAATCTCAGACCTCTTTCCTATAAAATCTGGAGTGCCTTTAGATACCGTGCTTGGACCAGTGCACTTGTTATATTGCCACGAGTCAAGATGCAATGTATAACTGACATTAAGGAGTTTATGTATACGGGCTACTGAGGACCAAAAATCCAGGTTGGCAAGTTCAGATACTATAAAGTCGGTAGAGGTATACAGAAGAATAGACTCAACAACAAATACAGGTGGACGACTCGCTGAAGGGACAAAAGTTCGAAGTCTCGAAAGATGGTCGAAAGTTTGATGTCCTGAACGATACAATATGTGTTGGAATATGGAGGAAAATTAAACGACTCAGAGTACAGGCAAAAGATATATGAATTCGAATATGGAAGAGAATTGAAGGTCTTACAGACAATATTTGACATCTGGGGAATATATGAATGACGTCTGGGGAATGTAAGTGAGAAGATATACGATTTGAGGAAAAAAGGGATGTGGACATATTCAAACAATGTTTAGTTTCATATTCATTTCTCATTTTAGTTACTAGTTGTGTAAAGCTTCTATTCTTCTTCTTCTTCTTCTTCTTCTTCTTCTTCTTCTTCTTCTTCTTCTTCTTCTTCTTAATAATAATAATAATAATAATAATATTATTACTGTAAACAAATATTTCCTTTTAATTTTGAAATTGGAAGTGTTTTTAAATTAAATAAACCAGTAAGTTGTCCTTGTTCAAATCTACGCTTTATGCCGCAGAATCATCTGCCCCTACAAAAAATAAATGGATAATTCTGTGTTTCTATTCATTAATATAATTTATTAAATAGAAAAATATGAACCATTACAATATACAGGGGGTATTCGAGAGGCTGAAAACGCTATTATTGCTGCTTTTGTAGATGGCACAGCTACGAAGATTGGCTTCTGGCCATGATTGCCGAGAAGCATCACAAGAACTTAGATCACATTTTTGCACTCTAAGAAATGTATCAGCACATATCACTTACACGTTTAGGAAAGAAATTTGTTTACGGATGAGGATGCAAGGATCGCACGCAGGTTTATACTCGTTTGTTAGGGCCTTATTTTTGAACAAATACGCTCCGAGTCGTCTGATGATGGGATAATTTTGAAAAAATGGAATTACCAGGTAAAGCCACTAATTAAATTATTCGGCTTCGAAGGTTTCACGTTAAATATGTGCTGGTTGTAGCATGGTTTTGGCCCGTTGTGTGCCCGACGTCGGAAGTGGCCTACGACGTAGGGCGACCGGGAGCGCGAATTACGCTGCAATCTTGTGGGCGGCAGCGATCTCCAGCGCCAGGTACGCCACGGTCTCCGCGGCAGGTGGAGCACCGAGAGGCGGCGCAGAAGGCAAGGGGCTGGCCACACGCTCTGAATTTGGAAGCATCTTGCGGCCAACGCATCCCTAGGGATCTTGTTAAACGAGATTCATTTAGGGTTTTAGGTTCGATGCATCAATCATAACAAAGTATCGATACCCCGACATTAACAAAACAAATGAAAAATACTGATATATAATGTTATTGATATGATTCCACAGGAAAAGAAATAATGTATATTCCACCAAAACTGCAAATAGTTAAAATACATTACATGATAATTAACAAAAGTTATTTCATATCAAAAATAAAATTTATCGAGTGGTCTTAAGGATACTACCTGTATTGACTGTAAGAATATCGAAAATTCGAGTACCGAAAGTATCTAACATCGCAAGGAATGTGGTTTCTTCTGTCACCAAAAGAGGAAAATAAGTTTATTATTAACTGTAGTTATTATTTTTATATTGTCTAATGAGTTAATAAAGTTTGTTAATTGATCCACAATTTTTAGACTTTATTTTGCCAGTTTAGCATATTTTACAAGTACAAATCAATTACATTTAAACACATCGATAATTTGGGGACGATACATTTTGAAAATCGATTTTTCAAATTTGAACATTGATATTTAGAAATATCTATGTTTTCTTGTCGATGACGCATCTCTAGCACCGGCAAAGGTGGCTCAGGGTATCAACTGATGTCACTGCAGGACCGCGAGGTCTTAGGGCTCAAGTACCGATGGTATCAGGAATTTGAACGACTAGCTTGTCAGCTAGATCGAGTTCAATTGCTGTCTGGAGGAGAATTATGGCGGCCAGCTGCTCTGATCGGTAGTTTTCCATGTTTTTTCTGATGAATACCAGGTGAATTCCGGAGCAGTACCCTAACAATCGGTCCACGGACCGCGCGCGATCTTTCTCTCCTCTTCCTTGTCCTATCTTCACAGCTTGAACACACACACACATTGACATGCACTACACAATCACATTTGTCGGGAGATCGGGAGTCGGCAGCTGGGCGATGGCTCACTCGTGGGAGATACATAGTCAGGGAAAACCCTTCCAAACCGACGTAGGTCTGCGCCGGATCTCGCTTCACATTTGTCGGGAGATCGGGAGTCGGCAGCTGGGCGATGGCCCACTCGTGGGAGATACATAGTCAGGGAAAACCCTTCCAAACCGACGTAGGTCTGCGCCGGATCTCGCCATCTTTCAAGGGAAGGTCACCGCCACCTCCCGCGATGAAAACATGCCGTACCCATACGGTCCTAATGCCCTTAGCACTTGACGCGCCCGGAATCTCTAATCATTCAACGCAAAGCTCCTCCAGCCGGGAGCGAGCGAAGGCGAGCGGCGCGCGCGCGGGCCGTCTGCAGAAGCGGATTAATCCGCTTAGGCGCAAGCACCGGTCGAGGGCCCTCTGGCGGGCGCAGGATGAGTTGCTCCCCCGCAAGGGGCGCCGAAGGCGAACTGCTCCGCGGCGCGCCACTCTGCGCAAATGAAGCACCGTAATGCTTTGGACGCAGGCAGTTAGTTAGGAAGGCGATGCAAGGTGCTTCTATTCTGCTAACTGTTCGTGAGATGCTTCAACGTGTACTTCGATGTTTAAAGAGGTTTCAAATATACACTGAATGCATGGCCAGATAAATGGGAATTTTAATGAAGAGTCAATTAATGTAACTGTTCTTTTACAGACTTACTCTTATATTTTTACTCTTTTATCTTCATGTAACGGGATTATGTAGATCTCCGTGTACTCCATTTACAATTTTTGGGGGATAAATGGCAAATTCAGTAGGTATGTCACCCGAAAAAGCTGCTGTTCTCGTCTTTTTTTCCCGCAATTCGTCTCTGGAAAACCTAATTTGAAAATGGTGTCCAGCTCGGAATCATCACGGTAACTGGCATGAAAACTCGGCTGTGTTCCTATTCATCCAGTGGCACTAAGATTTTCGGTAGTGTACTTTGAACTGAATAAAAAAGGTGCAACAACTTATGATTCACATTAGGTCAGTAACCGGGTATTATCTTGACCAACTTCGAAAGTAATGTTTTGAACACCCCCCTCCCTTTAGAACGCACGCCAGGTGGCTGAAACCCCTAAGAGCGAGACACTAGTAAATTGCGGACAAATATAGCCTGTTTTGAGAGTACTTACTATACTGATTATGCCTTTACTTACACTAAAATTCTTCCAAAATCTATTATTTGACACAACGAAATTATTGTCTCTTTTTGTTAACTAATCACAAACCTTGTGTAAACATTATACGAGGTGAAAATATAGCTTGAAATAGAAAGAACGCATTAACGTAGTTTATATTTGAAGCTTTATTTTATCCTCCAAGACTGCAACTCGCGTACACAATGCCGGTTGTCGTGACATCCCTCACCGTCCCCACGCTTAATACTCAAGATCATGTGAATCGTAAGCATTTCTTCACCTAACGACCTACGTTTTTCGCTTCATAGTTTACACCGTGGTCATTGTTCCTGTAAATATCGTTTCTGTATCCGTGCGAGGCAATGCGTTCATTCATCTCTTCTCTTTTCCAAAATGTTTGCCTTCAAAAGTAATTATAAAAGATCCATGGTGACCGACGAATTCTGTTTATCTTTTCCCAATATGTCTGATGAGTGATTTAATTCCTTATACTTTGTTTTGAAGACAGTCTAATTTGAATCCTTTTCAGTCCAGGACGTTCTGCTCATTCTCCAGACGCGAGTAGCTGCCGCGGACTTATGTTCACAGTTCTTTTATTTCTTCAACAGCCTCAGTTTGATTGTATGTCGAAGGGCGGCGGACGGCTTTAAACCATGCGATATAATATGAGCTTTGCTCAAGAGTGTCCTCCGCATGAGATCGCAGGTAGCCTTGCACTGTGTGGCTGCCGACGGTTCAGCGCGCGGTCAAACTTTGGGGAACTAACTAAGGCAGGTGAGTTCAGAACGAGGTGGCGAGAGCTAATGTGTGGAAACACTCTCCACAAACGTACCAGGACGCAAGCGGTGGGTGAGCCGGGGGCGGAGGAGGTGGCGGCGGAGGAGGAGGTGGTAGATGAGGTGGTGGTGGTAGATGAGGTGGCGGTATATGAGGTGACGGTGGTGGTGGAAGAGGTGGCGGTGGAGGAGGTGACGGCGGAGGAGGAGGCGGTAGATGAGGTGGTGGTGGTAGATGTGGTGGCGGTATATGAGGTGACGGTGGTGGTGGAAGAGGTGGCGGTGGAGGAGGTGACGACTGAGGAAGTGGCAGTGATTGTGGAAGCGATGGCGGAGAATGAAGTGAAAGAAGCAATGAAGACGGAGCGGCGGAGATGGTGGTGGTGGTGGTGTACCAGACACAGGCAAAGGTTCAGGTTTTGGCGGAGTTGATGAAGGTGATGATGGTGATGGTGATGGTGGTGGTGGTGGTGGTGGTGGTGATTGTGGTGGTGGAGTTGGTGGTGGTGGTTCTGGCGGTGGAGGTGGTGGTGGTGGTGGTGAAGATGGTTGTGGCGAAGGGTGAGGGGTAACACGGGCAGAGGTGTATTACCGACCACGTGACGACAGTTAATTAAATCTCCGTAGAGTGCGCAGCAACACCACGGCCAACGAAGAAGAGAAAAAGGGGACTTAGCAGCAAGGGATGGTGCGAGTAGCTGCCGCCGCCTCATGTTCACAGTTCCCTTCTGTCTTCAACAGCCTCAGTTTGATTGTAAGTCGAAGAGCGGCGGGCGGCTTCGAACCAAGTCACCAAATGGTGATGTGAAGTAGTGGTGAACGAATGGTGGCCGATATTACTTCTCGTACAGAAACAACCATATTCGTCACCTTACATTCCACTACATTGATGTTCTGATTCAATAACATAGGGAAAACGGCACATACATTCCGTACTACGTTGTGAAGAATGACTTAGTAATTTAATATATAAGACGATAAACGCATACTTTATCTTCGTGAGAAAACGTATCTCAAGATCAACAAAGAAGCGAAAAGTATTTTTTGGGGTACATATGTAGACTTTCTTTATCGTCGCAGTAGCGAAACCAGGATTTTTCTATTGAGAAGGATGGACAACAGGTGTAATGTCAATTTAACATAATAACAATTTAACGTTTCCTTAAAAAATCATTTAAGCTGAATTAAAAGTGTATTTTTACTTACTACTTTATAGTGTTTTTAAACACATTCCATTGAGATATTGAATTACTTCTATTATAGTAGAGAATTAGTAAAAATTATATTCGTGAACGTGTGATGGATTTCTGAGGGAAGATTGAAGCCTCGTGTTCTCGCGCCCCCCTATGTATACACATTTGCCATGTGTAATAATTTATGATATTTCTCTCTAATAAAGAACCAATGAAACATATGAGATGTTTCAGCGCGTGATATTTCGTCGTGGGGAAAATAAAGGTTGATAATAATGAGCATTAAGTACTATCGTTGACATTTATTGTAACGAATGACCTAGAAATACAGTACTTAGGTGCTTACAGGATACCATTGTATTGCCCACAATGAGTGTACTGTGGGTCCTGTCCTGCTTACAAGAGTGCTCATGAGAGAGTATTACACATATTTCATTATATTACAGCCACAGTAACAAACAAAATATTAACGATTAAAGCGCGTCTTTGATATTTTTAATATAATTCATTAACTGCGTTGGCGAACATTTTTTGGTAACAAGTAAATTTTAATAAGAAATAAAAGTATTTAACGTAACACGACACCTGTTATAACAGGATATACAGAAATGCATAATATCATATTCATTCATGTTCTCAACGGGCAAATGTTGTAGTAACATTATTGGAGCATTTGAAATCCACAAATTCGATATACCTATCAGTAAATGAAACTACAGCGAGATAATACAAAATATCTGCTTAATATTATTTACGACATGATATATAATTCAAAACAGAACATAAATGGGATTCAGTTATTTTGTGCTAAGAATGTTCAATCCACAAAATTTTGTATTTGTCGTTTCACAACAAACACTTCACTTTATATTACATATGATGCGGCCGAGACCAAATGGCTGTTTCTACCTCTGATTATACCTCGGGAAAAATATTGATAATGCACGAAGATTAAAAACACAGTATTTATTCTTTCATTCATTTAACATTCCTTGCTTGCAAGAGATTAATAAATATTTTATGTAAAAATATTTTTACTATTTCCTCTTATGTGAGTTAAAACGCTTGATTCACTAATCACGTGATCACGCATGCGAGAGTCTCTATATGAATTTAAAAATTTAAAGAGAAACTCACTTCTTTACATCACACAAGTTTTTAAAGTCGTTCTTTTACCGCTAAAAGCAATAATGTACATTTGTTTCTGTAAAATGAGTTAAGTACGTGTACGGATACGGCCTTTCATGTTCTATAACCGATAATTTACCAATAATTTTTCCTTTCCTCTAACCAATGAGTATTCAATAACTCTACAACATAATAGTGTTGTGGCAGTTTATAACACCGTAGCTTCCTCTGTGACTTGGAGGTCACCGTGCAAGTATCGTTCACTCACAATTGCATTTACACAGGCATTCCATTGTATGTGGGGACACCCTCTTTTTCTTCCTCTCCAACGAAGATTCCTTCTAACAAAATCTCATGCTAGCTTTCCTCATTCGTTGGGCGCACTTTTCCAGTATATTTTGTCCAGATATTCTGTCCATGTTCTATCTACCATATAAGTTGCAAAATTAATTCATGGCCGAATATTTTACTTTCACGCATATGTAATCTACGAAGTAGTAGTCATCTACGTAGAATAAGAGAAAGTTGCGTAACGTTATGGTACATCGATTTTGAGAACTCATCGGATATATACATTTTCGGGCCCCTTGATACAGAATCATACATAAATACTTTTACATGCGTAATATTTAGTTTTATAAATTTGATGATCAAGAGAATCAAATTATCAGATTCTAATGATTTATGTTTTAACTCGTTTAAAACGTTTGATACCCTTTTATTTAAAGAACATTTAAAGAACGGAAAATACAATTAATGCATCGCTTCGTGAGATGACGCAACACGTCATTGATACATTTGGACATTTCGTCTTCATCTTCTTCGTCTTCTTCTTTTTCTTCGTCTTCTTAATCTTCTTCTTAATCTTCTTCTTCTTCTTCTTCTTCTTCTTCTTAATCTTCTTCTTCTTCCTCTTCTTCTTCTTCTTCCTCTTCTTCTTCTTCTTCTTCTTCTTCCTCTTCTTCTTCTTCTTCTTCTTCCTCTTCTTCTTCTTCTTCTTCCTCTTCTTCTTCTTCTTCTTCTTCTTCGACGTTATCGTTATTATTATTATTATTATTATTATTATTATTATTATTATTATTATTATGTTATTCGGTTTAAGGGAACCTACGAAAGCAATTGAAGACCCCGAGGAGAGCTGTCCAGAACTCGCATTGCTCATTCCAAATTTCTAATCGATTGGCCGGGGCTCAAATCCGGTCTCAGCGGTGGAGCTGTAGGAAATGAGAGATGAATGATATAGCACGAGAGGAAATGATTACCAAAGGGAAAATGGTTCAGATGGTATACGTCATGGTATGACAATCCAACCGCACATGACGGCAACACCCATGATTTATACCAAATGACGCGCACCCACAATCATCGACTCCACATACATGGACACTGTTCCAAGCCCCTGCGTCACTGGGGCCGACACGACTGTCTCACAGATTTTTTTTATTTCTCCGCTCGATCTGATACGTGTGTTGCGCAGCGTGATCAGCACGTACCGTCGCTTATTTGCCGACTCATTACGAAGAGCCATGTAGACGTTTAGGGCGGCGAGTCGCACCCAATGGAGCGGTGCGCTAATGGTGCCCGCCCGGCAGCTGCGGCAGAGCGAGTGGGCGCGCGCGCGCGATTCGAGTAATTAAAAACAGGCGGCGGCGGACGCTCGCGCGGGCCGTCGCCGCCATCAGATAAGGCGCCTTTCAATTAGCAAACGCAAGGGGCCGCTGCGGCCCGCGCCCCGCACCGCCCCGCCCCGCCCTGCCCTGCCCCGCACCGCCCCCGCACTATGGTACGCGTTGCGAAGCAAGCGGGCAAAACCCTCTTCTTCCTATAAGACGAAAATTCCAACTGAACTGACAATACGGATGCTATTAGATAAGGGGAGTTTTGTAATTTTTTGTGATGGTAAAGTTATGTTGCTCAGATAGTTACAATTACAAAATCTAGAGTCCAGATGATCAATTCACAATTAAAACGTAGTGAATTGCAAGTTTTTTGAAATATTCTCTTCTTTAGAATGATCACACGAAATGTTGTTTCCACTTTTTTCAAATTAACTTGCATGACTTAACACCGTTTACCCGAATTCTATGGACAGAGTATCGTAAACAATAATAATAAACGTATTTGTATTTATGAACATATAATGGAGCGTAATATTGTTAGTGATTGTCATGCTCTGGTAAAAATGTTATCTTATTTATAGGCTAACGTGTGACATTAATGCTGCCTTCATTAGTTGCAGTTCACGCCGTATTTATTATATTTCGTATCAACGAACAAAGATCATGATGGTTTGCTAATTTATCTTTTTATTTCACACCAAGTTAAATACCAATCTCTCTAATTGATTTGTGTATTTAACGAAACGTTCATAACTAAATATTTATCTCTTGTAATCACAGCTATACAGTTAACTACATGGTAACCGTACCATCTTAATCTCCGTTCACTGGGTGGCCCCAGGTTTGGAGCACCACAGTGGCGAATTGTAAGCCACAAATAAATAGCTGCGTCGAAAAAATTGTCATTTAACATCGTTGCTTTGTGGGTAGTTTGTAAGATACCTCGAAGGCGCGTTAATATTGCCGTCGTTGTTTGCTTTATCGTCACCCAACCTCCTTAGTTGCATCCCAACCAACATCGTTCAAGACAACGATCGAAGTTGGTTGAAGCAAATAAGTCGTTGAAGGATACACAAGCTGAATACGTTGTGAAAAATCACAACTTAAAAATAGTTACATGTAGTGACAAGCAATTGACATATTTTCTTCACTTCACTTCATACGAACAGTGTTCGTTTTGCAGCCAGTAGCGATGGGTTCGTTGGGATTTCGTTGCTAAACGTAGAGAGTAGCACTGTGCAGTCTCGCTGCTAACATCCACTAGTAAATTCTCAGAATAAATTAAAATGTACAGCAAAAATATTTCTGATTGAAGTAGCTTATGCATGCGTGTGTGTCATTATCTTCAATTTAAGACCATTTCTAAGTCAATCTGTCCAGCCATTTGTTCTCACAAAATGTGCAGAAAAGTCGTGTTTTCTAGTAAAACATTGATTTCAACCTGGCTCGACAGCATGTTATTAAATGTCTATAACTGAAACTTGGTAGACTGAGAGGTTCTAAGACCGAGTTCCATCAGCGGTGGATTTTCGTCATCAACTAAAAATCGTAGTTCCGTCAAAACCGACCACTACTTGGATAGCAAGGCCCTCTAACCTGATTGATTACCTCTATAAAAATTTCCGGTAGAGGCTGGAGCAGTTTCTTACATCTAGAATGGTCTTAGGTGACCCTCAGAGAGGAATGTTTGTATCTTTTTCCATATTACCTTGTGTGAATTTTAGTTAGAATTTTTATTCTCAAATTGAGCGATGCTGAGTCTGGTGTACGGAAAAAGTTAACATTTGCAATTTTACAATAAGATAATGCTTATTGAAATATTTTTTGTGTGATTTACAAAGGAGAGCCTCCGAGGCTTACCTCTCATTTTCGTTATGTTTTGTTGGATGAACTGCTATTTTGGCCGGCTGATATACGAGTTGCGAGATCTGAAACTTCGTTGACCAAGAGGTCCTAAGTATGAGAGCGTTATAATAAATTTGTATTTAGTTATCATATGACCCGTAAAAGGCAATTGGCCTCGGCGCCGTTAGATCTCGGGATTTCTAGTCGGTCACCCAACCAGGAACCCGAGGTGTCTCGAATTCACTTAACCTTCGTGATTTCACGTAGTTAAAGAACTCGGCTAACGGCACCGGTTTCGCGGTAGTGGCCTTTCAGTAGAACTATCCCTGCATTCGCCTGTATGATCGAGGGAAACCACGAAGCCCCAGTCAGGAAGGTCGGCTGGAGGGGGATTGAATGCAGGCTTCCCGAATGCATAGTCAGGGTGTCACGCCCTGAAGCACTTCACTTGGTGTTACAGTAAAAGCTGGTTCGAAACCTACCTTTGCTTGAATAAAACTTAACAGGTCGGCTGCACTGAGCAGTCACTTCCGTAGGTTTTTTTGACCAGTTCTATGAATATACCTGAGCAGTACCTTGGGCCAATAACTGCTTGTGGCTTTTCTACATCTCGCCCCTATTCCCATTTTCAGAGGCGAGCGATGAGACTATCGCCCATCCTCATATGACCCATTACGGGTCCCCCGAGTCATAAATGAGTTCGAGGTAGAAAAAAGAATACAAGAATAAAATTAATATTTCAAAAATATGAACTTTTAGATGTCAAGCATATACCAGCAGAATCATTTATATAAATTTGAGTTGGAAGATCGTTCGAAATGCTACGCACTTAACAGAAAGAACATACAATTGCAGATGATTGCAGGAGGTTCATTGACTCACACAACCATCCATCGTTGTAACGTGTGCAGCGGCTTCTTGGAATGGTCAAGGTGCGTGGCTTCTGCGTTGAAATGAGACGCGCCGATGCCTTCGCTCCTCCGTTGACTCCTGCCGTTCAATGGCGTCTAAATCCATTCAACGTTTTCTCGGGTCTTATGAGCGCTTCAGTTCGACGTACCTTCAACGTTCTCCGGTAACACACTACTTTCTTTAGTAGATCCTTCCTCAATGGAGTCGGCTGCCAAAAATGGACGACAATTAGAAATTTCGTCTTTAATTCATAGGTTTTGCCCAGAAATTCTCTGATTGGTGGATCAGGTCAGGCGTACAACTTTCTAGTCGCAACTACCTTTGCAGAGCCCTCTATCTGTCAATTACTAAATTAGTTCAGTTTGTCAGCGCGTAGCGCCAGGATATTGAAGTTCTCGGAAGCACCATAAAGTAAATGTGGAAGTTCGCGGTTACAAACGGTCAAACAGGTAAGAAAATACGTTGTAAAACTTTATTCTTTTCATGTGAGCATGAAGCAATCTAATATATTTGTCCGTTTTGTTTTGTTCCCGGGCTACTGTGCCTGCCAGGCGTGGACGATTGAGTCGAGTCCGCCTACGCCGCCTGGGAACTGCCTGCTGTCTCCGCCCCGCCCCCGCCCTAACCTCTTTTTCCGTTTAAAGACAGCAAGTAAGGCACTTTCATTGTACTCGCGTTGATGAAAGAAAGTGATTGACGGGTAGATCTTGGATGATATGACTTGTTTTCAAATACTGTCAGATGCCTGTGAATGTAACAGCGGTTGTAAAAAGTTGGGATAATAATACAATGTGCAGTTCATGTTGCTTGTTCCCCGACAATCAGCACTTTGTATTTTCACTAGTCCACGGTCTGTCTAATGCGTTCAGAACCCAATTTATTACATCAGTATTTGTAAGAATGAATTGATTAACAATATTAAATAACAAAAACCGAACAAATTATACACAAATTGAAACCATTAACACAAATTGAAAATTTTGAGGTATAACTCGTTAGGATGATACTATTATCTAACACAATCACTGAGAGTTGAAGAATTATCTGGTGGTCATAACTAGAACATGATTTGAATTGAAAGGAAACAATGTCTCTAGGAACAAGTGTTTGTGAATTGATAAAATACTTTGAATAAACATTTTTATGAATCACAATCAGATTAAAAGTTTAGTTTTGAAAGATTCATAACCATAACAATATCATTATGACTAATGCTAATCATTAAAATATTTAATACCGAGAAATTCAGATTCCTGCGATAATCTGCTGAGACGAGAACAATCGACCCAGAAAATCTTATTAAAAGATTATGCAGCACTTTGGATTAATTACGCCAACAACTTCCTGAGAATGCAATTTAACAAGCCCATAACACAGTAAAAAGGTGTAGATGACAAAACCTCCCGAGTGATCACTGGGAATAAAGAAAGATTTCAACGCAAAGCAATAACAGTTGGGTAATTGGTTCGGTGGCGATTGATTTTCATAAAAACCCGCTCCTGACAGCAGCGTCGAAGACCCCCAGGGGAGCGGTCCCCTTGCGGCCCAACACTCCCCTTCCCCCCCCCCTTCCCCACCAATCACAGCGTCCGGCCGCACATTTGACTGGCGTCGCCGCCGCCTCCGTCGTCTAATGATCAGCAACAGACAGCGCGGGCGGCCGCCCCATTATGGTACGATATAAACCCGCCTTTTGTTCGTCTACTCGATATGAGTCAAACTACACATACGCGCCTGCATGTGCGTTAACAAATGGCGGTAAAAAATGACGCGAGAGGGGAAGCGAGCTCGGCCAGGGAAGTCGAGCACCGGCGGGGGGACGGGGGGGGGAAGGGAGGGCGCAGAAAAATGGGCCCTTCCCTAGAGGGGGATTCGGCGGCAGACAAT
Source organism: Gryllus longicercus (assembly GCA_038098605.1). Taxonomy (NCBI): domain Eukaryota; kingdom Metazoa; phylum Arthropoda; class Insecta; order Orthoptera; family Gryllidae; genus Gryllus; species Gryllus longicercus. The sequence goes on from JAZDUA010000140.1 coordinate 1,443,111, forward strand.
GGACTCGCGGTTCCCCCCTTCCCACCCCCTCCCCTCCCCTGTCCTTACCCCAGATTGGATCCCTCAATTTTCGAGTTGGTTAGGCGTTTGCAGATGGTTTCGCCTTTGTGTGCGCCCCGGCTCCCAGGCCGGATGGCGGTCGGAGGCAGCAGCAGGGGCGGTGGCAGTGGCGGTGGCGGTGGCAAAGGTAGTGGTTGTGGGGCGGAGGCTGCGGCGGGAGAAGTGGTGGAAGGGACGGTGATGGAGGCAATGGATATGACGTTGGATGTGTAGCTCTAAAGGTAAAAGTGGCAGAACTGGAGACGATAGAGATGGAGGCTGTGAAGTCGAACGTAAGGCTGGTGGATTTGATAAAACGTCTGTGGCGGTAGATTTGGAGGTGGAGGTGGAGTCGGTTACATTTAGAGGCGGGAGTGGGGGAAACGAGAGCCATGCGAAAAATTGTGGGAGTGTGGAGACGGTGTGGACGTAATATGACGTGACTTGATGGCGACGGAGATGGCGACAGGGAAGGTCACTGCGTTGCACGGGTAGAATCAACTGTGGCTGCGGTGGCGCAGCGGGAGCGGCGGGGGCAACGTTGGCGGCAGTGGCAACTGGTGTCAGCACTGGCGACGATTGCGGTGGCGGCTGTGTTGGCGATGGGGTGGGTAACGGCGACGAAGGCAGCAGTGTTGCTAGAGGTGGCGGCAACGGGCGTAGGTTGTGGTGGTGTTGGCAGCGGTGCATTTGATTGTGGAAGCTGCTGGCCAGGGGCGGGGGGAGAGGGGACATCGATGAGTGGCGAACGCGTGACGGTGTGTGTGTGTGTGTGGAGGCAAAGCGGGGAAACGGCTGCGGTCACCGGGGTCTGCCCGCAAGCGTCACATGCTGTTTGTGGAACTGGGGATTTAAAACTTACGCATGTGCAAGGGAGAAAGAGAAGGGAAAGAGAGAGAGGGACGAGAGGACTTCACGGACGGATCCGGGCGGCGAAACGAAACAGAGATGGAGCGCAGGCAAAGCAGAGGTCTGAAATATGTATAACGCGCGCAAAATTACTCTTTGTAAGCAGATTACCCCGGTGCCTGGTGGAGGCGAAGTGCAAAGGAAGGTGAACGGATCGTATTATTTCGTTGCCAAAGAAGTGGATGTTGGGTGTAAATACCATCAAAAGGCTGATTTTTTTACCCTTTGTCACAGAATCCCTTCATGCAAAATGGATTTACATTTATTTACAAACATTGGATTCGAATGATGATAAGGTGTTTCCAAATAAATGTTTGAGAGATTTTCCAACGTCACAAAACGCAACAAAATAAATGCTTTTCAGAGCTGTTTATTTACCGAAGCAAGCTAATTGGCTTTTGACTTAAAAGTCCTATAAAAAGTGATATCCAGAAAACATTTTGGTATCATCTGAATAATATTAAAACATATAATTTTAATGTATTAATTGTCAGTTTGGAGAGCTGTAAACAGTACACCCTACATTTTTAATATTACCTATTATTATTATTATTATTATTACTATTATTATTACTATTATTATTATAAATTTTACAAGTTACTTGAGGGGATCAAGTTACAATGTAAAAGAAACATATTTTAGTATGCTTACTTCGTATGGCAAGAAATAGCAAATTTTGATTTGTTTACACATGCTTTTATGATGTATGCTTTGCCTTTGTTTTAATGAGCATGATCTTTTTGAAAATTGCTAATTTTTCTGCATATGTGCTTGAAATCTTTTATGAATAGGTACTCAATTACTTTAATAAATTTAATTTTTTTGTAATGTGTTTTTGAATACATGGTTCAATAGCGAATATGCATGATATTTAAAAGAAAAATCACGATTGTTTCAAGTATTACGTGCAGTCGAATCGATCTTGATAATCGGTAACGTTCATGAACTAACATGCGTGACTTGAACTCCCACAAGCCGCAGAGGGGGCTTACCTGCCAAAAAACAAATTGGACGAGAAGGAAGAAAATTCCCTTTTCGTGGCATGAATGCGGTTGCTAAAGTTCTCGTTGTCGTGATCAAAGATGTTATAATGCAAATTATTAAACATTTTTTGCGGCTGACAAATGTAGAAAGTAATACTACCAACTGATGCTGCAATACATCTCTTAGAAATTTCATTAGGCAAAAAGTAAAGTTTCGAAGGAATGAACTGTGCGTAAAACGTGTGAGGAGCAGTGTTATGATGGAATTTTTATAAACTGGACAGGGTACATTTTAGTGCAAGTTTTCGAAGCGTTAACAGCATAAAAATGCATAGTTATTTACTGTTTTTAATCCATATAAATACGGTCCCTAGTTATCATAAAACATAAAAATTACAGGCAATACTTAAATGATTCCAGTATTGAAAGGGCGAACTCTAACATTAATTGAGAGACGCGAACGGAGGCTCGAGTGCAAGCGGTTGCGCGCCCTGGTAACCTCCATTTCCGGCTCGCAGGATGGAGGGGGGGGCGATTTAGAGAAGGGCTGGGGAGGGATTTTTTGCCAGCAGGCGGCGGAGGCGGCGGGCTGAACCCTGCGGCGTCCCTCTGCGCGTCACCGCGCGCGCCTCCCTGGCCCAGCAGGCCACACACAAAAGAGCGCCGCGCCGTGGCCACCCTCGCCATTCACACACACACACACACACACACACTTCCATCCTGTACTTGAACGGCTCCTTGATTTTGGCACAGTCATTTTATTTATTTATCTTCTTAGTTTTGTCATAGAGTAATGATTTATCACACTATATAATCAAAAGTATCCGGACATAGCCAAAATGGTGTTATGGTGTGGTTGTATTTTTCATGGAGGGGGCTTGCACCCCTTGTTGTTTCCTGTGGCCTACGTTGATGTATGAAACACCTTCTTACTTTCCACTGTTGAAGAGTGATTCGGGGATAACGGGGATTGCATCTTTCAACACGATCGACCACCTGTCCATACTACACGGCCTATGGCGGAGTGGTTACACGACAATAACATCCTTGGAATGGTCTAGCCTGCACAGAGTCCTGACTTGAATCCTATCGAACACCTTTTGGATGTTTTCGGAACGACGTCGTGCCAGGAATCACCGACCGACTTATATTGATACCTCTCCTCAGTGCAGCACTCCGTAAAGAATGGGCTGCCATTTCCCAAGAAGCCTTCCACCACCTGATTAAAAGAATGCCTGTGAGAGTGGAACTTATCATCAAGACTGAAGGTTGTCCAACACCTTATTGAATTCCAGCATTACCGATCGAGGGTATCACGAACTGGCAAGTTACTTTCAATCATGTGTATGGATACTTTTGATCTCAGTGTATATATAATGATATACCTCGTTAGTCTATGGTTACGTTTAAGACCCTTCAACAGTGAGGTCACTGATCTGGCATGTGAAGATCTTATGAGAAAAGCGACAATGAGGGGATGAATGACAATGGCGACAATGATGGAATGGGAGGACCCTGAGAAAAGCCGGTGAGTGCTAGCATTGTCCACCACAAATTTCGCATCAATTGCAGGAGGATCAAGTCTGGGCTCCCACAGCTGAAGGCGAGTACGTATGTCACGCCCTCCCCCGCATCGCACTGACATGTTTCAGCATGTCAAAGAAAAATATTATCTACTTCTTTATTCATTAAAGTCTACTGACAATTCAATCGTTGTCTCCTTGAAGGTATCAGATATTTAAAGCTGTTGCTGTATTAAAGTGCATCTTTATATTCCTTAGTTTCAAATCCCCTATCAAAGGTTTTCTTTTCTTTCTATATTTTTTAACCTTCTAGTTCTTCATTTACAATGTAAACGTTTTTTCTTATAATAATCTATTAATGTATTAATACCATTCTTGAATATACTGATTTAATTTGTTGTGAAGGTCATGTGTGTTCAATTCTTGCCAAGTACTACATTTCTTTGTTGTCGCTCATGGTGACATTTCTTTTTGATGTAGGAGCATATTTCTACTCTAGACCATTTATGAGTTTCGGTTTACTATCTAATTTTAAATTCTGTACATAAAAGTGAGTGTGGACACACCTTTGTACAATTTTTATTAGTAGGCAGACGAGCAGATAGTCTGTTAGTGAGACAGACGAACACACATACTGTACATAAACAGACAGACGGACAAACATTCTGACAGACAGGCGAACAGACGTACCCCTAGGGAAGATCACTTTTTTGATATCAAGGAGTAACTAAACGAGGAAACTTATGACACTACAAATTACACTATCGATTTTACCAGATAGCCTGTGTGTCTAACGAAACGATAGATACTTTTCACATGAGCAGACTCTGTTAAGTTTTTTTTTAGTTTCTGCAATTAGTAATATACAAGTAGCCTGCAGCAGCGAACTTGCTTGAGAGATGAGAAATTGAAAATTAACATAATCGTATTATCGCATTAATTGCGTATATTACGCACTTTTGAGTCAAAATAGAAACATTTGATTGCTTTCCTGTGTTTCCTGTGTCGCTGTATATCTGACGAAACCATTCACATCTCTCACATAACCTCAGGGTGAACAATTTTCTTTCAATTCGCACGTTTGAAATTAGTAATACAAAAATGCAGCTGTCTGAATACAACAGGTATTACTTTTCAGTGCGAAATTTTCAATCAGTAACATTGTGCCATTAATTTATGTTTCGTACTTAAAACCTCCCCGGAAACCAGTCTGGGGCCCGGGCGTCTAGACCACCGCCGCGCGCCTCCTCCCCCCTCACCACCCACTCGGGTTGCACACTCGGCTGGCTTGGCTTATCGATGCGTGAATTATGCTCCCCAGTCCGCATGCCCTGCATTGCACGCCCATCGGCGACGGAAGCTGCAAAGGGCCCGGGTGGGGCGGGGTGAGAGGGGGGACCATCGCCCATCGCCCATCGCCCATCGCCCTCCGAGGCGGTCGCCCTTTGTGTGCGCGCTCCCTCTGACGTCACGCGCCGGACAATCGCCTCTGCGCTTCGTGTTTGCCCGAGCCTCCCCCCCCCCTCACGCCCGCCCCGCCCCGCCCCGCCCCGCGGCCCCGTTTGCGCCTCTACATGAGCCTCTGTGCCGGGGCCGCGCCCCTGCATGCTCCCCCTTGTGCTCAGGAGCACGGCGAGCGCCCGCCACTGCAGGACCCGTGCGCGACCAGACATACAGCCTCGGGCATTCGGCTGTCTTCGTTCTCCGTAGAGCACTATTTAACATCGGTTAGCCAGCCTGTGGTTTGTTGTTATAATTTTTCTTCACTCCTCCAACCTGCTTAGGTGGCTCAAGCTATCAATTGATGTCACAGCTCAGCCTTTGGTCTAGGAGGTCCTAGGGTTCGTGTCCAAACGGGGGCAGCATTTTCGACACTAGTTCCACGAGCTAGGTTGAACAAACGGACCACGTTCCGCGCGCTAATTCTCATTCCTCTTCATTATTCTGTCCTCACCCCTTACTTACATACACTTACGCATACTGTGGCGTCTTTGCCGGGGCAATAAATCACAGACGTGAACGGTTTCTAATTTATTGAGTATTTATTTGAAAAAATGCTCCGACACCTGAATACTATGTACAATAATTACAATAAACAATATTGACCCGTTACCAGAAGGAATGTTGCTGGTTACCACCACCGTTGGCCTGATAATTAGATATCTTATTGGGTGTGATGCACCAGTAGCCGACGTGAGCATACAAGCGAGTATGCCGCACCTCCCGCCTCGACGTAGCACGCCGGCTTCAGTTCCCTGCCTCAGTAGCCTATGCATTAAAATGCAGCGCCGCGCACAACCCACACACGACTTCCTACCGACGCGCCCAAGAATCAGAAGAAGGAGTTTAGGTCCGGGGTCCCTTTATATTACCTTCTGGGCCGGCTGACGGAACTGCGTCATCTCGCTGTTTCCGCCGACGCGTTTCCGCCGCCGCCGCCGCCGCTAGATAATGGAATACGTTGTAGGTTTCTATGATCCTTGTCGGGAAGGTCAGATTAAAGGGTTAAACCAAGAACAGAAACAAGCGACTCAATTCACAAATGGAAACAACGCGACAAATGTCAATTGGGACTCTCTACACGTAGAAAGGCAGACGACTGCGTGCCCTCTTTAAGGCTTACTCAAAGTAACCGCCATGAAAAGCTACCAGTGAATGTCTCAAAATGCCATGTTACTTAAGTACCTTTCGCCCACAATAAAATGCCGAAAGCAAAGAACACATATAGGAAAATTCAGCTCTGTGAGTAAGACCATTGTTGACTGGAAACATTTACCTGCAGAGATGCTGGCGACCCTTCTCAGAAGCGTGCGAATTCGTTCAAGAGTTATTAAGAGTGTACGTGTACAGTGATGTGCAGTGAAGTGCGGTAGTTGTTCAGGAAAAGTAAAGGCCAACAAAATGCTATGCGTATACTTGCTTTTGATGTATAAATTACTGGTTACAGAAAAAATGCAATGAAATGCAGTGAAATGAAGTGATGAAATGAAGTGAAGTGAAGTAACGAAAGAGCACGGGGTAGACATGGGCACTTCTAATCTATTTTTATCATATTGTTTGTACACATATGTTTGTGTTTCTAATTTATTGTTGTTTATATTATTTATCTCGTGTAATATTCGCATGTATTGTATTGTGTTTTTTTATTTTATTCTATTCTTGTCTATTTATGTTTTTATTTTATTTTTGTTTATTTATTTCTATTGTTTATCTTTTTTAATATCAATTTGTATTTTTTCTCTTAATTTTTTGTTCTTTCTCTATTGATTAACTGCTGCGTACTGTCATTTGTAATAATAAATTATTATTATTACACAATTAATGCTTTCTGGAAATCTATGCACAACAGAAAATACACATAACATTTGGATACTAATAACCAGTATGTTCTTTTGGTGGTGGATTTTTTAACGATGATAGTTTTTGAGAATTGGCAATGTTTTGATGGGACAAGTGGTGATGATTTGTTCAGTTACAAACAAAATCGAAAGTATTGCCTTCTATACTGCTTAGAATTCTCTTACTAACTACGTTATTGTGTGCTCAACTGAGATATAAATACACAATGAGAGTTTCTTAAAAGAATGGAAGAAGGTTAAATGTGCTTACGTGCACGTTATTTCACTCGCAAACAAGTTACAACACTCAAACAGTAGCAATATCGCGTGTTACCTACATTATCACAAAACTAAGCAATTGTTTTTTCTCCTACACTATACACCCACAGTCCACAAACACAGACAATATATTTCTGTTATCCAAACCATTTCAGGTGCTTTTTAATAGAACCTCACAAAACGACGAAAAAAATACATTTTTGAAAACGTTACGAAGTATTGTGTAAAAGATATAAACTTCTGTATTGCGTGCATGGAGCTCACGTTTTCTGTTATTATGTAAGAAAGATTTCTCTAAATATTTCAGCAGATTCTCTAATGGAAACATCAAAATGTTATTCAGTGTATTATGGCTTTACGAACACGAAGGCCAGCATCATTTGATGCGCTAAAATGGCTCAATTCTTTTTGGTTACATCAATTTCTTTCATTAATTATATGCAACAGCTAGGACGTTTTATGTGCCTTTACAACTTCTGTGCATCTTTGTCACATGTCGAACTATAGCTAACATGATTGTCACTCACCATATCGCCAGAGTTCACGTGCGTATAGCGAGTGTTTCATGTAGTGTCGGTTTAAATTCTTTTCCCCAAATAAATTTGAAATTGTTGAACGCCATTTATACAAGGTGCGATATTGCATGTAAAAAAGCAAGTCAGAAAATGTATAAAGCTTTGAAAACATGGTCATAGAATAAATTGTTGGATTTTTATCATCAGCTGAACAATTGGAATGAGGCTAATTATTCCTTGAATGTTTTGTTTCCTTGATGAATTCCAGCACTAAAGATGACCCATCCATAAGTGACCAATTACCAATAAGTTACCGATTACCGGAAAGTCCCATCATTCGTTCTATCCCGCTCTCTTCCTTTTCTCTATTCGAAAGCGTTGTTCATGTCAAAGATCACCTACCATCACATGTGTTATGGATAACTTTAGTTTATACATATACACTCAAGGAAGAGAAATAAGAGGGATCGAGGTAAAAATAGTTGAAACAACACTGAAATATGAAAGGTGTTGTACAGAGGAATATGTTATTGTATAGTAAAAACAATGTAAGAGGAGATGTGTGGAGCGTGGCTTCTAAAACGGTAGAAATTACAATTGTTAACTTATGTTGTAGAAGAAATACATGGTATTAATCTATGCACTATGGGAGTGTATATTTAAGAGGCAAGTAAATACTGTAATGAAGGTATGAGACACAGGGAAGTAAATGTGTATGGATTGTGACAGAATGGTGAAGTAGAATGCTACTTCATGAAAATGATGTGAGAAGAATGGATCACTAATTCCGTTTCCTTTCCCCGTTTACATTGCCTGGCCTCTCCCCCTGCAGCGACAGTGCACCCACCCGTGTGTCACATACGCGAAACGCCTCGCGTGCACCCACCCGCGGGCGAACGCACCCACCATCCCACCGCGTAAAATTTCCTCACTGGTCGCTCCCAATTGTTAATTGAGTCTTGGCCGCTTTTGTACAAAATTGGGTATCACTTTACGTCAGTCGCACATGACCGCGAGGCAGCCACGGCTGGATGGGGTGGGGTGGGGGTGGGGTGGGAACGGGGGTTGGGACGTTGGGGGTGGCGAGGGCAGAGGTTCTGCTCCGCCACAAAAAACTCCCCCCACTGCGGCTCCCATTATAAAACGTCCGGTGCGTTTACTCGCGCTGAATGGAACACGTGACCCGTGCCTGTGCGAAAGCTTGGTAAATAGATGTGTTTGAAGCCGTAATTGACTTCTGGGCTGAGTTTTATACGCAATTAAAATGATGTTCTGCTTCGCCTGTTTGCCCGACGATGAACTGGTGGGCCGTGGCGATTCCGCATGTCTCGCAAATGGTTGTGACGCTCAGAATTGAATTCAATGACCGAAAGCAGGCATGCGCCATGTTCTTGAAGTATGACGCATCTTGCATTGACATTAGATTCAAGTGTTTAACTTCTTTCAAGATGTCTACCCTGATTTCCATTCGATTTTGATGTATACTCTTGACAGCATAACACATGAAGGATTAGATGACACTGAAAATTTCATTAACAAATTCGAATTCAGAGTTCATCTAAATTCATCACTCGCATTGGGTGCCATTGTTAATTACGAATTCATAAAATATTTCAGTTACTATGTGGCCTACTAGTATTACACTTATTAGCGTGATACATTACCCATAACCACTTATTCATTTTCATAACTATTATGAATTACGTTTTCATCATGACCTATCTCTTACAAATCATCATCGGCATCATTGATGTCGATAAATTAAAGTAATATTGCAACTGCAACTAAAACTCGATAATGTTTTGGGGTAGTAAAAGCACTGCTTTTTCACAAAATAGATATCACGTAGATGGTTGCAGGCATGTTTTTTATATTAAACTTTAATGTACTATCTGATCATTCATGTGAACAATAACTAAATTTGTTGACTTGCATAATAAACAATGATTCAAGAAGATACTAGATAGTAATTAACAATTTGTTTAATACACTTATTACGTGTATTACAAATATGTAAAGCAAATTTAGAGGCTTGAATGTTTTAAGATGTTTTAAGTATTATCTGTCATATTTATGGCTAAGGTTTTGGCACTGTCTTCTCATTTATGAACATATTTACAACTAAAATATTTTACTTCTTCATTAACTGTAAGCATCACTGTGAAACCCATCGATTCGAACAGTACCAGGAGACATTGTCAACGTACTTTAATACTTTAGACTGAGTATGTAGTCATGCTAACAACGCTTTCTTTGTCACTATATACTTAACATGACTTTCACATCTTCCCGGGTTGTGTGTATGTTATTCGAATTATGAAGCATAACAGGAAACGATTAGCATGCAAGGCATATACAATAGATGTCATATGAAGGCTGTTTTTCTAAGAACGCGTTAACCAGGAACTTATGCACATGACGATAATCACAATTGTGTTTCAAAATTGCTTTATAAATTTGTCTTATTTTTCACTCGCGATTTCATTTACAAATCATCAAGAAAATATGTCCACATGTTCACGATTTTAACTCTTCGTTTCTTAAATTCTGAGACCCGTGATTCCTTTCTTACACCTAATTTTATTTACTGTATTTAAAACAAAAGGTACTATTTTCGCCAGCACCGGCCTAACTCAGTAGTTTACTACTATTTAAAAATTATCATTGCTCCCTTTAAGTTTCGAAGCGGAAATCGCTCATTGGTCTAATACAATTTATGATAAGTGGATCAACAGATTCACGTTTTGAAATTGTGAAATTTAAGCAGGATTTTCTTATCAAAGCACTACTTTCACAAAAAACACATTAATCGTACGGAAATATTGTACTTTTCCTCTACAAATACAAATGCCATCCATTATTGGGGATTCACTGATGACACTACGAATAAAACACAACTTATAACTACAACAATGCAATATAATAATAACTTTCATCACATATTTACAACACATTCATACAACCTTACCATTCGACTGATGTCTGTTTACTCAATACTAGACCCAATTTCGCCTTCCCTCATCAACTATTCAGTTTCATTTGGTTGACCCCTGCGCTCTTCAACGGTGAAATACGGAGACTCGAAAACTCAAATCCAGAAGATCCACTCCAACTTGTTTGGTTCATTCGAATTTCAAAGTCTTAATTGATGCCCGATGTTTCGCGATTACCTTCCTTAACTATTCATACCTTGTACTAATTCATTGTTCGCGAACTTCTATTCACCTTCAGATTTCAACAAATCAATTATGAAATTATTCTCGCGACACACTGCGCTACCGTCTCACGTCCGACTCACACCACAGTCGGACACGTTCTCATCATATTACCTGCCTTTCAGCTGCCTCTTCATGGCCGAATGTTCCCGAATATATCGTCTCGTCGCTAGCTTCTACGCACTATGTTCGTTTGTCGTGCGGCAGCTTATTCGCATTGGCTGCCACGCAGTACACTTATTACATTGTTGTTGTTTTTTTATAATAATCTACATTTTTCTATTACATTTGGAAACAGAGATTTTACCTGGTAGAGGTAAGGTAGAGTGCGGAACGCACTCAATTTAAAAGTAGATTATTAATATCGCAATAAAAGCGTCATATCTGGTCACAGATTTTAAATATAGCCTATCTTTATACCGTATCAAACCGTATTTTGCTATAAACGAAAATACATTTAAATTGCATATGTAAGGTATGTGGAATCATTACGCCTAAAATATATTTAAATATATAATATTTGCTCAGTTCATCTATGCCACTTTCATGAGATATCAACCAAATTATGCTTTCGAGGTTTTTTTTTACCTTCTGTATTCAAAAATTGCCAACTTTATTCTCGCGTGCCACCTGTTATGCCCTGAAGCTGTTCCGTGGGCGTTGCTGTTGCATCGGGCGTTGCGGACCTGGGCTCTACCTTGCATTCAATGAGAGAAAAGAACTTCTCCGATCACGTACCAGTTCGAACACTGTCCCACAGGCACCTCGCCGCCGCCGCTCACGGTCGTTGCAGGGCGCGTGAATGTTGGAATCGAAGTGGCTTCCTTCCGGAGGCCCCGGAGCGGCAGAGGCAGCCAACGGACGAGAACGCAGGGGCGGTGGCGACGGCAACGGTGAACAAGGGAGAGGTGGGCGCGTGAAGGAGTTAGATCCGAGACCACGCATTGGTGGCGATGGCAATTGCTGTGGCAATGGCTGTCAGAGGCGCGTCTGGGCGGTGGGTAGTGACAGTGGATGGGGGTGGGGATGGTGACAGTGGATGGGAGGTGGTGGGAGGTGGGCAGTGGAAGGTGGGGATGGTGCTTACGGCTGGGCGCAGGCGGTGGAGATGAAGGTGAAGGTGAAGTTGGAATTGACAGTGGCAGGGGCAGTGGTAGTAGTAGTAGTTTCGCAGTGGGCGGCGGGTGGCGGGTAGTGGGCGGTGGGCGGTGGGTGGCGGGCAGTGGGCGGAGGGCAGTGTGCAGCCAGCAGCGGGTAGTGGGCAGTGGGTGGTGGACGGAGGGCGTAGTGCGGTTGGCGGCGGGCGGCGGGCGGCAAAGGGCGGAGGGCGGGCGGTGGGCGGCGGGCAGAAGTCTGTAGGAGGTGGGTGGTGGGCGGGGAGCGGGGGACAGTGGCCAGTGGGCGATGATTTAGAAGCGGTGGTGGTCAGTGCAGCGACAGCAGTGGCGGAGGGCGCCGTCGGCGGGGCTACCACGTCGGTGGAGGCGGACAGCGCATCGGCGGGGGAGGGGGGCGACGGCGAAGGGGACGGCGGCGGAGGCGGCCGCCGCGACTTCCGGAATCCGCGCCCTTGGCGTTTTTTCTTCGTTTTCGCCGGCGTGAGACGCGCTGCGTGGGAACGCGTGGCAGGCCGTCGCGGCCGGACGCGCCCTGGCGGTGGGGGCGGAGGCGGGTGGCGCAGGCGATGGAGTTTGGGAACTAGCAGCATCGGGTGGGTGATACATATCACGGAATGCACTAAAATAAATACAAAACTTTATATCGGTTCCAATTCACTGTCAATTCCGATTCAACGATCATAATTACATCTGAAAAAGTCTATGAATAGTAGTATTTTTCGATGCGAGGATCCGACGTAGACCACATTTGTAAAACATAATCTTACTTTGAGGTTACGCTGAAAAATGACCATTTTCAATTCTGAATGGAGAATAATACGGATAGTTTCAACTTTATGTCCAGCCGATTATATATTTTATATTCTACAACATATCTAATCGGTTATTCTCCAGTGACATTGATTGTTGTTTCCAGACACAGCAGCTGCTGTGATATTAGTTCCGAATGTTTTTTCCGCGAGGTGGCAGTGTTCCCCGTTGGATGGCGAGATCCGCCGTCAACCTAAACGTCGGCTTTCGGGGATTTCGGTTTCCAGGACTTAGAGACAAGATCTAAGTCCAAGATATGTTTGGTATAGTGCATTCGCGTATGGTGTGGGTTTGTGTAAGAAGAGAGGAAAGGACAAGATAGAGGAAAAAAAGGTCGCGCGAGGGCCGAGGCCTGTTTGTTAGTGTACTGCTCCAGCATTCGTGTGTTATCGAGTGGAGCAACCAAGGATAACTACGGATCATAGCAGCTGGCCACTAGAATCCTCCTTCAGGCAGCGGCTAAATTCGGCTGAGCCTCCCAGCAGGTATCGAAAAGCCGCCACACCTTCGGGATTCGGACCTGCCTGTCGGAGACGCTACAGAATCAGTGGTAATGCTGTCTCTGAGCTAAATTCAGCTAATATTATTCTCTTAACGTATTCATTTCTTAATGTCATGAAATCTCAGTCATTCAATAAGAAATGTAAACTAGCGAAATGATAACGTAAGCACTAGAAAAGAACCGTTTTAGCTCTCTCGGAGGTTGCCGATATTTTTCCTAACGAAAGTAAGAGATTTTATTAAGAATATTTACGTAGATATTCAAAAACTTCCAGCATGAGATCGCACTGAACCAAAGTGAGATGATCAATTTCCAAAATGCTAACGTGCAGACCTTGAAGTGCAAGAATATCGATGAATACCAATACCATATCTGCGGTATGCTTTATTTCTTGTGAATGGTCCTTCAGCTACTAAGTTCACAGGAACCTCTAAGTTAAGAACTAATGAGTAGATAGCGATAATAATGAGGAGAATGATGGTGAAGAAGTGAAGCAGTCGGAAGTAGAAGAAATAAAACCCCTAGAAAAATTTACCAGTTTGCAGTGTCCACCACAAACTCCTCTTAGAAGGCCGGGGATCGAATACCGGTAGAAGTAGCGGTAGAAGTCATAATTATGTGCTAGAAATTTCTCCATGAGCTCCACTCCTTGTTATATTTGTATTGGTTTAACCTCTTCAGACCCAAGAGTAAGATTTTATGTTCACAAACGACTAACTTGTTTCCCGCACAATTCTTATCTACTGAATACACAAGCGACACTGGTGGCTACAATAGGCAACTTACAGGTAAACAAATCAAGTCGACGTCTCGAAATAAAATACTTGTATCATGTCACGCGGAATAAATTTCGAAACGAAGATAAATATGTGTGTACTTCTGGACTACAGAGCTTAAAAGCCTTCGCCTTAGTCGCCCAGAATCTAGTAAAATGCTCTTTGTTCGCGTTAAAATTTCAATAAATGATACAAAATGACTAACGAACGTCGTTGGCTGCAGAGGCCCTACTCGTTCCAATGCTGCCTTCCTACGTCGCGATGCGCTGACGGGGTCCGGACACCCAAGAGCATTCGAACGTCGTAGTAGCTTTCTGAGAACTCTGGATGTTAAACATCTGACATCAACACTCTGTGTCCTTGCCTTTCGGATCTCTTTCGAGGGGAAATCCTAAAGCGAACCTTAACATTGATTGATAAATTAGCCTCAAGCTTCGCTCCAGCCCTGGGGCAGTTAACTACCCCAAGTAATTGAGGGAAAATGAGTCGGTAATTTCAACGACAGGTTGACGGATGCGGTAGCTTGTTGCTTTGTGCTGCACAATGGAACCATGAAAGCGTTCATGACATCCGCATCAGTGACCCTCGACGGGCGAGGCTTTCTGGCAGTTCGTAAAAGAATAAAAAGGGCGCAAATTGAAGGCCTTCAAATTGATATTCTTTGCTTAGCTAAGAATAGGTTTTGAAGCTACAAATAATGTGTGCTTCTAACCAATGGATTTTGATACTTAACGTTGAATACGTCAGGTGGATAGTTAAAAACAAACTATCAACATTCATAACTGATTAATTCTGATTAAATAACTGCTGATGTGTCAATAGTCTCTAATTCCCAATCCATCAAAATTATTGAGAACCCGACGCGAAACTATCACAAGACATCCTTTGTTAATTATTAAGAGACTTTTTCTAATTCTTTTTATTTATTAAGAGAGTTTTCTAACTCTAGTATGCATGTTCTCTAAAATAGGAATAATTTTTGACGGAAATAACTGTGACTATTGTTATGTATCGAAAGTTGAGAATAAAAGGTGTTTGATGTTAACTGCCCCGTGCAAATGTGATACACTTCCAGGAGTTTTATGGCTACGCTGTTGAAATTGAAAATAATGCAGGATATCTTAACTATGTACTGACAACAGCGGAATTAAATTATTTCAAATATATTTTGTAATAAAAAGGTTCCAGATTCAAATAAACGACTTACAACGCACACTTCTTTTGTACACCGTTTTGCTTACGTTAATGCGGTTAAGATGAACAACTGTACGGTTTTAAATATCTTAACATGAAATGAATACTGAAGACTATATTCGTTTTACGGGATTGTGAATATATTCAGATAACGCATTTTGCTTCCTTGAAAAGTATTAAGAAGTCATGTATTATAAGATACAGTCGAGTACAGATAGTTTTCTATTCCGTATTGTTGCCCCAACCATTAGCCTCATCCTATTATCACATTCAAGAAGAGATGCCCAGGACAACAAAACATTATGGGATTGTACCTTGCTCGTGTAAGGGATGGAAGGGAGCTCAATGAAGGCTTAGTAACATTATCTCTACTACAATGTGTAACAATAATATGCTCGATTTTACTTTTTACACTTTTATAAACGTGACATACTCTAATGTATCTAATATTCTAAAAAGAGTAATTATGGATTTTATAAATTGTTTTAATACCTTTTGTTCAACACTAACTAATATTTTTCTTGATTTATTATATTTGCGAATGTGAGGCAGACAGCTGTCGTGCTTTTGCTTGGGTTCTTTATTTAAATGTCGTTGTTTTTTTTCCTGTAAATTACACCTATCGGCAATTCAACTTCCACAGAATCACCAAATTCTCAGATTGTATTTTACAGGCTAGGGCACCAATTGATGTCACTGCAGTACCACTGACCAGGAGGTCCTAGTGTGCGAGCTAGGTCCAATGAGCTAGGTCGCAGTCTTGTCAGCAGTCTTGACAGCTAGGTCGAATTCAGATACTATCTGGAGGAGAATTCTTGCGGCGTTTCGCTTGATCGGTAGTTTTCTGTGGTTCCTCCGATCACCTCCAGGCGAATGCCGGAGCAGTACCCTAACACATGGGCCACGGACCACGCGCAACACCCTCTTCCTTCCTCTATTAGCTCCTATCCTCGTCCCTTACAGTACAAACGTTCATGCACTGCACTACGACACACACCAAGAGACTAGACGGGAGCTCAGAGCCTATCCCGTCTGAATGGGAGATATCTGGTTAGGGCAAACCTCGCGAGCTGACGGATAGGTCGGCGCCATATTCTGGCATCCAGCGGGACAAGACCACTGCCACCTCCCACGATAAAAAGCACGCCCAACACTTACGGTTGACGTTAACAGTTGACGCGCCTGGAATCACTAATCAATCACTCTGATTGCGTTGCCTGATTCAGCAGAAGTACCTTAGTAGAAATCTTCCCATAGTGGGGCCGATGCCCTTAGTGGGGCAGGTCGTGGCGCTGCACCTCGAAGAAGCCATTCGCGGCGGAGCAAAAAGCGCTAAGCGTACGCGTGTTAACACCGTGTTTACAACGCGCGGCTCAGCAAATTGATCTCTTCATGTGCCCTTGCGCGCCGGCCACGCTGCGCCGCCTCCGCCGCCGCCGCCATTGTCGCGTCACAAAGGCCCCAGGCGGCGGCTCAAATCCATCTCTTTGACGCCGTCGATCGGGTTAATGGAGACGCACCATCAAGTACACTGGTTCAGTGCACGGCAACACGGGTGCGGTGTTTTAAGGGATGTCGTCAAGCATTTCAGTAAATCTGTGTTTGTTGCGTGAAGAATGTTTCGCTCAAAATAAGAAGAGATGATAAAAACGGGTTTTAAAAATGTACTTAATTCTTTCTTTTGCAAAAAATTTCTAAATCAATTCATATTTTAGTTTATTAAACATATTTCAGCAAAATGTCGACACGATTAGTACGGGATTTGAACAGCCTTCCAGTTCAATATATTTCACAGCGAAATCTGGTCATAGCCCTCTTTATACTGCACCATACATGTTTTTTCACCTACCTAAAATTTACAAACGAGGAACTCGAGATAAAAGTGGCCTTAGTCTTAACTCTTTAGACCTCCATGAGATTTAACTTTTTTACATACACCTAAAACAAAATCGCATTTTCAACGCATTTTCAGGGGCATTTCTCAGCGAATACAGAAATGTCACGATCGTTTCTTAGGAATCCTAAATTAAAAAGACGTATTCCAGAAAAGTAAACTTTTGAATAGGAGAATTTTATTTAATGTATGTTCTACATCCATTTAATATATTTATCTTATAGTATATTAGATGTCTTATGTCTATGACTAGTGGTTTTAGAGTATGTCTACGTAAGGTACGATTCTCTTGGTTAGAAAGCATTTCCAATACCTCACAATTATAAAACGTCAGTTTCGTAATATAAACAATAACGAATAATTAATAACGAATAATGTTTCAAAAACCTTAAGATATACCTTTGAATCTTAGGGGGGATGCAAATTTCTGGAATTTTGCTCTATTTGGGAAAAAAATGGAGACATTTAAAAAAAATCATCTTTGAAAAGTTGCCTACATTTGATGCAAAATTAATATTTGATGCAGTTGTCAAAAATTCAAAGATCAAAGAAAATACTAACTGCGCAATTTTAAGAGTATTTTGCTCTATTCGTGTTGACATTTAATTTTAAAATAATAGAGCCATTATTGAGAAATTTTCGAAAATGTTAAGGCTCGATAAGGAGGATAAGGAGGTAGTAACATCACTCCTACAATTAAAATATCTGTTTCAAACTCGCTCGGCCTCTAGTTCAGCTAGACCGATGGGGAAATATCGATTTTGGCATGTGTCGGTTGAGGATCTTAGCGTTGCACACGGATAGTGGGCCAAATCTTTAGTATCCCACTCCTTGTTGAATACAAATAAAACTAGAAATATAAATAATGTTAAATGTGTGAAGAAAACAGACAATAGCTACGTAAATACCCATTTAAGGGTAATTAGGGATTATACAAGTATATTTTACTGGCATTATGATAAACTACATGCGAGCTCTTTTAAGCAGTATGTTATAAACACTTTACAGACCTTTAACCTCTCTTGTGCACGAAGAGGAGATAGATTTCTTGAAACAACATGTGTCCGAGTATAGTACTGAAAGAATGTTCAAATTCGCTTAACATGGGTGTCGAGAAATCTTTGTCGCCCTCCGTTTTTTAGCCAGCATCACCTCCACGGCCGGAGGAGTGGAACGGAAATTTGCAGACGGAACCGATTATCTCTATCCGGTTTGGCGGACGCCACCACGCGGGCTACGTGGGTGACAGGACGAGACGTCCCCCGGCGGGGCAAAAAACGCTCCGGAAACACATCGTTATTGACACAGCAGCGCTCGTGCGAGAGGAGGTAGACGCGCAGTGGGCTGCGCCTGGAGGTGCTAGACAAAAACACTGTGCCTTGACTCATTGATCAAAAGAACTACATTTCACCAACAATATTGAACGTTCAATATAGGCGTTTTTTTTCAAAAATGATTTTCACAAAACCAACTCCAAAAGTTTTGATAAGTTTGTTTTATTAATTGTATTTACGAAGACAAATAATATTGCAACACTACGATAAAAATGATGGAGATTTGTATCCTGAATAAAAACTTTTCTAAAAAATATATCTTAAAACAAGATTATGTACCTTTTTTTAAAAAAAACTAGTAGTTTTCGCGTTCTTTTTACTTGAAGTAAGTACAATAAAAATATTTTTGCTGTAATAGCTGCAATTTTATGTTTATTTTTCTTGAATACTACACAATTTTGAAGAAGACAGTGGAATGTCGTGGCGGTGGTGACAAGGCACAATTTTTCTTTAGGATGATGATGATGATGATGATGATGATCAATTGATCCTAAGTAATATGTATAATGATCTATTTTCCAAATACTCAGATTGTTCCTTGGTTTGGAAAGTAAATATAACTTTTGTATGGCGCATCTGTGGATTCAGGTTCCTAACAAATAGACTCAAAATACCGTCATTTGGCTTGCAAAAAGGCTTGCTCGAGTCCTTTTTTAAAATCGAATAATAGAGTTTAAACTTAAAGAATGAACATTAAAGTTTACAAACAATAATAGTATTCCAGTAAGTAAATTCTACAAGTAATAGAGTTTGGTCTTATCATCCATTAATAGGCATCTCTTACAGACATCTGCCTACTTGTAAAAATTTGTAATCGTTTTATTGAATGCTCTATTTTTGCTATTTATACTCGTTAATTTTTCATTCGTGATTTTTTTTATTAGTTACCTGCCACTACAATCTCAGAAGTAAAATCCATTATATTGGGGAAAAATTTCATAGTTTGACCTTTGATTGATAGTTTTAGTGATTCACGGCACGTCAACTACCCATTAGTCCTGTAAGTGTAGTGCATATTTTTTCCTCGGGAGGCGGCGGTGATCTTTCCTCGCTTAATTGGCGAGATCCAGCGCCGACTTACCGTCGACTAGCGGGGTTTTCCCCAACCTGTTATCTCCCACCAGCGGGGCGCCGCCCCACCCGGGAAAAGCTCTTAGCTCCTGACGCGTCTCCCGGCATGTGTGTTAGTGTAGTGCATGTTAGTTTAAGTGTGTGTGTAAGGGATGAGGTTAGGACATGATAGAGGAAGGAAGGGTGGCGCGTGGCCCGTGGCCCGTATGTTAGGGTACTGCTCCGTCATTCGCCTCGAGTTGATCGGAGAAATCATGAATAACTACCGATCAGAGCAGCCGGCCGCTAGAATTCTCCTCCAGACAGCAACTAAATTCGACCTAGCTGACTAGTTTGTGTCGAAAATTCTGCCACCTTCAGAACTCGAAATTAGGACCTCCCGTTCAGAGGGACTACAGTGACATCAGTTGATGCCATCTCTCCCGGAATTATTTTGTCCGTACTTTCTGAACCTTTGTCCACATTGACTGAAAGCGCGCGGCGGAGTGAGAAAAACGAGTAGGTATGGAGAACACATCTACTATCTCTTCCAGGCGCCACACGGGGCAGTCGCCTAGCCTCTCGGTCGCTCTCACGGCAAAACGATGACGTGACATAAGATCAAATCTCGCGATGTCCTTGCAAACATGGGCTTCCTGTGTTAACGAATCCAACATTATCTTAATCAAATCATACCCCACATGTTTATCTCGTGTGTTGACACATTTGTTTCAAGGTGTAATTATCCGAATATATATTTAGAATACACTTTTTTTCATCTGGGCATAACAAAAAAAAGAAGCAGAAAACGGATTTTATTACTTCACTGCACTAACGAGCTCAGTCATTTGCAGACGCGCGTCTGAAGTATTTCTGTCGATTGACGTCTTTACCACCAGGAATAATTGGACTCAACCCACATTTGATAAAAACAACAATTACGTTTACTCCTCACAGGTTGGTGAAACTGAAGTTCCAAACAGATATCTACTGAGAAGTCCGAAAAGACGATCAAAAAATCAAATGTTCTATTCGTTATTCCTCAAAGGACCTGAAAATGTACTCTAGTAATTGTCTACTTACATGTTAAAAGTTATAGATTACAATAGGTGCAGTTGAGACAATTGAATTTGGTGCTTTTCATTCTTTACTGTGTGTAAACGTTATTTCTCTAGGGAAATTTTAAAGAATTTTAAATTTAAATTTTTGAAATCATAACTCAGTTTGCTCTACTTTTTTTTTGTAACTCCACACGTTTTCTACAGTTTTCTATGTGTATGGTAGGTTACTATTTTGTAAAACGTTTTCTTGCATTAAATTATTTTGTCTATTGTACCATATATCAGTTTTTTAGTTATTTGCTTCTTTAAACTGCATAAAAGTACGAATTTGCTCATTCGGGTGCATCTACTGTAGTTAGTGACTTATATGAAAACAAAATTATTATTATTATTATTATTATTATATTTTTTTCGTTAATCGGCCGACTAGGACCACGCAAGCAAGCATCCTGCATTTACCGTGGCTCAGTTTTTATTTATTATCGCGGTGGCAGGTGCTTGCAACAATTCTTAGGGGGGACCAGCATTTAGCTGGATCCGATTTTTATCCCCCATGGTTGTTAGCCCGGGGGTATGGAAGATGAAAGATGATAGGAATGGATTAGGAGGCGATAGGTGATCGTGGACTTTTGGAACCATCCCAGCATTCGCCTTTATGACCGAGGGAAACCACGAAAACCCCGGTCAGGATGGCCGGCCCGGGAATCGAACCCGGACCTCCCGATTACGAAGTCAGTGCGCTACGCACTGAGCCACTTCGCTCGGTATTGGTATTATTATTATTATTATTATTATTATTATTATTATTATTATTATTATTATTATTATTATTATTATTATTATTATTATATTTATAAATTCATTTTTTAAAATAATTTTTACTAGAATTGCATTTTTACTCCTAGACACCTAATTTCGGTAATTATTCGTACACTTCTGTACATGTATTCCACAGCTTGTTCCTTGGTTGTGAAAGAGAGGTACGTCCAGAAGAGGGAGGGTAGAGGCGGAGGTCCAACCGGAAGTCTCTTTGACCCCGTACCCTCCCCACCCACACCCGCACACACACGCCCTCCTGCGGCCGTCAGCTGCTCCGGTCGCTGCTCGCGCTCTCGACCCCGCCCCGCCCCCAACCGCTCCCACCGGATGACCTGCATCGCGGGACGCCTCACAAAAAGCGCAGCCGCATTTCACACGTTCTTATTGATCGTACTCAAGGCTTTGTAGTGCGCCCGGTTGAGGATATACGATGTGATTTTGGATTCGTAAAATTTTGTAAGGGCATCAAAAACCGAACGAAGTATAGATTTGTTGGTGATCTTGCAAGAACGAATTAACGAAATAAACTGGAGAAAATGTTTAGTTGTAGTACAACTATATTTTGGATTTAAAATGTTAAAGTAATTTTAAAGTTAAAAAACAACTAGAAATTTTGCCATATGTAAAATAATTGAGATTGTTTTACTTCATTCAATTTACTTTTGTCCATTCAAAATAGATTTACACTGTACACTGTTATACTTTCAATGTTGAGCTACGAGGATTTGTTTGTTTTGTTAATTGTGATTGAGTATTAGTGCTACTGGCGGCACACATATCATACATGGTACATATAGCGCAGATTCACTACTTTGATATTCTCTTATTTGCATACTCCCTAAAAAAGTTAAAAAATAATAACACTTACCCATTTAACAAGGTGTGTAGATTATTTGTATTATCAATTTACATCTGTGTACAAATAAGATAGCTAATTGTAGCTGTGAATTTTAGGTATTGCAAACTCACTTGACACAAAAAACAAATCATCAGCTGAGATGATGTTTTCCTACGGGTTAAAATTTTAAGTTCTTTTTCTCAAGACGGTGTGGACGATTTTTAAAAAGACCAGTTAAAGGAACTTGTCTGATCTTTCAAAGGCAATCCACTACATTTTTCAAAATTTCCTCTAAATCAGCCAATTCTGCCTACCGTTCACCTTCCACCTCATCATGGTGGGATTCAAAATCTCAGTCGATTCAAGTGAAATTTGTGATGGATAAAGTGTTATCGCAGCATATTTTCTTGCGATTCTCCAGTTTCCCTGACTTTCATTTGATCGTTACTGCTACATCATTCAAATCATATCAT
Source organism: Gryllus longicercus (assembly GCA_038098605.1). Lineage (NCBI taxonomy): Eukaryota > Metazoa > Arthropoda > Insecta > Orthoptera > Gryllidae > Gryllus > Gryllus longicercus. The sequence goes on from JAZDUA010000140.1 coordinate 1,465,782, forward strand.
CATTACCCGTCTAACAAAACCATTCATCTGACAAATGACCGAAAAGACTAGGGGCCCGAGAATCGTAATAAAGACTAAAATTCCGCCATACCTGCCTATCTGGATGTCACATCTCACAGCACTGTGAGTGGGCGACCTCTTTTCCTGTTTACCAACTTGTCTCCAGCGCCGCGCAGCGAGTGCTGTGACAGATTTTTTGTTGGCCAGGTCAGAGGTTAACGGAGACACGGAGAAAATGAATGTAAATTGTTGTTGATCCTAATTGGGGACGTCCTTGTTGGCGCGCCGAGCGACAGCTTGCACGAAGGTCGTTCTGCCGGCGCTGCGAGGATACGAGCGCGAGGGCGGGCGAGCTGGTAGGCGGAGGAGCAGCCAGGCGAGGGCTGTTGGGTGAGCGAATGGGCGGGGTCAGTCAGTGGGGGAGGGATAAACAAGGGAGAAATCGTGAGAGTTCGCCAGCTAAATGTCAGCGAGTGGGTGACAGCCGAACGGGTAAGTTTGCGGGCGGGCGGGCGGGTTGTGCGAGAGTTAAACGCAGGAGACGCGTGGTATTTAGTTCGTAGACGCGCGGTAGGGGCAGTAAGTAACGGATAGTGGGCGAATGGGTGGAACGGTGATTGCGCGACTGACCCCGTGGATAGATATTTATGGGTGGGTGAGTAAACGGAAGGAGATGTTGGCGGGACGCCGGGGGAAGTTGAGTGGAGGGGTAAATGTGAAAATGGGAGAACAGTTAGGCGAATGAGTGGGTGAGCTAGCGAGAGAGTGATAAAAAGGTGGGTGAGAGAGTGAGTAAGCAGATGGGGAACAAGAAGCGCGCAGGCAAAGCATTGTGTGAACGGGGAATTGGGTGGGTGGTGACGGGCGGCAAGCGAACGAGTGGGCGGGATGGCGAGTTAGCAGTGCGGGCAAGTGGACCAGCGAGTGACCGTCTGAATGGACGAGCAGGTGAGCGAGTAGGTGGACAGACAAGCAGGTGGGGGTGCTTGGCTAGCAAATGGGTGGGCGGGCTGTCGAGTGGATGGGATCACGAAGGGTGGATTGGATGGGAAAAACAGTGTCGTGTGGATTCACGAGTGGGCAGGTGAGTAGAGAGACGAACGGGAAGCTATGGTGAATGTAATAGGTTTGGCGAGTAAAAAGACTGGGACAGCGGAGGGTGAATGAGCGAATGAGTAAACATTCAAGAGGATGAGCAGATAAAGGAGTAATTGGGCGAGAGGTCAACCAAACGGGCATGCAGGCAGGCAGGCAGGCAGGCAGGCAGGAAAGTGAGTTGGCAGGAACGTAGAATCGTACGAACATAGACTTGTGTAACGGAGTAAGTTAATGTGTAGTTGGGATTGTGTAATGAAAAAATGTGGGTGAAGTGACTGACAACATTGCATATCCCTTGCTAGAACACTGCGACAATCACAAGTTAAATATTTTCGTATTCATAGGCCAAACGTCAGATCTTTAAAAACTGAGAGGCTGCTATTACATTGAAGGTGCCACTCACAGACATTTCCGAACCACAAGATTGAAATTAAGACCCACTGGATCAAGACCAAACAGAAAATAGTGTTATATCATCAGTGTTTCGACCTGTACCTTTTTGTTAATTTTTGCACTGTGAAGAACATGTTAGCTAAAACTTAGTTCAAATACATTAGACATGTTCGAGAATGGAGTTGAATTGAAATATAACATAGAAAAAAGTGTTTTTCTTTAACTGCATCAATTCTTGTTCTCCTTTCGCTTCTACAGTACTCAATACATCTTTTAAGGAAACGCTCTAATATGTTTCATTAATAAGACAGCACAAAACTAGTCTAGAATCTCCTTCTTCATTGAGTTTTCATTGTAGTTTTAATGAAAAGAAACTGGAATAAACAACCCGTAAAGGCGATGAGAATTGATACACTGAAAGGGAACTATATAGTTTCAGAGTGTAGGGGCATAGTCAGGCGTTCTTTTACCATTAATTGATTAAGAGGAATGCGAGGCGCCCTAAAAACATTAGAAAAACATGTTCACACTAGTTCGCCTCAAAGGGCGAATTATTTATTTACCTGAAGGAACGCTAACCAAAATACGTTCACCAGCAGCAGGTGCCAGCCCTCCCGGGCAATTTGGGATATTAATTCCGTAACGAGCAGATCCGCATCCGCGCGTGGGCAGGTGACAGGCTGAAGGCGGGGGCGGGGGCGGGGCCGGTGGGACAGGAAGGGGCGGCAGCGGAGCGTTGCCCAACGGTCACACCGCAGATGGCGTCCCGCGGCGGCGCGCGGCGCGGGGCGGCCGGAGCGGTTTCCGCCCTCGACGCCTTCCCCCTCGCCCGTGCCTTCGCCCTGGCCCTCGCCCTTATCCATCGCCCTCGCCTTCGCCCTCGCCCTCGCCCTCGCCCTCGCCCTCGCCCTCGCCCTCGCCCTCGCCTTCGCCTTCGCCTTCGCCTTCGCCTTTGCCCTCGCCCTCGCCCCCGCTCCCGCCCCCGCCCTCGCCCTCGCCCTCGCCCTCGCCCCAGCCTCCGCCCTCGCCCTCGCCCTCGCCCTCGCCCTTGCCCTTGCCCTTGCCCTTGCCCTCGCCCTCGCCCTCGCCCTTGCCCTTGCCCTTGCCCTTGCCCTTGCCCTCGCCCTCGCCCTCGCCCTCGCCCTCGCCCTCGCCCTCGCCCTCGCCCTCGCTCTCGCCCTCGCCCTCGCCCTCGCCCTCGCCCCCGCCCCCGCCCCCGCTTTCGCCCTCGCCCTCGGCCCGAAACCTCAGCCCGTTCGCCGCCCTCGCCCCGTCGCACGTGTATTCCATCTTTCTCCCACTGACAGACACCACAGCACTGAAGAGACACCGGCAGCAATGGATGTGGTGGCTTCTTCAGAAATAAAGATACGATTTCTCAACTTAAAAATGATTGATTAATTGAATAATGATTCCGGGTGCGTCGTCTTCTAAGGTAATTAGTCCCGTAAGTGTAGTGGATTTTTTCCCCTCAGGAGGTGGCGGTGATCTTTTCCCGCTGAATGGGGGGATTCGGTGCCAACTTACCTATCGGTTAGCGGGTTTTTATCCTGACCAGGTATCTGCCACCGGCGGTGTACCGCCCCAGACGGGAGAAGCTCTAAGCTCCCGAACGGTCTCGTGGCATGTGTGTTAGTGCGGTACATGTAAGTATAAGTGAGTGTAAGTAAGGGGTGAGGGTAGCACAAGGAAGGTGAAGGAAAGATTGTATGCGGTGCGAGGCCGACGAACTTCCGGGACTCGAACCAAGGACCTTCCGGTCAGAGGCACTCTAGGAACATCATTTGATGCCCTGAGCCACTCCTCCCGGTACAGCTTAAAAAGTATTAGGAGATATGATTACGGCACGATAAGTAAATAGCAAAGGGTGATCACTAGAGCCACGTTGCGCGCTCTAACTTGGAAATACGTAACGAAGCGATAATTGAAGTGTAGTGTAGTGAACTTCAGTGGTACCGTATGAGGATAGGTTAGGTTTGGTTAGGTTTGTGCAGTTCAGTATGTATAGAAATTTATAACTTACAAGGAGTAACTCGAAATTACAAACTTTATTCTCTCGGGACCAGTAGAAACTTTCCAACCACAGTCTGATTCATGTACATAACACAATATATTATTCCTAACCGCGGTAATGTACTTCACCTACGCTCTCTAACGCGTACAAGTTAAGTACATTAAGTGGTCTCTTCCGGATAAAATACAAAAATTCTTCCTACTTCGGGCTGTATCCAAACAGTTTGGATAATGTTTGAACATTAAGCGGATAATTCGCGAAATAATCAGATTTGAACATTAACCGTTACGTATACACATTATTTGCGCCATACACGCGTAATGAGATTGGAGAACATCTTCTCTTGTAAGGTCACCACGACCAATTGAAGGCGCGTCTTCTATCATGCACAGCAGAGGTAGCATATCATGTTATAATTATGTTATGTGCATATCATGTTATCTGGTAATTCGCATATAGGAATGATTTTCACAAGCTGTTCTCTGAGTAACTTCCAAGATATATTTCCTTACTTTTCCTACATATAGTACAACTTTGAAAAATGAATTGAATATTACCAACTTTTCAGGCAAATAAAAGTGCATTTGAAAGTTATATGTTGGAGAAACCTAAGGCCGCCACGAGTTAATATAATTACAATGACCAAAACAGAGTTGCATGGACAACGGGAACGAAAAACGATTTCAGTATATTAATTCGTTCAAAGCTTCAGGACTCCAGACCAGAAATTCAACAATTTGGAATATTGAATATTTCTGTTTCACTCTAACAAAGTCACACCATGGATAACAAAATTATTATGCGTAACATATCTCTCCTAAAACTAATTATGAAGATTGGTGAGTGTTTTAAACTTGTGCTCTAAATAATAATAATAATAATAATAATAATAATAATAATAATAATAATAATAATAATAATAATAATAATAATAATAATAATAATAATAATAATGGTCTGGAGCGTGCTTACGCAATGCAAAATTTCATGGCAACCTTGATAATAGGGTTATAAATTAATCCATGAATGAACACTGGCATGGAAAGACGTTCTGTTTCCATCTAACGATAATGATGATGATAATGTAAATAATAAGTATAAATAAGAAAAAGAACGAGAAGAACGGGAAACTGGAGAACCCGCAGGAATTCTCCTTGCCGAGAATCCTCCACTTTGTCTCAAATTTTTCCTTGGATCGAACGGGAATCAAATCCTGGGCCCAGCTCTTGAATGTAAGAACTCTGAGAGATACCACATAAATAAACAATTAAAATAGTTCTGATATTCTTAAGGAATCAATAATATGTGATCTGAGGGAGTGCAAAACCTAACGGATGGATCTCTCTTCCCAGAACTCAGTCGTCATCCTAATCCGAGGCCAGACCCGTGTCCAGCGCTAGGAGAGAGTGGAGGCAAATCCCGACCCATGGTGTTGAAGACGAGCAACCTAAACGCTGTCACATAAATAAATAAAATAATTCAGACAATCTTAAGGAATCAATAGAATTTAATCTAAGAGAAGGAAACTCTCTTCCCAGAACTCCGTCGTCATACTAATCCACGGCCAGCCCCGTGTCCAGCGCCGAGGAGAGAGTGGTGCCTAATCCGGACCCATGGTGTTGAAGGAGAGCAACCTAACCGCTGTCACATAAATAAATAAAATAATTCAGGCAATCTTAAGGAATCAATAGAATTTAATCTAAGCGACAGATCTCTCTTCCCAAAACTCCGTCGTCATTCTAATCCGAGGCGAGCCCCGTGTCCAGTGCCGAGGAGAGAGTGGATAGCCATATTCCGACCCAAGGTGTTGAAGGCGAGCAACCTAACCGCTGTCACATAAATAAATAAAATAATTATTTCAATCGTAAGGAATCAATAGAATCTAGTCTAAGCGACAGATCTCTCTCTTCCCAGAACTCAGTCATCCTAATCCGAGGCGAGCCCCGTGTCCAGCACAAGGAGAGAGTGGAACCAAATCCCGACCCAAGGTGTTGAAGGCGAGCAATCTAACCGCTGTCACAAAAATAAATAAATAAAATAATTCAGACAATCTTAAGGAATCAATAGAATTTAATCTAAGCGACAGAACTCAGTCGTCATCCTAATCCGAGGCGAGCCCCAGCGCTGATGACGAGCGATGAGTAACGGGTCCGTCCCGCTCCCCCGCGCCGAGGGCTGAGGACGGAGGGCCGAGGGCCGAGGGTCGAGGGCGCGAGCGAAGTGGCGGGCGGGCGGGCGGCCACTCGCCGTGATGTCACCCCCCGCGTGGGGGTACGCGATGGGGAGGCGCGAGGACAGTGATTCATCGGCCGCCCAGTCGGCGGGGGACGCCGCCTCCCCTCCCGCCACCCGACACTCCGCGCGCGTGCGACTATGAACACGGCTCACTTGTTTGCGGCCCCCCCCACCCGCAAGCCGCTGACGGGCGACACTTTTTATTCGCTCGTGGACGCTGGATGGGAAATGGGTTGTAATTGTTCAAACTTTCCACGCGCCCAGGTTAAATGCCAAATACATGTGTAGATGATACCCCTCATTAAAAAAAATAGTGGATATGAGTGATTCCGCCTGGGCGTACCTCAAGGTCCTAAAAAGATTCCAGGTGGAATTTAAGGTTTGTGTACTGTCACTATTCCTCTTCTCTTCAATTTACAATACTTACGGTGCAACAACTGTCACCAGAATAATTTTAAGATTAAAAGCTTTTCTTCTTTGTCCGATTTCAAGATTTTTGCATTTTGTTTCTTTTGCATCAATTCCCAGATCAAAAAAACAATTACGAAAGTACAGCATTGAGAAATCAATTAGCGAATTACCTAAGTACAGCCTCAAAAGTATTTCAAGGCAGAGACAATTTCAGTTTAGATTTTCCTATAAATAATTTTGAAACAATACAATGTTAGCTAATTCATCGTAATATTTTAAGTAGCTTCAATTTATTTTATCCTTGATAACTTGAAATAAAAATATCTATATTCAAAATTGGAATACTTCTCAAACGTGATCTGATGAGTAAGTGGTTATCTTTTGAAGAAATTAAGTAATTTTTTTTTAAAAAAATTGTCTTAGGAGGAGTGTGAATATCATGGCATCTTCTTAAATCCCCCACTGAAGTAAACAAACCACTCTCTTATTCGGTAATAGTGTTGCAATGGAATTTGCTGAAGCAGTAGATTCCTAGGTACTACAAATTAATGTTACGCGTTGATGCTTTCACCATTAACATTCAAACATGATAAAACCAGTCGTGAATTGAAAGAAAAATACCCATAATTTTAAGATAAACGGTGATGGTTTTGCAAACTTCGCTAATCTTCTCGTTATCTGTGACCATGACGGAAACAAATCAGAATGAAAACGAATAATTAAGTTCTAAAACGTTCTGAAACTCATGACCTCTATTTGTTGAACACTTTTTAATAAAAATCATCAGACCAAAACTGATGAGTATGGAGTGTTTAGAGAAAAAGGCAGGGTAAAAGAGAGAAAACTAAACAACGAAGAAACACTAATTGGATCAAGGGATTTCGATCTGACGAAAAAGTGGATGTGAAGAGATAAAACAAAACAAAGAGAAAGCAAAGGATATTGAAATAAACATTATGAAGTTTAGTTTATGAGCTAACACTAAGAACTTGAAAAAAGAGGAAGAGAAGAAGAAAGATAAGATCATCTGAGAATTATAACGGCGGCCATGTGCAAACCTCACATGACACCAGACGGCGCGGCTCGAATAAGCTATCAAAGCACGACCTGTGAAACCGAGAGGGCTTTCGAGACAACTCCGCGACGTGGGGAAGCGCGCAGCGGAGGGCGGTTGGGACCTACGGGAGCGTGGGAGAGGGGGCCGCGCCGCCTGTTTTGACAACGCGTCCTTTCCGGCGAGCGAGGGGCCGGGGCGGGGGGGGGGCGGAGGGGGGGGGGGAGCGCTTGTAAATGAGCGGCGAGGGGAGGCGTCCAAATGGCGATATCCAGTGGCGGCGGCGAGGGCGGCAACGCGACAGTGGGACAAACGGCACGCGCACCAAAACAAAATCAATATATTTTGTCACTTACACAACCTCACTTTATAGGATGGTTGCAACAACATTAAACTTTCACTACTTAACTTACTCGATTTGCAAAAGAGTTGAGAGCACGGATAGAACATTTAATGTTCCCAATACAAGGGGAAGAAAATATAATGAATAATCAAATTCAATGAATCACTTTTACTGCGTTGCTGTGTCAGTGTGCTCGATATGTGTCCATTACTGTCCAGGAAGGTATAAAAACGTTGCAGAGCATGCTTTACAACAGCCTAAAGTCTGATCCTCTCTTGACATACTTTCCTCTGATCGGCTATTTTAAGTATTTCCACATTAAACTACGTAGGTGTGCGCAGGCTAAAACAAGAATGAGCCAACCACATTCTGGGACCCCTTCTAATTTTTGTGTTGACGTGTTACATTTTTTACTAGTAAATAAATAAAACATTCAAGTAGTATGAAATTATAACGTTAAATATTTACAAGTAAATGCAACTGATTTTTCATTAAACCATTTACAGGGTGCCATATGGCTTTTCTTTCAACAAACGAAGCATAACGATTTCTCCGGAAGTCGTGTTAAAAGTGTTAGAATTCAGGAGACGTATTTACAAAAATAATAATATTTCATTACGAACGGCGAAGGGGCCTCTAAAATTTTCAGAGGAGTCACGGCCTCCGCTAGCCACCCTATATTCACTCCTATGATTTTGTATAACTTAGCAACACATTATAAGTGTTTCATTAAAATTAATAAATCGTTATTATCTTTTACATGAACTTGATAATGTTTACATTAGATGAGTCAGCGCACAAACATGGATCGCTCGTACGTGCGATGAACCATTTTGCAAACAGACTAGTTATGTAGGCAATGTGTAATTATACCTCAAGATTTGATCAACAATTACTACAAATGGATTCCGCAATGAAAATTATATTATAAAATCCCTGCCGGATCCATTCAATTTCAATTTGTGTTATTTTAATTGGACTTAGATGGTCTTAGATTTTGTATCCTAGGTCAGTAATTTACGAGTGTTTTGTAAATTATTTAATAATGATATGCCACACGCTTGTAGCCTGTGGTATAAGCAACACTAAAGAGGTACTAAAAATGTAACATTATTTTTTTACAAGGGCCCTTCTTGTATTAACACGTGAAATTATTAAATAAAAAACAAAAACGCTTGTGTGTACACAGATATTTTTTACAAAACGTGGAAATCATTATGTCTGTCATTTAAACCATATTTTTCTCTCGTACTACACTGTGATGATCAAACAATTTGAACAATGATGGGGTAATGGTGTAATGAAAGGAAAATGGGATAACTCATAGAAAAAATGCCGTGAACCCGCTTTGATTATTACAAATTCCACATGAATGGACCGCGGAACGAAGCTTGGTACCCAGAGGAGAGAGGTGTATGTTGCGACTATAACTACATCACAGTTGGCCTGTCTGACAAGTCCAACACAAAAAGTTAAAACGCCTGAGTAAATTATATCCGCGAGCCGCTTGGGATGGAATTTCGAGCAACGCGTAGGGAAACATTGTAGTGATAAGACATCGATAACAAAACGTCGATGTTAACGATATATCGAACAAAATCCATCGATGTTTATATATCGACCAAAATTCTTCGATGTTTTGAAGTTGGTTTAGTAAACTTAACTCTAACATTAAATTCGTGCGCGACAAAATTTAATTTGACAGTCTCCGTGTTTTAATTTAAAATTAAACTGAAAACAAAGTTTAAAAAGAGTCTCTTGATGTTCGAAATACGAGAAAAGAGGAAGGAAATAGCAGGGTATCAGGATCATGTCGGGCTAGGGATAGTCTGCACGATGAAGCCACTGCAATCGGAGTTTGTGTGGTTCGAACACAAACAGACAATGGTACTATAAGTAATTAATTTAAAATTTAAATTTTACAAAACTGTTATTATTGTGATAGAAAATTGAAAATTTTTAATCCATGAATAAATCATCCAAAACATCGAGTACAAAACATCTACGAAGTATCGTGGCTAGCGCTTGGTCAGCGCTTTCCACTACGCTGCTCCGGGATCGATTCCTGCTCAGGCACGAATATAGAGTGCGTTTTCCTCGCAACGTCCCAGTATATGTTGCCGTGTGACGATGAGAAAATTCACCGGAATACGTCGTGGGGATGTCTACGTGCTAACCACACGTACCTCCTTAACCCACGGCCGCGAGGTAGGGACTTCGCCGGCAGGCCTGAGCCCGTTCACAGGCTGTCGCGCGAAGTATACAAACATACATGCAAAACATCTATGTTCAAAAAACATAGTCATCGAAGTATCAATTTTTAAAACATCGATATTTTATAGAAACATTTATATTTGTTAGATTTATAGATGTTTTATAGAAACGCGTTTCCGCACCAATGCCTTTGAAATTTTGCTCTAGCCAGTAGCCCTGGCGAGGCGGGAGTTTATTTTCGTGTTGGAGTACATGCGCCGCAGCTCTTTGGCGTATGCGGCAAAGAAGGGGGCAGTGCTTACTTACTAACTTATTTCTAACTTAACCTATGGATGAAGCCGGCACTTTGGCCGGCAACCTAAGATTAGCACAAGACTATTTGTATTTTACTACATGTTAATTAGTTTAGCTTTCTTGGATTTTTTTCTTTTCATTCACTCGCACATTCACACTATGTTCTATCTACACTTGGCACACGCACTTTCATACGACACTATATACACCCTAAAAACACTATTTACACTATTTACACTGCACTGTGCGCCACGGCGCTGACTTTGCTCCACACCAATGCCTAGTATTATGCGCGCATCTTTTGGGCCTTTCTGGCCCACTGTGCGGCGGCGGCAGGGGAAGACACGTTTGCGCCTCGCCGCCGGAAATCGAGGGCCTGATCTATTCATAAGTGCGCAGCGGAACAAAACCTCCCAATTGCGCACGCAAACACGGCGCTGCCCCGGCCCGACCCGACGCGACGCGCAGGGAACACGGCCGCAGGCAAAGCGTGACTGAACTGTTTGCTGGATTAGAGTGGGGTGCGAAATTCAATATAATGCTCGCTGCAGCTTGGGAGTGCCCGTATTCAAAAGAAGTTCGCGATTCATGGTAATTTACGGCCGGCCGTGTTGAATTGGCCTTTGAATGAAACACTTTTAAACGCTTTGCGGTTTCGTTTTAATCTATTCGCGGAGTCGAGAAACAACAATGTACGTGAAATATTGTTTTTAAGAGCCGTATTATGAAGGTAGAATCAACTTGTAATAGGGATTAACTACTTAACATAGTACGAAAACACAACATCATAATTAAGAGACACAAAATGGACAATTACAATTTAATAAATGGAAAACATTTTATTACCATTTACTTGTCTTGAAGAGAGTGTATCACTCCTCTTTCCAATTCGCGAATATTTTTTGTCACAGGGAAGTAACTTAAATGACAAACATTTTTATGGATATAAAGAAGCAAAGTTTCTCGCAACATTGATTGTTAGTTGTTAAAACCAAAAAGCAAAACGTGTGAAAATGCAGCAATGTGATTTACTTCGTAAAGTAGCTAAGTGATTGGGCTCACAAAAAATTCCCCAAACTTTGTTCAACCAAAGTGCAGCAAACAAACTCGGAATAAATGTATGGGAAATGTCACTATCATTATTCAATGCCTGGGGAAATCCATACTGCTAGAATACAAAAGAAGAATGGTAATCAGAAAATCAAATAAGTGAAACATTGTTTAAGAATGAGCCCTCGGCGTCTCGTTGGTTAGCGTGCTCGCTTTTCACGGCGCAATCCCGGGTTGCATTTTCGGTGGAGCCAAACATTAATTGTGCGCAGACCTTAGCTCGTAGCGTGGGAGGCCCTTAGCTGTTGAGCCAAAGCACATTGTTTAAGAATGATGTTTGCCATTCTTTTATGAATGTAAACCACCTCTTTCAAACCCCAGGATCCACCCCTGTTGTGGAGGTCACATCTGTGTGGAACTAGATCATTTAAATGACCCGTGTCCAATATCTTGGTGAATAACCACCAGCTATCTCCGATTGATCTGCAACAGGAGTCACTGTCTTCACGCGCCACCTATTCAACAAGAGAACCCGGACAGCGGGTCCGGCCTCCGCGAATTGCAATGCTCATCGCTGCGCATTCGATTAGTCGGTTACGCAGAAAAGCAGGCGCGGACAAATGTCGAGTAGCGGCTGTGGGGTGGAGAGTAGGAATGGAGGTCGCGAGTGTGTGTAGTTCTGAGAACGCCCGCCCGCTGCGCGCGGATCAATCGAGGCTGTACTATAGAGGCCTAGGCTCCGGCAACCGCCATCTCGCACGAGCGCTGTAATGCGGGCATCGGGACGCCCGGCGCTGTGATCGTGATTATAAGCTGCCGGGGTGGCAGTGGCTACAGACCCGGATTAATACCTTGAGGGGCTCCAGATGTGACTTTTCTACGGGGGCCTCTAATAGAAGCGAAATAATAAACACGAAGCGTTTTCATTCAATCAATCAAACAATAAAACTGGGTCATCCGTGATGTAGTAGTTAGGTAGCATTTCTTCCACCTCTGGGCACTTTAGTTCAAAATCCAGCTTGTGTATAAGAATTAGTGATGAATATCTATTGAATATCTATTGAATATGAATTCCACGATTTCTTCCTCATCTTTCACTTCATATCAACTTCTCCATCCACTACCCATCCATTAGATCTATTCATCCCTGGTATGCTCGAAAGTGTCATACCAAACATTATATAATTTAAACCTTTACTAAATGAAATTAATAAATAGTGAGAATGGGATGAAGATGATAAAGTGTCAGGAGATGCTGTAACTTAGAATCCGAGCATTCTATTCTTTATTAAATTTAACTCGCACAATTAGGATCAATTTCGCAGTTTGGCTGCCCTCTCCTGTGAACAGTTCGTTGAGCGTCCCACGGAAAACTCATTTCCGCGGGCTGTGCAGTAAATAAAAAGAAAAAGCAGCACACCCCGAGGCGGCTACACCAATTCCAGAAAAGCGCCTTCGCGGAAGCGGGGAAAAAACAGATTTCATCTAGCCCCAGCGGCCAGCGTAGTAAGTAATGTTCCTGCGCCCTTCGCAGGAGACGCGCGGGAGGTGAGTTAGAGCAGCGGCGAGACGGGACGGGCCAAGAGGGGAGCGTGGCCCGTGCGCGGGTGGGTTCGAGGGGAGCGAGGGGACGAGACGGGGATGGAAGGGGAGCGAGGGGGAACGGTCGGCCGAAGCGAGCGATTGCTTCATTACCTGAACCGCCTCCGTCATCGGGGCGGCGCCACACAGCATTTCGCCTCCGCCGCGTCCTCCCTCGGGACTCCGCCCCCGCAACCACGCCCCTTCCCCCGCCCCTGCCGCCCCTGCGGGTTCCTCCCGCGCCGCGCCCCCGCACCGAGCTGCGAATCGCGCGGGCGAACCACGCTACGCACAGTGGGCGGGTGCTTGAAGCATTTTGCCACATCCCCAAGACAGCTCGCTCGCTTTGCAGCGCAGTTTGTTCTCTCAGAACTCTGCCCGTTGGTGAGAAAGGCTCTCTAACTCGCGAGAGCGTAGATCTCTAGTGGACAAGCACCTTAGCAAAATGATGATCCGACATGTTCGTGGTTAGATTGTTCGCCTTTCAGTCCTGGAATCAGGATTGAAATGATGGACGACCGATATGGAATTCGTCAAAGACAAAACGTGGGGCGGTAGGTTTTCTCACTGTCTTCCATTTTCTCTTTCTCCCATTCCACCATTGCACCAACATCATTAATACGGTATCTACATGGTCACCTATACTTCAAAATCATTCATCCATTAAAGGTATGTCTATAAATCTAAGCAGCTGTATTCGTAATAAAGAAAAATATAATGCTGTTCGAAGTTGTCGTGAGAACGGTTTCTTTGCTTTTGTACATATAGCAAAATCTCTCTAATCCCTCAGGTTATAAGTATAGTCAACACACCAAAATGGTCAGATTATCAGGAGAAAAGAAAGTTTTATTTTAAATATTTATTGCATAGAAATAACAGAGTCTAAAATTAACTGTGGTACCAAATAAAATACTATACACTTTTTATGAAAGCGAGCGACTGACTCGAGTTGACTGCTGTTCTGATTGATTCACAAGTTTAGTGTAGAGAGCTTTCGTCTGTTTGATGCATTATAGAGCGGCGTCTGACAATAAGACTGATTCTCAAGACAAAAAGACTTGCTTGAGAAGCAGACATAGGTCCAACAACACACCCAAAAATGAATGATAATTAGGGTCCGACTTCTTAGATTTTAACCTATTTTATTACTCATTTCTTAACGTCATTATTTTAATATATATATATATATATATATATATATATATATATATATATATATATATATATATATATATATATCCGTTTCAATCATTTAAAACCAACATGTTTGAAACCATTCTAAAATATTATTTACTTCTTTTCAAGAAGAAAAAACTTTTGTCAAGTTCAGACGTAAAATCTTTCAATACAATGATTTGGAAATTAATATTTTTATTTATTGAAATTGCAATTTTGTTTTCCAGACTGATATTAACACGATTAGAAAATATTACAAAAACATAAAATGAGATAAATAGGTTTTTCAAAAAGCCTAAAATGATATTTATAAAATCCTAAATATTCGGGCCCTAATTATAAGTTATTTGTGATGGTTTACTTTGATCTTCCACGCCTAGAGCTCTGCATTCTGCGGAGAAACAATCACCCACGACCTACCGGCTATCTGCCGTCCAGCACTGGACCCTTGAACGCTTCCCGCAATCGGTTGTCTCCGGTCGTTCGTCGCCATCCGCTCGGGCGCGCCCCCTCCACTGCACGCGCTGCCGCCTCGGAAAGCCCTTCCCTTGGGCAACTTTCCCTTGCTTGAATGAACGTGACTGCGGGCACGTTTACGAAATGCGCCATTCACGGCGTCGGAAGTGGGCTCCTTGGCAGTGTTTATTAAATAAAACATACTGAATAGAAATTACATCTCCCCCTCAGCGAATTCCTTCGGCAATGCTTCACTAGCTCCTCTAGGATGAGCATAAGCCTTACTCTATTGAATTTGTGTAGACTATAATGGCCTCGAACATTATTTTTGTTCATTCAACCAGAGACCAAATTTAAATCAAATAATTTTCGCGAAGCGTTATGAATTTCTTTTCAGAAATATATGTTTGAAAATAATTGTTATTGGATTTTACTTACACATATTCATTCATATTTTCAAAATAATATCAGGTATTTAATGGAAAAATCTTGTAATAAGTACGTTTTTATTTAGTCAGATAGACAGAAAGGTCTATTAAATTTATGGGCTCTATCCATAACATCCTCTCCATTATAATTTCCGATTTCTTCTGCTGCGTGGTTTCAACGCTAAATTCTCTTTGGTAATTTCAGTACGTTGCCATTCGGTTGTTAGGCTCATTTTGTATACAGGCTAAGCGCTGAAATTGTGTCTTTTCTTTTTGAATCTCCTGGAAAGCAGCTCCAAGAAACAGGGACACATGAAATAGAATATCCACACTGGAATTAAATCGCCACGATGCGAATTTTTGCTCACTTCCCACCAACTGTACTCGTACTTCCACCGCTATTGCAACTACCATGCTGCCACCAACTTTACTGCAGGTACCATCAACTTATCTTTTACATTATCAAAATTCCTACTTTGTAGCCCTCTTCACAATCACCGTTTCTAAACTCGACACTACGTACCCCACAGTCGCATTCATTACGTAATACGCATATTGCATTGCCAGTCACCCCCACGCCGTGCACGCCACCCGCGGCGCCACGTCTAAATCTCATCTGCCACTGTCCTACGCGCACAGCCGCCCCGGAACCCGGTTGCGCGCAGGAGGCAGCGGTGAAAGGGCTGCGACGCGGCGCGACGCCCGGGAGTCGCAGCTGCCACTCAGCCCGCCACCGCCACCGCCACCGCCACCGCCACCGCCACCGCCACCGCCGACGTCACTCCCCTGCACCCCATCGCGCGGAGGGGACGAGCGTGCTATTCTGCGGT
This sequence comes from Gryllus longicercus, assembly GCA_038098605.1. Classification (NCBI taxonomy): domain Eukaryota; kingdom Metazoa; phylum Arthropoda; class Insecta; order Orthoptera; family Gryllidae; genus Gryllus; species Gryllus longicercus. Next base: position 1,481,359 of record JAZDUA010000140.1, read on the forward strand.
GGGGTGGCAGCGGCGGCGGCAACTCCGGTGGCGTGGTCGTGGTGGAGGTGGAGATCGTGGCAATAGTGCTGAAGTGGTGTTGGCTATAGCGGGGTGAATGGTGGGGGCGATATAATTGGACGTGGAGGTGGGCGTTGGCGATGTCGATGGCTGTTGCGGTGGTAATGGTAGTGGCGATGGAATAGCCGTCGGCAATGGCGGAGATGGCGGTGGACGTGCCGGAGGTGGTGGCCGTGGCGGTGCCGATGGCAGAGATTGTGACGGTAGTTTGTAGCGGTTGCAGTGACGGAGGCTGTGGCTGTGGCTGTGGTGGTGGCTGTGGCTGTGGCTGTGGTGGTGGCTGTGGCTGTGGCTGTGGCGGTGGCTGTGGCGGTGGCTGTGGCGGTGGCTGTGGCGGTGGCTATGACTGTGGCGGTGGCTGTGGCTGTGGCGGTGGTGGTAGCTATGGCTGTGGCAGCGACTGAGGAGGTGGCTGTGGCGGTGTCTGTGGCTGTCTCTGTGGCGGTGGTTTGTGGCGGTTGCCGTGGTGGTAGCTGTGGTAATGGATGTGGCGGTGGCGGTGGCGATGGCGGTGGCGGTGGCAATGGCGGTGGCGGTGGCCGTGGCGTTTGCTGTGGACGTGGCTGTGGCTGTAGCGGTGGCTTTGGTTTTAGTTATGGCGGTGATGATGGCAATAGCGTTGGTTGTGGCAGTGGCAGTAGCGGTGGCGGTGGCGGTGGCGGTGGCGGTGGCGATGGCGGTGGCGGTGGCGGTGGCGGTGGCGGTGGCGGTGGCGGTGGCGGTGGCGATGGCAGAGGTAGTGGCGTCGGCGGCGGTCTCTTTATTTGCGCCCCCTGCGGGACGCTGCGCGCTGCACGTGTGCTGCCCCCTGCCAGGGACCCTCCCCGGGGCGGCCGCCGCCTCGCGCTCTCAACGCGCAGCCACGCGCTTTGTGCGCTGCCCCTCCGCGCCCCGCGCCCAGTAACCGACCTGGAAGTGACTTAAGGGCTGCTATCAGCGACTGTAACAAGCTTATCGACACTGCTCTATTACCACCCGGAGAGCACTTTTATTTTCGCTTACAATTCATCAACGATGAGGCATTGCGAATAAGGAAGTAATTTACTAATTAGAACATAGTGGTAGAGATGAATTGAAGAGAAACTTAATTAGCGAAATAATTTATTCCGTTTGTTGTGAATGATGACTGAAGTGGAATAAGGAGTTTCTGCTTATACCTAATAACCGACCTGGAAGTGACTTATGGCACAGTTCAGTGACAGTTGCAAGCTTCCAACACAGCTCAATTATTATGTTGAGTACTTTATTTTGCGGCACGATTAATGAACAATGATGCTTTTTCGAAAACAATATAATGGTACAGATGAAACGAAACGTAATTAACGAAATTATTTATCAGCAAGATCTTGACTGATGAGGATAAAAAGGTTTCTCACACTATTTCATGCAATATCGGATCTAAAGGAAGATCAGTGTTGCTGCAAGTATCGCAAGCAGATTTTTATTTTGCGTCCGATAAATTAAAGGTGATTCACTGCAAATTATTAACCAAAATTATATTAACCTTAAAAGTCACAGAAAAAACTAGTTTTAATATCAAACATAATTATTCAATTAATGATAAGTCATCATTGATGACTCACACTTGATGGTTCAAGAATAGCTTCATCGGGCGCCATGTTATAGATATGAATGTGATACAGGATCTGTTAGGAGTTCGGCACTATCCATTATTTCGGAATTGTACGCTCATTATTAGATTGTGATTGCTATTTACTATTAGTCCTTTTGGATAGTGCTTTGTAAATCAGGAAGTAATTTATCAAAACTTCCAACAGGAAATAAGACTAAAAGAAATCTTCCTTAAGAAAAAATTTTCGTCTTACAACTGAAGTGGATGAAGTTATTTCTCGCATTCTCTCACTGCAATCACGAGTCTGAAAGTATATATCGTATCAGCTACAGTACCTAACTCTTCAAGACAGCCTTATTACGATTTGGTGTAAATTTGTATGTTTGTAAATATTTAATGAAGGGTGATGAAATGCGACTCAGTAACTACATATAATATTGATATTGTAAATACTAAATGATATTACAGAGGACCTGCAGATAATGTAAAAAGAAGAAAAAATACACTGTAAAATAAATTATATGCATTTTTATGGAAGTAATTAGCGTTAGAAGCTTGGTAATTTGATTTCATTTTTGTGAGTTTTTACACTCAACCTTTACTCAATGAGTATTGAGTACATCTGCATCTTTAACATAATGCATTAATACGCCACTTGTCATCATTAAGAGCTAGGTACTGACTTCATTATATTATAGTAATTCTTAATACCTCGTGTGGCACTATACCAGAAATAGAATGCTCATATGTAGCTTTAAACCCGAATTTCACCATTCTGTCACTTTATCAACAGAGCCTCGGCGTCCATTTGATTCAAAGGTAAATCAGTTAGAATGCATTTTTTTGGCAGGTGGTGAAAAACTCATAACAAGCTTTCCGTAAATCACTCTTCCCAGTACCCGTTTCGTTTTTTAAAACATGCGCTGTGAAGGCAAATAATTCTCATAGGAATCACACGATTTTCATTTTCATATTTTTCCCATCTCTGCACCACTTACCAATACAAATTGGACAGCCAGCGTACACGCAGTGCCAAGGGATTTGTCCTACTGGTTTCATCGACAACACTATTTCCCCCGACCCACACCTGACCTCACAGCTCCGCCCCGCTCCACCCCGCCCCGCCCAGCCCATCCTGCGCCGCCACGCTCCGCCCCACACCGCCCCACACCGCCCCGCCCCGCCCCGCCCCGCTCCGTCCCGCTCCGCCCCGTCCCGATCCACCCCGCCTTGCTAGGCCCCGCTCCGCCCCGCTCCGCCCCGCTCGGCTCCACCACACCCCACTCCCCCATCCTTCCATATCCCTCTCCGCTCCCCCATTCCAACACACCACTCCCCGCTCCCCCATCCCTCCACACCCTTCCCCACCTCGCCCCGCAACACCCCTGGCGACGCGTCGCACCAATACGCGCCTCCATCAAGTGCGTAAGCTGTCCCAATCTGTCGCGTTCGACCCCTCACCCCCTCATTGTCATTCATACGCAACGCGCCTCTTGGGGATGAAAGGGCAACGAAACCGCATCGAAATTATCGAACAATCGACCTTAATTACGGTCACGTTACGGTCGAGCCGCGGGTTCGTTGTTCGCCGGAAGCAGGATTGCCACCCTTCGCGTGAGTACGGGCTATACGGTGACATAAGCACTACAGTCACTGTCGAAAGTTGGAAGACATACGTGCATGATTAATCCAAGGCGATGTGCGTTTAATTAATGGATAATACCGACAAAAGCCTTTTGATCAATACTTTTATTCAGTGTATCAGCTGTTTTTCAGTCCCCTTATACAGCTCTGCAAGTCAACTTTTTGGTAGAGTATTGAAGGAAAATCAACTTTTTGCCTGTCTTCCTTGCCGGTCCATCCCACTGTTTACATGATATTACAGAGTGTGCCATGATGCACGAAATTGTCTCATGGGTGTTTTCTTTTGATTTGATTTACTATAGTTGCTGAAGAAAATCATTTGAAAATTGTTATCAGAAGTGTCAAACATTTAAACGGGCAGGTCTAAATTGTAGTAAATACGAGTACGAATTGAGAAAAACGAAGCAGTAAAAATTAATCCAAATGCTATTCCTGAGAGAAAGATTAAAGATTTCAATGCTGTATAAAGATTAAAGAGTTAAAACATTTTGAAACCATATTGTTATTGGGCTACAATACTGGCGTAACACAATAAGCGCTCTTTTGATGTTAGGAACATTAATTTCCATTTTATAATATTCGTTATATAACAGAACTTTTAACATTCTTCATTAGGATATTTAAGAGTATTTTAATAAAAAATCGTGCTTTCCGAACAATTTTCCAACATATTTCCAGCATCTCGGATAGGTTCTTCTGAAAACTACCTTGTTTTTTATCCAAGAAAAATGTTCATCTAGGAAAACTTCCCAATTTACACAATTTAATAAAAAGCACCCAATTCACACAGTTCGACTGCTTTTTGCATTTCTAGGTTAAATTTTCTTTCTGAAAAATATATTCATTTCTTTTGTAATAATAAACAATTTACATGTTTCTGGAGTGTTTCCATGTTTCTACAATTCTAATTTGTGCCTAGAATTTTTCCAAACCAACTATTGAGTGCTTATTGCGGCTCAGCCATTCGAAATATCCGAGTAGTTTATTAGACAAAATATGACCAGAATTATCTTAAGAGCTTATTTTCGAAGTTTCCACGATTTCTCATTGGACACCCTGGTAAAAAACTAAAAAGAGAAATAGATTCTGCACTACTGGATGATTGAAGACAATCTTTGAAATACACCCTTTCTCTATGTATAACTGAACATAACGCATTGAACTATGTGTGAACGTTGTTTACAACTGTTATGTAAAGCAGTTAATCCACAACCCCCGAAAAAACAAACTCGCGCATGTCTTTCAAACATTTTACCTACTATTCGCTCATATCAGTCCTTTCTTTTTCCCATGGACAGCGCGAAAACGAAATACTCGCACATAGGATTCACAGGTAGCTGAAGCACAAAAGCGACTTGTCCTTTTTCTGAGGTTATTCCAGCAATTAGCTGGCGTGGGTTCCTTTGACAGGTCTCCATTACGCATAAATAGCTTTGAAGCGGCGCTTCCGTGGCCGCCGCCGGAGGCTTCGACTTTCGCGCGCTGCGCTCGCGGCGCGGCCACAATGAAATTTCGCGCGCCAGCGCCGCCGCCGCCACCACCACCACCACCTCCTCCGCGGTCGCCACCCGCGCCACCACCGCCTCCGCCTTCACTTCCAACTTCGCCTCCGCCGTCTTCTGCCGCCGTCTTCACCTCTCTCCTCCGCCGTCTCTGCCACCGGCCGCGCCACCACCATCACCAACACCACTACTGCCGTCTCCTCCGCCACTGCCCGCGCTACTACCAACACCAGCACCACCGCCGCTGCTGTCGCCGCCCGCGCCACCACCGCCATTGCCACCGCCACCGCCTTCACTTCCGCCTCCGCCTCCGCCTCCGCCTCCGCCTCCGCCTCCGCCTCCGCCTCCGCCTCCGACTCCGCCTCCGACTCCGCCTCCGACTCCGCCTCCGACTCCGCCTCCGACTCCGACTCCGACTCCGACTCCGACTCCGACTCCGCCTCCGACTCCGCCTCCGACTCCGACTCCGACTCCGACTCCGACTCCGACTCCGACTCCGACTCCGACTCCGACTCCGACTCCGACTCCGACTCCGACTCCGACTCCGACTCCGACTCCGCCTCCGTCTCTGCTTCCGTCTCTGCCTCCGTCTCTGCCTCCGTCTCTGCCTCCGTCTCTGCCTCCGTCTCTGCCTCCGTCTCTGCCTCCGTCTCTGCCTCCGTCTCTGCCTCCGTCTCTGCCTCCGTCTCTGCCTCCGTCTCTGCCTCCGTCTCTGCCTCCGTCTCTGCCTCCGTCTCTGCCTCCGTCTCTGTCTCAGTCTCTGCCTCCGCCTCCGTCTCCGCCCCCGTCTCCACCTCCGTCTCCACCTCCGTCTCCGCCTCCGCCTCCGTCTCCGCCTCCGTCTCCTTCCCAGCCTCCTCCTCCGCCGCCGTCTCTGCAGTCGTCTGCGCCACCACCACCACCACAACCAAGCCGCCGCAGCCGCGGCAGCAGCAGCAGACTGCCCGCCGCCGGCGCCGAATCATAATATTTACTGCTTTCCCCACTAATCAAACGACTCGCGCGTCGGACAGACACAGCGAGCGCGGTGGGGCCGACGGCGGTTGGGGCGAGGGAATGACAATCGCGAGGGAGTGGGCGATGCAGGAAGGATGTGCCATATGAGCCGAGGAGAAGGCACGGAGGAGATGGTGTAGCGGACGAGAGATGTGAGAATGAGACAGACAACGAATAGGAAACCAGCAGAAGGCGATGGCCGACAGAAGTTTGGGGAGAGACCGTGGGAAAAGGAAAGAGAGGAGAGGATGGTGAAGAGGTATGGTGAGAACGGTACGACGAGCTGATATCAGGGAAGTGAGAACGGCCCAACAAAAGTCATAGTCTGAGGATGAAAATGTACTCCGTAGTAGGACCGGCGAAGCACCTATACGATCAGGACTACGACACGTATACAGTGTCTAGCATCGGAAGAAAAAGAGAACGGTTGGTCTTGGATACATCAAGCAGCATTCCTGGTTGTTGGGGTGCGATAAAACCATATAAAGACGGGAGAAACTTGTAGGCGGGGTGTTGGACTGCAGAGAGTTGTAGTTCGATGGCAGGGAGTCACAGCTCGAGGGGGCAGACTTGGACGGTGACGAGTCGGAGAGCAGTTGGATGGAGAGCAGTTAGACGGATAGCAGTTGGTCGGAAAGCAATTAGACGGAGCAGTTGGACGGCTATGAGTAGTTCGGCGGCGGCGAGAACTTGGACATTGGTGGCGCGAAGTTGAACCGCGGAGAGTAAATGGCAAAGCGGGTGCAACGGGAAGACTTAGATCATGTTGATTCAGTGTGAGTTAATTGAGTTATTATTTCGTTTTTTTCTAGGCCAACACGTGTTAAGGTCACTATTCGCGTAAGTTTACTACCTGCTATTCCCAGTAAAGTGATAGTGATCTTCCTTCTCTGGATGATGAGACTCGGAGCTGAACTACACGACAGCTAGCGAAAATTTCCCTAACCATATATCTCTCACCAGGGCGGCACCGTCCAAGCTGTTCTTTACAGGGACTCGAACCCTAGGACCTTCCGGTCACAAGCAGTGAAGTGACAACAGTTGAAGCACTGGTCCATCTAAGCAGGTTGTGGAACGTCAGCGAGTTGGAGGTCTGGGAGTCAAACGGCGGTAACAGCGTACCGGGGTTGCACGGGAGGTAACGTTGGGCGCGCTCGCGGAGAAAGGAAAGAGCAACGGCAGCCGATTAATTTGCGCGATCATTATTTAATTCGCTTCCGCGGCGCGGCGGGGTGCTGCGCGGGGTGGGGCGGTGCGGTGCGTCGCCGCCGGCGGGCGAGGGGAACGCGGCGAGGCGAGGGGGCGTGGGGCGGTGGGGCGCATGCGACTAAGCGGCTTTTTCTCCGCTTTGCGCCCTCCGCGCCCGCAGCCGCCCGGGCTCACTCGCCCGCGGGCGCGGCTTCCCGGGGCTTCCTTCCGCCCCCGCGTCGCCCCCGCCCCGCCCCCGCGCCTTTGCGCGGTGCCTGGGCGTGCAGTGGCCCTGCGGGGAACAGCAGCTGGGCAAACGTCAAGGGTTAGCGGGGGTTGCTTAACGCGATACTTCAAAGCTCATGGCGGTGGGGAAAATGAACAATAGTTCCGTGTTCCGGGTGTTGCTAATTCTTGCACTAATTCTGTAAATCCACCTTCATTACCATTACAATTGTATTTTTTATCGCTTTGTTTATCATCATCTTTATCATTTTCATCATTACTTTACGACGTAATCTTAAACTTCACATGTCTATGTAGCATTCATCACTTGTATCGCTTTATTTCGTAATTTCCTATCATAATTTCATTACATTTCCCTTCTGCTGAATCTATTTGCTTCTTTTATATTTCAAATGTTTAAACTCAGATATTATGACGCCAAAATGTTTTCAAGGCTCGTAAAGGAATAGAAATATTTGGAAAAGTTATCACTAAGAATTTTACCGGAATAAGTTAATTTAATAAATTTCCATAGTCAGGTCGGAAGAAATCGGAGCCATACATGATAAATTGTCGGATATTACCAAACCATAATATGACATTTGTAATCTATATGCCCCATATCAGGCGAAACAATTATAGAAAGATACATTCTTGGCTAACCGGCATGAGCCGCGTCTCGGTCAATTGAGCTAATTGACCTAGCACAATTGACGCGACTCATCCCGGAGAGCCAAGAATGTACTGACTCCGGCCACGGAAGCCTACAAACGCATATAATTATAGAACGAATACGTAATGTACAATAATGTACCTACAATGTCTTCCTCACAGCGAATAAAGGACAAAAATTGACCCTTTCCCTTGAAGGGTTTCCTTTTGTCTGCACTACATAGCAGATACTGCCATAGCTGCATTACACAGCATGGCAATATTCATGCTTCACTTCAGAGCTTCACTTCAGAGCTGTGAAAAGGAATTTGAGCTTTCTATTGAATAAAATTTTGTGACTTTTGCTTGGAATGATGTCATGTGTAGTGGGTCACAGATGCGTTACTGCTTGATAATATTAACCTGTTTCATAATATGAACACATTAGTAGAATGAACGCTTGTCTGTCGACATTTTTTCAGTCTATCATTTGGTTGTGTGAGTTACAAACGATCTATCGAAAGCGTGCGTGAGAGTGAGTTTAAAGCCAGAATTCAGTTCGTTTTTCAGATCGAAAATAGAAGGTTTTCAAATGCAAAAATGATTGAGATATATGAACGCAACGTCCATCAGTCGTTTGAAACCCGTGTCTCTTTATAAAAAAAGAAATAAGTTTATGTGATGCTTACGCTTTTAAATTAAGGTGAAGAGACGATTTCCTGCACTTCAGAAGAGATTTTTAAAAAGTCTTGGTAAATAAAAAAAACATTTCAATTACATTTTCAGAAACATGTTCACTGTACACTGTGATTGTATTGTTCCAGCATTTGTAAATCGCCTTAATTTCATTAGTCTTCAAGAGTTAGAAATAAATGACATGCAAAAATATGTTGGGATGGACGATTCCATTTGGTATATAGTGCATATGTTGTATTTCGTGTTGCAACGTTTCTGCACTTGTTCCTTTTGGGCAATGTAATTCTAAGGGTTCAACTAGTTTTATATATAAATCAAAATAAGATACATGAATCTGTCAAAATGAGGGCAATGTTTGATTAACAAACGTTGAAAGGACAAAACATCGAAACGAATTTATCCAGTAGAGGGTATTACTTGAATATATTCAGAATAACAAATCAAATTCATAATTTCAAATATTGAGCACTTCTTAATAATAATGAGAAGTACTTCTTTATTGTTAGGTTTCAACCCCTGTTCGTAGCATTTTTTTGTTCTTGACTTACTGGCTGTGTAAGAATATATATAATATGTTTATATCACATTATGTTGTATTACTGGAACTGCTATCATTTCTGTAAAATTTCTTTGTTAAACTAGAATAGAGGTTGATTCTGAAGAATGCTGTATTTTGTGGAACTCATGTTTCTTAATGCACTACTCCCCCATTATACATAATACAATACATTATACATACTTTTTAACTGATTTTGATGTTAAATAAATAAACGCAAAAGCCTATTTAAGATAGGAACAAAATGTTTCTGATGTGTAAGATGAAGGACAGTGAAGATACTAATGTATTTAGTACGTAAATTGTTCTTAAAGTTATTTCAAAATGAAGTTTTGCGTTGAAATATTCGAAAAAAATAAAAAGCTCTCATTAATAATCTAAATTTTAAAAACTGTCCTAGCATCTTAAGATTAAGTTAATAAGTATTTACACCTTCTTGCAGAACACTAACAAAAAATGTAAACCTTCCAGACAAAAAATCATCAACTCAAAACAAGTGAATTTAACATGAGCAGCACCGGGCATTTTGATTACACTTCAAACGTGTAGGGGGGACTATTTCAGAGCACAGCGTGCGGGCCTGCCTAGGCTCCCTGCTCTGGCCGCGGGCCGCGGGGGCGTTTTGAAGCGGCCATATTGCGCGCTCTGGCTCGCAGGTATTTAATCGCGCCGTTAACGCGTGTACTTCCTCCCCTCGCTCGTGCGGCCGCCAGCGCCACCGGCTACCCTCGTAATGTATGTGGCGCCGGAACATTATTACGCCCCCTCGACTGCTCCTTGTCTGCTACGGTATCTATCCACCCCCGGCGGCCGCCACGGAGCGGCGCGGGGTGCGATTACAACCTGCTGCACGCGCCGCGATTTTTCTTGCTGGCTTGAAAATGGGGAAGGTTTGTACATTACGGATTGGTTTTGGTAGTTGAGATCTCGCTGATGTGTTCGTGATGGTTGTTTGTGTGCGAAATCAGAAATCAGGGATGAAGTTTGAGTCACTTAGGACTATTCTAGGAAGTAGAAAAAAAATTAATCATCAACGTAAGTATTTTAGGAGCAATATGTTCCTTTGTACGAGTATATTCGACAAAGTCACTTAGCAATCATACAAAATAGTTTTCATTCGTCGTAATTGAAACAGCAGTAATTTCCGATGAATAAAGAACGAAACACTCAGGAGATAATTTGTATCTCTTGAAGAATGAAAGGAATATTTTTCTGACTGATTACCGACATAGTTTCAATACACTGACTAATGTTAAAGGAAAGGCAGTTTATTTATGTGAGGTCGGGGATATAACTACATTATACGGAAAAAATCCTACTCTGATTATCTTCGAATGCATTTTGGAGTACATCTTTCTTTAAAATGATTCGAAGAGTAAATTATTTACACAGTAAGAATTGGAGTTTCGGATAGAAGACTTGAACAACGCGTTTTTGCGTCGTTTGTGACAGCGTGGTTGTTGCGAGACTAAAATAAAATGTTAGAGATGGATGAATAGAGTAGGACTAGAATTATAACTGGTATTTGCAAACGATCGTATGCTAGATTTTATAGGAAGGTTTGATAGCAATTAAACATACCAACAATTTTTAGATGCAAATTAAAGGCAAAAGTCGACGTGTATACTACGGTAGAAAGAATCCATAAGAAACAATATTACAGCGATGAACCATTCTTACTAAGAGGACTGACGCATTCGCCTTCAACTTTCAACTGGAACTTTCAACAAAAGTTTTCAACCGCGTCTTCAACGCTCCCATGTGGGAGTCACGGAGAGGGCGAAAACGCGTCGAGGGACAGCAGAGACCAAAGCGCGGTGCGTGAACAGCATCAGGTACGCATCGCTGGCCCTGGCGCCATCTTGCCACACGTACAAACGCAGCACTGGTCCATTCTCCCTGAGATGAAGGAATTTGAGAAAGATATCGAGCGCGTGAGGTTATTTAAGGTAAGCTCTAAATTTGTGAATAATTTAAGACAATGATATCTCCACAGAATATATCGCATTTTCAGAAGAAAAAAACAACAACAAACAAACAAATTCGCTGCCTAGACTATGTAGAAAAAAAATGACAATGAACTGAACGGCACGATATATCTAAAAGTGCGGATTGAGTGTGCTGATAAATGTAATAGATGGTAAGAAAGAAGAAATGCAACTCCTTCGATCCTATGAAAGCGGAGAAATATGTGTCAGTACAAACATGTTAACTAGTAAATATGGTAGCAATATTGCAAAGCTAAATTACAGAGAACGAGAACTGGAATAGTGGAACCGAAGAAATGGAATAACCCTTTCTGGAGTCCTCTTCTGCCCGAGGGAACCTTCCCCATCAAGTGGCGGTTCCGAAAGTAAGTCCTCTCGACAAAGCGAGCCTTTCTCCATGAGCACGCGATTTCGGAAACGGCTTCCCCACCAGGCCAACCGTACTGCGGACGAGTGCGAGTGGGCGTGTGGAGGCGTCGGGAGACGTAAGCGCTGCGCGTGGGCCGCATCAGAATGCGCGTGGGCGGCGCATGCGCCGTCTGCCCACCGCCCCCGCCCCCACACAAACAGCGACGCGCCGCCCGCCGCGGACAACGCGATCCGCTGACAGGCGAAAGGAAACCCAGGAAGAAGAGGATAGTTCCAACGCTGGGCTCTCTTGAATAAAAAAAAGCAACAACAAACAAACGAAAAGTTACCCCCTTCTCAGATTCGTGTAAAACTTGAAGCAAAACTCAAACCTCATAAAGAACAAAGACTGATATACAAGAGGTGGAGAAAGAAAAGGTAAAGTCTGTTTAGAAGTTGTACGTAAAATGAGTTTATCTTGCGTTCTCGAGAAGGGGAAACGAAAAGCTCCTGACAGGTGGTGCACTCGAGAAGTCTCTCGAAAGACGCATTTCGACCGAGCTGATCTCGTCAAACTCACAGATGGTTCGGTGCCCTCTTTTAAAGGGATGCGGATACATAAAAGATTGACTGAAAATATAAAAAAAAAACATTTACCGTATCTATCAGCATAAATACACAATTCTTAGGTAAGAAAATAAAGCAGCAGCTTTTCTTCATCTGAAAGCGTTCAATCATGATAACAACGAATAACGACGTAGAATGTAATTTTACTTTCGATAGGCTGAAAAAACTCAAGAGAGGCTTGATTTGTCTGTGGCAGTAAAATACAAATTCGACATGTCACAAATATAATGTATGAGGCGGCCTGAATGTATTCTCAAAGTTCCGATTTCAAGCATTTCGTTAAAATAATTTGTATGCAGAGGACATCTCTTCCAAATTTTCATTTAAGTTTCACATTATGAATGAATGCGTACTTAATCATTATTAACAATTATGTATAATAACAAAAATCTTTAACGTGAATAATGACTGAATTTTTAAAATTAAAATATTATGGATTTTAAGGGATAAAATTTGAAAGTGCAGATTACCAGAGAGTAGATTCCTTGATTAATAATCTCTTGATGATGGGGACATTAAATGGAGGAAACACTACCTGAAAACACAATATGAAATCATGTTTATTGAATTTCATTTCATTTCATTTTATTATATACAAAAAGAGAGAAACCTCGAAGTATATTTTTGCTGCTGCGTCGAAGACTTGCTGTTTGAAGTGGGCTCAGAAGACTAAAAGATGCCTCCCACTGATCTTACTGTTGAACAGATGAAGACGGAAGGTCACGACCCCGTGTTCTCCACAAATGCGTGCTGCAGGGCGTGGGAGGCGGTAGTGGCGGCGGGCAGGAAACGGAAAGCTAAGCCGAGCGCAGCCCTGCTGCGACACGGCGACAAACACGCGGCGCATGGGCGCAACGAGCTCGCTCTCTTGAAACACGGAGGTGGGGTGGGGGCAGGAGGGAGGGGGGGGCGAGAGAGCAAATTTGAGGGTGGCTGTGGCGGCGGGCGCAGCAAATGGGTTGGAGAAGCAGAAGCTGTGACAATACACGCGGGGGTGTACGTAAGGTAGGCTGTGTGGCTACGAGGCGGAGTCTAGTTGAAGCGCATGGTTAAATAAAAAAGTGATGCTACTTCTCATTCTTTCTCGCTTTATTTGTAACTGTTGCAATTTTGCAAAAGTTCAGGGAGTGCAAAAAAAAGGAACCTGCTTTATTTTTATCAGCGTACGTTTCTCTATTTGCTAAATTTGCAGCCATTTTTTTAAAGAAGAAAACTGCTTTATTTTCAGAAAAAAATACCCGTAAACAAATCACATTTTCAAAAAATTACACAAGCCCATATTTAATGATTTTTAACACGGAAAACAATCTCTATCTTGAATATTGTGGTTGAAGGAAGACACCGGAACAATTTTAAACTTTTGCAATTGTCGTAAATTAAAAAATTTGGAGCCGGTTTCGAGAAAATGTTGAAAATGTTTAATATTCATAAAACATATTTCCCAAACTTATAATATCCATTTCGAATTCTCCGGGCCTCCAGTTGGCCAGATCGATCACCAAATATCAGTTTTGGAGAAAATCGCAATTTGAGCGGTTCGGGCGCTTGCGTTGACCTCCAACGGAGGGACGGTCAGACAGAGAGACGCTTTGCCGTAAGCCAAGTTTTCGGTATCAAGGACTCAGAAAACGTAGATTCCAACTGCACAATATATTAGGGGAAGTAATTTACTACTCAGAGCAACCAGATTTATCATTATCTTGTATATCAATGCCACACAATACAAGATTTTTTGACGAACATACACCAATTTCCGCTACAGCACTACAAAACTTTCTCTTACTACGTAAGTAAGTATTATGCGAAAACGTTAAAAGTTACTTTCAAAATGTTAATAAAAGAAAAAAAGCTTCAAAAGTATATATTAACAGTTTAATAGATTGCCGAAATCAATTCAGTTTGAGTTGCAGTGTTTGTGGGGTTTGGAAGCAATAAGACTCATGTACGGTTGACAACAGCAATACGGTGCCATGGGACCATAGGGTGGGTGCTACGAGAATACGATAGGTCGAGTTGATGATGGCAGGAGAGAGGGAGATGAAGAGAATGAGAGACGGAAAGAAAGCGAGGCGGAGAGTGTGAGACGAAAAGGGCGAGTTAGAAGGTGAGAGGGAGAGAGTCGGATGGAGAGAGGAGGAATTGAAGGAAGAGAGAATTGGAGAGAGAGGGAGAGAGATTCATATACTGAAATGGTGAGATGATGGGAAAGAGAGTTTCCTGAGAAAGTGAAAATGGGAGATGGTGAGAATCCGAGAGGCAAAGAGTATGAGAATGTGCGGAAGACGGCGAGCCGAAAGCGGGTCGATAGCAGGATGAGATCGGGTCGAGAGTGGGCCGAGAGACGAGAGCTGGACGAGAGCAGGATAAGCTGGATGAGAGCTGGTCGAGAGCGGAACGAGAGGAAGGAGCGAGAGCGGGACGAGAGGAAGGAACGAGAGCGTGACGAGAGCGGCCGAGAGAGCGGGGCGAGAGGAAGGAACGAGAGCGGGAAGAGAGAAAGGAACAGAGCGGGACGAGAACGGGCGGAGAGAGCGGGGCGAAGTGGTATGAGAGCGTGACGAGTGGGCGGAGAGAGCTTGACGAAGCGGTTTCAGAGCGGGCCGAGAGAGCGGGGCGAAGCGGTATGAGAGCGTGACGAGAGCGGGCGGAGAGAGCTTGACGAAGCGGTTTGAGAGCGGGCCGAGAGAGCGGGGCGAAGCGGTATAAGAGCGGGGCGAAGCGGTATAAGAGCGGGACGAGAGGAAGGAACGAGAGTGTGACGAGAGCGGGACGAAGCGCTATGAGAGCGGGGCTGCGCACGGGCTGCGCGAGCGGCGCCGGCGCCGGGGTTAATTACGCGCGCGCCGGCTGTCGCCGCGTGGCGCGCTCGGTGTCGCTGGCGCGGGGGGGGGGGGGGGCGGCTGCGGGGGCTGTGATGAATCGCGCGCGGGGTCCCCGCTCCCCTCCGCTGCGCACCGCGCACCGCCGCTGTCGCTGTCTGCGCCTCCCCTCCACGCGCGCTCCGCCCACGCAGCTACAGTCCACTTCACGCAAATCTGATCCCCGACGAGTCGGTCGCTGCACGGTGCTACACAAACACGGCACATAAAATCACGTTATCCACCGAAATCTGTTTTCAAACCCAAAACACCTGTTACAAGTGAGATACTTCTAAACACTGTCGTTCTATGGTTTAACGAATTGCTAATGTTTCATTTTATGCTGATAGAGTTTAATGAATACTGTTTCAAAACATACCCGATTTCGTTACGTATTCTCCTTGATTTGCTCTTTACAAATTCTTGCAAATTGAAGCATTTTGTTGGACATCGTTCAACAAAATCGTTATTAGTGTCTCATTATCTAAAATTTAAGTGAGCCCGAGAGTTTAGAGTAAGATTCGATTAAAAATTTAAGATCATGTAGTTTTAATAAACCTTACGGGTTTTCTCTACAGCTAATCATTTTCCTCGACTATTCTCTAAAAAGGATGAAACATTTCTGTGATGTGTACATTTTCTTTGCACGAATCGTTGGAAAAGGCATCCCCGCTTTAGGGAGATTACACATGATTATTTGTACAGCTCAGTGGAGGAAAAGCGAACTACGATCGGCAAGAAATCATTTCGTGTGCGGCGTGCCCAATTAAATTATTTGGTATTCGCCGCGTTCAATTGAAACAGTCCTTTGTGAAGTTGTGTCATCCAGAGAAAGTATTAATCAACTAACATTGAAACGCTGCCTATCAGCGATTGCGGCGGCGATGGTATAACGGTTAGCGTTTCAGACTGTTGTACCCAAGTTGGCGGGTTCAAACCCGATCGAAGCCGTGGATTTTTCAGGGCGAAAAAATCCTTCGTACGCCTTCCTTCGGAGGGGAAGTACAGCCGGCTGTCCCATGTTAGTAGATTTACTTGCATTTAAAAGAACCTCAAGCCTAAATGACGCTTCTGAGCTAAATTCAAACCGCCTGTTTCTCGCCCAAGAAATACCTCCTTTCTCTGCTAGTTGGTGAAAGGAGCGTAGCGAAATTTACGTGGTCAGACGGAAGAGCAGGCCTAATGGCCTGAGTCTCGCCACGTAAAATAAGGCATTAATTCAATTCAATTCAATTTCAAACGCAGGAGGAACACTAAATACTCGGGATCGCTGAGCCTCGCTCATCCCAATCATTCTTTTTCACACGACGGTAGTTTCCGCTGTGGAGCACTCGGCGGAGGTGAATTTCCGCATGAGCCCGGCGCAGCTGATGGACGGCATCTCACCCGCCCGCTGAGAGCCCCCGCTGCGGCGTAGTGCGGCGCCGGCCATCTGTTTGGCTGGCGCGCCACCCCGCCCCGGCGGCGGTCGCCAGACGCCGTCGTCCTCCGTTGTCCCAGACACCTCCGCCCTCTCTGTCGCCCCGCCAGTCGAACGCATGCGGGATTAGCTGCGGAAAGAAATTTGTCGCGCGCGTCGCTTTAGATTTCGTTGGTTTGCGACCTTTGATTCGAAGCGCGAGGGGGAACGGAAGTCACACCTTAGGAATTGTCACCTTCAAAATATTTTTGCAGACACAGGCTTATCGTACGTGATTATTACGTGTGGATCACACCACTTCATTTTCTGGTCTTAAAAATAGTTGTGATGCATTTGTATTTGGAGAAATTATAACCCATTTATAATGCTCGAAATTAATTTTATCTGTTGTTACAATAAAATTCGTATCACATTAGAATATGGGGTAAAATCATAACCACCACTATCAGCTGGTGTAGACCAAACGTCAAAAGCCAATGCGGTTACTGTATACTTGTATCATCAGTATTAGATTGAGTCAAAATTTCAAGTTAATGCATACATTTGAATCGCCTAATTATTTCCGCCGCAATTCAAACTATTAATTTTAACTTGGAATCAAACAGCACATATTGTTATTAGCAGGTGTGCACCTACAAGATACAGCTGGGTATATATATATATATATATATATATATATATATATATATATATATATACTCAGAAGGTTATTTCTTATTTCTTTCATGATTCATTACAAAATTTAAACAAGTTTATGCTCTTGCATTTATGTGAATATAGAAAGGTTCAACCAAAAATGTTTCTTGAGATTTGATTGTTAATTGACATCTGGAAAATAGTGTACAAACGATGAAATAGTTCAAATATCTTCAACATTGCGAGTGCGGCGTTCACATCCCTCACAGGGCGAAAACAACTGTTGTACGTTCTGGATACCCCGCGCCATCTGGCGACTGGCGGCGACTGTACCTCCCACGCCGCCCCCGCACGGCGCCCTCGGCGGCGGCGCCATCCTCAACGCCGCTCCCCTCTCCGTCCTCAGCGCTACCGCGTCCCCGCCGTGGCGTCGCGCCCCACAATCCCTCCCTAATCTTTTATTCCGACTCGCGTCTCCTCGGCCGCGCCGCGCGGCGCCGCGCCCCGCCCCGCCCCAAGCCATCCGCTCCGCAGAAGGGTCGTCGCCCGTAAGCAATAACAGCGCGCGTACCTTGGCAACATTTCTTATCAAGACCCCTCGGCACGGCGGGGCGTTGCCCTCCCCCTAGGGGCCCTGAGCCCCCGCAGAGAGAGCCACGCTGGGGGAGGGGTGTGGGGGCGTGGAGGGAGCGAACCGAGGGTGAGGCCGGCGGCAGGGTGTAGGTGGAGGCGGGAGCGGGGCGAGAGCGGGGTGGGAGCGGGGCGGGTGGAGTGCGGGGGTGGGGTTCGCGGACGGGGCGGTCCAGGGGGGAAGGGGCGGAGCGGGGTGGGGATAGAGGCGGAGGCCGGGGCGGGGCGGGGTGCGGGCGAGACGGGGCCGGGGTAGGGGGCGGGGTGGGGGAACGGCGGGTCAGAGTGTGGGGACGAGCCGGTTAAGCGCCACTGCGGTGTCAAGTCGCGCCTGGAATACTGGTTGTTTGCGGGGCGTTTGTGGTTCTGGTCCTTCGTCGAAGAGAACAAAGTGAATGCGGTATCACGAGTGCCACCCCAGAAACAATGACTTATGGAATATTACGTAGAGGATTATAAATTCATGAAAAAATTGAAGGCTGTTAAGGATATGATATCTTAAGAAATAATGGTATCAAACATATTTCGAGATTCGTTAGAATAAGTGTTAGAATAGGATACATTAGATTACAGAAAGGAACGATTACAGAAATTCAGATTATAAGGTCTCTTAATAATTCGGCTGCGGAGAGCGGCGGGGGGCGGTGGAGGGCGGCGGTGGGCGGCGGTGGGCGGCGGCGGGCGGAGGAGGGCGGCGGAGGGCGGCGGAGGGCGGCGGAGGGCGGCGTAGGGCGGCGGAGGGCGGCGGAGGGCGGCGGAGGGCGGCGGAAGGCGGCGGAGGGCGGCGGAGGGCGGCGGAGGGCGGCGGAGGGAGGCGGAGGGAGGCGGAGGGAGGCGGAGGGAGGCGGAGGGAGACGGAGGGAGGCGGAGGGAGGCGGAGGGCGGCGGAGGGCGGCGGAGGGCGGCGGAGGGCGGCGGAGGGAGGCGGATGGAGACGGAGGGAGGCGGAGGGAGGCGGAGGGAGGCAGAGGAAGGCAGAGGGAGGCGGAGGGAGGCGGTGGGCGGCGGAGGGCGGCGGAGGGAGGCGGTGGGCGGCGGAGGGCGGCGGAGGGCGGCGGAGGGCGCCTGGCCATCCAGTTAACAGGGCGATCGAAGTGCGAGGGCGGCCCTGGGCGGAAGGGGAGCGGCCTGGGGATGCGCTTCTCTGGCTGCCTGAGGGCGCCGCCGCCGCCGCCTTAGTGGGATTCAGCGGCCGCAGCACGCACGAAACTCTCGTTCATTTCATTCCAATGCGAGATCCCTGAATGTGTCGGAGTGTGAGCCTTAAACAATGCTACAGACGGACTCCATGTGGCAAAACGAATGGACTTGGATAAATATTTAATCATTATTTCTCAAGCTTTTAATCCAAATACATTTCCATACAGTGCATTTTATGGATTGCATGTTCACAGTTTTACATATTACGTGATTAAATTACTTAATGACACGAATAATTACATTGACAATAACGTAGTGTTCTGGGAGTATTGGTAATATAAATGCTGCATACTGCGTAATGCACATGCACAGGAAAAGGTGATGGAACAATAAGCAATAATTACAAGTTGTCACGATCGTGCTTTTGTCTTTCCAAATATCCTCATTCTGCAATAAACAAATAAGATGAAGGGTCTTTCTTCTTCCATTGTCAGTTTTGTTGGTATTTCTAAGAATTTCTTCATATTTTTAATCGTATTCTAAAGGATTCTAAAATATTTACACTATGTTAGATTAGAATCGTAGATAAAGTATTACTCACAAGTTACAACGTAACGCAGTACATCCTTATTTTAATATCCTGTTATAGTATTAATGTAATATTTGGATGCGTAATACTATTTTTCCCATCAAATAGAATCAGTAGTGATACAAAATTCCACAGACGTTCTGAATAATTTAGTTCCTTGTTCTCTGGAATTAGGGTTCGCTTAATGTTTCGCCCCATCCTCTTCTCAGCTACCATCTTTCGGCGCGATAAAATACCCGCGAGGTCTTCTCGCGGTCTCGATCAGCTTTCTCAGAAAACAATTGCAGGAGTTTTGGAGAAAATTTGAGTCGAACATTTTTGAAAATGGCCCATATATATTTTCCATAATCACAAATTTTATGGTTTTTTCGAAAAAAACATTAGAGATACTTTAAAGCTTCTCATGTTAAGGAACGTATTAAACAACGAAATACATATAAAGGTAAAATTTAAGTACGTGAGAAATATTTAAAAAAATACATAATGTTAAAAAAAAGAAAAGAGTACATCAAATACACGCCATATTTGGTTTAGAATTATCTGTAAAAAAATAAACAAATTTAAAGCAGGATTTCAGAACATTAATTTTTACTCAAAATTGCGCGAAAACAACTAATATTCTAAACAATATTGATAACATTAATTAAAGAACTAATACATTTCATTTGATGAAATAGTCTGTGATTTCAATAATGTAGTTTTACAAGGGGTTATGAAAATGTCAACCTTATCAAATTTCTGAAATTCAGTGGTAAAAGTGGAAATAGGAGTTTATAAGTGTATCCACCCTATTCTTCCAAGAAATTTAAAGAACCAAATTCAGAGTATTTTTTAGAAATTTTTGAAAATGTCGAAGGGGCGCCAAGTACTCCCAAAATTTAAAGAATTCTTTCTAAAACCGCAGGGCTTGAAGCTAGATTAATAGCAGAATATTCATTTTGGAAAAAATATCTACAAATAATTTAGGCATTAGTGTTCACAAATGGACATACGTTTTGAAAGAACAAAAATGGTATTAATGATAAAAAACATGGAATCTGACTACATTATGTGTTCGAGAAAAGAATTAACTACCTGTAGGGGAAAGAAAAATTCTCTTTTACTGTTTTAGGAATCTAAGAAACGAGTTTTCTATAGAAAAGTGGCACTTTTAGCCGCAGAACTTTCTCTATGCTATTTCTATATATATATATATATATATATATATATATATATATATATATATATATATATATATATATATATAATGGGGAGGCAAATAAAAATAATGCACAAACATTCACTAATAAGAATACATCGAGGTTTGGGAAGTGCAGAATTAAACGAAACTGCTTTACGATAAAGTATCCGTGTTTACACGTGTGTAACTTCGTAATTCGTGAAATATATGGTATTCACTGTGACCTGATATTTTCAAGATGTGAACCTTTAGGTCGCAACATTGAAATCCCATAAATTGCAGAATTCCCTCCCATGAAGTGTTGAATTCACCTCGCGTGTTCTCTCCCGTATCCAGGCTTCAAAGAATGGGCCTTCCTCAATGGTAATTGTCAGCCAGGTGCACAAACGTTGCTAACAAAACGGCATGTGCAACACTTGGGCCCGTGTGTGTCTACCAGCGCCTGTTTCACTTCCGCTTATCGCGCGCCTGCCGTTGGGCGATGGCTGTTGACACCCGACCGGCGAGCGCGCGCGGGCCGCTCAACGGTGACGGGTGGAGGGGGGAGGTCGGGGGGCGGGGCGGTGACGGTTGCGGCGGTAGGTCGCGGGGTGGTGGGGGTGGAGTCGGAGATGGAAGAGACGAGGCGGACATGGAGTCGGACGGGTACTGATGGAGGCGGAGACAGAAGCGGAAGATGGAGGCGGCGGCAGGGCCAGAGAATGAGTCGGAGAGGGAGGTGGAGGAAGAGGTGGAGAAGAAGGAGGTGGAGGAAGCGGGGGCGGGGGCGGAGGTGGAGGTGAATGCAGTGGCGGAGTCGGACTAGGAGACGAAGGTGGAGTCAGAAAGGCAGGCAAAGGCGGAGATGGAGGCGGGGGTGGAAGTGGAAACAGTGGAGATGAAGGCGGAAACGGAGCCATAGGTAGAGGCGGAGACAGATTCAAAGTGGAGACGGAGGCGGTGATAGAGGCAGAGGCGGAGACATAGATTGATGTGAAGGTGAGTTGGAGGTGTAGTTGGTGTTGAGATGAAGACAGAGGTGAAGGCGGAAGCGGAGTTCGAGGCAGAGATGGAGGCGGAGGCAAAGACGTACACGGCGTCGGGGATAAACCGATCGCAACGAGAGCACGGGGAAGCGGCACTGGTGGCACTGGCTGTGATGGCCATGAGGTCGAGTCCGTGATGCCGCCTGAACAGGCGGCTGTAACGGAGGCAGTAGAGGTGGCTGTGACGACGGCGTCAGCGGTGGCGTTGGCAGCGGTGGCGGCGGCGGCGGCGGCGCTAAGCCATCCACAGGCGATCGCCCGCCACCTGTCGCCCGCCGGTTCCGCCCCGGGGCCCGACCGGTGGCTTCCGGCTTCGGCAAAGGTCGCCCGCCACCGTCGCCTTCCGGAGCCAGCGCATGTGCCTCCGGGGGCTGATCAGTTCCAGTTTGGATCGAAAATCGAGATTCGCCCTTGGACAATGGACCTCCACAATCGGGAGCACGTTTCCTGAGTCCGATGAGGGACTCGATTCTGCGATGAGAGCATTACACCACAATGTCCAGTATTTATTTATAACTTGTTTGCCAATGAGAACATTTTGAGCTTTTAAAATCATTGTTTTAAAAGTGAAAATAACATCACGCTCCTATCTAGCAGGTTTCGGACAATGCATGCTAATGAGTGGGGCTACCTTTTGAAGATTATGTATTATGAAACGTAAAGTGAAAGCGTGAAGTCGTAGGCTTCCGCGGCCAGAGTCATGTGCGTGATCTGGGATGTCCGGGTGACGCCGCGTCGAAGGCTGTGTTGCCGACGTTTCGACCATCCTGTCGTGGCCTTCCTCAGGGCTGGTATACCACACCAGCATACCAGCCCAGATCACGCATAATTTTAAGGTCCTCCGTCGCCTCGTTTCCGAGTTCCGAGTTACGCACGTTGAAGCGCAAGGTGCGACTCAAGTTGTACGAGCACCTGCTAGTTTCCTTCCATCATATATTGAAGTTGAAATCTTATGGATGGCAATGGAGGTTCATAACATCTGTTAAACAGTCCCCGCCCAAGTCCAGGACATGATCGCGAGAAACAGGGATAACTGACAATGTTTACGTATCAGGAATGATGTGGTTTAATTTGATTTATTTTCGTCAAAGAACAGCAAAACTCTACATGAGTTATGAGTTGTAGAAGTACAATCTGCGTACGTTTTCTTCATTGCACTCACTTAATATTTCGTTCATATTGGATGAGGATTGCGAGGTGATGGGATTAGGCGTTAATGAAGAAATAATTAGCAAATAACACGTCGACTGTATATATTTATAAGATGAAAGTGAGACCTTTAAAAAAAATTCAGTATCCACATTTCAAGATTTAAATTTCACTCGAGAATTTCAGACATTAGAAACTTACAAACATAGGTAGATTTCCTGAAGGAAACGTATGGATTTAATTTTGGATAGATCAATGAAATGATACACCTGTAGGTTGTAAAGTAGTAATACTTTTTATGAACTTCACCATTCAGGAATAAAAATATTCAGAAATACCATGTCGCGAGACAAAATGTTGTGAAACCAAGAGAAATATTACAAAACAAAAACAGATCGCATGCAAAAAAAGCCAGTGTTTAAGAATACGCGAACAATGGAGGAAGTCAACTTCGGTTCGAGTTTTCATAAATCACGGAATGAAATAACATGAAAACCTATTAAAATTCAATGGGCAATTACATAAACACGGAATGTACTGCTATTTCTGACAGAATGTTATTTTCAAAATAATGCTTCCTTTTAGTAAAAAACTTCGACTTATATTTGCTTCATATAATACCTATTTTTGTAGTACGCGTGGTAATTAAATTACACAAATTTTGTTCCTTGCAACCTGACTTAACAGGTGTTTCTCGTTCGTACTAAGAAGATAAACGAAGGAAACCACGAAAACGATATCTGAAGGTAACTAACCGCATAACTGTTAAACGCATATTGGCGGCTAGCACAATACAAAATAGCGTCGCCGCTGTGCGTGAACGCGCCTGCCGTGCGGTCGCGAGCGAGCCGTCGCCTGTAGCGCCACCTTGCCGCCGTCTGGAGCACGCAGCCCGCTACCGCACGGCGGGTTCGCCATCTGGCCCGGGCGAACGGTGGCGGAGTGGGCAACGATCGCTGGTGACGAGGGCGGTGATGGTGAAGATGGTGGAGGTTACGGGCAGGTGGATGTCGCATTTGGCAATAGCCAAGAAGAGGTAGAAGGGAGATTGGCGATTGGAGGCGAGGTGACTGTTATGGCGGTTGTGGATGTAATGATGGTGTTGGTGTCGGTGGAGGGGCGGGGGGAGGTGTCAGTGGTGGCTAAACTGTTTTGAAATGGTGGCGGTGGGTGTGATGTTGATGGTGGGGTGATGGGGTGTCAGTGGTGGCTATAGTGTTTTACAATGGTGGCGGTGGATGTGATGTGGGTGGTAAAGATGGAAGCACTGATGTAGTGATTCACTTCACCACTTTCTTAGTACCGACGCCGGTAAACGAATATTGTAAGGGTTACGGTGAAAATAGTGGAGATGCCAGTGATAAAGTCAGGCAATGGGCGTATTATATTTGTACTGATGGCATCTTCAGAGAGAAGCCGACCGCAGTGTTTCTAAAGGAGCTAAGAGCAGCAACAACAATATCAAGCAGTGAAGGTATGCATTGAAGCCGATACCAACCGTTAGTGGCCGCGGCATCCGTTGCAGGGTCAGTGGGAATGGCTGTGACGGTGACTATGATGTGACGGCAAAAGCATTGGAGACGGGGGCACAACAGAAGGTGGAGATGGGGGCGGTGGCAACGGTGCAGTGCCAGGTGTACTAATATCCGCTGATCGTCGCCCGCCCGCCCGCCCGCCCACGGCTCGCCGCCCCGCCACCGACGCCTTTGCCACCGCAATTTCCGCCCCATTTCGCATCGCATCGCATCGCGGGCGCCACCTCGGACAAACAATCGACCGTCGGTGTGTGCCGACACCAGGCGGTGGAGCGTTGGCACATCGTCGCCATTAACACGTAAGGAGTGGCTGGTTATCAGGTTCTCGCTTGCGACTCTGCCTTTTCTAAGAATCCTCCAGTGGACGGATCGGGCCCCACATTGATAATTTGATCTTTTTCAATATTTAGAGGACAATAATTGTAATATACAGTTTATTTAGTAAATGAAATAATTCTCCAAATAATCATAATCTTATATTTATAAACTTAAAGAAATATATTACACTTGTTTTGCAATGGAATGTACTGACATGAGACAATGACAGTACGAATTAATCTCGATTCAAAATTATGATATCGCACAATTAAATGTGTGTTCTAAATTGTCATGACAATTATAGTTTTAGTGCCTGGTAAATTTTAAGGAATTACATATTTTGACATGCAAAGAGTCATGAAGAGAGTAAACATCACAAATAACATTATACAGGAAACCACACACGTATCATTATGCAGAAAGGTGATGTATGTCTTAATTAACAAAATCAATTAACAATATTAGATGTATTTCAATACCAAATGACACATGTTGTAACTCGTAATACACATTCCTAAATTGTTTATATACATTGAAAGTGAGTCAAACGTAAGTGAACGTTATTATCATAATCATCTTCATTACTTTGAGAGCCTAATCTTGGATGATACGAGTATAAGCTTCATGCAGACTGTAAATATCAAACAATTAATTATTGTTCTACATTAATTGAATTCTTACAATTTTAATTTTACGAACCTATTAGCAAAATATATTTAAGTGTCGTAACGTCAACAACTTTTTAAAATGTATAAGGGATTTTAGTTTTACTGAAACATGAATTTTTAACAATAACATAGCTTTAATATTCAGCGATGTATTTTGATTTAGGTCTGGCTACTCTGTATCAGCAACATCAATTCGCTTTTTTATTAGACATCTTGTGAGATCTTTTCCCACGGTTCCAGTTTTCACATTTTTAGTCTTCCTCAAGTTGACATATCTCGCTTCGTAAACAGATGCTTACCTCCATTAAGTCTGCTACTTACAGTGTGAACAAGTTCAGTTATCTCAACCGGAGATAAACTAAAATTGGTTTTATGATCCCTAAAACAGAACCCTACACGATAGGCAAGTTATTGCGGAAAATTTATTGACCAATGGCATGAGGAGGTTAACTACACAAGAATCTCACGCACCTCGAGCTGTCAGCTTGCAAAATGAACTTTCACTATAGAAATATTAAAGAAAGTTGAAGAAACTTGTTTATATACACCTGACCTTCTGTAGCTTTTAGCCTCTCAAACTTCTGACAGGATAAATATCAGGCATCTAATACTGTTGTACTTAATTGATTTTTATGTATATGTTATTCAACTTCCAAAGGTATAATTTCTTGTCCATTCTAATTTAAAAAAGCTAAGGACCGAAAAAATAAATATAATTGGCACACTTTACTTTCAATTAAGATGACTGATTAATCAGAGTTACTTGTACGTGGGTTGGATAAAGAGAGAGTAATGGAGCAAATGACACGTGGAGGATACGGAATGGACGGCAGGTGAATAGTAGAACGGACTCACAAGCAAACAGAGAACGGATGATTAGAACGGTCAAATGGACAAGGGATGTAATTTTTTTGGTACGGACAAATGAGAGAAAGGATAACAAGGCGAGATGATGTACCAAAGAACATGCTACATGGGGATCAAGCAAAATGTAGATATATGTTTCTAGCAGATCAACAAGACGTCTAACCAATCAATTGGAGGAAATGGAAAAGCTGGTGGTTTAGAACGGTGAAAATTTTTGATTGTCCGGAGTACATTACACATACAATCAAGTTATAAAGAAGTAAAGCTGCAATGTCTTAGAGATAAAGAAAACAATTGGAAACCTTTTCCATATAAATGCGAAATATAACAATTGAATTGAAAGATGCAAGATCGAACAGACTGGATGTATATTAAGTACACGAATGAGAAAGGAATATTTGTCGAGAAACTAGAATTCGTTGAAGTTATTGAGCAATTAGGCGAATAAATACAACACAGGTCTCAATAAGGCCAAAGCTAGAAGATTAAGCCATCTGATGAACCAAAAGTCTCTGGAGGCTTCTCGCACCAACGAACAATTTACGAATCAAAAGAGCCAGACTACACGCCTGTGGTGATGCAGCATGACTCTGCACACGGGCGAGAATGCCAAGTGCCACAGAAAGGACCCTGCTCTTCGAGCAGACAAGTGATTAGACGGCTTGACGCGTGAGCAAACAAGCTCACTTCGTCGAAAAGTTCGAATTAGTAGGGCGAACATGCGAGTAATCGGTTAGGAAAACATATGAACTGAGGACCTAAGGAACATCGTGGCCACAGAATTAGGTCATCTATGGAAAAAAATCTGAATGTAGACGGCCGCGCAGGTAAAGAAACAGCCCTCGGATGCAACAGTTTGTACTCTAGGTGATCGAATTGCGGGCTGTAAAGATTTTTGCTCTATTAAAAAACTATAATAGCTCAATGCCTGAGATTTCATTTTCCAAGAACTTAATTAACCCTACACCACTTGTACTAATATATTGATTGTTGATAGTGTGATGTATTCTTGTATTGTATTTATGTGATTATTATTATTATTATTATTATTATTATTATTATTATTATTATTATACAACGTTTTTGTCGGTATCCACCTGGTTTTTATTTGACTTCGTGTTAGGTCGAAGACAATGCGTGTTTTGTTGTCATTTAGGAAGTTTTGCACAATCCTCCTTGTGTTGGTAGATTTTTGCATAATTATGGACATATATTTGGGCATTTGAATACGTTCGATATTCTAATGGATGTAATTTGGGTTTTGTGCGCGAAATGACCTGAGGATGAATATGAACTTTCTTGAGATGCCACAGTACCATGACTTCAGCTGAGAGTTTTGTGTACTTTGTTATTTTTTCTGCATGTGCTGTTTGGAGATTTGCTGTTTGTGAAACAGTGATGACAACCAGGTAGCCAATATTTTGCCATTACTCTACAAAAGTTGTGTCTGGTCTGTTAAGATGAATGGTTTTATCTGCGATAATTTCTCATAGTACAACTTATAGTTTGAATTTTTAATTACAGTATCGGGAACATGTTTGGAATATGGACAGGTCATTTCTTGTAGTTTGGATTTCGTAGTTCGGAATAATATGCAACTTGATTGTGCCTATAAGTGTAATCTATGTGGGCCATTAATTTGCATCTGATGTGGTATACGTTCTGAACTGTTGTATGGTATTGCCTACATTTTTCATCAATTGTTTGTTAGTGGGTTTGTTTTCTGTAACTTTTAGTGTTGATTACTTGATACTGTATGGTAAGTATGAACCCTTATGTTTATTTATTTGAATAATAATAATAATAATAATAATAATAATAATAATAATAATAATAATAATAATTACCTTCATACCTCAATCAGAGTGACGTAATTAAATGGAGTATATGACGTAATAGATGCTATGTCCGATTCGCGGTGTAAATATTGAGGACAGTATAATTAAACAGTTTAATGTTATATTAATAATAAAACATTAAACAGTAGAATATTTGGGAAAGTGGAGATAGTGAATTGTGTGTATGGAATTGAATTTAATAGAAAGACTTACACGACACACAAGACACACAATGAAGAAAACAGAATGCTTCATTATTGTTTCAGTTTAAAAAAAATTGTGCAAAGTGTTTTTATTGTTATGAACGAATGGCCTCTTTTATTTTACATTTGAAAGTGTTTTAATTTAATATTTTCAGTAATTTACCTTATTCAAATCTTTACTGTCTGGCATAGAATCATCGTCCTTAACGAATAGTAAGTGGATATTTTTATTTCCCCCATTAGGTATATTCATTAATTTTTAATTAATGGAAAAAATCTCATATGGCGTTGCATGATACACACAGAGGAATTCATAAGAAAACAACAAAAACAATAGAATGTAACATAAAAAACAAAAAATAAAGAAACAAAAATAGGAAAAAAACAAAATGAGAAAAAAAATAAAAACGGTTGAGTCCGGCAGCGGGCGGGCGAGCGATTAGGCGGGTGGTCGGGCGAGCACAGGGGCAGGGGCAGGGGCAGGGGCAGGGGCGGGTGATGGGGTGAGCAAACGAGCGCACTTTGTCGAGAAATTCGAGTCACGGAGCGGCGGCGTGCGCGCGCCACGCGCCCGGCCTCGCCGCAGGTGCGCCGCGTCCGTCTAATTTGGGCGCCATCTGCGCCTCCCGCCCGCCCGCGCGCGCGCGCCGGCACCGCCCCCGACGCCTCCGCCGCCGCCGCCGCCGCCGAGAGCCCTTCCGGGGGCGATCATCCGTCTGCCACTGCCCGCCGCCGCCTCCGCCACAGCGTAATCCTCCTCCACCACCGCCACCGCCACCCCCTTCGCCTCATCATTCGCCATCCCCGCCGCCTCCGTCCCCGCTTTCGCTACTGCAAGCACCTCCTCCTGAGCCACTGCCTCCAATCCTCCCCGATCTCCCATCACTCCTTCACCCTCACCCGTCCGTCTCAGCCAGTCCTTCCCTCTCCCCTATTCCTTCACTCTTCCTCATTCCTTCCCATTCCTTCCAAACCCTCAGTTTCCTCAACCCCCTACGTGACCCCTAATTCTTCCGTCTCCGCCTCCACTACCAGCACTTCCTCGTCAGCCACCACCACTCTTTTGTCTTCCGCCAACACCTTCGCCATCGCCGTTGTCTCCGCCTCCTCCCTAATCGTCTCGTCTGCCCCTTAGACCGCCTCCGTCGCCGCTTTCGCTACCGCAAGCAGCTTCTCCTGCGCCACCCCCTTTAACCCTTCTCCGTCACCTCATCCTTCCGACTCGCTCACTCTTCCGTCTCAACCATTCCTTCCCCTCCCACCCCCACGGCATTCTCTCTCAATCCCCTTCGTCTCCACCGCGGCGTCCTCCCCAGTCTTCCATGCCCCCCATTCCTTCCGCCAGCACTACCTCGTCGGCCACCACCACCTCTTTCTCCGCCGACTCCGCCTCCGACCGGAAAAGTGCACAGCCCACTTTCGCGCATCATAAGCTCCTTGAGGAGATCCGCCGGCTGATAGAGCGACCTCGATGGACATTTGGACGCCGCGCCGCGCCGCCAACACGCAATGTGCTCCACGTGCCTCCGGGGGAACGAGGGCCTCACTTCCGAAGTGGAAATGTTAGCTCGTAATGTAGCACGTTTTGGCCCTTGAAAGGTGCCACCGGAGATTAAACAAGGAGCGATTTCGATGTCATTTTTTCACAGTTCTAAAACCACTTCAACTTCATATTTCGTGGCAAAATCCTACTATTTCAAATATTGGTGAATATCTGCTAGATTGAAAAGATTCTACATTAGTTATTCATAAGTTTATTCATTTAATTTGTTCTTTCCCCTCTAAAGTTGTCAATATATTTCAGTTATTCAGTGGGTTACAATTTTTTATGTTAAAGGAATTCTTTTATTATCCATTTTATTACGGGTACTCAAGTGTTGCAGCAACTTTTATTTTCGGTACGACATAGAAATATTTGCACGGATTCGCATTTATTCTCATTTTCATTTGCCTTGTCTTCTTCCGCATCAAGAAGTTGAACAATCTGACTCAACTTATAGAGCAGTTAATAGTGTTAAACACAAAGGATTCATCAAATGGAAAACTGATGCGGTAACTATTGCAGATATGGAGACAGAGAGGAAGGAAGACGGTAGCAAAAGAGATAGAGGTCATGTAGGTGAGCAAGGTCGGACAGCATTGACGACGGAGGTCATGAAGGCGCTGAGGGCGGGGCTGCAAGCGAGACATGGAGTGGAGGGTTGGAGCTAGGAGAAAGGGACATTGGAGTGGTCGGGGAAGGGAATCGGCAGGTATCGGAGCTGGTTCGGCAGAATAGTTGGGAAGCAGGGGTGATGGGAAGGTGGGCAGGGAAGGTCAGGGCGGGGATGGGGCAAGGAAGGAGCGGGGAAGGGGCGGGGAAGGGGCGGGAGTGGTGGCGGGGGGTGGTGGGGAGGGTGGAGGCGGGGTGGAGGCGGGGTGGAAGCGGGGTGGAAGCGGGGTGGAGGCGGGGTGGAGGCGGGGGTGGAGGAGGGGGTGGAGGCGGGGGGTGAAGGCGGGTTGAAGGCAGGGGTGGATGCGGGGGTGGAGGCGGGGTGGATGCGGGGGGTGGATGCGGGGGGTGGATGCGGGGGTGGATGCGGGGGTGAATGCGGGGGTGGATGCGGGGGTGGATGCGGGGGGTGGATGCGGGGGTGGAGGCGGGGGTGGAGGCGGGGGTGGAGGCAGAGGCGGAGGCGGAGGCAGGGGCAGTGGCGGAGTCGTGGTAATAAAGCGACAGGTCTTGGATCAGGGGCGGAAGCAAACGATGTGGGAAGCAGGGGCGACGGGAAGGACAGAGGTGGGCCAGAGGCGCGGCGAGGGCGGATGCAGGGGAAGGGCAGGGAGCGGACGGGACGGGCTCGCTTGTGGGGACGAGGCTCGGCGTGGGCGTCGGACGCGATCTCTCAACAGGTCGCATATAGAGCGAGGGGTTATTAACCCAACCCAGGCCCTCCCTCCGCCCGATATGTAAATGCGGCGGTGCAGCGCGACGACGCAGCGCCCCGTCTATTTGTGCCCGCCCCCCTCTCCCCTCCCCCCCAAAGCATCCACTCTCGCGATAAAATTCGCACGTCGCGTCCGCCGCCGCCGCCCGGCCGCTGTCGCCGCTTGGGGAATTCGGCGGTGCTGCTGCGCCCGCAGCCAGGAAACTCCTCTTCCTCTTCGATAGCTCTTGCGGCCCCACGCAGGTGCAGGCATTCAGGAAGCGTCCACGTGAACATTTCCACTCGTTAAGTAGCAAGGAAGCAACACGGTAGGCATGAAATTAATGCATCCAATTACTGAAAATTTCCAGAATCCTATTTGTACTTACTTTTCCATTACTTTCTTGCATCATTAATGAAGTTAGTTATTACAAAGTGAGAAAATAATACAAAAGTGTCATGGAATTCAATTATATATTTTTAAAATTCATATGAAAGGTACTTAAATGTTATCATTTGTAATCATTACATATGTTTAGTCTTTAATATTATTACTTGAACATTTGTTAATGAACTCAATCATCATCTGATTACATTTACTCACGCATAAATTAAGTGATTTGAAGTTGGTGTTTACTTAATGTTTACATAAACAATACCTGAGCAAAATAAAAATAAAAATTGAAATACGAATATTATTGAAGATTAAGAAGTAGTTTGATTATTAATTGCAAAGATTTCCAAGACGAATTGACGTGTATATTTTCTTGCTTTTCATACATTCTCAACTTTGTATCATTTTTGTATAATATTCTGTACTATTTATATATTAAACGACTAAACGAAGATTGCCTGGGGTATCTGGAATCTATCTGTTGATCTAGTGACCATGTAACTTATAATTCTCGTACCTACTGTTTTCTCATTCTCTAAGATAAACTCTTCCACAACATTACTCTAATTATCTATGAAACCATTTGTGGATCTCTCATGTGAATCGCAGTTTGTAATTTTGTCTTGGTTTTATAAATATTTCCAAATCTGGCAGTAATTAAATACTGATGGTTCTGTAATTAAATACTGATGGTTCTGTAATTAAATACTGATCGCTATAAAATTTATAGGTAAATATATAAGAAATTACATTGACATTTCAAAATTAACAGAAGGTTTGCAGGTCTTGAAAAACTTGAATGTAGAAAAAAGTATATCTTAATTAGGAGAGTAAAAAAAGAGCACTAAAATATTAGTGTTATAATTATGATAGTATGACGATTTCAGTACCTGCGCCTGCCTATAGTGGTATGAATGACAGTCAACTGAGGAGAGAGAAAACGGAATAAACCTAAAGAAACCGATTACGAGCCGGTTTGTGCATCATAGATTGCTCATAGATCGAAGTGGATTTTAACCGGGGTACTCAAAAGGCGTACTTTTACACTCCGGGCCTTCTCAATGAAATATTATAAATTAAATTCTTTTGTAGAAAGATCTCAAAATGTTCGCAGACTCATTGATGAGTTTCCCACCACCCACTTCCAGAGCCAATGTCATAACCCTTTGGGGAGATCGTACTGGGGCTCTAAATATTTTAGCTTTCAACATCTGGATGTCAAACTCCTTCTTGACTGATGGGAGTTTGATATCCAGTTGTTATTAAAAAGTATGTTTATATCAAATGCATGCGGTCCATACGTGGTCACTAAGCGTCGTGTAGTAGCGAGCTCGTTACTTGGGGTCGTGGGTTCGTGTCCTGCTAAGGCATGAGAATTTACCTGTGGGTTGGAGAGTGTCGGCTTCCCCTTCCGTGTATTACCTTTCTACCAATAACTCTTCCTTCCTTTTTCGTCCTAGTGGCCCATTACATGTGTGTGACTGACATACTCATTGCACTCCAAGGGTGTCATTCCAGTTCGCTCATAGTGTGGCATAGTGGGACAGTAATATACAACATGCTTCACCATAGAAATCTAGACTTTTCCCCTCCCGACAGATACCCACTACCTGACATCAGCTAGCTTAGCTGGGATAACCTTACGGGGTGCATGGGCAGACCCCTCAAACAAGAAAAAAGTGGTTTGCGAGAAAGCTTCTCTAGGTTCTCTCCTTCTCGTTCTCTCTCAATCTACGATTGCTCCATCACCATACTGGGAACTAGTGGAGTTAAAATAGCACGTTCTTTCTCGCAACATTACGCGAAACGTACTCAAATTTTTGAAAAATTGAACAGAATCTTATTTCAAAATCTAGCTTCAAGAAACATATTTCATTAAGAAGAAAATCTCTATCTTCGTAATTGTAGTTGTAGGACGATGCCATTTTTGTTGCATATTTGCAAAATGTCCTTCGCACCATCCAACAACAAAATTTTAAGAAGAACGGTGGAGCCATTTTTTGAAAATGTGCAAGCACATTGTGTGAAGTATCTCTCCGGATTAAAAAAAACGGTTTGAAATTGAAGGGGCTGCGACATAGATATTTCCCAATCGATCTGGTCTATTTTGGAGAAAAACATCTGATCGGTTTAGCCGCTAGCGTTGTTCACAGGGAGACGGACATGCGATTTTTCGGTATCAAAGACTCACAAAACATGGATTCTAACTACATCACGTATTAGAGCATTTTTTCTAAATTTAGCTACTGCATTTATCCACTTTTTCGTTGCTAGGGCCTTGTAACAAGAGTTTTTCTGTCGAAATTTCGCCGTTTTTTCGCACAGAATTACATAACTTTCTCTACTGCGTAAGCAGCGGTGGTGTGAAAATAAAAATGCTTGTTTGCAGCCAAAAAAATTGAATAGGCTCCATAAATATAATTAGTGAAAAATGGCTTTAAGAGGTGTTCAGATTGCTGTTGCAACGTGCTCGATTATTCTATATATTATTCTATGTGCTCTTCTCAGTTCCTTCCTATTCTCTCTTCCCTTCTGGCAATTACACAAGTGCGAAAACGAAATCTATAATTCCGTTTTCACTGAAACCATTCCAAGATTCAAAAGAGATTCCTCAATAGTATTTCGTGAAAACAGCGATGCGAATAAAATAAATTCTTAGTAGTCATACTGGACGGTCATGTGAAATCAACATTGCAAAGAAAAGGTACTTTCTTTCCACGCTAGTGGAAATGCCAGTGCTAATGTAAATGCTAGTGCTAGTGCCAGTGCTAATGTAAATTTAAGAGTTTGAATAAAAATATGCATCATTTTAATTATTAATTTTTTTCACCAACAAATCTGAAATGGTCATTTTTCAATGTTTTTACACACCTACTTTTCTCAGAATGATTGCCTATTTTTCATGTCTTTTCAGTAAACATAAATACCTTTTTGCCTTCCTATTTCTGGTAAAATAAGTGCCTGAACGTCCAGGCTCTAGCAATAATAAAGGACCGAGGTTGTCGTGTGTCGGTGAAGTGTGGTCCGGGGACAAGAGGCTGGAGCCGGAGTGTCAGCCACAGAGAGCACGGGGCGCGAGTCGAGGGTGGTACGGAGGCACCTTTGAACTTTGAGCGCCTCAAAGGTCGTGCAACGCAACACAACTAAACGTAAAACGACGACGGCGCCGCAGTCGCAATCTAAGTTAAGTGTGAAAAGGAATCCGCAATCCATTTTTTCCCCCGTCGTTTTGTATTCTCATTTCCAGTCTTTCATGATTGAAGGACACGTTTCAAACTGTGTAAAGAGCACTATGAGTTTGTCACATTAACTAATATTAATTATAATTAAAATAATAGCAAATTAATAATTATGATGAATTAATAATAATGATTATACATGTATTTTATAATAAATTATTTTATAATAATTTATGTATTTTGTAATAATAATAATAATAATAATAATAATAATAATTATTATTATTATTATTATTATTACTTTAAAGTGGGCAAGCGGCAAGTGGTAATAAAATTATTAGAAGATAAGCATCAGCAAGTAAAGAATTGGAACATACCGATTAAAAGATAAGGGCGAGTGGTATATTGATAAAAGAAAAAAAAATGATCTGCGATGCAATGTGGAAAAAGGTCTCTTTATTATGTTCTTCAACCTAGTAAGCTTGACTTGTGTTCATTTTTAAGAAGTAACGAAATATGACAATGAGGTAAAGTATGTGATTAGTGATGTGATGGGTAGTAGGCAATTGTAAGAGAAGATTTCGTTACCACAATGACGAATTTGTGATAATGAGATTTTCAATTTCCTGTACTGAAAACAAAGATTTGCCGACATAACAACCAAAGACTCTTTGACATGAGCCACCCGTAAGAAAACCACAAAAGGTACGCCTGTCCATTGGCATCCCGAGCAACGTAATGGTGCAACTAGCCCTGTGGACTCATTTCTGAGACAGTGAAAGAATTAAGGAAGGGATCAACTACTGATATCATATAGATAATGTTGGAGCATTGATGAGATACGGGACAGGCGAAACCGCAAAGACCCGCAAAACCCCGCAGCGAATCCTCTTTGTCCACCACAAATTCCATTGGGATGGGCAGGGATTTGAACCCATTTAACCCCCGAGTGTGAGAGTACCAACCACACGGGGTATCCCAAGCAAAAACAACTACACCTGACAACTCTCCAGTTGCTTTTCGACCGGTCAGAAAAGCGTTCTTTCTGCTCATCATCTCCATCACTCCATCTCTCCATCACTCCATCTCTCCATCACTCCATCTCTCCATCACTCCATCTCTCCATCACTCCATCTCTCCATCACTCCATCTCTCCATCTCTCCATCACTCCATCTCTCCATCACTCCATCTCTCCATCACTCCATCTCTCCATCACTCCATCTCTCCATCACTCCATCTCTCCATCACTCCATCTCTCCATCACTCCATCTCTCCATCACTCCATCTCTCCATCACTCCATCTCTCCATCACTTCATCTCTCCATCACTCCATCTCTTCATCTCTCCATCACTCCATCACTCCATCACTCCATCACTCCATCTCCCTCTCTCCATCTCCCTCTCCCTCTCTCCATCTCCGTTTCTCCATCTCCATCTCCTCTCCTCTGCCGGAGAGGCAGTACAGCCCTGAAGAGGACCGCGATATGTCGGTCCAAACGTCGGCACCTCACCCACCGACGCGGCGTCACACGGACAGCCCAAATCATGACTCTGCCCGCGGAAGCCTATGACATCATTTAACAGTTGAATAATGCTACATGTTTTCTTGTGGAGGGAATAATCGCAGGGACAAACGGAGTCAACTCAACATCTAGTGAATTAGTTAGCAAGTAAGCAAGCAAGTACATCTGAATCATTAAAATTAGGTTTAAAAAATCCTGTGGGTACCGCGAGCGTTAACTGTTTCTAATTATTTCGGGGGACAAGAAGCCCTCGAGCCAGAGGTCTTCAAGCTTTTTGTCACGGCTCAAACATTATAACCCTTATAACGCCCTTGGTGCATAAATAACTATAATTTCCTTACCTTCGTTTGCTCTAACACGCAAGGTTGTTTGTAACCCGAACACCGACGAGTCAAAAATTCGTAATTATATATATATATATATATATATATATATATATATATATATATATATATATATATTTTTTTTAAATTTTCCACATCAGATTCCCCGTACCTTCATGGACCGTCCCTTTACTGACCACTCCTTCCCCAGGCCCAACAACCTCGTGGCGTGGCGTGGCGTGGCGTGGCGTGGCGCGGCGCGGCGCGGCGTGGCGTGGCGTGGCGTGGCGTGGCGTGGCGTGGCGGGGCGGGGCGTGGCGCGGCGCTGCGCGGCGGGGCGCGGCGCGGCGTGGCGTGGCGTGGCGTGGCGTGGCGTGGCGTGGCGTGCACAGCCACGGGCGCCAGCGCCTGCGAGAGCCTGCCGGCCAATCAGCTAAATGCGCGGCGCCGGCCGGGGGCGCCTGATCGCCGCAATTAGCGGAGTTGCTGGCTCGCCCGCGGAGGCGGCACCGCCCGCCCGCCCGCGTGCTCGCCCACCGCGACGAATGTCTCCGCTGAGACCCCCAGCGCGATGGGCGACGGGCGAAGAAGAGGGAGAGGGAGGGAGGGAGGCAGACGCAGATCTCTATGAATGAAGAGACAGCGCGGATGAAACAGGGAATGGGAGAGGAATAAGAAATTAATTTGGAGAATTGCGCGGGGGCGCCGCGCCGTCGGAGTGGGAATGGAGGAGAGAAATTTACTGTCGGTGGGCGCGTGGTTAAAAGAAGCGTGTGAGGGTTGTTGTCGAATAAATATGGTTTTGTGTGGGACTAAGAGACGCTGCTAAATTACAGGAAGGGTTACACATCACTAATACTAGACTCTCAATTATCAAGGAATTTAATCATTTTAACATTTACCCAATATTAAAATACACATACTTAGTCTCGTTATATCAACACAAATTCAGGTTTGAAAGTAATGAATGCATTATGAATTATGTACCAAATTTCAGAGATAAAATTTTCATTAAATGATAGTTTTTAAAGCAGGACGAAATTGACGAATCTAGTGGTTACAGAAATAAAGATATCATTACTTGAAAATTGAAATAGGAATGAACCTTGATATAAACCTTAAACCATGAAAATATTAAGTAATTATTACGACTCGTGAAGTAGTGAATACGTAGGCTATTTTCATGCAGATATAATGAGAATTACCTACGGAAACGTTTAAAACAGAACTTTTCATACTTTCATTGTGGACTTTTGTGGCATGAAAATCTTTAACAAACGACAATTTTAATTCCTCTGAGGAAATCGAATTACGCTACTACTATAGAATTAAACAAACAGTGCGCATCAACACACAACGGAACCATTTCAGGACTATTATCATACCTTTTATTAACTCAATAAAAAATACTGCGATTAAAAATTTAAATAAATATGTTTTAAAACAATTTTCTGCGAACGAATTTGTATTCAAATTCATAAATTTTCAAATGACTCAATGAAAGACATAATAAGTACAGTACGTAGATCGAAAGGAGAAATTCTAAGAAGAAGTAGTAAGCTAGTACTAAAAGGTTGGAAATATATCATCGTAAATACAAAACGAGAAATCAAGTTTCTGACAGCGTGTTAGAGAACGATTACGAATGTTGGAGGGGAACATGAAGTAAGGGAACAAATGCGCCAAGGAGAGAATGTGTTGCAGTAAATTGAGCGAAAGAGAAATGCTAGCACTACGCGAAGGAAGAGAAAATGAAGAGAGCCGTAGTGAGGATCATGAGTAATATTTCCATCGGCAAAGTGAAAATGAGTATATTATATATGGAGAGTGTCTTATGATCATGTACGAAAATCAATCTTTAAATCGTGGATTATTAAGTTTAATATAAAGCTGTAGGATAGAGGTTTACACATCATTTCTGAATCTGTGCCGAGATGTTGCTTTCATGACTACGGAAACTAACAAACTAAAAAAGAGAACGCAAATGCTAGTTCTGCTTCGAAGATCTTTTATGAAGCAGTCCGTTCAAGCGCATCCCCCGGTTTTCTAATGAATTCATCTGCATTAACACTAAGCACTAAATATTTTTTACGCAATCTATAAAAATTAGAGTAATTTGTGTTGATTAAGTATTAAGAATCGTTGGTTGTTTTCGTGTTGATCATGTTATGAATCCACGCTTATGCGCCCCTTTCTCGCACAAGTACATGAAGACGTCAAGTATTCGTTATACAGATGTCAATACCACATTATTATCAGCAAATACTTTGTAGGTGAATCATTTGTAAGTGGCTCGTTGGTTAGCGTGCTCGCTTTCCACGGCGCAAGTCCAGATTCGATTCCCGGTCGGAGCAAAAATTAATTGTGCGCTTTCCTTGCAATGTCCCAGTATCTGTTGCAGTCTGACGATGCGAAATCTTACTTCTCAGGTTGACAATACCAGTAATACATTGTAGGGAAGGTTATGAGCTAACCACACGTACACCTTAACCCATGGCCGCAAGGCCGGAACACTGCTGGTAGGGCTTAGCTCGTAAAGAGCTGTTGTGCCAAAGAACATACACACATATTATGTACGTGAATGATATATGATAGATGAGATAACTAGATAATTCTAGATATTACGTCGCGATTCGTTCAGAGAATTTTTCATTTGAATTCGAAACTCTAATCCCGACTCCCAGAAACATATGCCACGTCCCTCATCTTCGTCACATATCGGTCACCATCACACACTCCAATCTACCTTCTGCATGCACGACGAGTGACCTTTGCAGCATAGGAGAGTGCGAACCACCCCCGCACACGTTCCGTTCACCCCGATAGTTCGCGGCGGGAGGGGGGGAGGTAGCCGGCGGGTGCCCCCGCACGTTGACATTTGGCCTTTGGGCGCCGAGCTGCCCACATCTCCCGCGCCGACGCCCGCTAGCGACAACGACTCCCCGAAGCGAGTCGCCACATGCCACCCCACCCACTCTCCCCTCACAAAGTGAGCAGTTCTCGCCCACGCAGGCGCAAACAATTTCGCAATGAGGCTCCATTCGACGACAGCTGGAGTGACATACTAGATTCTTATATCCATCAAAAAATAGTTCATCTTCATCATAGTTCACGATGAACATTTTCATCGTATTGAAACTTCTGTTAAATTGTACGAAGACTATTAGTCGTCGTACTCAAATTTCGTTATATTGATAAATATGCCTATAACTACTTCATTACTTTCTGTGCAATTCTTATTGACTAGTTATTGACTAGTTATTTTAATCTATTATATTCTTATTGACTAGTTATTTTAATCGTTATTGTAACTTGAAGTTTGCTAGGTGTGATTACGACGGTGAAAAAAAGACGATGTACTTGTGGCGCGCACTGGGTTGGTAAGGCAAAATCGGACAGTACAGACAGGATTTTTTAAATGTTGATCACATTGTTTCCTGTAAGATTGAGGTCGGGACATGACGATCCGAATTATCCGCTGTTGGCAAAAAGTACGAAGGAATGATCTTTTGGACATTCTGCACCGTCCGTACTGATCAAGCCAACAGCTAGTCCGCGCGCCAGCAGCTGGTAGGGACGCCTTTTCCACATTAGTTGGCGGATATGTTGTTCGAACGTGGATGTGTCCAAATTTATTACTTTGATCGAGAATTAATGGAGTATAAGGTTTGTTATACACACGAAAAATCTAAAATTTGTTTGATATGTCTATAATTTTATGTAATACCTCCGTAAATAGGGTGGCGGAAATTTGATGATTGTGAAACCTGTTGATAATAATACTCATACGAAGTACACACATATTTGTAAAGATGAATCTAGCGGAACCATCAAGCAATTTTTGTGTTTTGAACTGTTTAATTAGGCATGACTAATGAAGTTTTACATATATTTTTGATGTTATTCTGATACACGCTAATTTATTTTGTAGAAAGGAAAAGGGTGTTTCACACACAGTGGTTTATTTCTTCATTTTTCTATTCCATTCTTCAAATGTTTTCTCTTTTAATTATGAAAGCATTGAGTTTTTCCGTAACTGTAAATTGTGGCGTTCTCTTCCCACAAACAAGCAGTTAATCTCGTCTCTACTTTCTCACTCCAAATTCACCATATCTCTTTGTAGTTTCTCACTCAAAACATTCAATTTAGCCACATACTTATTAAGAGGCATCCTAAAGTACTCAAATAATTTTTCACCTTCAACCAGGTCTGGATGTGTTCTATGTTTCACGAGAAATTCCCCTTCTGTCATTCGCGTTATTTTTACAATATGAATCCACAATTCTGTCTTTGTCTCAATTTCTTCTTCGGCTATGAAAAATGAATACAACGCAATTGCTTCTTTACTTAACTTTATGAAGCCGCAGCGCACAGTACAAAGCTGGGAGCAAGAAGGCAAACTGACTCCCGAACTGTCCGAAGTGACTATTCCCTTTCGTTCGTCCCATCCCGTCAGTCCGTTCGGTCAAGTGTGCGCAACCCACACAAAAACTACCGTCTGTTCCGTCCAGTCTCGTACCGACCCAGTCAGTGAGCATGGAGCTTGAGTTGACGCCATGACAAGGCCGTGCGGCAAGGTAAGTAGTACTTCACTAGAGGTCGCTGAGTCCGGAATAACATGTGCGAAATTTAAAAATAGTAAGGGTTGTACAAATTGCCTCGTGTACATTACTATAGGCGGTACATTACTGGCCACCAGGTTCACGATAGTCTCTTCAAGCCAGTTGACAGTTATTTCCCCCAATGTAGCTATATTATATCCCAATTCCTTTACTAAAACAATGAAATTATCCAAAAGAAATAGTACCAGCCAGATTTCAAATTGTTAGTTGAGAATAAAATTAAAAATTTTGAGTCGCGCTGTTTACTTAAGAGCTCAATAATTACATTAACTTCTTACATTCAGGTAAGAGATTCTTATCTGTTAATATAGCTGTTTGCCTGATTGATAATTTATAGAAACTTGTTAACTGGTTTCACATTATTATTATATGCAACAAATAAGGAATGATTTAATAAAACAAAACACAAAACGAAAATAAGGAAAGAATCCGCCATTCAATCATATTCCGTTAACGTGGTAAAAATGTTTATACACTGCAGAATTTAAAAAGAAAATGAACATGAAATAGTAATGAATTGCAAAGAATATTAACATAATTCAAATCGCGGTTGTCAGGTAAAACTAATCTAACAAACAAATTTTCGTGTGTAGACACTATTCCACGGTTCACTTGCGCGTGTACATATGTTTCTGTATTTGGAGGGGAAATGTGAGCGAAAACAGAGGAAGTTGCCCGCACTCGCAGGTGCGCCAGGCTTCTCAGGCAAGCAAAGTAGTTCGTGCGGGCGCGGTTTGAAGTCTTAGTCGCTTACTACCAGCTTAGTCGCTTACTCTGGAACTTCAAGATAAAACACTCATGTCTGACATGGAAATTCAAATCAATACGTTTAATTAACGTTGAAAATGAAGGAGAAGAAAGAAGTAATAAAAGAAGAAATAAAAGAGAAGAAGGAAGAAATTGAAGAAATAATAGAAAGAAAAGAGAGAAAGGAAAGAAATGAAGAAAGAAGGGAAAAAGGCTGAGAAAGGAAAGAAAAAAGAAAAGAAAGAAAGAAAATATTTTCATTCGAATAGGGTAACGTGTCCTCAACCATGTATTTTCCTGTTTCTTCATTACAAAATGTGTAAATCTCAAAATTATAATAAAACGATATTGCGTTAAAGGAGTTTGCAGGTTCTGTACTTCAAAATGCGTATTTTGAAGGTATATCGCGTTTGGACTAGCTGTTTAATATTTCATACAGCGCTTTTGTCACCTTGCTTTTGTCTGAGCAATTTACTAAAAACCGTTATAATTTGTGTTGTTTTTAATTAATCTGCTGACTCAAGTAGCAATAAAACATGCGCAATAGTATGTTCAGTACGCCATGAAAACTCTTAAGGCTTATCTGGAAAAGCTACGAGCTTTTATATCTTTCATTTGTCGCGAGAAACATAATCACGATATTATGCAACACATAAAAAAAAGAAAGGGAAATAAAACATACTATCTTTCCTAAATCGAGTTCCGAAAACACGATATCGCATGCCCTGTTTCTGTTTGTCTGCCAAGCCGTAAATATATTCATTATGTTCGCGCGTCCAGATTTACAAATCTTTCAGTCAACGCGTCAGAACACGCGAGTTTCCACTCAAGGCCTTCTGTAAAGAGTAGGAAGCGGATCAATTCGCGCACAACGCAAGGCCTAGCCCTCCGGATCTGGCCCCTAGCTGGAAATACTAGGCTCGGCGCCATATCTAGCCTCAATTAGCGAGAATGATTTATGGATAATAAACTCGATAGTAGGTACATAACATGCTTGTCATTAGCCACACTTTATTATTGATTTCATGGGCGATATTCATCAAATTGGCTGAAATATTCCCTCAGTACTTACGTCTAATAGTACGTTACTCATTGAGAAACTATTTTATTTTACATTATTATAAACAAATATTCGTCAATAAACATCGTATTCAACAAATCAATGTTTGAAACCTGACATGCAGTCATTTACTAATACTGATCGTCGTAACTAATGAGAAGGCAATTTATTTAATTTGATATTATGATCACATTAGAACAAATACTGTATCCAACACATATTCAGCAGTGAGGTATGAGCCATAGAAGAGCTGGACAAACTCTTGTGAGAAATTAAAATTTGCGAAAAATGGAAGAAGTTTAAAATACAAATTCCGCGTCAATGATCGTGCTATACGACGACAATCATT
This sequence comes from Gryllus longicercus, assembly GCA_038098605.1. Classification (NCBI taxonomy): domain Eukaryota; kingdom Metazoa; phylum Arthropoda; class Insecta; order Orthoptera; family Gryllidae; genus Gryllus; species Gryllus longicercus. Next base: position 1,524,573 of record JAZDUA010000140.1, read on the forward strand.
TCCTCAATTGGATTTCCAACAGAAACGGTATCTCGAACCAATAAACGATATTAATTCAAAGAATATATGTTCGTAAGATAAATTATATAATTATTGACACTGTGTTTTTCTGCTCAACACGTTTACAGGATCTGGCTAGATGCCATATATACCCTTTGAACGCCATAACAATGCTGCAGAACAAGAAGATTCTACTAAGCCGTTTACAAGATCACTACAAATAATATTAATTTTTCATCTATTAACCAAAAGAGTGTTACGATGTCAACTGCCAGCCGTTCTGCTATAAGTTATTTCATTAGCCATGCTAAGACTTTCATTCTGACAGCCTTTCACGCCACCACCTCGTCTTCCCAGCCACACTCGGATGATGAAATACGGGCGTATTACACCCAATTACACAGTCTCTTAGGTAAACTGCATCTGGCGGGAGCGGTGGACTATGGCGGCGGCGGCGGCTGCCGCGTGTAGCGCGGCGGTAATCACCCGATCGCGTGATCCGCACATTAGCACAGCCAGCGCCAGCGCCACTCGCCGCCTCCGCCGGCGCGGCGTCGCTCCTTGCGCAAATTATTTTTAATCGCCCGCTGCTCTCCCCCGCGCAGGAGTCAACCGCGGCGGCGCCACTCGCGGAGGAAGGCTTCCGCGAAAGGAGGCGATGGAGATGTGGCTGACCGAGACAGATCGTTGGCAAGAGACGCACAGCGCAGGGAACGATCTGGGAGGAGAGGCGTGTCTGACCATACGTACCTCGATGGGTGCTCTCCCGTGCGAGGTTTTTTGGGGCTGTGCAACGGTCAGGTCCTGCCTCGCGATTGATCGGCTTAGGTGGTTCACGGTATCAGCTGATGTCATTGCAGTGCCTCTGATCGGGAAGTCCTAGGTTTGGGGTCCCGATGGAGGTAGTATTTCGTGTCGAAATTCATCACTGTTCTGCTCACGCTCGGAAGCGTTCTGGCTCTAACATCCGTTGTCTGGAAGAGAATTCTAGCAGCAGGCTTCTCTGGTAGGGGTTTATATTTCGATAAACACCAGGCGAAAGCTGGAGCACTATCCTAACAAACGGATCACAGACCGCGATCTATCCTTCATCTTCCGTTTCCTTTTCGCGCCTCTCACGTACCCACACACTTGCACTTACATTCACTACACTACCATCCATGTCGGAAGTTCAGTCGGGAACTTCCCGCTTATCCCGGTTAGGGCTTATCCCTGATGGTGGGAGATAACTAGTCGGGAAATATCCCGTTAGTCGACGTGTAGATGCACACCAGATCTCACCATCCAACGGGACAAGATTACCACCACCTCCCGAGAAATGTACGCACTACATTTACGGAACTAATGACCTTAGTAGTTGACGTGCCAGGTAACACGAAACAATCAGTCAAACCTCGCGTTTGACCCTCGATGCGACGTAATTGTGCTCGAACAACAGCAACTGTTTCCCGTAGTGAAAGCGTGGCGACTTCACGTTGAACGTGGAAGAGGTTGCTCTTGACAGGAATCGATGGAATTTTTTAAAATTGAATTGAATTGCCATACTTAACGTGACGAGACCATTAGGCCTTTTCTTTCGTCTGACCACGCAAATTTCGCTACGCTCCTTTTCACCAACTACCAGACAAAGGAGGTATTTCCGCGACGAAACAGGGAATTTGAATTTAGTTCAGAGGCTTCGTTTAGGATTGAAGATCTTTTACCTGTAGTAAATCTAACATGGGGCATTACTTCCACTCCGAAGGTAGGCGTACCAAGGATTTTTCGCCCTTAAAAATCCACGGCTTCATCCGGGTTTGTACCCGCGAACTTGGGAGTAACAGTCCGCTAACCATCACCGACACCATCACCGCTGCAGAAGTGGAAGAGGCACGACTGCGAATCCAAGTTTTCGCACATTCGCAATGAAGAATTTTTCTACGCGGATCGTTTAAAACGTTTCGTTCATATTGGGAAGTTCTACGTCATGAATAAGGTTGCAGTATGGCGGAAGAAATACTTTAATAGATCATACTGCATAGGTTGCGACACTCGGAGATCCAACCCCTGACATATCGCCGTTGCACTGTGCTAATGATAACCGGGAGCAGCTGGGTAGCCAATTCGGGTACGTATAGTTTAAGAGAAAGAAAGACGAAGTCAGTTGCATAAACTACTTCAAATGAAAATCAACAAATTAACTTACATGCGTCGACTTGTGGCAGATAAATATTGACAGATCCATCGGTTTGAGCTTTCAACCGCCAACCCACAATGTGAGATTACATTACACCGTTCAGCACTGTTCTGCACATGTTCGAAAGCGTCATGGCTCTAACTGGCGTGTGACATGATCCTTGACACGTGAAGAGTTGATATAGTTGACAGAGATGTCAGCGGATAGCATAAGAGAGGCTGATATCCTCCTTTGAACTTTACATCTCAATGAAGAAACATTTCAACTTCTGCCCACATGAGGATGTGAGATACGACCGATTAACATAGAAGAGGAAAGGCTTTTGTTCTGCCTCAGCAAAAAAATGTATTCGATTACTCGACACTTGAAAACGCGTGTTGTTTAAAACTTCAATAAAGTAAATATTATCACAGTTACCAAATAAAAAAAATACATTAGGCCTCACATATCAAGTTTTTCCTTCCTTCCCGCCCCCTGAGCAACTCCCACTGTGTGCAGCGTGAAAAAGTTGTTCATTGAGTTAACTAATTCGCTCATCTGCTTCCTGCCTTTAGTATTCACTTAAAAATTAAATAACTCTCAAAACTCTTACTTATGTATTCACAAGAGTTTATCTTTCAGGACGAACTATTACTCTGCAAATCAACGGCAATAATAAGATACACAAATCGTTTCCACGAAATAGGAAGTTTGCAAATGTGTAACAACTATAAATTTACAAACATGAATGTTCATTAATGCATTTCGCGAAAAACATGAAGCACAACTCGAGGCTTGGGGCTTGTCAGACAAACTCAGCCCCTGCAGACGAGTTAGTGGAAATCCTTTTGCTGAAAAGACTGTCTACGAAACTTCATATATGGACTGGCATTTATAAACGCAAACGCAGTCGGTAATAACAACCTTAATACAAGGCAAATGTACTTGATGAAATATCAAATAAATATAGTGAGGGATACATTTCTCTTAAACAACACGCTTTGACTCAGAAGCGCGATTAACGTGAAACTCCAACAATGCCCTCCTTCAGCGGTTTATTTGCGTCTTCACTCGGTGCACGCAAAAGGTCAAAAGACGTATGGAAGAAAGGAGGAGGAGGAGGAGGAGGAGGAGGAGGAGGAGGAGGAGGAGGAGGAGGAGGAGGAGGAGGAGGACGGACTCGAGAAGACAAGAAGATCACGGGAAGGGGACGTGAAGAGGCGCGGGTGGAGGCGAGCGAGAGAAAAGAAATTGCACTGATACAGAAATAGAGTGATTGCTAGGGAGGCCCTGCGTGTATTAGGGTGAGCGAAACGATGTGGCGCGGCGCGAAGGGGGCGGGGTGACGAAGGAGGGGAAGTCGCCGGCGGGGAAACACGCTGCGCCAAAATACAGTCGAAGGGCGCCAAGCCGTTTCCTATGGTTTCCAATACGAATTGCAATAGATAAGAAAATAGAATAGAATGGTTAAAGCAAAAGTTATATAAACAAGAAAATGTAGTCAATTTGTAAAGTTACAGTTGTTATATATTTGCAAACTTTTTTCTCCGTTGAAACGATTCGTGTATCTTATTATTGCTGTTGATTTCCAGAGAAATAGTTCACGAAGTAGACGCTGAAAGATAAAATCTCGTGAATACAGAGGTAAGCATTTTCAGATTTGTTGGATTTGAAATGACTACTTAAAACAGCTTAGTGAAATTGTCAACCCAATGAATATCATGCTCCCACTGCAGTCGTTTCTCAGGAAAGGGTTCGGAGGAAAGCCCTCCTTACATATTTTCTTCTGAACCCAATGAGCAACTAGTGGTACTACGGAATGGCACAGACTTTCCCGTATTGGTTTTCTATGTCCTTTGATCTCTGTTAGTTTTTCGAATTTGCCACATATTCTTACCTGCTAGCATCTATCGCCGCCCTAAGTACACTTTTTTTCAAATTTTCTTAATTTTTCGGTTTCCTGAATATATAGCGGAAATATTATTTTAAGATTATTAAAGAACAGTACCATCTCGTTCTAAATGACAATTTTCTTTGAAAATTTTGGACCAGTTTTTTAAAAACTAGTGCTTAAGCGCTACTATAAATTCGAAATTAAAAGCTCTTTATGACAGAAATTATTGAGTTTTCGAAAAACGTATTCTAAAATCATTTTAAGTTCTTTAAATCACAAATAAAATAGTGTTTACAAATTGCTGGAAATGTGCATACAAATGGTGTGAAAGATTATTTTATTTATTGATTTATTGGTTGATTTATTGGTTGATTGGTTGATTGATTGATTGATTCATTGATTTATATATTTATTTATTTATATATTTATTTATTTATATATTTATTTATATATTTATTTATATATTTATTTATTTAATTTATATATTTATTTATTATATAATTCATTTAATTTTTGTTTCGACTTCCTTGTTTGTCGCCTTGTGCGCCACAGCGGTGTATGGGTGGCGGGGAAAGAGTCTCCTCAAAAGGCACCGAGTGGCGCAAGCTTCCTGTGGTAGCCCCTAGTCGGCAGCACCTTACGGGCGCGCGCGCTCGAGCAGATGGACGGAAGGTTCGGCGTGGACTGAACGCGGGACTGCACTCGATAAAGCCTTCTCAGCTGTCGTTTACTCTACTGGACGTCAAGAAAATATTACGAGACTTTCGAGGAGGAGCGTTATAAATTGACATTTACACCCAATACTATTCAGGTGATTGGTTAATACGACGGATGCAAACTTCCTTCTTTTATAATCCCTAAAATGCCTATTTCAACTTCCTGTCATTTTAAATTCGATGAGTACTTAGATCTTAAATATCAATTCGGATAATTGGAAGCCTTAAAGGAGTCCATGGAAAATTGTGTGGAAAGCGTAATACTATATTTGTTAACATTTTACTGTCAGGATCAAGTTCATGTAGGGGGTTCCTACCTGCTTTGATATTTCCTACAGAGAGAAGAAATGGTTTCATGAAATATTCTAATTCTTGTATTTAGGATCATTTGTACCATCCTTTTTATAGTTCATAATCTATATAATATATGTCTATATAATATATATTTGCAAAATCCTTGTCTTAGGACATTCTCTCGCGCTTTGACAACAGTATTTTGTAGAGTAGAAGCATTGGGAATAAAGGGAAAGAAATCATTAAACAAATAAATATATGGCGCCTGTCCTCACATTTACACAAAATCTCCACCACACTTCACCCCCTTCACGACCCATCAAGCCTCTCCGGACGAGATTTCAAAGCGGCAGAAATCCCACAAATCCCTTAACAAAACCGCCCCTCCACTAACCTGATTTCGCCGGTTTGGCAACGGACGTAATCCATTTAGCAGACATTTTCCTCGGCGCCATCGTCTCCCCGCGGTAGTCTAAACACCAGGGCGCGACCTCCCCCAGGCGCTCGGGCCGGCGCGGGCCCCAGCGCCTGAGAGACGGCCCCGCGGCACGGAAGCGTTTTTGCGAACGCGGCCGCGCGCCGAGGACTGAGGACGAAGCAGGGGCGGACTCAGGTAGCGCGAGGCGGAGGGAGTGGAGGGTGAATGCGTTGCTGGTAGCAGTGGTGGCGACGTTGTGAGGGTTTTTCGGTCCATGTGACGTATGACGATCAGGATGATTGGGGAGTAAATGAGACGATGGCGGTAGAAACAGAGCAGTGAGGGTTTTTCTTGACGTAACACATTACGTTTATGATTATGTGTAGTGTACATGGACAGGAGATACCAGCGGATGCTGTAAATATTTTATTGATTTAAAACGCTAATTGACTTATTTTCAATATTTAATGGAGAATTCGATGTTTCTTTGTTCTGTGATTCGGGCGTTTCGACTTAATCTTCACGTAAACTTTCAGCAGAATAGAGAAATCGTAATGCGTGTACCGAAAGTAACGTTTGTAGTGTCGCAACCGATTGCAGAAAAGCCGTTAAGAAAGATGCAAGATCAAGCAATGACGAAGGGTCCAAAAGCGTGAGACTGGGAGTCGAGGATTTTCGGATCACCATGAGCAAGAAAATATCACCTCTTTTTTGCCATTAACATACGACAGTGATATCACTGTTAAGATTAAATTCAGCCTATTACAATATTAAATCAAGGTGAATACCATTTAAGCTGTATTTTGAGATATTTTACATCATCACCATTTTTTCTGTTATTTCACTCAGGTTTGTTCGTACTATTTACTTCAGGAAAGTACTGAATGTTAATTTTCGAAAATTATATTTCCAAAACTTTCTTGGGTAGACCTCCGCATTAATTATCATGTGTCATAGTTCAGATGTGCGTGACTGACATGACCAATGTGTTTTTTAAATGACTTTCTAGCAACTGTCGTATCCTTTCCACAATGACATTTATTTCTCCTACACGGTATATGCCACGAAAAAAATTTATCCAAGAAACTCAATGCATCAAATATAACAATTGGTTAATGAAATGGCTCTTATATTAAGTTGAATTTTAACATAATTCAATGATAAGAACTATTCACTCCCGAATAATAAATATTTCCATTAGCAAACAAGCTAGAGACATTGGACCTTTTCCGTTATTATCCCAACTTGAGAAAATCGATTTACTTTTGCGAAAACATGAAGAATGATTATTTTTTTTGTTTCAGGACAAGATATAACTATACTTCTCTGTAACGAACCACAGAAGTCAAGAAAACAGATGAAGAGAGTGATGCCGCATTTACGTCCAGAATTACAAGGAGCCACCATCTCAGCAGTTGCTCAAGAAAAATTGGACCGAAAACCTAATGGAGATGTGGGTCAATACCACCAAAACTGAGGTATATTACTTGGAACAGATTTATTTTGTCTTTTAAAATCGTACAAAAGAAAGAGGAGCTGTTGCTAATGATTACGTTTTCGAGTTCAAACCCAGCTCAGGCAAAAATATATTTCTTCTGACGGCGAACATTCGCAGGGCCATGTGTTGGATCAATGAGGTAATATCGCAGTAAAGTACCCGTCGCTGGCCAAACACACTACAAATAATTACGGGTATATTCAGCTAGCATTACATTACGAAACTTACAAAAATATGAGATCGTAGGTGCTGGTGTAGAACAACTATTTTCGTGATACATTAGTTGTTTCTCTCAGAATCTTTCTCTTTAATACCATTTTCAGGTTTTGAAATGTTTACATTGTACCCAGAAAAACAAATCTGTAGAAAAGCGATTGCTGATGGTGAATGAGACTTCTTTTGACTGTCCCATATTCTTCGATAGTCCCTAATGTACACGAAAGAAGTCAAGAAGAATTTTTTTAGTGTTTGATGGAACGATTTCAGCGGTTCCAATGCCACAACGTCACAGCCATTTCGATCATTCAGCTGTGACCTTCGGAGGGAACGCCTACGCCTTCACACCGCTTCCATCCTCTCCCCCTCCCTCCCCCCGTTGTCGTTCGAATCACTGCGCGCACCTTCAAGACGATCGAGCGCCGATTCCACGGAGAGGCGGCGAGCGACTTTTTCGCGCTTATCTGGGATTAAAACTTTTATGGGTAACCCTGGCAACACCGCCACAACAAATCAATGAAAACAACCCGCAGTCTAGCCGGCTCCCCGCCGCCTCCTCCCGACCGAGGCGGCGCGGCGGTGAGCGGCGCCCCCGCTCCCCCACAGTTTTCTTCGTCCGCCCGCCCGCCCCTTTCCGTCTTCCTCGCTCGACGCGTTCCGTCTCGGTTGCTCGGAGGCGGGGAACGACGAACGAGGAACGAGCGGCAACTCCATTTTCCCCTCGCGTGCTCCCCGAGGCCGCCCCCGCGCTCTCCCCCCTCCCTCTCTCTCTGTCTCTCTCGCCCCCGCTTCCCACGCGCGCGCCGCCGCCGCCGCCGCCCCTCGCGATACACCCCGTGAGCGCTGCACCCCTTATGGAAAGATGGGGCGGGGTCGGGATGAGTGGGGAGGGGAAGGGAGGGGCGGAGGACGGGCCCGAGGACGACGGCCTTCCCTAATTGCCATCTGCTCGCTTGGCTGTCGCCCCTCGGTGCGCCGCTGCGACTCGCCGTTCTCTGGCGCACCCCACGCGCGAGCTGCTGCCTCCGTCCCTCTGCCCCTCCGCCCCTACCCCTTCCCTACCTTTCCAGCCCTGCGATTCCGACCTCTGCCTCTCCGCCTCAGCCTCTCCGTCCCTGCCCCTCCGCCCCTGCCCCTCCGCCCCTGCCTCTCCACCCCTACCTCTCCATCCTTGCCTCTCCGTCCCTAGCTCTCCGCCCCTGCCTCCTTCTCCACCTCTCCGTCCCTGCGATTCCGACCTCTGCCTTTCCGCCCCTAGTCTTTCCACCCCATGCACCTCCGTCCCCACCTCTCCACCTCTACCTCCCCGTCCATGCTTCTCTGTCCCTTCCTATCCGTTCCTCCTTCTCCGTCCCAGTCTCTCCCTTCCCTCCCTCTCCGATACTGGCTTCCAATCTCTTACCTCTCTCACTCACCCCCTTTCCACCCGCGCCTCTATGTTCCTGTCCGTCTGACTCCTACGTCTCCGTGCCTGCTTCAATTCCTGCCTCTCCATCTCCTTCCTCTCCCTCTGCTTCTCCGTCCATGTCTCTCCATCTCCTTCCTCTACGTCCATAATTCTACTTCCATTTCTCTTCGTGTCCTGCCTCTCCAACCTCTGCCTCCATTCTCTGCCCTGTACCCGTCCCGTTCACCTCGTCTTGGATTCTATCCTCACTCTACAATTATTTAAAAAAATAGTAATATTGTATAATAATAGTAATAATAGTATTTTTGTAAATAGTAGTAGTAGCATTTTTTAAATAGTAGTAACTAGTATAGTAGTAAATACCATTTTTTCTCAAAAACAGCTCTAAATTTCTTCTTTAGACATTTTTGCTGATAGAGGTAAGGACGCTTAAGAAATGTGCGGGCCTCGTTGTCGTTAAGTTTTATGAATTTTCGAAATCGTAAAAATTTACTCCTTCGTAAGATACTCTTAGTTGGAAGTCGGATTAGCAGGAACGCTTTATATTTTTTTCTAGTATGAAGGAGCAAATGTGATGCAAGTAAATGAGGAGATTATAACACAAAATAATTTATCTGGAACAGTGCTCAAAGATGGAAATAGAAGATATTGAGCGGAAATATGTACACTCTAACAGTACGAACGGCTGGGTTAGCCTTAAGTAGAGAGCCACACGTAAGGGCTTGTCAAGTTGGGATGCAAGCCTGCCTAGTCCCCTGAAGATGGCCGTAGTCCCGCACCCTGAGATCCTTGGGTACGGTCTGGACGGGGACTTGGGTGTACACGTGGTCGTGAGGGGGAGTAAGGGTTCGACGATTTGCTTCACTGGAAACAGTGTTTCTTATGAATTTTGAAAAAAAAAAAGCTTTCAAGGTTGTTGTGACTGATTGGTGATTCTGGACGCGTCAACTGCTAATGTCATCAGTCCCGTATGTGTAGTGCATGCTTTTTCTCGGGAGGTGGTGGTGATCTTCCTCCGCTGGATAGTGAGATCCGGCGCCGACTTACCTGTTGGCTAGCGGGGTTTTCCCCAACCAGGTATCTCCCACCACTGGGGCCCGGCTGCGACAAGTTCTATATTCCCGTCCGGTCTCCGGGCATATGTGGTAGTGTAGTGCTTATAAATGTAAGCTTGATGGTGTAAATGTAAGGGGTGATGATAGGACAAGGAAGATGAAGGAAAGATCACGTTCGGTTCGTGGCCCGTTTGTTGGCGAACTACTGCGGCTTTTACCTGGTGTTGACTGAGAAACCTTGGAGCAGTCGGCGGCTAGAATTCTCTTCCAGACACCGACTGAATGCGACCTAGATAACTAGCTAAAGTCGAAAATGCTGCCACCGTCGGGGCTCGAAACTGTGACATCCCGACCAGAAGTACTGTAGTGACAGCAGTTGATGCCCCGGTCACCTCTCGCGGTGAAAAGATGTTTTGATGGATTTGGGAAGACCCGACTGGAATCCTTGGAAGAAACGCTTTACGGAAGACAATAGATGACTGAAAGGGGCACTGTTGAGGGGAGCTTGTAAACCTATCACCACTTTGCACCACAATAAGACATCGAAGTGAAAACGTAGTCAATGAGCGAATGGCACAATCAGACAAATGATCCAACATACGAGTCACGAATCAACCTCCATTAAGCGAGAAGGGGCCTGCACGAGCGGGGTGTCACGGCGTGAACGCAGTCGGGGAATCAAAACTGCGCTCTTTCAGGCGAATGCACCGCAAATATTAGCTCAACCTACATGTTTCAGCGCTTGACCCGCTTTCCGAGTCGGCAATGCGGGTAAAAAGGGCGCCCCTCGATTCGGTCGCGCGCGCGGACGGGGGGCGTGGTGGCGACGAGCGAGCAAAGGGCAGGGCGACTAGCGGAGGAAAGGGGTGGAAAGGGATGGAACAGGGTGGAAAGGGGTGAAACGTGGTGGAAAGGATGGATAGGGATGTTGTGGAAAGGGGTAGAATGTTGTGGAAAGGAGTAAAAAGGTGTGGAAAGGGGTGGAAAGGGGTGGGAAGGGGTGGAAAGTTGTGGAAAAGGGTGGAACGTTGTGGAAAAGGGTGGAACGTTGTGGAAAGGGGTGGAACGTTGTGGAAAGGGGTGGAAAGAGTGGAAAGAGTTGAAAGGAGTGGAAATAGTGGAAGAATGGAACAGGGTAAAACGGGGTCGAAAGGCGTGGATAGGGGTGGAAAGGCAAGGGGAGGGGTGGAAAGGGGGGAAATCGTGGCAAGGAGACGAAAGGATAGAAGAGTGGAACGGGATGGATAAGGTGGAACGGGGAGGAAAGGGATGGAAAGGCGTGGGAAGAATAGGAAAGGGGCGAAAAGGGAGCGGGGCTCCTTACAGCGATAGAACGAAGAGAAATCTTCACTGACGGGCCAGGTATAGTGCATGCTGCGCTGTTGCGAAGTCAAACATTAACACGTTGGCATATTTGGGGAAGAGAATAAGTCGGCATGCAACTGCACAAAGCAATTATGTGAAGTTTGGGCCAATTGTTTCTCTTTCACAACTATTTCATGTATTTTAGCCCAAAATTGATGGAGGGTATTGCGAATCGTCATTTACCGGTCACTTACTGACTTGTAGGTGTAGAATACATAATGAATACAATACATAATTTAGGTATATGAATTATTACAATTATTTATTTTGTCAAAAATACTATTTTTGTTGTTATTACAATATTTGAAATAAATTTAATGTTAATGGAACACCTTTTGCCACACTTTGTTATTTATATGCGTTGTTCTAAAGGGTATAGGTGTAAAAATAGAGCAAGGGAGTAACGGACGGAAAGAGGAAAAAGGGAAAGAACAAGAGCAGAGAATAACGGATTGATGAAAAAGACATCTACGGACTCATTCAGGAACTATATGAAAAATATATAGAACTTCAATGTGGATGTTATTCAGTTTTAAGCGCATTGAAGACAGTCACTACAGAGGCCAAAATTTAGCTAATGATAACTTACCCACGAACCATTCGGGCTACGGAGTAAAATTAAAAATCGTATGGATATCGCCCGAACATTTTACCCTCTGTAAACAAATAAACATTTTCGAATAAGTTCACGCTTCGAACAGCACGAGGTGTGGGAGAGCTACTAGTGTAGAAGAATGAAACCAAGTACAACATTGTTTAAGAAGTTACAAATTTAACCTAGTGACCAGGTCAGAGTCCTGTAACTCTCTGCTAGGAACGGAGTTTTTCAGTTATTTAGAGTAGAAAACAATTTCCGGTGCGGGCTAATTAAAATTGTAAATTTTGTGATCCGGACTACCAACTGAGCGAAAAAAGAATAAGATCGAAGAATTCACTAGTGACCTCCAAATTTAAGAAAAAACGTTTTTTAATTATCTTTTAGTTAAATCCTCGTTTACCCTTTGCAGCAAATAAATTGCAGCACACACATTGTTACAAATGTGGCCTCTTCGTTTCTTAACAACAATCTCGTTACTTAATAAGTGAAAGGCCCGAAAGGACAAGAAGCTATCAAAATATTTTTTTTGTGAAATTGAGTTACTATCATTAAATATAACTTCAAATATTGTTCTTTTAGTGTAATATGTTACGTAAATCCAGTATGGACATCGTATTGTTCTGTGTTTAAAAGTTAAAAAAATACTGAGGTATATAACGAAAATGCTAGTAAAACCCTGAAAGCCTAGGAACTATATCAATGTGGCTTATTCTATTGAAATGACACCACATTTTACTTGGCTGGAGTCAGGCCATCAGGCCCGTTCTTCCAGCTGACCACACAAATTTCGCTACGCTCCTTTCACCAAATACCGGAGGAAGGTATTTCTTCGGTATCGACGAAACAGGCGATTTGAATTTTGCTAAGAGGCGTCATTTAGGCTCGAGAATCTTGTATATGCAAGTAAATGTACTAACATAGGACAGCCGGCTTTACTTCCCCTCCAAAGGAAGACGTAGGAAGGATTTTTTCGCCCGTAAAAATCAACGGCTTCGATCGTGTTTGAACCCGCCAACTTGGGTATTACAGTCCGATATGCTATCAGTTGCACCATCGCCGCCGCCCCCACCCTTGTTAATCCCCTAAGTCCTTCAATTGTAACAATATTCCACTCGGCAATTTAAAATCGACAGAAGTGCTTGGTTAGCTTTCCCCGGCGACGTCTCATTGTGTCTTGTTCACATCCTGCGGCGGGAGGGGGCGGCGCCCGGGCAGGTGGTGGCGGGGAGGGCGCGCATTACCGCAGCCGCCCAGCGTGAAAGGAGGAGGCCCAGCCGGATCCCGAGGAGCTCCCGTCATTACAGTGTCATTAGTTCGACAGCCCTCTCCATTACGTAATAGACAATCACGGGCCGCCTGTTTGTCTTCGGGTTCCCGAGGGTGACCTAACTTAAAAGACTCAAAAACGCTGGGCAGGGCTTCCAGGCGGAGGAGCATTTTCTTGACTTCTCAAATGACATAATGGGATGTCGCATGTTGTGTACAAATTACCCGTGTTTGCGGAGCGGATGGTGAAATTAATTTTGTGCTTCTTGAGTGACACATATGGTTAGCGGGAAGAGCTGATGTTTGCAAGATTTTGCATATTGATGCTTCTTCTCGAGCACCTGGCAACAAATTACCCATTTGTTTTGTAAATAAAGCGAATAAAATTTTCCTACATGTTTATCGGAAGTAGGATGAAACGTTTCTTCGGTACTAAATTCAATTCAAACTGATTAAACTTTCGAAAAATTATATTCTACAGTTGTAATTCTATCACTATCTACGATCTTCATTCAATAGAGATTCAATTTCGATACATATACTGGCTATTGTGGCTGAAATGTAAAAAAAATACTACCTAATTAATATTAAGTTCATAGAATCACAGCCCCGTACAATAATTATACATAGAAAAAGAATTACGAAATAAGATTTTAAGCAAACCGTCAATTTTGCAGATCGCTGAAGAGTAAGAAATGAATGGAAGTTTCAATTTCATTCTACATTTTTAAATCAAGAACTTGAATTATTGCGCGGATACCGTAATTTGCAGTCGGTACCGTAATTTACAGGTACAGAGTCGATTATTTTACAAAGCACTTTGCTAAGCTTTTAATATAAATTAGCTGGAACTGTGCCAACATTCCGCACTTTGTAATCATTGATTTAAAAGTGGAAATGACTCCAGCCCAACTTCGAACAACGGTTTACTAAACCGTCAATTTCATTTTACATATATTTCGAGCAGATTTATATTTATATTTATTTAGTCCAAAAACAGTGAACACTGTGTGACGTATGGGGGAAAAGGTCATCTGCGCACGTTGTTCTTGAGTTCCAGAATGAACTTCCCATCATTTTCCTATTACTTGCTCTTTTTTCACCGTCCAAGGATACTGCATAATCTGCGTCTGTCCGACACTCTTAGTTTGACCCTTTCCTGTTCATCAATTGAGACAAATGAGTATTATTCGATGCGCCTTGGTCACCTATTAGAACACTGGTCTCTTTTTGAGGATGATTCATCCAGAAAATTCTACTAAATTTCTTTAAAAACGTGTTTTCTAAGCAACTAAAACTCGTCCTGTTTGTCTTCCGGCACTCACAGACGTGATCAACAGCTCATTTGATTTTCTTTCGACAAGTAGTACTGTTATTATTAATCAATTGGCACAATTATTAGGTCCCGCTACGGTTTCCTCTAGGATATTCCGGAAGAATTCGAGAAAAACACTGTAATCGTGATGGTTACAATGCACGTACGAGTAACTGGTGAAACATTTTGAATCACTCTACTTACCTTCGATACATTTACACGAATCATTACGACCTGATTTATGATATTGACGATAATTAAATCTAATTTTGTAATAAAAAAAGAAAACGACTATTTTAATCAATACTTTTTCGAGTAACTTTCTAGGCCCAATTATGGACAAGGCAGACAACTGCAATTTTTTAAATTTTTTAATGAACTTACAACGCACAAACAAAACTTTTTTAACTTGAAAACATCCGCCATAGGCGACTAGCTAAACTATATACGAAATACTTGGATAGGCGTTAAGGCGGCAAATAGAGGAGAGGCTGCCATGGGGATCGGGAACGTCTTAATAGGTGGAATACACAGAAAGAGTGGAAAGATCAAAAAAGTAAAAGAAGGATCCAAAATTTATTTCGCAAAAAATTACATTGCCCCCCAAAAATAGAACTTACAAATTAGAAATTTAAACTTTAAATAGCTAAACACTGGAAACCAACTTACAGAGTTTCAGGCAATACGTGCTAGGTGACGGGACATTTCAAAAATTTATTAGCACATTCTAAAAGGTTTCATTTTCAAGAATACCCTCTGGCAGATTACTAGAACCATAACTTTTGTCATTTAATGGAGACGATAATCTGAATTTCTGGCTCTAAGACACATCATATCTGAATTAGTATGTACCATGGTGAAGTGTGTTGCAGGGGAGTGTGGGCGCGATTTGTATATGCTCCTGATTCCTCATTCGAACCATAATCTGTAAACATTATTTTTTTTATTTAAGGTCGCATCAACATCAAGGTAATTGGCGACCACTATTGCATTTAAGGTTATTGTAGATGTGAAAATGACAAGATATAGTGATGATAGGGGGTGAAAGACGAATACAAATACAACCATACGCTTGGCGGGACTCAATCCCGCTATCCTTCTTACTGAGATCGCTTCGGCACTACTGCCCTAACCATCTCAGCCATTCGGAATGGCAAAAATTCATTTTTTTTCGTCTTAAATCTCTTTGATGCAGGAGTACGGAGGAGGTAATTTTCCATACAGGGTTTATACGGGGTCAGCGTATTATAAGAGAAGATAATTTAATTCCTTTTGAGAAACAGTGATAGGAAATGAAGATGAGTGACGATAATAAGAAAAGGGAGAGAGAAGAATTGAGGGGAAAGAAAATACTCATAAGTAAAGATCCTGATCTTTGAGCTATTGAAATGCTATTTCTCTTGAAAATACGGATGTATGTGCTACATACATACTAACAATGAATTTAAAAAAATTTATGTTGACAATGAACTGTTCGCTTCGACCCTCGCAAGTATTTCGTCAGTAGCTGCACCGGGGGTAGTTTATGCTCTTCAACAGAATTGGTTTTAATAATTAATTTAGTGAACAAGAGAATGCAATCAGAATAACCTCACTGCATTTTGTAATGAATTTTCTGTTCTATTTGTTTCACTCTTTACACTATCAACACGCAATATTTAGCCGTCACCAGACACGGGAATTGCAGTCTCACTAGCGGTTTGTGAAACTGGTACATGACATTTTTCGCACAAAAAACCTCATTAAACATTCAAAACGTGTTGGCGATGTTTCGTTATAAACAAGAATTATTTAATATATTACGGTGGTTTTACAACAGAGATAATTTACAATATAGCAGTTTCTGTAATTTTATTGCAAAACCTATGACTGAAAAGATGAGTTATCTATTGTCATTTTAAAATGTTATTCGGTAATGCTTCATTTCATATCATATTTGTGTTTTCCATCAATAAATGGCGAGTTATCATTTTCATTATTTACACTTTTGGAAATATTTTATTCCACTTCCACACCCATTAGTAACATACATTATTGGTTGGCGGAATAAATTTCCCAAACAAACTTATTAGAACTTTCTAAAAACATTTATGCCTGCTGTAAGTATATCAGAATCGCGGGAGAATAGTTTTAGAAAAAATATCCCCATTGATTTCTATGAATAATACATGCAGCTACATCACATTTTTATGACATTTTGTCAAAATGCCTGTTATCGGATTACATCGATTCAGGTACAAGAATCGGAGAAATCAGGTTTTCATAATTAGTGTGACTTCCCAAGCGCCAGATTACTGTTTTGACATGTCAGCGAAAAAGGATATTAAATGTGTACTTCAGTGTTATGACATTCTGAAATACATTTGGTCAATAATGTAGGATATTCTACCTGTTGAAAATCAATATCGTGGCAAGAATGACACATTCTGAACGTTCACAACAATTAGCCTATATTGCGCTTCAAATTTACTTCAAAACTATGAAACAAACTTTCGTTCGGAAATGAATTTATGACGACGAATTGACAAAAAGGTGTGGTCTAGTTGTTTAAATTCTAATCATCGTCGAACGTTAGAAACACGATGACTCCCTTTCCTTTAATTTAATCGCGTCAGAGTCAAAATTAAGTTGAGTCGTGAGGTTCTACAGTTGACTAAGTTATAACAGATATCGTTCTGGCAGTTGTTTCTCATATAGCTCAGTTCTTCAACCTATCGTCTTCATTACCAGTGCAGAAAAACAAATAAAATGCATGCGTCGGTCTAAGGCGTCCGCTGATGCTACGCGTCTGATAAATATTTTCTTACATGCGAGTAATATCAATATACCCTGTGAAATGATTCATTGAGGCCAGTAACACGATAAGCCACACCAGCAAGAATAAGGTTCCTACTATTCGTAAATGTTAATTCATAGAAATATTAATTCCTAGAATTATGACTTTTCTGATTACTAGAGCCAGACACTTTGAAGGACTTTTTTATTACTGATACTATTCTATTACTTTTAACAATAGGAATTGTCTAATTATACTTCTGGAGTTGTTTTAGTAGATTTTCATTTTGCCTTTTTTTCCTATTTTATCTTCAGAATTTTTTTTGCTATTTTGCCTTATTTTTTATCTTTTCTGCCTTTTTCTTAGTTTTAGTATTTTGCCCCCCCCCGACATCAATCTCGATCAATCTGAAAAATTTACCTGTGATTCTGGACAAACAAAGAAACGATCGTGTTTTGTCTTTCTGTGGAAGCCCAGGGCTCTTGGGCCAGGCAAATTGGGGCCAGTGAAGATATTTGATTTCTTCATTGATGCGGACAGACTTTTCTTTATTAATTTGCTCACTAGAAATCTATCCCTTCCTACTTTTTAAGTATGTCATCCGATCTCCTTTGGGGACAGACCTCTAAGTTTATTGTATACCCTTCTCAAGTGTTGGTGATTACTCTAGTGCGAAGAATGAAAAATATAATTTCATTTCCTCTAATGCCATGTCAAGATTCAAAAGGAAGTCCACAACAGCATTTCGAAGAGGCAGCGTCGCGAGCAAAAAAAATTCACCATAGCAAGTCGTCATGTGTAATCAAGATTACAAAGAAAAAAATATAAACCAACCTACAGCAGCCATATATACCACAAATCAAAAGTCGAATGCACCTTTCAAAATTGGAAACAATGGAATCGTAGTTGGGGAAATGAGGTGATCACTGCAATTGGCACCCGCCTTGACCCGGCAGTAATTGCCTCACGAAGTCTGCCTTCTCACATGAGTAGTGGGAGAGGGCACGCCCTCGCGATCTTTCCCAAATCGTGGGAATGCGAGTTGCAGCCGGGGCATAATCGGTCGCAAAGCGGCGGTAAGAGGGGGAATGAGTAAACGTCTGGAGGGGGAAGCTACAGCAAACTGCGACTCAAAAAGAACATCGAATGGTTGAGAAATGACCTTAGGTGCATTTGAAAATGATTTTGAAACGACAATAACGGCAAAGACAGGTTGAGTTCTTGAAAAAGTGGATCATATTAGGGTAAGTGAATACGATAGCAACAATAAGAGTGCAAGAGATCAGAAACGTAACGTATACATCAACAGATGTTCAGGAGAAAGGAAGGAGTGGCACAGACGGAAACAGAACTAAGATATGGCAAGAACAAGATCAAGAAAAGACTGGAGAGGATCATAACGACGGTTGAAGTAGTGGATGAGGTTTAGGATTTTGCGACGCATTCAAGCATGAGGACCAACAGCGAAAAAATCGAAAGCAGTGGTGGAGAATGTGGTGGGAAGGAAGGCAGAAAATTAGGCAACGATGAAAGAAAGGAAGGCTTGTTCGCAAGAAAGGAGTGGCGAATGACAATGAATATTAGGAACATCACCTCGAAGAGGGAACCTTATTGAACCATTGCTTTCTTTTCCCCTACCTGTGTCAAGAAAGATGGTTGCGGCGCCGGTGACGTACAGAGTGGCGGAGAGGGTGACGGAGAGGGTGACGGAGAGGGTGACGGAGAGGGTGACGGAGAGGGTGACGGAGAGGGTGACGGAGAGGGTGACGGAGAGGGTGACGGAGAGGGTGACGGAGAGGGTGACGGAGAGAGTGACGGAGAGAGTGACGGAGAGAGTGACGGAGAGAGTGACGGAGAGGGTGACGGAGAGGGTGACGGAGAGGGTGACGGAGAGGGTGACGGAGAGGGTGACGGAGAGGGTGACGGAGAGGGTGACGGAGAGGGTGACGGAGAGGGTGACGGAGAGGGTGACGGAGAGGGTGACGGAGAGGGTGACGGAGAGGGTGAAGGAGAGGGTGACGGAGAGGGTGACGGAGAGGGTGACGGAGAGGGTGACGGAGAGGGTGACGGAGAGGGTGTCGGAGAGTGCCGAAGAGAGTGCCGGAGAGGGTGCCGGACAGGATGCCGGAGATGGTGCCGAAGAGGGTGACGAAGAGGGTGTCGGAGAGGGTAACGGAGAGAGGGGACGGTTGAAAGGGGTCGGAGGGAAGCATGGAGGGGGTGGGGAGAGGGCTATGGAGATGGGAACGGACGGAAGTCAGAGGAGGGGAGTGTGGGAGAGGGGATGTTGTCGAAGGGGTTGTCGAAGGGGGTGAGAAGGGGTAAGAAGGTGGTGACGGAGGCGGTGACTGAGACGGTGTTGGAAGGCGGTAACGGAGGCGAGGGCGTAGGCAATGACAGGGGAGAGCACGCTTTCCTCCTCCACCAAGCAAACCTATCAAGGTGGAGGGAGGACGTGAGGGGCATGCGGCCCGCTGGCCCACATTTCAGCGGCGTGGCCTTAAAGTAGTCACGAGCCCGGAATTATACAACTCCTCATTCATCCCACACAACAACCGCACGGAACGCGGGAGGTGCTGAAGGTCTCCGTCGATACGTGGAAAATGCCCAATTTCGCCTGCAGTGGATGTTCGCATAGACATGTTCCTCCTAGGACAGTGATGTTGGATTGTAAATGTGGATCAAAAATCGAATATCTATTAAAATATTTTTGGGGAATACAATAATACAAAATAATATTATTTTGTTCGTTTTGAATTGCACGAGATCAAATAAATCAGTAATCGATATCTTTGCTTTTCGAGACGGTTCGTATTACATTTTACCGAGTCTATAAAGCGAGGCTTAACCATGAAAGAGGCTCTATCCGAAGGGAGATAACATCGGCAAAAAGTCTCTTTGTCTGCAGAGTTAGAAAACAAGAGACTATTATTCCTCTTTTTCACCCTCATTCCAAATAATGGAGAAAGTAGAATTAATTAAGCTTCAACATCATCTAATTACGGCTTCTCCTGTTGAGGAAATGCTACAGTCCCTGATGTCGTTTGCCATGAGCCGTCGGAACCATATGAATCGAACTGCAATGTATCAAGAATCTTCTGTTTCTAGGTATGGTGTGATGTATGTTTCTGAGTGAAGAGACGCTTTTTAATTTCATGACAACCGTTCATGTCCAGATAACCTCAAGGATAAATTATCACTTTACAAAATTAGAGACGCCTTCGTAGTGAGAGGTGATTGTAGAAAGTGGGGTGAAAACATAATAGCATTTTCTTGCCGGATGTTTTGTGTTGGCTCCCACCACCAATAATGTTACGCCCGATATTAGGGGTGAATTATTCAAAGATTATTAACACAATTGTTACGTAATTTTGTTTTACAAATGTTACGTGAGTGGAACATATGCTGGGAAAAGATGATTTTTACAGAAACATCAATATCCCAATTCCGAAAAATAAATCAGATATAATAATGCTACATAAATGTATAGAAACGATACTCACTCATTTCACAATCGCTGACTAACTTGTTCTGGGACAGTGGTACTCGATATTATTTTGGTATTCCACCAAACCGGAGAGAGTTCGCCTGAAACCAATGTATTTATGTAGTTGGAATGCATGCAAAGTACACTTCAAGCATTATATACATGGGTAAATCTTTGACTGTGTGTCGGTACGCTTCGAATTTAGTTGAAACTGTTTTCAAAGTGAATACTTGTTTTTTGTTACAACGTTTCTTTACTGTCTGTTTACCTTCGACATGCAAGGCATCACTTTGAATTTGTCGGTATAATTTGTATCAACACTTTTATATTTGTTGACGATGTAGAAACAAATTAAATTCCTAGTGATAACTATCCCTGTTCTCCGAATGTACCACTTGAATTGACCCTTCCGAAGCATTCGCCGGCACACCAGCTAGTGTTGCCATAAGGATACCAAAGGAATTTAGGACGTCCGAAATAAGTTTCAATGGAAATTGTTTACTTTTATACAACTAAATAGAATATCATGTAAATCGTTCAACGAGGAAATAGTGTATCAAGTAAACAACTAAATAGTAAAACAAGATAAATTACAAATCACTTTCAAGAATAACAGGATGACCACTCTTTTTTTATGACAATTTTTTCTGGCTTTTCCAGGTTATATGCTCATTTTCTTATTTTTCCATGGCAAAATTCGTGAAATATATTAGATTATTCAAATAAAATATTAAATAAAGTATTACTTTGGTTGATTTTAAAATGGTGTTATTTGAGTTGAGCCTTTTTCGCCTTTGCATATCAGATTCTGTTGTACTGACACATTGTGAGAGACAGAGGAACTTCGATTCAAATCTCATAGTATCTTTCTTTATCAATTTTTCAGCTCTCAGATTGCACTGTAAAAAGTCAAAATTTAAAATATTTGCCTAACAAAGGAATTAGCCACTTGCGTTCTCTTATGTAGCGCATTGTTCCGTGGTATAGTTCACAAGTGGTATAGTTCACAAAACGCAGTTCTTCCAGGTCTGTGTGGAATTATAATAGTACAAAAATTCAGGACATTTGGCAGAAACAAAGAAACATCTAGCGGGACAAGGGGACGCATTTCGATATCAAGGACATAAACAGCTATTTCAGAACTTATGGCAACCCTAGCTCCAGCCCATACGCCTAGCGGAATAATACATTTCAGAGAACGCTGCTGTCTTCGGCGACATTATTTGAACCTACCCAAATAATCGTCCACTGGCTTCAACGAATTCTAAAATATGAATACATACAATTGTCTGAAATTTGTTCCTGAGCAGCAATATTGAATGGTGGATTCCGATGCAAAATTAATTTGTTATGAAGTAATTACACAAAGAAGTGGCAGAAAAATAAAATATTATAGAAAAATTTTAATTTAACAAAATGGTATGGTATAATGAAGAAAAATATTAATTGTCACAGTTCATTACTTTCACGTACACTGCTACACATAAGAAAAAGCATTGTGTAGCTGCAGCGAAAGTCTTGTAAAGCTTCAACAAATAATTGCGATAGAAAAACTGGCTTTGTGGGTCTGTGGTACAGAAAAAGTGGATGTTTCTTGTTGTCATATATATGAAATTTCTATCTTGTATACGTAAGTGTCGTCAGATTCCACGTCCTTGGTAACAAAAAAAATTCTTTTCGGCAAAAGTGTTTGCCTGTTCGTCCGTCAGTCCATCTATCAGTCCTTTTAACACTCCTCATTGCGTTACATTTAAAATATATTTCCACATGTGAGGATGATAAACTATTTTCCGCATGAGTTACAAAATGTGAATATCGGATGCAACCTTGAATGACTAATGAAAAAATCACTACTCGTCATTGTTTTGACATTGAATTGAAATTGACCTTTAACGGATACTGACTGAGAAAAAATTTCATACCAGATCATATCCTGATAAGTGACGAAATCATGATACACATGAAAGTAATGTTTTTCCTCTCAAATGGCACAATGTGTATGTAAGTTTCTAGTTGAACAAACACCTGTAAGACTAGCGTGTTTATTATACGTATCGCGCTGTTATCATTCGCTCAACCAAAGCAAATGAGTAGCTGCGTGCATCCCATGCACGCTGGTTTGTAGCCCACGCATCGAGAGTCTTGGCGCGTATTCACTCCACGCCCAGCTATCCGCTTTGAGGATAGCCGAGCGGTCACACGTGCATTGAGGAGGCGAGGACGCGAGCCGCATGTTGATTGGTGGGTCGCCATATTCGGCGACGTTTTGTGGCGGTCGTTTCCTCATCGCGTTTCAGGGAACGCTCATTTAGCGTTCCGCGGACCTCGGCCACTCCCCTCCGCCCAGCGCGCTACGCTTTAACGCCGCCGCGCTTAGACGAATAATAAAGTGATAATGAATCGGTGCATCCACGCCCTCTGACGCATTCGCGGTTTACACCATATCTACTTGTTCCATGCAACTCATTTCCTCTTTAATTTTCTTACGAGATAGTAGTGTATTGCGTTCACGATAATTCTCATGATTTTGTAAGAAAAGAAGGAAGCCATTAGAGTTTGCTCAGGCTCGCGAATACGGGGGGAAGAGACATATTTTACAAAGACGAAGAACGGTTGTGCGGATTTATCTTCATTTAAAAATTAAATTAAGTGAATTTCATGAAATATTCTTCACACATCCTTCTTCGTCCAATCTCTAAATATTTCAAAATTCACTGATTTTACATTTTAAAAAAATATGACAATCACTATTTAAAATCGGCGGACTGTCATTAATGAAACATTACACTATTATTTTCGAGAAAATTGAGAAAAGTGAACAATTCACCCTTAACTATTTTTCATACATATCGGGTAAATTTTAGCTCTACTTTTTTGTTGATTTTGCACTATATTATTTTGATGAGCCAAGGTTATAGATGGGATAATACTTAATATACGAATACATAAAAATAATTTAAGTATTCATAAAACAATACATAATGGGTCCTTAGTGTTGACTAATAACATACACATTCCAGATGCCAAACTAGTACACAATTTTCTCGAAAGTAATTTTATCTCACAAAAAGCACATCGTGAAATCATGGCAAATCAAATGCAGGAACAGTGTGACAGTGATTATTATTGTAAAGGTTTTTCCAGTTCACTACACTTTTGTCTCGATACCAAACTTTAGAATGTATTGCTACACTGAGAAATAGGTTTAATATATTTTTCTCAAAATATATTATCGAGTTGTTTTGTTCAGTGATTCTGAAATATGTCTGTAATGTGGGGAAATTGCAATCCAATTTCAGAAATTAAACTGGGTTTCATTTATAACAGGGATTCCCAATCTTTTTCTTTCATCGACCCCTTTTAAAAAAATTGCTTGCTCCATCGACCCTCTTACGTGACTATAATATACAGCATACATAATCATAGCCCAAAGAAGTGAACATAAATTACTCAAAAATAACCATTTCGTGGACCACTACTTTGATTTCACGTAGATTTTCAATAATCGATTAATACATAGTTATATTTTGTTGAGTATTCTTAACATCCTAAACAGTTGTGTAGCTAGGTTATTGTGAAATTAAGAGTTTTAAAACTAATTGGTATAAGAATATGGATGATGAAATGGAGAAAATTCGTGTGAAGTGTACTTTGTTTTATTCTTTGCCGATATTCGTACTTTAATAAGCGCACCTTACTTCGAATGAACGGTGCGATGCACTGAGTGCACCATCGCAGCTTCGTCTCTTATCCTAAGAATGTCTGAGGGATTGGAAAGAAGTGGGGCGCATTTTTAATTTATTATTGTATGTTTTCTTGCTCCATATCAGATAATGATTAATTTTCATGTTTAATGTTTTTTTCAATGAATGAGATCTTGATTATACCTATCATTCGCCAGTTCATATTCGGCTATTGACCGCAATAGATACCAAGATCATCACTGACCCTTAAAAATTTCATCGACTTCCTCCCCACGGGGTCGATACCGATCTGTGGGAACCTGTGATTGATAGTGACGTCAATTGTAACACAGTTTGCCAACTAGGGCGGAATTCTTTGGGCTCTCTCAAAGGAAGTATGAAGTACACAATAACTGGTACAATGATATCGCATATATACGTAATATCCCGTGTGTGATTTCGATGTGAAATTGTCACAGATCACAAAAAAAATTGAATCTAGAGACGGAACTCCTAAAGCCACTTCAATGAACACAACTCATTTCGAAATGAAAACAATTCTCGAATTTCTGTGTCCTTAGAATACTTATTTCCATTTGCCGCTTTGCATTTTATTTGATGTGGATTAAACCCATTTTTCAACTTAAATGTGTAGAATTTATATTTTTATATTTTTTAAATATAAAACAGTACTTGCAATCAAAGCGATTTTTTCTAAATTCCCCCCACCAATTTATTCTCATGCATTTACTTTTATTTGAAGATTGCTAATATTTGTGTAAACTGATAAAATATTTTACATAACCTTGGTCCTTTAAGTAAACAAAATTTCCTTTTTTCACTGGGTGGTTGATTAGAGCCACATTCATTTTATTATTGGCGTGAATAGAGGAAGAAAGACAAAGAATGTTTAGATTTTCATGTCATGTGACGTAAGTAAATTTATTATGTAAAGTTATTAAAGTTAAATGCTATATGAGTTTAAGAACATTGATTTGTGCATCGGCTATTACCTCACCGTTTTCCATAAGTTAGTGAAAAAATGAAAAAGGAGCGTACTTAAATTCTGCTTGAAGGAAAACAGGGTTGGGAATGGAATTTCGAGGTACTTTTGAGGGATGAAAACACTTTTGCTGTATCATTTAATATTATAATATTGCAAAAAGGTTTCAAATAAGAGAAAGTTTTGCTATTGTGAAATAAAATCCTATTTAGAAAAATGCTTTACAATGTGACACTGAATAATAGCACTTCCACTACAACAATATGTTATTTGAAATTAAATCTACTGTAGAAAAATGTAGCCACTTCGTTAAGTCTACAAATATTTATTTAACGTCTACAAATCTAAATTAAACATTATAAAGTTATATAAGTTCCACTCGTATTTCTTTTGTTCCTTTCTTTGTAAAGAGAAAGAGCTATTTCGTGATTACCAAATGTTTTATTTGGAAAGGCAGATTCAATGAAATAACCCTTTTTATCACTTGAGCAGTAGAAAGAAGTGCTCCTTCCCTTCTTATTCGGAGAGCAAACTTGTCCTGGTTCAGCGCTCCCTGCGATGTCGCGTGTGGCGGGTTGAGGGGGAGGGGGAGTGCGAGTCCGTAAATCACGTGAGAGGAAGGCCACAAGAGGCAACAGCCATGACCTACTACCCCCTCCCCCTCCCCACGTCTCGTCAACTGTCTAGAGCCCTCGAAAGTTCCTTGCTTCGATTCGTGTTGTTCGACCTCTTTCTCAGGTACAAATTGTGGGAAACATCTGCCTTGTGTCAAAAAGGAATTAGTGGAGATTATCGATCAAATTCGAAACAAACAAATCGACAAGTATTACAGTAATTTGAGGCCCGAGAGAGTACAATATGATTTTTTCCACGAGTTACGAAGTTTAGAACCCGAAGAGACGACAGGGGACGCACGGGAAAAATGATTGCGAGTGAATAAAATATGGTTATTCACAAGTGCCTAGTATGATTACGTTAAACAAACATAACCATACAATGTGTTAACTTCATTTCACACTTTAGCAGAGAGATGTAGCAACTACTTCAATTGTGTTTCAAAACTGCCGTTAAGGTAATAAAAATAAACATTGATCAGAACAAACCCCTGGAATCAGACCGTTTGGGTGTTGCAGGAAAAGGATTACCAATCTTTGTACCGTTCGTAGAATCAAGAACATCTGCCTCAAAAATCGTAAAGCATGTTGTCTGTCTGACTGTGATGATAAACGCAGAGGGACTAAAAGCTTCCAAAAGGGGGGTCCGGAGAGGGTCAGTCGAAGAGAACCTGATCGGTCGTCGTCCTATCAAAAAACAACGCCTCACCCACGCCACATAGAAGAAGCCACTGCAATGGGACAGACAACACTGAATGCGACTGGAGTCGAGTAACACAACTTTTTTTCTTCATTGGCATTTTGTAATATTTTACAGGGATGCTTCTCTGAAGAATCAACGTTTCAGAGTTTCGTCAACTAAAGTTAATTTGTCGACACCCTGAGGAATAGTTCCATCCAGATTACCTAGTGGAGACGGTTCAACATTCGGTTAGTACCATGGTGTGGCCTCTGATCTGAGTGAAGGGACCATGAGGCAAGACCAGTACAAGCGAGTACTATAATCTCTGCTACTGCCACAGCTCGAAGAATGGTTCCCTGGTGGTTAAAGATACATTTTATCCACTATTCAGCTCCGTGCAACAAGCCAGAAGTATTTCTGCATTCCTGCCAGAAAACTATTTGCCCTGGCCGGGAACTCAGCAGACATGGAGACTTAGAGAACGTGTGGCAACTCATCAAATCGCCGATCGCCAAGCAAGTGTTTATCGCAAAAATCCAGTTAATTGAACTTCTCAACAGCGAATGGCATCACAGCATTGAACTGCAAAAGCCTGTGTGGAGCGCATGCCGCGACGCATTGGAGCTATTATTACACAAAGGGAGGCGTCACCAAAATAAATAGTTTTTCCTCAATATCTTTACAATGATTTCAATATTACACTCAATTGAATAGAAAAAAATACCTATGAGACCAAAAATCAATAATTTGTTGGACAATGCAATATACATACAAACACAAAAAATTCGGTTCAGTCCCAATTAATTAGGCCACCTACTGTATATTAAAGTAACAAATAATCTATCATTATGTGAAAGTGTGGAGTATAGTAGATATTTATGTGATTTCACATATGCATATCTGGTAAATCTGGGACATCATGAAATTGTATTGGTTTTCTGTATCTTCAGAAGCAGATCCAACATTAGTACATGGAGCTATTGATGGAAAGTAAAAACATGACAAATCTATTGAAATAGTACGACCTACATTAAGTAAATGATGCGGACTTTGGTTGGAAAGACCGAAGCGTGCGCTTGGAAACCAACGGTCACATCTACAACTTGCAAATACAATATATGACAAATCCATTGAAATAGTATGATCTACATTAAGTAAATGATGCGGACTTTGGTTGAAGAGACCGAAGCGTGCGCTTGGAAACCAACGGTCACTTTTACAACATGCAAATAAAGGCCATCTTCCTCTACTCCTTTCTTGTCGTGTTCCCTTTCGCCATCAAACAGATCAGTAGTGCTCTTAATGAAAACCGCTCCGGCGCACTGGCGCGGGCTGGATTGCGCCGGCTTCCCGCCCCGCGTCCACTCCGTTCCGCGCCACGCCGCTGCCACCGGCACAGCGCTGCTCCACATCACAGCATCCTCCCGTTCCCGCCCCATTCCGACCTCTCCCCATTCGGTTCCGACCCTGCTCCGTTTCGATCTCTCCCTATATCGTCCCGGCCCCACTTCGACCCGGTCCCACTTCGACCCCCATTTCTTTGACCCTGCACTACCCACCCGTTCCACTCTGTCCTGCCCTCTTCCGACCTCACCCCCCTGTGCGTGGCCTCCCTGTTCCACCTGCGCTCTATTTCGACCCCACTCCATTTCGACCCA
This sequence comes from Gryllus longicercus, assembly GCA_038098605.1. Lineage (NCBI taxonomy): Eukaryota > Metazoa > Arthropoda > Insecta > Orthoptera > Gryllidae > Gryllus > Gryllus longicercus. Next base: position 1,552,674 of record JAZDUA010000140.1, read on the forward strand.
AACCCATTTGACTCCACCCCATTTCATCTCTGCCCGAATTCGACACAGTCCCGCTCCAAGCCCGCCCTCTTCCGACCCGACCTGTTCCGACCCCAGCCGAGTCAGCCGCGCTCCGAGTCGGCCCTGTTCCAATCCCACCCCTCTCAGACTCCACCCCGTTCCGACCCGCCCCTTTCCATCTCTGCTCTATTTCGACACCTCCCCTCTCCAAGCCCGGCCCCTACCGACCTTCTCCGACCCCAGTCGAGTCTGTCCCGATCCGAGTCGGCCCTGTTCCAACCCCACTCCGTTCCGACCCCGCCCACTTTCGACCCCACCCAATTTGACCCCGCTTCATTTCGACTCCGCCTACCTCCCTTTCCCGGTCCTCCTCAAACCCTCCCTTCCACACCCACCCTCCTCCCATCACGCACTCCCGCTCTCCGCTAGCTCTTTCGCAGGTTAAACCAATTACACGAGCTCGGGTTAAACTCATTGTAGGGGCTTTCAACGCAATTACTGTGTCCCGGGCACCTGGAAAAACGCGCGCGCGGCCCGAGCGGGAGGGCGGGCGGGCGGGGGGGGGGGTGAGCTCAGCGCCGCCCCCGCCGCGCAGGTGGGCGCGACACGTGGGCGGGGCCGGCCGACCGGCCAAAGCGGGGGGGGGGGGGGGGCACGAGGCGACGGGCGCGCGGAGGGCAGGCTGTCGGTGGAGGAGTGGAGGTGGGTAACGGGCCAAGGGCGGGGACCGGAGGGCATGGGCAATGGGAAGGAGGGTGAAAGGTGGCGAAGGCTAAGGGTGAAAAGGGATGGGGAAGAACTGAAGAGCGATGGAAAGCAGGTGGAACAAGATGACGTAAGTGTTTAAGGGATCATTTAACGAATATCTTTGCTTTATTGAAGAGGGGAGGCATTGGTCATTTTGTAACAAAATTGTACGATAGAGAGGACTGAAAGTAGCATAATTGAAAAATGTGCATACACTACAAAAATAATCTTATATTTTCAAGGAAAAGTTATTTTAGCCAGAAATTTTAGTAGAAGGTTTGAAAATGTATTCTCACAAAACACATTGTAGCGAGAAAAGCAGCAGCAAGTAGGTTAAATATTTACTTACACACTTACATAATTTATTTATCAAACTTCTTATAACATATTTTTGTAATTCTAGCTGGTTCGTCATATAATAGTCGTGAAATGCGAATTGTGTGTACGTAAAGCACATTTGAAAAGGACAATTAATAGCAGAATTAGTATGTAATGGGGAGGGTAAAAAATGGATGGAATTTGTCTATTAGTTGAACGACCTCAAAAGTTTCGGGAAATGGAGTTGATGAAAAAATGATAAAGAATTGAGTATTTAAGAGAAAAGGCGAAAAGCGAGGAAGAAGGGAGATGAAAAGGAGGAGTAAAGAATGGAGGGAAAATGAGGTGAATGAGGGCAGAGAAGGTGGGATCTGAGGACTGAATGCACTGGGCAGCATAACTCGCTGGAATCTCCGGAAAGTTGGGGAGTTAAAGAGCGTTATTCCTAACACATATCGCCAATTGACGCGCATGCTTTAAAGAACATGGTGGGTAATGTTTTTATTCTGCAACTACTTGGGAATACATCGAGCTATGCAGCACAATAATTCATTTTACGTGTCATCCTTTACATTTCCAGCCGTTTCATTTCATTGCAGTATTATTTCTCTTTAGAATTCATAGAGCAACGCAATTTACGACCGAATACTGACGATGGGCTTCTAAATCAAGTCTCCTGACATTTTTATACATGGTTTTGTCAGCTGACGTAGTAGCGAGAACATTTTTGTAGCCGCAAATCGATCGCTTTTTCATCCGACTGATATCAATCAAATCACATATCCGCACTTCAGTGAAACCGATCTGTTCCTGCCAAGTTATTGACTGTTCCTGCAACGTATTCTTGGAAGGCCTTCGTTCGTATTTTCTGTGCTGGGTCACGTGACCCACTTCTGTGGACGCGATCTGCGTGCGTGCTCGGGGTTAGTAGGCTTATGAGTGAGTGAACGAGCGAAGCAAGTTGCGGTTGTAAGGGCAAAGGGAAATGCTAGGTTGTCTCGTCAGGCGAACGGGCCGGAGTTATTTCTTGAAAGAGCGAGTGAGCGAGCAAGCGAATAAGTTTGAAAGGTTGAAGACGTGAAGGACTACAATAAGCATACCGGTGAGAAGATGGTTAGATAGATGGATGAGCAAGTGGGACTGTAAGCCTTAGAAAAAAAGTTTACGTCAATAATTGAATACGTGAGTGAGAACTAGATTGCAGATTGAATTAATCAGAAAACGCACCTTCTATCCCTTTTAACGAAAATCAGAAACTGGACAGATTGTTATTTAGTAACATTTTTGTTGAAGGTTGTGAAAATAAGACAAATTGGATATTCAAACAGCCAGGGAACAGAAGCGACAGGTGGCTCCTTTTATGTGCGGGGGGGGGGGGGGAGATGCGCAAACTTAAAAACCGAATGCCCGGAAAAAGGGTGGAAGACTGATTCAAGACAGGGAGCCGGCGGAGAGCGAGAAATGAATGTGGTTGAAAGTGAGAGGAGCGAGTGTGAAAAGGAGGGGGAGTGAGAGCGGGCGGATAAAAGAGTGGATGGGAGAGAGGACGGGCAGTCGGGAGGACGGGCAGTCGGGAGGACGGGCAGTCGGGAGGACGGGCAGTCGGGAGGACGGGCAGTCGGGAGGACGGGCAGTCGGGAGGACGGGCAGTCGGGAGGACGGGCAGTCGGGTGGACGGGCAGTCGGGTGGACGGGCAGTCGGGTGGACGGGCAGTCGGGTGGACGGGCAGTCGGGTGGACGGGCGGACGGGCAAATGGGTGGATCGGAAGAGAGGCAGACGAGCGGACAAACGGCGGGCAGACGAACGGCGGGCGGACAGACGACTATCGGACGGACCGCGGATGGACGGGCAGCGGGCGGACGAGCGGACGAGCGGACGGACGGACTGGCTGGTGGACAGGCGGCGGGGTGAACGGCGGGCAGACGGACGGCGGCCGGGAGGACGACTGGCGGGCAGGGCGGCAGGCGGGCTGGCGGGCGGGCGGGCCGACAAATGAGTGATGGGCGCGCGCCACGGGTGCTCGAGTGAGCGATCGCCGTTGATTCGACGAGTGAGTGATTGGTTCATTCAATGACTGGGCGAGCGATGAGTCGGGCGGTCGACGCGCCCTGAAAGATTCAACGCCGACCCACGGCCATTGATCACGCGCAAGGCACGCGGATCGGGGGTGGGGGGAGGGGGAACACTGGGAAGGGGGTACGGTGGCGCCTGTAGCATCAATGAGGCAGTAAAATAATACGTTTAATACTCATTTGCTTTGTAAATAAATAATAAAAATAAGGAAATAAGTAATAATAATAATAATAATAATAATAATAATAATAATAATAATAATAATAATAATAAAAAGAAAGGATTTTTCCCCTTCAATTATATAGTGATTTTCGTCACAAACTATCTATGATCAAAGAAAACTTCCATAGTCTTCTCTTTAATAAAATATTTGTGTACCCTGGAGGGATTTACGATAGAATGATTTTTAATTGATAAATGTCATGTAGTTGACATTTTTTTAGTGACGCAGTTTTATTTAAAACGTTCATAAAACCAAGAAACTAGTAAATCTGTGACGAAAGCGAAATATTATGCATCTTCAATGCATTACTTCAAATCACTCTACAGTAACAGGACCAGCACGCAAATTGAATATATACGATTAGTTTACTTTCAGATATTAACGAAATATTTCAGAATTGCCTTTTTCAGAATTCCCAATTGCATGACGGTCGCGTTATGCCATTTCGAGATACTCGAGTTACGAATTCATCTTGAGAATTTTACTTCAGTAATTTTTTTTTTTCATTAATTATTCTGCAAATTCTTTCTAACTCTCACTGCGCTCTGACATGTTTCTGCCGATTCAATTCGTCTCATTATCGACTTCCCTCATATGCAAACATGGCCGTCTCAAAACGAGTTACATCATGCATCTCCAAGTGCTGCAACGTGACGCACCCGACTGAGGCGTGTTCGGATTCGAGTTGTATAACAAATGTCGATAGTTCAGCGACCCCTTTGCACTTATGCATTCAGTGAAGCAGCCCATGATGTTACAAGTCTTCTATTCAGAGGGGACCAGATGTATGCGAGCTAATGGGAACATTTCAATATAACTTCGTCTTTACATGTTTGTTCAACGATTAAAAAATTAAATATCCTCAATTCTTATAATAATAGCAAAATATAGTAAAATTTACAACAAACTCACTGAATTTCAGTTTCATTAGCTACATTGCGGAATTTTGCTACGATTTCATTATATCAGAGAAAGTTCTTATCTTGAAACCATATCATGAACACACTTTCATAAGCGATTTCAAACATTTACTTACTTTTTTAAGTCAAAAAATTAAAAACTGTGCGTGACGTGCTAGTGAGTGACGTTAATTTTAAGATACATTCATTACCTCATTATTGAGAAGTGACATTGAAAAGTGAGCAAAGAATGGAGCACTTTGAAGGCTAATCGACGTCGTTACTTCATTTTCCGTTACTCCGTTATTCTGCAGGTCTTTTGGGAGTATTGACAAACTGAATTGAAGTGATGAGTTTTGCTTGAAACTGCATTACAGAAAATTTCATGTCTTCCACAAAGAAAAATCATAGTTTTGAAACAAACGTGTTATACAAGAAGCCAACCATTTTTGTGTGAAAAGATGTGGCATGGCAAGCACATGGATTGTACAAAAGGATAAGTTACACGAGACAGGAAACGGTGAGTGAACACTCCCAATGTTCTTTGAATGGTTTCAAAAACTCCATTGAATTCGTAAGTACGCTAGAAGATGACGGCAAATCGACCAGTAATAAAACAATTAGGTGTATTGTTCACGTTTTAATGTACTTTTTTGTATTATTTTATTTATTACTGACAGAGCAAGCAACACAAAATTAGCAATCCTCAAAGATCGCAATATTCATCGTACTATATAAACATATTGTAAGATGTCTAATAGATACCTTAATTCGTGTACCTTGTTTAATCCGTAAAACTCGGATCGCTTGCCCCTGCTCTCTGAGCCGGAGACGCTACTGGTACTCACTTAACAGCAAGTAAAAATATAGTAATGCTTCATGAAGTGAATTTATCACCCTAAGTGTTGGAGAAAAGTATAGTCGAGATGAAAGACGCTCCGTAACACTATCACTGTTGAACTCAACAATATTATTTGCATAATATTTAATAATAATAATAATAATAATAATAATAACATCAACAATAATAACAAGTAATAATAATAATAATAATAATAATAATAAGAAGAAGAAGAAGAAGAAGAAGAAGAAAAAGAAGAAGAAGACGAAGAAGAAGACGAAGAAAAAGACGAAGACGAAGACGAAGAAAAAGACGAAGACGAAGACGAAGAAAAAGAAAAAGAAAAAGAAAAAGAAAAAGACGAAGACGAAGACGAAGACGAAGACGAAGACGAAGACGAAGACGAAGACGAAGACGAAGACGAAGACGAAGACGAAAAAATGCTCCTTTCGAAGCCAATTCCTCTGTTATCTGCTGATTTTTGTTTCCGACCAGCGCCTACCTCGGCTTGGCGACAGGCAGCCAGAGTGGGCAGCACGAACGCGACCTCAGGGTCTCCAAATGCTGCTACAAATATCAAGGACACTCTCCGAGCGCTGTGCCGCGCCGCGCTGGCGGGCGAAGTCCACAGGTGCTCGAGCTCGCGAGCTTTCAATCACCGCTCGGCCCCTCCCACTGTGAGCTCAGGTGGCCAGCCTCGCCTCTCAAGAATCTGCGTTGCGTCGGATAAGCCGCTTGCTCAACATATGCCATGCTCTGTGCAAGTTTCTTGCTTGCTTTCAATAATTTCACTTACATATTATTGGTTTCCCAGTTTTTGTTTTGTTCCCCCCGCATGTGCTTTTTAAGAAAATTGTTCGTTTATTCAAGTTAATATTGCAGTAAAACGAAGTCACATTTTAAAACTTGGTCTTCAGAGCGAGACGAAGTGTGGATAAGGCTTGAGTTTTGCGCTTGAATTTTGAGACCCCTGATTTCGATGAATCCCTGTTTTTACAAAGGCCCATGCAGATTTGTTTGTAAAATATCAGTAGTTTAGCGCTATGTTGCAAATTTTCGAAATTTTAAATTTGAATTTCCCGTACCTCGTTTGCTACAACATTTCAAGAGTTATCAGGTTTAAGTACAACATTTGGAACGCCGCGCCACTTCAGTTTGAAATTCTTAGAATAACTTCATGTTGGATGGAGAATCTGTGAGAATTAAACTGAGTTTTGTATTGAGGAATTTCTATTGGTTACTTTCAAAAGAATTAAATTTTCGCACCAAATGCCGCTACGATTGGTAGCGAGTTTTACGAGCGATGTGTGGGATGTGATAGGATGGACAGAAATTGCGGAATTATAATTTTGCGTAACCGTTACTGATGCAAGAATGTACAACACCACTAGTTGCAATCTGTAATTATTATAGTTATCCACCAAAATAGAAGAAAAGAAAAAGTGTTTGGCAGGCACCAATCGGTTCGCTACCATGATTTATTGATAGGATGTCAAACGTATTTTCTCTCTCTTTGAGGCGTTATATACCCCGTCCAAGAACAGGTTCCTCTTTGGATCGATCGTGGCTCTGCTGGTGATAGTTGTGGTGCGGGGTTGTCGATGTGGGAGACGGAGGACGAAAAGAAAGGCAGAAAGACAAGCGAAACTGTAACTGGAGGACCTGGGACTGAGGAAATGGAGAGCCGAAGGGCCGGGACGAGAGGACCGGGGACGGGGGACAGAGGGGACGAGGCTCGGGACAAGGGAGGAACGGAGAGGTCGGGGAACGGAGGGGATCAGGGTCGGATGACGGAAAGAAGAGTCATGGGGTGGGAGGCGACGTGGTCGTATGGGATAGGGGCTTCGGTGACAGGGAACGCAGGGGCTGAGGGACGTAGGGGCCTTGGAATGCAGGGGCCGGGGGACGAAGGGGACGGGAGTCCGTGGGACGGAGGGTCCGGGACGGGAAGGTCGAGCACACGAAGGAGAGGGATGGGGTGAGAACGGCAGCTGAAGCATAGAGTAATGACGTAACACCTCGTTGGTCTATGGCCGCAGTGCCGGGAAGGTGGTGGTCATAGGCGGCAGGAACGAGAGGTAGTTCGGAGCCGAGTGTAGAAGCGGTGGATGAGGTAGGCCTCAGCGGGGGCGGGGCGACCTAGCCCCAGCGCCGACGTCTGCTCCGATTCCGCGGTTGGGCTCGTGATCGGCGCTCGCCGCTTTGCAAGGAAACCCAGCGGTTAACCTTTGATATTCCGCGTCTCCGATTGATTGATAAAGGTCACTCCTTCGCCTTTTTGCTTCTCCGTCCGCTCGCGAGACGTTTAAATCCCAACCTTTCCGATTGCTCGCCCATCATCAATCTTTCGGCGGCGGCGAGATGTATAGTTCCAGACTAATATAATTGTAAACTGCTGACGCTTACAAATAGGTACAATTACGTATCAACGAACCGTAACCCTTTATAATTTTTACCACGTATCGCAGCCAACTCCGTTTAAAGGTTAGACCATATGGAACGAACATTCACACACCAACATACAGTAAATGTCCATACTGTTAGAGAATATGAATTTCCTCCCGTTCCGATGAAATCTTCGTGTAATAGTAAATTATTCAAGAGCAAGGGCCATTTGAAATGCTAATGTTTCGTCTAACAACTCAAACACATTTAAAACTATCCCGTTTCCAGAAGGCGAAGTTTTCTTTATGGCCAGAGATTTAAAGCCTGACAATGTTCCTAATTTTACGTGGAAGAGTTTTTCTTGCGAGACAAAAAGAACATTGCTGTCGAAAGCAAACTATAAATTACAGGGGAGGCATAATTTATAAAGAAATAGCATGCAATACCTCTGAAAATACGCCAGAAAATGTAGAGCCTCAACAGTGGTTCAGTCGCTTTGGGAAAACACTATTTACATACGTTGAATTTGCAACAATTTACAGCGATTACTGATAACATTACTATATGAAAATTGCTTGGAACATGACATTTTTGAAGCAGGGATGGGCGAATGTTTGCTTTAAATGGTTAACGTATTGCAATTTATCACTATTTTAAATTGTATTTGTGAACATTAATTTTTTTAATCTTATGATAGATAATAGTAGCCGTAGAAAACTTACTGTATGAAAATATGTTGCACTCAGTGATATTGAGTTGCTTTAAATCTTATAATGATATTGATGATTCTAATTTCATCATGATATCAATTGTAAAGATAAGTTATCAATGTTAATTGATGCATGTGTCTCAAAATAAATGTTAGAAACTTGTAGTGCACGAAGTGTGGTTGAAATTATTACTTTTTGCCAAAGATCATGTAGTGGGAAGATCCGTATAATGGAGTTGCAGATATGACATTGTCAGCCAACTCTTTACTTACAAGTGATTGTCAGGCGTGACGTAGTCAAAAATATTTCTGCCTTCTATAGAACTTTTAATGATTTATTCTGAGGCACACCGTAGTGTTTCATTAGCTTACTTTCTACTTAAGCAGATATTTTACTAAATGACCTGAATACTTAACGTTACTTAACTAATATTTTACTGAATGACCTGAATACGTAACTAGGGACAATTCAAGTCATCAGATAGTTACTTATTTTACTCAGATCGTACGTAAAGCTCCCTTCGATCTACCTTCACACTATTTTTTTATAGGTACTGTTATATAATATTATTTTCTTTTACGGTTTTTTACCTAATCTCATACCATTGAATATTAAATAATTTCAATTATAAAATGGAATGCAAATTACAACTGCTGAGTCTGGAAGCGAGTGAGACATATGGGGATATGCCAAAAACAAAGATCAACCAAAAAGCGATATCCATTGCAGTGGTTATTTTATAATGTTAATCAGGGGTCTAAGATATTTACTTCGTTGTCAAGGATTTCGTCTTTTTGGAGAAAGTGTATCAATATATGGGTTAGAACAGGGATTCACCACGCGATCTATTGTATTTTGAAGTGCCGATGATGATCAAGGAATCGATTGGGTACTTCCGCTTCGTTAGGTATTTCCGCCAGAAGTGCAGGGTCCCAGTCAGGACAAACTTGACGTTTCCGATTGGCCTATCCACGTGTGTGGTCATGTAGAGTATATTAGTGTAAGTATCAGATGTGTGTGTGTGTGTGTGTGTGTAAGGAGACAGAGGCGGAGAGAATAATGAGGATAGAAGTATCGCTTTCAGGCCAAGAATTATTCCCCAATATTTCCTCATTGGCTGAATATGCATTCTACTTAGCTCACCCGCCACCTTCTCCTCATTTGGTACCTCCTCTCTGTGCCTCACCAGCCGCAGACTCCTCATCCATTGCATCCGCGTTCCCTCCTCTGCTATCTGCTTGCTGCTTCTGCTCCAATACTCCCCTGTCCGTCACATCCACTAACTTCTCGTCCTCATCCACGGCCCCCGCCCCGCCGCTGCGTCAAAGTGATAATGTTGGGGCGCGCGGCGCGGAGCAGGACAGGGTGTGGAGGGCGGGGGCAGGGCTGAACGGAGCGGGCGTGGGAAGGGAGAGGCGTGGCGGGACGGGGCTAGGCCTGGCGGCGCGGAGATGGGCAGGGCGAGGTGACTCGGGGTGAGGTGTGGGGGGCCTGGTGGGAAGTGGAAGGGGGTGGAGGGGGGTGGACGGTGATGGAGGGGTGGAGGGGTGTGGAAGTGCGTGTCGGGAGTGGCGGGACAAGAAGGGTCATGCAGGGGCGGGGAGGGGTGGGGAGATGCGGGGAGGGGCAGGAAGGTGTGGGGAGGGGTGGGGAGGGGCGGGGAGGTCAGAGGAGGGGAGAGGCGGGAAGGGTCTGGGCGGCGCGGTACAGAACGGGGCGGGAGGGCGGGGGGGGGGCGGGGGGGGCGGGGGGGGGCGGGGGGGGCGGGTGGGCGGGGGGGGCGGGCGGGGCGGGGCGGGGCGGGGCGGGGCGGGGCGGGGCGGGGAGACGCGAGGCGCCTAGCAGACAGCGCCTGAGCGCCAGGCCATTAATCTCGGGGACGCCCCTCGGCGACGGCCCATGAAATCCGCGCGTCACTCAGGCGCCCGACTTTCGTCGCTCCTCAAACGCGACGCGACGCGACGCCTCTTCATTTTTGTAACGAACCCGACCCACTCCCGCTCCCACTCCCACTCACCTCTCCCGCCGCCCGCCCCGCGCCACCCAGCGCAGCCGCGACGACCACCTAGAGCAGCGGCGCCCCAACTTTTCTCACCGCCTTCCTTGATTGATTGATTGATTGATTGATTGATTGTTAGTGATACCGGGCGGGTCAACTACCATTGTCATTAGCCCCGTCATTAGTCATGTATTATATGTTTTGCTGGAGAGGTGGTGGAGGTCTTCCCCCGATGGATTACGAGATCTGGCGCCGACCTACCGTCGGCTAGCGGTGTTTTCCTCAACCAGGTATCTTCCAACAGCGGGGCACCGCCACAGCCGAGACAAGCTCTCAGTCTCCGGGCATGTGTGGTAGTGTAGTGCATGTTAGAATAAAGGTACTGCTCAGGCTTTTGCCAGATGTTGGCCAAGTGTAGGTGGCAACAACTCAAATAAACATTAGGTGATAACGCCGAATCTTCCCAAAAGCAAAGCGAACGATATCAACTTAAGGCAGGTGAGTTCACGAAGCTGTGCAATCAACCTGCCGACTATTGAAACGAAAGTCCAGATACTTCCTGACGTACCTTCTTATGTGGAAATGTACGTGTCCAACGGGTGGAGTGAGATCGGGAATGAAGTAAGAAAGATCGCGAGAGGTCCATGGCTCGTTTGTGTTGATATTAATACGGCACGCACTTAGTAACGATCAGAAAAAAGCATGGACAATTACCGAGCAGAGCAACCTGTCACTAGAATTCTCCATAGCAGCTGAAAGTGACCTATCACTAGCTAGTACAGAAAATCCCGCCTCAACTTGGACTCGAACCAGAGGACCTTTAAGTCATAGGCACCGCAGTGTCATGAGCTGCTACCTTGAGCCACCTAAGATGTCGTCCATAAATTACGAAACGCTAAAGAGGGGTGAGGGGGTCTAAGGCAGCGTTACGTTGCTTTACATAGGGGTAGAGGGGATTAGTTAAGTGTTACGTAACATTGATATTTAGTTTTTGCACATTTTTCAATATTTGCTGAAATAATTCCTTTTTAGTTCTATACTAAAACATTAACTTATTAAATTGTTTTAAATACATATATAAACTAGTTATTATTTGTAATTTGTTGCAATAAATGAAAATTTTTTTCAACTTTTTTTATCTGTTAGATTGCAAAGAAAATATTCAAAACTGTAATGAAGTATGTTCTAGAATCTATATGAATTGGCGCTGTAGACTCTCGCTCTTGCATCATCCACGCCGGCGAGTGCATAGCTTTTGATCAACTATTTCTCGCCCGAGCGTTCTTCCTTCACTCACAACTTGACCCAATATTATTGTTAGGTGCAGCCTGCATCGTCAACTAATTTCAATTAATTCAGTTGAAATTAGTTAATTATCGTTAATTACTTCAATGTACAGCACAAGTAAAATAAATACAAATTGCTTTTACTGTGCTATAATTCATTTTCACTTCCCGCATTGACAAGGAGGTTGTCGCAGACGTATAATTATTTAGGGGGTTCACGCGTGCGTTACGTGTGCGTTACAGGGGGAGAGAGGGTATTGAAAATACTCCAAATTTGCGTTACAAAATTTATGGACGGCGTCTACGCTGCAATTGCATGACGAACCCATGCCGACCCACTTGAGAGGCACGGAGGCTACATTTATTACGGATGCTGCGACGAGCGGCGGCGCCTTCCAGTGACCACGCCCACGGCCACGTTCGCTCCCGCGTCGGCGACGACGTCGGTGGCAGAGTTCGTCAACTCGGCGGCACCCGGCCCCTGCGGCGACTCGCCACCCGGCGCGCTGCCGTCGGGGCGGTGATATTGCAGAGGAGGAGAGAATGGCCGCCGCGAAGGTAGAAGAGGGCCAAAGTTTACATAGTTGAATTGAATTGAATTTGCCTTATTTTAGTTGACGCGTGAAGGGTGATGGAATGTAAATTTAAAACAAAATTAAAAGGATTGCACAGTGTTTCGTGCAGGGACAATGAGAGCTAGTTGAAACACAATTGTGTGAGTAGTAGGTGGATAGAGGAAACAAGTAGGAAAATCGGCACTGGTTTAAGGGTACAGCAAATGAGGACTGATTGTCACAGCATTATGTGAGACGAGTAGGTTGGTAGAGGAAACAAGTCAGAAAACTGATGAGAAATTCTTTGAAGAGTCAATGACGGCTGCTTATCATAAAGAAGAGTGAATTGTAGATTGGTCGAGAGAACAAGTGGGGAAATACGCATCAGATTTTCTGGAGGGTTACAAACACGGCTAAATGACAGCGCGTGAAGAATATGTAAAAAGGGAAAACACAGGAAATTCGGCATTGTGTCACGTGTATGACCAATGAGGATTTGAAAATTGAGATGAAGAACTGTGAAGAGTCAAGGACGGCTGTTGGACTTAGGGAGAAGAGAGAAGGGTAGATTGATCTAGCGAACAAGCAAGAAAAACGCGTAGAGGATACACGGACCCCTGTTCTTGAAGAGTGAATACTATTGTACGTGAATGCAGAAAACAAGTGAGATAATCGGCATGGGATTTTGTGAGAGTCAATAATGGCCAGTTAACATTGACAGGAGAAAGAATGACGGGTAGGTAAATAGATCGGGAGGACAAAACAGTATTATGGGAACGATGTTCCTTAAAGATTTTTGACGGATTATTCACGTAGTGTGATAAATGAATAGTAATAATAAGAGAAAAGCGGAAAACCGGACCTGGAGTCAATACCGGCAGTGACAGTGGAAATGAAGTTTCAACACCGATTTTTAAGTATACGGAGAGGTTGAGGGCTGGAAATAGCCTATTTTGAGTAAACGTGTAAATACGGAATAAATCAGTATGTAGGAATAGAAAACCTGCGACAAACACTGTGTAAAAGAGACGTTGCAGCAAAGGTGGTGTTTCCAATGAGGACACTGGGTTCATATGTAACACAATAATAGTTTATGTAATATTTGAGAGAATGGAAATACAGTCACGGAAAAGTCTGGTCATTTTTTTATGTCTAGGACTAATAAATTCACATGGTTACATATACTTATTAAATTATCACGAAGAATTTCAGTTTATTAATTATTTAATTAAAAATATCGCGAGCTCCAGAACTATGTTCGACCTAAACGTTTATTTTGACAAATGTATACAAAAACGCAAATGAATTTTCGGTTATGTAACCTGTACGAATCTAATAAACAATACGTTGTAAAAAATATATTTCCTTTTATTTTTTCTAGAAGGTTTTTCAAAAAAATAACCTATTAAAATCCATTTAATAATACAAAAAATAACAATATAATAAACAAAACATTGTGGAATATTACTTTTGTTAATGCATGAGACACTTAATAGAAATTCATATCAAATTCGGCGGACTACTTTTTAAAATCTCTTTTGTCTGCGTATAAAAGAACTGATTTCATTAATTCCCATACACCCTTCTCAGTTACAATAACCCGAAAAGACTAGAAGTTTATTTTCATTTCCTCGTTTTAGTTCGTATCTCGAAACGCAGCTTTTAAGTTAATTCAGTTTGCCCCTCGTCCACAAGGCACGAACCCTCCCCAGCGTGTCCACCGATGTTTTGGCAGCTCGGGCATCGAGGGACCCTGCGCCAGGGGACTGTGCGGGTGGGGGCGGAGGGGGGCAAGCGTAAAAGGTGAGTGCTGTCACCCCGCTCGCCAGAGAATCACTCAGGCCCACCCACCTCGTCCGAGCCACTCTGGCAAATGGCTTCACGCGTAACTCACGACACACGGAATGCATTCGGACGCCATTCGCAACCTAACGCTACCTGCTCCGACCTGCGCGGCGCTGCGGTGGAACGGCTCAGGAAACGCGGCCATAACGCAGGTTTTTGTTTTTTTTTCGTTAACTATAGTTTCCAGATCGTTATTTAAAACACATTGCTACGGTCAATGTCAACGCACCTTGTGTCATCTCGAACAACCAAGTTGACCAGGAATGTGGTCAAACTTCCGACCATTCTGTTCCCGAAGTTTTACCTAAAATGTTGCAGTTAACAGTTTTCCATTTCATTACTGCAAACCACAATCCTCATCGTAAACGTTCAAAGATATTACCATAAGATATTATCCAGATATTACATCTTTGACATTATGTCCACTGACTAGGCTTGATTACCATTTTCCCATATACAGATTTGGAATGCATCTCCTACACTAGCGATCATTGGCATTTCCATGCATATTATATGATTGCCTTAGCAATTTTGGGGGTTATATGTCTTGGCCAAATGACTAATATGGCTGTATGGCCGAAAAAACTAAAGCGTGTGTTGAATCAGCGCCTCAGTCCGAAGGATCGCGGGTTTGAGTCCCGCCTTGGGCATGTGTTTTGTCGTGTGCGTGTGTTGTCGTGGAAGGCCTTGCGAGCCTACTGACTACAGGTCGAGGAGCCCGTATGTGTGTCAGTGTCTAGTGACAGGGTTAATATGTGTCCCATAAGGGATGTAGTGGATTCCCGGCGCTGAGAGCCAAAATCAGGATTCTGTGTAGTTGGAAAGAAAAGCACAAGACATCATTCTCAGGGCTTCGAGTTAGACTCCCGATAAAGTGTGGGTTTTCCTCATGTTTTTGTGTCATAGTTTGCTTTCTCGTTCAGTCACACACTCCATTTGATGATAACCCCATCCATAATCATTGACGAGTCATCATACTTCACCTCTAAGATTACTATACCATCCGTAAGACCGTGATCACCTCCCCAAGAAAGGAGAGGTAAAGACCTAAGATCCCCTATTGTCTTTGCTCAAAAATGGAATATTTAATCCATCACTCATCACAGTAATTGATGCACAGCCCTCTTGAAACTAACGGACAAGACACAGCAGATGTAAAACGAGAACGTTTTTGATGCGATTGCAATACTTTTCCTCCCTACACTATAGTATTCTATAGGGAGGAAAAGTAAAAATATTGAACTTATGATGAATGATCTTCGGAAACTTGAATTATCAAAGTGCTTTATAGCTTAGTAGCTTAAATTGGCTATTATAGCTTAAATTGTATCCCTTACCTTTAATGGTTATATTCAAACGTTTTCAGTAACGTGATTGCATTGAAAAATGAAATTTAATTTTTGTCCTCTATGGACAGAAGCCACACAGAAATCAAAAACTGCTGACCTCAATGTGAATTTTAAAAAAAATGGATATTGGGTGTTGTTTACAATGTTACTTACGTTTTATGAATGAAATAGGTTTGGTCAAAGAAACCCATGGCAGCTAACTACAGTTGATCCAAAATTGCAGTCGAAATAATTATGTCAACACTTATTCCAGCAACACGATTTTCTATTTAATCGCGAATTTGATAATGCCTGACCGAGGGGTTGTGAAATGATAAAATGTTGTCTTTGCGCTTTTGGTGTGAGAGAAATCCGCATAGCAACATCACATATTCACAGGAAGCGGGGGAATGACGGACGCTTTCGATGGAAAGCCACCGACGTTATTAGATTTATGCGTTACAGTGAATTCTTGCAATGTTTTATCCACATACGTTAGATCAAATTACTAGGAAGGTTTTACGGCTTAGTGACAAAATTAACCACTTATATGCAGCAATTTCGAGACAGGAAGTGTCCGTGCGTTCTTTTATTTGGCACAGTGAATGTCTCGTAGAAATGATAATTGATCCAGTATAAAATACATTGCCACCCCTCTAAGAAATCAATTAAGATTATAAAGTCTTCTAACACATTCTGTGCTGTCCATTTAGCATCACGAAAATGTCTGGTAAATTACTGTAAATCATTTTCTTCCCTTTCCTCATCCAGTTCCTCATAATTAACAAAAACGTAATAATTTCACTTCAACGCTATCGCGCAATACTTAACGTTCCAGTCGAGTATCAAGTACATAACACTCGCTTTAGAGGGAGTCCACAGATATCCCACTCGATGATCCCTTCGCAAGAAAACGCATTGTATGGAAATTAATCTGTCAGGCGAGATGAACGTTTTACAGGCGGCGCCGCCAGTGGATTCTCGCGAGGCGTCGTCCATCAAAGGCAGCGGCGCCGGTTCTTTGCGCGCGCGCGCGGGTGACGGATTTGTGGAGCCATCTCACCGGGAGAGGTGGCTGAGGGCGTCAACGGATGTCACTGCAGTGCCTCCCCCTACGGTTCGAGACCTGATGGCGGCAAGATTTTAGACACTAGCCAAGTCAAACAACCTCTGTCTGGAGAAGAGTTCTAGCGGCCGGCAGTTCTCATCGGTAGTTTTCCGTGGTTTCTCCGATCAATACCAGGCGAATGCCGGATGAAGTACCCTAACCAACGGGCCACGGACCGCGCGCGATATTTAGATAGACAAATAAGATAAATAGATACATTTATTATTTCGGCAGGTAGGTATACAACCTGGTGGCAGAACACTACAATTTACATATTACAACTAAGAATAGTAATACACTGTAAATTTAAAGCGTTTTAAGGCAATAAGAACAATAATATAACAATAATAACAATAACAGCTTTACCTATACACTTCATGACTGTCCTGCACGGAATTTTTAACTAATAAATACACTGCATTTCACTTCACTACACTTGCACTTCACTTAGCTACACTACACTTGCACTTCACTTAGCTACACTACACTTGCACTTCACTTAGCTACACTACACATGCACTTCACTTAGCTACACTACACTTGCACTTCACTTCTCTCTCTATATTTCCTTACTTTTCCTCTTCCTTATCCTATCCTCAACCCTTACTTACACACGCTTTCACTTGCATGCACACGGATGACCAGTCGGGCGCTTAGCGCTTGACACGGATGGGGCAGTGGTCCGCTAGAGGGAGATACCTGGTTAGGAAAAAAACCGTTAGTCGACGATAGGTCAGTGCCGGATATCATCATCCAGCGGGGGGAGATCAATGCCACATCCCGAGGGTTGAAACATGACCTCAGACGTCGACGCGCCCGGAATTACTTATCAATAAAAAAATGATTGGGCGTTCTGCTCTGTCATCGACCCGGCGCCACCGCCTCCCTGCGCTGTGGCGCCTGCATTGAGCAGGACGTGTCCGCGAATGCTCAGCACGCAAGCGTCCTTATAATCAGACTCAGATTTGGTGCGAATGGAGCGAACGGACTTCGCGCGGCCGCGGCGGACAATAGGGCGACACGTTTTAGAGTCAGAAGAAGGGTGAGAAATGCACTCGTTAATTGATATTTACGCACCAAGGCCATTGTAAGGGTTCTAATGATCGAGTGACGACAAAAACGCCCCATGTCTTTTGGCTCGAGGGCTTTTTGTTCCTCGAGATCATTAGAACCAGTAAACGCCCGTGGTACATACAATATTTAATTTGTCACATAATTTTAATTACTTAGATTTAATTATTTATTAATTAAATAGATGTTAGCTTCACTTGAGGTTTCTCTCTTCTTTTTTCCCTCCCATATTTTCCTTTCATAATTCCCTCCATAACTGAACATGTAGCATCATTCAATTGTTTTCATACTTCTCTCGTAACCTCGCAACCACTATCCTCTCGATCCAGGTATGTTATGCAGTGTATATCGAGCTCAGAATCTAAGGCAATAACAAGGAATAAGGTAACAGTTTAAAATAAAACTGATTTTGTGCGGGGAAACAATAAGTTTAATGTAAATTTAATATCTTCGTGATATTATATACTTAAATTGCTTTCATTATTTATATAAAATAATCGTAGTTTCTGTGCTTTAATTAACAGATTAATCACGTTTTTTGACGTTCCTAAATGTCTTCAACCTATTGTATAATGAATACATTTAACGTAATATTTAATTACGACGTCTACGTAAATTTTAGCCTAAGTTATGTTGCATCATCAAAATTGACACAAGAGACAAATATTCAAAGACATGAAAAGAATGAATGTAAAAGAAGAAAAACACGAAGGAAAAAAAGAAAACACCCAGGTCAAAAATGCATGATCAACAACAGACGTAGACAAATCTTTCGCGTTCTAAACAATGTTAACTAACTTACATTGAACTAGGGTCAACTCCTAACAGAAGCAACAGTCGCACTGTAGAACAGAAAATGAAGAAATCAAACACTTCGATTCCAAACGATTCTAAACGCTTCCAAACGACTGTCACCCAGGAACGGCGGAATGCATGTAGTTACGCCTTGTGTTGCTGCTCGCCGTGTTTTTTAGCCCTCATTCGTTATTCCCGCGCCGTCCGAAGGAGCTATGGAACGTCGTTATAAACGGCGGAAAAGTGCCCCCCGTATTCACACGCGCGCGACGTCAGCGAGCGATTCGACCTCCGCGGCAAACGACGTAAGAAGCTACGAGGCCTGGCCGCGTGCAGGCGCGTGCGCCGCGCGGTCGGCGTTGCCCAAGAAGGGAACACGCGCGCCACCGCCGGTTGATTGACTGACTGATTGATTGATTTATTGATTGGTGATTCCACACTTACACTAACAGGCACTGCACCACCGCACATGCCGGGAGTCCGGACGGGAGCTTAGAACTTGTCCCGGTTGGGGCGGTGCCCCGCTAGTGGGAGATATTTGGTTGGGGTTGGTCCCGCAAGCGTAGATTGGGTCGGCGCCGTGTTTCGTCATCCAGAGAAGGAACCTTCGGAGGAAAAAACAGGCACTACTCTTACTGGACTACTAATCTCAGCCTTTGTCGCGCCCGGAATCATTGATTAGTGATTCCGACGCGTCACCTGCTAACATCATTATTACCGTAAATGTAGTGTATGTTTTATTGTGGGTTGGCGGCAGTGATATTTCCCGCTGAATTGCGAGATTCAGCGCCAAACTGCACGTCGGCTTGCGTGTTTTCTCCAACCCGGTATCTCCCATCAGCGGGGCACAGCCTCAGTCGGGGCAAGCTCGACGTTCTCGACATGCATAGTAGTTAGAACGTGTATGTACTCGTATAAGTGTGCGTAAGTAGGACAAGAAATGTGATGGAAAGATCACGCGAGGAAAGATCCGAGGACAAAGTTTACTAACTCTTTGGAAAATTTTGAAAATGTCGAAGCTTCATATAAAATACACCCTAAAATTAAAATATACGTTTCATACTCAGAAGGCCTCGGTTCATTTAAATCGATTGGGATATATCAATTTTGGAGAAAATCGGCTGAATGGTTTAGGCGCCCGAGTGACCACAGACAGGCGGACGGACAGACGGACAGTCGCCTTTTCGGTATCAAGAACCCACAAAACATGAATTCTGACTGCATGTTAGAGGACGTAATTTACTATACACATGAACATGATTTATCCACTTTTTCGTTATCAGAGGCTGGCAGTAAGAGTTTTTCTGTCGAAAATATGCCTTTTTTCCGGGGCACTATTTTAATACTTTTTCTTCTTATGAAGTAGATGCGAGAAAGTGAAAATATACCCTACGATGAAAATATACTAGGTTCTGCCTAGAGCAATAAACCTGAACAAGTTACTTATTTCTTACACAAAGTGATATAATAGCAAGCTCTGCAAGCGCCAACTCCGTCGCCCCCTGGTAAGTCGAACGGTCGGTAGGAGGCAGCGTTTTAGAGTGACAAAGCAGAGGAAATGTCTTTCATTAGGAAAACGAAATTCGAAACTAACTTTACTGCCTGGAGGTTAGAACTAGAAACTCAATAGTTATTTTTCCATCGATCCAACGATCCAAATGAGGCGAATGCCAGACAAACGGATCATGGTACGCGCGCAATCTTTTCTTTCTCTTCCTTGACCTTTACTCTCCCTACACACACACACGCACACACACACACACTCTGGAACTGGAACACACACTCTGGTGCTGGAACTGGAACACACACTCTGGTGCTGGAACTTCAGTCGCGAGTTTTGAGCTTGTACCCATTGGGATGGTGTCCCGCTGGGGGAGATACCTGGATGTTCTTGATTGCTTTCGGTTAAACAAAAGAAACACTATTGCCACATATAACATTCAAACCATTTCGCTATGTTTTCTAAACACCTTGCTCCACGTACACTATGTGATAAAAAGTATCCGAAAACGTCCAAAATGGTGTTATGGTGTGGCCGTGGAGAGGGATTGCACCCATTTTTGTTTTGTATGCCTCTATCACGGCACAAACCTACTTTGATGTTTTAAACACCTCCTTGCTTCCCTCTGTTGAACAGCAATTCGGGGATGGCCATTGTATCTTTCAACACGATTCTGTTCATTCTGCACGGCCTGTGGCAGAGTGGTTACACGACAATTACATCCCTGTAATGGACTGGACTTCACAGCGTCGTGACTTGAATCTTATCGAACACCTTTAGAATATTTTGGAACGTCGACTTCGTGCCAGGCCTCACCGACCTCCATCGATACATCTATTCAGTGAAGAACTGGCGAACCAGTGAAGAATGGGCTGCCATTCCCCAAGAAACCTTCCAGCACCTGATTGAAAGTCTGACTGCGAGAGTGGAAGCTGTCATTAAGGCTAACTGTGGGCCAACACCCTTTTGAATTCTAGAATTACCGATGGAGGGCGCCACGAACTGGTAAGTCGTTTTCAGCCACGTGCCCGGATACTTTAGATCACATACTGTATGTTTTGCAAGAACTGGTACAACGGAACGAGTAAACCCAACGTATTCCGAGCCTTTGTGGGGGTGTCAGAGAGCAACATAAGGTGCCGTTAGAACGTGAAGCATGCGGCAGCCAACCGCAGGCGGCGGCGCGCGTGGGTCGTCGCACGTGAATGGACGCCACGGCGTCGCCGGTCCCTTCTGCCCGCACGCCCCGGCCAGGTGTTGCGGTGCCGCTCGGTACGGTGCTCGGTGGAGACAAAGGGGCGGCGGCGGCGACGGGTGCCGTGGTGGTGACGCGTGGCGGGTGGAGGGGGGAGGAGACGGTGGATTTAGTGGTGGAGGTGATGGTGATGGTGACGGTGACGGGAGGAGTGGATGAGACGGTGGAGGTGGAGGTGGAGGTGGAGGTGGTGGTGGCGGTGGGGAGGCTGATAAATTGGTGGGGAGGCGGTGGCGGGAGCCAAGGATGGGACGCTGGCGGTGGCGATGACTGTTGTGGTGGTGGTGGTGGCGGTGGAGGGGACGCTGACGGCGACGGTGACGGTAACGGTGACGGTGACGGGTGACGGTGACGGGTGAAGGTGACGGTGAAGGTGACGGCGGCATTGGCGGTGGCGGTGGCGGTGGTGGGGGCGATGGTGGTAGCAGCAGCGGTCGAGAGGACGGTGACGTTGAAGATGGCGTTAGAGTTGATGAAGGCGGTTCTGATGGTAGCGGTGGCAGTGGCAAGAAATATTGTGGCGGCGGGGGGCGGAGGTGGCAGTGACGGAGATGGTAGCAGAGGTAAATGGGCGGAGGAGGAAAAGATGGAGTTTCAAGTAGTGGTCCCAACGGCGGCGGGGCGGCTGCATGGGGAGGATGGGGAGGTGTCTGGCAACAGGAAACGCTCACTGACCGCGCGGCTTCCGGCCGCCCCTCCTTCCCATTCTTCCTCCACACCCCCTATCCCCCACCCCTATCGCTGGCCCTTCCTGACTACTGACTGCGTCGCGCCGGCCGTCTCCTGCGCTCGCTCAGGTGCTGTGAACACATTCAGATTCACGGCAACTTCTTACAAGAGATCTCTAAATAATGTGCTGCGAAACATATGAGGCCTGGTGGAAAGGGAATTATGAATAATTTTTCTAAACTGCGTACTAGAGTATTTTCCGCTCGAAGTTTCTGAGATGGAGGTCCGATTTTCTTACTCGACAAAATTGTAACGCGTTTAGAGTCTACTAAAATTGTAAACTTGTATACTACCTTGAATAAGCTGCTAAAACTATGGTTGTTGAAGTGTGAGTACATAATCGTTTATTTGTTAGATTGCATTTCACAATAGCATTTGGATTTTATACACAGGATCGAAATATAGACACCCACATGAAATAGTTCCTCGCGCCAAAATAGATATGTAATGTTAGGTAGTGAAGGAATCTATTGATATCCTTTTACTTCCGTTTGGCCTCTTCGTCATCAGGACAAGACATTTTCCGAATAGGATGAAATATGTTGACATAAGTAATTTTGTCTACAGTCTATTAATCACAGTTAACCTCCATAATTAACTGTTGAACCAGTAGTCGCGAGAATAAAAATTTAATCGTATAGTTTAATCATTACTAACATAGTAAAACCCGGTTTGAACTACACACATTTATATCTAGAACTAGCGCACTGCTCTTCGTGTCGTACTGAAAAATCTAAGACGGCTAGTATAGAAATAAATGCATTCAATACAAGACATGAGAAAAAGTTCTGCAGAAACAACCTGTTCTACCCGTATATTACGTCTATCACAGAACTGTTTAGGCGAGGATGAAATAAACAAATTTTGCAGTAAATATATTACAGTAAACAAGTTAGAAAGTACTTCACAGATACTCCTCCTCCTTGAATAAACTCTTCTTATTCCTGTGAATTTGACATTCGTTTCATGTTTACAAAGTACGTATTGTATGAACAATGTATAAACAGGAAGTAACATTGCATCGTAATACGTTTTAAATGATTTCTGAGAACTGAGCCCAAATGTTAATCATACGAAGGTGACAACGTTTCAAAGAGACGCAGTAACCGTTGCGTATTCAAGCGTTGTCGGCTGGCAGCACTTTGAATGCACGCCATCCGGTGCCCCGCCCGACCGCCCCCTCCTCCCGCCCGCTCACACGGCCGAATAGCACCGCCCCTGACCCTGGTGACAGCAATGCCTAGTACCAAGGCTACGCCATTTTGGGCACCAAGGAAAACAAACTGAAACCTCGCTCTCAAAAAAAGAGAAACCAATTAGCAGAAACAGGACATTTGAATTGATGAAAAACAGAACGGTGTTAGTGAGATTTTATAAATTCTGAGAAAAACATGTTTATTTTACGCTATATTTCAGTAACAATGTATTTTCGTGGTTTTAATGAGCAATTCAAATGACGTGGTTTTAATGATGAAACAAAGCAACACGACTTGATAGTGATATTGACTTAAATAAACAGATTTCTCAAATTTATAAAACGTCACTTACGCCATTCTGGTATTCACCAATTCATTTTAAGCAATAACTATCTGGATGTACTTTATAAAATTGTGACTAACATTTTTTTAAATCCTTTACTGTATTTTATTTACAGATATAAAAATCTCGGGGTCTCTGGATAACAGGGTCACAGTGATTGTATTCCTTGCACAGATTCAGAGCTGCTTAATAATCCAGTCCTTTGTATTCACACCGTGTTCTTGACTTCCCGTTTACTACTTGATTTATTACGTTTCTCTGTATTTACTGCTGTGTAAATAATAATAAATTAAAATTTAATTATGTGCAAAAATCTAATTTTCAGAATATAGCAATACTTATGGGTAAAATAAGTTTTCAAATTAAAGTTGACGACCAGATTTAGCCTTGTTTTAAAAGTTAAGCGTACAAAGATTCTGTAAAAGTCTCGAATCAAAATGTTTCATTCCAATATAGTTATAACAATAATATAATATACAAATATATAAGTATCTTAATATAACTATACAGTATTACAGTAAAGCTCTTGAGTGTGCTGACGTGCGGATGTGTGTTTTTGCCATTTCGTCACTGGCGTCTAGACTACTTCCCGTGCAAGAATCGAGGCGTATGAGGTGTCATTCCACGCGTCTCGGTCTCCTGATGGGGAACTAATAATTTGTTTTCGGATCCGGTGACAAGATTTCCAAAAATGTGTTTCTTTCGTGTTTTAGCGCTTCGATCTTAGTGATAATGCCAGAAATTAAACCAACAACTCCTAAATCGATCTATGTAGAGGGTATTGATTAAACACCCGTACCGAAACAAATTTTTAGCAAATACGTCATAATTTTCTTTCACGACGTTGGCAACACTGATGTTCAAATCTTTAAAGAACAATTGAATTACCAAGTAATTCGCACTGCAGTTTGATTTCTTTTTAGAGTCGATTTATTATCGTATTTTACTTTTGCGAATACGTACGTATATACGGAGTAATATACGTAGTATATGAAAAGTTATGTAATGCTGCGGAAATTCGATTTCGAGATTTCAAAGCAAATACACTCTTTGGGACCCCCTGATACCGAAAAAGTGGTTTTCTTCGGAACGTCCGTCCGATTGTCGATCGAAACGAAGTTTCAATGCAATTTTGGTACGAATATTTGTGGAAATATATGCGTTTCAAAAATTGTTTTATGAAAAAATTTGAGGCTGAAACCTGGAACCTCGTCAACTACAAATTGTGCGTGAAGAAAAAAGTCGGTCCTAAAATAGTTTGGCACAAAAATATTTAGGTAGCCTAACGTGCGCACATATGGCGACTTCAGAATTGATAAATAATGAGGTCGTCCTGAATCTACTGGCAACTAAAATTGTGGGTTACTCGGTCCGTAGAGAAGACTAGAGCATTTCTATTACATGTGTCGCGTTCAACTAGCCTCAAGCGTCAGCCAATTATGGGCCAAACATATCAACAGGTTCGAAATAAAGGTGAAGAGTGCTTTTCCATCTCCAACTGGATCTCGATGGACGAGTGATTTACATAGATTCGTGGCCTCGCAAAACTAGAGCGCGGCTTCGATTTCGGTCGATTTATGTAGATCAGCGTTAGCCAACTGAAGGAGAAATGACTTCGGAACCAAAGTCTCCTCCAATAGGAGCATACGGAGAAGCAGTGCGAGTATAGGGGGGGAGGGGCAGACGGTGGTCGCCGATAACGAAAACCAGGGGGGCTTTGCCATTGTTTCAGGGAACATGAGTGGGAGACCATCTACACCCGACATTTTGCTTTCGGTTTGGGAAGAACGATTTCCTTTTGTAGTTACTGGAACAATGACGAACTGTTAAGTGTCTTTGAAAGAACTGAAGTACGTTAAAAATTCCACCCTACAGATGGATTACGTAGCTCTGCGACCCATAGGAACCTGGAAAAGATACTAAAGATCACGAAGATTTACAACATTCTCAAACAAAATTATACATAAAAAATAATCAAGTCTGTGGTCCAAATTCTCTCACGTGACCCCTACCGGGTACCTATTTCTTATCTATTTGTTAACAATCAATATTGTTTCAGAACTAAATAATTCGTTATATTATGTACCATTGTGTAAAATATTGCCTTAAAATGTTAAAACTGTCTTTTCCAAAACGTTATCTAATACAAGAATGAAGTGGAATTACACTACTGGTTATGATAAAGGCACGGATATTGCTTTGAGTTATGTAATAATGTTTGTTCTATTATATAAATCTTCATATTGTTATTAAATCATAAACATTCTAAATAACAATTATCATTTAATAAATGTTATTATCGATTTTCCAAGCGAACCTTTTCTGCCCACTTCCATTCCATCACTGGAACACTGTACGACAGCCGCTGCATCGCGCCCTTTCTTTGCTCCACCGTTAGGCTCGGAGCAGAAGGGCAGATTTCTGTGACGTCACAGAACACGGACTCGAGCAAGTACTGGCGTAGATGTTCGAGGGCAAAACGTTCACAGTTGCCGTATCTTACGCCATGTAAAATAAGTTTGTCTAAATGTGCTACAACATTAGAGTCTTCGACAACTTCCATTCTAATGCGATCCCATATTTGCCTCAACACCTCAAGTAGTATTACTGATATCGTTGTTGTGGCACTCCATGGTTGTAAATATGGGAATCAAAATTTGCCTGCAAGGTTGGAAGCCTGCACTTGTGGTGTCAACTTCTCAGGAATTTCAACCCATTTCGGGGGTGTATCAATGGATCGATGGTCCACCGCCGAACAAGCTAATCTGCTGGGCAGCCTACGAAATCCACAGTCGCGGTCTCGCAACTAAACGCCGTCGCGCGCCGCGCATGAAAACGCGCTTTGCGAAAACAAGACCAAGGGGCCAGAGAACGCGCTAGCGACCCGGGGTTCGATTCCCAGCGGCCGGTCGGCGACGGCTCGCGCGCGGAAGTTCCATAAATCAACTGACGGTGGGAGGCGGCCGCCGATGATTATGATCGATGACAGCGATAAACAACGCGGCCGCGATGACAATGACGCCGATGACATCCGCGGAGCCGCGCTTCTGCGCGAGATCAACGCCGGGCGAGCCGCCTGGACGCGGCTTCGGCGCGTGGCGGCCGCGGCCTTCGCTACGCCCTTCGGGGGCGCAGCCCGGCGGGAACCGGCATCTCCTTCAGGCGGTGGCGCGTTTAGTGCGTCTTCCCATGCCGCCACGGCAGCGCGCGTACGTCAATCAGCAGGGCTCTTCGCCGACCCTCCGGCGACATAGAACAAAGGGGCGCGGCAGGACCGGCGGCACAGTGGGAAGGCTACCATTTAAAGCTGTATTCTGCTAGCGGTGGCGCATACCCCCTGCTCCGCTTTGCGTAGCGAGAGTCTTCACGGGAGCGCGCTGCCGTCGCGACGTGGGAGCGCCTTAGAGAGCCTAAAGTACCAGGGAGGTACGACGCGATACATTGTTAAGTAAAACTAACCGATCTTTGCTTACTCAGAGAAGAACACTTCTAGAAGCAGGCGGCTAAGATCGGTAGTTTTCCGTGGTTTCTCCGATCAACACCCGGCAAATGTCGAAGCAGTACTTCCATAATAAACGGGCCACGGACCGGGCACACTCTTTCCTTCTTCTTCCTTGTCCTATCTTCACATCTTATTTACACACACACATACACTACACTACCACACATGACGGGAGACCAGTCGGATGCTTAGAGATGGGGTCTGCTGCAACGATGCCCCGCTGCTGGTGGGAGATACATGGTCGGGAAAACCCCGCAAGTCAAAGGATTAGTCGACGCCGAGTCTTACCATTCAGTGGTGGACGATTCCCTCCACATATCGCAATAAAAATATCCATTACACTTGCACGACTACTGACTCCAGCAGTTCATCCGCCCGGAATCACTAAGCAATCAATCATTTATTTACTCAGGATATTCTGATAAGATTGCTTTGGCGGCTTTTCGTCTGACGTGTTGAAGATGCTGATGTTTGGAATGAAAAAAACACAAAGTACGGTGAGGAGTAAAAAGAAAATGTAACAATAATTTTTAACATCTCGTGATCGATTAGTACACATTTCCAATATAAAACTGAATGAGGAGAAGAGTTGTAACAACCATGGACACGAAAATTAGATTTTATAAAAAAGTGGAGTTCGAACAATCTGGTTCTAAGCAGGCGATATGTCTCATTATTCACCCAGAACAATAATATGCCTATTTTCCCAATTACCCTGTTTTCTTGACTTTAAAAAAAATTAGTATTTAGTGTATGTCATTTGACATTGAAAATGTCGTACATTTAAAGAACACAGAAATTTTATTGCACCAATTAGTATTTATATAAACTAGAGTTAATCTGGGAAAGTCACAAACTCATCTTGAAAACTAGAAAAGACTATCGACGTATTAAAGCAATTACTACAATTTTGAAGACCGATTAGGGATAAAAGTTGATAAAAGATTACGACTGTTAGGTAGAGTTACACAAGATGAAATATTAGTGACATTTGAATTTAAAGTCCGATATTCTTTCGGAGGGATGATCATTGCGACACCCATATTCAGAATACGAGACGAGATAAAAATCTTACAATGAATAATAAAACAATTCAGAATTGTTGGACAATTTAGAAATTAAACACATTTACACAATAGCTGAAAACTGCATGTTGATTAAATCAA
This sequence comes from Gryllus longicercus, assembly GCA_038098605.1. Classification (NCBI taxonomy): domain Eukaryota; kingdom Metazoa; phylum Arthropoda; class Insecta; order Orthoptera; family Gryllidae; genus Gryllus; species Gryllus longicercus. The sequence goes on from JAZDUA010000140.1 coordinate 1,580,550, forward strand.
ATGAGTACAGCCTGTTATTTAATACAAATCATATCCACTCCCTAGATTCCCTCGATCCATATCTTTGCCTCGAACCGTTTTCTGTTCGAAGTTCTGAAGTCTCAGCGTAGCTGCTACATCATCGTCATCTCAACCATGTACACGTTAGCAGCACGGCATGCCTATCAGCACTGACATCACCACTGTGATTACATCCGCAGTTGCTACCGCAGCCCCGCCCCCGCAGCCCCCCCCCCCGCGCGATGCGCTATCGCATTGGTCACGACAAGCGCAGCAGCCAATCAAGCGGATAATTATGGGAGCAGGATACGCTCAAAGTGTGCCGCTGAATTTCATGATATAATTAACATTAATACCCACTGTATCTGCGCCTACCCTAATTAACAATTATACTTCCAATGCGTGCACATTTACTCGTAGGTTACAGAAGCGCACCCAGGGAACGACCGTAAAGGCAGTACTCCAATGTTTGGTTTTAAAATTGCAGCACAACAGCTGCTCTTTCACCCTTTGCCGATTTCGCGTTCGCCCGCAGTTGTGAGCGATTCCGAGAACTGGTTTTAAAGATTCAATGCACAAGTGGGTCTAATACATACTACTGTAGTTTAAGATACAGTCAGAAAAAATACTATTGACATTGAGTGAAATAAACTAACTTTTTTCTTGTCATGACGCCTACTTGCAGACGTCATTGTAACTACCTCTTCCTTAGTCGTTAATATTCTCGCAAATTTGTTTTTGTTTCCTTTCGCCCCTCCAGGTCTTGCCTTGGAAATTCCGGTATGCCAGAAGTTCCGTGTAGAAGGGATAATGTCACATTACGTCCACTCCTTATAAGTCACAATATAAAAAAATGGTTCGGTTTTTGTTGTAATGGTTTTAATTTTGTTTGACCCCTTTCAAATGTTTTGTACACTTCTTTTTGCTTAGCTGTCTTGCCCTAACCATTTTTGATAGATTTTCATTTCAGATTTCATGAACGTCTCAATCAATTTTATTACAATAACATTCGGAAATAATAGTTTTATATTGTTTATTAAAGAGGTTTTTTAAAACGCACAATTTTTGGTTGAAATATGGGTTATTTATAATCCATATCGTAACTCTTGGTAATACACGATATGAACACTTATTAATACCCCTGAAGTTAAGCACTCTAACTCGACCTCAGAAAAGTTGTAATAGTTGTTTAATGGTTAACGAGTGTCACATGAATAGGTAGTGAGTTACTTTTCGTGGAATACGTTTTCATTTTCCGAATACAAAAGATTAAACGATTCTTGTTACGACGCTAGTGTTGTGGTTGACAATGTTCTTTATTAAGATTAAATCCAATTCGCGCAATAGGTTAAAATCATATTTCTCGGAATAAGAGACTGGCTGAGTTTGACTCGGAGTCATTATTCCCACTGTCACTACAGCTATTTTGACTGGGATGTCCTAGGGTTCGAGTCCTGGCAAAGGCGAATTTTTTATACTAGCTATAAAGCTAGGGTGATTTCAGTCACAGTCTAGAGGAGAACGGCCGCGATGTGTAATGGTGAGCGCATCGGACTTCTAAGGACGAAAAACTCCTTCCTACGCCTTCCTTGGAAGGAGAAGTAAGGACGGCTCTCCCATGTTAATATATGTACTGCATGTAAAAGATCCTCAAGCCTAAATGAAGCATGTGAGCTAAATTCAAATCGCCTGTTTCGTCGCCGGAGTGATACCGCCTTTCTCCGCTAGTGGGTGAAAGTAGCGTAGCGAAATTAGCGTGGTCAGACGGAAGAGCAGGTCTCATACCCTGAGCCTCGCTAAAATATTACCCGACGAATGCTCATTATTACCAGACGAATGTCAGAGCAATATCCTAACAAACGGACGTGGAACAGAGTGCAAATATCCTATTCCGTGTCTTTGTCCTTTCCCTTTCCTTTACTGACACTCACTTACACTATACTACCACAGACGTCGGCTGACCAGTCAGGGGTTTGTCCTAGCTGTGGAGGTGCTCCACTAACGGGAGATACCTGGAGTGGAACATCAGCAAGCCGACGTATGTCAGTACCAGATCTCACTCTACAACGGGGAGGAACACCGCTACTTCAGCCTATGAACTCTCTACACTAACGGGACCAATGACAATAGCAGTTGAGATGCTCGGAAACATGTACACGTAGGCTTCCGCGGCTCAAGTCCATTACTTCTAGGCTGTCCAGGTGACGCCGCGTCTACCCTGAAGAAGCCTGCGACATGACGGGCGAAACGTCTGCCTATCTGCCAACGACGCGGCGTCACCCGGACAGCCTAGAAGTAATGCTCGAAAACAATCAATAAATCGGAATACGATCCTTCCAAGTTACCAAGTAACAAGGACCACCTGCTGCCTCTCAAACTTAATCAAAATTATCTTGATGCTACTAACAATGTTAGTGGACAATGTGAACATTATTTTCTAACAACAAATACTTCTTCTAACACATTTGTGATTGTTCGCTCTCAAAAATAGCATTGTTTTGAAGTCTTGTAACACAGTGAGTCGAAGTGCACAATTCAGTTCATTCAGTTTTTGCGTCAACTTTTTTGAAGCATTCTTATATAAAGCATGTGGTGGATGTTATTTCCAATAAAGAAATTTTTCAAAACTAATAACCTGTCTTACTTTTTATGTGTCATAAGAAGCAAATTTAAGACCCAAACAGTGGCTTCTGGGTTTTATTTAAATGAGAAACTGCATACATGTTTGTACTTCGGAAAACTGAAAATTATTTATTTTCATTCACACACATGGTCATAGTGTCTGCATTTTGACTTGAAAACCAATGTTCATTTTTCCCATAAAATTGCAAATTTATTTTCCAGGAAATTCTAATAAATTTGTAGTAAATTTATTTTAAAAAACGTTAGAATTCAACTTACTTTTCCCTCAAAAAAAGCGTACAAGAGTTTAATAATTGTATGATTTTTCAACGAGTGTAACATCATTGTGGCTTTCAATTTTAGCAATACTCATAAGTAACCATTTTAAAATATCTGAAATTTATAATGAATAAATAAAAAATCTTGTTCTTAGAACCACTGAAGCTCATCGTGACATAATAATTTCATTCTAAAACTACATCCTATTACCGTGTAACACTGACGTATGCGATGTTTAACGAGAACTACATGGCAAAACACATTAAAGTGAATTGCATAGTTACATCGATTGCCCCTCCCCAGAGAGTCTACACTTCTGGAGAGCGCGAACTCGCTACACAGTCCTCACAAAGCGACGTTGATGAATCGACTGCATCTTTCGTATTAAAAGCTGGAATCTCACGACAAGGTCAAAAATGTACGATGAAAAATTGTAACAAAAATTACCGTACGCATTCAACGATGAGAAGGTAGATACATCTTGCAGCAGAGAAAATCGTGCACACACATATTCAGTTTGATTTATTTTTGCCTCTATCAAGGTATATGGCAATGAATGACGAAGTGATTGTTTTTCTCTGAGACTTTCAGCGTGGTAGAGAAAGAAGACCAGAATATTTCGAATAATCTTCCTGATAAAGAACTGCTGTATTAATACATGAGTAAGAACTTTTGGCTCAAGTAACAAAAAGAAAGAACTTTGAATTTCTTAATTATATTATTGAATATTTAAAGAACTTTAAACAGGAAATTCTTTGGCATTCATGACAGCATTTCACGTCAATTGATATAAAAAAAATACATTACTGGATGTTGATCATATCGGAAAGTTTCGAATGAAAGAACTGAGAAGACCAGAATATTTCGAATAATCTTCCTGATAAAGAACTGCTGTATTAATACATGAGTAAGAACTTTTGGCTCAAGTAACAAAAAGAAAGAACTTTGAATTTCTTAATTATATTATTGAATATTTAAAGAACTTTAAACAGGAAATTCTTTGGCATTCATGACAGCATTTCACGTCAATTGATATAAAAAAATACATTACTGGATGTTGATCATATCGGAAAGTTTCGAATGAAAGAACTGAGAAGACCAGAATATAAGATCATAGGCCATATAAGGACCTAACAATATTAATTAAAATAAACATCAACACATCTGTTTACACTATCGAGAAAAAAATCATATGGGGTGGTTGATTTTCATCACAAGCACAGAAGGTTAGCTCTCTGATAAAAACACGAATATTATAATAACGCAAGGAGGGACATTGTAGAAGAAAAGGCTAGTTCACCAAATACGATATCAGTTTTGTTCTATCGAATTTCAAACTTAAGATTTGGTTATCTATTTCGAACCTTCAGAAAACGTCCGGTGAGGTTCACTACGAACCCATAACCATGTTCGGGCCGCATCTCCCGGACAGTCTGCGCAATCTGGCGCCGCTTCTGCGCGTGTCGGCGGGCGCAGGGCTGGCGCCGGCGCGCGGCCGCTGCGCGAGGGCGCTGCGCGCGGTGGCGGTCGGCGCGTACGCGCTGCTGGCGCTCCCGTTCTTCCTGCGGCCCAAGCACTTCTTCGCCGGGAGCGCCGGCCACCCCGCCCTGGAAGACGCCATGATGACGGTGTGCGCGCTGGTGACGGCGTTGGTGCCCGCGGTGCTGGTGCTGCCCACCGTCACCGCCGCGTACGCGACGCGATGCGACCGGTTGGTGCGGTTCTTGGCGGAGATCCAGCGACGCGTCGGGGATGGGAACGATTCGCAGCCTGGTGCGGCTGTGCGAGGGGGGTGGTTGCGGGGAATGGGAAGGGACAATGGGCGGGGTTTGAAAGAAAGGTTGTCGGGGCTTAGAGGAGTGTCTGTTGCGGATATAAGTGTCGATGGAGACATGGAGCCAAGAGGGGATGGCGGGGTTAATGAACACGTGAGGGGAAGTGCGAATGTTGGAAGAAAGAGCGGATCTATGGATGGTGAATTGGATTCGGTTTGGTGTAATCAGATGAATAGAGGGATAGGAGGGAATGTGGGGGGACGAGATGGCATCGCAGGAAACTCAGAAGCAGGCCGAAATGGAGGTGGTGGTTCCACAGAAAGAGAAGAGGTCGCGAACGGGAATAATGACCCCAAAAGCCAAGCCTCGGTTGGCAATGCGCACACGTCTTCACCAAAAATTCCAAGCCGGTGGGTTTATGCGTCCTTGATCGCTATTCTCATCTTCACTGCTGGCGCACGAGGTCTTGCCCATTATTCTTATAGCATCTACTGGTACACTACATTCTACACTCTCTGGCCTGATGTTATAATTTGGGTGTATCTACACATCTTCGCGGCGTTGGTTCGTTTGCTGAAGTGCTACTTCGAAGCCATCAACAAGAAAATACGCGCACTGGCCGCAAGCATGGACGAAGGAAAGGACGAATTGCATCTTGCGGAGCTCAGAAAATCTTTGCTTCATCTCAAAAAGCCGGTCTTTGGCAATGTCCCTCAAGAAGATTACTTGGAAAAATTGATGAAGTATTCGAGTGTCGACAGTTACATTGCCTCACTTCGAGATATTTACTTTCTCGTTCAGGTAAGAAATTTAACTTGTCACGTATTAATGTGGGCAAAGGAATAGCGAGATATATTTGGGCTTTATACATGAATAATACAAATGGTCTACAGGAACACATGAAGTAACCGGTAGAAGAGATTAAATGCGGAACAATGAAAGTTCAACAAATTATCACTCAGGCGCGGATCCACCAGGAGGTAAATAGGGAAATTTCCACCTTTAAAATTTTTCAGTAACTCTTAATTTTAACGAAACTTTGAAGCAAACATATTTTCGGATAACCATTAAAATGAATAAAATCTTATCGCAGCATGAGCTGAGTGTAGCCTGCGACATTTTACAAAATCTGCAATACGACACTTTCTACTAAAACATTTTGAATTTCCCCTTCCAAAATTTGCAACTAGATCCACCTCTGTATTACCCTCGTATTTAAAATCGACACGTACAAGTCAATATCCATATATAATGAAGTGACTACTTTGGTCATTTGAGCCTTGCGTTTTACATGTAATTGTATTACCGTGTTGTTGAAATCCTCAAGGATATTAATCATAAAAAAAGGCCTTGTAAGTTGCAAAAATTTACTAATTATTACATTAATCTTCCCTGATATAGCTTTCAGCTTACTGAGAGAAAAATAAAGTAATTGAGAATTAATAAAATTCATCCCTCTTCGTAGCGAATGATCTTAATGGATCTCTAATGTAAAACTTGCTATTTGACATGTTATATATCGTAGGAATGTGCATTTTCATTATATTGTTTACTCGGAACTGTACATGGCATAACGGACAAGTGAATTATCATTATCGTTTGTCGAAATTTATCACTCTCCGAAATAAATGCCAATATCAATTTAGCCCAACATTTTAGATAGCGTTGTTTACTCCAATTAATTGATTAGTGCTTCCGTGAGCTGAAGGTCGTTACTCCCGTAAGGGTAGTGCGTGTTTTTATTGAAAGAGGTGGTGGTGATTTTCTCCCGTTGGATGGCGAGATAGGGAGACGTCCTACAAGTCGGCTTGAGGAATGTTCCCCAACCAGGTTTGTCTCTCCAGCCTGGCAGCATCACAGTTCGGACAAACTCGAAGCTCCCGACTTGTTTAATGAGATGTGCGCATTAAAGTGTGTGTGTAAGTAGGGGGTGAGTGCAGGGCAAGGAAGATGTAGATCGATCTATGGCACGTTTATTATGTTACTGCTCTGGTATTCGCTTCATGATGATGGGAGTAACAACAGGAATCTGCCGATCAGAACAACTGGCCGCTAGAATTCTCCAGACTGAACGCGACTGAACTCGACCTAGCTTTCTAGCGAAAGTCGAAAAACCTGCCTTAATGGGATATCGAACCCTAGGAGATACAGCAGTGCCATCAATTGATGTCAGGTCACCTAAGCGTTTTTTCTCCGAACGTCCCACCCTAGCGCCCCGGTGGCTGTGTTGCACGAGGCGTGTAAGAAAACAAGATGTGCATGACGCAACATACAAGTAAATATCATTATCGTTTGTCGCCTGTTCTTGAAATTCTTCTTCTTCTTTTGCCTTTTCCCGTTATAACGGGGTCAGCGCTAACAGGCGCGGGCTCATTTTTTATTAATTATCCGTATATATCATTTTTACACAGATTTGGCGATATTTTTTACGGCCGGAAGCGCTTTCTGACGCTAACCACACGTGACACACAAGCACATTGCACACAGACAACACAATCACAAAATACACATGCCCGAGGTGGAACTCGAACCCGCGATCCTTCAGTTCGAGACCGCTGCCTCAGCGATCTCGGCCATCCGAGAAAATAATATAGACATTGTTGAGAAATAGAAGTTCTTGAAATAACTTAGAACTTTTATAGAGTTTATCCCCTTCCGAAATAATCGAATTGAATTAATTATTTTACGTGGCGAGACTCAGGCCATTAGGCCTGCTCTTCCGTCTGACCACTTAAATTTCGCTACGCTCCTTTCACCAACTAGCAGAGAAAGGAGGTATTTCTTGGGGGAAAAACAGGCGATTGGAATTTAGCTCAGAGGCGTCATTGAGGCTTGAGGATCTTTTACATGCAAGTAAATCTACTAACATGGGACAGCCGGCTTTACTTCCCCTTCGAAGGAAGGCGTACGAAAGATTTTTTCGCCCTGAAAAAATCCACGGCTTCGATCGGGTTTGAACCCGCCAACTTGGGTAAAACAGTCCGAAACGCTAACCGTTTCACCAACGCCGCCGCCAAATAAAGGTCCATAATATCACTTTGGCCAACATTTGCGATATCTTCGTTCACTTCGCGTGCACCTTGCGCGAGCGGGGGCTGCGTCTGTGCCGCAGGAGGCGTGCGCCAGCGTGGACCTGCTCTTCCGCTGGGTGATCCTGGCGCACTACGGCATGCTGCTTGTCATGCTGGTGCCGTGCGCCTACTTCCTGGCCGAGGGGCAGTCGTCGGGGATGAGCGCGGCGCAGACGGCCTACATCCTGTCGGTGGTGGCGGCGACGTCGGCGCTGGGCGCGTGGGTGGCGGCGGCGGCCGGGGCGGCGGAGGCGGCGGCGGCGGGCGCCGGGGGCGGCGGCGGCGCGGCGGCGGCGCTGCTGGCGGCGGCGCGCGGCCGGGGGCGGCGGGCCGTGCAGCGGGAGGCCGTGCTGTTGGTGTGGCAGCAGAGGTCTCGCGGGAACCTCTTCACGGCCGGAGGGCTGTTCCCGTTGGACTCGGGGCTCTTCGTGGCGCTCGTGGGGGCCGTCATGGGCTACGGGGCCGTCGCCATTCAGTTTGCGCAGTGATTTTTTCTTGAGGCTCCACTGGGCATAACTTGCTTTTTTTAAAAATTTATTGCGCCTCCACAACACTGTCTCTCTAGGCCTTGGTTATTGAGTGCACCTGGCGTAATCCTTCTGGTAGTTTTTGTCTTGTCACGTCGCAGTTAATACCATTTATCCCCTCGGCCAGAGACTCGACGCCGTTGGTAACCGGCGTTCCGAGACGGTCACCCGTCTAGAAATCCGTGGTGTCTCGAGTTGCGTAACTTCCGTATCTTCACGAAGCTTAGTTAAGCAAATTGGCTAACGACGCCGGCTTCAATATTGAAATTGTCTCTTGTCTATGTAGTACAACCATTGGCCCGTAGAATTTCGCCGTTAAAGCAAGTAATTTAATTGTGGAATGATCATTGCCATTCGATTTGATTCACCGGCGTTCGTCTAGGTATCTCGTTGATTTTTCCATTCATGAACAATGAACTAAAGGGAAATTTAATGGTGATAATTTTCTTTCATATACTTCTATTCAACCCGTTGTTGATTTCCTTTATCAAGTGTGTTGATGTGTAACCGCTACTCATTACTAATTTTATCAATAACTGATAGCAAATGCTCTCTTTACGTATATATTTATTAATCATATATATAAATTATGGTTTTCTAGAAAGTAATTTCTCATTGCATCTGCAAATTGGAATGGAATATTTAAGAAGATTGTAAACAAAACACATTATTACAGAATAATTTCAGCGTGACAATGTTTCAAATAATACGGAACTTTTTACTTGAGTTACAGACGAGGAAAATACCCGAACATTTTATTCTTTTATTAGTTGACATAATAACAAGGCAACTGAATAATTATAATTTTCGCCTAATTTTTAACGATTTTGGACGTAGGGATTTCATTATTCTTCTCAATATACGAGTATATAGCAAAATTTACCAAAAACTCCAACCCAGAAAGAACAAGAAACATGTTAAATTTCAGAGCAAGTGACAGCAAATGGCATGTGCTTATAATTGGGTGGAAGCGAATTCATGTACGTTTCCCAAAGGTAAACTTCCACTTCTCATTTGTTTTATCGTCCTCCCAATTTACCTTTACTTGACATCGTCTTTGTGTGATAATGCCAAAGGTCGCCACATATCTTTCGCAAACACCGACATCGGCCAAGTCCTCGTCCTTTGACAATTGTGTCCTTCGGGCCAGTGTTTATGTGATGACAGGATACAACGCTACGTCTCTTAACCAAAACAAACGGACATGTAGGCGCGATTAAGATGATGAACAAACAACGACCAAACATCGTGATGCGTATTTGCGTTCGATGGCTATTTCTGGGAAGTGTGAAGATCTGGTCAGTAGGTCATTCCAAGGCGAACACAATATCCAGACGTTTGTACTGAGAACATGCAATCTTAAAGGTATTTATTTTCATTGCAGCATTCTCATTTCAATGAAATTTCATTGCCCAGTTTTGGTGTACTTTCGTTCTTTTTACATTCTGTTTTACACATTATATAGGAAAGACAATCGTATTTATATGATAATGATTCTTAATCATATGCAGGTTGCTCAAAATGAGTTAGCGAACATTTTCAGAGAACATAAAGAGCTAGATGGATCTACTGACTTTATTCTTATAGCTTAACATCTCTAATTGAATTATTTACTAAGATTAGATAAATTCAGGGATTGTATTAAATTCGTTAATTCATCAATTGGTGCGAAAAGTTTAATAAAAACAATAGAGATTGTTTTAAGTGTACAGTTCATCCCTGTTTGTGAAGTTTCGGATGAATTTCTCGAAAAGAGAAAGATTAGAGTCTCTTCAAAGACAGCACTCAAATACATATGTATTTTGATTATATGGATCTTGTGGAATTTGAAATTGATCAGCTGCGATTGCTTAGTTTGTAGTAGGTACAATGCGACTCAAATGATTTATCATAAACAAGCCACATAATTTCTTAGTTTCTGGGAAACCATAACTACAGATAGGTTCAATTTAAGATAGAGTTTAATTATTATTGTCCGTAGGTATTTCGACATGGTTATGAAATAAATAAATAAAAGTATTCTTAGTATTACTAAATTTCGTAATTAATCTGAAAGAAATACGCGTGAGTTACAAAAAATTCACTGCACTTTTTGAGTGTTCGAGTAATTCTGACATTCTTTCGGTGTTCAAGGCAAGTGGCCCAACGCAAAAAAATGTAATTTTGTAAAAAAAACCTTTAAAATCTAAATGCCAAAAACTCTCTATGTACCGGTGGCCTTGTGAATTCTATTGTCATAAAATGTTTAATACTGAACGTAATATTATACTTTCTGAACATTTTTAATACCCTCTGTACAATGTACTGCAGGAATGTGCTGCTGTAAATTGTCAAAAAAGGTTTTCTTAATTTTGTGGGAGATGGCGTGTTTTTTTTCCTTTCCTTCTTCTGCACTTTACTAAAAATGAGAATTTTGGAGATGTGGTCCTTTCCTCGTCAACCGCCAGCGATGGGGTTCGTGCACCTGCCCTCCTGCCTGCGCGGGCTGGCGCCGCTGCTGCTGGCGGCCAAGCTGCTGGGGCTGGTGCCGTACGGGGTGCTGGCGCACCGCCGCGTCATCCGCTGCTGGGTGGGCATGAGCCTGTCGGCGGCCACGGTGGGCGCGCAGGTGGCGCTGGCCGTGTCGCGGCCGCTGGCCGAGGCGACGGCGACGGGCCGCGAGGTGGCCAACCGCCACATGGAGTTCCTCATGGGGCTGACCAACCTGGCGGTGGGCGTGGCGCTGCCGCTGCTCGCCGTCGCCTCCGCCGCCCGCGCCGCCAGCGTGCGCCGCTGCGAGGCCGTGCTGCGCAGCGTGCACGCCGTCGAGGACGCCCTGGGCGTGCGCGTCGCCGGGCCGGCGCGCGCCCCCGTCGTGCTCGCCGTCCTCGCCGCGCTCGTCGCCGTCGTCGTCGCCGAGCTCCTCGTCTCCGTCTACCTGTGGGACTCGTCGGGCGTGTGCATGACTTACGCCATCACGTCGCTGGCCGCCGTCAGCCTGTTGAGCCAGGTGTTCTGCGCGATTGCGGCCGTCACCAAGAACTACTTCGAGATCATCAATGAGAAGTTGTGGTCGCTGTCGAAGCAAATGTACAATAATACTGATGGTTCGTACAAGGATTTGCGACTCCAAGACGACCCGCAGATGCAAATGGCCTTCATTTACGTGTTTCCGAAGGAGTCGCACAAGTGGAAGGAAGCAGAGTCGTCAGTGATGGAGAACACCATCTCCGATCTGCGACGAGCCCACTTTCTTGTACAAGTAAGGTTCTTCCTTTCTCGTTCTCTATAGTGTTAGTAAATTATTCTTGTTATAGTAGGCAACTAAAAACGTTTTGTCGCTTTTGGAAAAGAGATTCACAATACAATAACATTTAAATAATTAAAATTTAAATTATAATGATAAAAATCGCCCTATATTATTTCGCGAAAAGTTAAAAAGCTCTATATCGAATCTGTTATCACGATGGCTGATGGATTTGGCAGTCACACGCGTCGACTCTTTCTACTTTTAAGAACGTTCAACAATTTCACTAGAGAAACAATTTGTGATCCGTCCAATTTCATTAACTATTTAGACATTTCATTAATTTCTTTTCACACCAATTAACTATTGCATTACATACAAATATAAGAATTAAAATATAGACGCTACTATTTAGATGTTTAACTAAGTGGTGCTCAAAATACTTTGGGAGCATGTTGAACATCCATGATCCTCTTCCTCTGTGAATGATCTTGGATTACACTAAGGAGGGCTACACTGATAACTATTGCTGACAACATATCTGCACGCTATGACCTTGTGCTAAATTCGTTAATTTGTAGTTGTCTCACTTAAAAAATAGCTTCGACACTATCTCTTGCAATACCACGTTCGACGTGCCTTCCATTTATCTTCCTCCCTGTCAAACTGGTCTCTTCTGGGACCAACGTGCCTCCACCAAGGAGGTTGTAGCTTCCAGGTATAGAGAGATTACTATAAGAAGGGACCGTGCTGTGATAGCTACTGGCTGCGATATAACTACAGGTTACTTTCAAGCACTCATTTAGTCAATGCGTTCGTTTGCAGTTAGATCGTTTGTAAATGACTTCATCATCTCTTGCAACACCATCGTCCGACGTGTCTTTCATTCTTCCCCCGTTCTGTCAAAGGGGTCCCTTCTGAGATCAATTTGACTCCACCAAGGAGGTTCTAGCTTCCAGGTATATAGAGATTACTATAAGAAGGGACCGCGCTGGGATAGCTACTGGCTGCGATATAACTACAGGTTACGTTCATGCACTCATTTAATCAATGCGTTCGTTTACAATTAGATCGTTTGTAAATGGCTTCATCATCTCTTGCAACACCATCGTCCGACGTGTCATTCATTCTCTCCCCGTCCTGTCAAAGAGGTCCCTTCTGAGACCAATTTGTCTCCACCAAGGAGGTTCTAGCTTTCAGGTATAGAGAGATTACTATAAGAAGGGACCTGGGATAGCTACTGTCTGCGATATAACTGAAGGTTACTTTCATGCACTCATTTAATCAATGCGTTCGTCTACAGTTAGATCGTTTGTAAATGGCTTCATCATTATCCCTTGCAACACCATCGTCCGACGTGTCTTTCATTCTTCCCCCGTCCTGTCAAACGGGTCCCTTCTTAGAGTACGGGGGCTGTAGGCTCCAAAGAGGGACTGCCCGTGCTGCAGGAGGCGTGCGGGGCGGTGGACGCCGTCTTCGGGCCCGCGCTGCTGCTGGTGTACGCCTACGTGCTGGTGGAGCTGGTGTGCAGCCTGTACTTCATCGCCCTGGGCGCCGGCGGCCGCCTCTCCGCGCTGCAGACGGCCCACCTCGTGCTCAACGCCGCCGTCAACACTGCGCTGGGCGCGTGGACCGCCGCCGTGAGCTCTGCGCACGTTGCACGCTTGCCTCTTTTGTGATTAGTGACTGTTCCCGCTGCAGCGCCCCTGACCCCACAATCCCGAAGTTTGAATTCCGGCGGTGGTGGATTTTACACACTAGATACACACACTTCAATTTAATTATTGTTACGTTTAATCATGTTCAATTGGGAGCCTCATTACGACTTAATTTTTGGTGTTGAAGTTCCCGATTGGATAACTGCCTCGCACCTCATCAAACGTCAGAAATCACTGTAATTAAATCGGAGAATATTCGGGGCGAATTCAGTCACCGTCTGCAGGAGAATTTTAGCGACCTTGTAGTAGGTTGTTTTCTGTGATTTCTTTGATCAATAGCAGACGAATGCCAGAGTAGTACTCATTTAAGACAAAGATCGCGTAAAATCTTTCTTTCCTATTTTTTGTGTCCTCTTCCTCTACCCACACACAAACTTGGATGCACTACACAACCATGCATATCTGAAGACCAGTTGTGAGATTAGTGCTCGCTGCTCCGCTGGCGGAGACACCTGTAAGACATATCAGTCGGCGCAGCATCTCTCGTTCCGGCGGGGAAGGCACACCACCATCTCCCGAGATATTACATTCCCGCAAGGAACTCCGCAAGCGGAAGAGTAGGTCTCACAATTCACCGGTAGAAGAACACCGCCACCTCTCGCGATAAAACATGCACAACACTTACGGGATTAATAGCCATTGTAGTTGACGCACCCAGAAACATTAAATAATGAAAACAACGATTATAGCGTGAAGGGATGGAGACCACTCTCTATTAAACAACGAAACAAAAACGACAAAAACGAAGATAAAAAAAAATAAATAAAAACATGTGTTACAGGATTTTTTCTAAATTTAGCCACTGGATTTATCCTCTTTTTCGTTGTCAGGTTCCGGCAATAAGAGTTTTTTTGAAGTCGTAGGCTTCCGCGGCAAGAGTCATGTTCGTGATCTTGGCTGTCCGGGTGACGCCGCGACGAAGGCTGTGTTACGGACGTTTCGACCATCATGTCGTGGTCCAGCACACCAGCCCTGAGGAAGACCGCGACAAGATGTTCGAAACGTCGGCAACACAGCCTTCGTTGCGGCGTCACCCGGACAGCCCAGATCACGCATAAGAGTTCTTCTGTCTAAAATTCACCGCCGCCCTCCCGCAGCATTAGATAATCTTCCTCTCTACTGCGTAGGCGGTAGCGGGAAAGTTAAAAACCTCGTTGTGCGTGCGTGGGTGCGCGCTGCACAGGCGGCGGGCGGCGCGGCGGGCGGCGCGGCGGGCGCGGGGTCGGAGGCGGCGGCGCGGGCGGCGAAACAAAAAACAAAAAAACGAAGAAAAAACAATAAAAAATAAAAACATGTGTTACAGGATTTTGTTCTAAATTTAGCCACTGGAGTTATCCAGTTTTTCGTTGCCAGGGTCCGGCAATAAGTGATTTTCTGTCTAAAATCTGCCCCCCCCGCATTAGATAATATTTCTCTCTACTGCGTAGGCGGTAGCGGGAAAGTTAAAAACCTCGTTGTGCGTAACAAAAAAATAAAAACATGTGTTACAGGATTTTGTTCTAAATTTAGCCACTGGAGTTATCCAGTTTTTCGTTGGCAGGGTCCGGCAATAAGAGATTTTCTGTCTAAAATCTGCCCCCCCCCCCCGCAGCATTAGATAATCTTTCTCTCTACTGCGTAGGCGGTAGCGGGAAAGTTAAAAACCTCGTTGTGCGTGCGTGGGCGCGCGCTGCGCAGGCGGCAGGCGGCGCGGCGGGCGCGGGGTCGGAGGCGGCGGCGCGGGCGGCGTCGGCGCTGCTGGTGGCTGCGCGCGGCCGGCCGCGGGCGCAGCGCCAGGCCAAGCTGCTGCTGTGGCAGCTGCGCGCGCGCCGGGTGGCGTACCGCGCGGGCGGCCTCTTCCCCGTGGACCTGCGCTTCTTCATGGGGCTGGCCGGCACCGTGCTGGGCTACGTCGTCGTCGTCGTGCAGTTCGCGCAGAACGGGCTGCGCACAGACGCGCCGCTCGCGCGCAGCAGCACGGCCAGCTACGAGTACGAAGGATAGGGCCGCGGCCCGTCTCTCGGTAGCGGCGTTACGCCTGAGGCCAGGATGCAATGGCGTGGGGGACCTTTATGCACCTTATCCGGCTTCAGCCAATGAGTTTCATGTACCGGTTTGAGTCAATATTAGCGTACCGGTTACAATATTAGCGCGAATTTTACAGTCCCTGGTCATGTTAATATGACCACCAGCAAAATTTAGCCTGATTTTTGCTTTTCCGTCGTTTATATGTAAAACGTGAATGTCCGTTGATGGCTTTCGGTAGTTGCATCTCTTTCGTGAATATGTGGCAACACTTTTGTCTACGGCATCACGGCATGGTTTTGTGGGAGGCAAGATTGGTTTATGAGTGAAAGCCTGCACAATTTTCTTGTGGAATAATTGTTTTATCGCAATAATGAAAGTTACTTTTGTAGGTTTCTCTATAATTTAAGTTAATAGTTTTTTCTTATATTTTATCGTTTTGGTTTCATAATTTTGAGTGGTTTTTAATGACTTTGTGTAACATAATATTTACCTTTTGTGGTTTGTATTGTGATGATTTGTGCCAAGGAATCTGTATCCAAAAAGGAGAAATTATGGCAATAACAGAATGTAACTACTTTCACAACGTTATATTTCTAAAAAAGTTTGTTTCTAAGTCATCAGTAGCAGATATTACTACGGAATTACAGAATGGCGAAATATAGAAATGTAGTATCACATTTATATGACCAGGGACAGTAAATGCAGATAGATGCCGAAACAATATCACCTTGTTGCAAGAAATTAAAACATATTTCACGTATTGTATAAAAATATTGCATCTCCTATTTCAACTATCCTTTATCGTATTATTATTGGTTGGTAACCGTTGAATACTGTCACTTTTTGCCACTTTGAAAATGTTTCTCAACTTTTCTCGATTGCCATGTAGCTGCTTGGCAATTCACAAAACCAGCAAAATCAGTTCGCCGGAGAAGTCCACCCATGTCATTGTATCATGAACGAGACGTTTTCTACTAAATATGCCCATTCTGTTAGTTACCAAAATTCATTTGCATATTTACAAAATATAGAAGGTTCTTTATATCCTCATAAAGAATGGCAGTTAAAAACAAAGGCCGAAAATATAACAAAATTCTGTCTTATCAAACGGCGTATGGTTGTAAAAAGATTTTTCTTTTGTAAAACTGCCTCAAACTGATTGAGCTGGTTGTGATAGTTAACATCTCAAATTGAAACTTGCGGCCTATCAACGAGACACGCACTACTGTGTAGTAGTTCAGAACAGAGAGTGGGGAAAACTTCATATCCAGGTGCATACATGAAAAAACCTGGGAAAACTGAACGTATCTCCTTCTTTTGTTCCAACTTTTCGTAACTAACAGGATTCACTAAAATAACTGATAATTTTTTTGACAAATACTCTGAGAAACAAACTTAATACCGAAATTATTTCTATAAAAACACATTTTCATAAGGTAGTCGTATATTATGTTGTATCACAAGCATACGTGTTGGACGTAAGACAATTGACAAGGCTAATAAGCTCTTGTTTACATGTATCTAGTTGTTTCACTAGACAAAAAACGGGATTGAATTAATGTGAGTATTCCACATTGCCTAGACACATTTCGATATAACATATTCTGAGAATCTGTAGAAGAGAACTAAATCTTTATATTCGACTGAAAATTATAATTTTGCTTCAAATTGATGTACCGTTGTACGGCCGCATTTTTGAATGTTTCAGTACCGGAGCACTTCAGCTTGACCATTACTGTTACTGACCCCCCTATTACTGGGGTTTTGCCTCTTCCGTGTATTGCACACTTCTTTATACGATTTTACTCTCTGCCACGGCGGGAACTCACGGTTTGTGCACTCTATTAGAAGTATTGGGGTAACAGAGAGCAGAAATTCTTTACTTGTGCACTACATTCCATAATATTGCAATTGGACTATAATCCCTTTTCAAATATTTACACTATAAGCACTTTCCCTGCACATTACTAAATTTAATTACATTTAAAAATTATGGGCTGGTTATTTGTGCTCATTTAATAACAAAATCACAAATAAAGTTACACTTATGAATCCCGTTTTTGTGTGATACCGTGAGAAAGTGATTTAACGACAGTTATAGATGTCATTCAATCGAACATATAAATTATGGGAAATTAAATATAAATTCTTTTTGAATTTAACCCAGATAAATTTGTAACCTTGAGATAAATAAGATCATATACCTATTGATCTCATACACTGAACAAAATTGAGGGTTTGGAAGTTGTCGTGACTATAAATGAATGTTTAGCCTTATTACATGATCTTCTAGAGTAATAACAATTTTCCGTTTCAAGATTACTTCCGGTTCTGACAATGGGTGTCATCAGAGTAAATTACAGGATTACATTTACGGGAAGACTGGAAGATATACAGTTTAATCACTTGAATCAGAAGCAAGAAGTCAATTTCTTAATCATGGTGTTCCCTTTATAGAATGCTAAACATAATTTAATAACCATAATTAGACATAACCAGCAATGTTACTCTAAGAACCGAGTTATTTATATTTTGTAAGTAAATGCAAACTAAATTTAATAATAAAATAAATGTCTTGATATACGTTTGATGATCCTTTGAACAAAATTAATTAATTTAAAATAATAACTATTTGACTTGAATTGTGATTGCATGAATAGAATATCTTTATGAAAATAAACACGGTAAATTGTGAGATTTGTGAAAAAATTAACTCTCATTGCCTGCGGCAACAGTTCAGCGCTTGCTGTACCTTCTGAGGGCAATTAAACTAATGAATCTTGATGAAATTTCAATCTTTCATTTCCTCTGCACAACATATTTTTAGAAATGCATTTGCAAATTAAATCGTGGGATTTACTTCATTCGTGAATTACCTTAATTGTATTTATAATTTCAGTGGATATTATATAGATGGATAATTAGAAATAGCGTGTTGTTGAAAAAATAAAAGAACTTATTGTGAAACTAATTATCTTTACTTCAGTCCATTTCTTATTCAATAACCACATCACTTCCTCATCTGTGGCGAACCGAACCGGAACGAACTGCCCACCGCCCAATTCCTCTTCCCAGCGGCGCTTAGCACCGACGGACCGCCCTCATCGCCGCTTCCAGAGACAGCAATCCCGAGAGCCTCGCGCGCAGCCGCCTGGCCGGCGAACAAATGACGCACGCGGAGCCACTCACGTGAGCGGGGCAAGGGGGAGGGGGAGAGGCCGGCCGCCCGCCCGCCCGACAGCCGCGGCCTCGGAGACACGTGTCTCCGCGGACGTCGCGTCACGTGACAGGCGGCGATTGTGTCCGCGCGCTCGCGCTCGCGAGTCGCCGCGGCGGCGGGAGACGCATCGCGAAAGAGGATTGCGCATCCATCAACCGCCTGCGCCTCGGGCACTGATGGAGCCAGCCCCCCCCCTCCCTCACAGCGCACACGTGCGTGCGCACGAGCGCGTCAGCGTCCTTCTCCTCCGCGACGTCCGGAATCTAAGTCTACACTGCACGTGGATGCCGAAATGAGAGCGGACTATGGAAAAGGGATGTATCATGCGGAAATGCTGCGAAAATGGTGCAGAAACCCGACTGGAAGTTCCGGCAAAGATGGCTCAGGGCATCGACTGCGACATCATTGCGATGCCTCTGACTGGGAGGTCCTAGGGTTCAAGTCCCGACAGGTGGCAGGATTTTCGCCACCAGTTTGTTAGCTAGGTGAATTCAACCACTGTCAGGGGGAGCATTCTAACGACCGGCTTTTCTTGTCCTATCCACACCCCTAATCCGCACTTACTGTCACATGCACTACATTGTAAGTACCAGAGGAAATAAGGCGTAATTGTCGGGAGACTAGTCGAGAGTTTAGAGCTTGCCTCGGTTCAAGCGGTGGCGCTCTGGTGAGAGATACCTTGTTGGGGAAAATCCCCGCATGTCGTTGTACATCGTCACATCAACGGAAAAAATCGCAACAGCAATGACAGCCGCGAAGTTTAAATGTAGTTCATTCGCCCATCATTGAATCTTATGGCTGACAATTAGACTGATAATTTAATATTTTGGTTCAATGATACATTGCGTGATGATGGTAATTTATTAACATTTCAAAATTTCTTTTGTTGCATATAATACTATATCCAATGATTCCAATATTATTGGTTTGTGGGGGAATGGATACATTAGTGTAAACTATGAGAAATGAATTGTTATCTATCCCTTGATTAAATTTTATTTTGTCGTCAGCAGAAGTAAATGTACATTTTACCATACCTTCGGTGACACTGACACACACTGAAAAAGACCCATGTTTCTAAAGATTCAACTTCAAATTTCTATTTTTATAATAAATGTATAAATAAAGAACTCAATGTTGTTTACACAACTAGACTCACTGTACGTTGTGTATCAATGTGCTTTTTGGAGTTAGCGTTGTTTCAGGTAATTTTTCGCGTTAGTCACTTTTACGAGTAAAAGCACTGCTGTAGTGATGAAGTATGCTGAAGACGCGCCACAGTGGTGGAATTGCATTTGGCCGAGTGAAAGATGTTGCGTTATAAGCTGGTTGGTTCTCATTTCGATCATTCTGACATGATCTTCCTCACGGCTGAAATGCATCAAGACGGTCAGAGCTAGGAATTACATGACCTGAAAGACACTCTTGATTGTTTGGGCTGCTGAACGATCTTTTCTCCTGATGGTCCTTAGCCTATTTTTAACTATTAAGTAAGATTTGGTCGTAATAGTTGCATATGGTGCGACTCAGCCCGTATTGACAAAAGTAATCCCATTACAACGTTTTATTTCAGAGCAAAGCACTCAGCGCAATACGCCCTGAGGAAGATCGCAGAATGGCGACCGAAACGTCGGCACCTTCGCCATGGACGCGGCGTCACCCGGACAGCCTAGTAAATAATAGCAAAGCACTCATCCATAGAACTATGCCCAGGTCCAACCTCACCATCGACCACCCATTCCCCACCTCGCTCCACCCACGAACTCATCAGCCCCCGAGAACACCTACCGCCCGTTGGACGTGTTTGATGTATAGGAGGGCGGGCGGGCGGCCGGGAGAATCGCGAACGGCGCAAAAATCTAATAAAGGCGGAATGTAATTTTCTGGGCAAGTGCAGGCGGAATGTTGATTGCGGAGTCGGAGGCGGCGGCGGCGGGCCTCCCTCTGGGACCGGCCGCGGCGCTCCCGCCCCCGCCGCCGCCGTCCCGAAATCGCTCCAGTTGGGAAGTATTCGCTGGGATGGGCATGGAGCGCGGGCGCGGAGGTGAAGGCGCAGGGTGAGCGATGAGATCCTGAGAATGGACTGCGTGTTGAGAGGCTCTTGGCCCCCTGCCTGCCCTTCGGTTGGTTAATTTGCGTTGTAAAAGTTGGTGGCGAAGAAAAGCATACGGCTTTCGTCACAGCCACTCGAAATCGTTGTCAGATTGTGTTTTGTTTTATTTCCCGCCCATAATTGACTGTTTTTCTAATGTACAAACGGGGCAAAATGGCGCTTCTGAACATTTCTTCTTCAGATAACATTCACTTCCTATTGCACTTGAAGGAACAGTATGAAGGAAAGTAGTAATAACGAGGTAATGCTAGACGCAATTTAATTGTGAATTCACTTCGATTGATTAATATTTGTGCGATTTATGAGTAGGAGGGGCCGAGGTGAGAGCGAAGGATGCGTGAAGAGGTTTTGTAAATCGACAGCATACTCACATGACCATCGCGCTTGCACTTTGGTCAATTTTCTTTCTGGAATGGAAACGAAAATTGTTTCTTGACCTCATGCTAATAAGAAATAACTTACTGGAGTAAATGCATGACCCGTTTATTGTATCGTAGGGGTTTGACGATGATAACTGAATCCGATATCACCAGTATCGTCTGTATTACTCTATTGGAGGTGATTTCGTTAGATGAATTCATTAGATCATCCATCTATTATGCCATCACTGCTGTCAACTGTTTATCAAGTAGAACCCATAAACGCTAAATTTGCGTTATGGTATTTGAACACTGAAAATCCATCAGTTGGAAGTCTGTTAAGTTGGTTATAAGGAACATTGAACTGTTTAATTTCTAGCTCACTATCATCTACTAATTAATCAATCGGGCAAGTATTTATCATTTAAAGTTTTTCTTGTTCACATACCAATATCGAATGAACTGCATGGATTGACTGTAGTGAAATTCACAACTGGCTTTGCAATTTAGTAGTTCGACGCTCATGTGGTCTTCAAATATGAATAGGTTAATTTAATGTATCAATTTGGGTCTCAGACAAATCGCAGGAATTAGAACATATCAGCTAAGACGTGGAACAAAATCTAAAAAAATAATTTCCTCCAGTTTAAAAATTAATTATTTTGCAAATTTTACATATTATCTAATATGTACATTTTGACTGGCATTACTACCTCGCGATCAGACATCGTAATGGTATTGATTGGCAAAACTCGTTTACAAAGCATCTCTTTTCACTGCACGTTTGACGATGAGTGGTTCGTGATGGAAGGCGTAATCACTGAATTTACATTGTTAAAGATTGTTATTAATGTAAAGGTGGTTCAAAATGGAATCATTATTGTACTAAAAACAAACCAGCGACACCAGCGGCAGAGATGGTGTAACGGTTAGCGCACCGGACTGTTGTACCCAATTTCGCGGGTTCAAACCCGATCGAAGCCGCGATCGTGGATTTTTAAGGGCGACAAAATCCTTCGTACGCCTTCCTTCGGAGGGGAAGTAAAGCCGCCTGTCCCATGTTAGATTTACTTGCATGTAAAAGATCCTCAAGCCTAAATGACGCCTCTGAGCTAAATTCAAATCGCCTGTTTCTCGCCCAACAAATACTTCCTTTCTCTGCTAGTTGATGAAAGGAGCGTAGCGTTTGCGTGGTCAGACGGAAGAGCGGGCCTGATGGCCCGAGTCTCGCCACGTAAAATAAGGCAAACTCAATTCAATTCAAACCATCCTCCAACGATAACAACGTGAAAACACCGCATACGCCACCCCGCACCGACACGAACGCTCGCGGATCACGCACCTCCGCATATCCTGGACGGGGCAATAGGAGCGAACATATAGCATGCGCGCCCGAGTGATGTTCGCGCCGTCCGTCTCGTCTCGTCCGCATCCGCGAGCCCGTCGGGGCGGCCAACGGCCGTCAGGGCGCGCTGTCAGACGCGCGTCGAGGGCCCGTCCGAGTCGCCTCAGCCGCCGCAACGGGACCACCCACGCGGACAGCGCGGCACGCTGGCTTGAAAGGCGAAACGAGCGGGCACAAGTGAGTCAGAGCGTAGGCTTCCGCGGCCGGAGTCGATAGTTTCTTGGCTGGCCGGGTGACGCCGCGTCCATGGCGAAGGTGCCGACGTTTCGGTCGACATTCTGCGACCTTCCTCAGGGCGTAATGCTCAGGGCGTAATGCTCAGGACGTAATGCTCAGGGCGTAATGCTCAGGGTGGGATGCTCAGGGCGGAATGCTCAGGGTGTAATGCATTACACCCTGAGGAAGGTCGCAGAATGGCGACCGAAACGTCGGCACCTTCGCCATGGACGCGGCGTCACCCGGACAGCCAAGTAAATACAATTGAGTCGTTTATTCCAGAAACCCAACAAACGCCAAAATCTGAAGCACGCATTAGCGGCACATTATTATTCCAAGAAGATAGACACACCGTTTAGTGCATATTTAAATGAAAAAAAATATTCATTTATCAACTGCTTTAAAAAATAAAAATATTTTGAAATCAGATGAATTGGGAGACGTTTTCTTAGTTTTCTCGAGACGCGGAAGTTGGCGTTTGACGGGTTTCTGAAATAACGATTTAATTAAGGTATTTTGTAAGCTGTTCAATTTACACGATTCAATCTGTTATGAGAATAAAAACCGAGTGCTTCACATCATGATCAGCTCTGACCTTTTTTCTTTGTTATTGTGTTGAAGACCCGCGTATTTTGTTGAATTATGATGTATCAAGACCGTCATCAAATGCGATTTTAGAATCCAGTGTCACATTTATGTGAGATTGTTAAACAAATTTAATTTCCTTCTTCTTTATTGCCTTGTCATTTGCTTTCCAAAAACATGATTAGTACTTGACTCTTTTTTTAAATATTTGACTGAAGCCTCCTAGAAACAACATTACACTCACATTTGTAGTCTTATGAGAAATGAACTCATATTAATCATCAACTCATAAAATGTCCCTTAGTAATACCAAAAAATGTTAGTAAATGGCTCATTTCAAAATTCCGCTTAAAATACATTTTCAAATAAATTTCTAATTTAAAGTACCAGATTAAGGTATTCAGAAACGGAAGACACTGTGCAGAATCTGCCAGAGAAATTTGCGATAATTGGGACCCGAACTCGAACCTTTTATTTTGCGAAGCTCACAGATACAAGTATTGTTTTGAAGTCATTTTTGTCCGCTTTTTCCCCATCCTGGAACACAGTGGGTCACGGAGAACGCTGTAGCGAGAACGATTTCTCTGAAATTACGGCCAGTTGGTCAGATTGCAAAAAAGTTCCCTTTTTGCATTCTGCCTTGAAACACGTGCCATCGCATACACTCACTTTTCACCACTGTGTTTCATTCGACACGACTTTTGTTTGGAACCCGGATAGCGTTACAAGCCGACATACATTGTTAGAACGTATTCAAGGCAAAATCACTTTGCGGGGTCTCGGAAAGGCCTGAAAAAATAGCAAAACGTCTTTGATGTATCATGTAATAAGAAACGACTGCTTCTCCAACATTCATAGTACTGTCATAGGTTTATCGGTCCCAAAGAAATTTTGAAACTGAGATGACACTATATTTAGCATACATCTACTAAAATAAACCAAAGCCAAATTTTATCCAGAAAAAGTGTATCACATTTATTGTATTACCCTACTTAGGAGTGTTTTTTTTTCATGTAAGAAAATCCTTCATATGGTGGAAGTCGGAAAGGAAAAATCCCTAATGGAGTGGCGATAAGAGCTTAAGTTTGAACACAATGTGATCAATGATTTAATCCGAGAAATGTGTTTCTCGGAAGCGTTGGTAATGTATTAGATTCAGTTTCCAGAAAGACCTGGATTACAGAAGTCAAGATGGACAGAACGAACGTGTAGTAAATACAAAGAGAGCGGTAGGGAAGCACAAATGATAAGAACGAGCCCCCTTTGAGGAACATGGGAAGGGTGGTAGAGGCTCAAACGATCAATCCGACACGATTGACTTTGGCTATAGAGGTGACGGTGAGGCTCCACGAAGGAAAAGGGGTCAGTGGAAGCGATTGTCAGACAAGAAGGGCCTGAGGCAGAGTTGGCGATGGACCATAACTGCGACAGACTTCAGCGAGAACAGTACAGAACTGATAGTGTGGGCAGTAGATGACGACTGGAGGTGAAGAGCGATTGCAATGATGGTGAAGTTATTCCATTAGTAACTTTTCATTATTTCTTTATTATTTCTGTATTGTTGCATGTATGGCTTAACGTGGAATGATGAATGAAATGTATACTTGGGAGATAAAGATGATATTATTGAAATGACGGAGTACTGTTGGTAATAGAGGTCGGAGAAACGAGATACAATGGGATGTCGATTATCTGAACTAGTTGGGACAAGGTATAATTCGGATACATGATAATTCGAATAACCGAACATAAAAATGGTAAGTGCACATAAAATGTATACTATAATATATAAAGTATCTTTAGATATCCTTCCATTAATCTACTGCACGTCACTTAAAAAATCCTGTAGATAGTAAACATTGGCATACTGCAGCACTTAAAGGAGGTGAAAGATGTTTTTCTTAAATATTAAAAATTTCGCATTCATAATCATTTATAGTAGAATTTGTCAAAGCTCACTGAAGTCAGACAATTGATTATAGTTCAGTATGTAGTTAATATTTTGTAACTGTCAATCATAGCGGGGATCATTCTCAACATTCAGTATTAAGAAAGAAAATGTGTAGGTATAGTATTCGGCAAATACTTAAAAAAAAATATTCAGGAAATATGAGTTCGGATATCTGAAGTTTCGGATGATTGACGTTCGGATAATCGACGTCGCGCTGTTATCGCCAAAAAATCCAAATCCGCTTTGTCCACCATAAATACGACTTGGCTGACAGAGATTTAAACACCAGTACCCAGTGGTTAAAAGTAGTGCGCTGTTCATTACGTCTCACCAGGAGCGAGTCACTTTGTTGATAATTGTTGCACCGATGACAATGAGGGCGCAAGGGGGCGGCAACGTGACACAAAATGCAAAAGTGTAGATCGCAGTGCAATGATAACGGTAGACCTTACAGTGACACTCTTGATTTCGATCCCAGGTTCTAAGCCCTATGACCAACCTGGAATGATATTGATTGTCAACATATGAATGACGGAGCACTGGTAGAATGAGAGGCGGGGAAAATGGGAAAACTGCGGCGACCCGTTTTGTCCATCACCACTCCAAGAGTGGAATGAAGTTTGCGCCGGGTTCCTAGAAGTCGAGCGATCTCGCCGCCCCACAGCGGGTGGCCGCAGCTAGTAGCTCCGTCAGAGAGCCGTGTCACCGGCGGAGGGCGATTGCGCGCAGGAGGCCAGGGCGCAGAGCGCGGGAGGGCGAGGGCAAGGGCGAGGGCGAGGGCGAGGGCGAGGGCGAGGGCGAGGGCGAGGGCGAGGGCGAGGGCGAGAGCGAGGGCGAGGGCGAGGGCGAGGGCGAGAGCGAGAGCGAGGGCGAGAGCGAGGGCGAAGGCGAGAGCGAGGGCAGGGCAGGGAGAGGGCGAGGGCGAGGGCGAGGGCGCGGGCGAGGGCGAGGGCGAGGGAGGGGGAGGGGGCGAGGGCGAGGGCGAGGGCGATGGCAAGGGCGAGGGCAAGGGCGCGGGTGAGAGCGCGTGCGAGGGCGAGGGCGAGGGCGAGGGCGAGGGCGAGGGCGAGGGCGAGGGCGAGGGCGAGAGCGAGGGCGAGGGCAAGAGCGAGAGCGAGAGCGAGAGCGAGGGCGCGGGCGACGATAGGCCTCAGGTGCGCGTGCGGTCGCGGGAGCCAGAGCCCTTTGCCAATATTGTGGTTATTACGCGCGCTGTTTGCGGATCAGCGCTGCGGTGCCCGGTAGCCGAGGCTGGACAGGGAGTGAGGGGGATGGTGGGCGGTTTGATGCGACGGCATGCGGGAGCGAACCGTGGAACGGTGTGAACGCGGGGCCCGTAATGGCGGGGCGGTAGGCGGGCGCGGGGATGTGAGTGTGGAAGGCCGCGGGTCGAGGGTGTGTGGTCCGAGAAGTTGGGGAGCAGGAGCGGAGCGAGGGCGCGAGAGGCGTGGTTGCGGGCCACGGGCGCAAGGCAGGGTGCGGACGCGTAGTGAGGGAGCGGAAGCGGGGCGCGGGACCATCAGGTTGACGCTGGAAAGCGTGGGAGGATTGCGGAATTTGGTCGCGGGACGGGCAGCGTATCGGGACAGGGCGTGGACGAGACAAGTGGGAGGGTGGAAGGCCGCAGGGATCAGCGGGCGAGGGCGCGTGAAAGGGGAGACAGAATAGGAGCGAGTGCGCGTGAGAGAGGGTCCGGGAATGGTGGGGTGCGGGGGTGGGGTCGTGGGCGTGTTAGTGGGTAGTCGTGGGCAGGGTCGTGGTCTAGGTCGTGGGTGGGTTCGTGGGTGGGGTCGCGGGCGGGCTCGCGAGCGGGGTCGCGGGCGGGGTCGTGGGCGGGGTCGTGGGTGTGGTCGTGGGCGGGGTCGTGGGTGGGGTCGTGGGCGGGGTCGTGGGTGGGGTCGTGGGCGGGGTCGTGAGATGGGAAACGGACGAGGTCGGCGGCGGGGTCGTGAGTGGGTGGGATCGTGGGTGGGGTTGTTGATGGGGACGTGGGCGACAACGTGGGCAGGGTCGTGATCAGGATCGCGGGAAAGGTCGTGGGCGGGAACATGAATCAGGTCGGGTGTTGCTCAGGGACACGGGCGCCGGACGCGGAGAGCGGGGACATGAGCGGCGCGCAATCAGACGCCCGCGGCGGAGCGCGTGGGCGCTGTGGATAGGGCTGGAAGGCGTGGGTGGCGTGGGTGGCGTACGCGGCGCTGTGGGGGCGGGTGCGCCCAGCTCCTGACCGCGGCGCAGTCAATATTGTGCGAGCAGGTAGCCGTCGCAGAGTCGGCGCCGGCCGCGGCAGAGCCCCTAGGCATCGTCCTAGCAGGCAGTCGCTCTGTGCTGGAGCACACTCCCCCGGGCTCGGGCTCATCAACTGCCATCAACACAAGTCCGTATCAAGTACGATTGTGCTCGTTTCCATGGGATGTTTCCGCTTTTGGGAGTGATTTTTTTACTCTTCTGCTACTGCTTGCACAGAATTAAGGAAGTATTGTAATGTTGCGTGAAGATAAGTGAATATCGCCAGAAAAACACTTATAACCGGGCTCTGGCAACAAAAAAAGTGAATAAATATTTTTTCAAAAAAGTGATTAAATTACTTCCCTTAACACGTTGTTCAGTCATAACCCATGTTTGGGGGTTCCTGATACCGAAAAATGGATTGATAGTAAAACGTCTCTCCGTCTGTGATCAATGCTAGCGCCTAAACCGTCAGTAGGATTTTCCTCAATATTGATATTCCCAAATGTAATTAATTTATTAAGTTCATTAATATTAAGTTACACACTGAGAAGGGATTCTCAGAATATTCAACTTCTTCCAAGTCCCTTTAAAGTTACTTTCACGAATAGCGGGAAATTCGAATTTACCATTTCGATTTATTTTGCAATTACGAAAACATTACTTGGTACGTCATCTTCTCCCACGCGCTGCCTTGGAACGCTCCGTAAGCGAGCTGTCCACTACGCGACATTCCAGGTAACCTACCTCCAGTGGAAATCCCTTTCGTCCACTGTGGCACTCATTGCTCGGGTGGCTATTTTTAGATACTCTCATGCCCATGCCTTGCAAGTGCTTCTGTGGTTCAGGAAGCCTAGTCCTGTGACGCTGCAATACGTACTATAATTAGAGAAAGTTATAAATGTTGCGAAAAATCAAATATCAGAGTAAATGCTCATTCACAGGGCAAACATAAACACAAGCGTAACGCAAAGACGTAAACATTAACATACGTGATAGACTGAAGTTTTCACAATGTCTCACATAAACGCAAGCAAAATAAGAGTTTCTATTGGCTGTGAGACATTCTAGTTTACTATTGGTTGGATGTGAGAATTGATTTCGAGGTATCGACCGAGTCCATGGTCCATATGGCATTAGTTCGTCTATCGACTTCGATACTCGATTTTGAGTTAACGTACTGTGATTGGTTAATTTCTTATGTCTTACTTAAACATAAGCTCAAAAGTTTGAAGCTTGCAAGCCTTTAAGTTAACGTCTTACGTATGTTATGCTTACGCACATTGTGAATGGGTCCGCTTATGGACGTTGTCCTAATTTTTATTTTAACGCAATGCTTATGTTTATGTTTGCATTGTGAATGGGCCTTAATAGATCTACTGTAGCGAAATTTATGAACGCTGTGGAAATCTATTTCGGGAATTTTATTTCGGGAAATGTATAATTGCCGAAAATTATACATTTTTATGGTCCCCTACAGAAAAAGAGTTGTCGTAAAAAGCTGGGTCTAAGCATTGGACGGGAAGAAAAATTGAATACAACTGAGTATTCATCTGACTCTGACATAGGTATGTTGACGGACGTTGTTATTGGAAGATATTTTTTTTGACAAAAAACGATATCTTCTAAATAATTGCAATATACTAAGTTTGTAATCTGCTACACATTCATCATATAATTTCGAGAAAAAATGTTAACTCTAGTAACATTACACGCAATTGATGCTCCATTATACTCAGGTTATCAACCAATGTAATTTCCCATATTTTTGTCCATTCGTTTTCAAAGAGTCAAAGTGTTTAAAGGGTTTTATGACTTTACGCAAATCCCAAATTTCGGAACATACAAGATCACGGCAACATGAAACCAAAAGATCCGTTCACTCGATATCGGCGAATTGAAAACCACAATATTTCATGTTTTCATCGAGGATATATTGAAAGCAATCGAACGGAGATATTTATCACCGAATAGCTGCTTTGATGAGAACGTTTCAATGCAATCGGCTTCACACCCTCCAAAAGAACAGATTATAGCTGTGTAATTGTATGACCGATGAACAGAACGTAAAACCACCCTCAGATTTAGGGGGAGATTTTCTGTCAGAAATAATAATTTATTTCTAGTACTCACGTTGTCAAAAGATATACAGATGGCCGAAATGTCATTTTTGGGCGAATAACAACATTTTGGTACACAGAGATCGCGTAATGCAGTAACAAATAATAACTTCTAGGGAAGGGGGCGTATAAGGAATATCTCCAGTATAGGAGTGTTGGCAATGGAGTGTTGAAAACTGACTCAACTAAATGTATCCACCTCTTGAACTTTAATTTCATATAATGTATTTTCATTTAATTCAAGGACTGTATTCCAATGTTAAAAATGAAGTTAATAGTTTGTTTTTTCAAGTTACATTTATAATTTTCCAAATCTGTTAATATCATGGCATGCGTATTTTTGTACTCAGGCCAAAATTATACACACCATATTTCTATTTTGTCTTTTGATTTCAATAGTTTGAAGAGATTTTAGTGAACCATTTTTCTTTCAATAAGGTGTACAAATTAACAAGAATCTTAAAATTTCAAAAGTATCTAGAATGTGAAATCACTGCGGGAAAATACTACTCCGTGCTCGTAACTCCGTATGTGAACGGATTTGCTGATTTTTAAATTATAAAACTAAATACATGCATTTAAAATTAGACGTTTGACATCCGAAACATTCTTCTAAAAACAATATTTAAAAGGTCTATATTAAGTGCCTAACGTATCATTTATAGAGCAAATAATGCAGAGGTTAAATAGCGCGTTTTAGGCGCCTCAAAGATCGCTTCCATTCACAATTTATATATCTTTGTAAGACTCATTTTCTTAATTATTATTTAAAATTATAATATAAAATAATAATCATTATTATTACTAGCCAACTAAGATCCCATTAACGGCAAGACCTTGCAGAATGCTGAGTGAAGTGATAAGGTGATGATGAAGGATAAAAGTACTAGGATGATGATGGGAGGTGGCAGGTGATGTAGTGGGAGGGAAAATGTGATCGCGACATTTTGAAACCATCTCAGCATTCGCCTTATGACCGAGGTAAACAACGAAAAACTCCGGTGAGGATGGCTGGCCCGAGGATCGAACCCAGACCCTCCGATTGCGATGTCAACGCGCCACGCACTCAGCCACTTCGCTTCGTATTCAAAGAACATTAAATTACAAATAAATATAGGAGAAACAGTTTTGTAGAGGAGAACGTCTATCTAATCGACTGAAACTACAAACACGTGTGTGTAATTATTAATCAAGCAATACAATCGATTCAATGAGATTCGTTTCTGTTCTCGCTATTCCCAATACACAATGTGCTCACTTCTGCACGACGAGAATATCTCGTCGAGCTGCGGCGTCGCGACGCTGTCGCCATGATGACGCAACCGCGGCGTAATTCTGACGTGTGAACAGAATTACACCTCAAAAGAACCTTGAACATTGATTTTACGATGGCTAATCTGAGATCGTATTGTTAAGGTGATCCCAATACTTATCCTCCCTATTTTCTATTAAGGGCCGCGACGGCGCGCTCACACCCTATCGCTACCTCCTACTGGGAGAGAGGTGGCACACAGGGAGGAAAATAAACAGATCAAACGCCTCGGGTCGTCAACTCCTTCAACGGAAAAGACCAAGGCGAAATGACGGCGATGAAAACAAAGATATGAAGAATGAGATTGGCATTGGTGAAGAACACGGTTAGAACAATAACAATGGCTAACACTAAGCAGATAAAGAAGAAATAAGCAATGATGACGATGAAGAAAATGTAGATAACAACATGATGACGACGGTTATGAAGACAATTATAAAAAGATAATATTGATATGATAAAAATTTAACAAAGAGGGGAGTTGTAACGGAAACGTAACGAATATTTTCTGAACTGGATCAACCGCTCCCCTTTTGCAGTCATTGGCCTATGGGTTCTTAACTTGGGCGAAAACAGTAAAGCCAAGTAACGCCTGCGGCCGGCGCTAGGCGATTGTTCCCAGCGGTGGCAGCTCTGCGCCTATCAGCGGCGCACACTTGCCTTACGCAACACTCGCACGACTTTTCTTTTAGGGAGAAATCTATAATTGCGATATCGTGAAAACGCCAAGGCAACAGGCATTACTCGAAAGGTCACTTTGAGTTATGTATCCCCCGCTGCGCAAAAATATACAAACGCTCCGACAGCGGTGTTTACGAAAGTGCTGCCGTGACTTCCGATGAATTGTATGAGAATGAAGAGCATTGCAATCGTGCAAAACGCTTTGCTGCTAATTGAGAAAATGTGCTAGTCCATAACGCAGGATTTGGTTTCGCAGACTCACGTTTGTTGTGCTGCGCAGGAAAGGCTGCATCATTCGAATATTTTTTGTTCTTTTTACGTCCATTTGAAGCAGCAATTGTTGAAATTTAATCAGTCTGAAAAATTAAGGAAACGATTGATTATGCAATAATAATAAAATTGTGAAAATTGTGAAAACACTCATACCCATGTCATTACAAATGAAATGTTGAAATAAATGAAAAAAGCAAATCAAAAAAATATTTTAACAATTTAAAAAATATTCTTCACATTTTCCCTTAAAATATTTTTCAATGTCTTAAATGAAAACATTCCTAATTGAAATATTCAATGCCATTTACACAATTTAATTTACAGAATTTGTGTAAAACATATTCAGGTTATACAATTTGCTTCACAAAAAAATAATGTTTCCATTTTAACCTAAGTGCTAAACAGCTATTTGATAAATTTTATTTTCGATTGCAGCACAAATATTATATGAATTAAATTAATTGTATTCCGTAATTCGGGAATGGCTTCAACACAAAGTACAGTGTAGCTTTAAGAGCACCCAAGATCACTTTTGTAATGTCGACAAAGTGGCAGGGAAATGAAATTAGAGTACAAAGCTCCACATGCAATCGTATTTGAACAACTCGACAGCAATCATACGACAAGGAAATGCCTTTAAAG
Source organism: Gryllus longicercus (assembly GCA_038098605.1). Taxonomy (NCBI): domain Eukaryota; kingdom Metazoa; phylum Arthropoda; class Insecta; order Orthoptera; family Gryllidae; genus Gryllus; species Gryllus longicercus. The sequence continues at coordinate 1,612,881 of JAZDUA010000140.1, forward strand.
CGTGTTTAGACTGAACAGGACGATGATTTTAGAGTTTATCGATTCTTTTGTTTTCAACTCTATATATCGGAGTGCAATACATCTGTGTTCTCTTCTGTGATGAACCACGTCTCATCAATGTCGCTTATGTTTTGCTTCGAACATCAATTTGTGGGAAGCATTTTCTTCGTGAAAGAGAATACTGAAGTACCTTTCAAAATGTCGATACAGAAATACCTTCAAACAGCATTTGTTCCATTTCGAGTCGCATTGAGTTCAGGAGGAGGTCATTGAGTGCCTCTGCCACTGTATTCTGCACTTTCGTTGAACAGTTTCGAGTTCATATGTAAGAATTGTTTGTATGTAAGAAAAAATGGCATAACCTTCTTTAACAATAGAGAAGTTGGAGTGACAATTCGAACGATTACGCTACAAAAATTCGAACCTGTCAAAATTACGGGTTCGTCCTAGGAGGTAGAAGGAAAATAGCCGTCGTCCTAGTGTTAAGCTGTATCTGCATGAATTATTTTGTAAAAAAATTTCATTACACTATTTTATAATATGAAACAAAATTTAATTTTTTTGCCTCAAAATTTTGAAATGCACTTGGTAACACCTTTTCGGATGTTCTGAAAAACTACATGGAGTTGTACATTTTGTACGGCATTACTGGTCCATTTTAAGGAGAAAGTTTTAACACGCCTTAAGATTCGTAGAGCGTGCCCATACGGGCGGGCTAGGCAGATAAAGGTTAAACTATTACCATGCTCTTATGTCGTAGCCTTACTCAGTACTGTAAAGACGGTCCGTGTGAGTTCTGCTGAAACTGTACGGACTCGGCCATAATGACTTATCTCGGGTCTTCCTCGGACAGCCAAGATGGTTACAGCCAAGATGGTTACAGCCAAGATGGTTACAGCCAAGATGGTTACAGCCAAGATGGTTACAGCCAAGATGGTTACAGCCAAGATGGCCCTAAGGACTACCTCGGAAGAACTACTGTGGAAACCAGGTGCCTTGGATTGGGCTTGATCCAAACGTGGGCACGCCTTGGCCGCAGAAAGTCCTTTCACTAAGGTTCTTACCCCAGTAGATCTGCAGCTGGGTCTGACTAATTTGTTACGGTAGACAGGGACAAAAAACAACTAACCAAGAATTTAAACGTGAACAGATTTTATGATCAGTTTAAAAGAATTAGGAAGTTTTGAAAAATTCAGTTTGTTATAAAACATAATTCTTAAACAATGTTTGACCGTATCGAATTTGACATCTGAAGAAATTACAAGTTTGGCTGCAAATAGTGGTTGACGGATGTATGACGGAGCGAAAAGTATCGCTATTAAACGTATTCTTACGGTAATGATAAACACAAAAAATATGTTAGTATTTATTCAATTCACCTACGTTATTTTAATTTTTCACTTAGCTTCCGTATTATGAGAAGAATTATTCTACATTTGAAATTCCCGTAGGTAATTCTCCTCCGGAGATCAAGAAAATATGTGTAGAAATAATTAAGGAATATGGAAATTTTGTCTACACCGCCCGAAAAGCTATTGAAACTATTTTTTTCAGTGTACAGAAATAATACCAATTTCAAATGCACACATTACCGATAATTGTAATTCATAAAAATTTGTTATCATCATGAAAGGTTGTAAAAATGTTGTAATAAATAGCTTTTCATCAACTTTCAACAAACTACATCTTGAAATACAAATTTTCTCCTTCTAAAATATTGGGTCATGATACAGGAACAATGCTGTGCTCGCAGTCATGTAGTTTAGAATCCATTATTTACAATAGAGATCCAATATGTATTGTAAGTAAAGAATTGAATTTACAATTGCGATTCAATAGAACAGACAAACGATTTGGCAATTGCCAAGACCCGGGGTTAATTAATGAAAATGTAAACAGTGTGAAACGGACTGAAAGGCCAGAGATTACAGAAATGGTTAGCAAATGCCACTTCGATTTCTGTTGTGAGAATGTATGTAGCCCGTTGTTTGAAATTTCGTTTGACACGGTGTCCCGCGTGCTTCATTTGAAAAGTTATCAATAATACTCAATTTAAAAAACCACATTCATAAAAATGAAATATTGGGTTGGGTGTTCTCTTTCTGTTTTTTTTTTACGATCTTCGTCCGTTCATACACCTTACAAGAAATTGGCGACTAAGTATACCGCATTGCTACTGGGGTTTCTGAGCAAATATAAAATGTTGATGAATTTTGAATTACATTAGAACACCCTTCGATATTGAATTCCAATTCTCATACAACGTCACTTAACAAGAAACGTACGTTCCGTGGTTAATATATTTCTTTCTCGTATACGTACGTCTATGCCGAGTAAGACATGGAGTGTAGAGAAAGTTATGTAATGTTGTGGAAATCGATTTTGAGGGAAATAAATGTAATGGGGATCCATATCTGAAAATTTTTCTTTTAAACGTCCGTCCGTCCGTTCGTCCGTTCATCTGTCCGTAATTGAACAATACTAGTGCCTAAATTGTTCGTAGGATTTTCACCAAAATGAATAATCCCCAGCCGATCCGGACCGAGTCAAAACTCTGTGATTTTGAAAAAACATTTTTTAAATATGAGTAGTAGTTTACACGTTTCCCACGTAGTTCTCTAATAGTACAACGCATTTCTTTAATTCGCGAATATGATAACTTGAAGTTAAATCATACTGTCCTAATAAAGGCTTTCATTCTACCATAATACAGCGATGTTTTGCCCCCTACAGATTTCTGACCCTGAAGCCGCCACTTGGGATAATAAGGTCAGTTTCCTAAAAAAAATGACACTTTATTCTGCTGTTCTCAACTACTCAACCGCCCGTAACCCACGAAGAAATCAGTGGAACGTACGCGTTTGCAAGCCAATCACCTTGCACAACGCAGAGTGTGAAGAGAAAGCGGAGTCCGCATGCATTCTCACGATCCTTTCACTCTCCACCACTAAACAGCGAACCAGTTCTCTCCGGGGAAGATGTCCGAGGAATTTATGGGGTGCGGAGCGTGGGACGTTTTGGACTGGGGGCAGGAAGTGGAAGAGAAGGAGAACGATCGACTATGTAATAATCGAACCGTTCATCCACAATTTGAATCGATTTTCAAATAAAATAAAATAAAATAAAATCGACAATTTAAAACAATCTTTAAGGTATTATGGGAATTAAGAACATAAAATGTAAATTGACAAATGTATGAAAAATTAATAAACATTTTCAATATTTGTTTTTATTTTGAGATTATTCCTAAAAGATTTAACCAACTATAAATAAAGGTCTATCAGTACTTATATTACACCTATTATATATATATATTGTGACATACCTGGTGGTGCCGGGTATCTTCACTGCAATATAACACTAAGAGAGGGTGTCTTTTACGTGAATGGGTCCTAGGATAAGTCGGTGCAACGTTGGGAAGATTATTCATACATAGAAATACAATTATGACAAGATTTATTTTGAATCAAAGTTACTATTTACATAATCAGACACCGTTTTTATACTCCGCCTTGGTACCAAGATTAAGAGTAAAATACAACTTTCATACCTTCGGGGCCCCGTTTGAATACCTATGAGGTTCGTAGAGCCGTTCGTGCCGACAGGGTTGTCGACCTCTGCTACTGCTGCGGGCCGTCGGCAGCAGATGGCGTGGTGATCATCCACGGCTGATGCTCCAACAATTCTTCCCCAAACAGGATCTTGATACCTCGGCTGCGCACCTTCCTCGAATCACTGTCCATTAGTGGGTTTAATTACACGACCCCCGCTTACTCCGTATACTGGTCACAGTTCTGTACCGCACGCTTTCAAGAATGTTCCCTCCGCACCAACTAATAGGAGCGACGTCAATTATTTTACCAACACCAATCTTTTACTATACTGATACTTCTAATGTTCTATTTACATGTCCATTACTTCGCGATTCCTAATCACATAACTATGTCGCGTAATACATGCGTCAACTCCCTAGCGGAGGACCCTCGCCACACGTCCGCACTGGTCGCCGCTCTGCTAACGTCTCTTCGGCGGCCGCACGTCGGCACATCCTTCGGCGGCGGCCGCCTCAATCCAACTAACGAACTTTTTGCACGTGCGCGCTGCCACGCTTGTACCCGCCGTTCTCACGCTCGCCTCCCGGCGGGCACCGGGGGCGGCGGCGACCGTTGCCGGCTGCCCGCTGCTCGCAGCGCCCGGCGCTCGTACCGCGCAGTCCAGAATAGCTATTGAATTCTTACACTAATGATTTAATTAGTGTAATGAAACACATATTCTGGGTTTCATCACCCCCCCCCTTTCTTTTTTTGAATTTTTCCCGCTTCTGGACAAAATTCACACTAGTAACATCGTCACTGCCGATGGTTGCACTCTTTTGCATATTCCTCGACGCCCTATATACACTTATAACTTAGAATCGAATTAACATGTGATTACTTGTATTAACACTAATATTACACTATTTACACTTCACTATTTTTCATACATGTTGACCAGGTTTCCGATTTGAAGCTTGTGGTGTCCTACTATGTTTTGTTTCTTGTATGACGGTTCATCCCCATTTTGCTGACATTGATTTCCTAAATCACAGTTGTAGGACATAGCTTCCAGCGTGTTGGGCACATCTTGGTAAGTGTCGTCCCATTTCCAGCTACGACCTCTTCTACGTTTGTACCAATGGTTGACTATACCATCATTCTTCCCTCGCCCCTAACTTCGCTCCATTCTGGACCTGCCTACATCTCCTTCATTCCCATGCTTTGGGGCGTCTGCAAAGGTGACTTCGTACCTCTCCAATATCTTCAAACCCCTTCCTAAATCGGTATGATCTGCTCTGCCCAGTAAGCTCTGCACGGTGACAGGATACTGTCGCGTTGACATGCAACTAATTCCTTGATATTTTATAGGGGCAAATAATGTTGTTGGTTCCATAATGCTCTTCGTTCTGTATTCACTACGACTTCCCGTAATGTAGTTGTAATGGCTGTTCCTCTGGTCGCTCTTGATGTTTATTTGGGTTTCTTCGCTCCGCTTTCGTACGGAAATCTTGTCTTCAAATTCCTTCAAAAATTTCGGAAATATACCAAAATTCTCTACCCACGTCCTGGCGTTCTCTTCTAAAATTGAGTGTAATAACTGGACCTTATATCCTTCCAATATGTTGTTTGATGCTAGGTGCCGTTCTTCTGCTCGCAGAACTACCTTAGGGTTTTCCGCCCCATCTCCCAGAGATTTCATCGACTTTGGAGGCATAATTGGTGTCACCCCATACTTGACACTTGGCGACATTTTCCCGTCTTCTTCCTGTTTAAACTCTTCTTGTACTCTTTTCTCTTCGCACCCTTGTATATTTTCCACGATTTCTTCTTCTACTATGCGCTCCATTTCTTCTATTTTCATTTCCATTTCTTCTTCCCTTATTAACTTCAATTCTTTCGTTTTCACTTTCACTTTATAAACATCCTCCTCGGTCTCGATTTGGACCTCCACCGTTTTGCCCTCCGCTGTCTTGACTTCCTCATGGATTTGGTTCGTCATCCCCTCGTTTCTATCTGTTATCGCTACCCTAGCATCTACTTGATGGCATGATTGAAATTTTAGCACCTCATCTTTCCTATCCAGTTCCTCCGCTTTCCCATACGGTTTTTCGCATATTTCGATGAGCTTCCTATTCCGTTCTTCTGTGATTCTTCCCATTTCTTCTGCCGGCTTCTTAATCTGTTCGTCAACCACCTTCCCGTTCTGTTCTTCTATTAGTTTTCTATTCCGTTCCTCCGCCTTCCTATTCTGTTCCTCCTCGGATCTTTTCTGTTTACCTAATTCTTTGCTCTGTTCTTCCGCAAACTTCTCAATCTGCTTCTCCGTTTGCTGCCTCAGCTGTTCTTCTAATGAATCTTCTGCCATTACGCCCGTACACGCTTCGTATTCTTCGTCCATCCCCAGGTCAAATCCTACCGCCTGGCTCCCCAGTTCTACCACCTGCCGTTCTAGATCTATATTTACTCTGTGATCGACCAGAAAATCCATCCCTATGATTACCGAATACAATAATTTTTTGACTACCAGGGCCACCATCTCGTATCCTTGGTTGCCAATCTTGGCTCGAAACATGATTTGTTTTGTGATGGGGCTTGACTTCTTCTGAGTGGCTCCAATCACATACGCCCTATTCATAGGCAAACACATTATCTCTTTTCCTGTTGCTTTTAACTCCTCATACATTTCCTCTGATACTACTGTAGTCGTGCACCCTGTGTCTACTAAAGCTTCTTTAATTATACCTTCACATTCTATCATTATCGTGGGACATTTCCTGATTCTGACCGCTGAGTTCTTACATCTCCGCCACGGTTGGGTATCGTGAGTTACCGTCTGCATAGCGTTTATGGAGACCGCATTTACTTCATCGATTTCCGCGTCCGCAATGGGGCCACCTATCACCGCGGACTCTATTAGTTTAAATAGTGTCCTTGATCACTACTTGTGCTAGGCTGTGCTAATCGGTCGGGTGCATTCCCGCCCCCACCTCGCGTCTCCGTACGGTTTGAATTAGATCTATTCCAGTCCGGCCTCTGGTTCCCCGGCTCTGGTCTCCATCCGTCTCCCCCTCTTCCGCGTTGGTTTCTCTGGTAATCATTGCTCCTATCATTCCCTTGCCCCTGGTTACGTTCCGATCTAACCATATTAACATTCCCTTCATTTCTGTTCTTTGGTACGCCTGCGAACGTCAAGTCGTACCCTCCTAACACATTCTGGAATCTTTCCAGGTCGGTGTGCTGCACACTACGTAAAAGATTCTGCACTGTGACTGGGAACTGTCTCGTCAATACACATATTATTTCCTGATCGCTCATCGGTGGGGATATCGTTTTGTATTCCATAATACGCCTTGTTGCGTATTCCCGCAAACTTCCCATTGACTGGTTGTAATGATTATTCATTAAGCTGATTTTAAAATTAATTTGAATTTCCTCATTCCAATACCGCTCAAGGAATCGATCTTTAAATGCCTTTACTGATTCGGGAAACTTATCAAATGTATCGGCCCATATCCTTGCGTTACCTTCTAACATTAAATATAATAATTGTATTTTACACCTTTCCGAAGTATTGATAACATCTAGATGTCGTTCTGCTGCCTTCATAAATATACATGGATTTTCTTTCCCGTCTCCTGAAAATTTTAGTGATCTTGGGGGGGTAAATGGTACCGTCCCGCTTGCTGCGATTGGGGATGCCTTGCATTCTTTTATTTGTTCAATCTCTGTTCGTAGTAATACAACCTTCTCTTCACATTCCCGCTTGTTCTCCTGCATTTCTTCCTTGACTACCGACTGTATCCTCTCAATTTTCTCGTCCTGCTTAGCGGTTTTAGCATCTAGTTGTTGGAATAACTTATTCTTCAAATCCCCCCCCAAGCTAATTACTTGAGATTCGAGCTCTTTTTTCTGTTTCCCTAATTCTTCGACCGTCCATTGCTCATGAATTTCTACCCGCTCCGCAATTTTGGTCATCTCATTCTTCGTTAACTCAATTTGTTCTTCAGCGCGTCCTATTCGCCCCCCTATTGTATCTACTTTCCTATTCAGGTCTTCTGCCAGCTTCCCAATCTGTTCCTCTACTTTCCTATTCAGTTCTTCAGCTAACCTCCTGTTCTGCTCCTCTGTGAATATTTTCTGCTCCTCAGCTGACTTCCTAATCTGCTCCACTGTGAATATTTTCTGTTCATCCAGTTTCCTATTCTGTTCATTCTGTCCTTCCAATATCTTCCCATTCTGTTCATCTAATTTTCCATTTAGTTGTTCGAACATCTTCATCATCACCTGCATCATACCTGAATTAGTATCTTCTCCCCCCCCCCGATTTGAACTTCCTGCTGCCTGAATCATCGGTGTTGACGTAACTTGTACATCTTTATTGAAGCTATCTCCTGACGTATCGTCTAACCGACTTCCAATGCCACTATCCCTGCTTTCCGATGGTATGCTATTATCAATTCCTACATCTATCTCCCCTCCTTCATCCGCCTTCTCTTCCCGGTCCAGCACTACATTTTGCGCCTCCATTCTGTTGCTTTGAACTGTCCGATCGATTCCCACTACACTGAAATACCGCACAAATTTTCCACTTGCCTCACCTACCAGCGATATCACAGTTATCCTATGAAGTAACTATATCCGCCACAACACTGTATCCTTCGTGAATGGATTAATTCACACCTATTTCAATTGCTAACTAATGACGGACAACCCTCACTCACCACCAAAACACAATAACACTAATTCAATAGCCATATAAATTTCCACTCACCTACCAATGCATAAACATAATCCTTACAATACATAATATTATTACCATTGAAACACATATACACTACTAATAGACTCATTAATACTATTACACAAAAATGCTTTCAAATTATAATAAATCCCTTATTAATTGAAATTACTTTTCAACGCACTTATTGCTATATTATGTACATAATCATCATTCACATTTGCATGTCATATCTCCTCCCTGAATTTTCCTCAATAATATCATATAGATATTCACAACAAACATTCACACTGCTGGTATATATTTCCCAACCTGGTATCTTTTCTAATAGATTCCCCACACTTTACCATCACCAATAGATAATGCACTACTGAGTGAATGTTCCCAGCAAAAAAAACAATTTTGTGCATAATTTGTACAACACTATTAACCACCTTTATATTCTCATAAGAATTATTACTACTTCCCCATTTCTTTGATTTCCATGTTATAAAAAAATTGCCAAGCAGTTCAAATATTATTAATATGTCTTACAAAATTTGGAATTCTATTACATTATATTATTTGTAACATGTACATGTATAGCCTTCACAACCTCAGTAACTACAATATTAACTATATATTGGATGCTCACAAATAATTGCCTATGTCAGCCCGCAATTAATTACACAACAACATTTTTGTAATTATCAACATTTCATTATGCTTACTTGACTTGTGCATGTTTTTGCTAACACATGTATTGTTATTTTTTTTTGTACTCTATAATAATACACTTTGCACTGCCTGCTTCTCATCTATACCCTGCATTACTATACATCAATTACATGCACATTATTTTCCAACATTTCACCAACTTTCCTAAGGCCACATTTCTTAACTATACGTTTTCCACTTGTTCGGGCGCCAGCTGTGACATACCTGGTGGTGCCGGGTATCTTCACTGCAATATAACACTAAGAGAGGGTGTCTTTTACGTGAATGGGTCCTAGGATAAGTCGGTGCAACGTTGGGAAGATTATTCATACATAGAAATACAATTATGACAAGATTTATTTTGAATCTAAGTTACTATTTACATAATCAGACACCGTTTTTATACTCCGCCTTGGTACCAAGATTAAGAGTAAAATACAACTTTCATACCTTCGGGGCCCCGTTTGAATACCTATGAGGTTCGTAGAGCCGTTCGTGCCGACAGGGTTGTCGACCTCTGCTACTGCTGTGGGCCGTCGGCAGCAGATGGCGTGGTGATCATCCACGGCTGATGCTCCAACAATTCTTCCCCAAACAGGATCTTGATACCTCGGCTGCGCACCTTCCTCGAATCACTGTCCATTAGTGGGTTTAATTACACGACCCCCGCTTACTCCGTATACTGGTCACAGTTCTGTACCGCACGCTTTCAAGAATGTTCCCTCCGCACCAACTAATAGGAGCGACGTCAATTATTTTACCAACACCAATCTTTTACTATACTGATACTTCTAATGTTCTATTTACATGTCCATTACTTCGCGATTCCTAATCACATAACTATGTCGCGTAATACATGCGTCAACTCACTAGCGGAGGACCCTCGCCACACGTCCGCACTGGTCGCCGCTCTGCTAACGTCTGCCGCTGTCGCTGTTCTGCCAACGGCTCTCGTCCGCGATTCTCGTAACGAACTTTTGCACGTGTGCGGTGCCCAGTTCCAACCGAAATTCACACGCTATCCTCCCGGCAGCGGAGGCACCGTCGGCGGTGGCAGCGGCAGCTCGCCGGCCCCGGCGCGCCGCGCTCAGCGCGCGCACCGCGCAGTTCAAAATAGCAATTGGTTTCTTACACTAATGATTTAATTAGTGTAATGAAACACATATTCTGGGTTTCAATATATATATATATATATATATATATATATATATATATATATATATATATATATATTGACAAAAGTTTCTTCCCAGATACTAAATCAGTGACAAAGTTTAAAACTATTGCGATTTTCTTCTTAATATTTATTATATCCGGTGACCTTAATTTCGGAGGCTCTGGTGAGATTGCAGCAGCTTGGATTCGCCCCTGAATTTCTTCAACGTTTTATTTGAGCACTTAGACATTTTCTAAAAGCGAAAATATAAGAAAGTAACGAGTAGTGTAAATTACTCATACGTAATTACATAGAAGACGAACTCATATCTTTGAACCATCAAATATTCCCAGACGTGTTTGAAAACCATCTAAAATGCAATATAGCATTTGAATAACGTAATGTACAAGTATAAAACAATTCAAAACCAACTTCTGTAATTTCAGTCATGGATTTTATTTGTGTGAAAACAATAGCATATACAAGGCTGCTGCAATGCCACAATGCCACAATGCCACATTGAATTCGTTATCAACCCATAATCTGGGGAAAAATTCAGGAATTCTACGAAGGTGGACACGAAGGTTCGTCCAAGGTCTTGTCAGTGGGAGATTCGTGGCAGAAATGGCACTCAGAAATTGAAAGAAATCCATGTAATATACGACCACGTGAGGTGTGTCTATGGTTTCGGTAGATACCAGGGAACTCGGCAAAAAATACAAACTATGTTACCATCTCCAATGCGCGGAGAAATTGAGAGGAAACTTCTCTACGGCTCTTTGAGACGTGTCTATGGTTTCGTTATACACCCGAATATTCGGAAAAAAATACAAAAGGAATAGAACAGTTTCCTCTTTGATGACAAATGGAAATGTTTGATTGTGTTATTCCGTCTAATCTCATACTGCACGTAGTGACTGAACTCTCATGATGCGGTACTGCTTACGTCACACAGCACGTCTTGCGACCACATGTCCGTGGTCCATGGTGGAGGCCGCTCGCAATAGATGTTTGTTACTTACTTCTCACGTTATGGTACACACATTTGTTTGATAGTCTTATATGTAAATATCTATTGTGACACTCTCATATGCTGCAGAGCTCTTAGAATGCAGTTCCATCTCGCCGAATCGAAGGCGTTCTTGATATCTAGGGTGACATTAACGCTACCCCTGTATATGTACTTCACTATTTTATTACAGAATCAGTGAAGACTGTTTTTACTAAAATATTTAATTTGTGGATGTGCTATTCGAGAGTATTTTATTGGTTCTTCTTCAGCAGTGTGAGTACTACTTTTTTTTCAAAAAAACAAAAACAAATTTGAGTGGTTTTACTGTTGTAGGCAACTAGCGGTCCCCAGAAAACGAGCAGCTATTGTTACTACAAGCCATGGCTTCTATTTGATACTACATTTCAAAAGCTGGCTAGCTTTGGTTTCAGAATGTCCGTAGATGACCGCTTCCTTCCCTCCTCCACGAGGTAGTTGCACGATTGTAACCACAAATACTGTGTGAATCTTTCAAAAAAATGGCAGTACGTCTTACTGCACTCGCGTGCTGTTCGCCGCCTCGGATCGGTCGCTCTCACGCGCCACAGCAGCCCTGAACTCTCACTTATTGCGCCCCATTCGACATTTATGCAACGCACGCGGTGTACAATTAAGCCGCCCGCCTCGTTGCGCCACCTGCTCTTCACTTGGAGTCCGCGGCGGCGGTAGTAACGGAGGAGGTGGCGCTGGTGGGTGTGGGTGGTGACGGGGGTGAGGGCGGGGACGGTGGCGGTGGCGATGACGGGGGTGATGGCGGTAACGCGGGCGAAGGGAGGGCGGAGGCCGGGGCGGGGGCGATGTGGGCGGGAGCGGGGACTGTGCTGGTGGCGGTGGTAACTGCGAGGGTGGTGGCTATGGCTGTGGCTGTGGCGGTGGCGGTGGCGGTGGCGGTGGGGTGGCGGTGGCAGCGGCCTGAGTTCGCATGCGCGCCGCGTTGCGGGAAACAAGGTGCGAAGGAGAGGCGCCAAGTTTACGAATGGAGGAAAAACGTGCGAACAGATGTGCACGCGATGAGATGTGGTTTGGTTCGAAGTTGTGTTTACATATCGTTCAGTAACAAGAAAAGTGGCACATCTCAGATGTCTTTTTGCAGGTGAACTCTTTTAATCTGAGCGAAGCTTTTTTTTTTTCGCGGCCAATTCATTGATTTATTAGTGACTCTGGGCGCGTCAATTACTGTCATTATTCCCGCTAGTGTAGTACATGTTTGTATCGTGAGACTTGGCAGTTATCTTCTTCCACAGGACGGCGAGATCCGGCTTGAGATTCTACGTCGGATCGCAGGGAGTTTCCCCAATCAGGTATCTCCCACCAGTAGCGAGGTACGCCCCCAGCCGGGGCCGGCTCTAAGCTTGCGACTGTCTTCTGGCTAGTGTGGTAGTGTAATGCGAGCGTGTGTGTGTATAAGGGGTGAGTATAGGACAAGATAGAGGGAGAACAGATTGCGCACGATCTGTAGCCCGTTTGTTAGGGTACTGCTCCGGTATTTACTGGTGTTGAACGGCGCGACCACGGAAAACTAACGATGAGAGTAGCCGGTTGCTAGAATTCTGGAGAAAATCTTGCTACCGCCGGGTCTATGACATCGGCGACCGTCAGAGTCGCTGTAGTGACATTATTTGAGCCACCTTTATTTTTTTTGCTGCCAAAAAACAAGTATTGACTTCATCTCTACGTGTTATATTGTATAGTTTCTCTCTGAATTGTTTAACTAGTAAACATAGTATATTTTCTATATTTTCTTCACTGGAATAAAAATGACATATTGTAAATGTGTCACCAGGAAGCACCGTCAAAACTTGTGCAACGATAACACATATTTCATTGCGTCGCTTTTCGTGACATGAACAATTTTTTAAATACGGATATATTGTGACCCCTGCGTTGGTTCTGCGTACTCGCAACAGTCGCGACCGCATCCAACAACGGCCTCGCGGGAGGTCACAGGCGCTGTGCCGATCCTTTATCAGCAGCGCTAGCCAGAGCACAAGGTTCAATTAGAGGAATTAATTTTAATAAGTAACTTCCTACACACATCTCAGGGATTGGTTCGACACAGACCTTCAGGAGAATGACGTAAGACTCACTCACACAACGTTTGTCAAAAAACAGACTAACATAATTTTATAGAAACCATGTAAATATTCACTTCTCGAGAAATCTTACAACATATTTCTCCTGGCATGTTGATGTGAATCTATACGATTAAAGAAAATTGAAAACCCGAAAACTTCAATATCTACAGTTTTTTTTTCACGCAAAAGAAACTCAACTCTTAAATTAAATTTACAATGAATTGTTATCTTCTTGTTTCTCGAGGAGATTTTATACAATTATAAACTAGAAGAAGAATCTAAAAGCGAAACACAAAAAAATACAGTTCGTACTACTGCCGCTTCTCAACATTAACACAACCCTCCGACATCACATTTCCACATCACAGATATTCGAAATAAATTCAATTTATGTGGCTTTGCAAACAATTAAAAATTACTCTCTCCCCTCACAAATCTCTGATCAGATGTGGCGAATATTTCTGTAACGTTCCCCGACTTATCTTTCCATGAAAAATTCTTAATTTGCGAACACAATCTCGCCTCCTCATTCACACTACGTTTATCATTACCCTCCTTCTACACAATTATAAGTTTTATAATACACTACAAATTACACTTTATTTTCTCCCCTTCACTACTACATAACACAGCTATACTTCTTTTATTCGACCTTCTTCACTTTCCACATATTTTTTAACAAAAGCCACTCCTTTACTACACTTTACATTGGTTGTCTCCGCCACTACGTTCAATGAACGGAAGAAAAAATTCAAGTCACTTCCTAGTTACTTTACAATATTCTACTCTTGTTGAGATCTGACATGTCGCCATACATGACTTGTGTTTTGGAGATTCGCGTAGCTCGGCCCGCGGTAACGACAGGTGAAGCAAGAAGACCACAGCTTGGCACCGTCTTCATTAGCTGTGGATGACACTCTGCATCGGCTGTCGTTTTCCCTTCCACTGACCGGGCACTTTGTAGCTGCTACGCCTCCGGAATTACTACGCACAGACTTTGAACTGATCAAACTAACCTCATCAACTCCCGATCACAACTGCTGTTCCCCACTCCAGTTTTCAACTGCCTTCTCAAAATCTTTCTTCCACGTCGAAGGCTCGATCCTCTCTTCTTCGTCTGGCAACGCTGATAAGCTGTTTGCTCCTGATTCGCTGACTCCTTACGTTCCCCGTCGCGCTTAAGAGAGAGACTGATTCTTGCCAAGATACAAAATTTACGAGACGTCAGTATATATCGGCGTCACGTGTGAAAGATCTTTTGTAGGAACCGTCGCCGGCTGGTGACGTAATGTGAGCGGGCGGTCACAATATGGATATATGCCGTTGATTAAAATGGGAGGCTACAGTAATTCTGGGTACAAAAATGCGAAGATGGTTGATTAGTTAGTTAATAGGTTACATAATTAACCAGTTATCTGGCAAATTATATAGTTCGTCATTGGGTTTGTTAATTTGTTATATTGTATTACTGAGTAGGTTATATTGCAATGTGAACAATAAGTTTACTTGTATAAGAGCATTGGTAAAATTGGACAAAGCCGCATTGACATCTGGCTCTTGGAGTGAAGGTAGCCGGCAGGGTCTTTACAATTGACAGGACACGTAGCAATAAATGTGCAATCAATATATGCGGTTATTGTATAGTGTTATTGTATAGTGCGGATATTGTATAGTATAGTTGGAGCGGTGTTTTCATATTCTCGATCAGAAATTTTGATTTCCGGGAGAATGTTAACACGAGCGGAGATTTTTATTTCGTGGCGAAAGTAGATTTACCCCAATTACAGACCATCTTGAATACTTTCTTTATGAATAGTTTGGCAATTAAAAATTCATTATTTTCAAAACTTTATTCACTTTCATAAAAAAATGACGGTAGTTGAAATGTGCCTCGTGTCGTGTTCATCAATGATTACCATGTATAATTGCATTTCGTTATAAGAAATGGAAAATATTATAAGTACTGATGTATTGATCTCTATCTTGTAGATTAAAATGGGAATATCACAAGTTCAGGTCATTTAAAAATTCAAAGGTAGTTCGTTGATTTGTTTGTTATATAATTAGCCAGCTAGTAAGTTAATTAGATGATAAGTTAGGTGTCAAGTAAATTGGATTTCCATTTAATCAGTTTAGTTTAATTATATGGTAGCATTGGTAAAATTGGAAAACTATCACATGTTTTGACAAATTAGGTTCATCAAAGCCACATGCAAGAATTCAAAAGCGGATAGTCGATATTTTATTCATAAATGTGTAAAATAATAAAATATCTAAATACTATGGTTATAAACGCCTTCAGATTCGACTTTGTTAATAGGAATATGTAACATCCCAACATCGTCTCTCAATATTTCCTCTGATTTTCTCCTTAGTGTCATTTAGCTTCTTATTCTGCATTTTTCTCTTCTACTTTTCCTTTCAACGCATTTAGAAACAAACTAATACACTTCATAGTTTATACTACATTAACTCCATACTAATGATGAGAACTAAAGGATTTCGAGAAAGACTCCATATAAAAGATTAACTCTAGTTACTTCCAACGTTTTTCTGAATATTTCTACATGCTATGCTCTATGATAAAAACTTATCAAACACTTAAATTCCAGTTTAAACTAACCACGTATACATTAGATGCATTCAGGCTCGAAATCACCTTTCACGAAATGAATGATCAAATGGCCAAAGTAACAATGGCATGTTTGGATAATGGCTCTGTGAAATGTCATTTCAGTATAGCAGCTCTCGTTCAATACTGCAAATAGGATTACAAGCCTCTCTGACCTGCATATTGATTTAAAGCCAACGCTTGCTTCCAAAGCTATCGTTTATAATGCAAGAAATGCGAGTTGTGGATTACTTCCCTTTTATTCACGTTCTGAGAAAACATTTACTTACATTGTTACTTACACTTAAAACTGTTACTTACATTTAGACCATGCTTATTGTACAATATTATTGAAGAGACCATTTAAGTTTTTCCTTCAGAAGTATGGTATAAAAAGTTTGGAAGAGGTGGATAACGAAATGTAACATATGCCGTTAAAGAAATAGAAGGGAAATTCGTCGTTGCACACGAGTATTTGGATTTGTAGAGCGTGGATTTAATCTTTCATTGAAGCATCGACTTTGCTTTCTCCCAGTTCCCCTCGTTTATTCCTCACACAACCCCAAAATTCTATCATTTTTCACTGTGTCGGCGCAGGGCAAGCTATTTACTGTGAGCTCTCTACGACGATCCGACCTTATCGGATGAATTGATTTCCCTCCAATAAAAATGCGCCTCTGTGATTATTCTTCCCCATACCTGAGCCATACATTCCACCGGCAGTCGCATTTTCGTCATCACAATCAAACAAGCGGTTGAGTTGTTGTGGCCGAGGCAGCGGCATACGAGCGCCGGACTTAGTCCACATGCAGCAGCGGCTTAGTGGAAATAAGCTTAACAGAGCGAACCGGCGCCCGCCGGCCGCGCCGAGCCGCGCCGCGCCCGCACGTTTCTCGCGGTAATAGCAACGTTTCGTAATTAATTGCCTCTGTGACGGATAAACTCTTGATTTAAGGCCGCGCCCAGTCAGTTCCCATACGCCCCGTTCCGTTCGGGCTTCCCGCGCCGCACGCACGCCCTCCGCGTCACCAGGCAGCGCGCGAGGTCGAAACACACGAGCGCTGCGCTGCGCTACGCCGCGCTGCGCCGCGCTGTGCTGTGCTCTCGGGACGTTTCAAAATAACTGAACGGCTCATTTGGAAGGCGGAAGAGCGGGTTTCTGCGAGCGGACCCACACAATTAATAGTTGCATTTATGTACACTCAGGTGACAAAACGTCATGGGATAGCAATGTGTAAAAATATACAGGTGGCAGTAGTATCACGTACAAAAGGTATAAAAGGCAGTGCAATGGCAGAGCTGTCATTTGTTGATTGAATGATTGATTGGTGATTCCGGGCGTGTCAACTGCTAAGGTCATTAGTTCCGTAAGCGAAGTTCATGTGTTTTCCTCGAGAAGCGGTGATGATCTTCCCCGCTGGATGGTGAGCGCCGCTAGCGGAGTTTTCCCCAACCAGGTAGCTCCCACCAGCGTGGCACTGCCCCAGCGGCGACAAGCTCCAAGCTGTCGGCTGATCTCCTGACATGTGAGGTAGTGTAGCACGTATGTGTGTGTATTTAAGGAGTGAGGAGGGGGCAAGGAAGAGCAAGATCGCGCCCGGTCCGTGGACCGTTTGTTAGGTTAACTCCGGCATTCGCCTGGTGCTATTTCGCGAAACCACGGGAAACTTCTTATCAGAGAAGCTGGCAGCTAGATTTCTCTTAGAAGACTATTACAATTTTTGAGAACCTTTTTTGTACATTTTCAGGTGCACTTTTGTTTTGATTTTATCAAAAAATAACACATTAATTTTAAAATTAGAAAAGGAAAAAGTACTTGAAAAACAATTAGCAACAGTTAATGATTGTAATGGTGTTTAAGACAATGACAGTTGGTCGATGTTTTTAATTCTTTTCGATCTTTTATTTTCGATTCTTTTCGAGGTCACCTAAATATTGAAAGTAGTAACCAGATACGGGAAGAAAATTACGTAATTTCTTACGTAAATAAGCTGTTCTTGACATTAACTAAGAACAGAATTGGTAATTGAAGTGTATTTTCCTGTTTCATTGGCATGCTACTTATCACACTATGAAATAACTCTCACTAGTTCTTCTTGTTTCATGCTGTTCCCTTCTTTAGGACAGTTGAAACCCCAATGTAATCTTACCTCGCTGGAACCGACCAGGTGCCATGGGGTACAGAATGGCATAAGGCGCTCCGAGAAACGCCCAACTGCATCCCGCGGCCAGTTTTCCCTTACCCTCGCTTCCCAGCCAATCATTTTTCACTTTTCGTTACCCGAGAAGGCAAAGCCCAACTCCATCCCATTTCGTTCATCGGGTAGGAGTAAAATTTGTTGTTACCTTTGCTTTCATGAACAGCGCATATAGTTTTTCTCGCACCAGTCTAGATAGACCTCGCACACAGGTGAACATGGCAGAATCTTCGGAATTGTGGACGTTAAGTCAGCGAGGTATTAAGGCGCTCGTGGTGGGTGATTTCACGTTTTCTTTCCACAAACGTTTAACCGCTGTCTTTCAACGTCGACAACTTTATTTAAAAGAGCATGCAAATATTTATTCAAACCAGACAGTAGTGAATAATTTATAATCGATCAATGTGATTCTTAACAGACCACGAGAAACGTAGAAATCAATCCTCTTGTTAAGGAGGAAAACAGAAGGAAAAGGAGTGGGGATATGAGGAGGTAGGTAAACTGCTTAGGAAAAGTTGACCGCGGGATGCAGTTGGTATAAGCCGTGGCGCCCCGGTTGATTTGTGAGAGCCAATAGGCGCCTACGTCCACGGAGCACAGGCCTCGAGTTCTAGAACGTAATTTTGGGACGAGCGCTACGAACATACCTTCGTCATGCCTGGGCAAATTCGAATATTGGTTAAAATAATAAAATCGACTTGTATACATACGATACAATACAATTCATGTTCGGGATGTGAAAATACAATGAATAAAATTATTTTGGAAAAAACAACAGAAAACTGGACGAAATAACATTTCTTTTCGAGCTGATGTTTTATTAGCGCATCCATATGAGAGATTTTATAAGCGTTACGACAATACATATTCTTTACCTCTAACATTGTCGACGAAAACATATTTTCGCTTCTCGCCAAAACAATATCTTGAACATGCGTTGTGTACGTCCCCCAATGTACTTGTTGATATTACAGTGAAATTGGAATTGAAGTAGAGCTCATTTATCTCATCGTGTATCACTGATGATCCAGCAATGTGAAACAGCGAGAGAGTTCAAATAGAATATTCAAAATTAATACCGAGATAGATTCTGAATTACCTATAAACCCAGGATCTGCGTAGTAGCTCGAATTTATGTGCAACATGAAGAACCACGAGTTACATTCATGAAAGCTTTTTCTCGAAGAAAGTTGAAGTGAAAAATAAAAGATAAAGCGGGAATGAGTTAATTAGATAAATTTTAAACAATTTAAGACTCACGTGTGGATATCACTGCAAATCGATAATATTATTATTTCGTTCAGCTGTATTATTATTGTCGTTCTATGAAGAACTAGTGAATATATAAATATACGTCATAGCATCAATATTCTATCGCTGCGTAACGAGGAGGTGCAACAGCGAAAACGATAAGGCATGAGCGATAAATTTCAGGATGAATACAGGTATGATTTGCCCCTATGGTACTGATATTTCGACGCAAATAAAAATCACACAAGTAAGATAGTCTTTATAAGCACGCCCACACGCATCTTATCTCTTATTGTTTTGTTGAATGTGTTGTCAAAGAGTCGTAAGTAAATTAGTCTGTGGTAGATCCATAGTAATGTCAAGGTATTGACAGAAAATATTTCTTAAATATCTATTTATTTGCACCTTACAGTGCCTGCACATGTTCCGCCTCACCGTTCAAGAATTATCTGCCAGTCTTCTCATCCATCGCGCTGTAGCTCGTGAAGCCATTATACAAACAGTTGGGCAAGTGCAGTTCGCCCCCTTTTCGTGCTTAGTCCTTTGTAAGAGTAAGGTTTCCAAGCTGCACCTTGCTAACGCGGACGCTGTACTATTGTTAATTACATGCAGATTGTTTCAGTTTATTTTCCCTGATGAAAAAGTAAAGAAATAAAAAACTATACCAAATGGCATTTACAAGAAAATGTAACTAGCACTGGGAGCTTACAGCATTAAATATACAGGGAATATCCTGAAATATGAACAGAAATATTTAAAATATGCGGTATTTGGTTACAAAAACAAGTATTTGGCAATGACCTTCTCATCTTTTTGTCATCTAGAGAAGTGCAAATAAAAAGCAGATGATCATTAGCGTCTGTAGATTTTATTTTACTTTAAAATCAGAATATCATGAAAAATTGTAAGCATTATGGATCGTCACTGCCCAGAGCCCTGAGGAAGCCCGCGACATGTCAGGCGAAACGCCGGCGAAACCTCCCAGCCAACGATGCGGCGTCTCCCGGATAGCCGAGAATTTATGGATTCGACCCGCGGGAGCTTACGTGTACTTAAGCATTTTTGTTCTTAGAAAGCGTTTTCAATTATTCGGTATCATCTCGTTTCTCGAAAAAATCTTTGGAGACCTATTTGCATTTTTTTATAATTTGTGTAAAATACTTTATCTGAATGGTATTCACACAGAGAATTTATTTTACCAATTTGATACGCATCTTCCCATCGATCATTCTAGATTACACGATTCTTCAACGGATTTAACTTCGCTGTCCCTGTAGGTCAGTCATAGAAATGCATTTGTATACGCTTGTTTGAATCATAAATGAACTTAATGCTTTGCATTAATTAATAAGTTTTATTTAGAAAGAATTCAACATCAAATACACAAATAAATGCATTTTTGAACCTAAAACGTGTAAAATATCCACTATATCAAATAGTGCTAATTTGTAATAGTGTTATCTCAGACTTATTGACGAAAGCATGAAAGTAACGATCAAGTGGCTCGAAGTATAAAACTCTTAGTATTCATTTGGAATCATTTATTTATTTTTATTTTTTCTGTTAAAGATTCACCCTTTCAGGGATTTAGGAGATCAGTTTGCCATACTATTATGTTTTTTTCTCCGAATGTTTAGAACAAAGCAGGATTTCTTGAGATTTCATAAGAACAAAGCAGGATTATTTATCTCTGCATCAGCATAATTTTTTTCATAACATATGGTGGGACTTAGAAGTATAAAATAGAATTAGATTTCAGATTAAGCTTGTGTGCAATGAAAAAGAAAGAATCTGACAGATAAGACGTTTCACAAAAACAAACAACGTGCAATTGGGAGAACTACCCACTTCAGAAGAAATACTACACTCCGATTTAATCATAGTAGCATTTCGAGATCACAAACTGGCCGGATGCGGTCACCCTATCGAGAGCGTCGTTAAGACTTAAATTTTCTGTTTTGGAGCTCCCGATTGGATGAAAATGTCACCCTCTGCTTCCAGCCTGTGACTTTGAAGTACCACTATGTTTAAATCACAGTGTTGCGAAGTGAGCGCCCGGGGCAGAGCATACGTCGCGAGGTGTTTCCGGAGCGCGCGTGGCGATTCTATGACAATCGAGGGGGAGGGGCGCCGCCGCCGCGTGCGCCTGCGCCGGTGCGGCAGCGACGGCGTCGGCGTCGCGGCGCCTTGAACTTTCCGCGGCGCGCGATGATTTACCGTTGGGAGAGCGACGACGCGGCCGCGCGGGAGGCGGCGCCCGGCAGGAATGCTCCGGAGCAGCCTTGGCCGCCCGGGCACGGGGCGGGGACGGGGCGGGGACCGGGTCGAGGGCGCGAGGAGGCCTAAGGCAGGAACGACAACGGGAAGGGACGGGAATGGACGGGAAGGGACGGGAGGGGACGGGAGTGGAGGGGGACGGGCACGATGACGTGCACGGGGACGGGACGGGACGAGACGGGTTGGGGACAGGACGGGGACAAGACGGGGACGGGACAGCAACGGGACGGGGACGGGACGACGACTGGATGGAACGAGACGGGGCCGGGCGAGACGGGGACGGGCCGAGTCGGCGACGGGATGAGACGGGGACGGGACAGGACGAAATGGAGACGGAGCGGGGACGGTGCGGGAATGGTGCAGGGACGGGGCAGAGACGGGTGGGTACTGTTCGAGGGCGGGGCGGGGAAGGGCTGGGGACGGGGTGAGGACAGGGCGGGGACAGGTTGGGGGCGGTGCGCGGGTGGGACGGGGTTGAGGCGAGATGTGACCGGATGGTTCATGGATGTACTGGGACGAGTTAAAGACGACACGGGACGGGATCGGGCCGAGAATGAGAACGGACGGAGAGGTGAGGTGGAGCGGGGAAAGGACACGGGGTTAACTCGGAAAGGGGAGGGGCAGGGACTGGTACTAGAAGGGGTGGAGTCCGAGCAGCGATGATGACGGGTCGTGGTGAATGTTCGGACAAGGACAGGGAAAGGGAGGGGAAGGGGATGGAACGAGGAGGGCACGGAAATGGCCAGGAACGGTGACGAGAAGGATCCAGAAACGAGGTGGAACGAGGCGAGAGTGGTGGAAGCGGAAGTGAGGGACGCGATCATTACTTCATTATGTGAGTGTGTGATTGGGGGGGGGGCTGGGAGGCTGGGGGTATGGGGGGTAGGGGGGCTGGAGGGTTGGGGGGTTGGGGGGCTGGGGGGCTGGGGGGCTGGGGGGGCTGGGGGGCTGGGGGGCTGGGAGGCTGGGGGGCTGGGGGGCTGGGGGGCTGGGGGGCTGGGGGGCTGGGGGGCTGGGGGGCTGGGGGGCTGGGGGGCTGGGGGGCTGGGGGGCTGGGGGGCTGGGAGGCTGGGGGCTGGGGGGCTGGGGGCTGGGGGTATGGGGGGCTGGGGGGCTGGAGGGTTGGGGGGCTGGGGGGGCTGGGGGGCTGGGGGGCTGGGGGGCTGGGGGGCTGGGGGGCTATGGGGCTGGGAGGCTGGGGAGGCAGCGACCTCGCGCGTCGCCCGGTGTCAGCTGGGTGACGAGCGCGCCCCGGAGCGCGTAGAGAGTGCCGCGGCCTCGGCTGGAGGCTGAAGAAAGGCTCCATGCGACATCAGCGCGCGGTCGCAGCTACCTGTGAAGGGCGCTAAGAGCCGCGTTGATCGGCTGACGGTTGTAGAGCTGTATGCTCCTAGGTGGCTGCAAGCACCAATAGTGGAAGAAGAAGAAGTATCAACCGGCGTTGATGGGTCAGGAAATCAATTCAGGGTCACTGAAGTACCCATGACCGGGAGGTTCTACTGTTTGAGCTCCACGGTGGCAGAATGTAGGATTTTAGACACTACTCACTTTGCTCGGTCGAATCCAACTGCTGTTTGGAGGAGAATTCAAGCAGTCGGTTGCTCTAATTAGGAATTTTCCGTGATTTCTCCGATAAATACTAGCGAATGCCGGAGCAGCACCAACACCTTCCACCTCCTTGTTTTTCCTCACCCCTTACTTTTACACTCACACTTACATGCACCACACTGCCACACATTCCTAGAGACCAGTGGAGCTTCTCTTGTCTGAGGCGGTGTCCCGCTGGTGGGAAATACCTGGTTGAGGAAAACACTAGCCGATGAGTAGGTCAGAGCCGGGTCTCGCCAACCATTGTGGAAGATCACCTCTACCTCCCGCAATACACATACACTACAGTTAAGGAACTAATGCCCTTAGCAGTTGACGCGCCTGAAAACATCAATGAATCAAAGTATCAACTAAGTATAGAGTACAGTTAAATAACTGAAATTATATTTTTTTCTGTATTGTGGTTTAAGCAAGGATGTTAATATATTATCCTAATAAATGATAAAAGACAACTCCGCTTAATACAGTGATGTCATTTACGCATAAGTGCAGGCAAACAGACACACAAAAATATCTCGTTCGTCGAATATGTCAGAATGTTTTTTCACATCAGAAAGCCACCCGGTGCTCACTTCGTCGAGCTGCCGATTGTGCGGGGGCTGGAGTCCCCTTCCGGGGGCGCATCTTCGTTCAGAGATCGCGGGACGTCCCCACCGCACGCGCCGCGCGCCGCATAAATCGTTTCGATCCCCTTCGATAACGCGCGCATCGAGAGTTCGTGCACGGTAACACTATCAGGAGCGAGTTTTCCATAAGCGAATGTGGGGACAGGGCCGGCGTCGGGGGCGGAAGGGGGGGGCGTACGTGGAGAAGTTGGAAGATGAGGTGGGCAGGATCGAGGTATAACAAGGGGTGGGAAGGAGAAGGGGAAGAAACGGGGAAAGAGTGCACAAGGAGGGAGAGGAAGGGACTGGAAGGTAGCGGGAAGGAGAGAAAGGAGGAACTGGCGAGTTTTGGAATACTGGAAATGAGACGTTACAGAGACATAGGAAGTGATAGGGGCGGAAAGTAAAGCGACATCGGAAGACAATACATGCAAGAAGAAAATGGGAGGGGAATGAAGTGGCGTGATAGGAGGAAGAGTAGGGATGGTAGTAGAAACAGGTTAAACGGACATGATGGTAGAAACAGATAAAGTGTGACTAAGGAAGAGCAAGAGATGTGGAATGTGGCGGAATGTTTGTGGTAGAGACAGCACAAGATAAGAGACGGCGGACGTGAGAGAGACGAAGGTAGTAGCCTGGGGCGGAGAAAGGCTGCAGCGGTAACTAGCCTGAGCTGGAATAGTCGCGGGAGAGGAGTGTCGAGATGAGGCAATGTATAGAAACGGGGAGAGTCTACGTCAGAGCAACCGCGGTGGCTAGGTGGATTTCTCCGCCAGCGGAGGGTCGGAGCTGGGCGCAGGCGGAGGATGCGCTGCAGGGAGATCATCAGCAGGATATTGCAGTAGCTGTCGCTCCCTGGGCCATCGGTGCCACGAAATGGAATGGACGCTCGCGGTACGACGGTGTAGGGTAGGGCGGTGAGAAACGGAGAGACGGGATAATGGGGGAGGATAAGAGGGGAGCGAGGCGGGCCAAGCTGGGATGGGGCGGGGCGGGGCTGGGCGGGGCTGGGCGTGTCGGAACGTGACGGGACGGGACGAGACGAGACGGGACGGAACAGGACGGGACAGGACAGGACGGGGCGGGACGGGAGGGAACAGGACGGGACAGGACAGGACGAGAGAGAACGGGATGAGACGGGA
The DNA here is from genome assembly GCA_038098605.1 of Gryllus longicercus. NCBI lineage: Eukaryota > Metazoa > Arthropoda > Insecta > Orthoptera > Gryllidae > Gryllus > Gryllus longicercus. The sequence continues at coordinate 1,637,825 of JAZDUA010000140.1, forward strand.
GGGGACTAAACGGAACGGAGTGCCCGAAGCTAGGCGTGGACAGGACGGGACAGGACGGGACAGGATGGGACAGGATGGGACAGGACGGGACAGGACGGGACAGGACGGGACAGGACGGAACAGGACGGGACAGGACGAGATGGAACGGGACGGGGCGGAACGAGACGAGCGACGCGAGGCTAGGCGGGGCAGAGCGGCCCGGAACGGCTCGGGATGGCCCGAGACGGGATAGAATGGGATGGGATGGGACGGGAATGGGCGGGACGGGGAGGGTTTGGACAGTACGAGCGGCGCGGCGGGAAGCAGAGGCGGGACAGGGACTGGATGGGGCGGGGCGGGGCGGGCCGACCCGGTAGAGCCCCGATAGTCGAGGACGGGAAGAAATAGGACGGGTCGGTCCAGAATGGGACGGAGCTTGGTGGAGCTGGGTAGTGTGGGGCGGGGCGGGGAGGCGCGGCAGAGGGAGTGATAAAGCATGGCGTCCCCTGTTTCCCGCTCATAAGGCGCCCAAGGAAAGGCAATATCGGGGAAATCGGATCTGTGGGCGGGCGCTTCCCTCCCCGCTGCACCCCACAGCGCAGCAGACTGCGTGAGCGGCGTGCATCGCCCGCTTCCGAGGGGTTCTTGATTTGGACGAGGAGCAAGAGATGTGGAATGTGGCTGAATGTTTGGGGGAGAGCATTTGTGTCATTCTGTATTGTGATATGATATTTTGGTAAGAAATACAGACCATGATCCTCTCGGTTTCTGATCGATTTCCATCGCAAGAGTACAAATTTCGTAGTATGCTCTCTATATGTTTTATACTTGCAATTGAGTTTTGTAACTCTCTTCTCTTGGAGGTGTCTAGGCGGAATCAGGATGTCACAAATAGGTCTATTATCGAGCGAGAGAAAACGTGACTTTTACTCCCTTATTTTCTTTTTTTTTTTTGTGCAAATATATTGGCAATTGTGATGAGTGCACTCTCAAATGAAATATTTCATTTACAACGGAAAATAAAATAGTCATTAAATTTTGTCCAAAACAGCAACTTCGATGCAGCTCATGTTACATGATGTCGTAACAGATGTATGGTATGGAAATGAAGTTTGAATTTCCAAGTATAGCATTATTAAAGATGTTCTTTGCTACATATCTTTTATAAAATACTGAATTTATAAGATTTTTAAAAATTCCAGAAAAACCGCCAAAGAATTTCTTCCTTGTTGAATGATACGTTCATTCTATTTTACTTAAACATGAACTACGTCGTTTGCTGACAAGACTTTCATTGATGTACCTTGGCGATTCCTACACACGAGGAAAAAAACATGCTTTTGAAATGTCAGGGCCATGTGCGATGTAGGCGATGCATCACATTCTGTCGTGCACTCGAAGCTCCTCAAGGGAGGAAAAATCCCGGTTGCAGAATGTAAACATGGAGATGAACATTCGAGCAAGTCCGTGTGCAAGCGTAAATTAACATCCACTTGGGCGTTTTCGCTGTTGGACAGTGATGAAAGGCTCTGCTCGGAAACAGGTCTATGTCGGGAAAGGCGGGGGCATCACCTGTACACGCGCCGCCTTCCTGCAAATGTACGGCATGACCAGAATGAATTGAAGAAGACCTTTAGTAGTAGCATGTCTCAACAACAATTATGAATTAATGAATAATGATTTCCATGATACGATAAGGCACGTAGAGCTCTGCTATTGACTTCCATACAACAGTTACGAAGGCAAACTACACTTTTCAAATGAAGAATTGGAACTGGCAAGTCTTCAGTGCAAATACTTAAGTTCACTGAGCCATGTGGTTATCACGAAACACGTTGTTGGTTCAGATTCCGTCTTTCATGTAAAAATTCTACAATGATGATCTGGAGACGAGAAGCGCGGCTCTTAACCATCTCAATAGGAAATTAAAATAAAGATCATTGACAAACATGACAGTGATAATCTGGATTCTTATTAACTAACGGTGGAATTTGCAGCCAAATTTTCCAATGAAAGAATGAAACGTTTTATTTCTCCAATACAATCTAAATAAATGGTGTTATTGGTATAAATGGTAAAATTGTACTAGTTATCCGAACATCGTTCATCTGTCTGTATTTGGAGCATCAGTCCGTGAACGGTCTACCATGGCCTACCAGGAGCGTCCCGGGTCATGGGTATAAGGGGAACGTGTGGTTAGCACGAAGACATCCCTATGACGTTTTCTGGTCTTCTCAACTAGAGACGTGAATTTTCGCATCGACACACAGCAACATACACTGGAGCGTCGCAAGGAAAACGCACACTATAATCTAATCCGACCGAGAATCGAACCCGGAGTCGCGTCAAGGAAATCGAGCACGCTGATCAATGATCTAAACCGCGAGAGCCGTGCCTTCATAAAATATGATAAAAAAAATTACATTGAAGTCATGTAAATATTCGAAAATATTTTTATATACAAAGTGCTTTTCCTTTTTCTTCTCTTTGCATAAAATATGTATGACAACGTTGAATCATCATCGAAACCTTAAGCATGTTCAACTGCATAAGAAAAACAGTTTCTAAGATACTATAGGTCGACCCAAAAATGTAAATGCCGCAATTCAAATAATGCTAAAAGCATAGCAACATTGTAAAGTGTACGATTTACAGATTTTGGGCTTTGTGGACATTCCAAGCATGTGATGATTAAACTGAATATATTATATTGTAACAGCAACAACGCATCCTTTTTTTTTCTCCCAAGCAACTGGTAGTATCGTCTTTGAAAGTGCTCCTTGTGTAGAGCGGTGGTCGCTTTCGGACGAGAAAAACACGCTGGCCGAGCCTAGTCGATACCCCGACAAAAAGCAGCCGTCATCTCTTTGCTTTGATGTGTGCGTTGCCGCTGCCCGGGGCCAGAGGCGTTCGTGGCCGGGCTGTCAGAGACGGATGCGGGCATTTGCGCCCCGACGTTCCACTATTTTATCACGAGTCCTCCGCGCTCGCTTTAATTTTATTTCCTTTCGAGCGAAGACCTTTCAAGCAGGCGATTAAAAGTTCACAAGGCCGCGATACTTCATTCTCAACTCTCTCTCTCTCTCTCTTCAAACGAAACCTCAGCGTTGGAGGGACAAACTGGAAAGCTCAAGTTTTCGCTTTTAGGCTTTGCTAGGCAATAATTTGTGGAAGGTTTTTCAGCATGAGTAAATATGTAAACACTTTTCACTACTCAACAATGTAAATATTTCCATGGAACGTTAGAGGGAGATAATGGTGATAATTTGCATTTGCGCAGTTTCTCAGGCAACATTAAAATTCCATACTACAGAGATACGCTATACAAGACCATAATTAATGCTAGTACAAATAAGAAAATAGATGTTATATATTAATTCAAAATTCGTCCATATGCCTCTGACCGTGAGGACCTAGGGTTCCTGTCGCAACGGTGGCAGGATTAATTGATTGGTGATTCCGGGCGCTTCGAGTGCTAAGGTCATTAGTTCCGTAAGTGTAGTACATGGTTTTATCGTGGAATGTGTCTGTGATGCTCCCCCTGAATAGCGCGATCCACCGCCGACCTACATGTCGGATTGCGATCTATGCTCCTGTTAGGTCATTCAACAGGGTCTGCGGGGTAGTGCAGTGTATGTAAGTGTATATGTAAGGTATGAGAATGGGACAAGGAAGAGAAAGGAACGATCGGTAGTTCTCCGCGTCGCGTTTGTTTGGGTACTGTTAGGGCATTCGCTTGGTGTTGATCGGCGAAAGCAAGGAAAGGTACTTTTCATAAACATTTTTAAAATAAAAAAATTATCTGAGTTGCAATTGTGCATAAATCTCTTTACAGTTATTCAGAAAAAGATGAGTTTTTAATAAAAGATAAAATTATCTCAATATTTCTATGATCGTCGGTGTAATTATACTATTCAATATCCAAGTTTGAGTTTCGACTATAGGAAATGTTTGCAAGTCATTGCGAACAGCACTATCGATCTTCTGTGCATGAGCAATGCATAAAAGTGATGTGAAATGTGAGCTGCGCTTGCATTAAAGCGTTTACATATGAAATATTAAAATAATACAAATTAATATTAACACAATGTCACAAATAAAATTACATATGAGTTGCAAATATGCATTAAATGTTCGATTTTTTTATCTCAGTCTTCTTTTTCAATATTTTAAGACATGTATCGACACTATTGGTAATCAGTAAATCGAACACAACAAGATACCTGATTTCTCCGAGACGTCTGTCAAACTACTCCTACTGGCAATTGTCTGCTTTGGCCAACATTCGCATGGCTAAAAGAATCATAGCACTCAATGGGAATACATTTTCATGGGATTTTCGTCAACATTATCGTATTAAAATATGAAATAATACCTATGAATTTCAAAAATAAAATTCCATGTGAGTTGGAAATGTTCATCCATTCATTAGAAAAATCTTCCATTTTTTACCTGACTCTTCTCTTTCTATAAATTCTATAACCCAACAAGATCCCTCTCTCCGAGACGACCAACATACTACTCTTTACTGGACATTGCCTGGTTGGGCCAACACACGCGGGGCATTGGCTAAAAGAAACATCGCACTCTATGGGAATACATTTTCACGGGATTTTTCATCAACATTATCGTATTAAAATATGAAATAATACATATTAATATTAATAAAAAGTCAAAAATAAAATTTTATGTGAGTTGGAAATGTTCATCAATTTATTAGAAAAATATTTCATTTTTACCTCACTCTTTTCTTTCTATATTTTAAAATAATACATATCGACACTTTTGGACATCGGTATATCGAACCCAACAAATCCCTGATCTCTCCGAGACGACCAACATACCACTCTTTACTGGCCATTGCCTGGTTGGGCCAACACACGCGGGGCATTGGCTGGCACACCGCACTCAATGGGAATACATTTTCGCGGGTTTTTCGTCAACATTATCGTAATAAAATATGAAATAATAATATTAATATTAATATTAATAAAGTGTCAAAAATATAAATCAATAGGAGTTGGAAATGTTCATACATTCATTAGAAAAATCTTCCATTTTTTACCTCACTCTTCTCTTTCTAAGGTCTATATTCTTTGTAAGGTGCATATCGTCAGTACTGGACATCGGTATATCGAACCCAACAAGATCCCTGATCTCTCCGAGACGACCAACATACCACTCTTTACTGGCCATTGCCTGGTTGGGCCAACACACGCGGGGCATTGGCTGGCACACCGCACTCAATGGGAATACATTTTCGCGGGTTTTTCGTCAACATTATCGTAATAAAATATGAAATAATAATATTAATATTAATATTAATAAAGTGTCAAAAATATAAATCCATAGGAGTTGGAAATGTTCATACATTCATTAGAAAAATCTTCCATTTTTTACCTCACTCTTCTCTTTCTAAGGTCTATATTCTTTGTAAGGTGCATATCGTCAGTACTGGACATCGGTATATCGAACCCAACAAGATCCCTGATCTCTCCGAGACGACCAACATACCACTCTTTACTGGCCATTGCCTGGTTGGGCCAACACACGCGGGGCATTGGCTGGCACACCGCACTCAATGGGAATACATTTTCGCGGGTTTTTCGTCAACATTATCGTAATAAAATATGAAATAATAATATTAATATTAATATTAATAAAGTGTCAAAAATATAAATCCATAGGAGTTGGAAATGTTCATACATTCATTAGAAAAATCTTCCATTTTTTACCTCACTCTTCTCTTTCTAAGGTCTATATTCTTTGTAAGGTGCATATCGTCAGTACTGGACATCGGTATATCGAACCCAACAAGATCCCTGATCTCTCCGAGACGACCAACATACCACTCTTTACTGGCCATTGCCTGGTTGGGCCAACACACGCGGGGCATTGGCTAAAAGAAACATCGCCTGGCGCGGCGGCCGACAGACAGCGCGGGTGCACGCGCGAGGCGGCGCCGTGACGAGTCAATCCGGCGATGAGCGATGGAGGCGGACCGCCCCGCAGCGCCCCCGCAGCGCTACGCCCTCGCGGAAGCGCGTAATGAATGAAGAAGCCCTCGCCAGCGCTCCCGGCGGCCGCCGACGGAGTTAATAGACGCGGAGAGCGCGCGCAGGAATGTGGCGGGACTTGAGGGTGCACACGCTTTAAAATGTCGTGAAAGAAAAAAACAAAAACATTGTTTTACGTAGAAGGTAATTGTAAAACGAGAGATAATTTATGCTTGAGGTCATTTGAGAGGAGCTACGTAGCTCGTCTCATATGACTCCAAGCGCGTAAAGTAGCATCCGAGATGACGTACTAAAATTGCATTAACACCAGTATTCAAGGAACGAGTATTAATCGATTCAATAGGCGGTTTTTATTCAGATGACTTCAAGTGCAGCAGTTTTTACGTGTGTGTGTGTCTGTATGTGTGAGGGTGTGTTTGAACTGAATGACAGCTTTTTCATGTTACTGAAAGTCTTTGATTCGCAAGTTGTGTGACACTTGGGAGCTTCCTTGCATGAACATTTCTTTCCCAAAAGATCATTGGCTTTGCGCGTAGATCGCAATTGCAATTACCTCCTTTTTTGACGTTTGGCTACACCGTCCTCAAAGAGTCATAATTTTGATAATTAAACATTCTTTTCGTTTCATATTCGAGTTACCGAGGGTCCAGGTTAAATATGATATATTTTCGTCTTCTGCGAAGACCAAGATTTCCACAGTGTGTGTTCAGAGAGACCAACCGCTCGCCAAAAGTAGTACCTCATTCCGGACCACATTGCTCGTATGGGTACACGTTCCGCACTAGGATTTCGGAAATTCCGTTCTCGTTCAGTCGAAATGTTTGCTAATTCAACAGCTCTTTTCACTTTCAGATTCGACTCATCGATGCTCCTCTCTTTTAATATCAGATCAAAACAATCAACAGCAGAACAATGAATATCTTCTCGAAGAACGCGGAAACTCTGCCTCTTCCGCAATGTACCTGCTGTGAAACCTCCCGCTCATCAAACCATCTTATTCCGGAGCATATTGACCGGATGGGTAGTCATTTCGCAGTAGGAATTCGGAAACATCTTCGTTGACTTGAACTATATAATAATTCAAAAGCATTTTACCCTTTCAGATACGACGAATTGATGTTCCTCTCGTTTCCGACCAGTTTAAAAAAATTAGCAGAAAAACATTCGATATCTCCTCGTATTACAAGGAGACCTCTTCCTTGACGTGTCTGCTACGTGATCTTTCGCTCGTCACACGTATCTTTTCGATTGATTGATTAGCGATTCCTGGCGGGTCAACTGCTAAGACCATTAGTCCCACAAGAGTAGCGCATTTTTTATCGCGGGAGGTAACTGTATTCCTCTCCCGTGGATGGCGAGATGTGGCATCGACCCACGTTTTCTTCCGGAGATTTTCCCCAATAAAGTATCCCCCGCCAGCGGGGCGCCGCCCCAGCCGGGACAAGCTGCAAACTCCCGACTGGTCTCCGGACAAGTGATAGTGTAGTGCATGCCAGTGTTAGGTGTGTATAAGTGAGGGGTGAGGGGAAGACCGAGAAGAGGACAGATCGCGCGTGGTCAGCGGCCCATTTCTTAGTAAACTGGTCCGGCGTTCGCCTGGTATTGATCGGAGAATATAAACAAAAAATACCGATCAGAGCAGCAGGTCGCTAGATTTCCCCTCCAGACAGCGGCTGAAATCGACCCTGCTGACAATCTAGTGTCGCAAATCCTGCCACCGTTGGGACTCGAGACCCCCGACCTCCCGAGCAGAGACACTGCAGAGACATCAGTGGGCGCCTTGAGCCACCTCTGCCGATGTGTATCTTTTCGAGGTCCGTCGTGCGAGGTGGGGTGTGGGTGGGGTGGGCTTGGGGACGGGTTGGGGGCGGGCCGGCAGACGCGAGGCGCGGTGCATGGCTGCGGCGCAGCGATGCGGAATTAATTACCGGCGGGCGAGTCGAGTGGAGTGGAGTCGAGTCGAGTCCCGGAGGCTGCCTATGAGGAATACGAGCTGTGCCGCTGCCGCATACTTGGACTCGGACGCCGCCCCCCTTCCCTCACCCCCCGCCGTCGATATCGGCGAGGGGGTCCGCGGCCGCGAGCCGCACGCCGCGCTGGGGGGGCGGGGGGGCGAGGGAGGGGCGGTTGACCTGCGAGGAATGTGCCCGCGATGCGTTGCTCCTCCATTACATAGAGGGCGCGATTCGCAATTGGACCCCTCGCAAATGACCGCGTTCCTCTGCATTTTCAACTGGGCACGTAATAAATTACATTTGGATACATTATTTTGCTGCACCTGCCAGATAATACTAAGCAATTAAAATATTCAGTTCAAATTTCAGGTGTCTTTTCAGATACGTAATACCTTTTATACCAATAACAGACTATATTGGGAACCAAAAACAACAATATTTTTTTTTATAAAATTAACAATAATAATAATAATAATAACAATAATGCATTAATTATTTTTTAACTACTTATAAATAACTCTCAGAATAAAATTGCCTGTAATAAACAGCGTAAAAGCTTGTGGATATATGACTCTCATTTCATTCGTAATTTTACTTCAGTTTCTCTTGATAAACTAAGAGAAGGTTGGGGTTGTTCCTTATTGCCTTCCGGATTTTAAATGCGGCTTTCCTTTCTATTAAAGGACACATTTAGCATTCTTATTCGTTTGGGTTAATACAATTAAAAATGTAATAGTTCTTTAAGAGGCCCGCAATATTTTACTAGGGTGGGTGGAGACGGAGGTCTGAAGGTGTGAGGTACAGCTCATTTAATAATTTGTTAAAAATATATTTTTTATTTATTCTGAATTTAATAATTATTTTTATTTGTTAATTTATAGTTATTTATAACGTCACCTTTCGAAATATTGAATGTTTTTAGTCATTATATGAAATCCGAAGAAACTGTATTTGTGAATGTAAGTCAAAAGATTCTGGGGAGACTTAAAAGCCCATGAGTTCCGATCTTGGCCATGTACGCTACTGACTTTTCTTCATTTCCTGCAATTTATGACGCTGCATGTGTTTACCAAGTGGAGATAGAGCGATCTCCACTTCATCCATGTATCTTATGGCGTTCCTTCCTCAGTACTACTGACTAAGTGATAGAACCAGGCATCTACACAACACTACTATTCAAAGGTGGCATCACTATGTCAAAAGAGGATTTGAGAATCTAGCTGCATGTACTTACAGACAGAATTCGGGTGACACTGCAAACGCGATGTGACAGCCACGGTATCATAACCACACAGCCTGTGTCTTCTTTTCGTATTCCTGGAATGCACAATAGCAGAAATCACGAAAAGGATTTAGAACTATTTTGTGTAGTTTAATCTTTAAAATATATGGTAAATAACTTATTTAGAATAGTTTTATTTCAGTAGCTTTAAATGAAATATTTCAGGTTACTTAAAATATTACCTGTGATTATCGCCTCTTCTTGTGCGAAGACGTGTTGTGTAGTAACTGTGTTGTCCCTGTAATTCCCTTTCCATTTATTCATTCGATTCATTAAATATATTTTCCTCTGTCTTCCCTTGGTAGCCATCTGAAAAGAAGTAATTTTCACGTTACTAAAAGTACCGTGAAACAGCGGTTAAAAATTAACAACGCCCTGAGGGACTAAATTAGTAAAATTGATCAAATTTCTACAGCAATAATAAAATATATTCAACGATAAATCACTCTTTCCATTATATAATTGCTTTTCCCTTGAATAGAGAAGGGTACTATTGGAGGGCCTGAATGAATTGTGACCGGGATGTGGTGGTGAAAGGCAACCAAGGGAATCGCCTGAGAACCTTGGAATAAGCCATCGGCTATGAAGACTTCATAATTTGCTGTAGAAGGAAAACCGTATTTCCGTCATTGGTTTAATTAAGGTATATTTTCTGTTAATTTTCTTTACGGATAATATCCAAGAACTTAAGTATCTCGTACGTAGTACGAATACGTACTTTCTTAAGTACGAATCCATCAATCGTTTTCTAGTAATTCACATCTTCTTATCGATCGATTTTCCACTGGATTTATCCCTAGTTGAGAGAACTTGGGATCTGTTTGGAGTTGGAATACTCGGAAAATTTAATTTTGCCATGCATTTACCCATAGTTCTTTTAGGGTTCCGCGAGACAATCATGGTCTACGGCGGATTTCCCATCCTTGAAAAATCAACGCACCACAGTCAGCCTTTGCAACTGTAGGCTCAGTTTTGTTCTTAGAATGAGTTGCTCAATTATAATGAAGAGGCGTTATCGTATTCGTAAATCACGACATACAGATATTGCATTTTTTACTGCACCAATCATACGTGATTCTAGAAAAGAAAATGATACACGAGTGTATAAATTATAATAATGGATTCAACGTAATAATGCAGCATGATGTGCAAAAATTTCAAATGGAGCTTTTAAATTTCTCTTTTGTGTTACATATGACAGATTTTACACTCACGCAAGCAGCAGTGCAGTACCTAATCTTCAGCCAGGAGATTTTCCCTTCCGCGGCTCGCCTCCTTGACACCAGAGTGGCGTCGAAGGTCACCAGGCCCGAGGCAGACAGACGACCTGCTCACCATCGGCGATCCGGTGAGAACGCGAGTGGCCAACGTGACACCGGCGCTCGTGCCGCCAAGGATTTTACATAACCCGCAAGAAAGGCGAAGCGGCGCCCGCCCGCGCCGCTCGTGCGCAACAGCACGCGCGGGTGTTCCCACTCGCCGCCCCGCCCGCCACGGGGCGCACGGCCTCAAATGCTGGCTGGCGCGAGGTGCGTAGGGAGTTTACGATAAGAAGGGACCCATTTGACAGCTACTGCTGGCAACAAAACTGCAGATTATGTCAATGGACTCATTTTTTCAGTACATTCGTTTACAGTTAGCTCATTTGTAAATGGCTGCATTAACATTGAATTGAATTTGCCTTATTTTACGTGGCGAGACTCGGGCCATCTTCCGTCTGACACGCAAATTTCGCTACGCTCCTTTCATCAACTAGCAGAGAAAGGAGGTATTTCTTGGGCGAGAAACAGGCGATTTGAATTTAACTCAGAGGCGTCATTTAGGCTTCAGGATCTTTTACACGCAAGTAAATCCACTAACATGGGACAGCCGGCTTTACTTCCCCTCCGAAGGAAGGCGTACGAAGGATTTTCTCGCCCTTAAAAATCCACGGCTTTGATCGGGTTTGAACCTGCAAACTTGGGTTCAACAGGCCGGTACGCTAACCGTACCAACATCTCTCGCAATGTCATAGCCGTGCACGATGTTAGTTTGTTTCACACCTGTCAAAGCGGTCCGTTCTTAGAGTAACTCCTCCGTACCTCGGACGCGCTCCGAATACGTGATAGTTTTACCCAAGTATTGTGCGTCTGATGCTCAACCAATGACATTCCGAAATCAGAAGAAAATCAATGGAGAAGGAGGGGGGCAACGGTGGACCTTAGAATAAATGGCAATGTATTGGAAGAAAATTGATATAGACAGTGAAACCTCGATAAAGCCCCCCCTCCATATTCCGCCTCCTTCAGTTATTGCTCATTGCAATGCAATGAACAATCGTTCTCTTCTTACAAATATATGGTAGTTATCTCGTTAAAAAGTCACCCTCGCTTATCACCATTCGCTGTGGAATGCAGAGGTACGGAAACCTCTGACCAAGTTATAAAACTAATCCTGCTAAAACATCACGTTCTTTTTCTCACGTACTTTCACGCAAAATGACGTGAAAAGGACTAAAATTTTCGAAAAATTTCTACATCACATTATTTCAAAATTTATCTTTAAGGAACAGATTTCATGAAGGGAAAATCTTGACCATTAATATTTTTGTCGAAAGACTCCGAAACAAATTGAAATTTTGCAATTTTCGAAAAAAACGAGTTTTCTAGGAACATGAGACCTGTACCATTCTCTTAAATGTCCTTCACATCATCCGTCAACAAACTTTAATCAAAAACGTTAGAGTCATTGTTTCGAAAATTTGGTAAAATGCTTCAGGGCCTTCATGAAAAGTACCCTAAAAATAAAAATCCCGGTTTCAAATCCAAGGGGCCGGACCAACAGCCATATTGATTTGGGTACATCAATTTTGGAGAAAATCGGCCGAACGTATACCCGCTATCGTTGTTCTCAGGCGGACGGACAGACATACAGAGACTGACTGACTGACGGACTGACTGACGGACTGACTGACGGACTGACTGACGGACTGACTGACGGACTGACTGACGGACTGACTGACGGACTGACTGACGGACTGACTGACGGACTGACTGACGGACTGACTGACGGACTGACTGACGGACTGACTGACGGACTGACTGACGGACTGACTGACGGACTGACTGACGGACTGACTGACGGACTGACTGACGGACCGACGGACTGGCGGACTGACGGACTGACGGACTGAGGGACTGAGGGACTGACGGACTGACGGACTGACGGACTGACGGACTGACGGACTGACGGACTGACGGACTGACGGACTGACGGACTGACTGACGGACTGACTGACGGACTGACTGACGGACTGACTGACGGACTGACTGACGGACTGACTGACGGACTGACTGACGGACAGGCGTTTTATCGTCATTTGATTTTTCAGTGTCATTGGTTCTGGTTACACCACGAGTTAGAAGATTTGTTGTCCAAATTTAGCGGGTGGATTTATCTACTATTTCGTGACGAGGGCCTTCTAATACCAGTTTTACTGTCGAAAATTCATCGCAGCATTACATAACATTCTGTGTACTGCGTAAGCGGTAGCGAGAAAGTAAGTAGGGCTTTCTTCTCGCATTATTTCGACACGTGAAAAACTACTAATTGTACCCCCCTTCTTCCGGCCTCTCTCGCTTTCCCAGGAACGCCACCGGCTGTGAACTCTGCGAATGGCCCGCCACTCTCACAACCTTGGCAAGCCTGCGTTAAGGAGTGCAAGGAAGCAGTCATCTGGATCTTCTGGTAGTGCACCATGAGCAAGCAAGCTGGTTTGACTGTAAAGTAGAAGCTTCAATTGTGTGCTTGTAGAGAATAAAATCTTTCTGCTAGTCATAAAAACGTTTCAAATCATTTTTCGTTATTATGTGGTAAACCGATAAGCAGGCGCAGTGTGAGAGATATTCATAGCGGCGTGCGTGTCTTCTAAGAAACTCAAAAGTCCAAAATGTGAGAAATTATAATACGCGCTGGTAGTTTGGATAACGCAAACAAACGCTAAAAATGGATCTGTATTTCTCTTCAAAATAGCTTCTTCACTGCGACGCTCTACTAAATAGTTTCAGAAAGACTTTGTTATAACGCCAACTTCTTTACAGTGCCAAGAAGAGCTGTTATCTATCGTTGGCATTATATCGAGGTTCGACTGAATTTAACAACTAAAGCCACATGTATTATTAAATATAATATAGTTTAATATTTTTTTCTTCTTGAGGTACGGCAAGTGTATATTTATATTTTTAACTAACTCACAAATCGTTACATCATTTTTTATGAAGAAGTAGTTGAACGTTCACCAACTGGCTGCAATTGCACTACCACTACTACGAGAAAAGATACTAAAATAAGATCACCACATGTTTATGGTCAGGCATCTCTGTAAGAGAACGCCAAGAGTTTCATCAAAGCGATTTCACAAATGACAACGGTTTCGATTATTTTTGTAAATATTGATAAGCGTTGAAAGAGAAAATTATTATTTAGGGTTCAGAAAGGTACTAATAATACAAATTTTCATCGATGACACAGTAGTATTTCATTACTAAGTCATTAAAGAAGAAAACTCTAAGCTTGGATACGTCTTTACCACCCAACCCCTCAATCATTGATATTTTTCAGTCAACAAAATCCCGAAATTGCCCATTTTTGCTTAGCCGGCTGGTAGTCGTCGCCTCTGGATAGTCCTTCCCACCTTCGGAAAATCCCTTACTCCCCTTTGGCCCGATGTCGCGCCCCCTTCATAGCGAGATAGGTCGACACCACCTTTCCATAGCAGCGCCGTCGACCAGATGCTGTAGAAAGAGCCTGCTAATTCTAGGTACTATATTTTCTTTACATAATTGTTTAATAGAACACGAAATTGCTCTAATTGACTTGCGGTTGCTTTCATATTTTAGGTCAAAAAATCACTTCCCTTCATTCCATACCTTATATTCTACATTCACCCTTTTTTCCATCCTCGCCCGTCTCCTTCTCCTTCCAGAACGGCTCGTGAGTGCGAGCCAGCTCGTGAGTGTGAGCCAGCTCGTGAGTGTGAGCCAGCTCGTGAGTGTGAGCCAGCTCGTGAGTGTGAGCCAGCACGTGGGTGTGAGCCAGCACGTGGGTGTGAGCCAGCTCGTGAGTGTGAGCCAGCTCGTGAGTGTGAGCCAGCTCGTGAGTGTGAGCCAGCTCGTGAGTGTGAGCCAGCACGTGGGTGTGAGCCAGCACGTGAGTGTGAGCCAGCTCGTGAGTGTGAGCCAGCTCGTGAGTGTGAGCCAGCTCGTGAGTGTGAGCCAGCTCGTGAGTGTGAGCCAGCTCGTGAGTGTGAGCCAGCTCGTGAGTGTGAGCCATCTCCAATTTACATTTAGCGACAATATGCAATAAGTATAAAGTGAAGTAATAACATGTTCACGTAGTATTTCAGCTAGTAATTTAGCACAACAGAGCTACTTCTACTGGGTTTTTCCTATTCAGTGTAAATCAAAATCCAAAACGCCCATATTTCAGAATAGAATTTAAATAGAAAAAAAATTCAGTAACAAAAAAATGTACTTTGGTGTACGAATGGAACGTTTTTGAACAAGACGATAGGTGTCAAGTTCAAAATGTTTAAAAGCGGATTTCAGAGACACTTCTACACGAGATATGAACATTACTTTTGCTTTCGCAAATCTGCTTCGTAGAAACAGAAAGTAACGTAAACCATAAGGAAAAGTACAGATTTTTAGCCCAAAAATTTGGATTTGTTTGTATATTTGCATAGTACATCACATTCTCGAAGTCAGAATGAACGCTTTGGGGTTCTTAATACCGAAAAAGAGGCTATTCCTGACGTACCTGAGACTCCTTCCTTTGGTAAACCAGGGATAACAAACGAATCAACATTGACGTATCGCAGTTGCATCCCGCTGATCAAAACGGACCGGAGGCACTGCCCTGCCAGAGACAGGAGAAAGATGTAAAGAAGCGACTTCACCAACAAAACATCGATGTTTAAAATAAAAATATTAATGTTAATAAAACATCGCCTCAAAAGAATGTTTTTTAAATAAAATTGATGATCACCTGGGGATATTTTAGTTTAAAGGTTTACCAAGTTTTATTTGATATTTAATTGACAAACGCAGTGAAAAATGACCAGAATATTGGACAAAACTTTTATCATCTGATTGGATAATTCGAAACTTATATAGTAGATATCAATTGTCAAACGTGAAAACTCAATTTTCATTATTCTCATACACGATCAGGTTGATCTGAAAAATGTTAAATTTACGAATATCAGAAAATAATACAGGTTTTTATAATGATGTCATTTCATCAATCATATTTCATTAAAAAATAAAATATTAACCACACAAAAACAACGAAAACAAAACATCAAAGTTAAAAAACATCGGCTTCAAAAATCTATGTAAAATTCATCTATGATTATATGAAAACATTGATGTTTCCGAAACATCGACATTGAAGTCGCATCCGCAAGGTACAGGCGTCTGGGGGCTAGCACCGCTGAGGAATGTCAGGTGTCCCGGCGCGTCGTGGCGTGGCGTGGCGCAGCGTCGTGCGTGAGGCGGAGCGGAGCTGGGCGGGGCTGGGCTGGGCGGGACGTTGCAGGGCGGGGCGCGACGAAGGACGGGGCGGGGGCGGGCGGGGCGGGACGGAGCGGGGCAGGGGAGGAGCGGGGCGGGATACAGCGTGGCGGTGCGGGGTGAAGTGGACCAGGGCGAGGCGGGGCGGGGAGAGAGAGGTGGCGGGGCGGAGCTGGTGGGGAGCGGTAGCTCGTAAACTCGGCCTTGGCTGCCGGGAGGGCGCCGTGACGCGGCTGAACGTGTGTCTGCAGCGAAGGTCGCGGCGTCTTCCGGCACGCGTCGACGACGACGGCGGCGGCGGCGGTCTCGGCCCGTCCCACTCCCACACGCGTTTGGGGCGTCCCCGCGCCCGCCTCGACTCTCAGTACTGCGCTACTATCAACATCACGCGTTTCAACATTTCGCTTATCAGATGACGTCCCTGGTCCTCAGTTAAACTCCACTGCATTTTAACACCTTAATTAATACATTAATCTTCAGCTCTTTTTACTATTAGACACCTTAACCGTAGCCTCGAGCTTGGCGGCCTGGATTACCATGCGTTTGAGCCCATCGAGGGCGGTTTCAGGACGGCAATTTGACAGCGATGAAGACGTGAAGAAAGCGGTGCTTTTTTCGTCAAAGGAAGAACCCAAAACGTTTTTTGAGGGAATAAAATGTAAGGGCAACGATCAATAAGGGTTTTAAGAGCAAAGAGAGTTCGTCAAAAGATGACATACTTTTCATATTTGTTAGTGAATAAATATTTCGGAATTATTATGTTGTCTGATATTTTTTGAATCACCCTTGTATTATGTTAAAATTATTTTTACAATGCAAATTCGACAAAGTAATGATTTTTGGCTGGTAGTTACGGGAGCAACAGTCATTGCCCTCAACTACAAATGAATTAATAAAATTTTTTAGGTAAACGAGTAATCAAATCATCGAGTACATTAAAATACAAATTCGCGAAACAAACAATCGCACTTCTATTCTAATGCTTCCCTGCAATTGTCCCTGCAATGGCTATAAATCCTCTTCAAAATAGAATCTGAAAAATTGTGCATGGCGCTATAGAGATAAAAATATTCAACAAATGAGTCAACAAATTACGTAACGTCCTGTTAAATTCAAAGAAAACAATATTTGACAAAAAATAGACAGGGCAAAAAGAATTAAGAACAAAACGAAGAAAATCAATAGACGTACAACATAAAAAAACAACCCAAAAAAGAAACGGCACGACAAGAAAAAAGGAAATTAATTTTCTCGTTTTTGTTCTTTTTCACTTCAAGGATTAGGCGACTGCAGGTTCCGGTCTCATAGAACATCTCTCGATCTCTTTCTTGACCTCCCTAACTCCTACCTGTTGATTGACCTTAGACGGCAAAATTCATAAACAGAATTTCCATTCTTTGAAAATGTTATAGCTATTTTATTTCTGTATCGAATGTGTACTAATACTTTCTGTACTAACAAATTTTAATTAGACAAGTGAGAAAGCATTCGAAGCAGAAACGCAGATTCCTCGAGCAAATTCTGCGCAAAGTTTTGAAAGTAGATTAACTAAGGACATTTGTAAATTGTATTAGTTAGTAAGTTAGACGTATTAAAATAATTATTTTTTACTTATCATTTTATTATATTTGTTATTTTTTATTATTAGTAGTATTGAGATAAGCACTACTAAATGCATTGGTTTATTAAATATACAATTATATTTACAGTAGTAGCTGGAGTGTCGTGACGTGTTGTGAAGAGCGCTATAGAAAAGTAGAGAGAGAAGTAATGTTGTAGTGTAGTGAAGTAAAGTGAAGTGAAGTGCAGTGCATTTATTAGTTAAAAATTCCGTGCAGGACAGTGATAAAGTGTAGAGGTAATGCTGTTATTGTGTTTATTGTCTTAAAATGCTTTAAAATTACAGTGTATTACTATTCTTAGTTGTAATATGTAAATTGTACTGTTCTGCCACCAGGTTGTACACCTACCTGCAGAACTAATAAATCTATCTATCTAACCCATTCGCCCAGCGCGTCGCCCGCCCACCGCCTGGGCATTCGGAGGGCTGCATGAGGGGCGAGCCCGGGCGCTCGCGCGCCTGTGGCCTCCGCCAATCGCGTTACCGCGCGGGTCTTCGCTCCGCACGACGCACGTGTCCTTGCACATGCACGTGGCTCGGTCGCGTGACCACTGCACCGCCCGTGCGCCCCGCGGCGCCGCCGGCAGCGACAGCCGCCGCCTCCGGAGAAGGAACTTGCGCCAGTTCGCGGAAGCTGGCGGATATACGACCGTCCGAAGACCACGCGCGGGATTTGTATTCGCAAACCAAATGCCGCTTTAGTTCCTTGGTGTGCCCCGTACGAAGGAATCGACTCAGTACCGCGAGAACACGATTGATTGATTGATTGATTGATTGATATAATATTTCCCGGGCGTTCCCGGGCGCGTCTCAACTGACATGGTTATTAGTATCGTAAGTTTAATGTATGTTTTTTACGGGAGGTGGCGGTGTTCTCCTCCTGCTGGATGGTGAGATCCGGCACCAACCTATACATCGGCTGGCGAGCTTTCCCCATCCACGTACCTCCCCAGTCGGGGCATCGCACCAGCCGGAACCCACTAGAAGCTCCCTTCTGGTTTTCTGACGTGTGTGGTAGGTAGTGTAGTGTGTGTAAGTAAAGGAGAAGGATAGGACAAGAGGGGGGAAGGATAGATCGCACGCCGTCCGTGGCCTGTTGGATTGGGTGCTGCAACGGCCTTCGCCTGACGTTGATCGAAGAAACTACGGAAAGCTACAAATCAGAGCAGGCGGCCGCAAGAATTCCCTTCAGACAGAGGCTGAACTCGACCTAGCTATGTAACCAGTGTCGAAAATTCTGCCACTGGATTCGAACTCTAGAGACTCGCGGTCCAAGGCACTGTAGTGACATCAGGAGTAGAGAAGATGAAGAACATGACAACCCACACCATGCAGGTGTCGAGGCGTGTCCAAGTGGGTGACGAAGCTCCAGCCGTTTCCGCGGTTTATACAACCAACGCTCAGTCTGAGCAACTCAAAATTTACAGCGGATTTTGTGGCAAAATACTTTGTTGCCAAACAGATTACTAAGTAAAAAGAAAAATCAGAATGTGCATCCACGTATTTTAATTCAGAAACTTGCTTGCTATTGATTTATCACGGAAGTATAATATAATGACCAATTACTGGTGTAGTAGCTTGATAATTATTATGTATGTCTCTCGCAAATCGCCACAAATTATTCACATTGAAACTAACATTCACGGCATGAATATTCTCACACTTTTCTTTGAGTGCAGTATTGTTCTCGCTGGATATTGAGTTAGGTGAATGTGAAGAAAGTCAGCTGACTCTTCTCTGAAACACGCTTTGCACAAACGTACGAAATAAAAGAGCTCATTGACATTAAATTATGCAGGAAATAAACCACTACATTCCTAGTAAACAAGAGTTCCACGAATATGCGTCTATTCTTCTCTTTCGTTCTGGGATCGCGCTGGTGGTTGAATACTGGTTTATGGATGCCGGTTAAGGGATAAGACCCTAAAATGCTAAAGAAAATAATGGTGAATAGCGTAAAGCGTAAATACGCATAGACGTTTTGAGTATTCGTACGGTCATAACAGTCACCGAAACGTTGCTACCCATAATTTCTGGAACATTCTTCATTACAATGCATTTTCCCAGAACCAAAAACCACTCAACTTCAATCACTCAAACGCCATTATTGTATCATCATATAACGGTCTTCTTAGAACTAAGCAGCAATATTACAGTTCAAAAGAGCCGACTCAATGGCAGATATAAACTATATTTTTGAACACTCTTTGCAAATTAAAGATAGGTTAGATCGATAAACAAAGTCATTATACCGATCTGGTGGCCGAGGTCGCTAAGGCAGTAGTGCCGTAACCCGGACCGAAGGATCGCGAGTTCGAGTACCGCCTCGGGCACTGCATTGTGTTCGCCCTTTCATACCCTACCATCGTCACATCGTGTCATCCTCACAGCTGCCATGTCCTTACAAGCAATAGTGGTCGCTAATGACCTAGAAGTTGACGCGACCTTGAATAAAAAAATAAAAAACGTCATTAAGTTGAAAGAAAACAAGTCAGCTAATATTATTTTGCGAATGAAGAAATGTAAGTGCACAGACAGGAAAACGTTGATTGAAAGTACTACCAATTTATATAATATGCCAGTCATTGGGAAATTACAACGCATGCTGGAAAGAAATTATGTTGAGAAACGACTTTGACCGAGGAAATTTGGTTGCAACAATAAAATGATACAAAAAATTAAAAAGCCATCTTTTGGATCGAAAATAAAACCTGAGCAGTATTTACAGATGAACTGGAATGGAATGATCAAGGATATGGAAGGTGAAAGTCAATGTTTGTCTAATTAATGTGCTTCTAGCAACACGATATATCCTTCGTAAGATGATTATAATGCAGTATGTACCCTTTGTACAAGGAGAATACGGAATTACTGTTGAGTTCATGCAGTATGCTTTTCCAATGCGTATGCATTATTGGTGTTTGGTAGAGAATTCTCGGTGTCTTTGTGTCTCTTTGTCTGGGCCCAATTTCATAGAGAGATTACTTTTATTACTACGTATCGTGGGCGTCAAACGCTGTGTCGGCCGCGCACACGCGCGTGGTCGCCTCGCGAAGCCCTTCCCGCGAAACACTTGCCCCGCTGCGGAAAGCGCCACCCACGCTAGCCGCGCTCACGACCCGCCTCCGCCCACCGGTTGTGCGAGGTGCCTCGATGACGAAGCTCCCACACGAGATTGCTGCTCAGTTAGAAAACAGAAAACCTGACTGCCCTAACAGTATTTATTGTGCAAGTAGTTATTTAGGTCATTAGGTGTGGTGTTTCGAATGGTGTTTCTGGAGATCGATAGAACACGTTTTTCGATTCACAAATACTCAAAACTGGTGGTACTTTTACTAAAGCTTTAGCTCATATATTTGAGCTGAGACCAAAACTTTTCAGTGTGAAGTGCCGTCGTTTACAATTTAAATTACAAAGCGTTAGAAGACAAAATATTATCTAAATATTATTAAATGAAAATTAAATATTATCAATTAGTTCCAAGAAAGTTAGATATGATTTAACAAAAGTGAAACATGATGCCAGGAGGAAGACACAGGAATAAAATTTTAAAAACACCTGCTTATTGAATGGCTGTGATTCGAGATGTGAAAGAGGAATGTCCTAGCCAGTGTGGTGAGATTTCCCTCCACAAAGAGTACACACTTATTTATTACGACGGCATAGGAAAAAGTAGTAGAAATATAGCAATAGCATCGCTGGCTGCCGTGATACTCTGGTGGAGCAGATACCTGGCGAAGAAAAACCCACAAGACAAAGTGTAGGTCAGCGCCGGATCATATGTTCCAGCTATGGTATATCACCGTCACAACCAGGAATATAACACGCACTACATTTATGGGACTTATGACCGACGTAGTTGATACGACCGGAATCGTTATTCACACACACACACACACACACAGTCACTCACTCAGGTTCGTTCGCTGAAATTTCGTAGTGTACCGTGTGCTCTCCGAAATGTTCAATAGAGCTACAATTTATTTTCGCTGAATAATCTTTTAGATTTGCTCAGGAACAATGTGCAATTTTATTTGGTATTTTGCAAACTACCAAATCTATGAACAACAGTCATATTGTATTAGCTGTTACTATCTTATTTTATTGTGGCGTTTGAGATATATGTTGAACTGCCTGAAAAGCAGGCAGTTCTGCCATAAACATGTGAGATACAAAAGATAGTTTAAAACTGAAATGTTAGTGTGAACGCCTTGAAGTATTGCCACGACACGTTCATTGGTTGTTTGCGAAACATTGGAGCACGAGAATCATACGTGTATTAATTCCTCACATCACTACTCTCGTAATCTAATCAATCCAGTGACAGGGAGCGAACCGGCTGTTCTCTCGCTTGTCACTTGTTCCAGGAAGCAAATGATCCGTATGTCTGGGAACCCTCTGTGAACGATGATGACACTACACGCGTGGCGTAGATGCCATTTTGAGAGTAAGGCGAACACACTGTGGTCAATTTTGGTTTCCTAGCTCAGAGAAGACGGGGAAACGAAATATGTCCTAAACACTTGAAAACTGTACAATTGAATTGAATTGATGCTTTATTTTACGTGACGAGACTCGTACGAGACGAGGCCATCAGGCTCGCTCTTCCGTCTGACCACGCAAATTTCGCTACGCTCCTTTCACCCACTAGCGGAGAAAGGAGGTATTTCTTGGGCGACTAAACAGGCGATTTTTGAATTTAGATCAGAGGCGTCATTTAGGCTTGAGGATCTTCTACATGCAGTAAATCTACTAACATGGGACAGTCGGTTTTACTTCCCCTTCGAAGGCGTACGAAAGATTTTTTGGCCCTTAAAAATCCACGGCTTCGATCGGGTTCGAATCCGTGAACTTCGGTATGACAGTTCGATAAGCTTACTGTTACACATCAGCAATTGGTCACTCAAAGAACCCAGCCGATCGGAAGTGGACAAGAGGAATCAATCACATCAGGGAAGCATCAAGTTAGATCCACAAACGCTCGAAATTGTCAAGTGTGTTTTGTGGACGTTACAGCAAAGGGCGCCAGTCAGTTTGGCAAGGTCTGTTAGAGCACGTGCAAGGACTGTTAGAGACTTTGAGGAGTAGAATTGTTGCTGGCGTCTATCTGCACAGGCATAGGAAATCTCTCCATTGACCCACCCCTGGCAAGCGCTGATTCGATGGATTTTTGCGTTGAGAAATAAACGTGCGCTACCATCGCTACCAACTACGAATTTCGTATTTTTTCAGTCGTGTTCGCCATCAACGAGCATCACAACAACGGACTACATATTTATACGTTACTTGCTTTGTTTCCAGAATAGGTATATAAAGAATCTGAATACAATGGAAATAACTGAACAATTTAATTTGGTCGGGGTTTCGCCAGGGTTCTTTTTCATGTCACAAACACATGGCATGACGTGCCTCCTTTGAAACCCACACTCTGGCGGGATTCTACCCCCGAATTTAAGTTGCGGAAGCCAGTGAGCTAATATCAGTTAGGACTTGTGAATTTGAATTACAAACGTGCAAAATTGTCTGAAAAAATCAATGATGGTGGTAATAACGATGATGATAATGCTGCACAGACTTTTGTGGGTCGTTACCCTTCTCATACGGATTATTATGATCTAGAAACTACTACCAAATTCAAGAAGTGTTAGCACCAAAGGGAAGACGAAGAGGATTCCAATTGAAAACATCTAGCATTCTCCCTACCTCTATTCCAGAAGTGAGTGTTAGGTGAAGAAGGTGATGTACAACTCAACCAAGAAATGACCTCGTAAATGTGAGAAACTAGTACTAGAAGGACCTTACTAATAACTAAATCTGTTTCTCATAGTCCTTCGTTTTTCTTTTGACGCTATTCTTACGCTTCTCTTATGCGGTGGGTGATCGGAAATGAACCGATGAGTCTTGTACCCCCTTGTACATAGTGTACCCCCTTATTCTGCTACGAAAAGTGAAGCATTTCAGGGTTTCTGTCGAATATTGTATTTGCGTGCGTCATAGCTTGTCGCTCTAAAAAAAGAAATAACGTGACGGTTGCTAGGGCAACCATGACGCATTTTGTTGCAAAGTGAGAAGGGCGAGCCAAACTCTTCAGGTGTGTTTAGGATGAGAATGTATCATCTCTAAGCCGCGATACAGGCACCATAGATTGCAGCACAACTCACAGCAACATGCTTACAGTTAATATTCCTCTCTTCTGTTTACATTTTGAGATTGCCATCAGAATATAGAATACTCTTAACTGATTTTGTGAATATACTATATGAAAATCTTAATTTACCTCGTACGTTTGAACAAAAACATATTTTAACTCCTTCAGGCGGCGTCGTTAACCTAACTGCTTAACTACGTGACTTCTTGGCTGTCCGGGTGACGCCGCGTCGTTGGCAGATAGGCCGACGTTTCGCCTGTCATGTCGCAGGCTTCTTCTGGGTAGTGACACAGTAAAGCTCCGCCTCCGCTGCTATATCTTTTTACTGTGTCACTACCCTGAAGAAGCCTGCGACATGACAGGCGAAACGTCTGTCTATCAACCTATCTGCCAACGACGCGGCGTCACCCGGACAGCCACAAGTCATGAACTCGAGCCGCGGAAGCCTACGTGTACATTGCTTAACTACGCTTCGTGACGTCATGGAAGGTAAGCAATTCGAGATACCAAGCATTCCAAGGTCATATGAGAACCTCGGTTACTAACGGTTCCGATCTCCTAGCCGAAGGGATAAAAGGCAGTGGATGACTGTGACACTACGAAACGAAACAAACAATTTAAAGGAGGATTACTCCTTGTTCGCTCGATGCCCAACAGAAGGCTAAGAGACGTTGTTGCAATAAAGGCGAAACAGAATTTAAAAAAAAACAAACAAACAAACAATGAACTGAATAATAATCGTTTTTGAGAAATTCATGACTAGTATTTTCCTAAAAATTCTTGGAACGAGAATATATTTATCATTATGTTCCATCTCACGAGCCGCGACTGCTCCATTCATTCGCGTCGACGACATCTAGAGAGCGGCTGCTCCCGTCGCAGTTGGGTCGTGAGCGCGTCCGCGCGTGGTGACCAGCTTAGCCCCATTAGCGCACGCGGGGCGCAACGCGGCATTTGACTTTCCAGCGCGGCGGGGCACACCTGCTGCGCGGCGCTGCGCGGCGCTGCGCGGCGTCGGCCCGGCGTCAGCGTCGACATAAGCCGCGTGACGAAAGACGACGGCGCCGAAGACGTTTCATCTTCCGATTTACAGGCTGCGGGTGACACAGCGACGCGACGGTGACAGCGATGGCGACGGGCGACAGGCATTGGCCGAACAGTGGGACAGACGAAGTGAAAATGCGGCGTAAATTTAAAAAGTTTGATTGAATGAATAGTAATACTGAGTGTGTTAATTAAGGTCATTAGTCCCCTAAGTGTAGTGCATGTTTTTATCGCGGGAGGTGGCGGAGATCTTCCCCCACTGGATGACGAGATGTAGCGCCGACCTCCCCGTCGACTTGCGGGGATATCCAAGAATCTCGCACAAGCGGAGCACCGCTACAGCCGGAACCAGCTGTAAGTTTCCCATTGGTCTCCCGGCATGTGTCGTACAGTAGTGCATGAGAGTGAAAGTGTGGGTGTAAGGGGTGGGGATAGGTCACGGAAGAGGAAATGAAGATAGCTCATGGTCCGTGGACCGTTTGTTAGGGTAGTAAACCGGCATTCGCGCGGTGTTGATCGGAGAAACTACGGAAAACTACCATCAGTTCAGCCGGCAGCTAGAATTCTCCTCCAGACAGCGGCTGAATTCGAGAGTCAGTGTCACCACAGTAACATCAATTGATGTCTTGAACTGTCTAAGTCGTTTTGAATAATTTTGTCTTAGTTGAAATATTCTACATTCTATTACTTACGAAAAGGGTATTTTAGTGAAGTTGAAATGCTCCCAAATCACATCGCCTATTGAAAGCGGTGGGAGCCTATCGGGGTAGTTACTAATCACACTGAGGGCTACCCTATGTCAAGGCGGTAACGTCCATGGTAAACCATGCCTGCATTTTTCCCTTTCTATGTTCTTCATTGCTTGCGAGATTCTCCTCTCAGCGAGACATCACCCCAAACGATAGAAGTTCTAAGCTCTCAACTAGTCCTCCGCCATGTATGGAAATGAAGTGCATGTAAGGATGAGTGTCTTTGTGTGTGTATTGGGAGAGGAGGAAACAAGGGAATGGATTATATTGGGAGAGGAGGAAACAAGGGAAGGGATGCAATATTATACGCGTTTTTACTGTCTACCGTAGCGTTTTCCTAGAACTGATCACAAAAAAACTCGGAAAACTATCAATCAGGGCAGCGGACCGCTAGAACTCTTCTCCAGACTGTGACTAACCAGATAACAGAAATAACTCCAGATAACACAATAAATTAACACAAATAACAAACAATTTTCCCCGCAGTTTCAAGGTCTCCGACCTACTGTATGGCGGCTGCAGATGCGGCGACGGATGAGGCAAGGCAAGACGTCTGAGGCGTTGGCCTTTCTGCCACTGTCCTGCAGCAAGACGCCTTACTTTATGTAAGAAGCTCGCTTATTAGGTTCTAGAGAAAATGACGGGCACGAGGACGACCCGGCTTCGCCTGAAGGTTCATGAAAGGACTCCATAAAATAGCTCGGCAAAGGAAAGGAGTAACGTTTCCCCTGGAAATGTAGGCATTATGTATGACACACTATCGAACCTACTTTGTGAAAGTGAGCTGTCTGAAGCTCACGTGCGACCTTGCTGTATTCTATGCATGAGGAAATGTCAGGTGATGTTTTTATTATTGAAGCGGCTTTGATAGGAAATTCAACAGGAGAAAACATTACACGACACGAAGCAAGGATTCAGTAAGTGAAGTTTATCAAATAATCAAAAGATAGTTAATTAATGAGTGCAGTCTAAAGATACACTGTCACTTTCGACATAGATTTTAATATCTTGGTCATTGAGTTGATATCTCGTAGTAGCTATTCAATCTAGAAATGAAGGAATCAAGATATATAAATGTAATTCAAATTGTGGTCAGATAGTATAATTTGTTCATTTAGGAAATAAGTTTCCATTATTTTCAATTAATTATATATATATATATATATATATATATATATATATATATATATATATATATATATATATATATATATATATATATATATACTGTTTACAGACGATTTCATTGCACCTAAGAAGTAATAGATCTCAGATCTATATTTTTTGACAGTAAAACCTCTCAAATGTTGCGGGATATGGCGACACTTGGTTTATTATTGATATCACGATTTTGATATAAGCCAAGAAATCATCATTAATAGTAAATAACATAGGGAAATCTCTTTGAGCTTTTTTATTAAAATAATTTTTTCAACACACATTTCACAGACCAAACATAAAAGCCCTATGATTGAGAAAATGATTTTTTCTCAACTGTCTGTGGCAACTGTTGGATTAGAATATTATCTCAAGTACCTGCTAAAACAATACCTACTATTTATTACAAATCGCAGAGTGCTTTGGTGACATGGATTTATAATAATCGTTCAGCTAATAATCACCGCTCTTTAGCATCTGTAAAGCCAGTCACGTATCTTTCTTCATTAGCGAAATCTTCTCCGCATGATCACACAGGGATGAAACCCCCGCTAAACGGCTCATGTGCGCAACCCCAAAGTCTCTCTCGCTAAACTGCGCTCGGCGGCGGTTCCGGTCATGTAGCCTCTCTTAAACATAATTCGCGCCCTCTTCACAGCAACGTCCAGCATTGTGCGCGAGCGGCTAGTAAAATTAATCGATTAATCCACTTGAGCCAATGACACAGCCTTGCGGGGCTGCAGGAAGCAGCCTGCGGTAAGAACAATGGCGGCACTTCCGGCGCGAGGGTTAAGCGAAGCGAGGAGAGGTTGGGGGGAGGGTGGAGAGGGGAGGGGAAGGGCTCCTGGTCAATACAGCGCTATCGCCCTCACGCACCGCCCTCTCCCTCTCAGAGCGAGGGTCGGCGCCCGAGGGGGCGTGGGTGGGGGCGGTCGCTTGGCAGGAGATACTGGCCGCCGCCGCCGCCGCCGCCGCCGCCGCCGCGCCCCGCGGTGACAGAAGGCGGGAAGTGCGGTGAGGGCGGCGACGGCGGCGGTGCTGAGACCGCCGTGACTGAAGAGAGAAGGACGGAGTGGGCAGAAGAGCTCCTGGGTCGGCGGAAGTGAAAAACGCTGCGGAGATCGAGAGACAGAGAGAGAGAGAAGTGAGAGAGACAGAGAGAAAGAGAGAGAGAGGGGGCGAGAGAGAAAGTGAAAGAGAGAAAGTGAGAGAGAGACGGGTTCAAAGTTGTGAAGGAAAGGTCGGCGGGACCACTGAGCGGTTGGAATTCAAGAAGGTAGAGAGAGTAGACAGGACGCGAATAGGGGGATGGATGGAGAAATATAACTGCAATGAGGCAGAAATAAAATAGGACATCGGAAAAATAGATGGCAATATGCTTGAAGAAGTCACGGTGTAGAAGGACATGTTGGTCGGGTGGCAGATTGGAGGGACGGAATGTAGCAACGGCGGGACGAAACGGTGCGTGGTGGGTGGATCAGAGTGGTGTGGCAGGGAGGCACAGCATGCAGATAGGCGGGAGGTCGGAGGGATGACCTCGGCGGCAACATACTTGGCAGCGAAAGCGTAGGAACCGAAGAAGCTAGTGGAATAAAAGGAAAGAGTCATTGCAAAACGAGAGAAAGCCCGGGAAGTGATGCAATGGTATAATATAATATGATGGTACAAAGAAACTTTTAGAATTAGGAAAGGCGAAGAGTATTGAAGCTATGAGCATGGGGTACAAGAATGTTACATATCTTGAAGGTGACGTACTGAGAAGTAAAATTTTAGTGAAGCCCTTGGAAATTAAAAAAAAAATAGAAAAACAACAACATGTGCTCGAAACATACACGCTATGCTAATCGAATCAGTCGGTATACACCACCTTTCTCGGAGGAAATGTTACGAACTTCTGGGGACTGTTTGGAGGCAGAAGATTATCATTTTTTCCCAAAGAAAATATTGTGAGAAATTACGTATTAGAACGTTATACATTTGGTATTTCCCCTAATTTGTAGGCAAAACACCATGTCATGACGCTTGGTAAGTACACGAAATCTCTTTTACTGGGCTAGAAAATGACCTGTCAAACGCCAGTGCATAATGAGTTACCTTTATACACCATGGAAAATATCACTTGTGTAACTTCATTTGAAATTTTTCACCATACGTTCACTGGCAAGAAGTGATCTTCTTCGACCCATTAATATAACCGTGCACACATTGCACGTCTCGCCATCCCATATTTAACTGCTTTTGACATTAAAAATAAATTTAAAAAACCCAAATTTTATAACATTAACTTGATACATCCAGTTTCAGCCGATTAGCAACGCAGTAGGAACGACCCCTCGTGGAAATTAGGGCTGCGGCGACAAAGCTGGAGGAACGGAGACGTAACGACAGCAACGGTGAGTCTGAGGCTGCTGAAGGAATCGAAAATGGTACACTTGAGACGCGGCGTGCGTGAATAAAGCTACGTAATTGAAAAAAAAGTACGATTTCAAAAATCAAATCGTAAAATGTACAGATAACAGATCGGTTGGACCTACGATAGGTAAATAAACGGACAAAGTAAGATGACAAGAAACTGGAAGGCGGGAAGAAGAGCGGAGAAAATTCTCATCATCTTTGAGGCAGAGAAGCAATGCAAGAGAAGGGAGAACAACACGAGGATACTGAAGGCATGTTGGTATGGGAATGCGAAGGGAATGGGAGAGTGGGCTGGATAAATGTCATGAAGAGCGTGGGGGTAGTTGAGAGGGTAGTACGAGACGGCGGGCAAAGACGGGATATCGGAGGGTGGGTCATCGACTGGTCATTGCGGGGCGGAAGGCAGGTCGGGTGGATAAAGGAGTTACTCTAAGTAGGGACCACTTTGACAGGTCGCAAAACAACTGAATGTCGTGCACAGCGATGGCATAACAAGAGATAGAGATGGTGCCACTTGCAAATGAGCTAACTGTAAACGAAGGCACTAACTAAACGAGTGCATGGACATAACTTGCAGTTATGTTGCCAGCAGTGGCCAAGCAGTAGCTGTCAAACCGGTCCCTACTTATAGTAATCTCTCACCAGACGGGGAGCACTGAGATGACGAGTCACAGTGCGTCGAGGAGGCGGGGGGGAGGGCAATGAAAGGGAGCTGTAGGGAGGGGGCAGCAGGGATGACGTGGCGGAGAATAGCAGGGCGGCGTGGAGCAGCGATACGGCGTCGTGAGGAGGGTGGGGGGGGCAGGAAGTGACAAGAGGGCGCGAAGAGTCGCGGACGGGAAGCGAGCCGCGCAGAAGTGGCTGGTTACGAGCGCTTAGGGAGACTGAAAACGGACTTCTGAAACAAGGGAAGGAAACGAGTCAGTCTAGTGAGGAAGGGCCACCGCTGAACACAATGTCAAGCAGAAAGACGTA
The DNA here is from genome assembly GCA_038098605.1 of Gryllus longicercus. Classification (NCBI taxonomy): domain Eukaryota; kingdom Metazoa; phylum Arthropoda; class Insecta; order Orthoptera; family Gryllidae; genus Gryllus; species Gryllus longicercus. Next base: position 1,667,719 of record JAZDUA010000140.1, read on the forward strand.
CGCGATATTCTAAAGAACTCTACTCGAGTTCATTTGTTTGCAATATGGCACGATTCTACACTGGCAATGACGCCAACATATTCATAATGTTCTGTAACTTAACCCATCATTAATAACAAGAAAATACAACGTAATAAAGTACTACATAAAAATGTAAACTAATATTACTCTCAAATAATCCGGTTCTCATAACCCGTATAAACACCTTCGCAATTATTTAGAGCAATCAATACCAAATATATTGTTTACATTTTGATAATACCTACGGTTACACCCACAATGCTAGCCAAACTAGTGATGCGTCATCAGTACTAAAACATTAATGTCATCTGTTATCGATATTCAAAATTAAAACCTCGATGTTAATAATACATTGACTAAAAATATCGCTGTTCTTAATCATTTTTATAACTATTTTAGTAACATCTAACAACAAATTCGGGCACAACCATGTTTATTAATTTATATTTGTTGTAAGTCTAAACAAAATTTAAAGGATAACAACAATGGACAAAACTGACCTTGATCGCTCAGGGTCATCTCAAACCGTAAGACGACCTCAGTTCACCGAAGAATGAAATGATAAAAACATCGATGTTAAAAAGCATCAACTTTAATATATCAATCTTTAAAACCAACGTTTCTATAAAAAATGATGTTTTGAAAACCTCATGGATATCAATGTCGCCTAACTAACCCTGAGGAACAAAAATCTACTCTTGACGACCAGCCTCCATTGAATATTTGACAGTTCGCCTCATTAATAACAATCACCACAACGAATGAGTTGTACAAGAAATGGTACTGCAAAAAATGATATTTCTTGTCCATGGTTTTGCTCGTCCGAAGAGGGAATTACGAAAAGTATATAACGACACACGACCAATATCACAAATAATAAGCTTGGTTATTTATTTGCTATTTATGAGACTAATGATAATAATAATCCTGTTTGATACATTAAATACACAAGTGACTTTATGAACTTTTTTTGGTGTACTGACCTTATCATCAACAAATTACGTTGTTTGAAGGTAAAAAAAAAAAGAATTCTGTAATATTATGGGGGTATCAACAGATTTAAGACTCGAAGGAAACTGTTAAAGTTATTCAAGTAAATATGTATGTAATTGGGTAAATTTACACCAGTACTAGCGGTAAGCACTAAACTGTAAATCAACATTGTATTTCAAACCTGAAGGGTCCATTTACACAATTCCATGTTATAATACAAGAGAAACGATGCATGGTAATTAAGGAACAAAACTGTATTTTGTTGTAAATAAATGAACTCAAAATTTTAAAGCCCAAAATTAGAACAAATATTCATCGTCTTACTTGCTACCGTATTCCCATCATGTACATCTGGATGGGCATTCTAGGACAGAAACTTTTATAAAGGTATGGAACTCGGCGGCGTCAAAAAAAGTGAGTATAACAGTCTAATACGAGCTCACAGCTACGTAGCTTCCCATCGTATTATACTCTTACTCAGATCAATTGGTTTGGTCCCGTTTAATTTTCAGTGGACTTCCTGGCAAAACCTTGTGCAACGTAATAGAAGGCTTATCATGATTAAATTGTTTCATTTTAATAACATGACAAAAACTTACTCCATTATTTTATCCTACTTATGATATTATCAACCCATCATAATATTCGTATTATTAACAGTAAATCATTTTGTTGTCAGCTGACATGTTCATTCTATCTTCCCTCTTCTCCCGCACAAGCATTATTCCCAAGTACGTACTAAACACACTGGGAAATCTCGCGAACGTCGCGCGCCCCGCTTCGCAAGCAGGTGAGCCAGTGCTCGACGTGGGCGCCGCGTCGGCCGCGGGCGGACGGGGCGGCTCCGTCGACGGATCGGCGCGAGGGGCGGGCGGCGCGGCGGGGGCGGGGGCGGGGCAGTTGCAAGTCATCGGGAGGGTGCCGCGGCCGGGTATCGATCCAGCCGGACAGACGCGCGGTCCGCGACCCCGCTCGGCCCCACACGCCGTCCCTCCCCCCTCCGCCCCCCTGCACGGGGGCCCCGTCCGACGGCGGCGGCGGCGAGGGGGCACGCGCGAGGGTGCGCGTCCCTTCGCGGCGGCCGCCGCCGCCGGGGCGGGGGCGGACACCCGGATGGGGGCGGGGGCGGCGCGAGGGCCGCCGGCGTTTCCAATACGCTCGCGCTCCCTATCAGGCAGATGGCGGGCGGCGCGCGGGCGGCAGGGGTCGGCGTAAGCGGGGAGGGGTGGGGTGGGAGGAACGGGTGGGGTGGTGCGAGGTGGGGTAAGTGGCAGGGCGAGTCGGGTTGATGTGGGCGGGGCGAGCTGGGGAGAGGGGGGTGCGGGGCTGGACGGGGAGGGGAGGGGAGGGTCGAAGCCAGACGTGTGGGCGAAGAGGGCGGCGGTGGCGACGGGCGCCGCATACGAAGCGCCGCGCTCGGCCCGGGCCGCTCCGGGGCGATGGCTGCTGGCGACAGGGGCGGGAGGTGCAGGTAGCGGCCGCCGGGCGCGCCCCGCACGAGTTGCGATTTGGGTGACAGGCGTTATATCCTGTTTGCGCCGGTGTCTTAGGGCGCCCGTTCGCGGCGATCTGTTGCGGAGCTGCGCGCGTGCTGGGTGGCCACCTTTGGAGAGGGTTTGTCTCTCCATACGCGCTAGACGTAGGCCAGCATTACAGAGGTACTACTACGTTTTTATCTTCCGCTGTGTCCACTATCTACTTTCTCGCAGATATAGCAATCACTCCTCATTCTTTTTTTACCTCAAATCTTACATGATCTTCCTACAATATAATAAAGTGAATTCATCCTAGCCTCTCGGTTTCATGTGACGCCATATTCCCCTAGAAAATTGAAAGGTTTGCAATTAATTATGGATTTAACACCTTCAAACACTAAAGAATAAATACGTAAATAATTTATTCATTACTATTTTATTGTGGTTGGCATGCGATTTGTCACCCATGCTTCTTAACATATTTCTATATTTCGAAATCTATTCGAAATTAAATATCGTGGGGGATATGTAACAAGTTCTGCAGGGTACCCTTTATTAATTAATAGCCTAATCCAATAGAAGACCACAATGGTCATTGACAAGAGCTTCTGAATCGCGAAGGCTGAAGCGGCAATTTGGTGACCCTGATATGAGTGTGAAGGAGGATACCTAGAGGGGGGAAGGCGGGGGTTTCAGGTAGAGAGGACAAAGGCCCAGAAGAGATCGAAACGGCAGAGGTGACGGGTGGGTGACGCCGATGGGGACGCTTCAGTGGATACAGAATTTGAGGAAACAGTAGGGAGCTCTGGTGGTGAAGAAGACAGCACATCGCGAGAGCAGCATCATGAACAAAGAGATAAGGCAAATAAGAGATTGTAAGGGTAAACAAAGATATCATCTTGCAAGAACGTGAGTGATATATAAATAATACAGGAGTAAGTTTCTTGTAAAAATAGTAAAGGCGAAGAAATTATCAAGAAGGTCGGGTCGGTGAATTGGCGACCCCGGTGGAGACGCCTGTGGACATGATTGGAGACGCAAAGGAGTATACCGTTCTGCATGGAACGGCAGATATGTGGATATGCCAAGACGGAGTTCCATGACAAAAAGGTAAAGGAGAGGTAGGAATGGAAAAGGTAGAGATGGAAAATCAGTGACTCGGCGGAGACGGTAATTACGAAGGAGGCTGTTGCCCTGGAGTGAATGGCAGTGATATCGAGAGACGATGGCAGGGAAGTTCACGTGAAGATGGCAAAGGCCAGGATGACAGAGGCGATGAATAGGCGACAGTGAAGAGACGCTTATCTAGAGATGGTAGGAAAGAGTTTCATATAAAAATGGCTAAGAGATATATAGGGATGGCAGCAGGGAAGTTCATGTAAAGATGGCAAGTCTAGGAACAGGGACCGAAAAGGCAGAGGAGGTGAATTGGCGATCGCAAAGAGACGATTTTCTAGAGATGTCAGGAGAAAGTTTAATATAAAGATGGCAAAGTGATATCTAGAGATAGCAAGAGGGATGTTCATGCAAGATGGCGAAGACCAGGAAGGAATCGAACAGGCAGAGGCGGCGAATTGACGAACGCAAAGAGACGCTTTTCTAGAGATGGCAGAAAGAGATAAATATAAAGATGGCAAAGTGATATCTAGAGATAGCAGGATAAAGTTTAATACAAAGATGGCAAAGTGATATCTAGAAATGGCAGGAGAAAGTGTAATATAAGGATGGCAAAGTGATATCTAGAGATGGCATGAGGGAGGTTCATGCAAAGATGTCAAAGACCAGGAAGGGACCCAAAAGGCAGAGGCGGCGAATAGGCGCCCCGCACGGAGACCCTCGCGACGCCAAAGGACGCTGCTGCGAGGCCCGTGACGGCAGAGACATCTGGAGGGGCGCCGGCGAGGGCCGCCCAAGGCGGAGCGGCGTCCGCGAAGGCAGCGGGGACCGGCGGGGCGCAGGGCAGGAGCGGAGCAAATGGGGGGGAAGGGGAGGAGCCGCCGTGAGAAATGGCTGCGGCGTCTTCGCGCTCCCCAGTGGCAAGATTGATCCCAGATCGACGAGCACCCAGGCCGGCGCAGCGGGCGGCGGCGCCACCTTCGCAGATTACAAGCCGTCCCTCTAGCTTCCTTCTTCATTTGAGGTCGCTCCCGATAATTGAGTTTTTCTCTCTCGCGAGTTAGTTTTGGTTTCTGGAGTTGAGCCGGCTTTGTAACGCCGCAAGTTATGGCGCGGCGCGGCGCGGCGCTGCGCTGCGCAGCGGCGAGGCAGAGAGAGGGCTCGACGGTGCACAGTGTGTAATTTGGACAATATGAGAAGCAGAAAATCAACATTTGAAGTCCATCATAATGTGTACTCATTTTAATTTATTTTTATCAAACTCTGTAAATTGTACACAATATAATTCCAGTGTATTCCATCTATTAAACAATCCCTCAGTTGAAATCAATACATTGTGAAAGGTAGAAGAACAACAGACCAATTAAAAGTTAATTAATTTTCCAATTCAATACATTGCCAAATATAGAAGAACGTCCGATCAATTGCAAGTTAATTTATTTTTCCTTTCTTAAATAGTTGTCAACTTCAAATTCAAACGAGTCAGGGGATATATCGCGTCATCTCCAAAAATTAATTACGTTGCATTGTATTGACCCATCTGAATCAAATTATGAATTCTTCATTTCGTCTGCCAATCTGGCCAGCGAACTATTACAATACCTTCCGCAAAACGGCAAAAGGAATAAAATCATTTCACTAATTTTATGTAGTTGTAACACAAGGAATCTTCAAATACATACCACCTTCAGCAAACCTAGTTTTCAGTAACTACATCTCAGGGTATTAACTATTTAAACCATACATATTCAGTGTTTGAACGATATCTAACAAGAGCAGAAGTAGATGACTTGTACATTGCGTGTAGAAAATTGTCTTATTTAGCAGTTGACGAGCATATATAGCAGTTGACGTGCATATATAGCAGTTGACGTTTCTAATTTGTTGTCTTTCGTGACTAGCGCAAATTAATTTACACGTGCTTTGTTACTTGTGTGTCTTGCGTTTGGATAAAAATGATTCAAAGGTTGTAGTGTATGTATGTAATTTGTTGTCTGCAGTTTTGTACTGTAAAGTTGCTGTTTTAACGTATTTCATTCTTACAGTAGTTTGCACTTGATGTGTCCCTTGAAACACGATTTATTGTTATTTTATTTCAATTTTTGCATTGAGGTTCTCAATTCCACGATGAAGGTGAATATCCTCGCCCGAAACTTTGGTGTGTCAGCATGCAAGCGAAGAAGGAAGCTGCATTGTCAAACGCCCTTTTTTAAGTCAGGGGAATATAGTAATGTTTTGCCGTTGCCTGCCATAGGGCAAATCAAGAGCAATTAAGGACTATGAGATATGGATTATTATGAATTGAATCAAAATTTATGATGGGATACTAAGTATTAAAATATGCCAACACTATATGATAGAAATACCCATACCCGTTTTTTGAACGAAGCATCAAGGTCCGCGAAATTCGTTAAATGCATTGTTAACACGGTATTAATTCAATTTCATTTTTTTCTTGTATAGCAATCACACCTTCGGGTGTACAACTCTGGGTTCACTTCCTGGTCGAGGCAAAAATTGAATTGTAGTTTTTTTAAACGTCTCAGTTTTTGTAGCTGTGTGACGAAAAAAACAACAACAGACATGCGGAGTTTGCTAGTTGCGTGAAAAGAACGTGTCATGTTCACCGCATGTCCTCTAACCCCCCCCCCCCAAATGTTGGAATTAATCTACGGCAAGGCGTTGAGAACACCGCTAGCTGGCCGGCAAAGTCGGACAAGCGATCCAAAATTCCAAATCTATGAACTTATGAAAGAGAATGTTCGTAAGTGTGTCATAAACGTGTCGTATGTGCACATAAATGCAAAAAATACTCGACCGATTTTGGTGAAAATTTTGCACTTTATTCTTATTAGTATTGGGTGCGTTTATAGAGTGATTTGAATTAAATTGGACGTGTGGAAGCGTTGCTGATGATGATTTATGCGTTTACGACGACTCAAACGCCCCGGAACTATACGCAACCCGCAGCACAGACAAGGATTAAGCACGTCTTCACTGCATACAAGTATTCTACCCCTACGATTGTGAAATATCGGCCGGAATTATTACTTGAATCACGGATAAGTAAATCAAATTTCTCCAAGATAGTGACAAAGCGAACGCAGGCCCAAATTTGTGGGAGAACGTTTTAGCAGTAAGATTCTTAAAAGCCATGTCCGAACCAGACTTTAGAACCAAACCATACTTGCGAGAAAGTCTTCATATACTAGAATTTTTGCACAGCGTATTGTAAAACGTGATTAACAGTTACATGTCCCGTAGTGCGTGATGTGGAAAACACTGCAATAGCGAAGCATTGCCAGGTCCTCTAATATATGCATAAATCCCTACACTTTCTGCTGCGTAATCGCACACTGTGCGCTCTGGTGGCTGGACGGGGTGCGCCTGGCTGGGAAGTTCATCGCGAGCGCCGAAGTCGCTCAGTTGCCAAATGGGAGCGCGGAGGCCGCGCTGTAAACACGAGGGAGCTTGTAGCGCGCGAGAGACGAGCAATAAGCGCCGCAACCGCGGCCAGCGGGGGCGGAGCGGGGGCGGAGCGGGGGCGGAGCGGGGGCGGAGCGGGGGCGGAGCGGGGGCGTCCCTCCGCAGATGGCGGTTGTTAATGGGTGTGGTCGCGGAGACGCTGTGGTAGTACCACAAGAGGCGTCTTCGCAGGTCCGGCCGTGTCGTTCAAGACATTCAAATAGAAATATATAGATCCTTTTTTGGGCAAGCAGTGTTCGTAAGGCACTGCTTTACAAAATGTGTGTTAAAATGTTGCGTTATTTCACTCTCACCCAGATAATGTTCTAACAACTTGGATAATCTTTTCTAAATGAAAAGACGTATTGGTCTTTAGAAACGTTTTTTAAGGGACAATTTTCGTTCTTGCAGCTGTAATGACAAACGGATTTAATACTTCACTGAACTGCGAAGAATCTTTCACCAGTATCTGACGTGCAATATCGTCTTCTAACAGAGAGGTAGGCAAATGAATAAAATCATTTCGATTGTTATGACTGATTCAAGATCATCATTTTTCTTGACAAAATAATATAGGCACATCGATAACCGAAAACGTTATTTTAAACCGAAATAAATATTTTTGTTGATTTTTATTGGTCAAAACAATGAAACGTTGCATGATGATACTTTCAAACAATGAAAACAAAGTCACAAAAGAGCAGAAATAAAAATATTTTAGTTCATTGTGTACGACCTTTTAAAAAACGTAGTGACACACGCTGGTTGCGGAGATATGGGTTAATATTCAATTCCACGTCGTCAACTGTATTATAACTACAAATGTATTACAAGTACAAATATAACGAAGGAACTGAGTATTCGAGGGTTACCGCAAAGTTCACACATTTCTTTTCTTAATAATACGGGTCATGCAAGGAGTTATAAAATACACCATTAGAAGAACAATATACAAGCTAACTCTAAATGTGGGAATTTTGAGAATCAGATCTCTCTCCCTTGTTAAAAAAGTAGACAAAATTACAACAATTACAAATGTATTTATTTCTTTAAACGCATGTTGAAAGCTACTTGTACATACGCAAGTCTGACATCTACAGCCTTCTTGATTGAACAGCTTAAGTTTGATTAACTTAAACGTGGGATACTCTTTCGAAAAATTAAGACATTGCCAAAATAATGGGACGTGAAGATCAGAATCGTCTTTCATGGTGAGACCGAAGAGTTTTGGTTTAGCGCTTTCCACATCGTAGAAGATGGTTTCTTTAAGAAAGATATAAATGGGTGTTCAAGAAATGTCGTGATTCTATTGTCAGATCGAAAGCAATTTGTTCATATTTTTTCAAGGATACGACGAAACGTAGGAGTCATGACTCGTGAAACACGATGTTGTCGTGTAAGGAAGTCGGAAGGATTGCTCAGCAAATATTCGAAATCGACAAAATATGGAATAACGTAGAATAATTTGCAGAACAACAATTTTATAATTGATCAGTCGGAATTAATCAATCATTTTTGCATATCATCCTGGAACTGATATTATATAATATTATCGTCTGGTGGTGAGAAGCATGGTAGCAGTTTCATTTTATTAATTACTGTCAGTAACGTGTCTTAGACACACGTGATTTCTATAATCCGGTTTCCATTTCCCTTCATTTCTCTGATGTTTTGTCTTTTTTCACTTTTCTCAACCATTTTTCGTCAATTTCAATATAATCTTCCTGGTTCATTTGGTACAGTCTTCGTCATAGTACACCACGTAAAAGATTTGTGGTAACTGAATTTCACATCTTTTAAATAGTTTTTCTTGTTTTTTTTAGATACCATTCCAACCATCTCTCCTCGTTCTCTTCACCACCTCTCCCCAAGTCCCGACCGCTAAAGCGGCCTGATGTCTTTTCGTCCCAAGCCCACCTCATCGCAACCCCACCCATGTCGCTTCGTCTCGCCAAGCCGTGACGCGGCGCTACCCCAACGGGGCGCTGCGGCCGGTCTATCGACTGGAGTTTACGACGAACCTTGACCTTTCCGCCGTATCACGAAATAGCTCGGGACACCGCCAGGCGCGCGGCACTGCGCCGCCGCCGCCGCCGCCACCGCCGCCGCCGCCACCACCGACGCAGACAGAAACGGATTCGCTTATTTCGCGAGAAGTCTCGCGCAAAGTCACGCGAGGCCGGCGCTACTCCCGCCGTCCGCGCCGCCACCGCCGCTGCCCCCGCCGCCCCCCCTCCCTGCGTCCGCCGCCACCCACCAATACCCAACGCGGCCTATCGCTGTCCCTACTACCCGCTGCAGCACGTTATAACGTCCAGCGTCACTCAGTGACCGCACAGTCTCCGTGCACCCTGCCCCCCCCCCGCCGCTACCCGACACCGCCTACAGCCACGCTGCCCGCTGCCACCCCTCTGCACCCAGTCGCCACATCGTCCATACAAGCTCGGATCTCCCACTGTCGCCAACGTGAGAGCCGTCGGTTCTGTCTCCCCTCTTACTCCTGTGCTCCACATCTCTTCCGTTATCCAAGACGCCCTCGTCGTTCTAGTCGCCTTGGTCTCCCCCGTCGTTCCTATAGACATCCGTTATCCTTGAGTTCCCCTCTCCCGTATCACTACGCGTCGCCTTCACCGATGAATTGGGCCCGAAGTTGGTTCCCAACTTCGTTACACGCCACACTCCCCACCCTCTGCGGTCCTTGCGGTTCACTTCTCGCGGTTGCTCCCGTCACTGCTGACGTCCCCGTCGCCCTCATTGTCCTCCATTTTCGTCGACCCCTTGCGACCTGCGACCTAGGAGCGACCCTGGCATTCCCTTTGTTCCCAAGTTAGGAAAATTATTATGGTAATATATATTAAATGACGTGAGGACACATGTCATGATAGGTAGAGCAATTGTCTTTCAAATCGATTCTCAAAGCTGGTTTACAGAGTCTTGTGCAAATTGAAAGAACTTCACATCTGCGACAATCACTCAAGTGGAGAATCCCGAGCTGAGAGACCACTAGTGCATCTCGACTGAGTACTGGCGTATCAATAACAAGAGAAATCCCACCAAATTTTGAGGGATTTTCATAAAAGCAATGTGTTAACTTAACAAATCTCACATAAATAAGTTGTGGTTTAAGTTACGAAAAGAGAATATGTTCTTAATACGAGTTCCACTTAAAAATACATACCATACAGTTTTCAAAGTGCCTGGAGTTCATGATATCAGTTTATGTTGTCATATTACTCGTGTTTTCAATTATGATTTAGGGACATTATTTAAAATATACTCATTTAAAATATACTAATGCCGTGGCCCTTTGAAAGTTAACATTACTGTATAGTTGTATAGTTTGGATTTTGAGCAAATATTAGTTTTGAAATGCAAGAATACAAACGACAATATTATTGTAATATAACGAGTAGTAGATTTTTAAATTATGTACTTTGTAAATAAATACACACAAGCGACACCCTAAAAATATTCCTTACAAGAAGAGGAAAATTGTAAATATATTATTCATTGTTCAAAATTAATTATCCTGTTATCTTCACACAACGCCTCCGGTCGTTAATGAGCCCATCAACTTCTATTGCAGCAGGTTTTAATCGCACTTTAAGCACGCCAGCGATCACAAGCGGGGCGATCTGCATCGTACGATCCTCGTGACGGTCTTGTGCGCGAATAAATCAGGTGCTCATCATAAATGTCTGTCCAGGGACACAATCTTGTCTCTGGAGGATATTTACAGCTGCTGGTTGCCCGGCGCCCGCCCCGTCGCAACGCGGTTATTGGCTGCGGCCGGTGCTCTGAGGTCCGGAATGGAACGAACGCGGCCAAAAATATTTTCTTTCAAAAAAATTAAATGACATGATTGGTGAGGATTACTAAAAATAAATATATTGCATCAATAATAGCGACTAAGAAAATGAAAGAAAAAAACGGAAGAAGTTGGATTCGATCACAAAGATATCTGTAATAAATATTTTCTTCTAAAGAATTTGATGAATTCAAGTGATATATAGAAAGGACAAGAGAGCTCAGTGTTAGGAAATTCTAGAAGAAAAAAGGAAGAAGAATAACAACAACAAGGCATCCAAAGGTTGGAATTTGCAAGTGTAGCTCTGCATACTGAGATGTACTAAGTTCATGTCTGTTTCGACACAGCTAAATAGCTGGGATAAAGCTCACTATTCAGATGAGGATTTTAGAGATCGGCTACTCTGATTGGACGTTTCCGTAGTTTCCGAGTGACCTCGCTTCGCCACTAAGCTCTGTCTTTGCATTCGTTTCTTTAACGACTGCTCGAATTGTGTCTAATCCAAACGTCATCTGTGCTGCACCAACTTCAATATCTTTTCTCGTTTGCTCAATCCATGTTGTATTCGTCTTTAATTTGGCAATTCCCTTCCTCGAAGAGAAATGTTTTTTTGGCCCTCCTTGTCTGCCGCTCCGGATCACAGGGCGGCGGCGTGTGGCTCGCTGAGCGGCGGCCGACGAATCCGCGCACCTTAAGCCACGGAGCGGAAGCGCCGCTCAGGAGAGCGCGCGCTTGTCAAGGCGTCTGGCAATAAACGTCGCGACTGTTTTGTTTGTTCAACAGGTGAATCGCGCAGCTTGCGTCTCTGGAGTGGCGAGTCCGTTGCGCTCATCTGCTTATGGATAACACGTGCTTTCATTCACTGGCAACTTATCGCGTAGACGTCGTTTACGACAGCAAAATCAACTAACACATTTTACGCATTTTTCCTGCAAAAATGTGGACCGTAACTATTAGGAATTCCAATTCTAATGAATTTATTGGTATAGTAACTTCATACATCGCCAACTGATAGCAAAAAGTTAACATTCCGATTGAATTATATCGATAATCGATTTGATTGATTTTAACCAGTTTTAAGAAAAACAATACCACATTGTCGTTACTACGTAGCCACGTTTTTACAGAATATGTCTTCTGGCGATCAGTTTCATATAACACGTGTTTCATTCATAGGAATGCGCAGGCCCCCAGAGAAGACTCGGTCCCTGTACAAAAAAGGTGTGTGAGCCCTTACCGAAACTTGTGTAGTCATATGAATGTTTATATCATAATTTCTCACAATCGAATATATTGTTATATTTTGTTAAGAATTAGTAGACTCTTCGTCCTTCGACTTTTTCACTCGGTTTTTGGTCTGCTTTCCAGAATTTACAGAGTCTTATTACCAGAATCTGACACGCGCGTGATTTTTAATTTTGAAACTACATTAGCTCGCAAAACCGAAAGAAATATGGTATGAAAAAAAAATTAAATGAATTAAATACATATTTAAATCAGAACTTCAAAATATAAATTTAAATGTTCTTTTGACAACCAGTTCCTAATTATAGCAGTAAACGTTTTGATTGTCCTGTATTAATTAAGCGTTCAATAATTTACAAGGGAGTTACTTGATTTCCAGACGTACCGTCGTAAATAATGTTTAATATTCCTAATAAGGATAAATTATTATTTTTTAAGTATAAACTGAAAGATATTATCTGAAATATAAAGTATTCTATTAAGAACCTCATCACTTTCTGCCTAATTGCTCAAGTAGGTAGGAGTGTAAACGAACAAAGTAAACTACGGAGTAGAAGCTACGTTGAATAAGTAATTTCTAGTACCCAGCAATTTTAACGAAGCTCATCGGAAAATTTCCATCAAAGCAATTCACTAAATCACGTACGGGCATGGTCAACACAAAAATCTCGAGATCCATTTCGTACGCCGTTTTTGTTACGCCGATCTTGACCTCTGCGCACACAGCACCTGGTGACCGAGGACGGCAGCTGAAGGGCATCGCGTCCTCGGAATCACTGCTGCTTGGCATAGAAGTCCCCCGGAAGTGGCAGATGGCCCCTGCTCTTTCCGCCCCAACCGTTCCCCCTCCCCGCCCGCACAACGCACCGCGTGCACGCACGGACCCTTCAGAAGGGGGACCGAAATGGGGAGGAAACCGTGAGGCGCGTTTCAATCCGACGAGTGGCATTGGGCGGGAAGACGTCTCGTATCGACAGAGCCTGCCCTTTCACGTTTTCAAACGATCCCTTTGCTTACAAATTGCGAATTACTTTCGGTTTTTTTAAAATTTTGTTCGTTGTGAATTACGTGTTTCATGGCCTTGCACAACCTACCACTCTTCAACGAAATCAATCCATTGTAGAGACTTCAATAGCCATTTACGTTCTGAAGTGTAAGTGCATGCATTACGCTTGAAGGGAATTAAATCAGATAAATTGTGAATGACATTGAAATCAAACATGAAAAAACTGTTTTGATTATTTTTTAGAACTTTCGGCCTGCAGCAGCAAAAAAGATGATAAACAATGAAACACAAAATGGTTTTCGCCAAGTAAGTAGCACGCACAGCGCTCAAGAATTACAAATAAAATACTCCCGTATAACACTGCAATAATTAAATATATAAACAAAACAGTTCACCGTGGTCACGTTGTCACTCACTTGCGCGCGGAAACACGGGGCGATGGGACGTGGGGTCGGGGGTCGAGGGTCGGGGGTCGAGGGTCGGGGGACGGGGGTCGAGGGTCGGGGATGGGGGACGCACACGGGGCGGGGTCGTGGTAGGAGGCGGAGTAGGGGGCGGGGTCATGGTAGGAGGCGGGGTCGTGGTAGGAGGCGGAGTAGGGGGCGGGGTCATGGTAGGAGGCGGGGAAGGGGGCGGGGAAGGGGGCGGGGAAGGGGGCGGTGTAGGGGGCGGAGTAGAGGCGGGGTAGGGGGCGGGGTAGGGGACGGGGAAGGGGGCGGGGGCGGGAGCGAGGTAGGGAGTGGGGGCTGGGGGCAAGGGGCGAACCGGGGGTGGGGGGTCGGGGTGGGGGGTCGGGATGGAGTGCGGGGGCGGGGGCAGAGTGGAGGCGGCCGATTAACGCGCTCAGCGGGCGTGAACCCTCCCCGACGAACGAAGCGCCAAGCCGCTATCTGATCCGGCGCATTCGTTTAAAGGAGATGCGTGATCAAGAGGCGGAATGGTATTAGCAGCCTATTTAAACAGCGGTTATTCAGCGCTACTTTGCATCCAATTTGACTGCATTCACGCAGCTTCAAAAGTGCGGCGGTGGCGGCGGCGGCGGCGGTCTCGCCTCTGGAAGGGTGAAAACCTCGCTCTCAATCAACAACCCCCCTGCCCGCTCCCGGGAGGGCGTGGTCGGAGGCGGGGGCGTGGCGGGCGGGCCGCCGAGGGGTGACGCGGTGTCGCGGATCAATCAGGCTGAAAGACGCCGCTGACGGGCTGTAACCGCGTGGGGGTAAAGAGCGGGAGGCACGCGTCAACTCCGGCAGCTGCCACTCGCCGCCCAAGTCACTGAGCTTGGCGCGGTCTGCGGGCTGTCTGCGCGGGTTCTCGCTCGCAGACGCAGGAGTTTGTCACGTTACCTAGGCAACTCCTTTCTGCTGCTGTGTGAAACGTCGTGTGTGAAAAATTAGTGGTGCTAAAGCAGCACGTACTTTCTAGCCCGTATTTTCACGCAAAATTACGTGAAATGTACTAACATTTTCGGAAAGTTATACTTCATCTTATTTCAAAATATATCTTTAAGGAATAGATTTCATTAAGAGAAAAAATAATATTTTTAATGTTTTACAAGTAGTAAGACACCTAACAAATTTTGAACTCGTGCAATTTTCGAAAAATCAAGGCTTTTAACGAACACGAGACCTACACTATTTTCTTGAACGTCCTTCACACTATCCAACAACAAAATTTAATAAAAGTTTATGGAGCCTTTTTTTTGAAAATCTGTAAAACGTTCCAAGAGCTTCACGTAAAGTAACCCCCACAATTAAAATATCGGTTTCAAATCCAAGAAGCAGAGACATTCGCCAAATCAATTGAGGAATATCAATTTTGGACGAAATCGGTTGAACGGTTTAGCCGGGCAGACGGACAGACGGACAGGCGGACAGGCGAACAGACGGACAGTCGGACAACAGATAGGCGGAGAGGCGGAGAGGCGGACAGGCGAACAGGCGAACAGGCGAACAGGCGAACAGGCGAACAGACGGACAGACGGACAGACGGACAGACGGACAGACGGACAGACGGACAGACGGACAGACGGACAGACGGACAGACGGACAGACGGACAGACGGACAGACGGACAGACGGACAGACGGACAGACGGACAGACATTTAGCAACTGGATTTATTTCATTTTTCCTTATCAGAGCCCTATAATAAGAATGTTTCTGTCGCCGTTTATCCGCGCAGCATTTCATGATTCTCTCTCCATCCCGTAGCAAGAAAGTAATATTTTGGGGACAGTTACGTCAATCGGGAATATGGCTGGCTAGAAAACGTACATCTGCGACCTGTACAAAAAAATCAATGAACTTTTTGCCTAATCAAAACTGCACGAACGGATTTAATAATTACTTTTAAATTTCTATATTTCGTTTTGAAAAATGTTGGCCATAGATGACACTGGGCTTCATGGAGCGGAAACATTCTTCTTTTCCACACATTCGGAGAACCCGTCAATAACACAAAGAGGTCCACCGTAAATATTAGGCTTCTATTATCAAGTAAAGAAAGGATTTAGTAAACCCCAACGTCCAAATGTCAGGAATGGATTCTTCACACAGAAAGAAGAGAGAAAGTGCATTACAATATGGGTGCGGAAGTACAGACTTGCCAGGCTTTCTTGTTTGAGGACACTGTTTATTTATCACAATGTGGCCTCCTCCTGTCTGAGTACAAGTCTATTCGACTTCGCATTCAATGTAGAACACTTTCAAAAACGCCTGGTGCTAGTGCATACCGTCTGATAAGCTGTCACAATGCGTGCACGGTCAGTTTTCACTATGAGCAACATTCGAATAGCATCTAAAATACTTACTAGAAAACACTTATGGCTTAAGTAACCCCCTTCAAATATCTCCCATTTACACCAAAGAAACACGGAGGCTAATGGAACTACTCAAAAAAGTGTATCCACTACTGCCCGACAGAGGAATAAAATCAATATTTACCAGAATTATGAAAAAACTGAAGGACCCAGTCTACTCAGATTCTTGAAAAGAATCATTCAACAACGAAAAATTAACAAATGAAGATCTTCAAACATGAAGATACTTCTACAATGGATTGTAAACGATTTTTACAATAGATATCAATTTCTTCAAAAGATTCTAAAAGATGACAACTATGACGTACGGTGCGTCCAGAAACCCAATATGAAAAATAAGCAACATTTTAATATAAAAGGTTAGCAATGTTTTTGTAAAAACAGAGTGGTATGTGCAAATGCTAGCGGAAGTGTTGCGATTTACGTACATAAGTAGACTAAGTGTAGCCATTACAAGTGACCTAGAAGTATGTGTGATACAGCTTCATATTGGCGGTAGCTTTCATCTGTACAATGCATTCATTTCTAATGCTTTTCAACTAGAACCTTGCCACATAGACCATTTATACTCACAAATATCCGGCCTGGTACTGATAGTCAGTGATTTTAATAGTCACAACTTGATTTGGGGATCAAGCAGAATAGATCGTAGAGGGAAAATTGTTGGTGAATTTGTGAATAATGTAGATGAAATGATCTAGAACGACTCCAGAAAATCTACATACTTCAACGCGAGCAACTTAACATGGATCGACCTAAGCATGCAATCGAATTTCGAAAACGGTTGTCATGTGAAATGTTTCTATGTATATTAACCATCTATTTTTGTGCCTGACGTTTCAGACGGACTGGACAAGATATGGTGTCAATAACGTCTTGACATGACTAAAGGACAGAGAACAATGCCGTCGGTTTCTTAATTTTTCGAAGAGCATTAACTTGTACAGTGATTTATAAGACAAATATATAAATTGGTAAATAATGTGATATGAATGTTCCCATTCTAAGTGTCAAAACATTCCATGTACAGAAGTAATAATGTTATTGTGTAGACGTCGCTATTACCTTTTGTAGTTGACGAGACATAAAAAATAAATTAAAAATTTAACACGGGAATACACAAAGATTTCTGTCCTTCAGTGTATTGGTGTGCGATTAAAACTCTCAGTAGTGTCTAGAAATTATTTTATTAATATTCTTTGGATGGACAATCTTAGAGAACCACAAATCCGGGCGATGTCTAAAAGAAATATTTTCACGACAAGCTACGCAATTTTAATATTCCGCCATTCACCAAACCACATAAATAATACATACAGGTGACATACACACTTCGGTTAATTACATTACAGTAGACTGAAAGAAAGAGTTGAAAACATTGTACATGCTAAAATAAACTTATAAATCATCACAAAAAAGTTAAAACACATTTCTTAGATACCTCATCACATTAAATTGAAATTAAACGAAATTATGACAACCAATTTGCTCTTTCGACATTTTTAATATTTTTCGTATCAGTAACTAATCACGACTTACTAAATATTCGGATATTTTCTTCAATGTTTAGAACAATCTTGCTTGTGAGAATTTATTGAACTTTATTCTCTTCTTCTTATCCTTTCTACTATTACTGTTTTTAATGCAATTTAATTTCTTCTTTACATTGAGATTGTTTGGCATTTCTAAATTTCTAATAAAGGGTGACTTGGTGCGAGATGACATCTGATTATCACGGCTATAACACATTAAGCCAATATCATCTTTCGTCCTCTACAATTGCGTCCGCCATAATGAATGTATCTATAGAACAAATGTATTTGAGTGGCGCTAAACACATAAATAACAACCCCGGAGAACAAAAAAACAGAGGGCGCCCGCGAGGAGTATGACGGTGCGAACGTGTTACTCAAGAACTTCAGTGTAGGGAGTCCCAGCCCAAGCGTGAACAAATTATGTATCGCGCTGTGCACCCAGCTCGTTCCCCACGCACTGTCCCCCCGCCGTGGCCAACGGCCGCGCTACCGCGCGCCTGCGCGGGCGGGGGGCGGGGGCGGGGCGGGGGGGAGGGGGGCGGGACGGCAGTCCTCGCGTTCGTTAAGCCGCCGCCTGCTTGTGAACAGAGGAAACATTTAACCAGGTAATTACCCGTAACGCGCGACGCGCGTGGTGCAGCGGGGAAAGGGTGCAGCGAGAGGGGCGAGACGACCGTAAGAGGCGGGGACGTCCTTACGTCGGTCTCTTGACGCCGCGGGGACGATATCGCGTGGCGGAGAGGGGCGAGGAGCGTTAGGTGGAAGGTGAAAGTGGAGGTGCAGGGACGGGGTGAGGAAGGGCATGGTAAGATTCGTGGCTGAGCGGCAGGAGAGACAGAAACTGTGGGGAAAAACGGAGATAAGAGCGGCCCAGGAGTCTCGAATGGAGAGGGACGGATGGGGAAGGACGAATGGGGAGGGACGGGTGGGGAGGGACGGATGGGGAGGGACGGATGGGGAGGGACGGATGGGGAGGGACGGATGGGGAGGGACGGATGGGGAGGGACGGATGGAGAGGGACGGATGGGGAGGGACGGATGGGGAGGGACGGATGGAGAGGGACGGATGGAGAGGGACGGATGGGGAGGGACGGATGGGGAGGGACGGATGGGGAGGGACGGATGGGGAGGGACGGATGGGGAGGGGCGGATGGGGAGGGACGGATGGAGAGGGACGGATGGGGAGGGACGGATGGGGAGGGACGGATGGGGAGGGACCGAAGGAGAGGGACCAATGGGGAGTAACCAAAGGGGGCGAACCAATGGAGGGACAAATGGGAAGGGACCAATGGGAAGGGACGGTTGGGGAGGAACGGATGAGGAGAGACGGGTGGGAAGTGAGAAATGGGAAGAGATAGGTAAGGAATGGAGCGAAGGATGTTGAAACGAGGTGGTGTGGGAGACGGAGCTGGGCAAAGGGGAATGATGGGCGCGTGGGCATTTGAACCAGGAAAGCAGAAAAGAAGAACAGTGAGGCCCTAGGGGCAGTGGGTGGAGCGGATGGATGCGGGGGCGGGGAGCGGGGCAGTAGTTTCCTGCTTCCCGCAACGGACGTCCCTGAGCCTTCCTGCTGTGGGAACAAACGCACCCCCACCCCCTGTTTTAATTCTTGTTTGTCTGTGGGAACGTGGGCTCTTTGCCTGCGGTCGCCGGCCGTCACCCGGCTGGATTTGGGAAATCACGGGATTTCCGCTTCGAGGCCTGGCGTGGACGCCGCTTCCAGGAATATTTTAAAAAAGCTCCCGGTGTTTGATGACCTTCTTGAATACGACGGAAGACCTCTTATATTCCCGAAGTCAATAGGAGTCTCACTTTCCGCTGTATCCCTATATAGTATTTGAGTAACTTCAAGTGTGCGTGTGTGCGGATCCGCCACTCACGATTTCAGCACTTTCCGTGCACCAATCGAGTCATATACGGTGTCATTCGATGCGCCTCGGTCTCCTGGCGGAAAACTGATAATTTGTTTCCGCATCCGGCCAGATGATTCTAAGAAATTTTCAATAACTTTTTTTCATGTTTTGGCACCGCGATTTTAGTTCTTACATCGAGAAAAAGTTTGAAGCCGTTTTTGGGAAAATTTTGAAAATGTTCGGTGGGCTTCATGTAAAGTACCCCAAAATTTCGAAGAATGTTTATCAAAATCTCAAAGTTTTGACTCAAGCCAGATGGACAGAGGTTTCTCCAATTTGAAAAGAATTCAACGCATGGTTTAGGTCCAGACCCGAGACGGATTGACTGACAGACGGACGGACGGACGGACGGACGGATAGAACGACGTTTTGAAAACAACACTTTTTCGGTATCAGGGGACCCGAAAACGTCTATTTTCCTTGAAATCTCGAAATCGATTTTCCGCAGCATTACGTAACTTCCCCTATACTACGTGTATTACTCAGTGTATGCGTACGTATACGGGAAAGTAAAAAATGCATAGAAACGGTTGTATAGAAAATGCATAGAAAAGTAAAAAATGAACGAACTTTGAGACGGTTTTGGGAAAAATCTTATTGAATACGACGGAGGACCTCTTATATTCCCGAAGTCAATAGGAGTCTCACTTTCAGCTGTATCTATTATCTCTTCTCTACGGCTACTCCAGAATATATACTTTTGTGCACGTTATCGGATGCAGTAATGATGACGATTCCACAGCCGTGAGAAATTGTACACGGCAGAGTGTTCTTGCAGGCGTCTTCACAAGGCAACAGCTCTGCGCTATCTACCGCGGCATAAGGTAAGTGCACCACGAAACAGTATGCGAGGGTCAGAGATTGCAGTATGAAAGGGTCACAATATTGTAAGGGTCAGGGAACATTGAGTGTTCTGTGGCCGTTCTGTAAGGCTAGTTGTAAGAAGAAGTGGAATAAATTTCAAACTTTAGCAATTTTCGGCAATACTGTACAGGGTTAACGGTAGAATTCGGAGCTATGTAATATTTATAAATGTATTTCACTATTTTTACAAGAAATTTAAAAGAAAACATTTGGAGCTGTTTTTGAGAAAAGTGTGAAAATGTCACACGAAATTCCTGTAAAGAAAAATTCAAAAAATTCATATCAAACTCTAAGGGCTTCGAACCAGACTAGAAAGATCCTGGAATAATGGTCCCATTTTCGGCTGATACTCTATTTTCGAAAATTGCAAACAAAACCTTAAAATTACACAAGTACAATAATGAGAGAGAATTTTGGCTAGCTGTAATCTGTTCTAAATATCAATTCTGTAAGAATGGTCAAGAACTATTTTTACAACATGAGTAGTTAGGAGTAATTTTGCCAATTTTCGAAATTATTCTCTTATTAATCGGCGACCTGTTTAGGGACGTCCTTCGTTCAATAAAATGGTCAATTCAACTACAGTATCGTATGGAAGAATAAATAATACATGATACATAAGATGGACATTACATTCTGATAAGTTGTTACGTGCTATGCATTCATTATGCGATATATTGGATCGCGTTCACTTCTAGATGTTTAATTAATATGTGAAATTGTCCTTGCTTGTCTGTATAATGTGCTGGAAATATGTTTTATTTAATGGTTTAAAGAGGATAAATGTAAACAATTCATAGTAATCAAGATTTTTTTATGAGACAATGTACGTTAGTATGGTAATCCCATTAATTTAAATACATTTCGATGAAAATAAAAAAGAATGAATAGATTTATTATGATAATAATATTGTAGTTCTAAAACGGTTAGAGTGAAGACAAAACACGTTTACCAGTCAGGACAGTACATAAATGAATTATTTCTAAATCGCTTCCTCAGCACGTAGATTGTAAAAAAAACATTGCCCTCCCCTTGTCGTCCAGGTGCCTTATGCGAAAAGAGAGTGGGGAAGGTTTAAAGCAGTCCACGGGTTAAGCGACGAGCAGTGAATCCTACACCAGTTAAGTCAGTGGCAAATTTTCTTATTATAATCAGTACAACACGTCACCTGGGAGAATGTCAAAAAAACTAGCAATTTCTATACATATTCACTCTCCGCTCTACGCCACACGAGAGACGTGACGTTGCCAGTGGACACTTGCCAGTCCGGGAAACACAACGGGCCGGCAGAGTGGACGGACCCTGACTATGTCGCCTCACCCAACGCAGCGCGCTGTCGCCTTTACAACGCGTCGGCGCCGGGCCGGTCGATGAAAATAACGATTTATTAGCAGCGGGCCACTGTAATTTTAATAACCCTACGCGAGTTCGTTAAATTATTATGCTCCTGCAACCAATGCCCGTGGGGAATTGTTCCATTTAAAGTTTACTGCCGATCGCTGGATACAGTCGTTGATAGTGTTTGGAGATTCACAGATTCCCAAAACGCTTGATTACTGCGCTGTTTTACCAGTAATATCCACGCGTGAGAAGGGCAAATTTCACGCTGCTCTGAAATGTAGAATCGACTGATTTCAATCCCGTTTAGCTCGTGCAAAACTGAAACCCTAATAATTAATATCGACATGTTTACGAGTTAAATACATAACGGAAATACAACTTGCGAAAGAGATGACAATGTATGTGGAACTAATACGTAATACGTAAAATAGGAAAATTGTATCTATCCCAACTTTACATTTAATGGAAAGTAAACTATTTGCTTCCAATTTTTCATTTAAACGAGTTAGAATAATATTGTTATGCAACAATATCTGCTCCATACTCGAGGTCATTGTGAAAATTTCATTTTTGGCATAACTCAAGTGACTTATCTTAGGAAATACTGTCCTTTAAAATGGCAAGAACGGAAAGCATGAAATATAAATTATACTTTCCTCCTCAAATCACCATTGATACGTATCTATGTATTCGATTTCTATCAACTTAAGACCGTGACTACTGGTATTTCAGCCTCTGAAGGCTTCTTCTCTCAGATACTCGCGAAGTGCATTGGGGAATCAACATTTGAAGCATTTCCGGATTTCTTTTGCACCATAAATTCACAAAGTGAGCAACTTTGAGTCTCAGCCAAGAGGACTGTCATTTTATAACTGCAATATTTTTCTTGTTTCTGGGATTAATGAAACTCTGGAAGCAAGCAATGAATGGCGAACTCACCAATTCGCCAATTCAAAGTCATTATTAAATAATATTCTTCTTGAGCAGGTAATAGACAATAGAAAAAGGGGTAAAATTTTGGACACCATATTTTTTCGAAACCTTATAAAAGATAAATCGCCTATATAAGATAGATGGTCTTATTATTAAATTCGCTTCAGCGGTAAATTGATTTTTTGGGGGTGAATAAGACGCATGCACAGAGATTCCCCTCCACACTCGAGGAGGTTCTGATCACCGCTTGACCCGGCGGCGCGGGCGGTGAAGTGAACGCGGTCGTCTCGTGGGCCAAGAAGCCGGGCGGCGCGCGTGGAGGTCGCAGCCGCCGCCGCCGTCACATCCGGCGGCGCTCCGATCGCGCCCACTTCCGGTGCTCAGCCGGCCGAGACCCCGGCCCCGGCCACGCCGCCCGAGCAGCCGCGCGTAATTGTTTCAGCGCCGGGCGGCTCTCGTTACGCAGCGCCCCTCGCGGCCCCTCCCACGCGACGCCGGAGGTGCGTGCGAGCCGCTCCTGCCGCGCTCGCCCACGGACGCGCCCCGCCCCGCCCCGCCCCGCCCCCCCCGGCCCCGCCGCCGCCGTCACCCCGATCCGGTTTGGGTGGCTCAGGGTAACTGATGTCACTGCAGCGCCTTTCACCGAGTTCGAGTCTCCACGGTGGCAGGAATTTGGACACGAGCTAAACAGCAGAGTCGAATTCAGCCGCGGTCTCGAGGAGAATTCTAGCGGTCGGCTACACTGATCGGTAGTTTCTGGGTCCGAGGTTTCTCCGATCAATACCAGAAGAATGCCAGAATACCAGAAGAACCCTAACCAACGGGCCACGGATCGTGCGCGATCTTTCCTTCATCCTCATTTTCCTATCCTCATCACTTGCACCCCGTTGCACTTACATGCACTGCACTACTTAGAGCTTAGCAATTTCCCGGCTGTGGCGGTCCCTGGCTGGAGGGAGGTACGGGGTTGGAGAAAACCCCGCAATCAACGGGTAGCTCGACGCAGGATCTCTGTGTCCAGCGGGGGAACATCACCGCCACCTATCGCGATAAAAATGCACTACACTTACGGGACTAATGGCCTTGGCAGGTGACACGATCGGAATCACCACTAAATCAATCAATCAATCAATCAGAATGACCGCCCCGCCACCTTAGAACGTGTCAAAACAGTCCCCGTCCCCTTGCTTGCATTAGCTTATTCCGTCTTGAAAGCGTGCTCGTCTATTTATTTATACCCTTCCATTTCCTTTCTTGTACTGATTCATACTGTCAGCCTTGTTTCCGTCGCCGTTCCTCTGCCAACACCGATC
Organism: Gryllus longicercus; assembly: GCA_038098605.1. Taxonomy (NCBI): domain Eukaryota; kingdom Metazoa; phylum Arthropoda; class Insecta; order Orthoptera; family Gryllidae; genus Gryllus; species Gryllus longicercus. The sequence continues at coordinate 1,691,563 of JAZDUA010000140.1, forward strand.
CCTCTGCTTCTTGACACTGATGTGGGTTTCCAACTCCCTTCCGTACCACACAACTCCCCAAATATTTTTGTGCTCGGTAAATTCTAACAACATTCTACCATAAATTTCTATCTCGTCCTCTCATATTCTAGTTGTCTCACTCACCCTCTTCATTTCTCTCAACCTACTTGCCTCTATCTTTCCTGCCTATCCCGCCCTCTCTGCCCTTCTTTATGTCATAATCATCCTATTTATTTCGTACTCGACTTCATTTATCTTCCCCACTCAATTTCCATCTCTTCCCCCCAATTTCCCTCTCCCCCACTCAATATCTCTCCCTACTCCATACTTCTCTTTCGTTGACCCTAACCTTCCTCTCCCTTCTCTCTCCATGTGCACATTTCTAGTCCTCTAGTCACATTATTCCGCACTCCTTTCCTGCTTGTACTACCAACATCTTTCCTGCACCCGCTCTCATATCTTCATATACTGCTATTCTTTGCCGGGCTCGCTTTGGTACTTCCTTTCCAACTCATTCTCTTGCCCCTCACCATTCTCGCACCATATCGTCTGCTGAATACTCAGTTGTGTTGTAGTATCGCTAACAAAAGAACATCTCCGTTCTCATTATCTTCCGATTAATACTACCTTCTCAACTTTATTCTAATTCCGTTTTCACTTCCAGGCACCGTTAAACTAACAACCCTTTTCCGTCTCTTGACCCTAGAATTTCATACCTACGCTCACGTGTGCTGTCATGTACTCAAGTTCGTCTTTTTCCAACGTACATCACAGTGCTTATCTTCAAAATGCGAACGCTCTTTTCTTTCTGTTTCAATGGAATGCTATTCTTTTATGGAAAGTATTCTCCATCCCAATTTCGATTCTCCTTGCTTTCCTCAACCAGGTATCTCCCCTGCGGGGCACCGCTTCAACCGGGACACGATGTAAGCTCCTGAACGGTCTCCCGGCATGTGGAGAGTACATGTAAATGTGAATAAGTGGTGAGGATAGGACAAGAATGGAGAAAGAGATATCATGCATCTTCGTGGCCCGTTTGTTACGATGCTGCTCCGGCATTCGCCTGGTATTGATCGGAGAAACAACAGAAAACTACCGTTTAGAGCAGCCAGCCGCTAGAATTCTCCTCCAGACTGCGACTGAAATCGACCTTGCTATATAGCTGGTGTCGAATCTCTTGTCACTGTCGGGACTCGAGCTCCCGACCGGTCTCCTGGCATGTGTAATAGTGCAGTGCATGTAGTGTGTGTAACGGGTGAGGATAGCACAAGGAAGAGCAAGGAAAGTTCGCTGTCCGCAGCCCGTTTGTTCCGGATACTCCCCTGTTGTGGATCGGAGAAACCACGGAAAACTACCGATCAGAGAAGCCGGTCCCTAGAATTCTGCTCCAGACAGCGACTGAATTGGACCTAACAGATGTTTGGTTAAAACCCGAAAGAAAGAAAATATTATTGTTAATTTTAGTAAATCCATTCTGTTCTCTAACACATTTTAACAATTTTCACTCAATTAATTCCGAATGATATTTTTCACTCTCATTTAATTTCGTTTATTACATCTTTCAAGAATTAGAGGGAATTTTTATTATTATTATTATTTGAAAATCGTATGTTCAATGTGATTACCACACTATTGAACCTCTAGTCTGTGCTCGTAATTACGTTTTTACCCTATTTTGTATCTGTACTATTAATATTTCCTTCCTTTTCTTTCGTGGAAAACGTTCTGCAAACAATACATTATAATAATATGCACAGAGGTCAGTAAACAATATTTCTAACTCCGAGATAAGATTAAACCCTTCAAGGGCTTGTACGCCCAAAATGTTTCTCCTTGATATCCCCACGCATTTCTGGCGTACACCCGGTTTAACCTCGAGCTAGAAAGCTTATCTCTGCCTCGAAATATCCCCTCCGTATGCCGAGGCCTCTAGAAAAAGCACGCGAAATTACTTTACCAAGTTTCTCGGCCGCCTTCTCCGCGGAGTCGCTTGCTCTGCTACCCTGCTTTTCCTCCCTCTCTCCGCCAGTGATATGAAAGCCGCCCGCCCGCTCACCCACCTCACCGCCCCCTGCCGCCGGCCCTGCCTGTTAGCCCCCAAATTGTTTCGCTGTTCTTGCCGCCGCCCGTGCGAGGTCGCGCGAGAGCCGCGTCGCGGGGAAAAACTTTGCACGCGTCGGAGGGCGCACCAACGACTTGTACGGCGATGTGACATGACACGGGGCTGCCTCGGTTGAAACGTCACCGCTCGCTTCGCAGTTTACAGCCATCGAGTAACACTTTCAACGCGTGTGTGCTCTACCAACAAGTGGAAAAATGACCTTCTTTTATTTTTTTTCCATTTTCATTCATTTCTAATTTATTTATAATCGCCTCAACGGCGAGATTATTAGCGAAGTTCTTCAAGCATTCTAACTACGCATTCTTTACATTTTTACATTTTGTTTAATGAATACATAGTCATTACAGTTTACATTACACTGTCACTACGTGTTATGAAAATTACACAGTAGATATGCTGAAAAACAGTAATACAGTTCATTAGAGACATTAATTTATTTACAGAATTTAAATTTTTTTCATACAGTGTGCTTGAATGAAGATGTCGTCACACACTAGAAGTTAATGAAAAAAAATAAGAAGAGAAAAAGAATTCCGCACATTTTTCACGACGCACATGGTCGTTCCCGCGGGGTTTCTGCAGCGCTTCCTATTGTGATCGGATGTTCACTGAGGGAACAAGCGCTCTTAACGGCATTGCCCGCGCCCTTGCCAAGCCCGCAATGCCGCGCGGCGCAGCGCCTCTTCTTCCGAGCACTAGTTCTTCGACGCTTACAGACACCCGACACCCGAAGCCAAAGAGTGCCCGAGGCATGCAAGTATAGTTAACATTGTTTCATAAACTTCTATTAATTTTAATGCAGGCACATCAGTATTTGGTGGTGCAGTTGAATGCGTTTGTAATACACCCCCAGTACTTTTGATAATATTATCCATTCTGGTGAATTAGTTCGAAAACAACAATACCTGTGACAATCATTGTTTCGTTCGACAAAACGGTTCTGAGCGACTCGGAACCAATGATTGGTTGATTTATATTACTATAATGAATGAGCTAATCATCGCCTTCGGGGCGGCACAAAGCCACCTTGCCGCATTGTGAATAGGGGCATATGATGAAATTCACTTTTTGCCCAAATGGCAGAATTTTTTAAATGAAATAAATCTAAATATAACCTTAGATATAAAAAAATTAAATAAAATGATCTCTAAAGTCTAATGATGATGAACTCTAAAATCGTAAATCTTAATTAATGTATGGATTAATCGGTCTAAATATAATCGATTTAATTATGTTTATTAATTTTGTGAAATAATAGATTGTCGTTCAAATTGCTATTAATCTCTATTATCTTACGGACGAAACAAAATAAATCCAGAGATTCAGTATACAGGGACACAATGTTCCCCGAAATGAACTACAGTTTTCCGCCCAGCGAATTGTCCGACACAGCCAATAAGAAGAGATCGTAGCCGACAATGATAGCACAAATGTGAGTAGTTCGTTGCAGCAAGGGTTGTCTATGGCGTTAGCAAAAACAGCATTGCCAAAACTGACAAAAATACTCATTTTTACATTCTCAGTACCGAGTAGAGAGAAAGTCATGTAATGCTGCACGAAAAATCGGAGAATTTTTAGCAGAAAACTCTAATTAAAGGGGCCCTAGTAACAAAAAAGTTGATAAATCCAGTTTCTAAATTTAATGGGTGAAATTCTTTAACACGTGGTGAAGCCAGAATTCATGTTTTGTGGGTCCTTGATATTCGATATTTTGAATTCCGAATAATTGAATGATGGTAAAACGTCTGTCTGACCGTCCGTCTGTGCACAACGCTAGTGGCTAAACTGTTCAGCCGAATTCTTCCAAAATTGGTATTCCCCAGTCGATCTAGTTGATGTCACGGTCCCTTGAATTTGAAACCGTTATTTCAATTTTGAGGGTACTTTACATGAAGTTCCTGAGACATTATCGAAAATAAAGTAAACAACTATATTTTTCTGATCATTTTTTTTGTTGGATATTATGAAGGACGTTTAAGAGAATTGTGCAGGTCTGTTGTTCGTTAAAAACTGTAATTTTTCGAAAATTACAAAAGTTCAAAATTTTTTCGCAGTTTTCCTACAACCAAAAATATTGAAACATAGAGATAAATATTTCTCTTAATGAAATCTGTTCCATTAAGGGAGATTTTGAAATATGATCATGTATAATTTTTCGAAAACTTGAGTACCTTTCCCGTAATTATGCGTGAAAATACGGGCGAGAAAGTTCATGCTGTTTTAGCACTAGATTTCAGTAACATCGAGGGCGTGACGGCTGCTAATTTTTTTCAGCACAAGTAAGTTGTGAATAGAATAGAAAATTAGAAAAAAATGTCAGATTTGACCTGAACCTATTGAAAGATCATGGTAAGAATATCTAAAATTACTTTACTACTAAATTACTTTACTATAAACTTTACCAACTTTAGCAACATCAACAACTATTTTGATTTCTTGTGAATTATATATTTTAATTTACTGGTGTGCATTTTGTTTTACTGTTAATACAATACGTACATCGAAAAGAATAATTTCTAATTATCTCGACGACACTCATTAAGAAATGAAAAATGCACTTCTTTTCTAGCATTATGAACTATCAAAATATTTCGTTATTTATACATTATTAATTAGGACAAGTTATCATTATTCATTCAGGTATTCATTTTTTAGAAATTGTAAAAAAAGTAAAAATATATCATTTAAAGTTCCTTGCCTTTTTTTATTCAGATATTGGAAAATTCATTGCTAGATAAATGTTGTGTGGAACTCCAGAGTAGGTAGATTTTCCACACTTGTAAAAACAGAGTCTCTACGAATCTAATCGTAGCTTTAGGGACTTAACGTTTCACTCGTGAATAAAATTTTATGTGATTCGTGAATACGAGACTTTCACGAACGAGGTCGGCACAAGTAGATCGTGTCACTAAAGCTGTTCTCTGATGCTTGCAACAGGTGAGAAAAGAAATGCCATTGCAAGTACTAGTTCATTGATGTACACAAAACTAGTGATGCTACAACATCACATACTTTCTCGCAATATTACAATGTTATCGTTATGTACGACGGGATGCCCATGTGTTTCATTAATTTCAAACAGAAATTAGACGAAAATTGCTCATGACCTTTTTTAAAAAACTAATTTTAAATAACACACTTTGTCAGAGACAAAAATTTCTATCTTTAATTTTGAAGTTTAAAACACTCTTTTTGTGATTTTCCAAATAATTGGAAATTTTAACAAAAATGACCCCTGCACCATTCTCTTGTGATTCGTACTATTCAAAAATAAAATTTAATTCCAAAAAATTGGAGACATTTTTTGAACATTTTGGAAATTCCCGAGAGGTTTCATGGTGAAGGATTCCGGGTGAACGTTATGCGGTAACGTTGTTCATAGACGGACGGACTGACGGAGACGTTTTGCCGTGAATTCTGTCTACGCCACCTGTTAGAGGTTTTTTCTATATATGTTTTTGTGTCAAAATTTCACCGTTTTCCGGCGCACAATTAAAATACTTTCTCTTCTTACGTTAATAATTACAAGAAAGTAAAAAAAAATACTGATTCAAAAATAAAAAAGTTGGATACATATTAATATTCTTAGAAAAATATGGAGAAAGAGTAAATGCTGACCATTTCCCTGCATGAATCGTAGCAAAGAACTCGACCATTCTTTTCTGAAATTAATGTCACTATTGTAGTTGAAGGAAGCATTACGAGCACTGAAAGAATAGAAATGGAGTAGGGAAATATCACGAACAATAAGTAAACTTTGTTTGCCTGGGATTTTCCAATTTGTCATTTAAAAGCTCAGTTAACCATGGCCTTTCTATTATTACTGAAACAATTACATTTACGCAGAACCGTGCGCATCCAGCAGTTGAGTTACTTGAGTTACAAAGCAATTGATGCTGCAATCATTTTTTGCAGAAGTAAATCGGTTCCGTGTTCTTGGTTGTGCTACACGAACAATGCAATTATACAAATCAGTTGTGAAAGACGTAGCATTCTCTTGCAAATTCCATTGACTTTCATCATTGTGTCGCCATCTTGATAAAAATTAGGCACAAAACGGAAGTTCTGATAAACTCCTTATTTGTGAACAGAAAAAAGAAGCATGCTGCAAGGATCTATTCAATGTGTTTGTATGGCGAATAAAAAGTAAGGGTCAGCAATAATTATTTCGCCACTTTGTGTACAAATGTCAAAGACATGATTTTAATGTTAATAAAACCGAAAAATCAATCATGTTGTGCTTTAAGTGACAGTTTTCAAAAGAATAATTTTCTGATTTATTCGCAACCTTGCATTTGTTTTCTATTTTCAATGATATAGATATGGTCGCCAGTGGCGGCCAGAATGTTGCGAACTAGGAGAGCCTGCACCTATAAAATAGCACAATCGCTTATATTGTCTCTTCAAATCATTTCTTCAGGGAGAACAAACTATATCAAGTAGTGAATGACAGATTTGCTACCAACGGAATTTAAATCCTTGTCTAAGTGAACCCTTACACTTTATTTTGTACTTTTAATTATGCACCAACATGTGTAATATTAATAAATTTGTCTTCTCAAGGTCTTTGTTGAAAAAATAAGTACATTGTGCCATTTAATAAATGGAATTATTCCAATATCTTTAAAACAGAAATGCTGTCTAGCGAATAATATCTTCTCCTCTGTCCTGAATCGCTGAGTGAAAATTTCGTCTCAATATGTTTAGCCGATCAGCAAGTATTCCAGGTGGACGTTTTTATTGACTAATCCTGTATATAGGAGATAACTAAAAACAAACGATTTTCGTTAAGGACGAAATATCAGCGTTTATGAAGAATAATAAGTATAATAGTCCAACGTAGGAGGTGTAAAGTGTGAGAAAATTAAATATAAAGTTTATTGGTATTTTCAAGACATGTTGATTAATTTCCGTATTAAATTAACAATATGAATTAAAAATATGGGATGTTCAGGAAAACAATGGAGGAAGTAAAGCGATCCTTCAGAGGGGAAGTATTAAATTAATCGCCGGCTGTCCCATGTTAGTAGATTTACTTCCATGTAAAAGATCCTCAAGCCTAAATGACGCCTCTGAGCTAAACTCAAATCGCCTGTTTCTTGCTCAAGAAATACCTCCTTTCTCTGCTAGTTAGTGAAAGGAGCGTAGCGAAATTTGCGTGGTCAGGCGGAAGAGCAGGCCTGATGGCCCGAGTCTCGCCACGTAAAATAAGTCAAATTCAATTCAATTCAAAAAAGTATAGCTAGTGGATAGCCGATGGAAGGAAGATTAGAGTCGAAGAAATGAACATGGTGCGCAAAAGACGTCAAGAGGAGACGATTTTAAGGACTTCTGACCGAGAAGAAGACGGTTGAATGTCGGTTGTTTTATGATTGAACGGAGAGAACGTAGGTAGCTATGTGACAGAGAGATCGTAGATGATGGCACGTGTTATTGCGAGAAGAATTTGGAGAGTTTAGTACTTTATTAACCCGAAGTTAATGGTTAAATCGTGGAAAATTAGCGAACAATATTTAGCAATGTGTTGAGGGAATAATACAGAATTCTTACTTTAATACCACAGGTTGAAACGAGTGAAACGCAAGATATTGTAAGAAGCTAATATGCAAATAGAATTATATCAGTAGTTACGACGACAAAGCTTGCTGTTGTCTTCAAACGGGAAGTGAAAGTACATTATTTGCATCACAGCCGTGAAAATACGAAGACATCAGCAATTTACATTTTAAATAAGCATTAAAATAAAAAGAAACTATTAGAAAGATAGCAATGGCCATTCATGGAATATCAGGAAATTAATGTATGGATAGTAAATGTGTGAATGAATTTTACATTGTTTGAAATTAAGATACTTATTTATAATATATTCTGCATTGCACGTGTTAGCCAGTAGCAGCGGAGATACAACAATACGTAAAATGGTGTATTAATTGATCATTGATAAGTAAAAAGATCGCATACGAAATTGTAGCGGCTGGGCAATTATAAATAATTCTGAACGAAGGATTAATAAATTAAATGTTCAGCGTAAGAAGTTTACAGCCGTTCCGTGGGGACAGCCCTGTCAATAATATATCCTGTCGAAGTATATATTTTTTACCATGAGTGATAATCACTCCAATATCGTCATAGTGAGAGAGTTAATTAAATATTATTAAGATAAATAAGCTACAAATAAAGGCACATATTAATCAATTGTGTTAAACAAATAGTGAGAAATCGTGGATCCCAATGTTAATGTGCTATCTTAATAAATTATGAAAACTCTGTAAAAACGTTGTGTTTGAAGTTAAAGAAAAATTAATACGAACAAAACTTCACTTGCCAAAAATATTCAACTACCAAATCATAATCCTTAACTGATTGTACAAATTTAAATGGGATTACTTCTTGACGAGCTTCAACACCTCTCGTAGACCAAGTGCTCGCCTTCAACTAAATCCCCAAAGCGACTACCTCGGTAGCAACTCGAGGCGGACGCCAGCTTTCGGGACGGCGTGTAGGAGGCGGAGACGACAGGCCGCTGTGATGTCACCACGCCGTCGCCATGGCAACCGGAATAAAATAGCGACGCGACACGCGTACGTTGCCGTGCCTGCGGGCGACCGCCCATCCGCCCACTTTCACTCCACCGCCGCCGCCGCCGCCACGTCTGCGCTCAGACCATCCCATCCACCAGAGGGGAGCGCCGGCCGCTCAGCCTCCGCACTTTCCTCTGACAGAAGCTGACGTATCAGCTACATATAATAATAATAATAATAATAATAATAATAATAATAATAATAATAATAATAATAATAATAATAATAATAATAACTGGTGGCCGGCAGCTACAAAAATTCTGAGAGCGTAGGCTTCCGCGGCCGGAGTCAATACTTACTTGGCTGTCCGGGTGACGCCGCGTCCATGGCGAAGGTGCCGACGTTTCGGTCGCCATTCTGCGACCTTCCTGTGTCCACCTTATATTCTCTTTATAACGCCCTGAGGAAGGTCGCAGAATGGGGACCGAAACATAGGCACCTTCGCCATGGACGCGGCGTCACCCGGACAGCCAAGTAAATACAAAAATTCTGTCGAACACAATCACAAAAAATGGATTCCCAAAAAAGTATCATGGATCCAGCTCAAGAACAATACAAAAAATGCGCTATTACAAACATACGGGGAACGTAGGATATTCATGGGGAACAAATAGCTGAACATTTGGGAGAAAAGACGACAGAGATAGGGAGGGCATGTGGGATCAAGTGGGAATACGCATTGACGAGCCTGGGAAATGTGAGAGAACAGTGGGGATCGAGTAATGTTCGTTAGGAAGTGTATCGCAAAATGCGGGACACTGCTGTAACTAAAATACTTATTGTTGTTACATTTTTTGAGATTTAATTATACTTCGTAGAATTCGTTTTAAGATACAAAAACTAATTCGAAATCTGTGTAAAATTGTATCGAAGGAAGAGAGACGGGAATAATTTGACACGAAAAAGAGAAAATGGTCATTTAATTGTAAGTGAAATTTCATCTCGACTATAGGGCCAATAGAATAAGAATGAACCGAGAAATTTTAAAATCTTTGTAACCACTACAACGTCTCTCAAACAATGCTTTCGGTAATTTCTTTTTAACTCTGTTTTGTATTGCCCTTATAAAGCCCGCGATCTCAGGATATTTTTTTTCTCTGCAAGCCACTTTGTGGAGAGTCTATCTACATCAACTTGAAGCGAGAATTGAGCAAACATTTTGCAAGCAAAAACATTGGGTACCTTCTCGAATTTCTTGTTGCTTCTATGCATTATAGTTTTACTGGTCGATAGAGATATCTAGTTCACAGTTTCTCTCATGGAGGTTCAAAGGATGATGCAGCCGAATGAACCGCAGTCTTCATTAACATGTCGGTGAAGACCTGTCGTTCTTTTACTCTTTTTTTTAGGCAAACATTTTGCTACAACTAACCGTCTGCCTCCCGACATTAGATATATAATCTTACGGACGAGTTTGGATGAAAGCAATGGAATTAATGTAACAATCATCTCCTCGACCTGATCAGTGCCTACAGAATAGATTGAGTTCAGTTAACAGTACCAAAGGAATAAGTCATAACTGGCACAGCCTAGATATTGATGGCTGACATCATATTATCCCCTGATAAATTAGTGATTAACAAAATTATCAGTCACTTCTTATCTTCTACTCTACACTTCCTTGATACAATTATGGTCAAGTCGATGGTTCTGAGTGGTAGTGATGTGTCTTCGGGTGTTATACGCTTAATATCACAGAAGATTTTGTTACTCTTTTGTGCAGTTACAAATTATTATTATTATTATTATTATTATTATTATTATTATTACTATTATTACTACTATTAATTATATTTAATTATATGATTATTATTATATTATTGTTTTATCTTGTGATTCGTAAAAACAAACCTTAAACAACGGAACTGCTTCCATAATCACCTCTCGGTGTCTGGTAAAACCAAAGATTTACTGCGTGACAGACGTAAGGGGAAAACCGTTGAATATCAACGTCAAATCGAAACAATAAAGCACTCACCGTCAACGGCAAACGAAGGGGGGCGGCGCACGCGTGATCATTGTTTCCCGCCACGTCACGCCGCGCGCCGCCCCCGGCAGTCGGCCACGCTCCGCCCCTCTCGCACGACTCGGCGTCTTCTGTCCAGCGATGTCGCGCCCGCAGGGGAGAGGTATTTTTGTATTTCGAAAGTACGAATCCATACAATGCGTCGCACTCGTACAATACCAATAACACAGGATCGACTTCTTGGTATTATCCACCGCTGACTCTAAGGGTCGGCCGTGTATATTCTTCTTCTTCTTCTTCTTCTTCTTCTTCTTCTTCTTCTTCTTCTTCTTCTTCTTCTTCTTCTTCTTCTTCTTCTTCTTCTTCTTCTTCACTTCATGGATTAGGCTCATGACCTGTTCCGTTTTCACAAAGCATTCATTTCCATCTTTTCCTCGGCCTGCCTATATTTCTTGTACCACGAGGATGATAGTCATAAACTTTTTTAGGTATTCTTGTATTTTCCATTCTGCCTATGTGTTCTTTCCATCTCTCTCTGTATTCCTCTATTTTCCCATTTATAGCTTCTATTTTCAATTCCTGTCTAATGTCATCGTTGTTTATCCTGTCAGATCTAGTCTTTCACTCTTCTTAAAAATCTCATTTCTGCAGCCTGAATTCTGCTATCATCCTTTTTAGTTGTTACCCAACTTTCACTTCCATATAGAAGCATTGGTATGGCCATCATCTTATAAAGTTTTATTTTATAAGTGTATTATCTGAAGTGCAATTTCTACACCTCGATAACGAATAATATCAGTTATTCTGGTTCAAGTTCAGGCAGAGGTATGTGTAGTGTCAGAAGCAGGGACTTGGGAAACTGAACGAGAGAGAAACCACGGGACGGAAGTAGCAGGACGGGAGAAGTGAACCCGATGTATGGCGTGGAAAAAGGGGAGGAGCGGAAGGAGTAAGCACGTAAGTGCAAGGAAGGAGGGGAGGAGAGAATAAAGAGAAAAGTGGAGCGAGATGGAGTTATAAGGGCGAGAAGAGTGAGGAGGGGTGGAGGGAGGAGCCAAGAGGAGTTTTGGTTGCTTAGTGCTGCCGGGCAAGCCAATAATTTATCGAAATATACACTGTTATGTCGTCTGGAATGTATTAATTGTAAGTAAAGCACATAAATGTCTAATTGCCAAACTTGTACTGTCTATACCGCTCTTCTTTAAATCTCCTTACAGACTTAACAACAAAATAACCAGTAAAATAGAATTGATTGATTAGTGATTCCGGGCGCGTCAACTTATAAGTCCCTTCTTTAGTCCCTTAAGCCTAGTGCAAGTTTTCCTCGGGTCGTGGCGGTGACCTTGTCCCGCTGGATAGTGGGATCCGGCGACGTCCTACCGTCGGCCGTCGGTTTTCCTCAACCACTTATCCCCCACCAGCGGGTCACCGCCCCAGCCGGAACACGCTCTGAGCTCCCGACCGCTCTCTCGGCATGCGTGGTAGTGTTAGAGTAAGTGTGCATAAGGCTGAGAACAAGACATGGAAGAGGTAGGAAAGATTGCGCGCTTTCCGTGACCCGTTTGTTATGGAACTGCTCCAGAATTCTGCTTAGAATTCTCCTCCAGACCGCGACTGAATTCGACCTAGAGCAAAATTAAGTATTCGCCCTCTCTCCTCTTATTTTTAACCATTTTAGATTTTAATCATACCAATTTATTTGTAATAATCCTTTGATTATGCATTTCGCATGGGCAGTTAATGTGAAGATTTGACATTCACGTCCATTTTGAATTTAAAAATTAACCAACTTACTTGCTGAGGGTATCATATCTAATAGTACTGTAGTGTTTAAAATTCAATCATTAAATTTCTAATTGCTGAAGAATTGCTATGCGGTAATATGATGTTAAATTGAAGGTCAGAGTAATATCTTTTTTCTCGTTAAAATACATATGCTGAAATGTATTTTATTGTATATTAATATGGAAATCATAAACATTTTGGTGTTGCGTACATGTCAGGAACGACTTGATGTTCTGAATTGTACTGTATGCGTTGTTTTATACTCGTATTTCAGAGAAATAGAATTAAAAATGTAAAGAAAGAATGTTTAATGCAGATACCATACATATTTCTAGAACTATACGCAAATTATAAGTTACACAAAATTTATTAAGAACAACTGTCCAAAATGTGATAATTTCTTTCCCTTAACATTTTATCATGATATTTTAACTACGTTATCTTCCTCCTCTCCAATAAAATGAAAAGAGATATTTTCCAGTAAATTCAAGTATTTCGTTTATCCTGACAATTATGCTCATCTATTTTAATCACTGTAAGTCAGGAGCCTTGAAGTGAATGGAAAAGTAGTCGTATGTGCCACACACTAATCGCGTAACAAGTGGAGCCGAGATTTGCATTAATTAAGTCTAGTCGCCGCTTTCAAATGAGGTACTCGTAGGAATTAAAGTTCCAAATTGTTTGCTATCCAGCTCTTTCAGATAAAACAGCTACGAAGAGATGTAAGATTCATAGAACACGAACCATTTTGTGTAAACTCTGGAAAATTAATTTTGATTATTTGAGTACGACGTTGGTGATGGCCGGTTTATGCAAAGTAGGATAACCTCTTGTTGGAATGGGCAATTTAAAGGACAGTTGGCAATTGGAATCCATGTTTCAGAGCGTGAAACTGAATTGGTTGTTTTGTTAAGTACTGAATAATTTTATAACATACTGAATATTTAAACGTTGTCACCAGGATGCGTTACAGTTTATTCATTATGAACTTGTTGCCCGGTCACTAAAGCACACCTGTAGGTAGAGTTACGAAACATAGAGCAAAGTTGTGATAAGCTCTTGTGCGTATTCATCCACCAACAATTAGCTCGTTATAGTACAGGACAATAAATATAATAAATAAACTTCCATCATAAAAAATGTAATTCCTTACTTTTCACTTGTATTTTATTACTGCAGATATACTTTTTCTTAAATACAATGTATTGAAAGTGACGACAATATTGTAAAAAAATTGTAAATAAGTTTAAAAAAGTTTAGAAATAAGTTAGTTAGTAAGCACTGCCCCCTTCTTTGCTGCATAAGCCGAAGAGCTGCGGCGCAAGTACCCCAACATGACAATAAACTCCCGCCTCGCCAGGACTACTGGCGGGGGGAAAGTTGAAAAAAAAAAAGTCTGAAACTTAGGGCGCCTTCCCACGTCGCCACGGCGTTTGCGCTTCCTTCAAGCAGCAGAGCCCTTCCTCGCCGTGACCGCCGCCAAGTGCACGGGGCGGAGGTGAAGGGCAGGGCGACGGCGCAGATGCGGCGTGGGATCTACCATCTGCCGCGTCCTCTGTCCCTCGCTGAGAGGCAGGTTACTGCAGCGGGCGGCCAGCACGTGCGAGCAGGGCCTCAGCGCGGCTCAAGCACTGTGACAATGTGCGATCCCCCCTCTCCCTAATACGATCGGCTGAGGGAGCTATTCCATTGACAGCCATTGTTGCACCGCACCGCCCAACCATCTGACGGACCCCAAATCTCCGCTCCTCATTTGGATTGCAAGCCAGCCCCCGTTGCTAAGGTGCCCGCATTTCACGCCCTGGGGAACACCACGCGCTATCGCCTTGAGAAATCGCCATTGGAACGGGTAATTATAAAGCTATAAGAGGGGCGATAAAGAGCTTTCCAACTGTTGGGCGTTTACATATCGCGTGATCTGTGTGTATTCAGTCTTCATCATGTCACTTGAAACGCTTTAGATATCCCAGTTGGATTTCTCTCTCACGACGAGAAATCTCTCTTCACGGGTTGTAAATGAGACAGTTGTTCAAATATAAGTATACTTAGCTTGGGTCCTCTCAAATAGTACTTTGTTTTGTAGTCTGATGGTGACATTAATCTGAACAAATGTTTTTTTTAAGCTATGACCTGTTTACAACTATTACCTTTAAGAAATAGGTAACTACGAGAAAATACAGAAGAGAGCAGAAAATACTGAAAATTTAAAGAATTTCACCAGTGCATAAATAGTAATATCTCTAAAATCATCGTTTTTACGATATGCCACATTAGAAGTAAATAGAAAGTTATGTACTGCTACGATTTTTCATCAGAAAGAATCCTTGACATCAGAAAATTCTATTACAAAACAGGTGTCCATCCGTCCGTCCGTCCGTCCGTCCGTCCGTCCGTCTGTCCGTCCGCCCGTTTGTCTTCTCGTCCGGCTGAACAACGCTAGTCGCTAAACCTACGCAGAATTTTCATCAAAGTTTATGTTTGATGATATTTCTCATGTCGCAGCCTCTTGAATTTGAAACGGATATTTTCATTTTGAGGATAGGATCCGCCAGAACAAAATTTCCTCAAAAATAACTCGAAATTTCCTTTTTACTTTTTTCTTGGCTAGAAGAGAGTAGGGTTATACAAATTGCTTGAAAAAATAGGTCTACTGTTTGATGAATGCTTTCAATTTTCAAGAAGTGTAAAGTTTAATTTTTTCAGTGTTCTTTCTACAACTAGAATTTTAAACTTATATTTATTTCTTTTTTTTCATTTCAAATTATTTACTTTAAATTTAAGTTTTAAGTAATGGGTAAAAATAAGTATGTAAACGCTACTTTTCCACTCACTTTTACAGTACGTACATTACTGTAAACCTGTCATCTAGCGAATAAAAATAAGGGTGATCGTGTATTATCGTACTATAAATTTTATAGAGGTTTTTCTTAACAAAATATGTTCTTCAAATAAGGTAACGTATACTTGTTTGAAGATATGAATGGTTTTCGAGTATTTTTTAATTAAGTAAAAAGAATTTTAAAAAATGAATTTCAAAACGGGATCCAATTTTTTGTTTGTTGATTACCGCAAAGTCTGCTTATAAAAATAGTTCCATTTGAAGTAAAAACTGAATTTTCCAAACTTGCAATAGTTATAAATATTGCAAGAAAGTATGTGCAATTGTAGAATCACCAGTTTACATGATGAAATATGTTCGTCAACATTGGATCTTTTAATAATGTTAGATTTTTTGTTTATTATTTTCTTTTTCAAAATGTGACTAATTTTGCGTAATTTTTAGCGACCATTAGAAAAAATAGAGAAAGTATGTGCTGCTGTAGCTCTAGTTTAATTAAGTTGAGAAATATATGTATTTAGAAAGCAATTCATTTTCTTTACTAAAATTGTCATCATAACAGCTAAAAATCGCCGTTTTCCGGCGCACGATTACAATACTTTCTCTTCAGTAAAAATCAGCCGAGACTTTAAGTAGAACAGTTTTTTTCAGCGAAGTAAACAGCTTCGAACATATTAAACCATTCTCCATCAAAATGAGAATTTCAGACATCTGTCACTTCTCCTCTACTGACAATGTAAATAACTGCGCTGCGCACATGTGTTCCACGCCACTAAGTTGTTAGTAAACAGCGTAACTTTATATGTGAAAACAGTAGCTTCCGCGGGTAGTCATTCGAGTACTATATTACTTCCTCCATGGCTATTGCTCTGATCCGTGATTCGGCTAACCGCAAGCTTGTTCAGGCCGCTCGAACCTGCAGTGCTGAAGTTTGAAACTCTCGAAAGAGCACGAGAGAGCAAATGAAATACTTTGCAGTACCCTAGTCTACTCTGAAAATCATTACCCATCTTCCTTCATGCAATCGGGTTTATGGGGCAACGAGTGTGTTGCGACGCGCTTCTGTTCGTCACTCGGTACATCACACACACACACACACACACACACACACAAATAGTGAGAAACCATACCCACTTGAGATTGTAGGCTTCCGTGGCCCGAGTCAATAGCTACGTGGCTGACCAGGAGTCCGGACCTGATGACAGCTCCCATCGTTTAGGTCGTCATTCTGTGAGCTTCCTCAGGGCGAGTTGTTGGAAATGCATCTCGCCCTAATGGCCTCTCACAGGGCGAATGAATCGTTGGTACCTCGGCCTACAACGCAGCACCTCCCGAACAGCCAAGTCGCTACAATACCCACGCTTCTTTCGCGCAATGTCTATCGGTGGCAACGGGACAACAGAAGCGCTTTGCGCTGCTCTCCTGTTCGTCACACGGCGCAACGCAAAGACTACAAAACACCTTACATACGCCCCCTTAGCTCTATTATCCGTTCAACTAAGAAAAAACCTGATGTAAACAAACTGAAGAAATCTTTACGCGGCCCTACGCTTCTGATTGGACACCTCCTAGCAACACTACTTTCGATGATGCGAGTAGCATACCCCGCCAACTCAAATGGAATAAGAACTTTCATGTAAATGTCATGTTCATGCAATTACTTTACTTACGATCAGTCTGCTTCAGGAAATAGTTGTTAATAACCGGATGTCAATTATCTGTATAAACTGGTTGGATTGAAATTGGGAAGTTCTTGATTATAATTCACAAGCTCCAACAATTTCACAAGCGTTGGGGTTTCGTTTCTGCACTTTTGCTCGTTTGATGCAAGGAATGTACTTTCAAACAAACAACACTGACTACAAAGTCATCGCATCAATGTTTCAAACACAGGTTTCCTCCTCTTTCTTTTCTTCTCTGGCGTTTGTAGGTGTCCCTTGTCAGAGAGCTCTTTCCGAAGTGAAGTCACGATTTGCTTCACCGGTAACGACGGATTCATATGCAATAACGAATTGAAAACGTTTAAAACGATGCGCTTTTCGCTACTCGGAAGAAATATTCCACACTTGTGTTTAGTTATTGAAGGGCCAGCCACACTCTGACACATTCTAAAACGAACTGAAAAGCAGAGCCTCGAAGGCAGAAGGGGCGGTGCGGCGCCGCGGTCCCACGAGTCTTCCCCACGGAGATCAGCACGTTCACGGGCTGAACTGTCAGAAGTTCGTAATCTCATCGCGAAGCAACACGCAGTCAGTTCACAAAGGTCTCCTTTCTCGAATCCGTTACAACAGTTTTGACGCAAGGTTAATATAACGAACGATGAAAGATAAATTAGTTCTTATACAGAGAACTTTTTACTTTAGCGTCAGCATCCTCACAACAGCAGAGCTCACACTGCAAACCAATGAGATTCATCCAAACACACGTGTATTTGTGTTTACATCAGGATTTTTCTTATGACGAACGGATAATAGGACTAGCGATGGCATCCGGAGGTGAGAAGCGCGTAGCGCTGCGCTTCTGTTCTTCGCGCGGCGCAGGCACGATGGCGGCGCGGCGGTCGCCGTCGGTAATTGGCACGTCATCTCGCAATCCGTCAGTCGCTTGTTATTTATGGAGGCGACTGATTTACCGAGCACCGGCGCGCGACCGCCCGGCCAGCCGCCTCCGCCCCCCCCCCCCCCCACTCGGCCTATTCGGCGCACGCGCGCAGTTCCTTCGCCCAATAAGACTATTTGTCTACGGAGCCTCGCGAGGACAGCGACGTGACACCAGCCTCGCTGAAGCTAACTCGTTAATATGCCTGACTTTATTTCTATTTTAATTTTGACCCTTCTGATTTATGGATTCAATTCAAGCGAGGAAAGTAAATTGTTCTTGTCAGGACTCGTAATTGAATTGCCATTAGGCACGCCGCGATTCGGTGATATTTACTCCGTTCGTAATTTATAAACTGCTGGCGCGTGTGTTAGCTGTGGGGCGGAATATCTTAGTTCTCTGGGCGTGTGAACAGGCTGTCGACAGAAACACATCGATAAAGAAGACTTATGAAAGGGTTTATTAGTGTTTCAAAGAAGTTCCATTTCTTTTCTCCAGAAACTGACTTAATTTATAGTGTAAATGTGCCATGATAAACCTTTAGAGAATAGATGTTAAAGCATAAGCTATTTAATTTTCAATTCCAAACTTGAAGAAATATTAGGCTACTCGTGTATTAAATTAACTCATTAGTGGTTGAGTTATAATTCTTCCACTATGTCAATTTAATTGCTTTCTGCAATTGAATTCTGTACTTAGAAACATCTTTAGAGACGTAAAACTAATTTGGTAAGGGTTACATTATGACCATACAGAATATTTACAAATAAAGTTGCAATACAATTTATAGAGCTTTTGGCCCGAGTTTCTACAATCCTTCAAGCAACAATTTAACGATTCTAACCTTGTTATTTTAAGAACAACGGTTGATGAAAGACACGGGTGCTCCTCCCAGCACAGCGGTTTCAACTGTCTAATGTTCATGGAATATGAACTAATAAGTTGATCATCACGTACTGCAAAGCTCCTTAATGATTATGGTCTGGAATTTAATATTAAAAAGTTTTATTTGTACTTTGCAAATTCTTATTAAAAATAGATTTTAAACGTATTACAGTGGCCCAGCCCGTCCATTTCGGGAATATATTCGTTACATGAAAATTATAGATTAAAATTCATGTTTACATATTATTTTCATTACAAAATTAGGTTTAATTACCGTCAGTTTGATGAATCAAGTCGACACGATACATAAGAAGAGAATGTAATAATTTAAAGCGTTGAACAGACGTACTCGTAAGTGCTATGAAATCACCAAAACCTGTGTTTTTCTAGAAGTCTTACGAACTATTTTGGAGGAAATCGACTAAGAATTATCATAATCGACGAGGATATCAAGAGCAAAACGAGCTATTAATCACCTTTAAAGGTGCCGTAAGACACCCAAAACAGGTTTCAGTTGTGTCAATACAAAAAGGCACGATTTTTAGAGAAATTTCTCAGAATGTTCTGGATAGATCGCCTAAAGAATAATTAGTTCCCCATCAGAACATCGAGTTGCGTTGAATCGCACCTCATTTTTCTCGATTGGTAGATCGGGAGGGGTTTGTCAGTGACAGATGGACGGAGGTTCTTCGATTAAAATATAGAAGAGGCACCAACGGCACGTTTGCTGTACTAATTACGCAATTAATTGCATCAGAAAGTTTATCTGTAGCTTCTGTACAAATGGTATATTTTAAGACATCAAGCTTGAGCGGGCACACCAAGTCTTTAATCAAGAGTGGACACTGCTAGTTACATAAAACTTTGTTTTAAACGTGCAAAACGGAAATACATCGTTCAGGTTGCCCAGGAAAATACAGTAGTCGAAAGAGTACTGTATGTCGGTGGCATTCGTGGTCGCCGCAACCTGGTCCCTATCTCCTGGTTGCCACTACCCAATACTAGTTCGCAGCATCTGAATGTCGCCTGAACCCGGCAACGTCCATTTGAAGACGCAGCCGTATTCAATCGTTCGGCAAAGAACATTCGTACGTAAATGAAATCGAAAGCGACGATACGAATAATAAGTATCAATGCACCTTTGTTAGAGGATTTTATTCATATATCGATTCTTGCAATCAAATTCATTCATTTTTTCTAGGAATTTCATAGTATTGTTCCAAGACATTGATTTATTTTCTTCAGTGATGACAAAGAACGAATGGCTATACTCGGCTAGTTGTTGAGAAAAAACACAATTCAATATACACTTTCCTTTCCACCACGCCACGCTTCCCTCTCCACCCACGACAGACCTCTCTCAACCATGGCCACGCTCCTCTCCACCACGCCACGCTCCTCTCCACCACGCCACGCTCCTCTCCACCACGCCACGCTCCTCTCCACCACGCCACGCTCCTCTCAACCACGCCACGCTCCTCTCAACCACCCCACGCTCCTCTCAACCACCCCACGCTCCTCTCAACCACCCCACGCTCCTCTCAACCACGCCACACTCCTCTCCACCACGCCACGCTCCTCTCAACCACACCACGCTCCTCTCAACCACCCCACGCTCCTCTCCACCACGCCACGCTCCTCTCCACCACGTCACGCTCCTCTCCATCACGCCACGCTCCTCTCCACCACGCCACGCTCCTCTCAACCACGCCACGCTCCTCTCAACCACGCCATGCTCCTCTCAACCACGCCACGCTCCTCTCAACCACGCCACGCTCCTCTCAACCACGCCACGCTCCTCTCAACCACGCCACGCTCCTCACAACCACGCCACGCTTCTCTCAACCACGCCACGCTCCTCTCAACCACACCACGCTCCTCTCAACCACGCCACGCTCCTCTCAACCACGCCACGCTCCTCTCAACCACGCCACGCTCCTCTCAACTACGCCACGCTCCTCTCAACCACCCCACGCTCCTCTCCATCACGCCACGCTCCTCTCCACCACGCCACGCTCCTCTCCACCACGTCACGCTCCTCTCCATCACGCCACGCTCCTCTCCACCACGCCACGCTCCTCTCCACCACGCCACGCTCCTCTCAACCACGCCACGCTCCTCTCAACCACGCCACGCTCCTCTCAACCACGCCACGCTCCTCTCAACCACGCCACGCTCCTCTCAACCACACCACGCTCCTCTCAACCACGCCACGCTCCTCTCAACCACGCCACACTCCTCTCAACCACGCAACGTTGAATGTCACCTCATTTTTCCACCTCTCCACCACACCACGCTCCTCTCAACCACGCCACGCTCCTCTCAACCACGCCACGCTCCTCTCAACCACGCCACGCTCCTCTCCATCACGCCACGCTCCTCTCCACCACGCCACGCTCCTCTCCACCACGCCACGCTCCTCTCAACCACGCCACGCTCCTCTCAACCACGCCACGCTCCTCTCAACCACGCCACGCTCCTCTCAACCACACCACGCTCCTCTCAACCACGCCACGCTCCTCTCAACCACGCAACGTTGAATGTCACCTCATTTTTCCACCTCTCCACCACACCACGCTCCTCTCAACCACGCCACGCTCCTCTCAACCACGCCACGCTCCTCTCAACCACGCCACGCTCCTCTCAACCACACCACGCTCCTCTCAACCACGCCACGCTCCTCTCAACCACGCCACGCTCCTCTCAACCACGCCACGCTCCTCGCAACCACGCCACGCTCCTCTCAACCACGCCACGCTCCTCTCAACCACGCCACGCTCCTCTCAACCACGCCACGCTCCTCTCAACCACGCCACGCTCCTCTCAACCACGCCACACTCCTCTCAACCACGCCACGTTGAATGTCACCTCATTTTTCCACCTCTCCACCACACCACGCTCCTTTCAACCACACCACGCTCCTTTCAACCACACCACGCTCCTCTCAACCACGCCACGCCCGTAACTACGCCGCGTTCCTTTCGAATACGCTTCCTTTCGCCGTAGTTAATTATTCTCCATCTTTCTCTGAAGCGCTTCATCTTGCCCCGGCCGGTCACTGTGTCCCGCGTCTCCCCTGTTGCCCCCGCTCCACCTCATGCTGCCCATCCTTTTCCCACCTCATCCTTCGCTACCCTCCTCCGCCACCCGGTCCTCTTCGCAACTTCCGCGAGCCTCCTTTGCCTCCAGTGGGTGGAGAGACTGCGACCTCGTCGGAGCTGGCGCGCCCTTCTCCTCCCCCCTTTCGCCGTCCACGGGCTGCTCCGCTTCGCCCGGACCCCACCCGGAGGGCTCCGGTCGAATCCCAACTCCGGGAAACTTCCAGGCGCCCGCCGCCGCCGCTCCGCGCAAAAAGCTTCGAGGAGGAGATGAGGTAAAGGTAAAGGCTGAGACAGAAGCACCAGAGGTCTCTCTTCCTTTGGTGTCGTTCCTCTTGCAGGCGAAGCGCTGTCTGAATCTCAGGCCGCACAACATTCATTCTTCTCGAGGAAGAAGCTTTGAAGGCGAATCACGACATAATATTGTTGCAATATTATACTCACAATCATTCAGAGTGGCATTTTATAATACATGGATGTTCGAATCAATTATTCGAAAAAAAATTCTTCCGATTTAATTATAAAATATATACGTTTATATCAGATGAAAATTTAAGTTTGCGTTTGGAATTTCATTTCGAGCACTGATGTTTTAAAGTAAACGTAACAATAGTTCAGAAAAAATAATAAATAATTAGAGATATAGTACGAGCAAACTACATTTGTATTCCATGAAACAGTTTGTTTTTACTATTGATGAAATGTGCCCAACGTTCCCAACTTCATGGTCGTTTTTTTTTTTTTTTTTTTTTTTTTTTTTTTTTTTTTTTTTTTTTTTTTGAAGCGGATAAGAACATTCTAGTTGAGATTTCTTTCGCAATGTTAAATCAATTTCTAAGGATACATTTCATAAAAATAATCTTAACATTTGTGCTATTTCGTAGTGCAAACACACAATTCTACAAAGGAAGAGCAAGCTTTGAAGCACGTGTTCCACAGGGAGCAGATTTGCTGTTGATTAATAGAAATACTCAATTGAAACTTAATGGAAAGTTTTGAGTGAAAATAAAATTATTGTATTCAAAGAAGTAAGTAAATCAAAAGTTTCAATCCAAGTGATGTAACGTTACAATAACATAAAGACTGAAGTTGTAAACAAAGTGAGTAAATTTCTACTGGAGAACTCCGGTACCGGAAGTCTGTGTTTATTTCACGATATTCTACGGCCAATGCAGCTGATGCTGCGGACCTATAAATTTGAAACTGATGTTTTAATTTTTGTGGGTACTTTATATGAATCCCAATATATTTTGTTTTTTTTCTCAAATCTGGCTCCAAAATGTTGGATTTCTTCGACCTCGGTTAGCGTGGAGGACGCTTAAAACAATGCCGTCAGGTCTCAGTTTTGTTGAAATGTTTAAATTTTTGAAAATTGCGAAAGTTCAGAATTTTTATTTTGCATAAAATCCCTTCTAAAAAATTAGATCTTTAAATAAAGGCTTACACATTTTTTTCAAAATATAAACAGTTTTCTAGTAAATTTGCGCAAAATGCAGGCAATGTTTAAACACAATTTGTTTCGAAAATGGATAGGTTGGTCGAATCCAGCCTCTTTCTGGAGGAGAATTCCAGCGGACAACTCCTCTGCACCTCTATATTTTTTACTTAATTCTTTCCTGCCCTCTTCTCTCAAACTCTCTCTCTTTCGCTCTCGCTCTCTCTTTCGCTCTCGCTCTCTCTTTCGCTCTCGCTCTCTCTTTCGCTCTCGCTCTCTCTTTCGCTCTCGCTCTCTCTTTCGCTCTCGCTCTCTCTTTCGCTCTCGCTCTCTCTTTCGCTCTCGCTCTCTCTTTCGCTCTCGCTCTCTCTTTCGCTCTCGCTCTCTCTTTCACTCTCGCTCTCTCTTTCGCTCTCGCTCTCTCTTTCGCTCTCGCTCTCTCTTTCGCTCTCGCTCTCTCTTTCGCTCTCGCTCTCTCTTTCGCTCTCGCTCTCTCTTTCGCTCTCGCTCTCTCTTTCGCTCTCGCTCTCTCTTTCGCTCTCGCTCTCTCTTTCGCTCTCGCTCTCTCTCTCTCTCCCTCTTTCACTTTCGTCTCTCTCTTACACACATACACACAGTACATATTGACATGTACTACATTGCCACACAGGTCCGGAGTCTAGTTGACAAAACTTGTCTTGGCTTGTGTGTGAACCCGCTGAAGAGATACCAGGATAGGGGAAACACTCCGAAAGCCGACGTGTGACTTGGCACAGTATCTTACATTCCAGGGGAGGAGGAACACCAACCACCACAATGTAACATGCACGACACTTAAGGGTCTAAATACTATAATTCCAGTCCACGCGACTGGAAACACGAAACAATCATTCGAATAAAAAGTTCGTTGGCCACAAAACGCAGCTTTCAAACTCCACCCCAGCCGTTCGCGCGGGTGCGACAGCGCCCTGGGAGCTCCGTGCGACAGCCATCCCTCGGCGACCGGTTGGCAACCCGACGCATGCAGCGGGTACCCAATGCAGCGGCTGCGTGTGCCGTGGGGGAAGAAGAGAAAAGGGGGGGGGGGCGACGCTCACGATCGGGGCGGCGCGTCACTCACGCGATGACAGATTTACGAGGCAAAAATGATTTTGGAAAAACGGCGTCGCGGAAAACCATGCGCCGACGTAACTTATGTGCGCACGCCGCCCCTGTGACCACGCCTCCATGCGACGCACGTCCCGCCGACAGCGCGCCCTTCGCGTATGTTGATGACGCAGCACAGTGGGGCGAAATTGCGACGAAAGAATGGCAATGGCGACCCCGCCCAAGACGACCTTATAAAGTAACCTCTAGGTCATTTACGGGACAAGATATACCTAGCACCAAGGTGTTACGAGACATTTTGAAATAAGCAGACGTTTTATAGCCTATTAGAGTTGGGGCGAGTGTTAAATTGTTTGTCCGATCTATGTGAAGTGGATGTCTGACTAAAAGAAAGTTTTTTAACTGAAAAAAAGAGTGGCAAAACGAGTATATTTTGCTGTAACGCTTCAGGTAAATTTTATATGATAAAGGAAGGGATTAAAATAGTTTGAAGTGAAAGTATTTACTTACAGAAGATGTAGCTGAAAATGATCAACTTAATAAAATATGCCTGACTTGAACATTTTATAATATTTTAATACAACTTGAAATGAATATTTTATTTTTTCCTGATAAGATATTTCTTGTTTTTTGCCTTCGATAAGGAGCTCAATGTATTCTGCTACCTTTCCTGGGTCAAGAGAACCGTGTTTTCGATGGACGTATGAAAAGTTTTCACTTTATGAAAGGGAATGATGGGAGATAAGATCAACCGAGTCAGGTTAAACTCTTGTGAATTAATAAATTTGAATCATTAAAATTAGGTAAAAAAATAAAATCTTGTATGTATCATGAGCGTTAATTAGGTCTAATGATCTCAACAACAAAGAGTCCTCGTTTGTTGCCGCTAGATCGTCAGAACCCTCTATAACGCACTTGGTGCACAAATAACTATTGTTTTATTTTGAACATTTTAATTATTTCTGGTGAGAAGTTGGTGGAGGGTCTCTACTAGAAGAAACAGCATACAGATGTTTGTGACGTTAAAAAGAATCGTTCTTTTCCTAAGCATAGCGTGTCTTAACCTCTTGGGCCCTCTCTTTCTTGGACGCCCGAACTACGTCCTTGAGAAACAGTGCCACAAAATACACTCACAATCCTATCGGAAATCATTTTCGAGTTATTATGGTGACCTTTTTTCTGTTCGTTCTTCTCCTCGTTAACCTACTAGTTGGATTTTTAATAGGTTTCTAATTTTCGAGACGCTCACTTTAATCTCTAATCATTTCTAGAGGTTTCTGAAAAAGGCAATTTCATTTATTGACAAAATTTATTTCGTTTTAGTCGATCGGATCAAGTCAAAATAATAATAGAATAGAATAGAAAAAAAGAACAGAATATTTCTCTATCAATGGAGGATGGGCCCCCCAAAACGAGAGGGAAAGACGATTGCGTACTTTTTTAAGGAACTGTGAAGTGGTACTTCAAATCTGTATCGTCTTATTGACGTAAAACATTTGTATGCCAGGTTTTCAAACGTTAAGTGACGTATTTCCGAAATGTCCATGATATGTGTCATATTTGTAGTGCTTCAAATTCGGCCAGATCGATCTCAGAATACTCGTTTCGGAGAAAATGTTGTGTACGTTGTAGGTGGTAGTGTTGTTCACAGGTACATAAATCAGAGATCATTTTTGCGTTCTTGAAAAAATACTTTCTGTACTAGTGTCTCCCCTCTTCCCAGGACGGCTATTTCCTTCAAAATTTCCACATTCATTTGTTCAACATTTTATAACTTTCTACTGTACTACACTTCTTTCACTGTAGGAGACGTTACCAATTACGTATGTTAACTATTACGTAAGTATAACGAGAAAATTAAAAATGCAAAATCTTTAAACAATGTTCTCAAATATACACTTTTGTTAAAAAGATTGCAGGTAATGGTCAAAAAAGTACTTTGAGTACAAAATGTACTTTTTACTCTCCCGTATACGCCCGTACTTCGCTCAAAGAACAGAAAAAGAGTACATACGATAAATTTCGTCGTTTCTCTCAAAAAGGCAACCTGCGATTTTATATTTTTTTATTATTTTTTATGTATTTCCGTAATTGTATTTCGATTTTATACCATCTGTTTGTATGTTGTGAAATATGCTTTCAAACAAACTATTTTGATTATCACTTTTTAAAACCTCTTTGATTTTATGCTAGACAGCTCTGAGAATACAAAGTAAATTTAGTTATGTGAAAAAAATTATAAAGTGTGTAAATTCATTTACATTAAACGTGAATAAAGTATATTACACATACTCATTAAAACTGTATAAAGTCTGAGGCTGAAAAAATCTTTTGAAACAGTGAAGTATTTATTAGGAAAATAAATACAACAATTTTTAAGAAGGTACATATTATATTGAAGTTAAACTGCTTTATATGAACTATGAAAAATGGCATATTGTAGTTCATCAATGCCAAAAATGAGAGTAAAAAGAGGATACCGTCTATAAGACGTACTTATACCGTTATGGTAAAAGAGTAAGTCTGGTAATCCTTCACACTGTGCGCATGTTGATGTCGGCGTGCACACGTGCACCGTGCTCTGAATGCAGCAGTTTTGATTCGCTGCAATGTTGCGGTGGTCGCAGAGAAGCACGACTGAACAGTGCTTTATTATGCTCTGAAAATAATGGGCGGTTCTGAGAAACGTGTTCGTTAATGATTCTCGTTCTTTAAAGTGTTGTATTGTTAAGAAGGTCGGCTATTCGTGATGGTTTTTCATGTAGTATATTTATTTGTGAAGCATACTTTAGTTTTTTAAGTAAGTAAGATGTCTATTATTTGTTGGGCGAGAAATGCATCTTTTCAAGATGTGAGAAGATCGATGATCTATTGGAACGATTTACCATTTGTCTCTTTTAATAAAAAATAAATGGATTTAATAAATATCATTTGTCTCTTTTAATAAATACCATTTGTCTCTTTTAATAAAATAAGGACAACTGTCGGAGCTTGGGCAAATCAAAGGTTTTGGCATCTTTGCCTTCAGAATAAAGAGAGATATATGAAATATACATATAGTACGCAAATAATTAATCCTTTAGAAAGGAATAATCCTTAAATACAATTATTTATCCAATTCTTCACAAAATGTCCACACTAATACCTTTTGAATATATTCTGTCTACAGAACCTCACAGATTCCTATAAGCAGTGTAAAGCAGGATAAGTTAAACTGTGATTCTTATAAAACGTGATCATGACGCGATGCAGAACGGTACAAAACAAGAAATTACTTGAGAATAATATTTTTGATGAATTACGATAATCATAGAGGCCAAAAGGCTGTGGTTATGAAGGAAATTAGAATATTGTAAACGTATGGATCAGGAGATATTACTAAATATTTTACAGGGAAAATATTTAGCCTTATTTCTTGTCTACTTGATGTCTTATTTGCTGAACATTTTATCTGGAGTAAAAAATTCAAAAAGGACCATAATGCGAAAAATCTTTATTTTACCACTTTGAATCTGACAAATGTAGGAATTTTGTTTGAAACTGAGAAGTGTGGGGATATCAGAGATGAGGTCATCAAATAATGTTGATAATAAAGCGAGAAACAAGACGTCTCACTCACAGTCAGCCGGCACGCAGCACTTAAAGGGTATTATTAAAAAATAAATTATATGAAATAAGAAATAATAACATAAAATAATACAAATGTGATATTCAATGGTATGAAATATTACAAATGTGACAAGTGTAATTATTAATTTTTAGGAGAGGTTGGCACAAGAGGCTGATATAACTCAGGTTTCCTACTCTGCCTCATAGCTTCCTTAAGCACGAGCATTGTGTTACCTTCACGACCTAACCAACCTTTATAGAAAGTCTCTGTACGATGAACGCAACGCCGATAGACTGTGATCTCAAGATGTGTTCGTGAGCTTACAAACTTAAATTTTTGTAATTCTTTGTTTATTTATCCCGACACTAAAGAGGAAAGATTTTGCTTACTTTTGAACATGAAATTGATTTTTCAGTATCGGGTTTTTAATTTTGAATCCTCTTGACATTTTTGCAGATATCTTTAATCAAATATCCCGTTCCAGACTGGTTTTCATTTGCGACTGGTTGACACTGTGCATGAAGCAAGCCTGTGCACTCTCAAGCTCACTTTTTAAATGGAGGTCCATCAGAAAGTGCAAGAAATGAGAATCCATCACGAGGGATGGTAGTTTTAATAAATTTGCTCAACATTTCTTCCTGTGCACTCAAGGAGATTGCAAGAATGTCCAGTTCTTGTTTTGTAGGATAGCCTTTTCTCGTATTTCTCTATTACGGTTTTCTTCCATTGTAACAATCGTGGTGCCACTATGTTATCTCTCCTTCATAAGAGCCACAAAGCACAGCCACTCGACTGCGGTGTTTAGGAAACACTGAAGAAATACGAGAACAGTCAGTGCGATTCTTGACTAACCAACCCTACCTGGAAGACGATGCTGTGTCTGGAATCCATGTCACTTCTCTGCCACTCCCTGCCTTGTAACAACGGCTGAGTTCAACACAACAAGCATCTCTCCCTCTTCAATGTGTCTTCCCCAAGTCATTTCTTACCAGCATTCTCCGAAGGTCGGACTAATGCAGTAGAAGACACCAACAACTCCCATGAAACAATGGCGCAGATGAGCAGTGGCCTTTTCTGCTTAAATAGAAACATTGACAGAAGGTTCTGAAGTTAATCAGCGAAGTCCAGACTTGTTGCCAATACCTATAACGCAATGTTATTCGCATGACAGGAAAGGCCCAGTCTTCACAGCACATTTCCCGAAAAAGTTCTTCCACTTCCTTAGGAACCAGCAAGAAAATAGTAGTATTGGGAACAAAAGAGAAGAGACCCCGAAATTCGGAGCGACACTCCAATGAGAAACACTTACAGGGGAAAAATGTAAAAGTAAAAGTAGGAAAAGGTAAAAATCTTATAAAAACTGACGAACAAATATTAATAAAGAAGAAACCGTAGAGGAAAACGAAACGAACTATCAATTTAATTTCAAGTAAAAAAGAAGGCCATATAATCTTCGCTGGCTCGGAAACCAGTGTCAGCTTGCAGAGGATATTTAGGATGGATGGCACGACCAAACCGTCTTAATCTCAGTCTGGGCAAGTGGGGAGGGTTTAGCACAAGCCGAAAAACTTCCACTTAAAATGCAAGAGGCGCATGCGCCTGAATAAAAACTATAGAACAGGAATCTTTTTCCACCCAATAGTAGGCGATTACGTTATTGTTCCTGCAATGAATGTGTGATATCCTGTAAAAGTCACTATGCTTTATAAAGAGAGTGCCCTTATTTAATGCAATGGAGAAAACAAACCGGTGGGATTGGCTGAAAAGTTGGAACAAAATTCGGTACTCATATTCAAATACAGGATCTAATTTTGTTTCGCCCAAATCGGTAGGTTCCACTTACGATGAGGACGATTTGAACTTAGTAGTCATGAATGGACTTCAATTACTACTTTAATCGGTGATGTTTAGTTTTCGAAACAATTAGTAACCATTTGTTGTTTTTTAATTTATTTTCTATTTTTCTAAATTCAACTTTCTTTTTGTACCTGAAACGTCGCTTTGATTTTTGCGTTCTAAAACAAGTTTAAGTTCTTTATTGCATATAAGTTAACACAATTAAATGACGTTACCTACTCAAGATTCTAAATACGAAATAAACATTTACTTAAATGTGATAAAATACTAATTATAAGAACTTAATATTAAACGTACTATTTGTTGCCAATACGAGTCTGTTCTTCAATAGTTGTTAGCTAACTAATTTCTTTGCATTTATTTGTGTGCATATAATAATGAATAATGATATTTTTATAGATTTATTTATCCCCACTCTTAGGGCAGATGCGTACCAATCTACCCCTAACTAGTTCCAAACTACACCATGGTTTCAGCGAACCAAACCCACCAGTGGGGTTCGTAGAGCATCCGAACTTGACTTTTAACGACTCTCAAGCGACCGTCAAACATTCACGATAAAAATACCATAAGGTAGCCTAGTAATTGAACTTTCCATAAAAACAATCACATTTTCAGTACGTAAACCGGTGTTTGTAGAAAAATAAATAATACAACCCAGTGCCAAAAAGCCCCGGTCTCCACTTTTCCCATCTCATGATGGTTGCAATAAATATGAAGTACAATCCCGAGTGACATCCACAGATCGGCATTAATCATCATGATATTCCAATTGAACACATTTCTTCTTCAATAACAACACAACTAAAATGAAAGCCTTACTTTCATATAAATTAAATTTTGTTCAAGTATTTTTTTACAAGCAAATTACATGAAGTAGTACAACGTGATAAAAAATTATCAAAAATTGGATAGATGACGAGAGTACTTAAAATAATGTACACCGTTAAAAAAATGCTTGAAAACAGCACAGCAATAAACAATTATTATCTGTTTAGGCAGAAACAAGCACAAATGCAACAATACATCTCATACAAGTGGTTTTTATATCAATTGCATTCAAGGCAAATTCAGGAATAATTTCCCGTATAAACACGAACAGAAATATTTTCTTCAGAGCAATGTGTCGATAACAAATGCGCAATTTCGTATAATAGAAGCTGAATGGCGGCGTTATCGGTCCCCGGGCCGGCGTCGAGCAGGCGGTGCGTGCGGGACCCGTGCTGGGCCCGCAATGGGCGCCACAAAGCGAGCGGCGCGCGCCGCGCCGCCTGCCGGCGACTAAACGCGCGCGTTCCGGCGGTCGCGGAAATCAACCGGCAGCGGTTTCAATGGCCTCCTTCATAAGTGAGCGTGAATAATCGGGAAGTCCTAAACAAAAGCACGCGAGACTCGCCGCGCCCCTGCTTCCGTGCGCGATCGATACATTCCCTGGCGCGCGTCGCCCGACGCTGCCACGCCCCTCCCCGCCCCCTCCACGCCCGCCACGCCGCGCCGCGCCGTGCCGCGCCCACCGCTCGCCCGCCACCGCCGCGCCGGCCACCGCGGACGCTGGGCGGCCGACGTCGCTCCCTCGGCACCGCCCGCTGCCTACTCCCGGCAGCCGGCTCTCTCCTGCTTGCACTCTCCAGTTTTCTATCTACAGTCTCCGTTTCCTGCCTCTAATATTCTATTGTCCCTTGCCTCCTGGCCCATGCCTTCCGCTCTTGCCTCCTGTCCCACGCCTTCTGTCCCTCGCTTCCTGTCCCACGCTTCCTGTATCTCGCCGCCTGACCCTCGCCGCCTGACCCTCGCCTCCTGTCCCTAGCCTCCCGTCCCTAGCCTCCCGTCCCTGGCCTCCCGTCCCTAGCCTCCCGTCCCTAGCCTCCCGTCCCTAGCCTCCCGTCCCTAGCATCCCGTCCCTAGCCTCCCGTCCCTAGCCTCCCGTCCCTAGCCTCCCGTCCCTAGCCTCCTGTCCCTAGCCTCCTGTCCCTAGCCTCCTCTCCCTAGCCTCCTGTCCCTAGCCTCCAATATCCTGATGCTGTTCCTAGTCTCCTCTTGACCTCTGCCTCCTACTGCTGTGTGTAAGGGGAGAAGTGCCGTTTAGGTTGAGAAGAGATCAGAGATCAGAGAAGAGTAATAGATACCTATTTGTTAAGATACTCCTCCGGCATTGGTCTGGTATCGATAAAAGAAAACACGGAAACTATCCATGAGAACAGCAGCCGTTAGAATTAGTATTGTCCGGCTATCCGAGACGAGCCGTATGTCTGTCTTGATGGCGTTTCGGCCAAAATGTTGTAGCCTTTCTCAGAACGTTCTGCCTATGCAGTCATAGCCATCCGTTAGAATTCTCCTTCTGACGACGACTGAATTTGACCTAGCTAGGGTCGAAACCACCGCGTGCACCGTCCGTTCTCAAATCTTAGCTCTGCCGTCGCTGCAACCATAACAGCTGTTTCTCTCTGACGTCTCAGCCGGTCCTCCCGCTGCTGTAAACTATACCAATAATTAGATTAAATCTAGTCGTCACAAAACACTTAAGCATGCTGCTCCCTAGCAGCCATTATCGTTAGTATCGCAGAATGAAAATCTCCAGCTCCATCCGGCTGCCCTTTGCCAATTAGTGCACGGAAGCGCTACTCGTGCACTTCGGCAACGGTCTTAACATTGCACGAGAAATAAAATAAAACTAGTGGCCCTACAACAGCACATACCTTCTCGCATGTTTTTAAATTTGCAATTTTTGAAAATTCACAGAGTTCAACGAAAATTAGACCGGCGCCATTATATTAAGCGTTACGTCTTCTACCCGTCAAAAAATTTGAGGAAACACTTTGGAGCGGCTTTTGAGACAAGGTTTTTCTTTAAATTGCATTAATTGCGATCATAAATCATGCGAAAACTACTCTTTTTCTTCAGAAAGTTGTGCATGACTTTTTTAAAGAGCTGATTTTTTATATCAGACTTGTTTCAGACGAAAATCTCTATTTTGAACATTGCAGTTTTCAAACCTTAACTTTTCGCTGTTTTTGAAAATGAGGAGAGTTCGCCGAAAATGGGACTAGCCCAATATTTTTCCCGTTCTGAGTAACGTACGAAATTTAAAGAATCAATTTTTGAGCTGTTTTTGAGAAAAAAAATTGTTTAAAAAATTAAAAATTGCGAATGCACAGTCTATTCAAGAAATGCGGGGACTGTTTGAATTTCGCGGCTCCGGTTAATTCCGGGGAATCCGATTGATGTCGCTAGGTTTGCACACATCTGCTGATTGTGACGTCATTTTCCGATTGTTGATATCTTCATTTGTTTATTAGCTATGCGGGTTTTGGTGAAGTGCGATTTTTGTTTAGCGAGTTTCCGAATGAATGACCTGAAAGAGCAACGACTTGCTGTGAAAATTCGTGTTTAAACTTGTAAAATGTGCGGCGGAAACTTTTACTATGCTTTCTGCGATGTTGATATGACGCGTATGGCATCTGTTAAGTGATATTAACGTTTTAAAGATGGTCGACTGGCCATTGATGATAAACGTTCTGGACGTCCTTGCACGTCAACTGACGACACCCACGTCTACAAAATCAATACCCTAATGCTGGCAAATCGATGTCTGACTGTCAGAGATCTTGCTGGAGAGTGTGGAATATCAGATGGATCTTCTCATGGGACTTTGACTGAAAAATTGAAGATGCTGTTGGAAAATTTGTGCCACGCATAAAGACGGAGGAACAAAAAGCCTATCGACTCCAGCTTTGTCGGAACTGCATGATAGTTCAATAGAAGATTGAAATGTCTTGTCAAGGATTATAACAGGAGATAAATCATAGATTTATGGTTATGACATTAAAACAAAGGTCCATTCGTACCAGTGGATGGGTATAAAGTCCCCCAGTCTCAAAAAAGCTCGTAAGTTCGATCTAAGGTCAAGGTAGTGCTGACAGTTTTTCTTTTCTCGTGTACATACTGAGTAATATGCGAAGTACAGACAAATTTATGTAATGCTGCGCAAAATCTATTTAAAGATTTCAAAGAAAATGTACGTTTTTGGGTCCTCTGACACCGAAAAAGTTGTTTTTCTCACAAAGTTCGTACGTCCGTCCGTCCGTCCGTCCGTCCATCTATGGTATGTGAACAACACTAGCGCCTAAACTATACGTAGGATTTTTTACTAAACTGAATAAACCTCTGTCGATCTGGCTTCACTGATAGCACTGCAATTTTGAAAAACATTCATAATTTTTAGGGGGTACTTCACAACCCCGGAAACATAACCGATTTTTGTTTTCAAAAATAGCCTCAAACGTTTTCTTTAACTTTCTTGAAAGAATAGAGTGAAATGCACTTATAATAGTAGCATAGAACCGACTTTCATTGTTAACTATAAATTTTCGAAAACAGAAAAAGTTTAAAGTATTCGGCATTTTCCTACCGAACGACAGTCGGACAGAAGGGCAGACGGACGGAACGACAGAAAAGCAGAATGAGAGACAGGCACACAGAATGACTGAAACACACGCAGAACGACAGACAGGCAGAACGACAGACAGGCAGAACGACAGTCAGGCAGAACGACAGACAGGCAGAACGACAGACAGGCAGAACGACAGACAGGCAGAACGACAGACAGGCAGGACGACAGACAGGCAGAACGACAGACAGGCAGGACGACAGACAGGCAGAACGACAGACAGGCAGAACGACAGACAGGCAGAACGACAGACATATGGACAGAATGACAGACAAAACAACAGACGGACAGAGAGGCAGTCGGACAGAGAGGCAGTCGGACAGAGGGCAGTCGGACAGAGGCAGTCGGACAGAGAGGCAGACGGACAGAGAGGCAGACGGACAGATAGGCAGACGGACAGATAGGCAGACGGACAGATAGGCAGATAGACAGCCGGTCAGTCGGACAGACGGGCAGAAATTATTTTGTCAAACGATTTCTCGGTATCAAAGACCCACAAAAAGTGGATTCTGGCTACACTACTTGTTCGTAGAAGTAATTTACTACGCTTAGGAACCGAATTTATCCACTTTTTACTTACCAGGTCCCAGTAATAGAGAGCATGTCTGTCGAAAATTCGCCGTTTTCCGGCGCACTATTACAAAACTTTCTCTTATTACGTTCAAAAGGGCGAAAGTGTAAAAATGAAGTCTTCCCTATGGCTTTCACGCACGTCTTGTGACGTATCGTCTTTGAAAACGGTTACCATTTGGCCTAATGGATTTTCCATTGCTAAGCGATAAATATAATAAAGTGATGCAATTTGCAAATTTGAATAGAAAATATAAAAATACGCAATAAAAATTACGTTTGTATTTGCCATGTTTCTATTTGTCACCGTTTTGTGGAATCACTCCAAAATAGCAGTTTTCACTAGAGTTCAAATTGATTGTAAATACTTATTTTAATTTTGTCTAAAAAGTTATATATCCATTGGGGATTGAACACTAAAATTTGAAGAAAAATGACCAAAGGCAAAATCCGGGCCAGTTGTCAACAAGAACATGCGATATTTTCGCCTCGTGCATAAGAAATCGAGATCCCGATCTCAGAGGATCATCTTTTCCGCCTCTTGCGATCTTGCACTAATCCGTAGACATTAAGGTTCCAAGTGTTAGCGACTCGTCAACGCGCCTCGTTCCCCCGAACGAGAGCTGTCCAAGTTTGCCCCCAAGATAGAATTTCTTGCGAGGAGTTTTCATTGGGCAATTGTAAAATTATGAAAATCATTAATCTACATACTTAAAACCATAAGATTTCTCGTTTAGGAAGTTCTTTGATCACATTATTCAACCAAGTGTTCTGTTTGATTTTTTCTTTAAATATGTGGGATCCAATGTGTTATCATTGCTTTGTATTAACCAGTTTTATAGTATAAACCCTAAATATTAAAGTATCCTAAAACAGAACGAACTGCCGACTTACTTCGCTTACTAATGCAAGTTGTAATCGATCTATCGAAATAATAAATTTCATCGCCTGGTGTTATCCAGCGCGTTAGTGGAAGTCAGTTAAGTCAAACTGCGCCCGCACGAGCTACTTGCCCGCCTGGGGAGCCCGGCGCTCCTACGGCCACGGGCAACTTCCCCTGACTCCGCACTCACTTCCCCTAAAATCCAGAATGGGCTGTAGTACATGCGCAAGCTGAAGCGGCTCGGAGTGGCGAATATTGGCTTCGCACGAAAATATGATTGCCAATTTATTTCTATCAAATTACCGATAATTATATTATGTTTATATTCTTCATCTACTTATTACTATGTGATGCTTATTTTCTTGCTAAATTCTCGCTTTTATAAACATCGTTGTTAAGTAACGAAGTTAAGTAATTTGCTTGAATTCTTTCCTTATTTTCGTTTTTTGTTGTGTTATTAAATAATTCAGGTATTTAGTAATAATGTGAAATAAAATAACAAGTCTCTGTAAGACATTCTCGCTTACGCATAGCAATTGGGAAAATGGGGATTAATACAGCTAAATATGTGTTAATAACTGTCAAGTAACTTGTCTTAAAGACTGCCATGGGCCAGTCCGGAGAAATTTGTACAACCCTTACTTTTAAACCTCACGCCAATTTCTCCGGATGCAATGCCCGCGAGTACAGTAAGGTAGTTCACCTTGTCCGCGACCTTGACATAGCTGGTGTAAGTGTAAAGTTTAGTCAGAGAAGCGGAAATGAATTTTTTAGGAACGAAAATCAACGATTTTCTATGTAACTTTATTTTCAGTCTTTTAACGGATTTTCACTATAAAGTTAATAAAAATTACTTAATAAAAAGTAGGCGCCGGTCCCGATGGCCGAGATCGTTAAGTTCAAGTCCCGCCTCGGGCATGGTTGTATTTGTGTTCGTCGGTTCACCCCGTCTCATCACCATATAATGTCATCTTCACCGTTTCCGTACCGTTAAATGCAATTGCGGTTGCTAATGACTAAGAACCGTACATTAGAAAAATTTTAAAAATATAGACAAATGTACGAAAGTGATATGGTAATAAATAAGAAAAAAAGTTTTCCAACAAATATAAAACCTGCTGGAAATTATTTAAAGATACGTGTCTACCATTTACACTCTATAAACTCTAGAAATTCTATCATGTATTTTTCTAATTTTGCGAGATTTAGACACTGTCAGCGTAGCACACGAACAATGACATTGGTTGTTTTCTACGAGATTGGTTGATATAATAGAATCAATGTTATATTCAATAAATTTACTCCAAACAACTTAACTGCGATTCATGTTTAATAAATATCAAATATGATCTTGGTTTTATCAGTTTTAAAGACACTATCTACTATTGTTTCGAGAAGTGCATTGCGTTTTTATACAGTGTCTATCTATAGTCCTTGTACTTGATTATATCTGCCTTGGAGTGATATATTTCATGAATAGCGTGCTACTTACCGATGCAAGCTCGCCTGCGCTGGTGAATTATGAATTGATTTCTTTGTTCAGAGGAGTAAACAAGTTGTTATTGGCACGCTAATCGGAGGACTACAATGCCCGGTGCACTTCGCCAGAAAAGGTAGTAAACATAAATGTTTTCCACCCGAAGTTGGAGTGAGCAGTCACACCTGCCAGAGACATCTTCTGTTTGCTGTGTAGCTGGGAAGATCGATATTAAAACCCTTAAATGAGGGAGAGGAACCGTTTCATCGCACAGTTGTTGGCGTTTGCGGCATTAACGCGAATCGGAACGGGCAACAAGGACTGACGAACAGACTAGAAAGTTACAGTGTTGGTTCGTGGACTTCTCGCTTATGCAAACAGCAGGGATGTGTTTTGTGTTCTGATTCAGCAAGTAATAACTGCATAATACTTTCATGCAAGAGTGCTGACAGACATCGGGTTTTGTAGTGAGGAAAATAAATATTTTTTTAATAAGCAGTTACATGTGAGGCAATGTATAGTGAAAATGGTCAGAAAAAATATCACCAAAGAAGAGACATAGTGTGTTATAAACATATTCGTCGAAATTGTGACTTCCTTTGTGAACTACCGATATTTCAACTTCTATAGCACTTTCATTCAATTGAGATGTGAAACCCATTTCATGTGCCGTCAAATTATTACTTTCGTGAATTTGCTTAAAAAAACAGCATATTGGATGTACTTATGAATATACAGCAGTGCAATTAGTCCATTAAAATGAACCGCACCTTCGTAATAATAATTTTGCTTTTCGGGCGATGCGAAACAAACATTCGCAGCGAAGCTTTCCTGGACCGGGTGAAGTGCAACCCAAATCGCGAAGAAGCCGAGTTATGGACGCAGCTGCGCGCGTATCTCAGCAGGAACGCGCGCGTTCTCGACATGGTGTCCCTGAACACCAAGGACGCGGTCTTCGGCAGCGTCATCGGCCACGTGTTAGCCAGCGTCAACGCCCACGCCACATTCCCCACACGCTCGTGGGCCAGAAACGTCACGGCTCTGAAGGGCATACTGACGCCCCCTTCCACTACCACCCCCGCGTCCTCGACGGCTCCTGCGACGGCCCCGAGGTTTCCTCACAGGCGGATAGCCGAGTCCGGTCGAGCTGTGATTTTCGCTGCACACAGCTGCCGCACTGTCTCAACATACATACACATTTTGCACGCTTCAGAACTGGTGCTGGACCCTCTGTCTTTCCATCTCGTTTTCTTCTTGGGAGACGAAGACAACTGCGAGGCATTGGAAACGTTATGGAGGAGGTTCGGTGTGTATAAATCGCTAGCAGTTAAAGTATCCCAGGTGTCGTGCACCATTAAAAAGATGGTCGTTTATGACCCGTTTGTGGAGATCAATAAAACGTGGCCGGGAGAATTTTCTGAAGTCAGGCATGACGAGTTGAGCAAAGAGCTGGCCGCTCTCGAAAAGAGACTGGGAGACATGCGCGGGTACCCTATACCTGTTTTTCTGCAACAACACTGGTACACGGTTTTCGAAAGATCTCTTGAGCCGTTAAATCGAAAAGGGAAACTTCTGAGTAGAGACATGCAAATCATCAATACTCTCGAAAAGAAAATGAATTTTACGAGAGTTGAAAGCAGGAAGTGCCATGGTGGAATTTGGCCAGAAAAAAAGTCAACGTGTAAACAAATATTCGAAAGTATTTTTTATGAATGTGCGGAAATAGGCTTCTTGAGCTGTGCGATGGAAATCGATGTCATTGGTTTTATATCGCATACAATGTCTGTAGTAGATTTTGTGCATTATGTTGTTATTGTACCAAAGTCATCTTTTTCACCTAAATGGACTACAGTGTTTCGTTGCTTTCAGTGGCCTGTGTGGGTGGCACTGATAACATCATACGTGTTGTGTTCTTTGACGTTTTACGTCGTGAGAAAGACTTCTGAGTTAGCAGGTGCTTGTGGGAAAAGTTTTTACTTCATGCTCAATACATTCCTTGGTGTTAATTGGATAAATGTTCCATGGAAACTACATCTTTCACAAAAGGTGCTGATTATATTTCTTCTGTTATGTGTAGCTGTTGTTTTAATGAATTCATTTCAAAGTGTCATGTTTACATTAGCAACCCATCCTATTCGCCCATATCAAATTACAACGTACGAGGACCTTGTTCATGCAAACATCCCTATTTATGCTAATTCTAATGGAAAAATGACGGTTTTTGCATATGATGGTGATATGTGGGAAACTCTGAGAAACAGACTAACAAGAACTCAAATGGGCATCGAGAAGATTATGGAAATAACGGCTACCCAAAAGAAGTCAGCGTTTATTTACGATAGTTTTTCTTTCAAGTTGTACCGTTATCAATTTCCGGTGTGGTTTCAAGAAATGAGCATTCTTTCACCAGCCGCTAAAACTGATTTCTCGACATACTCGACTCGAAAAGGATCACCATTCCGTGAGCCTTTGAACACAATTATTTTACGTCTAGTGGAATCAGGACTCAGAGACTGGTGGTACTTTTCAACTCTTCACGATTATGTGAAACTGGACTTGATCGAGTCAAATAAGACAATACAAACGTCGAAAGATTTTTATGAAAAATATAAAGGAGATAATTTAGGAATGCCCTTAATGATCCTTTCACTTGGAATCGGATTAAGCAGTTTAATGTTTTTCGTAGAAATAATCTGGAAATTTAATTATCTCTCCAGAACAAGAAAAAAATGTTCATTTCGACGATCAAATTAATTTCGTATTTTATGAATTTATATTATGAACACAATGTGATGGACACCAAAGAAATAACGCTGAGATAATTACCGTTATCTTTATAATAAAAACGTGTTAGTGAAATAAGTTTATTAATCATAATAATCAAATAAATATTCATTTGGAACAGTTTTTACTTTCTCGCATACTATTTACATAGTATAGAGAAGGTATTGTAATTCTGCGGCAATAGACTGTGATTTTTTCGCAGAAAAAAAATTGAATTTCCGGACTCTCAAACCGAAAATATGGATCAATCTTAATCCATTTTATAGTGAACACCGAAAAATTGGTTTACGTCAAAATGTCTATCTGTCCCTCCGTGGACAACGCTAGCAGATAAAATGTTGGTAGGATTTTCATCAAAACTGACACTCTCAATCGATCTGTGTGACCTCACAGTCACTTGAATTTGAAACGAATATTTTCATGTTTGTATGTACTTTACAAGAAGCCTCAACATTTTCTATATTTTCTCAAAAATGGCTTCGTAAATTTTGTTAAAGTGTTTCCTCGGTTACAAGAAATAACACTTATTAAAACAGCGAATGTCTTATTTTCGTTGAATTTTCTGAATGATCTAAAATTTCAAATGTAATTTTTTTTACGTTTGGCCAATGTTGTAGATTTAATGCAAATAAAAAATCTTCAAGCCTAAAATACGTTTCTGAACTAAATTCGAATCACCTGTTTAGTCATCCGAGTGATATCTTCTTTCTCTGCTAGAAGATGAGAGAAGCGCAGCAAAATATTCGTGTACAGGTGGGAGAGCAGGCTCAATGGCCTGAGCCTCGCATCTCGGACGTTAAAGCATCATTGGTGGATTGATGGTTAGAGCGAAATGCACCGACATAAACGGCATATTTAGGAATATTTTCATTTTTCAAAAATGTTCACCAATGTATTTTTTAAATATTTATCACGTCGTTAAAATTTACATTACAAATGTATTTTATTGTGTAATACGTTGACACAGAACTATCTTTAGTGATGTTTTTCCTAAATAGGCAAATTTTTTGGTATATGAGATATAAAAAAAGGTGTATTTTCGAAAACGCTTGAATCAAATATTCTCAAAAACTGGGGCAGTTTTTCTGGAACATCTCCGTATTTGAAAGTGTTTAATTTTTTAACAATATTTCAAACTGCTGATTTCGATCAAGATATTTGGGTCTGGAAAAATAAATATATTACTGAAAAAATAGGTGGTTTTTAATGAAGCATATTTAAAAAATATCTGTTGAACAGAAAAGTAAACCATTACCTTAACTGAAATGTTCTCCAAATATTTTTTCTGGTAACATTTTGTGAAAATGTAAATACTAACAAAACTTTGAATTTTCATAGCGCTGATAATTTGTTTGTAGGAATGCACAGAAATAGGTTGCCATGGCAAGATTCTTTAATAAACAATATGTTTATTTCGCCTAGATTAAATAACAGAATGTGCCACTTCTCTCTCTCTATATCTTGCTTATTTTCTTGTTACATTCAATGTCAGAAAATTAACAAAAATCTTTAAAGAGGTACCCAGTGGGGATGTTCTTGTTCTGAAATAGGGGCATGATAGTTCGCTGTTTTACAGTTACTTGTAACTTCGAGCCAATATTGATTTTAATTAATACATAAAACTAATACTCACTTGTAAAAGGGTAATTAAATTGATCTGGTTAACCAAATTAGAAAAAATAAATAAACGAAATGTATGAAGAAGACGACTATTGAATATCAAGTTTCAGAGATTGACTGTAGGGAATATAGTGGTTATGGGGTGGAATATTGAGATAATATAATAGTAGGCCCTATGGCATACTACCAGTACTTACACAGAAACAGTAACATATTTCAAGTGTGAATCGTTTTATAACTGAAATAGGTTCGTGTGGTTATATAATATTTTCCAACAAAATAATTTTGGCTATCTCGGAGTGAATGTCGCTTGTCTTTCAGCAAGGAGTCCCGGGTTCGATTAACGGACAACCTCAAGTGAAATTTGTTCCGTGAAAAAGAACTTGGCTGCTTCTCAGAGACTAGTCCAACCCCTGTAAAGAGTACTAAGCCCTATTACTGTCCTTATTCCTTTCCAATTCTGAGCGCTGGGTATTTACGCAGTAGCGCCTGTAAAGAGGCGCGAACGCGGAGATGCTATCTGGCGGTCCTCATGACAGCAGACTGTCTACTCTTACGGACACCCTCTTACGGACTCCCTCTTACGGACACCGACACTCTAACGTTAAAATTATGTGGTCGCTAATGGCCCAGTGGATGACGCGATATTAAATTTAAAAAATACACAATTTGAACTTACATTCACAAAATTTTTACTAAGACAATTTTAAAAGAAAACAGTGATTTTCCTGCCTGATTAAATTTTTAAGAGTACATGTTTATTCTCTAATATCCACCATTCATTTATAGTTTTATTTTTTTGTGGTTTACTGGGCCAACGTCACGCGGCCGCACGCCGCAAATTGTGGGGGCCCAGAATTCCCCGCTACGCGGATCGGAATGTACATCTCCTTCTCTGCTTTTGATTTCTTTTGCCGAGACGAGATAATGTTTAAGAATTTCTTTTGAAAGTATTCATAGAACTACCTATATTTCTTTTCTACTTCCAGTTTAGGCACAGAAACTTTGTAAAAGAACTGTATATAGAGGAATAATTTGTGAAGTTGTAAATTATTAGATCAGATTCAAGGGTGTAAATAATTTTGTGTAGAGATAAATTCATTTTAAAGAAAGAGAGGGATTAAAGATAGTTGTTTATTTCGATGCCATTATTTCTTTAACTTGGATGTCAATGTTCAATAGAGTAATGAACGATGAAAAGGAAACGGTGAAGCTCATGGTAGCTTATGATTAGGCAATATTACAATGCAGAAAAGATAGAAGCCGCATCAGACAATTATAGCTATTTACGATTAAAAAACGATAATGGTTTACAGAGAAGAAATACGAATGTAACGGTGTCATTTTTCTCCAAACACATTCAACGCGGGTAGGTTTCTTTCTAAATGGCACTGTCAATTCGAATGGAAATTCCCCTTTGTATGCTCATAATTGTTTCACATGAATTTTCACTGAATACTGTTGGTTGAATTTCTTATAATGTTTTGCAAATGTGCATTAAATAATATGAAATTAAGAAGATCCAACAGCAATCGGGGATGAATATTGCGACTTTTGTAATGCTTTAATTGAGATATTCCCTATATACATCATCAATAATTATTTACAAATAGATCATCCATTCTTTTCATTACAATTGTTCGACATGCATAAAATTCCCTTTGTTTTATATTTCAAATTGTAATGAAATTCTTATAACACAATTTTGTTGTAAAGATTATAATATTTAAAATTTAATTCTTATCTCCCCTACTCACAATATTTTCCTATTACGAAGTGGACCATTGTTTGATTAAAATCCCCATCACAACAGCAATATTATTGACACTAAAGAGAATCTCACGAGGCGCCGAGAAGCAACGTCTAATAACGTCATCGTCGCTCAGCAAAAGGGCCTTTATTGCCCCAACAGTGGCAGCATGAACTTTCGATCAATTGCGTTAGCAGACGTTCGCTCGAGAGCCGCTTGTCGACGAGGGAACGACTTCTCAGCGAGGTCGCTTCAGTACAGTCGCTGCACGCCAACCTCCCTCAGAACTTCAGCTCCCCTCCCACCACCACTCCCCCGCGCGCTTACCATCTCCACTTCACAACAGGGCATGGCAAATCCCAAATAAGTGGTGCAGACCATTACGAGTGACGCGCTCTCCTATAGTACCTTCTTACAGTAACTAAAACATGAACTGTTACCAACGATTCTTACAAGGTGCGGGCTGCTGCGTGAACTCACGGGACGTAAGACAGCGTCGATATTTGCGCTTTCTTCAGCGGTTTCTTATAGGGGTGTGTATATTATGAATAATTGAACATTTAGAAGACAATTTTCGTAGTTCTCATTATTCACTTTTGTATTTAAAATTAGCCAATTATTATGTTCATAACTTGACGCTCCTAACCTGTAGCTGTACCCGGCGACACTAGTGTATCCTTTAGTAGCACCCTCCACCTTTATCCGCGTTTTTGGTGGAAAGCTCAAAGTCCCTGACCGTCGCTTCCACAGCTACACGCGCGATCTCTGCCCGTCCACTCCATCACCTCCATGGAGGACGATTCCGCCAAAAATTACGCTCCAAG
Source organism: Gryllus longicercus (assembly GCA_038098605.1). Taxonomy (NCBI): domain Eukaryota; kingdom Metazoa; phylum Arthropoda; class Insecta; order Orthoptera; family Gryllidae; genus Gryllus; species Gryllus longicercus. Next base: position 1,735,780 of record JAZDUA010000140.1, read on the forward strand.
CTGCTATTTCCGATTTAAACAGAGTGGGAATGGCACTTCAAGGTTACGAACTTGAAGGAGACGGGAAAATTTTCATCCAATCGGGAACTCCAATACCAAAAATTGAAACTCCCGATTGGATGAGAGTGCCCCCTCTCCGTCTGGCTCGTGACCTTTAAGAGCCATACCCTCTCTGTTTAAATAGGACTGTATCTCTTGTTCAATTCTGATGTCATGTCTATATTGCTTTATGTCATACCGTATTTTGTTATTTCCTGCAACTTTACTTAGCTTCAAAAATTTAATATCTTCGATCACAACGGAACTTAAGTTTAGTTATGCCGTCTTCATCATCGTAGCGAAATTATTACAATTTTATTTCTCCCCTAGGGTTTTTCCTTATCAGTTTTCATTCCGAATAACTGTAGATGAATTAATGGAAACACTCAAATAAGCTCCAGGTACTTCGTTGGCCTGTCTAGGTGCTTGCTTACAGTTTCTTGTCGCCATTCCTTAAGTTTGTATACTCGAAGCAGAGCACATTTCATCTCCATTATTACGTAATAGGATTAGAAGAACTGATGTGACAATAAGAGAAACATACTAACGGAGTCAGGAATTCTAAAAACTACTTTTTCGGATGCCTCAGCTTTAAAAACTCTTTATGCACAACATATGCTTCCACCAATGATGCTTTTGACCACCATTCTCTCCTCAATCCTGTATTTTTGTTCTACTAATTTTCATATTACTATTACCAAAGACGCTCTTTCATCCTCGTCCTTTATTGACCAGCATTGCACAAGTTTCCTCCTCCGCTGCTCCTGCTGATGTCCACCTACCCTCCAGCATCAAATTTTCCTGAGATGGTCTGACACTAACATCAGTATCATCTCATCACTGTCGTTCCTGCTGCTTCATCTCTCTGGCCCACATCATCCCACTGTCCCTGCCGACAAGGTATCTCCTGTGTTCATCCCCCGCTCCCACGACATTTTCGCCGCCTCAGAAGCTCCAGCCTCTCCCACACCCCACGCATATTCCGCAGCCCCCCCCTTCTGACACTCCCGACGTAACACCCATCGTGTCCCCCGATACAATCTTCCACGAAGTCCCCGCCACCACTGCCACTGTTGCTTTCGCCGACTCCGCTTCCGTCCCCGTCCCGTGCCCTGCCCCCGTCGCCGTCCCCGACACCACCCCCGTCGCCGCCCCCGTCGCCGCCCCCGTCGCCGCCCCCGTCCTCGGCCCCGTCCTCGCTCCCGTCGCGCCCTCGTCCTCGCCCCCGTCCCCGCCCCCGTCCCCACCCCCGTCGCCGCCCCCGTCGCCGCCCCCGTCGCCGCTCCCGTCGCCGCCCCCGTCGCCGCCCCCGTCGCCGCCCCCGTTGCCGCCCCCGTCGCCGCCCCCGTCACCACCCCCGTCGCCGCCCCGACATCGCTCCAGATACCGCCCCCAGACCCCGCCCCCGACGTCCACGCAGCCTTCACCTGTCGCCACCCACGCTGCCAACGCCGACCCTCCCACCTCCCCCCGCCCATCGGCGCGCGCACGCAGGCCGCAGGTCTTGCGGCGGAATGTACGGAAGAAACCTCCCAGTGCGCCACCGCCCCTTCCCCCCCCCCCCCGCCACCGCTCCCCGCGAGCCTCTCCTGCCTATCGATTATCTGCCACCACGTTGCTTTGTGTCTCTGGCGCTCTGGTTTAGTTTGAGTTTGCTGCTCACTCCGTAGCGCCCCGCTCTCTCTTTTGTCCTCTTCATTCTCCGCCTCATCCTCCACCTCGTCTCATCGCCCCTCCCTCTACCCCTTCTCTGTTCTCTCTTCTCTCCTCGTTCTCTCCGATCCTCCTCATCTCTTGCCCGTTGCTCTCCCCTCCTCCCTCCAATGCCACGGCATGGAGCTGCAGTCCAAGTCCACCGAGAAACTTCGCGGAGTTTAGAGGAACCCTCTAATGTATTCAGTAATGAACAGAGGGAAGGAGGCACAGGCGCTTTCACTTGATACCCTCTTAAAGAGAAGGCCACTTTGCTCTGCTAAGCATACGACGAAGGCAGTCGGCCGACAAAATATTTGGCGGCGGCGCAGGGCGCGGACGACGTGGCGTGGCATGGCGTGGCGTGGCGTGTGGCGGGAGAAGGCTGGAGCACCACGGGGTTCCGGAGAAGCCAAAGATCACCCACCGAAGGCGTTGAGGGAGAAAGTACACGTTGTAGGCGGAAAGTACACGTCCGCTCAGAATAGTTGTTCACAAAAGGTGAGTTCTGAATGTCATAAAGTCAGAAATTTGAACAACATGTCGCCTCAGAACAGTTGTTCACAAAAGGTGAGTTCTGAATGTCATAAAGTCAGAAATTTGAACAACATGTCAGCTCAGAACAGTTGTTCACAAAAGGTGAGTTCTGAATGTCATAAAGTCAGAAATTTGAACAACATGTCGGCTCAGAACAGTTGTTTACGAAAGGTGAGTTCTGAATGTCATAAAGTCAGAAATTTGAACAACATGTCGGCTCAGAACAGTTGTTCACAAAAGGTGAGTTCTGAATGTCATGAAGTCAGAAATTTGAACATGTCGGCTCAGAACAGTTGTTCACGAAAGGTGAGTTCTGAATGTCATAAAGTCAGAAATTTGAACAACATGTCGACTCAGAACAGTTTTTCACAAAAGGTGAGTTCTGAATGTCATAAAGTCAGAAATTTGAACAACATGTCGGCTCAGAACAGTTGTTCACAAAAGGTGAGTTCTGAATGTCATAAAGTCAGAAATTTGAACAACACGTCGCTTGTTTCTCTTACACGGGAATGTTGTATCAAAATATAAGAAAAATAATACACTTCCGCAATGAGTTTAAGAACATATTTTATTAATACTCACCTTTTGAACAATCCCTCACAACTGCACAGTTTCATGAAAAATTCCTACCACGAAATCGCATCCATTACCAGGTACCCCTGACCTGAAATCAAGAAAGAATAAGTTCAATGTACGAACTGTAAACATGAAAGTACACGTAATTTCGATATTCGTCCGTATTTCATCCTACTATAAAATCTTTCGACAAGGATTTCAAGGGTCATTTAATGTAATTAATTCCTTCGAATCGAATTCAAGATATTTCCCCTGAGATCACGAGACGATTTTAAAATGCACATCTCATTAATATCCTTTATTCTAAAGATTTGCCTTTTTAAATTGTTTATCGAAAGGAAATTCTTCCAAAATTCCTACAGATATTAGTGTTGACAAAAATTCATCTGATTTCTACACACCTTAGTAGTGAAATAATTGTCACGCAAAGAAAATATAAGTAAATAAAGGAGAAAAACAGGGAAAATATTATACACGTGACGATAAAACACTAAAGAGAATAAAGTGAGAGACAAGAAACATAATTGCTTAGAATGAAATTACAATAAGGACTTCCCTTTCCCGTATGTACGACACAAAATAAACTTTCATTTTTGTATATACTGGATTAATCATCCAATAATTTCATTTTTGTATATAAATTCTCATTTCTTGGGATAAATACGTATTTCAAGATAAAATATACGTAAAAATCTAGTGAGGTAGAAATGAAATTTCTTAGCACATGGAAAAAGTTAATTTTATGTAACGATTACTTTTACTATTTTTCTTCTTCTTCTTCTTCTTCTTCTTCTTCTTATTATTATTATTATTATTATTATTATTATTATTATTATTATTATTATTATTATTATTATTATTATTATTATTTGGTAATTAAATAAACAAATTTATTTTTATTTATTCACGAATTTCTAGAGATTTATAGTGAAGCAAAAAAAAGTTTGATTCTTACAGCTCAAATATGATACAAATCATCTAATCTGTTTAAACATTAACGGAAGAAACTTTAGAAAGAAGATTGAGAAATCTATTGAATGACATTTTGTGATTTTTTCTTCAAATAAAGGGCAGTGAGTCCTAGATGTATTATAACTACTATCCAGCTGTTTTGTAATAGACACTAAATTTTAAAAATATCTTAAAATTAATAGAATAATTGTTTTTTTGCTGTCACTTTTAAGTCGTTTTTAAAACCAACTACGATGGTTAGCCTTCTTTCGTTTCTAGGCGCGAATTGCAATCGATTTATCGAAAGCAGTAGTTTTTTTTTGGAATCTGAGGTAATAAAGAAGCGAAGCTCGCAAGTTTTTAAGTTTCAAGATCAATAAGTGCGAGTAATATTGAGTTATAAACAAATGTGTGGTACATTAAAAATTATCTACTTATGAACAAATTAATATCTGTCAATAATTAATATTTTTAATTGTAAAGGCCAAACACAACAGATATTTTTAATCTTACATTACATTTCCATAAATCGTAATGTCTCATATTTTATACAATTACACGTTTATCGCAAAAAAATTCCATAATCATTAAATTTCCTCATAGATAATTACAGGAGATTGCGAGAGCAATTTAATGTAATTGCCACATATACACACCATAATAATACATTAAGTGGAATCATACTAAAAGTACTATATTATTTGAATCTGTTGAACTAATTACTCTCCTATCTTATCTCATGTTTCGACCTATATTTTTAGGTTCTCAAGAGCAATATATGATATTAGTGTAAACGACAAATGTTACATTACTATTCGTCAAGTTCCAAAATCTTTAAAGCCTATAGTTATCAAGAGAACATATAGCAACCTGTGCATCCGCGTACATAGTTCACCATATCACTCACTGGCAAACGTCAAACGCAAACCTACTATATAATAGTTCATCCTAACCTAAGATAACAAACCAAAAAACAGAGTGGAATGATCTAATAAGATAAGGTACCATTTTATAAACTATCTGGGTAGCCAATGATGATAGAAAATTCTACTCACCAAGGATATGTACAATTATTGTACATATGAGAAGCGCAGGTTTTCTGATTGAGAGGAAACTCCATTCATATTGACCGAATCTACCACAAAGATGATACAGGCATAACGTAAGTACACACATAGAACAATACACCGCGAACTTGTTCAGTAACTGTACCACCTTGACGTCACTATGAAAGTGTGGTAAATTCTATGAAGGTAATGTTGATATTCCAAAGAGTATTGATAGAATGTAAGTCCATGAACTTTTATAAATCATAACATAAAGACATGGAGCTATGAATTCATATAAACAAGCCTTTCATACCACACAGAGAAACCATATAAATCAAAGAGAAGTAAAATAGTGTGTGTGTGTGTGTGGGGGGGATCTTCACAAAGAGATCATAAAAGAAGCTTATAGCTTCCATGAAATTTCTCAGTGTTCAGGGTATTTTTGTGCACAGAGGATAAAGGTAGAGAACTTGAGATCTTCACATAATTTTATCAGCAACTTAAAATTTACTTACAAAATAGAATCATCATCTAAAATTAATACATCTCGTGCATCTGGTGACAATTTGAAGTGCATTTATGACAATCTTTTAATTAACTTCTACCCTAAAAAATCACAATAAGCACAAGCTTGCTAGATTAAATTATATATAACAGCACCACAATTACAGAAGCAATAAGAAACTTGTTTTTTTCTATGATAAGCTTTCCATATAATCTCCACATAATGAACAGTTTCAAAAGTCAAACCATTTGCATAATGGCAAATACGATTGCATCCATAAGAAAAAGGATAGCCTCCCTAAAGATCTTAAATATAATACTGTTGATACTTATCTACAATATTATAAGTACTACAGTATTACAAGACAAAGTGCAAACAACAAGATTGTAAAGTTAGCTATGTGGGTACTTCAAAAAGAACTCAATATACTATAATAAATGAGCATATCAAAAACATTAATTACCCTAACAACAAGCAAATGTGATAAGCAAACATAGACTTTCTAGTTACCGTCATATAGATTGAAAAATTGTGATAAGATTGGACCAGGAAAGCAACTATTAGAAAATATTTATCTCACAAATGAAATTTCACTTATTTCAAAACAAAAATACCTTGAATATCCAGATGAACACTGATAAATTACATGAAAGTTATAAGTTTCTTTTACAATCTCTTTGGGATGGTTCTCCCTCCTATTTTATTTCTCTTTGATTTATCTGGTTTCCTCCGTCCCAGCCGGACCAACTTTAAGCTCCTGACTGGTCTGCAAGCACGTGTGATCGTGTAGTGCATATGAGTGTGTTTGTAAGTAAAGGGTGAGAATAGAACGAGGAAGAGGAAGGAAAGATCTCGCGCTTCGTGGCTCTTTTGTTACGGTACTGCTCCAGCATTCGCCCGGTGTTGATCGTAGAAATCATGGAAAACTAATGATCAGAGTTGACGGTCGCTTGAATTCTCCTCTAGGCAACGGCTGAATTCGACCTAACTGCCTCGCTGGAATCGAAAAATCTTGCCACAGTCGTGACTCGATCCCAGAACCCCCCGGTCAGAGACACCGCAGTGAGATGCATTGATGCCCTGAGCCGCCTTTCTCAGATTTCTTTACTTTCTCTACGATATAAACATTTTTATTATGAAGTCTGGCCTGTCGTTCCGAACATCATTGTTGTACATTCGGTCAATATGAATGAAGTTTTCTCTCACTCAGAAAATCCTACGCTTCTCATATGTTCTTATCCTTGGTAAGTAGAGTTTTCCACAGTCATTGGTAACCTAGAGAGTTTATATAATTTTGTTTTATCTTATTAGATCATTCCACTCTGTTTTTGGTTTGTTATGTTAAGTTAGGATTAACTGTTACATAGTAGGTTTGCGTTTGACTTTTGCCAGAGGAACTGAGTGAGATGGTGAACTATTTTCGCGGATGCACTGGTTGCTACATGTTCTCTTGAGAAGTAAATACTTTAAACATTTTACAACATGACGAGGGGGGAGAGAGAGAGAATGGGAGAGAGGGATAGAAAAAGGGTTGAGAGGGGGTGGAAGGGAGAGAGAAAGATAGATGGAGAAAGAGAGCGAGGGGCAGAGAGAGAGAGACAGGGAGGGAAGGAGAGAGAATGAGAGAGAGAATGGGAGAGAAAGATAGAAAAGGGGTTGGGAGCGTAAAGGGAGGGGAAAGGGAGGGAGAGAGAAAAAGAGATGGAGAAGGAGGGAGAGAGAGAAAGCTACCTCGTTAGCGCGTGTTAGCAACGACGGCCCGCGGCGCGGCGCGGCGGCGCGCGCAGGTGGGGGTCGAGGCGGCGGAGAGCAAGATGAATTCACGGCTGCTATCATTACCCCATGTGAAGCTTCGAGTGGGCTACCTCACGCATGAATATGCATGCGTTCCCCTCCCCAGAGGCCGTCGCCCTGCCCCCACACCCGCCCCAATACCTGACCCAGTGCCAGATCGCCTACACCGCGCCGCGGAAAAGAGTACATGTGCGAGGAGAGATACACTTCTTGAGGAGATTCGATGCAGTAATATCTTCCTTTGGAAATAGGCCAATAACCGTTAGGAACAACATATCTGAGGAAGCTTTTGCAACTGGACTCAAAAGCATAAATACTCTTATATTTAGAAATACAAAATTCGTGATTACAGTGGTTGTGAACATAAAAAATGAAGTACAGTGTCCAGTTATATGATCGTTCTCAAATTATCTTTTGTATCTGGAAATTGTTAAGAGCAACGTAATGCTTGATACAACTTAATTGAGTCTATGTTACGAATCTGTGTACGTTTGTATGCATCTGTTTCTGAGAGTAGTTATATATGTATGACAATGGGCCGTTCAACAAATACGTATTCAACCTAGTGATGTCACAACAGTTCATACCTTCCCGCTTTATTGGAAACAGCTACGTAATATTGAAATAGTGCATATTATGCACTACCACCGCCTCAGTTATTACATGTGAAGATCTATCACTTGTAAAGAAGCAAGCAACGAACTGTTGCGAGCGCAGCGTTGTCAAAACTATGGACATTCGCTTGGCGCATAATATAAATTCTTGGCAAAAACGCTTATTTCCATCTCTTCAGATTTCAACTTGTTTATTGGTTAGTCACAGTATTCATACACAATTGATAAATAACTCTAATACTAATAAACTAATCAAATTACTAACATTCTACGATTTGTAATATTAAGTTAATTTATTACAGCCTTTTAATATATTGAAACAACCTCAAATGAAGCGCTGGTAGAATTTTCGTCAAACCGACCACAGCGAAGTACCCCCAGAAAGAAAATATCTGTTCTTCAAGATGGTAAGAAACAATTTGGCCCTTACCAACCTAATTTTTTAATTAAGGAAGATTAACATAGTACAGACTCTTAAGGAAAAATTTTGCAGACATAGGTTTCTTTAAGTTATTGAAGAAGTTGCACGGTTAATATACCTTATTTTTATTTTATTCAATACACAGTAAACGTTTTTAAGAATAAGATGATATTAAATATAATATACCTCACCAAGCATTCTCAGGAGTAATTTATAAAACAAACACTGCTGAGACACTGCATTGCAAACGGAAGTACTGGTTCTCGGTCTAAGAGATACGCTGTACAAATCATGCTACTGTCAGTACTGTTTCTTTTATAACACAAGAGAAAACCGCGAAAAAATATGGATTACCAAATAGGTTTCGAATCATTTCTAAAAGGTTAATTTGGAAACGCAACTAAACTAAACACAACTCGACTAAATAACATAATATCATAACACCGCTACCATCTCGACGTTCAACAACAAGCTTTTCAAATTTCAATTGCAACATTGTTGCGCAAATTTTAATCAAGTTCTGCGGATTGCTTGAAAGAAATACATCAATACATTGAGAACATAAACTGTAGAAAAGTGAAAGTGCGGGATAGAAAAATGGAATTAATATTTTCAATAGAATTGTTGTAATGAATATTGGGAATATTTTCCATCTTTTCAATACAAATTAATGTTAAAATAAACCTGCCCCACAACTACTCCTATCCTAAATGCTCATCAACGCTGTAACTACGCCAAAGTACTTAAATAATGAGGGGCAGTTAAATGAAAACGAGAAAGACTATCGAGTATGGCGCAGAAATTCGTAAATCTAGGTGTATGTAGAGACGTGCCCTCTATTGAGAATCAGGTAGGAATAAAGTTGCCACCTCTTCGGGTTTCACCCGGAGACTTCGGGTTTCGTGACCGGGCTCAGGGTTTACTACTTTCATCTCCGGTTCATGCACAATATTGAATGTAATATGCGTTCAAATGTTTCTGATTCTTAGATTTCAAGAATTTGCACGCATTTTCTGTATTTTCAATTTTTTTTATTTAATATTGTTTTACTTAGTGAGATTCGTTGAAATAAATAAAAATTGTGGGTGTTTTCTCTTTTTTTATAAATTATAAATAAAAATATTGAAAGAATTTACATATTTCTACATGTTTTACTGGCTCACTATAGACACAGTTCTTGAATACGACAAAAGTTATTAGAAATTAGTTTAATCTCAAAACTGATTAATAAGTCAATTTTTTTTCTCATAACCTTACATGTATAAAAATATTTTGCTTATTCACAAATTGACCAAGAAAAATTAGCATCCGGCTTCAGGTATATAATTTATTTTATTATTCTTTATTTAAACCTTCAGTTAAAATCAGGAATTAATTCCATATATGTGCAAGTTGTAGTATCAAAAACTCTTTCCAAAATAGAAATTCAAGACTACACGACAGACATTATATGGATCCAAATTTTTTCTGCATCAGATTATTTTAAAGAAATACTCAACATTGTTAGCAGGGTTTTGTCCATTACCGTAAGCAATGCTTACGTAGAACGGATTTTCTCAACTACGGGAAACATTTGGTCCGATTTGAGAAACAGGATGAGAGTCGAATTAGTCAAAGCAGAACTCTTTACAAAATTAAACTATGATATGTCTTGCGCCGAAATTCACAAATTCATCACCAATTAGAAGCAAGTATGCTTACTAAAGAAAGCGGTTTCAAATGAGAAATATACTTGGAAGAAAAGTTAGTTTTTAAAAATTAATATTACAGAAAAGTAATATAGAGATTATGTTTTTAATGTAATCATTTATTATTTGTTTTATAGATTGTTGACTATGGAAATGTAATTTATTTGATTGTACAATTAAAAAATATGTGTAAATGTTAAATAAAACATACCCTACCCCCCTCCCCCCGCTCATGAAAATCTCCGAGTGAGTATGTGTCAATAGGTGGCAACTCTAGGTAGGAACAAGGCAAACGTTCACCGCTCTACTGTTTGTCTGTAGGCATGCTTGAATTGAAGCCAGCGAGTCTGTGCACGCCGGACATCCGTATGGTGACCGGGAAAGAGGAACAGCGAGGTGTCGTGCTTTTTAGACAGCGCAAGTAGTGTTAGGAGGTGAAATTCATTCCAGAATGTCTGTTGTGTGTGATGAACACTGTGAGAACTTCAAAAAGCACGTCAAGTAGAAACGTCCAACAATGATGACAGACGGAATCATCTGGTTGCACAATAATGCCCACCCACATGCCACCAAGGTTGTTTCGACAATGCTCCAAAAGTGCCGCTGAGAAGCTCACACATCCTTCATACAATCCAGACCATTTCCCATGCGTTTTTAAAAAATTGATAGATCCTGAAGATATTCAAGGCTCCAAAGTAGCCCTGAAGATATTGAAAATTTGCTTCAGACGACCAGGTGCACGCCAACGTACAATCATTTTTTCGTAGGCAACTGCAAACATGTTTCTATGAAGGCATTGACCATCTTGTGACACAGTGGGATGAATTTAAAAAGGGTTATGGCGATTACCTTTTAAACAATAAACATCTTACTTCCTTTTTTTTTTGACGTTTGCCTCGTTTTCATTTCATTGACCGTCACCCCAACGCTATAGTACAACCGCCAATTTGCCAACGCTGGCCCCACAGATCTCCATGGCTCCAGGGCCCGCGCGCAAGTGCAGGGCGGTGTAGGCGGTCGGCATCCGTGACAGCGGGCGTCGGCGACGTCGGCGTCGCCCTGTCGCCGCGCTGTCGCCGCAGTGTCACCGTGTCACCGCTCCCCAACCTCCTCTCTCCCAGCCCCGACCGCCGCTCCCCGCCTCCCCCCTCAGCGCTCCGCTCTCGCTGGCGTGACGCGCGCTGGGAGAACGGAGTCCAAGTTAGGCACCCGCCCGTCACGCCTTCCCCGCCTCACGCCGCCCCGCGCCCGCCCCCGCCCCCCCGCGCGCGCGGGCGACCGAGACGCGCGCCCGACAGACGCGTGACGCAAATTTTGAAGCTGATTAAGTTACTCCAGCTTCCGCGGCGAGCGCTGCTGCCGCCGCGGGCGACGTAATCGCTGCGGAGAGCGACAAATGAGCCGACACCTGCCCATCACACGGATTTCTTTAGTAATAAGATGCGGACAGTGCGACTTTCGTGTTTGGTTCAGCACTGTCTGGATTTCTCTTGCGGATTTAAAATTAAATGGGTAAAATATCTTGCACACCCTCTTCATTATTTCCTCAAGAATTTATTGTCGATTCCGGCCTCTAGCTCTTTTGCTTCTTACTTAACGTGACTTCTGTTTCAATCTGATCTTAAGTGTGGAGACGTTTGATGATTTACGATGCTCCCGTATTAATTGCCAATGTGAAGCTATTATCATTATAAATTTCTTTCTAATTATTACGGAATACATGTACGCAAGATCCTATTTTGTAAAACAACTGAATATATAGATTGAAGAAACTGTGTATTGGAATTGGCATGAGAGAACTACATGTGATCTGCATGACTCAAATTCTTTAATTTTGAATTTGATTTTCTGCCTTATTTCAAACAAAACCCTGAATATTTTCTATATTCTGAAAAATAGAAACAGAAGCAATACCAAAGCGCTACAAGTTAATAGTTTACAATATTTGTACAATGTTAGTTAGACAATGTTAGTTTCCACAGCAATGTTTTCACATCGTGACAGTCCGGTGTGAAAGTGCCAAACATGAAGGAATTTATTGAAATCATTTTATTCCAGACATATTATTCGAAATTGGTATACGCTGAATTTCTCAAGAATATTACAAACAAGCGTGAATAATATAAAAAATAAACATGTGTAGACGGGAATAACTCATCGTACGCAATGTTCAAGATTTATGTGACGTTCAATACATCATGTGGTGTTCGTGCACTTTCTAGACACAGAGGCCAGTGCTATTACTAAACAAAGTCATTTGTGACTTTTTTGGCGTGTATTTTTCTTAAAGAAAATTTCTTACTAACCTTTTAAGAGTTCATGATAATGACGATGAATCAATTGGATACCGCCTCTTTTATATGCCCTTTGACCTTTTTCATAATGGGATATTAAACATAGCAGTTCTTCAAGGGTAGGTAAACGTAACCATTATTCTTAGCTTCAGAGAGAGCTGGAAAGTATACCCAATATTTTTTACACGATAATTTAGGATAGGGATGTGCCATGAAGCTCACATGAATGTGGTTCAGTATACTTCACGTTATATTAACAGTGCAAAATAAATTACGATAAATATCTTCAAAATGATTTTTGATTTCATTAGCATTGAAAATGACGAATTTACAGTCGTCACGACTAAGGTCGAGGTATTGACGACTGGTTACATCATAAAAAAATATATTTGTAATACTCGTTTTTATTCTCTGGATTATGACACCGGAAATTAGGTGATTATTAGAGAAGGAAAAAGTCAATTGTTATAGGAATTCGGCAGACAAAGAAATAAAATTTGGAAGAATAAAAATAAATCGAACGAAATGGTAGAAAAGTAGACTTTGACATACGTAATATTAATTGCAAATTACGAAATACGGTACTGATCAACTAGGATAATCTATACGTATTACTAATTTACTCTAATCTATGCGTATTAGTATTGTATTTTGTAATTAACAAGGCGCGTAAATTGAAAGAAATTACGTAGCCACAAGCCACGTGAAAGTTGATTATTTTTTCGTATGTTATTTAGAAACTCGGGAAAAATCTGAAACCAATTAATCAAAGGAAATCAATTAGCCAACAGTTTCGATTTTACTGAGAAATAAAAGTATTCTATTGTTTTATTCCGCTTATTCTCACACGGCGCTTTCCGACTAAATGTTCGTACTCAATAAGTCCCTTTTTCAACACAGATGACGACTTGCTACGGCAAGGCTCCATGGAAGAGGTCCCCCGACATTTTTTATTTACTATTCGCGTGTTGCGTTATCCAACAACAACGTTTTGGATATTCTTGGCATGTCAGAACTGTTGAACTGTTTATATATTTTACAGTGTTTCGTAGTATTCGTGAAGACTGTATTTATTAAAAATAATTAATTTATTGTAGGTTAGATGAAAATATTTCGTTTGTAGTTCTTGAGAAAAACTGTTGCTTGTGATGTCGTTCAGCAGCATATTTCCTGTTGCAAAATTGTTTTATTTTAAAAAATACTGTGAACTATGAAACTTATGAAGACTCCTTAATTCTTTTGTAGGTCACCATGGAGGTGAATTGTTGAATATTTTTGAAAAGTATTTTCAGTCATCTCGGAAGTATTTAAACGTAGCTAATTTTTTTAAAAGTGTTCTCTAGATACCAGTGAAGAATAATCAACAAAAGTTCAGACAGCTCTTTATCTTGTGTCATCAATTTCTCTAGTGAATCAAAATCTCCAGCAAGCACATATTTGAATGTCAGTAAATTAAGTCAGTTTCTATTCATCGAATTACAGGACTAATCATTCTTCGTTCCTGTTGAATAATCTACGTAGACTTTTCACAAAAACATCGGGTCAAACGCACTTGAACTAGGCAGACCTCCAATCCTAGAAAATTGTGAAACCGGACCACCTCCCGTCCCCATGACCTCCTCCCAAAATCTACTGCATTTACCTAACCCTGTAACCCAGCAGCTGATTGGATTCAGTGGTTCCCACCCACTCACGCGCGTTGATTTTATGGGGCACAGAGTAAACACGTCGTTATAACAGCCGGGGCTGGGCGGGGCGGGGGCGGGGTGGGGCGCGGCGGGGCCGCCTCCACTTTAGTGCGGCGTCGCAGCTGCTGCGAACGGCTGGCTCGTGCGTAAAAGAATCCTCAAACGCGCCTCTCGAGGGCCTCTTATGTGGGCAATATCTCCGCCTCATGATTAAAAAGAAGCCCCTTCGTCTTGCTCAGGCAGCGAGCACGGGCGGCGCCTCCCCGGCGACCAAGCAGTTGCCCGCTCGGCAGCGCAGGTTCAGGCCAGTCTCAGGGGAATCTCCATCGGATTGCCTTTCTGGGAAGTGAAAAGATCCGAGAAGAATTGAAGACTTTTAGAATAAGATTGGATTTTAGAAATAAAGGTGTAAGCGATAGGATCAGTACTCTGAGAAGGGCCTGTACATTTAGCAGGCATGCTGAAATTAAAATAACATGGCACTGAATCGAAGTATTTGTATATTAGTGTTCTTTATTGTATTACATGAATAAGTATGAAGAATTTGCCACAGAGATTAATGACCAAATCGAATTAAACGATCAATCAATTATCTATTAATTGGATCAGAGCAATATAATGACAACACCGGTTGTTGTAATATTTCTTCGCCAGAGAAGAAGTATCATTCATGTACATTCGAACGTTGTTCAGGTTGTGTTTAGACTTGTAGAGTAATGATTTCCCGGATCATAATGTATATTTGGGGAAATTCGAGGATCTTATTTTGATAAAAAGCAATAACGGTAATAATTTTCTCCACGACTACTCCACTACTACATTTCTGTGCGTTATCAGATACAGTAATGATGCCATTTCCACAAGCCGTGCGAGAAGGGTATTCACGCACGGCTGTTGACCAATCACATTTTTCGTTTCTTGTACATGCCACAGGGTTCTCAGAGTCACCTGCAGAGGCGCTGCTTGCTCTGCAGCGGCAAGTCGCAGCTGTCGTAAGACGGGTGAACCACGAAACAGTATGCGAGTTGGTGTTTTTTAGGGCTCAGAGAACATTGAGTTCAATGAGCCATTCTGTAAGATTAAGGCGCCCATTTAGTATTTTTAAAATATATATTTCACAGTCGTAAAACAAGTATAGTCTTCTACTCGCTTATAAGTTCTATTTACTCCTAGAAATTCTGACATTCGCTCCTACGTCGTCCGATCGTAAACATCAACTCGTGAATAATAGCTATCATTCTACGCTCGTTGTTGAATATACTACTATTGCACAAGCCTTTACAGTTCCCTGGTTTTCTGTTGTTGATGTAATCAAGAGCAAACCGTAGAGCGATAGCTATCTCTCAAGCTCTCCACCTCTCTGTTCTGGGGTTTTACTTTAAGGCACTCCTTGTGGGATTTGAGTTGGGCAAAGAGGATTTGCACGATGGGTTTCGCCACCACTCAAGATTACTCATTCCACCATTCTCCCAACATTACATGATCATAATTATCTGTCTATCAATTAGATTTGTGTAGTGACTTCTGTCAGATATTTTCTTACCCTGTGCAAGGAAGTGACATGGGTTTTCAGACAATCCCAATATCATCAATTCCCCCCTACAATCAATGCATCTTCATCCGCCGCGCTTCAATGCGAGCATAACCACCCATCAGTCATCAAACGACTACAACGAATTCACCGTGTTGGTCTTCGGAATAAGCACAAATATCTTCATCGATCCGGTTTCTTTATCAACCTCCAGGCACCTCTACGCCCCCTCCAATAAATCGCGTGTCATGTTCGCATCTTCGAATAGAGTTCCTCCAAGCTACTGACCTGCCGCGTTCAACGTCGGCATCACCATAGTCTCTCCTTCGGTTCCTATCTTCCCAACGTCAAGACCTCTCTTGTCACCCTCACTATCACTCGCCATCTGAGTTTGTAATATCACCGCTGCCGTCTGCGGATCTGCCACCGAGTTCTCTTCGCTGCCAGGAGGGGCGAACGAACGCGGAAGGGACCTCAGGGGTGGGGGGGGGTGAGGGGAAGAGGGAGGGGAAGGGGAAGGAGAGGGGTGAGAGAGAGTCAGTGGGCACTGCAGGGCCTCAAATCGATAGCAATGTCGGTTGTATTTCAGCGGGAAAAGGCGAAGAAAGCTTCTGCCTTTTTACGAAACTTCATATCTCCGAGTTGGACGCGAACTGCTACTACTTGCTGAGAGCCAATGGTGAGACGCTTGCAACGATGAAAACGGCGGCGATGGCTGCGAAGGAAGTGGAGGTAGTGGGAGGTGTGACGGAGAGTACGATGGTAGGGATGGTGATGGAGACTGTGTTTAACGAGGGTGGTAGTGGTGTTAGTGAAGGTGTTGGTGGTAGACTGTAGTAGTTGTAGAAGTAGTGAGGTTCAGTAGAGTTCATCTAAAACATGAATTTTCGACAGAAAAACGTTTATTGACAGAACCTGGTAACGCAAAAGTGAATATTTTCCCCGTGTATAGTAAATTTATTGCTCTGACATGCTGTCAAGTCAGAATCCATGTTTTGAGGGATTTTGATACCGAGAAATCGATTGACTGCAAAACGTCTGTCAGTCCGTCTGTGAGCAATGTAGCACTCAAACTGTTCTGCCAATTGTCTCCAAAATTGATATTCTCAATCGATTTAAATGAATTCGAAGCCTGCTGAGTGCGAAACGTGTATTTTGATTTTCAGGCGTCATTTACAAGAAACCTCAATAACATTTTCAAATTTTCTCAAAAGTTGCGTCAATTTTTTTGATTAAACTTCGTCCTCGGATAGGGTAAAGGTCTCATTTTCGTTGAAATCCCTGATTTTTAAAATTGCGAAAGGTTGATATTTTCTTTCTTTATCTACAACTGTATTGATGGTAGAGATTATTATTAATAAAATATTTGTTTAAAGATAGATCTTGAAGTAAGGTCTTGTACAATTTTCCGAAAATATGAGTAGATTTTGCTTAATTTTACATGAAAAATAGACAATTTTTAATTTTTTCACAATTTTTCTTTACAGTTCTTCTTCGTATGTATCAAAAGACACTAGAAAAATAGTGCTAGTCTTATATCCGGTAAACACACTGCATTTCAGAAAATTGCAGAAATGTAATATGTATTTCACAATTTCAAAATTAGATATAGATGTTTTTGCCTGAAACAAACTCTGTTTTAAAAACTGTAGTTTTCTGTAATTTGTGAACGAAATTCAATCAATTTATTAATAAAAGCTTTTCTCAAAGATCGCTTAATTATTTTTCCAATTTTTTCCCAAAAGTAGAATAAGCAACGCTTCAAATAATGGTTTCATTTTCGATGAACTCTTTGAACTTTCGAAAATTTCAAATATGCAAGTAATGCGAGAAAGTATGTGTGGTTCTCGCACCACTAGGGTTTTTAGCTGGGCCAGTGGGGAAAAAATTATTTGTAGCTTATCAGCCAACGGACTCGAATCTAACCTTTGGAGACTTCAAATATTGGTTACCTTCACTGCAGAATGTAGAATGAAGAATAAGAATTTTTGTCAGGTTCTTGCCATTTTCCTACTTCTCAAACTATACTTCGAAGTTCACTGAATCCCACTCTCTTTGTTACAACCATCTACAACTGAGTCCCACCATCAATCAGTTACAACTTCGCCCAATATGCGTCAAAGAGATACCATCACTGTGTACCGAGGATTGAATGGTAAAGTTAGACATTATCAATGAGCAACTTGTCATTTTATACAGGAGCTATACGTTCGCTACAGGATCCGCCGATCCTTCATTAGAGACGTTTACACATTCAACTCATCTTTCCTGCAAAGACGATGTGAGGCCATTGGATATTGCCTTCCACTATGAGGATGGATAAAGTAATGATAACGAGGATTGGATAATGCTGAGAGGTGAATTGTTTGAATGGATTCTAAGTTCAGATCTAAGTAATAGTATGACGAGCCTAACACGCCACAACTTCGTGGTAGAAACACGTGTTATGCAGGACGTGCGACGTCAGTTAGTACGACAACGGTAGGTGGCGTTGTATGACGTTACTTGGTGCAGATGGTAGGAAATAATGAATGGTAGGAGCTATTACTCAATTTCGGTGAAGAACATCAGAGGGAGCTATAGCTAATTGTAAAGCAGGTAGGGAATTTGAAGTTGAAATGGAAAATAATGATTGGGCATGGAGAGAGTGAAGACTAACACCAAGAGGACACATCTAGTGTTTAAAAGTAACGAACACACCTGACGAGAATGCTCATGAGGATGCAGTAGGAGTATGATGCGATAACACTGAATCAAGCCGTTTGATTTTTACCGGTTTGCAGGAGCTGATACAATCGTGTGAGGGAGTGCTGCCTCTAAGGAGTGAGACCTCTAACAAGACGGTAATCATCAATGACGCGAACCACGCGAGGGGTTAGTGACGACTGTTACCTGAGAAGCTGACTACGAACGATATGGTGGTAGATGACGACGGCGGTTATCAACAGAGCTCGCAACGGGGGGAGACATTCAACAAGGCGGTTGCAGCCAAGGAGCTGGCAATGATGGCCGTGACGGCGGTTGTCTGCGTTCCGTCCCGGCTGTTGAGTTGGTGGCCGCCGTTGGCAATAGTCGGTGCCAACTGACCCTGCAATGTAGGAAGGAGGAGGTATTTAAAAATGTAGTTGTCAACGTGACGGATTTTGTACATGCAGCTCGCGAACAGGAGTAGGTGAAGGTAGTTGTCAGCTGCGCTCACAACGGGAGCTGGGTGCAACGTAAGCGTCGACTGTTGGTGAGGAAAGGTGGAATTGGAGACGGGCTGATGAAGCGGTACGGCGACAGCGGACTAGCCGGTTGGCGGCGAAAAATGAGGAAAGGCAGCTGAAAAGATCGCACGCTCCATTATCCATTTCCCACCGCGCCGCTGACGAGCGGTCATAAACAGTCGCCAGATGGCGCTGAGGCAGCGTAGTAGCACTTCGTCGCTCAAAATTGCGTTGCGGGAACTGCAATGCCTGCGATTTTCCCCGGGCCAAAGCATGGGAGATATGAAATGCTCAGTTACGGCGGGATGAAGTTATCGTCTCCTGTCAAAGAGACCGATATCCCATTTAAAGCAGTACTAAACTGCATAATGCGTAGATGAGGTGCTTTCCTGGAGAAAATCGGGTCAAAAACATGAAATAAAGAGAGATACCGATATGGCAATTTCTCTTTCTTTCTTTCTCTTTCTTTCTTTCTCTTCCTTTCTCTCTCATTCTTTCTCTCTCATTCTTTCTCTCTCATTTTTTCTCTCTCATTCTTTCTCTCTCATTCTTTCTTTCTCATTCTTTCTTTCTCATTCTTTCTTTCTCATTCTTTCTTTCTCATTCTTTCTTTCTCATTCTTTCTTTCTCATTCTTTCTTTCTCATTCTTTCTTTCTCTTTCTTTTTTTCTCTTTCTTTTTTTCTCTTTCTTTCTCTCTCTTTCTTTCTCTCTCTTTCTTTCTCTCTCTTTCTTTCTCTCTCTTTCTTTCTCTCTCTTTCTTTCTCTCTCTTTCTTTCTCTCTCTTTCTTTCTCTCTCTTTCTTTCTCTTTCTTTCTTTTTCTCTCTTTCTTTTTCTCTCTTTCTTTTTCTCTCTTTCTTTTTCTCTCTTTCTTTTTCTCTCTTTCTTTTTCTCTCTTTCTTTCTCTCTCTTTCTTATTCTCTCTTTCTTTCTCTCTCTTTCTTTTTCTCTCTTTCTTTTTCTCTCTTTCTCTCTCTCTCTTTCTATTTCTCTTTCATTCTATTTCTATTTCTTTCTCTCTGTTTCTTTTTCTCTCTTTCTTTCACTCTCTTTCTATTTCTTTCTCTCTCTTTCTATTTCTCTTACATTCTCGCTCTTTTTCTCTCTTGCTCTATCTTTATCTTTTTCTCAATCATTCTCTCTCTCTCTCTCTCTCTCCCTGTCCCCTTTTTTCTCTTTCTCTCTTTGTGTCTCTCTCCCTCTCACTTGTAGAATATTTGTGATTCACATACTTCTATATGGCATAAGACAGTGAAGAAGGTGAATATTTAATTAATGAGGGATTCAAAAAGGAAAATGTTTTCATCAAGAAGAATTTTCAAGAAAAGTCACATACATTTGTAAAATCACCATAGTTTCCATGGATGTTCTAAGCAGTCGGAATTATTTGAACTTCAAAACGACTAACGAAAACAAGTAATGCAAATGCCCATCTTCTTCGAGTTAAAATTAATACGAGTATAATTAAGAGCTTGTGTCTCGAGTTCTTTGTGTGCAGTTTTTCAATATTGAAAATGCTTGCTGCTGTTAATTCCGAAATGCTTGCGTCAGAACCTTAATCAATATTTCGCAATGCCAAAATCCCAAAGAAGCATAGCAAACTGAGTGGTAACCAAAACCTGCAAAGCGACTGGGAGGGGCGATGTTCTGTTGGTGGATTTACTCCGAGGGGGCTTTCGCGATACATCACAATTCGGGGGCGGGAGAGGCTGACAGTTGAAACGCGGAGAGGCGCGGCGTGGGCGGGGTGAGAATCGAGAGGGAGAGGGAGGGCTGGGAAGGAAGATGCAGGGGTGGGATCACGCGGTGATGGACGAAGTTTGGCGCCGACAGGCCTCGGCGGGTGAAGGAAGCCCGAGGCGGCGGCGGCAAGTTATCTCCCGAGACACGAGGGGAGGCAAACACAAAAGTAATCGTTTTTCTTGTTTGGCGGGAAGTGCGGCACCTTGATATCTCTGGAAGAGGATTCTTAGTTTCACATATTAAGCAAGCTACGTAGTCATCCTCTGACGACCTGCCGAAGGGGTTTTTATGAAGTCTGATATCGAATGAAAAAAGTACCCGAAGTTTGATGTTAGTGAATCAAATGTTTCGTTTCATTTTCTTTTGGATAAATGTGATTACGTTACTCTCTTAATGTATTCATAGTGTTAAGTGGATCAAGGCCGTGAAACTCATATCTTAGGAAACTATGGAAAATAATATCTTTCATGATTCATTAATTGTCTTCTATAAGTGAAGCACTAAACCGATTTATTTCTGGTACGATTGAACTAGTAACTATCTTTGTGATTAATGCTGGATAGACTGATTCAAAGATCATGAAGTTCACCACAATAAGTCACGAAATAGGGAAATTATGACTCTTTCTCCTATGGAAGGAAGTATCTTATCTTTTTTTAGGTGTGACAATTGGCGATGGTAAAGACAAAGGAATCTACAACCGTAGTTAGGGTCTTGTTCTTGGTTACCTTACTTGTACGAACCTATCAGCTTATAAACCTGGCGACTATCTTGGCATATTTTAGCCTCTCGGAAGGCCGAAATAAGGGATCAGCAAATCAGCATACCGCACGTCATACGACAACGCAACATACATTTACTTTACGAACGGGAATAATGACTACAGCAGTGGTAGTGCCTCGAAATATCAATTAATCAACCAACTAATAGAGTGTGAATGTGAAACGAGTGGTACTTCGCAGATAGTCGTGAAGAGTCAATCTTTTATACAGCTGCACCTCACACGAGTCATAAAAGCGTTTTTGTCAACACTTCCAGGAAGTTGAGAGAGAAAAGTTCATTATCTCTTACCATCGAAACAGTTTTTCTAAGATACGAAAAGTTTAAGGATACTGTTGTGTGAGTCAATAAAAACGTAATGAGTAAGTACATAATAGACATGTTTGTGAAGCAAAACAATATATCAGTACAGATTTGAAATGTACAACACTCACAAACAGAAGACAGAAAATAGTGTACGTAGTTATGTATCTGGCTAGTTCAGAAACCTTAAATTTACAGTCAGATGTTATTCACAGGTGAAGCACAGTTCACAAAATGTCGAATAATTAATTCTAGAAACACTTAATTACGGTCGCCTAGCAATAACTCGTAAGTATTGCAATCTTAACTGATTCCGTATTACAACAGGGAGTGTTGCTTCCGAATGTTTCGAAACAACCAATTAACAATATTAATGTTTGTTAATTTATCTTCGTAAAGACACGAACTTATTTCTTTTTCAGAAATAATTTACAAAGTTCTGAACGTGTTTCCTGTTATTTATATTATTCATGCTATACTGGCAATTTACTGATTTTTCAGATCAACTTTGGCGTGATTTTTGCAACTCAACTATCTAAAATGCGACACGAATTAATTTTAACACAATGTGGTTCAAATTGTTTAAAGAGCTTATTTTCGAACTTGTTTTGTTTCCTTCTAGGTCACTCACATTTTTCATTTTTAATATACTCCGAAAATTAATTTGTGTACCTCCTGCAAAAAACTATCAACATGAAACTCAATTTCAATTAAACGGTACTGACCTTGGAATAGTGCAAAATGATAATTTCATCTCGAAATCCAAGCAATAATGTATTATTTTCTTAGAAAATTTAATATAATGCATTTCACAATGCCTATAGGTATTGCGGAACAACAGTGTGAGCTAGGATGTGTGGCACGGCCGGAGAGGTGCCGAACGAGGCGGAGTGGGACGAGACGAGATGAGAAGAGTAAGGTGGGAAGGTTGGGTGGGTGGGGAGAGTTTGTGGGACGCAGAAAGGGAGAGCGGGAGGAGGCGGATTTGGGGAGCGGGGAAGGCGGAGAAGGGCAGGGAGAAGAAAAGCAGGGAGGGACAGAGTACGAGAATGAACATAGAATTACTTTCATTTTATACTACAAAGAACATTAATAATTTTCCTTAACACATAATTGTAATAAATAAATACCCTGGCAACCGCGGCTTACTTCAGCATTTCAGCCATTTCAGTTTGCTTAGAAAAGTACTTCTTGTTCAAACATTTTATTGAATATATCAAGTTAAATGTAATACAATAATATTTAATTATATTGATTTCACTGCTGTCTTTGTGGCATAACGATATCACGGATTGTTCAGTTTCAATGTAGATACAAGCAGTATCGAACAAAACAATACCGATTCTTCAAGATCCGTAAGTCGCGCGCTGGAAGGCGAGGGAAGGGGGGGGGAGTCTGGGGGAACGAGTCAATAGCGGGCGAATCAATTTGCCTATCAGCCGGCGCTATCACTCGCCACCGCCACCGAAATAGACTTCATTTCCATAGTTAAATATCGCACGCGACTTGCAGGCCTCCAGCTGCCGGCTACGCTGCGGGGTGGGGGTGCTGGCAGGCGGGGCCCTCGGGAAACTAATGGACCGCAAAGAGCGCATAATGCAAATTAAGGAATTAAAAATTACAAAAATTCAAAGGGTAACTGCCATGAGGTCAGAAGAAATAAGATGTAGCTACGCGAAAAATTGAAGAAATTCAAGAACAATCAGTAGAAGAGAAAGAAGAAGAAGATGAAGAAGAAGAAGAAGAAGAAGAAGAAGAACCAGAAGGTGGAGAATCAGGAAGAGGAAGAGGGGAAAGAAATGTGGAGGAGAGGGGCAAAGGTAAAAACATTAAAGTAGTCGCTAATAACCATGAAGTTGATGTGAATGAAATATAAAAAAAGGAAGGAGTAAATAACAAGTTCCCACAATTATCAGAATACGAAGACGAGGGAAACAAAATGAATGTAAAAAAATTAAAAATAATATTAATAAAAATACAATGAAAAAATTATGCATTAAATGTTTCAATTCAATGTTTCTCAATTCAATGTTTAAAATGAAATCCCCGAAGTCAAGAATCGTTTTTAAATGTAAAATTTAAAAAAAGAATAAAATTATTCTTGAATCTACTACTATATTTTAAAATAAGTTTATAAACTTTCGTACACATAGAAGAAAAATAAAAAGGAAAACAGTTAAAATCAGAGTAAAAAGAGGTAATGAAGTTTCCAGTTCGATGCCATCTTAAGTTCAAAGATCGTAGTAATTCATTTATCGTTCCATTACTGATAAACGATTTTACTCCAGCTTCTTGTACATTTGTAGTTCATTGATTATGGGGGAAAAAATCCCCGAAATTTATTTGAAGGATAATGTTTTAATAAATAATCGATACTCATTGTAGTTAAATTATATAAATATGACTTATGATGACGTTAAATTTCACTAAGACATTTCAAATATGTTTCGAACATTACAAATAAACTCCAGAAAATAATTTGCAGAAGATAATTAGATATAAGAGAATAATTAACTGATTATTTTCGTTTCTAAATCTGTTTTGTTTTCATCTTTTTGCTTTTTCTTCGTCATTGTTTGAGTTGTACGCGCTTTTAATGGCATGACTCACTTCAGTTCACTGACTGATCCGGGAACTACCCTCTGTAATGATGACCTCACGTCTAGTTTCAGAAGGCCTGCCGAGTGTGACAGATCGTGTGGAAGATGAAGTTATTTGTTGGTAATTGTGACAGAATGGGTAGAACATGCTTGTGGAAGAGGACGTACACACGTGTTGTTGCACGTACGAATACACTTAAGTTCACAATGCACGCGTGGATTTATCTTAATGGAAGTGAAACAAATTCGGTTTGTAAATGTGTAGTAAGTGTTAGTGAATGTGGTGAGGTTTATGAATGCGAAGAGTGTGAACGTACTTTATAAGCAGGTACGAAAACCGTAAACACGATGTATGAATTCACGGTTGAAAACAGTTTTTTAACAGAATTTGAAGGGCGTGGTTGGGAATATTAAGTATATGAAGCACTTAATGAGAGAAGCGCTGTGTAACTAGAAATAATGAAACCGCATTAACAGTTTATAATGGGCTAAAATGATGTTGACTATGTAAACAAAACGCTGCAACCGCTAGTTACGTAATTAGTCAATGATTTTTTTATCCATTCTATTAGGGGGGAGTTGTTCAGGCGAGATTTAATTGTGCAGTTAGAACACAACTAGAAAGAAAATAAACAACATTAACAAATAGAGCAATCTGGGATACAGTCAGATATTGATTTACAATTAATCGTGAATGAGCACCATTATCTTCATCATTGCATAATCAAACATGAGCCACGATAATTTTCGGATCTTTGGACATTTATAAAAATAGTATACCATGTTTTCGATTCACTTTAATTAACATTAATTACTACATTGAATTCACTTGCGTCTAATACGCTAGTGCCTTTCTTGCAGATGTTGTGTACAGCCTCTATAAGCCGGGCTGATCTTCGCGTGCCCATTTTTTGTGGTTCCTCCTCAAATTCCTTCCTTCCATTCTTTCTTCAAAATACATCTGTTATTAATATACTGCATACAAAATTTTCTAACTCTTTTCTTTCAAAAACTTATTATTCGGAGCTTCACGAATTAAATTCAGTGATTAAACTAAAAAAGATCTTATTGTAATAAATGTTCATATAAATTCTCATTCCCAAAATAAGAAATAAAATTTTCTTAAAATACAAAGTTCTTATTTACACCTTACAATATATAATTTCTATTTGTGAAAATACATCAAGAAATTTGAGAACAGCATCCAACCAAAGAGTCTTCACAGTCTATCAATTTTACCAACATTTTCCGTTATAAGAGAAGTACTAATTTGACAATCGCATTCCTTGAAATTCAACCTCGAATCTCTCAAGAAAAACGACCATTCATAATTGAAGTAAGCAACCTACATTCATTTCTCCTCGAAGCATTTCACAATCACTTGAATAACGTTCCACATGCAACACGAAATGTGATCCTGATAATCCTAGTAGCTGCAAGAAATTCGAGCTTCGGCGCAAGGTCTACAGCAAAAAACTAAAGTTATCGGACGCGGTGAGAGTTTCTTGAGTCTGCTACAATCCCCCTCACTGTCCTCGGAATGTTCGATCGCATACAATGCGGGAATTCCCTCGCACTCCTAGTTAATGGTTCTCGGGAATTTCCACGCACTTGTTGTTAATGGTTTCCGACATTTATTTATGCCAGTTCTTCCGCAGCCATCACAATTGAGAGAGAGAGAGAGGGAGGGAGGGAGAGTACTTTCATATGTTGTACTGGTGATCTATAAAGGAGGTGTGTCTAGTGTGCGTTGTGAGAAGTACGAATACAATGGTTTTTGTTTTCATTATTGAGAAGTTGACAACCTTGTTCTAACACTTGCTAGATTGAGACAATGATAAATAGTATATACAGGAACAGAACGTGTTTTGCGGAGTTGGTCTCTTCACTGAAGTCAAAAGGAAACTGAACCTAAGAATATTAACGACATATATTTGAAAATATTCACACTTTCGGAGGGAATGTGAGCATAAAGAGTTTAGATATTTCAAAATAAATTTTGTTACTTGTATATTTCGTATAAATAAACAATGTTGATTGAAAGTATGAAATATCACATTAGTTCATTATTTCGAATGTATTTCCTATTAATCTAAATCTCAGAATAAATTCTAGGGTTGGTTTCAAAACAATGAAAATATTTTATCTCAGTAGGTGTAATCTAACGTGGGTAATATAAAAAATAAAATTGAAAAATATGAAGAGAACATCTGAAAAGGAAATTCATTGGACCTCAGTTCTCCATTTATTTTGCAAATTATTCCTCATATTCGGGGAACAACTGTGCAATATTTGGGTGTTGGAGGAGGAAGAGAGGAGAGAGGTACATGCATCAATGAGGTGAAAAGGAAGGAGTAAATACTCGTAGAAGAGGTAGCGCCGAAGGAGGAGAAAAAAGTCTGCCTAAGGGCAGGGGTAATAAGGAGAGTCATTAGAGTTCTGAAAGGAATTAGATGAGAGAAGTAACGAAAATGTAGTATATAGCGAATGGAGAAGAATAATAAGGATAAAAAGAAAGATTAAATAATTGTATGACAGGAAAAAATATAGCGGGAATGTGATAAAGTGATGGGAATAAATTGAGTAAAGGAATCGGATGGTGATGTGATATGTCGAGGAAAATATAAGGCGCGCGGTAGATAATGCGAAGAGATGACGAGGCAGAACGAGACGATTATGAGAACAAAGGCAGGGATTTGACAGGAAAGACACGTCGGAGAAAGCGTGGTGGCGCCAGGGTTACACGCACTTGACCACGTATTTAATGATTACAATACCGTAGCAAGTGAAGCCAAGCGAAGCAAGTAAGAAATTTCGATGGAGAATGTTCGGATGGGTAGTTAAACATGTTAATACTCATATGAACAGAGCAACGGTAGAAATAAAACTAGGGAAACGTATAAACGTGTCAAAAAACTACATGGTCCTCAACTTCCAAATTTAAGGGGTAGATGAGCGAATTTGCCACGACGAAGTGGATCATTGTAGACACAGTTGAAGCATTTGGTTTTCAATAGCGTGGCAGAAATAACGATAATGATAAAGCAATGGTAGAGTGAGAAGTAGGAAAATCCCGAAAAAAAACCTGCCACAAACCCGATTTGTACACCTCACAATTTTTCGATGACAAATTAGAGAAATCGTAATTTAACTTTGGTAACTGAAAGTGTAAAGCCGACGCGAGAAGAAATGACGACTAAAGTTTGTAACTAATAATGTAACGAATAGTACGGTCACCGCAACGCTAAATCTAACAACAGATATAGATGCTAGCATTATTTCACTATCTGGATCTTCAGGCGTATCTAAGATTGTCTTGGATTTTATATTTTCTTGTTGATAATGAATTTCCAAGACAAATTCTCCGTCACACGAAAAATATGTATTTACAATTCAACATTGAAACACATAAGACATTTCAACTACCTTATCTGAGACTTGAGCTACGATTACGAGAACGACAATGTTATCAAAATCCATCGGTTCCAACAAATGTGAGGCATAATAAGACGGACGCTCTCGAAGAATCCAAGAAGAAAGACGTAACTAAAAATGTACAAACCGATGGCAATACCAGTTTTATTGTACGGAAGCGAGTCATGGGTATAGACGAGAAAGAAAAGTGGTAATATACAAACTTCTGAAATGAGATTTCTAAGAGCAGTAAAAGGCTATAGCTTCCTAGACCAGTTCAGAAACGATAGCATCCGAAAAGACCTCAACATTTTATCTATATTAAATAAAATAAAGCAGTAACTTTCAGAGTGAACACAACACCAAACAACGATGGAAGATAATAGGCTCACAAAAGTGTTCTATCATTATCGACCAGCTGAAAAAAGAGATCCCAGTCGATCAAGCCAACGATGGAGTGAAGCCGTAACAGGTCTTTTCCTCTCAACTGTAAAAGGAAGAAGAAAATACTAGTTCATTACGTGATATGGAAATGATATGAAATATTATTATATGAATTACAATATGATATACCTGTAACACATCACACGATAAATAATTATTAATGAAGAAACATTGCGAAACTCGAAGTCCAGAGAAAATCATCTTGCCTCGTCACAAATCTCATACGTAATGATCGAAAGTTGAATCCCAGGACTCAGAGATGAAAACCTAATGGGAAGGGCAACGGCAGCAGAGGGCCCCGTGCTACGAGTCCCCCCCAAACGCAAATGGATGGCATTTGAGTTTCCAATACGCGGAGCAGGCACAGCGGTGGCGCGACGCCATGGGCGGGGACGAAGGCGTGAGCGGGTCGGAGGCAGCGGCATGAGCGACGGCGGTGGGAAGCAGGGTGGACGAGGGACAGGGCAGGGGGCGGTGATGTGACAAGGGAACGAGGCGGGGCGCTGCGGGGAGGGCGGTTGCGAGGGGAAACATAATGTGGGTTGAGCTTGGGGTGGGTGGGGGGAAGGGGGGTGGGGGCGGGTCAGCGGCGGCCAACCGGAGTTGGAGGGGGCGGGGCGGGAATGTGGGTTGGCGTTGGCGAGGGTGGTGACAGGGTGGGGGTTGGTCAGAAGCCCGAGTGCTGGGCGGGACGGGAGTGCGGGTGGGTGTTGGCGGGGGTGGTGACACAGAGGAGGCGAGGGCGGGTTAGCGGCGAGGCAAACCGGTGTTGGAGGGTGCGCGGCGGGAATGTGGGTTGGCGTGGGCGAGGGTGGTGGCAAGGCGGGGGTGGGTCAGAAGCCCGAGTGCTGGGCGGGACGGGTGTGCGGGTGGGTGTTGGGGAGATTGCAAGGCGTGGCGGGGCGGGTCAGCGGCGCGGCAACCGGCGATGGAGGGGGTCGAGACGGGAGTGCGGCTTTTTGGTGGCTTGGCTATGGCAGGGCCGGTGTGGCAAGGTGAGTGTGGGCGTGGGGTGGGGCCAGGTCGCGCACGCAATACGTCCATCAGCCCCCGCGGCCTTCGCCCGGACCCCGGGCACCTGCGGATGCGTCGCGCAGGAGCAGCGATCACGTGATGCAGGGAGGCGATGTGCTTTCCGTTGCTCATTGATAAGGAGCCCACATAAATATGTTATATGTATAACATATATAATCAGTATATATATATATATATATATATATATATATATATATATATATATATATATAGTGTGTGTGTGTGTGTGGGTGGGTGCGCGTGTGCGTGTGTGTTTCGTCGGCTGCGCTATGACGGTCACGTAAGGGCACTTCCCACGCGGAGATCCAACTATCCAAAATTTCACCACTTCACTCCATTATTTTTGGGTGACGAAACAGACAATTGGAATTTGTCTCATTTATTTATTTTAGGCTTGAAGACCTTTTGCACGCAGTAAATCTACAACAAGGGAGAACCAGCTTAATTTCCCCTCCGAAGGAAGACATCCGATTTTTTCGCCTTTTCAACTTCCACCGCTTTGATCGGATTTGAACTCGCAAGTTTCAGTATAACTTTTTGCTCGATACGCTAATCGTTACACCACCGAAGCCGTACAACGACCCCCATTGAAATAAAATCGATGATGAAAAGTATTGCAACAATTAATTGTATTCGCCATGTCGCGGTCGACGCTAACGGAGGCGCGTACTCAGATCCATGTTGACACGCATGACCGCGTGGTGACCCCAGGTGGTGATCCGGTTGGTGACGGCGGGCGTCGCTGATCGGCGAGGGCGTGGCAGCCGCCGACACCCGCTACTGCAAGGCCTCGGTGCGAATAAACGAGGCTGGCGACGTGAGTAATTGCCGCATTTCAAGAATGGATTAGTTCCGCTTATGCAAATTGTCCATCAGATAAACACTGCGAAAATCCATAATGAATTGCCGCCTCGAATTGCAGAGCACGAATATGGATGAATCTGCAGTGTTAACACGCACAATTCGACTGTTTTAAACTGTTATTACAGTGTATCAGTTCAAAGTGGCGGTGTAAAGAAATTAGGTGATTGTCGTCTTTTTATGACTGTCGTCTATGCAGAGGACATAAATGAATTGGGGTTCTTCTGGTAATGCCGTTTACTCGACATTGCTAACAAGGAGATAAAATATGTATTAACCCACCTTTGGACACTCGACTGTATTTATACCAGCAATGAGACGCGCGTTTGTAACATTACGTTATGAACTTACGGTAGAGAAGCAATTGATTTACGAAGAAAAGAGAAATGAATAAAAGGTGTGAAAAAAGCCGTCGATGTTGATGATATTGGGAATATACGGAAAGAAGAAAAGAAATGAAAGAAAACATTTTCCCCAAAGAAAAATTCAAATAGAAACCGAAGCATAATTTAAAAAATATATTCTACTGCGTTGCTTGCACTCACGTACGTAATTTTGTTGTGAACAATGAAGGATGATGACCAAATAAAGACAGCTTGATTCGTTTCAATTAATTTAGAAGTACTCTTTTTTACATCAAATTGAATTCAACTAAGTATCTGCATTGACAAATATATCCCTTTTCATTTGTAAACTATCTGTAAATCAGTGTGTCTTTTCAAATAGTGACTAAATCCGCCACCGACTTAAATATGCGACCTCCTGATAATGAAATTATGCAAAAAATCGATCTTGATTGCACTAAACAGCTAGAAATCTGCATTTTGCAACGCGTTTTTCACTGTGTCAAGATGACGTCAACCGATACGTTTTGTGTAAATCATAAAGCCTAAAAACGAACAACGTTATCGTACGTTTGTATTTAATGCATAGCTCTTTCTCATCAAGAAATTGTCGTGGAACGGAACATGTAAATCACTTTGTAGTTGTGATACAGATGTGTACGTAATATGACACAAAAAACAAACAAGAAACCCAGATTTGGCGTGAGAAATAAAATACTTGTATGGCAAAACAGAAATACTTCCTTATTCTATCAGTCACCAAAATATAAGTCACTGAGATCAAAAAACTCATCCCCAGGAAAAATGTATTTGAACGTGCGATATACAAAAATGTGTTCTCTTTTATTAGGCAAAATATTTAAAGAAAAAATTGCAGCCATATTTTAAAGAATTTTAAAAATGTCGTAGAGCTTCAAAAAAGTACTCTGAAAAATTTAATTAATGATCTCTGGAACGGCACAACTAGACATTTCTTCTGAG
The DNA here is from genome assembly GCA_038098605.1 of Gryllus longicercus. NCBI lineage: Eukaryota > Metazoa > Arthropoda > Insecta > Orthoptera > Gryllidae > Gryllus > Gryllus longicercus. The sequence continues at coordinate 1,766,873 of JAZDUA010000140.1, forward strand.
GTGTTTACCAAGTTTGATCTCAAAACCTTCTAATCTGACAGACTTATACATTACGTAATACACATGCACCCAAACAAAATGACATCTCAATTTTGGGGGAAAAAGTTTGTTTATTTCCGCTTGCCACCTGTGCCAATCTTAACCATATTTGGAGTGGCACTAATATTACTTTATTCTTACGGGTGTACGAAACAACAGCTGAATATATTCTAAAATAATGTTTTAACGACCGATAATTCGAGATGGCAATGCTGATATAATTCCATTTCCTTTCCTCTTTACACACTATAGCACAGAGAGGACAAATAATATTCTTAAACTGAAATTTCGGGGAAAGCACCAACACAACTGATTACATAGTCCGTTTCAATACCGGGTTTCCGTGATTTACGGCCCGGTCAAATATACAGTAAACGCCCCAGCCACGCAGACACGTGTCCGGTAATGTCCAGTAACCTCCGGCCCGGGCGTGAGATGGCGCTTCCGCGGAAACCGGGGCGGCGCGGCGCGGCGGCGGGGCGTGGCGGGGCGGGGCGGGCGCACGGGGGCGGCGTCCCCTCCCATTGCGACCCGCGTCCAGCATAATGAGATACCTGCAGCATGTCGTGGCGGCTAATGTGATTTATGCGTGGCGCGGCGCGGCGCCCGGGGCGGGGGCGGCGCGGCGCCACTGCGCATGCGCGCCAGCCCCGGGGAGCGCGCACCGCCTGCGCGCGCACGGCGTCGCGTGTGATGCGTATTAGGTGGCCGGGGAGGGGGCGGGGCCGGGGCAGGGGGTGGGGTGGGAGGACGTGGCCTCCGGGCGCCCGGGGTCAGCGCGCGGATTCGGTGTGGACGTCACCTGCCAGGAGCCTTCGCCCGAGGCCTCCAAGTCTAATGGCACTGCAGTGCCTCTGTCCGGGAGGTCCTAGGGTTCCACTCCCGACGGTGGCACGAGTTTCGACACGAGCTAGATAGCTGAGTTGAATTTAGCCGCTGTCTCGAACCGAATTCTAGCGGCAGGCGCTCTCTGATCGGTAGTTTTCCGTAGTTTCTCCTAACAACCACCAGGCGAATGCCGGAACAGTACCCAAACAAACGGACCGCGCACGATCTTTCCTTTCTCTTCCTTGTTCTTTCCTCAACCCTTACACACACACTCACATGCACTTCAGTCCACACTTGTTGAGAGATCAGTCGGGAGCTTGAAGCTTGACCCAGCTGGGGCGGTGCCACCTTGATGGGAGATACATGTTTGAGGAAAATGTGTGTAAGCCGACGTTGGTCGCAGCCGGATATCGCCAGTCAGCAGCGAAAGACATACTCCACCTCCTGCAATATTACACGCACTACGCTTCCGAGATTAATGACCTGAGCAGTTGACGAGCCCTAAATAACTTATCAAATCGAGTTGAATGGTATATTGCTACGCGGTTGCTCCTGCAGATTTGCCTCCTGGCGTTGTGTTTTGCATTCTGCGTGCAATAAGCAGCACCCCAATCGTTCATTGATGGCAATGGAAAGATTCATTCGACCGTCACCTCTACTCTACCCGTGGGTCACAGAGGTCTTCAGCGGGTTATATGCAATATATTTTATTCCATTTCGCTTGGTGGCAGTTTTGTCATCTTACTTGGTGTTACACTTCCCACTGCTACAAAACTGAACTTTCTAACTCATTGTCTACTCATTTCTTGAATAGGCGAACTGGCGAGGAACCATAAGAGTCGCAGTAAACCATGCCACGATTAGACGTAAAGTGACTTCTCTCTCATCAATTCTACCATCTTTACAATAATCAACTTCTCTATCAATGAGTTGTCAGGCATTTATCAATGCTGCATTATCGCCGACTTTTAGTAATGATATATTATTTATTTATGTTCAACAGATCTCACAAGCTTTGAAAAAAATCAGAAATAATATAAAATCCGAAGTAATAATGGAAAATAAATTCACTGCAAGTCAATTAGAATACCTACTTTTGGCTTCGAGAAATCTAAAGGAGATATTTACGGTATATAGGTTTGTAAAAATGACAATACACTTTAATTTCTGTTCATTCACGTAATTTTCCACTTTTTATCAGTAGTCAATAGACATCGTAATTTTTTCTTTATCAATACCTGGAAATCATTTTATCAGATATCTCCACATCTTATCTCATTGCCCATATTCCCAAAGTACACATTCCAACATTAAAACCCCTTTCATTACGCCATTCCCCTTTATCGTACAGTAACAAGATGACTCGTAAATCACAGAAGTTGCAAAACAAAATTGGGCCCTGTCTTCTAGTGACGGGCCTCTATTACCGAATAAATAGAAACGGATGACTCCCACATTAACACTCTTAGGTCGCTTTAGAAGTCTGCGGTGTATCGAAGTCAATCGATCAAAGCCGTTCCTTTCATCGACAAAAGGCGCGGGGGGATTAGCTTGTTAACACAACGGGCGGCAACCGGGTCCGCGTAATGGATCTTTATAACTTTCTATAGCGTATTTGAAAAGGCACGCATATTAATTAAGGCTGTCCTTTTAAGGGCGAGTGGACACGGGCGAGGCCAGTTAGCCTCGCCTCACGTGAAGACATGATATTTCATCGGCGGCAGTCGAGTGTTGGAAGGCGCCGCTTTGTTGGTCGACAATGGAGGAGAGAGACGCGTGTCGCAGCCAGTCTACGTGGCTACACCCGCCGCCGCCCCTTCGTCCACCATTGGTTGCCTCACCCAAACAGCCCGTCGGACCAATTCTTCTTCTTCTTCTTCTTCTTCTTCTTCTTCTTCTTCTTCTTCTTCTTCTTCTCACATTTTTACGGAAATTGTTCCGCTGATGATTTCGCTTTTGGCCAACCTTCAGCTGTTTTCTGTGGTAGAATATTTCAAATGCTGGTAGTCTACAGCGTTTGACATTTTTTTCAGTTTCTATCACAAACTTATTTTTTATAATAAAGGTTAAAATTTAAGGTATTTTCTTTACACACACTTTTCTTTTGTTTACAATTATCAATTGTCACCGTCTTGTGACCGTATTGGAGAGGCAATTGTATTATTGAAGTATATTTCCAATAAATGTTTCTCATGACGTGACCTTGTTACTGTGTGACAAATGTATTTTAATAATTAAATTTGTTCAAAGATTTGTCATTCAAACCGAAAGGCAATGATATTTACATAAAATGTTGTGAAAATTTCCACGTTTTGTGAAAGTTTCAAGAGGGTTACAACAAAAGGAATACAAACTATTTTTTCATGATATTGTTCAGGCAAGAAAATGTAAAACAAGCAATTGAAATATAACGATTACAAAGTTTCATGTACTGATTTTCTATTAGCTATATCTGTCCCTGATTAGATGCAGATATAAAATTAGAAAAATGAATTGCTGCTTACATTAATTGTTACAAGAACATTGTTAATAATAATAAAGGGGTAGAGGGGTGTTAACAACACCAGTGAACCTGGGCAAGCCCTTTGTTCCCTCATCATTGATATGCCGATCCAGCCAACCCGGTACCACCTTTGGGCGGTCCCAAGAGCCCGGCGGTTCTGACACCCTAAGCAGAGGAGATCAATAGATCTCCACTTCGGCCGGGACTATGCCCTTTCACATTCTGATGATTTCCGACAGTTTCATTTTTCTCAGCTGAGAAGGATCAAAGGTGGAGGCACCACAGACCCCACGCCTTCGCTCACTCAGACCAGAACAAAGGCATAGGACATGTAGCGCCTCCTCCGGATGAGCATCGCACCATCGACACGAGGGCGATGCCACCAGGCCCATCTTAGACAGGTGAAAGTTCAGGCGCACATGGCCAGTCAGCAGACTCACGATCAGCCTTGCATCTCGCCTGGACATAAGTTCGAATTCCTTCGCCCATTCAGGGTGTAGTTCGCTACCCAAGACCATTTTGGCCTGTCTATTTCCATCTTGTCCACGCCATCTCTTCAAGTGTTCTTTGTCCAACCAATCTCGAATCGTGGACTTGATAACACCTTTAGAGGGTCCGGGGCTTTTGATCACATTGCGTGATCTAGTGCCCATTTTAGCTAGCTTGTCAGCCATAATGTTACCCTTAACATTAGAATGGCCAGGGATCCACCATAAATGGAGGTTACAATATCCTCCCAGATGGTCAATGCCTCAATACATTCCTTAGCCACTCGTGATTTCACTCTTATATTGTCAAGTGCTGGTAGTGCGGCTTTGCTATCAGTGCACATGTACACATCTGAGCATCTGCCACAGTCCACTACCTCCTCCAAGGCCATCCTGGCGCACCTCAAGATGGCGGTCAGTTCGGCTTGGAAGATTGTGGTATGTTCCTTCATAGCATAGAATTTCTTCGTACCTCCTCTCTTGCGATAAATTCCCATGCCAACTTTATCCTCCTTTTTTGATGCATCCGTATACCATATGTCGCCGTTTGGCGGGAGTTCAGTCAGGTTCGCATCATAGCTTACCTGACCCGTAGACAAGCTAATCCTAATCCTCTTTTCAAAACAGAGGTGTCGGATAGTGTCCGCTGGGCCGAGTGGTTTAAGACAACACATTGTCCTCAACCCTTTAGCATGATTGCCTTTATGAGACCAAGTGTCGTTGGAGAACAGCCTATGGGCTGTGACATAGGTCCTTCCCATAATCAGAAGATCGAAGGGGGCAACCCCGGTCAGTACTCCCATCGCCGCCGTGGGAGTAGTCCTCATAGCACTCGCAATGACCCTGAGGACATTACTGCGTAGTCTCTCCAGTTTGGACTTAACATTGCCTTTCTTTATCGCGTTCCACCATACAACCGATCCATAAGTAAGTCTGGGGAGAAGGATCGCTTTCAGAATCCATAATATAGTCTTGGGGCTAAGCCCCCATGTGCAGCCGACCGCACGCAAGAACATTGTTACATTAATAACATGTTAATCTTAAGTACATGCTAATCAAAGCACGTACGTTTGGCATCTACGGTTCTATTGATCCACTCACTCATTAAGACACTCCATACGTTTTCCGTAATGAGAAATATTTACTACAGGATTGACTCCTCAGGCCAGAAGATTCACTTGTGGAGATATTGTAGTGCCTTCCACGTTCTTAGTTTCAAGCGCTAGCTTCTTTAGGAGAATTATTCAAAGGTGTATCTCGTGAGTACGCAAGTTTGTGAATGAACATCGTTAAGAGTAATTTTGCCTTCTTGATGTAATTGTCTTACCACTAAATACATCAGTATCATTGTAGCCTTTTCGGTATAAAAAAAATTACTGTTCTTTGGCTTTTTTCACAAAACGTTTTGTTAACTCCATCACAGTACTTCTAAACTATTGTTCTTATGCGTATTTTATTGCCAACAAAAGAGCACTCAGTAAATATGGTTTCTGAAAACTATTCGTTTTGCTTTCTCGCTACCCCTTACGCAGTAGAGAGAAAGTTATGAAATGCTGCATGCAAAAACGGCGATTTTTCGGCAGGAAAACTCTTATTCCCATGCCGCATCAATGAAAAAGTAGATAAATCTAGTTGCTAAATTTAGAAAAAAAATCTTTATTACGTGGTGTAGGAAGAATCCCTGTTTTGTGCGTCCTTGATACCGAAAAATCGACTGACGACAAAACGTTCGTCCGTCCGTCCGTCCGTGAACACTACTACCGCCTAAACAATACGTAGGATTTTGGGATTCCCCGGTCGATCTTGCTCGACTCGAAGCGTTGCGATTAAAAAAAAAATTCTTTAACATTTTGGGGTACCTGAAGCTCCGCGGACATTTTCAAAAATTCGTCCATTTAAAAAATCTAAGAATATAGTGAAATACACTAATAAAGGTGGCATAGGTTCTATTTTTACTGTTAACTCTTAATTTCCGAAAATTGCACAAGTCTGGATTTTTTTCGGCGCCTACAACTACTAAATTAAAGATAGGGATTTTTCCTTCTAATACATTTTTTTGTTCATAATGAGATTTTTCATTACGGCCATGTACATTTTTTTGCAACTTTTAGCAGTTTTTTGATAATATTGCGTGCAATATAGGCAATTATAAAAAATAAGAAAAACAAGATTTTTTCAAAAACAACTCCAAATTGGTTTACTGTCATGAGGTGGTAATAGTTCACTTCACGCCTCAATTTTCAAATCATTGGAAAAGACATGACATTGACAAGAAAGTGGAAATTTATTCACTACTAGTATGCAAACCTTTTATTTCGGTATTCTTGGCCACATGATTTAACACACTGCGATAGCTCCGCGGCAACATTGTTGTCTCTGCAGTATCGTTGACCGGGAGATTCTACGATTCAGGTCAGATGGTGTATTTTTGACACTAGCTGGATAGTTCAGTCAAATTTAACCATTCTATAGGATACTTCTAGAGGCCGGCAGCTCTGATTAAGTTTCTCCGATTAACATCAGGCAAGCGCTGCAGCAATGCCGTAGCAAGCAAGCCAAGGACCCCACAGGATCTTTCCTTCCTCATTTGTATCCCTTTCTCTCCTTACACTAGTACTTACACTGCATATAATGTAGAGAATCATGAGGGTAGGCCAATAAAAAATCGTTTGTTTTATTTAGTGCCAACGTTTCGGCCTTTTATTTGGCATGCTTAAATGGCCGAAACGTAGGCGCAGTAAAACAACGACTGTCAGTCATTAACCTACCCTCGCGATTCTCTACATTATATTCATAATACGAGGTCAAGATCAACAGAATTACACTTACATGCACTAAGTCATCACATGTCGGGAGACCAGTTAGTGCTTCATTCAACTTCAGTGGTGGCCCTCTGAGAGAGGTACTTGTAGGGAAATATCCGCATGCCGCAGTGTAGCTCTGCGCCGGTTCTCATTTTCCAGGAAGCACGGAACCCTGTCGTCACTGAGACACAGTAGCGCTACACTTACGAGACAAATAACCTACGTAGTTCACGCGCCTGCATTCAACACTCACTCACTCACTCACTCAACCTCATCAACGATCTAATTACGTAATAAATTTAACCAAATAATCCACAGATAAGAATTGTTAATTCCGATTAGCAACTCATATGTTCTTTCCACATTAAAATAAGTTGATATTAATGCACAAAACGTATATTTTAACATTGTTACACACACATATTATTGAAACGGGTAACTGTACATTTTGGTCCCCCTTTAAAAACACGCCATAGACAGCACATCAGGATCGGTGATGACGTCTCTTAAGTTGCTATGCAGGGTCAAACGGGCAAATATAACAGCGGCGCAAAAAGTCTGTCATCGCTGTGGTAGCCATGCTTCAAAAAACCGCGGGCGGACTGGCGCGAGAAGGGCAGAGAGAGGCCTCGAACAGGTTTTCGCGTCTCGTCCGTGCAGGAGCCTATTAATAATTCCCCTCTTCTCCCGGGGTCGAACCAACGGTTGCAGCAAGAAGGCGTTCGCGAACGCATCAAGCGCAGTTTGTTATTATGATAATTATGATTTGTTCGTAAGATATGATGGACTGTCCGGTTCTAAATTTTTTTGTACGGTTTGATTGAAAATAATTGCACTTTTGATTGAGACCATACATAAAATTTTACACCCATTCGCTACATCAAAACCACCCGATGAATCATCCCGTTCAAACCAACGCCATCGAACTTACGCATGATCACATTCCACCACATCATACAAAGAGGAGGTTATAATATTTTGCATGTTCCAGGGCCTCAACAAATAATCACTAAGAAACACGTAAGGCACGCGTTGTGGACCCTAAATGGGAAGATATTTAAATTGTAGTGGACTTGGACGGTACGAGATTGTACTGTAATTGTGACTTTGTAGTACAGATATGAAGATGAGTAGCGACTGAATTCGACTAGGCGAAAATCCTGCCACCATCGGCACTCAAATCCTAACACCTCCCGGTCAGACGCATTGCAGCGGCATCAGTTGGTGTCCTGAGTCACCTAAGTCGGCGTTCCTCTGACTATTTGGTCGAAGCGAAATACGTTCATCATTAAAAATACTTCATTTTGCATGAAGTGAAACAGGCTGAAACAGCTATTTCCTTTAATTAACACATTTAAGAAAGGTCACTTTTTGGGAATCTTATTGATTTTCCCATAAGAAAATGTAAATATTCCTTGTTTTAAGCGGCCAGCTGGCCTCGCAATCAGAGCACAGTAACATTTCGTAAATTGTAAACCTGTATTTCTTGGCAACTTGACCTGTATTTTCTGACAACTTCCTGAAGAATTTGCGTTTAAATCCGTATAATTACAGACAGTGGAAGACCACCCGTTATTACTGTTTATTCGCAATCATTTTACGCGTGCACGCTATGTCAAATTACGTCGAACAGCTCAACTTGCAGGGAAATTATTTTATTTCACTTATCAATAAATCCATTTCACTCAGGCTGTGAAATTTGTGTGTACAAGAAAAAGGAAAATTCAAGCAATTTATTTCTACTTTGTGCGGAGGTTGTTTAAGTGTGCATGCGAAATAATATTGATATTTATTAAAAACTTGTATGTTTTGGATTAAATGTAATTAAAAGTATTAAATATACATTCTATATATCATGATAATCTTACTTGAATTACAAGCAATGATTGATTGGCGTTTCCGGGCCCATCAACTGCTAAGGTAGTTATTCCCGTACGTTGATATAGCATAAGGTAGCAGCGATCTTCCCCGCTGGATGTCGAGATCCGGCACCGGCCTACACGTCAAGAAGAGTTGATTTTCCTACCCAGGTATCTCCCATCAGCGGAGCACCGGCCCGGCTGGAATAAGCTCTCGGCTCCCAACTAGTCTCGCGACATGAGTGGCAGTGTGTAAATGTAAGTGTGTGTATAGGGTGAAGATAGAACAACGAAGGGGATTGCCAGATCGTGAGCAGTCAGTGGCAGTTCGCTTGGTGTTGATCGGAGAAACTGCGGAAAACTACCGATCAGAGCGCCCTAGAATTCTTCTTCAGACAGCGAGTGAATTCACCTAGCTAGTGTCGAAAATCCTGCCATCGTCGGAACTATAACCCTACAACCTCCAGGTCAGAGGCACTGCAGCGACATCAGTTGATACCCTGAGCCCTCTAGGCCCGTAGAAGCAATTGATACTAACAGCTTTGCAAAAAGTAAAAATAAATCACGATGTCAGCTTCCAATATCCTCATAAACTCCATTCAGCGACTAGCAGTAAAAACGGCCATTGCTCTTCGGAACCCTGAGTGACCGCGTACCATAGTTTCCACTGCACTTCCTAGCCACCTTCTAGGAAGTACGAACACCTTGAAGCGAGACGGCGCGGCGGGCGGCGCGCGCCTGACGACAGACCGAGTGGGCGATGTGAGCGACGTGGGCGCCCGCGGCCCCGTCGCCCGCGGCGTCCAAGGCCGCCTCGCCCTTCGCCCCGCCACTCCGCGCCGCGCCCCGCGCCGCGCGCTGCTCCGTTCCGCTCTCCAGGATGTGCAGCAGCCGACGATGGCGCCACGCCGAGCGCCCCTGCCGCCCCTCGTGGGAACTTCCTGGTCCCGCATCGACAGCGAACGACGGGGGGGGGGGGGAGGCTGGATTACAGTTGTTCGGTGCTGAGGTAATTACTCCCGAGGGATTAATGAAATCATGGCCACTCTTGACTGCGATACTTATTAGATGGGTAGATGGATGTGGATGCCTGACATTCTCATTCCTTGTCGGAACTGAAATTTAGAGCCTCTTGATGTAAGAATTTACTGAAACTTTTTTCTGACTAATAAAATTAATTCTACAGAAGATGAGCTGAAAAAGTTGGACTTTTCTCTAAACAATAATAGTAATAGTAATAATAATAATAATAATAATAATAATAATAATAATAATACCAATAATGTTTGAATGCATGTACTTTGGCACAACATCTCCTTATGAGCTAAGACCTACCAGAAGCGTCCCGACCATGCGGTCATGAGTTAAGGGGTACGTGTGTTTAGCACGTAGACATCCTTATGCTGTACTCTGGCCTTCTTAACCAGAGAAGTGGGCTTTCTCATCGCCACACAGCAACAGATACCGAGACATTGTAAGAAAAGCGCACAATTAATTTTTAGATGGTGCCGACCGGGAATCGAACCCCGAGTTGCGCCGTGGAAAGTGAGCACGCTAACCAACGAGCCACTCTAATACCAATCACACCAATTTGAAAACCCATTAACACATTTTCTACCATGTAGTCTGCAAAACATCTTCACTATACACTGTACAAATTCTACGACATTCATCTACACATTCCCTGTAATTCTGTGAATGTAATTAACGTCACTATATTCAGTGAATGAGATCTAAAGTAAAAAGCAACGTCCTTTCAGCTGTCAGATTACCGATGCAGCTCATTCAAAGTGTATGAGCACTTAAAATGAGATGTTGTTACGAGCACAATGAAGAAAGATTTCATCCTGGAGCTGGTCGCTCGCGCACGTCGACGCCATTGCCTGTCTTCGTGTCTCAGTGTAAATAACACTACACTTGACGTCTTCATCAACAAGCAAGGTCAAAACTATTAAATTATAGATCAGGAAATGTAGCGTGTGTCAGACGCTCGTGACTTACAAGTCTAGAATCTTTGGAACTGAGGGACGAAAACAAATAAAAATAAATATTTGATGAAAATTATTCGAAACCACGCCTTTGAAAATTATTACCGATGTTATCATGAACTGATATTACACTTTCAGGATACATAAAAAATATTTTATGTTATATATTATTAATAATGTCTGTGAAACCTGAAATTTAAATCTGATAGAAAAACGAACGTTGTGTGTTTCACTATATTGCAGGAACAATGTTTCAATTAGTGACTTGTAAATAAATATCGGTACCTAGTAATTAAAAAAATGCATACATTAAATCAATGCACTGCCAAATTTCTGGATCGTTCAGTCTCTAATAGAAGGAAGTCTTCGCATAACTCTCTTCACAGTATGTCCCATATTGGTAGGCATAATTTCTCGGTTCAAAGCTCTTTAACGCTCATCTTTCTACGTTTACGAAATTATCTCATTAGTCAATTCTATAGCTTTCAATTGCGTTAACCAGAATTCCATATTTTTTTATGTAATCAGCTTCAAACAAAAATAATCTTAAAAATTAAACCAAAGAGTGGCATGTTATATTTTAATATCAGTTTTAGACTACAGTAGATTTACGAATTGTCATGAAAAAAGGGTAGAGTGGTAAATTAAAAGCAGAAAGTACATCACAGAGAACATGTTGCAGGATGCCAAATGTAGAAGAAATACTTTGTTGACACCTCTTTCCCGCATCCTCTCATTGATAATGTGAACGAGTAGCTCAATTATTTTAGTGAAATTAATAACCGTTTAGATTCTTTTTTCAAAACGTCAATGGAATTTAAAAAAAAATAGCCAATTTCCTTTACATTAAATATTTTATTGAATGTGGTAAGAACGTGCGTCAATGAAGACTTTCAAATTTAACAACACACTGTACTTACATACTACACACTACATAAGCTGCAATTCATTAGCTCCAGATTCCGAAATAAGTAGTTGGGGAGTTGCCCAATTGTTATTTTTGGCTGTACGTCAAACCTGTCGCACTCTATAGAGCTTGCTTACAAGGTTTTACGATGCAGTTCTCTTAATTCCGGGCCTTAGTTCTGATCCCTCGTTGTGACCCCCTAGTTCTAACTGCGTAGTTCTGGCACCCTAGTTTTGACCCACTAGTTCTAACCCCCTTAGTGTTAACCCCATAGTGTTAACCCCATAGTATTAACCCCATAGTATTAACCCCATAGTTTTAACCCCATAGTTCTAGCATTGTTATTGTCCCAACCCTGTTGCACCAAACACGTGAGAATTTCCAGCACGAAAACTAATTTTACATTACGTCAAAGTGAATTCCTAATACCCATACGCAGACTTCACGCTCGTCCACGTAACGAGTTCCCAATAGCATCAAAAGTGCCTGCAGAACTGCCAGCATTCAGACAAGGTACCTCATCCACGAACGAAGAATTGTTTCAACGTATCAGACATCCAAACGTAAAATCAGAGACGAACCATAATGTATTTCGATCAGTTCAGCCCCCATTAATATTTTTGAAATATTAACTTTTTAATTGACAGCAATCAAAAAAGTACTAGTTTGTTCATGCTAAGAATACTGACTTGAATGTGATTAGATCTATGTATGGTGCTTTTTTTTACAAATAGAGTACAATTACAAAAAATGTTGACTTAGCGAAATGCGTGGCCCCGGTATCCTCTTCCTTGGATCCACCACTAGGTAAAATAGTTTTTAAGTTTATATTTTTAAATCCAAGCTACTGGTTTTTCTCTTATTTTGATTCTTTTTTACATTGAATTTTGATATTATAAATGAAATGTGTGTGCCTGCATGTCATAAATAACAGAGAAGAACATCATGAAATATTATTGCTTGCAAAAATACGACGTGTGTTCGAAGTTCTAATCTTTATTTTGCTTACAAATGTTACACATGTAGCCTCATAAGAAAGATGAGTACAAATTAAATTAGTTCGAAAATTTATTTTGCTTACGAATGTTTCCCATGTAGAATCATAAGAAAGACGAGTACAAATTAAATAACGTGAAAACATTTTAGAGACGATTTATCATTCTCGCTGAGTAAATGAACTGAGCATGATGTTTACAATGTAATTAAAATTGTAAAGTCGTTTGCCATGCATCATATTCAAAATGAATACACAACTATTAATTAAAATACCAAGACAATAAGAAAAGCAAATAATTTTGTGATACGAGTAATACTAGGAATAAACAAATAAACGATTTAACCTGCTATTCAATCAAGTACGTAATGCAGTGCAAGACAGAAAAAAGAATTTCCTGTGTCCTGCATCCATAATCGTTTTTACGCAGTTACATGGATATCCACCTGATTATCTAACAGCAGAACTGCATAAAAAACTGGGCAGCAAATTACAGCGTAAAAACATTACTAGAGTACAAAAACCAAAATTTCGGAATAGAGAAGAACACACAGTCACCTAGAAGGAAGACAGGTACAGCTACTCCACGCTGCCCCAGACACCGACTTAACTGGGATCCCGAAATTCTTTTTTCTTTCAAAACATATAAATGTATTTACTTGTAATAAAAATTAACCGCTCTAAGTAAGGTAATATACGTTGCACGAAGAGATGAATAGTGTATATGTATGAGGGGAGGGCGAATGTTGTTTGAAAACCAGGCCCCGCATGAATCTACCAGCGAAGCTTTTTGTTTCCTCCGGTCGCCCCCGCATAACACAAGGCGTTCTTGTGGGACGGCCGCATGCAGCTCCCAGCGCGGGGAGCATTCGCAGCTTCCGCCTCCGCCGCCCGCATCGCGCGTCTCGATATAGTCGCCCTCGGCCGCGAGGCTATTCTGGGGCGCCACCACCGCCGCCACTCCGCGCAGAGCAGCGCAGCGGCCACCGCAGGCGCCGCCTCGCGCCCTCCACTCCCACCCGCGCTTCACGCCGCTTGTGGTCGCTACTCTCTTTCCGCCTCCCGCCCCTCCGCTTCACCTTCACATCAACATCATCAGTAACACTTCTGTTGGTAACTCTCTGGCCTAGCCGCCTCACCGCCACTGCCAGCACCAGCAGCACCACCACCACTACCACCACTACCAACACCACCACCACTACCAACACCACCAACACCACCAACAACACCTCAATATCTACCACCACCTCCTTCACTACATCCCACGCCATCACCACCTCCACACCTCCCATCCCATCATATCTAACTCCAGCCTCTCCTCTTCCACTCCAATCCTCCATTTCCTCAACGTTCTCCAGAAAGTCATCCTCCACATCCATCGCTTCTTCCCATTCTCCCTCCGTCTCCTCCGTGAGTCCCTTCACTCCATTTCTTTTGCTCAGCAACAACGGCCATCTGTACCGCATTCACCAGTTCTAGAACGCTTTCCCTGTACTGCTACTACCGTCACAACCTCATTCACACTAACGGTAATGTTTTAAGCATTGTAAAACCTCACGCCAATACCACTCCCGCATCAGTCGTACTCACTGACAGAGTTCTTGCTACCGTCAGGCGTAGTCACAGCCCCATCCCCACACGAGTACCTACCTACATCGCCCCCACCTCTCTCTCTCTCTCTCTCTCTCTCTCTCTCTCTCTCTCTCTCTCTCCTCTTCCATCCCAATGATTCCGCCGCGGCGGTCCCTTCTGCCGTTGTTCCCATTCTCACCACTCATTGCTCTCCTCTGTCCCTCCCAACAACCGCCGGTCGTATGCGAGTTTCACGTGATAGTCTCCTTCCTCACCTCATGTCTCATCACTCCAATGCAATTGCTGTAGCGTCCGCTATTCACAGTCACCGCCTCTACCGCTAAGCCCTGTTTTTTTCCGCTGCAATTGCTGCGTCGTGTGCTGTCCTCTAGCATCACCACCCCATCTCTTATATCCTCTCGTGTTACTCTTCACCACCTTATTCGTCTTAGTTCAACTGCCGCTGCGTCTGCTGTCCACGATACCCATCCCCAATTTCTGCGTTTGCTATCCACAACCAGTCACCATCAGTCTCTACACCTCGTCACCATCCTGCTCCGTCCCAGAGCAATTGCTGCCACGACTACTATCCGCCACCAGTCACCTTCCCATTTCCTCCCGGTGCACCCGCCGCTGCGCCAGCTATCCAGTAGTCTCCTTTGTTGCCATAACTGATATATACCACAAGTCACCGTCTCCTACCGCATATCAAGTCATCATCCTTCTCTGTTCAATCCCAATCAGAGAAATTGCTGCCGTCTGCTACTCATTGGCGGTCACTGTCCATCCTCTCTATTCCATAACCACTACCGTCTACTACTTTCTACCAGTAGCCGCCTCCGCGCTTACATCTCGTCACTCCTGTGACCCTTTCCAGAGCAATCGTTGCAGTGTATGATCTCTACCTCCAGACACCATCTCCAATTGTTGGCGCGTCTGCTATCCACCATCACCCTCTGACCCTCCCCTCCATCTCGTCTCCTCTCCGCTCGCTCCCGGTGCAATTGGTCCCGAGTCTGCAATTCACCATCAGCCGCCGTCCCTTTCCCCTCCCACTACGTCGTCCCCTCCCTTTGCGCCGCGTGTGCGACGCAACGCCTCCGCTGACGTCTACACGGCGCGGCGCGGCGCGCACTTCGGCCGGCGAAATATATGCGCTCCTGGAAGAGCCTGTTTTGCTCGCGTCGTGTTCGCGGGATCCGATTCGCGGAATCTTGGCGCCGCGCGGGCGTCGGACGTCGCGGCCATACGTCTCCCTCGGACCTCCTCCTCCCCCGGCAGAGGGCGGCTTCTCTCATTTATCTGGAAGCAGCTGAGGAGAGGGGGGGAAGATGCAGCCACTGCGAGCGTGAAGAAAAAAACGGTTTCGGAAGCATGTTGCTTAGAAGCGCGTAAGTTTATGTAGAAGTGAGCATGCAACTTATGATTCGTAGGCTGGAGGCCTAGAAACAAAAATACACGAATCTACACGCTTTTCGATACCATGCTGACAAGCAATTACACAAGTTACCTAAAATCAAATTTCTTATCAGGATTTTGGAAACAGTATCAAAAGGATATTGGCATTGTAATTTTATTCATGTTATTGTAATCGTTAGTAGCTGAACTCGATTACTTCACACGAAAGGAGAAGCTCTAGAAACGTTACTACAGGAAGGTAGAACATATGGATTACATGCAAAATCGAACACCTCACCAAAAATATAATGTATCATGTCGCTCAGCATTTACTCTCTTAGGGTAATAAAATGAGAGAGGTTTACAAATTCTGGAACAATTCAATCATTGTCAACACAAAGTTAAACATGTGTCTGAAAATGAAATGGAAAACCTCGCAAGCTGACGACGTCGGCGCCGGATCTCACCAACCAACGGGGGAAAATAACAGAGAGTTCCATGCACTATACTAACATGCACTACACTTACAAGACTATTGACCTTAGTAGTTCACGCTCCCGGAATCACGAATCAATCCGTCAATCAAGCGAATGCTTTCGATAAACGGTCAAGACGTTTTGACGAAATAACATAACGAACAAACGTTATCATCAACAGATGACAGTGTTCATTCTATTAATTGTAAAACATTATTAAAATTATAGCAAGTCGTACCACATCTTCGACCTAAAGAAACATCAAGGAATTTTTTATGCAGATAGCTCAAATTTCTTTCTGAATAAGATAAATACTAAGCTGTTGGAAAACAGTTAATTGTGAAAAGTTGATTTTTTTTTGTTTTTGTTTTTTAAGGACAATTTAACTACTGAGTCGTAGTAAGTACCACATTGGTTGTTGCTCTTTTTCCTTTGAGGTAACTGTTGGGAGAACATGGCAAGTAAGGACTACACAAAGACACTCGAACACACTCATGCCTGAGGTGGGACTCGACTCCGCGATCCATCCATTGCCACTGCGCTACTGTCTTAGCAATCTGGATCGGCAAAATACGGGTTTGATAATGGTTACATAGAAACAAGACTTTAGTAGGTATGTCAATGACTGAGCGGAAAAAAATCTTCCGACGTACGAGCTATTTGTCACGTCCATGAAAGTCACGACAGCGCTTTCACCAAGATAATACAGATGTATAATGGTGTTTTGTTATATTCTGATAAATTATATGATTACTAATAATCACAACAAAAATTAATGGCACGCCGACCGTATATTCCAGACCTTTTGAAGCCGCCTTCACAGGGAGTTCCTTCTCTCCAGGCGGAGTTGTGTATGGAGGCCGCCCCTCCTCCGACAGCCACCGACTGCGCTCGCCGATTAATAACAATTAATAAATTGGAAGTAATTAAGTTGGTCCCCGCACGTGACGTCACGGCCAAGGCAGCGACGGAACGGCGCACTAACGAGTAGGAGTGCCCTTGCCCGTGGCCTAATGTCGGTGGCTGAGAAGGCAGCAATGGTGAACCGCTGTACTGCTTGTTGAGACATAACAAGAATGTGTTACGCTGTTCCATGTGCACTTGGTTTAATTGTATTTCTGTCGTGGAATATTTTACATTTTCGAAATTAGTATTTTGGCTACTGATTCTAGTAATTGTATTGAGTATTTTAACAAGTATTGTGTTTTTTATGAAGTATAATATATATAACAAATTATTAAACAGCTCCTACTTATCCAAATACACACTAATTATAATTATTGTAAAATTACACTACATATTTTCAATGAATTCCATTTTAATTTCTAAACAAATAAAGAATGGAGGCCAGTTGTAGTTGAAGGGTGAAACAAGGATGATAATGTGAAATGTACGAAACTCAATTCTGAACTAGACGAAATGCTTATTGTCTAGGGAAACAATTAATGCAAGTTTAGAAAAGATAGACATGATACAACGGCAAAGGGTAGATAACAGAAATAGGTTATACACCAATTTCTCTACATGAAGTGATTTTAAATTAATAAAAAAACAAAACTAAAACCATTAATCAAACCTTACGTAGTTAAAATTTCATATTATATAAAGAAGTCAGCAGGTGCACATACTATATATATATTTCGCATGCTCTACCATTCTGCACATGTCGAAATAGGTGTGTTCTAGACCCTTGAAACTTCGTTTTCGGGTGACATGCTTCATTTCTTAAGTTATAAATATATTTGATTAGATTCTTTGGATATCCAATTCCATTTTTGGAAGTTTAACATTTTTGGGTGTGTCACTCCTTAGCATGAGGTGCAGAATATCGATTTACTTAGAAAATTAAATCAACTTTTCAATAATCAGTGCGATTTAATCTCGTTGATATTTGATGCTATTTTCATTTTCAGATGAATGATTTACAAAGTAGGAAATACTCGAAGAACCCATCAAGCTTCTAATAAATACCAATTACATAACAAACAAATAATTGGGGAAATACCAGTGTACAGTAGTATGAAATATTCCATATCTATGTATTCAAAGAAAACTATTGTCCATTCGATAAACAAATAGATCGTTGCCCTTCCAATTTGCTTCTCTGGATTGAGACTAGGCTCTGAGGAGACGCGGTGGTGACGACGTGGGCAATAGCTGCATCTGCGCCGGCCCAGCTGTGGCCTCACAGGTGGCAGCGGTGGGGGGTACGAAGACGGCAATTTAGGCAGCAGCGGCACCGGAGGGTGGTGGAAGCTTTGGCGCTACGGTGACCCCTGCGGAGGAAGCGTGTGCGGTGGCGGCCGAAACGGAGGAGGTGGCTTTGGAAGTGGAGGCGGTGGCGGGATCAATGGCAGAGGAAGCGGAGACGATGACGGAGTCAGTAGCGGAGGAAGCGGAGATGGTGACGGAGTCAGCGGCGGAGGGCGTGGAGGCGGTAGCAGTCAGTGGCGCACGAAGTGGAGGCGGCGGCAGGGGCGGTGATGGACCAAATGGAGGCGGTGGCGGAGGAAGCGGAGGCGGAGGCGGAGGCGGGGTCAGTGGCGGAGAAGAAACAGCGCGGCGCGCGGCGGGTGGCACCGCGAAGGCCGTCGCTAACGAGGAGGCTGCCTGCCTCCGCACTCGCCACCGCTGCCGCCGCCCCCGCCACACAGTGGGGCGAATTTCAGCAAAAAGAACTCATAAGCATTTGCGGTGTCACCCAATAATGCAATGCAATTGCTAACATTTAAAAGTAAATATCAAATAAAGATTAAATACGACCTATCTATGCGAACGAAGTCGTTAAATTGGGAGCGCCATAACTACATCGACTTGAACGGCTACTGATTGGAGTCCTGCACAACTTCTAAAGCCATTGTCACCATTGTCGAGCATGAAAGTATGTTCTCTCAAACATATATAAACAGTTAATCATAGCATTTGTATTTGCGCTAGGATACGTGTGCATCGTCCACGTGAGATCCACAGCATGCTTAAATGCGAACAAAACGTTTTAAACAAAACAAACAAACAATGAATGAATGAATAAATGAAATAAATGAAATAAATGAAATAAATAAAATAAATAAAATAAATAAAATAAATAAAATAAATAAAATAAATAAAATAAATAAAATAAATAAATAAATAAATAAATAAATAAATAAATAAATAAATAAATAAATAAATAAATAAATAAATAAATAAATAAATAAATAAATAAATAAATAAATAAATAAATAAATAAATAAATAAATAAATAAATAAATAAATAAATAAATAAATAAATAAATAAATAAATAAATAAATAAATAAAGTTTAAGAAAAGTATTGTAAATCTTCGTCATGTCATGCGTGGAGTGGCGGAGGGAGCACTGTGCGTCCGCGGCGCTCGCCCGCGTGGAGCGAGACCGGTTCGGGCGATGGCGGGAGGCGCGCGAGGTGCGTGCGCTTTTACGCGAGGCGCGGCGCGGCGCGGTGCGGCAGGTGCGCAGAGGTCAACGCACACAAAGGCCCCAGTCCGCACGGAGCCTCGCGCCGGAGGACACTTCGACGGCAAGGCGATGCGCACGTAAGAGCCGGCCTGCCATATGGCACAGTCGACTGTGGATTGGGGTCAACGCGGGTAGTATTGAGCCTTGCGAATTATATAGAGTAGAGTTTCCCAGCGATCTGTCAATGAAGGTTTCAATGAATATTAAGGGGTCGACATGGACCAATAAGCCGGCAACTGATCGGTAGAAAATGATCGGTAGAAAATGATCGGTAGAAAATGATCGGTAGAAAATGATAGGTAGAAAATGCCCACAAAGTGTATTAATTTGCATTACCATTCAGCGTTTATAGACGGTTTTCTGTAAATATCTAATAATAAATTACAAACTCGCTCGTCATCTTTTATATTCATTATTTTAAGAATTATGCCGATGAATGTTCAAGAATTTGTAACTACATCTTCAGAACGTCACTGTATCACGCAATGATATATTCCACGCAATATGCATAGCAGAAATTAAATAAATCTATTTTTAAAAAAGTGTTCCACATTTTGCAACCATTACACAAATATGAAGATTAGAAACTCGGCTACACAACGGAATCATTTTAAATTATCGAAACTTTTGAAAATACAGATACAGATGACACCCGAAGTTCTTTTAAAAGGGGCAGATCCAAGAAATTGGTTGGGAATCCATCTTTACGAGTGAACCGTAGTCATTGGTTCCGATCCACATGCATTCACATTATCTCATTGTTTATCAATCAACCATTTATCATTGAAAAGCTTCAATCAATCAGGATTCAATGTTTTCAAAGCCAAGTTTCTTATTATTATAAATAGTGGTGCTAAAACAGCAAGTATTTGCCGGCAAAGTTACGGAAAAAACACCCAGTTTTTCGAAAAATTGAAGGTAAACTTATTTCATAATCTAACGTTAAAGAACAAATTTCACTAAGCGAATCAATCTCTGCCTTCATAACTGTAGTTGTAGGAAGTCGGCGAAAAAGTTTGAATTTTAGCAATTTTCAAAAAATCCGTTTTTAACGAACGTGAGATCTGCACCATTTTCTTTAACGTCCTACACATTATTCAACAAAAAGCTTTAATAAAAAACGATGGAGCATTTTTTTTTTAATTTTGAAAATGTTCCAGTAGCTTAATTTAAGTACTCCTCAAAAATAAAATATCGACTTCAAATTCAAGGGGCCGCGATATCAGCCACATCAATAGGGGAATATCAATTTTCGAGAAAATCAACTGATCGGTTTAGCCGCTAGCGTCGTTCACAAACGGACAGACAGACAGGCAGACATTTTGCCGTCATTCGACATTTCGATGTCAAGGACCAACAAAACATTGATTCTGGCTACATACGTGTTAGAGGATTTTTTTCCTAAATTTCGCAAGTGGATTTATCTACTTTTCATTAACAGGGCTCTGTGATAAGGATTTTTCTGCCGAAAATTCGCCGTTTTTCCGTGCAGCATTACATTACTTGCTCTCTACTGTGTAAGCGGTTGCGCCGAAAGTAAAATGGTGACAGCGTGCAGAAATGCTTGTCCGTCTGGCGCCAGCAACGCATTGCGAAAGGGCAGGAGAAGTGGCGGGGGCGGGGGCGGGCGCGCACAGAGGCCGCCTTGTGCCTGACTGGCGCCGGGGACGCGTGCGCGCGTGCGTGGAGACGTCACTTGCTCTTGTAGCAGCGCGCCACTGCCAGCCCCGCCCGCGGCCTCTCGCTCGCCGCTTCTCAAAGCCCGCTTCCTGGAAGCGTCGGAAGCATTTCTCCGGCAACACTCGCCTACGTGCTCTTACCCCGGCAACGATTGCCCTTGTTAATGATGTTTTTTTATTGTTATTGTCGCCATTGTTTTTTACTTCTCTCGTTTTCTGACTCATTCGTTTTCTGCTTCGCCTATGTCCGTGATGTCCTAGGGTTCGAGTTCCATCCGGGACAGGATTTTCGACTATATATATATATATATATATATATATATATATATATATATATATATATATATATATAATATAGTACGGAGTTGCTCTAGAGCTGTCGCCGTTTCTCCGCTCTCAGTCTCCATGCCTCTCTATTGGACCATAGATCATCTTGAATTTCTCGTGCCGTCATAGCCTCTTGCACTCCCTGCTGCCATGCAAGTCTGGGTCTTCCTCTCTTCCATTTCAGGACTCGTTTTGGCCATCTTTCGTCCGTCATTCGCATAACATGACCGTACCAGACGATTTGTTTTTTCTCTATTTCGTCAAGGATAGATTTCTTTACATCCATTTTCTTTCTTATGTCGTCGTTCCTGATTCTGTCACGTCTGCTATAACAGCAACTTCTACGCCAGAAGTCCATTTCAAGGGCCAGCTGCCTCCCTTTTGTTCTTTTATCGATCTCCCAAACTTCTGAACTGTATGTTGTAACACTCTTAACTAGCGAGGAGTAAAGACGTCTTTTAGTAGCGTTAGTGATGGTATATTTGATAGTGTTAGTGATGGTATATTTGATAGTGTTAGTGATGGTATATTTGATAGTGTTAGTGATGGTATATTTGATAGTGTTAGTGATGGTATATTTGATAGTGTTAGTGATGGTATATTTGATAGTGTTAGTGATGGTATATTTGATAGTGTTAGTGATGGTATATTTGATAGTGTTAGTGATGGTATATTTGATAGTGTTAGTGATGGTATATTTGATAGTGTTAGTGATGGTATATTTGATAGTGTTAGTGATGGTATATTTGATAGTGTTAGTGATGGTATATTTGATAGTGTTAGTGATGGTATATTTGATAGTGTTAGTGATGGTATATTTGATAGTGTTAGTGATTGTATATTTGATAGTGTTAGTGATGGTACATAGCTAGATGGAATTCAGCCGCTAGCTGGAGGAGAATTCTAGTGCCCGGCTGATTCGATCGGTATGTGTTCTCCGATGGACACCAGCCGAATGCCGGAGCAGAACTCCAACAAACGGCCATGGACCGCGCCCAATCTTTCCTTCCTCATACATGACCTATCCTCACTCCTTACACACAAATACACGCACTACACTACCGGGAGACAAGACGAAAGCTTAGAGCTTGTTCGGGCTGTGGCGGTGCCCCACTGGTGAGAGATACCAGGTTGAGGAAAACCCTGCACACCGACGTGTAGGTCGACGTTGGATCTCCCCATCCGTCACCTTCCCTGATAAAACATGCACTACACGTACAGGATGAGTTACCTTAGCTTTTGATGCGGTCGCAGTCACAAATCAATCAAGCGATAGCCACCACTTCTCTTATGGTTGATATTGCTGGGTAATACGTATTTGATGACGTTAACGTTAGGTAATTTGCTAACATTAGGTAATTTGCTACCTTCAGTTTTTTTTTCTGAAAGTCGTGCCTCGAACAATATAATATTGCTTGAAGTACAATTGTCAACATCAAGAGAAGAAAATGGGATTAGTTTATAAAACGCTTTTCAATGTTTACATAATGTTCAATGCTTCAATTGTTTCCTTGTCAAGCACACATGAGAATATGCAAATTTAAATAACCTCGCGTAATTGCTTTTCATTGTTTCTACTTGGAGGTAGACAATTTTTTATCGCAATATAAGATAGAAGGGTGAAACTTGGGGCGTAAGATTGCATACGCAATATGGCAAACGTCACATATGTTGTAGAACAAATATAGGAACAATAAAAAAAAATCTTTCACATTAGTAACTTAGACATTGTATCATCAGGACTGATCAGGTGATTGATCCTTTTAAGATCTATCTTTATTTCCTTGCCGAATAGAATTATGCTAACTGCGCCTAATAATCCATAGTGATGATACTAATATGATTTTGAAAAATAAAGTGACTTTAAAAAATCATATTTTTATAGAAATGAATCTTTTTCTGAATGTTTTAAAAATTTATTCTACTTGTTCAACATCTATGTCTTTCAGGGGTTTGGACATTACAAATAAATAACTGGCGACTTGATACTCACAGGAACGTATAGTAGGAATTACAAGGTGGTTCAAATATGACCGGGACTGATTTTTTTTCAAATACCCCGACATACGCATTAACTGCGCCGCCTGGAGAGAATCTAGCCACAACCCCCCACCTCCCTCCTTTGCAGGTTAGAACCTGTTCAGTCGCGTCTGGGTCTTGCTAGAACGATGAGTGAACAAAAGGTGCCGCGGTGCGTGGAACAACGCATTATCATCAAATTTCTCGTTGGAGAAAACGTTCAACCGTCGGAACTTTTGCAGAGACTCAAAAAACAGTACAGGGAAGAGTGCCTCTCACGGACCCGTGTGTTTGAATGGTGTAAGTGTTTCAGAGAGGGACGAGAGCGCGTTGAGAATGAACCTCATAATCGTCGGCCGCGAACATCCATAACCCCAACTGGATGGGTGGGACTGGATGGGGACTAGATGGGTGTTATCCATGTAGACTTTCTTACAGAAGCTAACACCATCAATGCAGCTTATTATTCAGCACTTTTGGAAACAGAAATCAAAGAAAAGATCCGATCCAAACGGAAGAGAGGTGGGAAACGGGTAGCATTCCTTCATGACAATGCACGGCCTCATACTGCTAAAACAACCATGGCAACCATCAGCAAATTGAAGTGGGACCTTCTACCACATCCGCCGTACAGTCCAGATTTGGCCCCAAGTGATTTTTACCTTTTTGGACAGCTTAAATCACATTTGCAAGGCATGCGATTTGCGGATAATGACGCAGTCATCCACAGTGTTCGGGAGTGGATATGCCGACAACCAAAAGACTTTTATGAAAAGGGCATTAGGATGCTCCCAGAACGTTGGAAAAAATGTATAGAATCTGGAGGGGAGTACTTTGAAGAATGACATGTACAAATAAATTTTTGCTAATAAAGTATTTCGTAAAAAAAATCAGTCCCGGTCATATTTGAACCACCTTGTATTAACATTTAAAATTTAAAGAGGTTATGTTATTTAAAAAAATGAAGTTTATATATAAGATGTAGAGTACAGAAAATTAAGCCTGTTTAACGAAGTTCATTGGAAACAGAGAAGCTGATGTGGTCATGGATGCAAGCAATTTACAATTTTTGTTTTAATTTCACATTTACAACAAGCTGTGCAGTGATATTTGCTCAAGCTGTGCAGTGATATTTGTACAAGAGGGAAGAAAGTAGACCTACACGTCAAATCATACATTCTTTTGACATCTCGATTACATGACGTGGATTTTATCGGCGAGAATATCGTACTACCTACCCGTTAAAATGCCAACTCCATTTCAAAATGCAAATTGTTCTTTCAGCAGTCATATCATCAACACAATAAAGATATCTGAGTGGACCCTGCCAAGCCAAGTTACTACATCTTGTACAACGAGATTATTCACTGATATTGATATTACACTACTTGTCATATATGACTGCACCTAGTTTGGTGTGCGAGCCAAGAACAGGTTGATTCTGCTGGTTCACGCAGTGACGTTGCTAGGCATTGTGCGAACGGAAATGCTTTGATGCGATGATGAGGATGAGGATGAGGATGAGGATAAAACGTGAAACACAAGATGAAAAAAACAAAAGGTCATGGCTATACAGAATAATAAATCCCAAACCATTTTTTCGAGAAAAGTTAAAAACTAACTTACTGATATAGCTTTACTTTATGGGCTGGAACTCTAGATGATCATAAGTAGAAATGCTACCAAATTGAACTATTTCACTCCTTTAACTTTAAGACAGTGAATAATAGTTATGCGGATAGAAAACGGACAATGAAGCATACGAACGATAGAGAACAATTAGATTACTTGGAGTAAACCAAGATATATGGCCAAAGTAAGAAATCTCAAGCGATTCAGAACACTTGCGTCAGTGATAAGTATACCTACACAGTAAATAAATGGTAATCAAATGTACCGCCATTAATGAGAACATTTCAAGATACTTTCTTTAGTATCTCATAACATGTAATATCTCTTAACATTGGACAATAGCATTGACTCCACAATTTTTAAACTGCTCACCCTTGTGATCTTGCTCTTATCTCTTAATTATTCAGACACTAATAATCACGTAGACGCGTTTTCTGAAGTAGTTCTATGGGTTTTTCATGTCCATTTCCGTCGAAACTTTTAGTTTCCGCGGAAACATGATTTAGTTGCTACTTCCAGGTGCACGGTTTAAGTTCTCTCCGCCGCACGACCACTTACAACGTACGAAACCCACAGACCCCCTTACAACGTACGAAACCCTCAGACCCCCTTACAACGTACGAAACCCACAGACCGCCTTACAACGTACGAAACCCACGAAATAAGTATTGATGTCTTCGGTCAGAAACTGTAAAGCGAGTGGTTGCACTGACTAATATTGAAATCAAAAGTACATCCTTATCGCAAACGCATCAATTGAAACTTTTATTATTGTAATAAATTATAATTATATTTAACGTTATATCGGAAGATGGTGCCATCTAGTAAAGGCACTGTAAATCACACCAATGCATTCCCAACTCTCACTGTGATCAGTGAATGAATAAGACTGGATTACAATAGCATTTTTTAAATAGCCGGAATGCACATGAACATCTCAAAAAGGTCAGTACTTCTTCGTCGAAGAAGTGTACGGTTAGACTGAAAGGAAAGGAAATGGCCCTACCTCTAGGGCCCCACACTTCGACCGCCTCTCCATGCTCGAAACTCGAGGAAAGACATGGAAAAGACCGTGGCATCGGGGTCTTCTCGGGCGAGAGATATACTGCTCGATAAGGGTAGAACAATACGTGATCGTTTGGCTTTACCAAATCGATGTTTAAAACATCGATCTTTCTATAAAAGCTTGTGCATACTGTGATGGGTTGTCACGAAGATAATTAAATGAGAATAACAAATTTACGTAATTATAAATATGAACGACCGCAACAATGGGGGTATAGAAAAGAAACTGAGGTGAGCTTTATTTTGGAAACAATACAAGGAAAGGACTACAAAATTGATAGTGGGGAAAATACATAATATGTTAACAAATAATGCAGTGAAATGACACGTTAGCAAATTCGCGGGGCAGAAAGTAAATTAAAAAGTTATTACGAGGAGGAAACAAAAGAATAAACAGATGCTATGATACATGTGTGTTACCAATCAGGAGTGAGATCGTGTGAAATGAGAGACAGATGAAGGGCGCGCGAGATGAAAAAACGGGGCAGACTATGTTTTGACGCGGTGTGACTCAGATGTAAAAGGGAAAGCTATTTGGTGGCCGGAATAATTTGACTGAATTGTGAATTTGAAAAGGCGATGATTTAAGGTAGTAAGTGTACAATTAGAAAGGAAATATAATTACGTGTGTGGCGGTCGCCAACATCATTGAAGTTCATCGAATTCTTTGGAAATGGAGACTGAATGAAAATTGACAACGTTCAAGATTGCGGTGGATCTTCGAAAGGAAAGTAGCAAAACGGGGAAAAATTTTTTGTTTGTATTTCCAGTGTAGGAAGACCAAGTTTTGTGTTAAAGTAAAATTCCTAAATTAATGATTACGAGAAAATTTGGCCATGCATGCAAAAAGGTAGGAATTTGTAGCGTGTATTAAATAATGAGAATAAGAGAATTTATGAAAGAAAGATTGTGATTACTAAAATTGTTATTGTTGTTGTTTTGAAATAGGATATTTTTATGATACATAATGAAATGTTGATATGTATATTCTTATTTATGTGTAAAAAACAAAGTGAGTTCCCAATGCTAGGAAACAAAGAAATTCCTTTGGAAAAATATTTTGCTACCGAGTATGTGTATAGACGGCGTATCAGATCCATATATATATATATATATATATATATATATATATATATATATATATATATATATATATATATATATATATATATATATCGTGACGGGGCGAACTTGGGATAACCATGGGGCTACAGTTGGGTGAAATGCTAAGTATGAAACAGTAAATGCAGGAGAATAATTGAACAAAAAGGTACCAGGAACGGTCTGCAGTGAGAATACAGCTGTAGCGTAAGTCGCGGTAGACCGCAAAATTTTGAATCGACAGCCCGGAAGCTGCAAAGTAAACCACTATTCTAGAAAACGAAAACATTCAACAGGAAGCCGATTAGATGAAACTTCTTCAAACAACGATGAGAGTCTACATGTATTTTTGTCAATATAATTAAGAAACCTGCTGTATGTGCTACACAAAGTCAACATTGTGTCCTATCAATCGTTGCGCATAATATGTGCAATAAATTACCTGAATTGAATTTAAATTATTTCTTTGTGAGATACATTAATGAACATCAATATTTCCTTTATAACGCGTTATACATCATTTAAGACAACAAGAGAGTAAAGAAAAACCCACTGTTTATTATACACTTTAAACTCCTCAGAACATTCATGTTAAAACAAAGTCAAGACGCTGTCTTAATGAGACGCGAAACTACATTTTAAGCCTTTTAAATGTCTCAATAGATCGGTTTGCTCATGAATGAGAGGTGTTGTTAAGAGCTTAGCTATACACTTGGGTGTACTTGGCCACGATAATGGTGTTTGACAACGACCACCTGGGCTCTGAAACTTCTGCAGCTGCAACAGGATCTTGAGGGGGCGGGAAAGGGAGAATAAAGGCAGATGAATCAAAGACAGTGAAGGGATTTGTAGAGAAGTCAATTACATTGATTGTAATGAATTGGAAGACACTGAAGTCACTCGAGAAGATAAAAGCAACTAAAGCGGATATGAACGTGTAAATGATAGTAAAAGAAGAAGCTGGGAGCGTCTCCGAGGGAGGAAAAACTGAAGAAAATCTTGAAGAAGAATGAAGACGGTGCTGCAGGGAAAGAGGTGTTGGGGGAGGACGTCATGGTGTTAAAGGTTGTTACTCACGGAAATTGTAATGGGGGGAGGTGTCTCATCCCGACAATAAAGTCCCTTGTTGTTGTTTTGTTGTTTTTTGGGGGGTGCCGTCGTCAAGGATATTACATGTATCAAACATCTCTTAAGACAGATTTGCCTAAAAATCATGGCCATCGTATACGCGCATATAAATGTTAATGCATAAACGCAACTTCCTACTATTCGTTCATTGGTAAAACGAGGTTAATATGGACTTTCCTACACAACCTAGAAGGGTGTAACATTTCCTTTGAGACATTATGAATGTATTTTATGGTAACTGATATTATAATGGGTAAATAAAGGCAGAGGAAATCGCAGGTGATAAATAAAAGTGACCAAGATGACCCACAGAAAACCTGTTGTTTGTGGACGTAGCCGATGATGAAAGTACAGTAATAGGAACAATCGTAAGGTGACGATTAACATGTGTAGAAGAATCTCAAACAGAACAGTGCGGTTGGAAATCAGTCGGAAGGATAGGTAGTCTTAGAGGACCACTGATAATAGGAAAAAGCGTACGCGCAGTAGAGGCAAAATGAGAAAAGGTCCAATGGTAATATTGCTCATAATAAAGCGAATTTCTGTCACTCGAGAAAGCAGTAAGTAACGAAATTCATAAAGTAACTGAACATTTACAGCAATAGCTACTACTGCATGAAACTAGACGTAAATTAAAGTTAATAAAATGGAAACCGCGTGAGAATGACAATAATAAGAGATAGGATGGGACCCATGAAATGAGATGGGTGTTGGAAAATGTGTTAGCAGACAAGAAAGGAACTGAAAGTTGAAGTGAAGGTAGTCTATATTGTCTCAGGTAATAGTTCTTTGATCCCATTAATATGCTGATGTGGAAATTAAATTATTTTGGAGAACAAAGCATCTCCTTGTGGTGTTTTTTGAACTAACATTCAAGCGTGAATAAACTCAATGTATTTGATATTAATCAATTATTCCTTAACATTACTAGAGTGTGATTAATCAGATAATTCCATTTATCTTCTAAGAGATGATTTATGATCACACATACTTACACGACCATTACTCAACAACAAGAAGGAATCTTTCTTATCGACTTTTACACAAATTAGTGGCGTACAACACAACAAATGTTGTTTGGTGAACCAAGACACAAAAAATGGTCATAAAAAGGGGAATTCAAAAATATATCATTTCTAAATTGTTTCGATAAACGGGTGTATAAGTGTATCCTAGAGACAATATTATTAGTAGCCCTCGCAAACAGTCGCCTTTGGGAAACGTAGCCTTTGCGAACTTTTAACTGATACGGGGAGAGGGGAGACAAATCGATAGCAGTAATAGAGGCGTAACTACAGCAATCCACGTTTTTGAGACGAAGGACACAGGTACAAACATCAATATTAACGATGAGAATGAAGGTGTTTTCAATTGATTAATCATAATTGAACTTTTTTTGCTAATTAAAATTCCAAAACACCAATTCATAGCGCCATAAATCACTGCAGTGAGTTCATAGATCTTGCATACATGACTACAGATATGCTGAAGTGTACACTGAAGGAATAAAAGCTCTAAATGTCATTTGGCCGATATTCTGAGCAAACACACGACTAGGATAAAGTAAGTGAACCGAGGTGATTTCAAGGTTCAACCGAGTCTGTAATTTAATTGTGTCGTTAAATATTTCCCATAAAAACTTCTTTTAAAAAAATAATAAAAATTTGAAATATCATTGATTTTAAAAGTAATTTTCAAATGCCGTTTATTTTGCCAAAACTCAATTTTTTCGATAAATAATTAAAGTTATTAGCCATTGAAATCCCTAACGGTCGCCGGACATTATGAGAAGATTTTCATTCGACTATCTGGTTGCATTATGTTAGTATAACTGGGCTTTTTCACAAAAAATCTCTGAGAAAATTCGCTTCGGAGCGCCCAATATAGGCATTGCAAAGGATGTTTCCCCTGGTAGACTTGTAGGTGGCAAAGCGACGGAGAAGCTGGCCGCAGCAGCGGTCTGGCTTTTTTCGCGTGCTGGTATCCAGCTGCGCAAGGACAACACGTGTCCTCCGAGTCCTAAATAAAACCGACGGGCGACGGCGACGGCGTCGGTGGCGACCTGTTTGCCGAAAAGTGTACAAAACGAAATCTGTTTGCGCGTAGAGCGCTGTCGCTCCCTTTGCCGGTGCCTCCGCCATCACCGCCTCCCCTATCGCCGCCACCGCCTCCACCGCCGCCGCCTCCGCCGCCGCCACCGTCTCCGCCACCGTCTCCGCCGCCGTCTCCGCCGCCGTCTCCGCCGCCGTCTCCGCCGCCGTCTCCGCCGCCGTCTCCGCCGCCGTCTCCGCCGCCGTCTCCGCCGCCGTCTCCGCCGCCGTCTCCGCCGCCGTCTCCGCCGCCGTCTCCGCCGCCGTCTCCGCCGCCGTCTCCGCCGCCGTCTCCGCCGCCGTCTCCGCCGCCGTCTCCGCCGCCGTCTCCGCCGCCGTCACCGCCGCCGTCTCCGCCGCCGTCTGCGCCGCCGTCTGCGCCGCCGTCTGCGCCATCGCCACCGCCACCGCCTCCTCCGCCTCTGCTTCTGCCTCCACCGCCACCGCCTCCTCCGCCTCTGCTTCTGCCTCCATCGCCGCCACCTCCGCCGCCGCGTCTCCGCCGCCTCCATATTCTCCTCCGCCCGTCCATCACTGCCTCCGCCGCCGCCGCCGCAGCGCATTCTACCGGAACGAATGGGCCTCTGTGCAGACTTGCAGACTGATTGTGTTGAGTAGACATATGCGATGCCGTTTCTCAAGATCTAAAGACTGACTTTACAAATTAAGCAGGGAGAGAAACAAAATTGCCGTCCTCAATGGCACTTGGACCAGCATCGAAGTCTGTATCTCCGGCCGCTTCGGATTCGAAGCTGGCTAAGAGCGTCGGTAGATTTCTCCATGCCGTTGTGATGCCCCCTCGTCATCTGGCTGCCTTCTCTTATCTCCACGTAGCTCATTTGAACATCATTGCACCCATAATCATCAATCGCCACTGAAGGTTATCGTTATAATTCATTATATCTAGTGAACGGCTATAACAAATTTTCACATTGATTAGCGGCTTACGAAAGTGGAAATGGTAAAGAGGAAAGCTTTCTTCTTTGCCTACACTGAGAAATGGCTCTTTTACCAATGAATGAAAATAACGTTTTGATAATTACAAATCTTTAAACAATATATCACATATAATTCACGCATTTTCAGTACATTTCACACGTTGCAAGTTCGTCATTTCCTCCGACAAGTGCGTCGTTAGACATGAAATTAACGATACAAACATGGGAAAAAAATATTACTTAATAAAGGTAAGAATTGGATTACAAATCACAAAACCACTGTTTAGTATGCAGATAATATTCACGAAAAAGAATCGTTAAGTCAGTGGAGCTGTGCTTTTGCGTTGATTTACAACAAGGAATTGTAGCAAAAGTATAACTAACGATTAACATTTCATGTGAATTATGAACGTTTTTTAGAGAAGACTTACCTCCTCATTCAAATTTGTAACACACTGAAACATGCATAACAAAGGAAATTAAGCGAGAAAATTATTCATTGATGACTTTCAGACAGCGTTAGTGAAAATACAGTGCAACCACTTCATCACCACACTAAATTATAGACAAAGAACATAAACCATGAAAGTAATTCGAAGTTCTGCGAAACAATGGCCATTCCTAACCCCAATGGCCCTACCTACTTAATGAATCTCGTATAAGAACAATCAGGTCAAAATCGACACAAAGAAGTAATGCATCGGAACTTGCTTAGCGCTTTACCACGATTTACAATAGCGAACCAGCACAGTAGTTTACAAGTAGTTTTTATCATTTAAAATAGCAGACGCAACCGATTTTAGTGAAGAATACAGAAACAAAGGTACGAATCCTATTCAGAGCAGTTCTATCCCAAACCTACCGGATGGAGATGCGTGGGGTGACTCAAAAAGCTCTGGAAGGAACAATTGAGCAGATGAAGCCGGAACTGGACAGATAGGCCAAATGTCCGAGGATGGTAATGATGATGATGATGATGATGAGAATAATAATGACTACATTTTCCGTAGCACGACGGACATTCCAGAAGTAGTAACTTAATATTTTCAACTCCAGTGGCGTGTTCTTATTCGAACTATTACCTGAATTTTAAAAATGGACCTCTGTCCTGAAAAGTGACATTTTGTTTCGTATATTCCTCTCTTGGTGCCAGTATTAATTCCCTCTGGCACTGCATCAGCCTGATGGTCCCTCGTCGCTCTCGCCCCGAAGGCAGATTGCAGTCTCCGCGCCGTGGAACCGAGGGACGAGGTGCGAACGCAGGCGATTGTTTAAGTTGATGGAGCGGGGCGGGGGCGGGGGCGCGGGCGGCGGCCGCGGCTTTGGCGTTTACTGCCGGCCACTTCCTGGTGAAACCTCACGCGGCGGTGCGGTGCGGTGCGGTGTGGGCCGACCACCGACGGCGCGGCGGGCGGGCGGGCGGGCGGGCGGGGGCGTGAGGCACGGCGCGGGCCATCGGGCGATGCCTCGGCGCCTTCCGCCCACCTCCCCCGCCCGCCCTGTCCCTTCTCTTCCACTCGCGTCTGCCTCCACCGCCGCCGCTGGAATTACACCGGGCCGGTTTTATTAACCTCATGCGATTCATTGCCCATTGTTAACCCCGACCTCCCATTCACGAGCAGCGTAAACAAACGGGCGACGTGGAAATCGCACGCGAGCGGCCGTGGGAGCCGTCTCGCCCGCACGCCCGCGCCCGCGCCTTCGCCCGCCCGCCCATCGCCCGCCCAGGTGGGCGGGGCACGCACGCGCTGCCGGTGGTCCCGGATCCGGGAGGATGCAGCTTCGATGCCAGTGCTTGGATGAGAGGGCTCAGCGTGGCCATAGCGCGCTAAATCGTATAGGTAGTATACTTTAAGGACGAGGAAACTAATGGATCGAAATAATGGGCTGCAGGAAATGTTTGGCCACCGGAGTTGTTACTTAACACTGTCGCTATTGCTGCACACAAAGAACACTAAATCCACTAGGTTGTACCCTTTACCGTAGGTAACATGGAAAAGAGTACGCCATTGATACACGCTTTATTTTCGTGTTAACACAGTTGGGTTAAATTAAAGTGATCATTCTCGCCGTTACAAGCTATGCAGTGTGCAAAGAAATGTGATGTGTAGAAAGAAAGATCCATTATGGTGATTAACAGTTTTATAATTGAATTCGTCCTACTTGCCACCAGTTCGTATTCATGAAACATTGTAGGAAATTAAAGATGAAACGAAAGAAAAAACTTTAAAGGTCTTGAGAAGTATACCATGAGATGGTCTTATGCAAAACTGCACTCCCCATGTGTCATATTCCAGTTCTTCAGAACTCTCCGCTGAATGTATGGATGTTGCGACAAGATTCCTTACAATATATAAAGATTTTACCTTCAAGCAAACAAAATGCGGAGACATTATCACCGGAAATCTAATGATCATCGATATCGAGCGGTATCGATCAACTACTCAACCTTAGCCCGCTCGCGCTTCTGAGAGAACACTAGCGCTCGCGCGACGCTGTCCGCTGCCCGACGATTTCCGTTATCTTCTGAGAGTTTTCTCTCAATTTAATGGGACGACTCCCAACATATAGGAATGATCCAAACATTAACACATATTTTTACCAAAACTTTTACTACACAAATCATAAAAAAATATAGAGTACATTTCTAAGAAGCCAGTTAGAAAACAGAACAAAACAATTGACAATTCATCAATAGTTGTGAATGGCATGTAAGGATTTTTGCGGTTGGAGAGAAATTGCGGTTGGAGCTAATTTGTTGTTACACAACGTTGAGCTCTAGTATTTATGACAAATCTAAGGGATTCGTGTATCATCAGATATATGAAACATTTTTCGTAGAAAAACGCTTACAGAATTACCAGACTGATTTTGATAAAAGTATATACTTAAGGGTTTTCCCGAAGAAAAGTTGATAATTCAAGTCTAAAGGTTAAAAAATTGCAAACTAACAAAAAAGAGAAATTAAAAAGAAAAATAAACCTACATTCTGCAATGATTTAACTGTACTAAAAGAAAAAAAACATTTTCGAATTAAATGCAAAATACGAGCAGAACTTATTGGAAAATTCAAATACATTATATCTTGAGAGGTAAAAAAGTTCACAATTCCGCTCGCAAGGTGGCAATCTGCTGCCCATTCTCATCTTGTCATTTGAAGAAGTTAATTCAGACGGCAGAAAAGGCCAGAAATGATAAAATATAGAGAGATATAAATAAAGTGAAATTACTGTCATAAAAAAAAATCATAGATTTTCCACAATTTACTCAATAAATTTTCTAATTACACTTCAAGTATTTATTATTATTATTATTATTATTATTATTATTATTATTATTATTATTATTATTAATTCTGAACACTGTTTTATTTATCATTTAATATTATAAAATAAATTTTAAATTCACACTGAATATAAATTACTTCATATTAAAAATTAATACGCATGTAACAGTGAATTCATCAGTAATTCTTATTTGATGCTTATACCGATTGTAAAGTTTTGGTATCAACACCAATTACTGATTAGTATCCATAGAGTCCACCAGCATCGAATGAAATTACTGATTGATGCTCTAAGTACCCAAAACATCGTATTTCCTTATTCCGTTCCCAGCACCACCCGCCGAATGAGGGAGCTTCCTGGCTCTCTCCAGCCTCCTCGTTCATCCGGACTTCGCGTGGTGTTGTGCCACATGGCCAGCGGGCTCTTCGGCGCCGCATCCGCCCCCCGCCCTCCGCGCTTCCGTGTCGCCCCCTGAGCGGGGAGCGCGAACCCGACGCCGGCCGCCAGGGCCACGACCGTCGCCAGGCAGAACCCCCTAGGGGGGGGGGGCAAGTGGCTTCTGCGCAATGGAACTGTGCATTGACTGCATTTTGCCCGCCCCGTTTTTGTAGGTACTCGATCCTATCGCGATAGACGATATATATGTATTAAAACACAACAAACAAAAGTCAAGCCAATTCAATTAAAACCATTAAAAAATAATCACACTGAAATAACAATACGAAATGCCAAACTCATATATGCAGCCATTATAAGACCACTAGTGGTCTATGCTTGTTCTGTCTGGATTAATGCAGCAAAAACCAATATCCATAAAATATAGGTCATACAAAATATATAACCAATGCACCCTAATTCATCACAAACAACTTCATAAAGAAATTCAAATAAAATCTATCATACATCACATCACTAAGTTATCCCATGATTTTTACAATAATATAACATGAAATAAACAACTATCCCAATACAACCTAGGCAAAGCACCCATAAAGCCACCAGAATAAAAAATTGATTTCCTAAACATGTTTTTATATACAATTTGCAAATTTAGATGATTCTTTGTGAGGTGCTCAGTGGGTTTCCTCGCCCTAAGAAATAATTGTAAAGAAATATTAGTTTAATTTTTTTTAAATAGATAGTAAGCATCAAGACATGTGAAAAAGTTGTATGTTAACTGAACCATGTATCACATTCAAAATAGTAATAAAAAAGACGCTATGTGTGTTGAAATTGCTAGATGGTTTTATTTTCCTTTCGTAGCAGTCTCTGCAGGACCACGGATTTCTCTCCCAAAGCGTAAGTGTTCGTTCACATTCTCCTTACAGAAAATATTCGAACTTCTTGCTCCTCTCTCTTTCTTCCTATGAGATTCTTATTATACTCTTCCTTTATCTCCTTCACGGATACTTCTTTAATTTCTTCTCCGGAGGGTTTTACAGCTATCACCATGTTCTGCAATTGAAGAGACAGAGGTTTTCTATTTTCCATTAGCTTTCCTTGCTGCACGTAATACTTATTGTACTCTCCCTATCTACAATAGTACCGTTTTCCCCTTTTCTTTCTTTAATAAGGTTGATATTTTAATGCAAAATTTGGCCATATACTCATTACACTAATCATAATACTCATAATATTTTCGCTGTTTCCCTTCTGCTCTGTCTGAGATAGAAGTGAGAGTCTATATCAAGAAGCATCCATAATTGTGTTGAATCGTTTTTATTCTACTGGATTGTGTTCATTTAATTACTCAGATCTCCATCCTCTCCATCTTGATACCTATCTCACACCATCTCCTTCGTAAAACAATCCTTTCTTTTCCGTTTTTCCTTTCGTTCTACAGGTTGTTTCTATCACTGCCCATTCTGATTACATGTCCACGAAAATTTAACCTTGTGAATCTGATTTTTACCAAAATGGACCTGAAGCTTTGAAGGGAAATTGGATTCACTAGTGATGTTGTTATAGAATTTTATAATACGGTGGGCGAACTGTGGTTGCGTTAGAGCGACAGCCTAATACAACTAAAATGGCTACTTCTGTATTACTTACATCTTGAATCATTTCTTACTTCCAAACCTTGGGAGAAGTGTGTTCAGCGGGAGGAGTGTGTTCGACGATGAAGGCACGCAATCGTCAAACGGAACATTATTCATTAGGTATTGTAACACTCCCGGTTACCTGGGGAACCGGATAGCGGCCCTGACGCTAGCTCAAGTCGGTGATGGAAGGAATTGTTACACAGTACGGTGGAAACACAAAATAAACACTTGTTCACTGGTAAAACTTCACATTTATTCCTGGGCAATATGATTAACATGCCCCAGGGAAGTTACACTCGTAAATTGAATAAAAAGAATAGTGGGAAAATTAGATGAAGAAGAAAAAAAAATTGAAAAGTTAGTTTTAGGAGTTAAGCTTAAAAAACTAAGAAGAATTATAACTAACAATTACAATGGGTGAAATTATTACTGGTCAATGTGTCAGAGCGTGACACCGCATTACAAAAAATTTACACAATAGGGCGGTAGCCCTGAACGATACTGCCTGGAGAAGGGTCTCTGTGCGGCCGGGGGGGCGGCCACGGCGCGGTCGAGAGGGTCGTCTGGCGGCCTCCAAAAAAATGCCTCCGGGAAAAGGCAATGGCCTCTCTCGTCGCCAGCTGGGCAGTCGCCTCGTAACGTCACGAAAAGGCTGCGACGCGTGGCTGCGTAGGCGGTGTCTAGAAGTCTGGTTGAGCTAGCGGTTCTGGAAGTTCTGGAAGTTCTGGTAGAAACTGGCAGTACTAGCTGGACTGGCCGGACGATCTCAGGAACGGAATGATCAACTATGCGTCTCTCTCTGACTTTTATGATAATTGTCGAACACAACTTCGGACAGTTCAGAATTCGATCGGAGAAACATTCGCCTCTCTTCACGACGAAAACCCACCCCAGAGAAATCTCTCTCTCAACTGCAGTCGGCTCACAGCTCAAAACTCGCAGTAAAATAACATAAGTCCCCACATAGGCATATTCGCCCGAATAATTCCCACCCCCACATAAGTTCTTCTCTCAACTGCCCTCAGTCTAATATTCAAGCTCAAAAAAATAATAAGTTTTCCAGAGACACTCTAGTCTTTCCCCGACGCCTAATACTCTGGCCCCGTCTGATTGATGAAAAATTTATAAGTCCGGCGGAGGCGAAATTTGCCTCTGACCGACGACTAGCTCCCCGAAAGAAGCTTCTGCCCCGACTGCTCTGCCTAGAATTCAAATCCCTTCTGAAGTTCTCTCAGTCGAAATTGCATCAAGTTAACTCTTGCCCCCCACCCTAATATTCTCGTATGCTCGAGGTCCTTGTAATAGTCGTGTAGCTATTGGCTAAAAGTAGTGGCGCAGTGAACTATTTTCAGCCAATCGCCACGCGAGAAGCCACAGAACTTTCCGCTCTCCGTGCCAGCTGCAAGCATGCAGTGTTATTCCAATTCCTTCTAGAACATCGTTCCATGTTTGCATAAGGGGGCGCGTTGTCCGTAAAGAATTATGGATTTGGGTTTCCCCGAAACGAGCGGGCGGTCTCGAAACTTCGTAGCCGGCACAGTGAACACGTGTGCCCAGTGAATCTGTCAATGCCAGCCCTCTAAACGGCTACGTTAATGTGCCGGGGGCAGGAGGGACTGTCGCGATAAGCGGAGTCGCGCACGTGTGACCGTCTGCGTAATCTCTCGGCAGGAACCTGGGTGGCCGAGACTGTTTGTTTAAAATTTTGATCCGGTGAATTTCGTTTACAAAATTATGATGAAATCGGTATCGCTACAGTATGTTTGGCAAATTTATACGATACGATTTTACTAAAGTTAAAATAATACAATTAATTGAATTACTAAAATTTATCTAATATTACAATATCATAATATTATGAAAGGGAGGGAAGAACTTAATAATTACAATTTTAACGTCATTGAGTTTTTGAAAGAGTTTAACGCAGGAGAGACAATGGAGTGGATATACATGACCTCTTTGGACTTGACGTGAAGAAATTTGATTCTCTTGTTGAATTTCCGCTAGCAAAGATATAGGAGTCTTCGACGGCATTTACCCTGATAAAGGTCATAATATGACGAACGAAACCCCCTTATCAGGCAGCATCTTACGTACAGACAAGAATATTACCAATAATTTTAATTACCCGAATCACACTGTGCATTCTTCAGAACACAAACTATAATCTTGAAACAAATTAAATTACAATAATTACACCGTAATTATTGTAATTTAATTACACCGTAAGATAATTACACCGTAACTACAAATATTTTCTGACACCTTGTAGCACAGTGAGATCTCGATCATGTAGATCGAGAAAACACCACTTCTCTAACTAATTTTAACTTGTTCCACAAAACGCGTTTAACATGGGAAAGACATGTCAGCATAGAAGCGTGTTTGCTTCTTGCTTCAAGGAGTCTGCCCCACCAATGGCATTTGCCCTTCTCCCCTCAGTTCAGATACTTTTCTTCGTAGATGAAGGTTTACTTCGTTTCAGTACATGAGTTCATTTGTGGCATTCACCCAGACGAAGGTCGCAGAAAATCAACCAAAACATTAGCAACACCACCTTGGAAGTGACTAATCCCAGACAGCCAAGACTCCAAATTTGCCTTTCCCATCATCTTTCAATTAGCACCATTTGACTGCGCGTATTCTTCAACACGGTAACCACATTCCAGCAACGACCGACATTGTCAAACCTCAGGAAATTAGCCATATTTTCCGACACCGCGCAGCAGACGGCCAACACGTCTCCTCGCCAGCGAATGCTCGCGTCGTTAATAAAACGCGCCTAACGTGGGAAGGCGAGGAGAGCGGGGGGGGGGGGGGGCGTGTCCCATCCGTCTGGAGCTTCTGCCGCCCATGAGCAAAGACGCGCATGCTTCGTGGGTACAGCGGCGGCGGCGGACCAAGCAGCGATGAGCGGGAGGAGGACGCCCCTAACGCGCGATGAATTATGAGCAGCAATTTACGAAAGCGACCAAACGTAATAAATACTTCACTTCGATAGTAATTACACAAGGCGGGCTCCACGTGTAATTAATACGCGCACACAGCGGAGACTTAATTAATTTTAATGCTGCGCCGCGCGGCGCCGAGTGACAGACGTGCAAAAAGGCGATGAACACGTTTCTCGCCCGGCGTGGCGTGGCGCGGCGTGGCGTGGCGTGGCGTCGCGGCGCGGCTACCGCCCGAGCCACCGCTCGCTACTACCAGCGCGGGGCGGGCGCGGTTCAACGAACGTAGAGTACCAATGAATATTCAAACGCTCATTATGCGCTGACTGGGAGGAACGGCCTGTTTACCTGAACGTCAACGCGCCCGGCGCGGCGCGGCGGAAGTGCGGAC
Source organism: Gryllus longicercus (assembly GCA_038098605.1). NCBI lineage: Eukaryota > Metazoa > Arthropoda > Insecta > Orthoptera > Gryllidae > Gryllus > Gryllus longicercus. The sequence goes on from JAZDUA010000140.1 coordinate 1,806,852, forward strand.
CTACTACTTGCGTTGCGTCGTCGCTACTGCACGCAGTGCGTGGTTGGTGTGGGAAGTGCGACCTTATCTTCTTCCTCCTTTTCGATGATAGTACAGCCCCGATCGGGTCTTGGTGTGATATCCACACTCTTGTAGTGCTGCTAGTGAGGTTCTTGGTAATGGGAGATGTGACTTTTGGAAATATGATATCAGCAAATCACCAGATTTTAAGCACGGAAATGAGGTAGAGTACCAATTCCGGGAGAACCAGCGAATATTCAAAGGCTCAATGCGCTGAATATGAGAAACGACTTGTCTGCCTGACAGTTCACGTGCCCAGCGGACTTCACTGAACGTGGTATGTGATTGGTGTGCGAGATACGTGATCACCTCTCTCCTTTTCCACGGTGTTGTAGCCCTATTCGGATCCTGGTGTGACATTCAGTCATTCGCAGAGCGCTGTGATATCCACATAATATGAAGGTGGCGTGCTCTTAGATAATGGATCGTTTGGAAATATCATCAAAACAGCGGAACGTAAGGATGGAAATGAAGTATACTACCAATAAGGATTGAGAGGGAATGATGGGGGACGACTGATTTTTATGTACGAGAACGACTTCTGTAGTGTCAAGTCAGCGCGAAAATGTGGTTCGTGTACTAGATGCGACTTTATCTCACTTTTTTCCAATTGCACTTCGTTCCCGTTTTGGACATCACCTCCTAAAAGGAATTTTGCGAATTCAACCACTGTTACAATCGCCGTTACCGAGTGGTTGCGTTGAGAATTCACATCCATTGTTGACGCAAGTGAATTCTGATTACGCTTCAGACGCTAGTGATTGTTGGAAGTATAAAAATGAAAGTTTTATCTTTTACTTTCTCTGCCTTTCTCTCCCTTTCTCTCCGAAGGTAGTAAAGCTGGTATTAAATATGACATTCTTGAACTTTCACAAACAGTACTGTGAGGATATTAGTGCTAACGGAGGATAATTCAAAGGGGATTTAAGATCCCGAAATTGAGGGTGAAGAGAATGGATAAGGAAGAATCGCATACTGACCTTCTAGGAACCCGCATCATGCTGGCATCCGTCTGCATCTGGACAAAAAAAAGGACGATCGCATCCTTTACATTTGTAAAGGATCGACCTTTACATTTGTCATTCAGCTACTTGACAGCTTCATCCCTGGCCATACTTCGGGGATGTCCAAAAGCCTCCAACGGGGAAGCTCGAACCAAGGACCTTCCGCTCTACGAAAGTTGAGTTGACGGCTCGCAACATAACCTGCAAAACATGAATGCGTCAGCACTTTGTCAGTGATGTAAGGAAAGGAGTGTGCGCGTCGCGGTGGCACGTCAGCTCTGTCCCCCCCACCAGTTGGTAACGGAGCGGAAAATTATTGAATTGAATTGAATTAATGCCTTATTTTATGTGGCGAGACTCAGATCAATGATCCAGCTTCAGTACCGATAAAGCCAACTGCAAGTTTATAAGTACTGTAAGTGAAGTGAAATTTCGACCTACGTCGCCTGGCGTGATTCTCCTCACGCAGGTATCTCTACCAGTGGAGGCAGCGTTCCAGTCGGGGAAGCTTAAACCTCCCGACTAGTTTCGAGTCATGTGGTAGTGTGTGTGTAAGTAAGGGTTAATGATAAGAAAAAGAAAAAGATCGCGCGAGGTTCGTGGCGTATTAGTTAGAGTACTGCTCCGGCATTCGCCTGTTGTTGATCAGAGAAAACACGGAAAACTATCGATCAGAGCAAGCGGCCGCTGGAATTCTCGCGGTTGTCTTCGACCAAAGTACTTAGCTAGTGTCGAAAATCCTGCCACCGTCGGGACTCGAACCCGACGGCCTCTCGGTCCGGGGCACAGCAGTGACATCAGCTGATACCCGCTGACAGTCGTAATTTCTTTTCAAAACGTGGATAGGATCCCGTAGAGTTTTCAAAAAATCTGTGGATGCTTTCTAAATGTTCTCCGCACTATAAAAAGTGAACGCCAGTTTTAGAAAACGTGGATATAGTGAACCCTCAATTATAGTGAACTTAAGACGCAGGTCCCGTTACGCTTACATTACCATTAAGCATAAGATGATTCGGTTATCGTGAACCCGAACGTCGGCTATAGTGAACGTAGGAAATACGTCCTGGAAACTAATTTCTGAATCAAGTATGAAGAGACCACAAAGTCTGGAGAAGTATCTAGAGAAATTACTAACGAAAAATATACGAAGTAAAGTATTGAAAATAATTACTTTAAGGACAAATAGAGATATTAGAATTTTTAGTTCGTACAGTTATTGTATTTTGCAGTATCTATACATTGTAAAATGAATAATTTTGGAGCAGTTCCATTTAAATCATCAGATATAGTGAACATCTGATATAGTGAACCAAAAATGTTAGTCCCTAGAAGTTTACTATAACCGGAGTCGACTCTATTTTTACAGTCCTACCCTTTAAAGAGCTGCAACATTATCAACATTATACAGTAAACAATATGCTTCTTCTGGCATGAACATTGTGATGAATTCCGAAAAAACTAAATAAAGAACGTCTATAAATGCAGAGTGTTTGGGGTACAACAATACGGAGTTCCAATACACATTCTGCTGGAATACAAGGTAAAACTCTGTGGGACGAAATTGAAATGTAATTTGGTAAATATCAGAAATTCAAAAAGCGTTTCAAGAACTCTCTGGATAAAGGATGTGAGCGTAGTATAGTGAAGCGAAAAGTGTAGTGAGCGATATTATAGCATTTTGCTTCTTAATGAATCTCCACTGTGTGAAGAATACATATGCTACGCAACATCAAAAATTTTGGTCGAATGACTGAAATGAACATTCTTTGGAACAGGCCTAGGAAATGCATCATATTCAAAATAAAAATGAAAACATTGTGGCTTCAAATAAAACAACCATTTAAAGCACATTCTTTTAAAAAACACCAATGAAAATCAACAAAGTATTTCGTGCCAATAATGCATTGTTTATCATATAATTACGGTTTTGCATTAAATTCATAGTGGCTCTGCATCTGCCGCAATCACGCCCTCGCAACACGCGTGGGCATTGTGCCCCCACGAGGCCGCGTGAGCGCGTGACAAAGCCTCCGCACGCGTGCCGCCCGCGACGCTCCGCAGGCCATAAATCGCTGCCCTGGGAGCGGCAACCCACAAGGGCCGACGTTCGGCCCCGCCGCCGACGCCGCCCCACCCCCGCCGCCCAAGCCCACCACCGCCGCCCGCCCCCGTCACCCGCGGCCACGCACCGGGTCCATGCGTGACTCAAACCCTGCACCTACGAGAAACCCAGTTTGGTTCCGAAGGGTGGACTCGACATTGGAAGAACAAGCGATTGTCCCACTGTTTGTAAAAAGAAGAGGAAAAAGTTGGCCGAATGAAATATGGGTTAAAAATGTCAGGTCGAATTCCTGAGGCCCACTCTATTCAGAAAACTGTCTTTGTGGGGTTTGACATTTAGAAGCAACCTCTTACTTCGTTATCGCTTTTCACATCTTCAAGGCAGCTAGAATAATTGCACGCCCGTACCGACATCGGGTACGCTAAACTAAAACAATTTTTCTACTGTCTGGTCGACGAAGAAGAAGGAGAAGAAAGAGAAGAAGAAGAAGAAGGAGAAGAAATAGAAGAAGAAGGAGAAGGAGGAGAAGGAGAAGGGAGAGAAGGAGGAGGAGAAGAAGGAGAAGGAGGAGAAGAAGGAGGAGGAGGAGGAGGAGGAGGAGAAGGAGAAGGAGAAGGAGGAGAAGAAGAAGAAGAAGAAGAAGGAGAAGAAGATAGAAAGGAGAAAAAAAGATATTGCGGAATGAAAGATGAGATTAAAAATGTAAAGTCGAATCACTAAAATCTGGCCCAGAGAGTGATGCGCAAAATTTCAGAAGGGCAATGTTTATAAAAATAAATCACTTGAGGATGAGGCAACCCGCAGGGACCCATTCGCATCCGCACACGCACGCCCTAAAGGTTGTATGCGTGACTACAACTAAAGAAACCCTTCACGTACTAGAAAGATAGTTTGATTTGGAAAGGACTCAGTGGAGAATGGATATGCAACTGTCACAGCATGCACAAGCATGAAGAAGAAAATACAAACTTGTGTTAATCTTAGGTTGCCGGCCAAAGTGCCGGCTTCATCCATAGGTTAAGTTAGAAATAAGTTAGTAAGTAAGTTCTGCCCCTTCTTTGCCGCATAAGCCGTAGAGCTGTGGCGTACGTTGTACCCCAAAAAGTAAATAAACTCCCGCCTCGCCAGGGCTACTGGCGGGGGGAAAGTTGAAAAAAAAACCTGTCACACCACCTGGAAGGTATACACAGAGGGCAAGTGCATAAACTGATTGAAATTGACACACCCATTGAAGGAGGATTGTGACAGATTTTTAAAAGACCTAGAGTGGAAATTCAAAACTTAAAACCTTATTCAACTTACTTAAAACCTTATAGAATTTAATAAAATTACAATGGTATTTTAGTATAATGTTTACAAAGCAAACGTTGAGGCATCAAAAAATTTTAATTTTTACAATTCTATTTTTACAGAATTTAGCCTATGATGAATACTTTTCATACTATATGGCATCTTATGAACTCTATGGTAGAAAGTGTTAAAGTATAAAGTTAATGTGACTTCATCCACTGGAGAGAGAAAGAAAGACACTGCTTTCCTTTTGAGGCATAAATATACGTAGTAGCTAGGTATCTTCTTTCGGAAATCCAATGGCGTTACGGTACAAAATCCACTTCCATAGATATTAAAATAATGATTGAAGTCCGTTTCTTGATTTATACGAATTTACATGTTGCATTTTGTCTCGGGACATTAGCCACACCAAATAAATGATTTGGGGTATCCATTTATCATTGGAACTGCTTCGTAAGTAGCGGTTAGTGTGACATGCGGCAACACGGACAGGCGGATTTGGCAACACGGACAGGTCACAAAGGCATATCCGTGTCTCGGCGCGCACAAAAAAAAAGGCGTTGCAGCCGTCAAGGGCGCCTTGGGCGGCAGCAGGCGGAAGTCGGCCGACATTCCAGGCGCTGGGGTGACCCACCCCCACCCCTATCGCTGAGGGTAGGGTACAGGCGCAACGCTGGAAACGATGCTTCCAAGTGAAAGGATGTGGCACTCTGTCACAAGTGAGACAAACTTTTACGTAGCATTCAAAATTAGGAAAATTCGTGGGTGACAACAATATGTATATGATTGTTCGTAATTTGAGAGAGGCTTTGGGGTTGCACGCGAAAGTTCCTCCCAGGAGAAACACAACTTGCTTTATTAGGCTTCAGAATATTCTTGATAATTCATGCCAGGTCTATATATTAGTATATAAAATGTTTTGGTAAAAATTTAAATATTTGAGAGCAAATAAAATAATTCTGAGCTTGCAGCATCACATAAGGTGTGTTTGAAACATACCTTTCATTAATAACTACTTCATTTTCGTTTGTATCGCACTAAGAAGAAGGAGACTTTTTGATTTATGCTGAAAAGGTGTTTAAATACGAAAACAAGTGTCAAGAAAAATGCTTTGGTCATGATGAGTGATGAGCCTTACTCATGTCTAAGGATGGACGAAAAACCTCGGTAAAACTAGCGTTGCTCGTAGATGAATCGGATCCCGTCTCCCAAAAGATCTGTTCCATCCCCCATAACTTAATAACTACCTCACCCCTCACTATATTTTTCTATTATCGAACATTCAATTTCATAACATTAATAACAATAAGGTCATAGCTCAGTGTCTGGTGTGATAAGTTGCTGTTACCCGCGCTTTCGGGCAACTGTAGGGCTGCTGAATGTAGTATGCTATTATATAAATATAAGCTTACACTCACCTGTACGGTGACAAACCCAGTGATCTGTTAATTTTTTTAATGCGTGGGCGATGCAGCAGGGCTACCCCCTTTACCACCTTTCCTTTTCCGAGCAGCCTTCACAGTGTCTTTGCCATCCACTGTACGAAGGGTAAAGTGGTCGTGTGGTATCAATAATGTAGGGGAAGATGAATGATAATGAATGGAATGATGGTCGACTCGGGTTACGTAGCAGCGTCAAAAACCAACCCCTGGCAACCACGTGATGAAAACATGTGTCTCACACAGGCCTACAACTCGCAGACACAGCTCTAACGTCTTGGACTGTTCTCCTAGACATCACGCCTTGCAAAGAGGCAATGTTTCCATATCGAATAAAAATATTTTGTCGCGAAAAAAATCAGTCTGAGAATAGAATAAAAGCAAGCAACAATGTCACAAAATAGTTGCTCCTTTAAAATATTAACCGCATTAGGAACACGAAGAATAGTTTGATTTCTTCAGCGAAGTTGATTGATAACAAAAACGAGTCTTTAGGAAAAAATATTTCGAGAGAAATGATTGCGAGCAGTGCAAGAATATCAAGACTTAAAATAATTATTAATCGTTTTAATATGAGTATCGTACAAAGAATGGCGAGAATGATTCAATTTCAATAGAAACATTCAACATCAAATTTGAGGTACACAATTGAACCTCAAGAAGAGAAAACTTTATGATAAAATTACATTTTTTTACACTAAATGTTCATACACATGAAATAATCACTCCAAACAAGTCCCGGAAAAGTAAAAGGTTCAATAGTGTGTACACTCCACCAAGTTCGCCTAGGATGATTTGATTCCCGCAGTAGAGCGAAAGGCAACCGCCTGAACGCCGTGCAAGCCTGTGTGAGGTCGAGACGAGTTTATACTTTGATCCACCTATACATCAACCTCCTGGGTTGACCCCCGGCGCGTCGCCGGACGCCTCCGGTCGCCATGCTCGTTGTGGGAGGTGGGGGGAAGAGATGCCCGAGACAGGGGCGGGGCGAGGGAGGTAACGGGGTCTGGGGAAGGGGTGGGGGCAGAGGCGGGGATAGAGGCGGGGACGGATGCGGGGGCGAGAGGGACGCTGCGTGGGTGGGGACGGGGGTTTCTACCTGCTTCAAGCCACCCTCAGCCACATGTGAGCCAACGCCACAGCCTCAGCCGCCACCGCCTTCGCAGTCGCCGCAGCCGCACAGTGGGTCTAACTCAAAGGCAACTTTAATTCGCCCCTACCTTCACACAAATGTTTTTGGAAGAATACATTTTTTTAAATCGTTGGTTTGAATGAGGATAAAGTATATTTACACCGCTGGATGTAATCCGTTCAATATGTGAGGATTGTTTTGAATAAATTTAGGAAAATAAAAAAGTTAGCTTAAAGGCCTTCGTAGATCTCTCAGTTTGAACTGATGAGTTGTAAGGGCTAAGGAAATATTTAACAAGACATGATATCTGGGTAGGTAAAAAACCAAAATTATTTAATTTCTCTTTTCATAAATATTTTCAGGAAGATTTCCTGTTACTATGAAAGTCTATTAATACGTGAAAGTTGCCCAAACGTCATTTGTGTTGGCAAATGAATATAAATATGAGTAGGTTCAAGATGAAGAGGAAGGATCATTCACCTCCTACAATTCCCTTGAGTCCGCCCCTGACACCTCCCTCCTACTATCCCTGTACCCTATCACAGTAATTTATTTGCTCGAGGGGCAGTACAGAACTTTGCGCGTGCCGTAGCACTTCTTGATGCAGCTCAAGGGGGATTCTTACTACAGAGCTAGAGGCTACAGAATTAGAACTACTTTACTGCTGGCACTAACTATTGCCTGAAAATAACCTGTGGACAGAATGGCGCTTTGATTGTTTCCCTTGTTATATCTCTAGTGTCGGGTTCAAAATGCCGGATTTAAATTTAAATTTAGGTTTATATGTAATTTTTTATTAATTCTCTTCCCACCTTTCAAACATCATTTGTAGATTTTAATCACATTCTTCCCGTTTGGCGTCTTTCGGTACATTTGGTAACAGTGTGCTTCGCCTCCTTCTCCTTTTCTTCCTTCTACACCATCTCCGCCCCCACCTCCGCCCCCACCTCCGCGTCCACCTCGGCTTCCACCTCCGTTTCCACCTCCGCTTCCACCTCCGCTTCCACCTCCGCTTCCACCTCCGCTTCCACCTCCGCTTCCACCTCCGCTTCCACCTCCGCTTCCACCTCCGCTTCCACCTCCGCTTCCACCTCCGCTTCCACCTCCGCTTCCACCTCCGCTTCCACCTCCGCTTCCACCTCCGCTTCCACCGCCGCTTCCACCGCCGCTTCCACCGCCGCTTCCACCGCCGCTTCCACCGCCGCTTCCACCGCCGCTTCCACCGCCGCTTCCACCGCCGCTTCCACCGCCGCTTCCACCGCCGCTTCAACCGCCGCTTCCACCGCCGCTTCCACCGCCGCTGCCACCGCCGCTGCCACCGCCGCTGCCACCGCCGCTGCCACCTCCGCTGCCACCTCCGCTGCCACCTCCGCTTCCACGTCCGTTTCCACTCCCGCTTCCTCGGTCTCGTCATCCTGCTCCTCCTCTGCCTCCGCCTCGGCCTCCGCTTGCGCCGTCGCCGCTGCCACCGCCTCCGCCTCCGCCTCCGCCGCTACCTTCCCTCCTTCGCCACCACATCCACTCCACCGTCGGCGTGCCGCGTCGCGAGCACTGCGCCGCATAAATCCTTCATACGAGACAGCGGAGAATCCCCAGCCCAGGCACCGCACCGCTGACCCTCCACCTCTCGGGCGGCGACGCTGTCGGAGCCCGAGCGGCAGCGAGCGGGCAGGTGCGAGGGCGGGTTGGCGGAGAGGAAGGCGCCGGCGTGGTCGCTGGTGGGGTGCGGCGTCATGAAATGACGGCAGAGGACGGGAAGTTGCGCGCGTTGGAGTCACTGCCTTCGGTTAAAGACGAAAACTGAGGATTGACGCTTCTAAATCTCAATATAAAATAGAGAATCAGTGTGGCGAGGGGTTGTGACGGGGTGTAACAGAGCGAGCCCGTAGAGCGGGCACAACCTGCCGTGCGGGACAGAACATGAGGAGGGGGCTGTTGAATAGATGATTGTGATAAATAAATACCCAGGCAATTTCAGGAAACCGGCTACTGTATTATAATGTGAAGGATAAGCTAGGAAGAGGTAACCGACTTATGAACTCGTGTTCATGTATACCCTTACGAATATCACATAAGTGATTCTTTCTAATTGTCTGTCAGTTACTCTTTCTCTTTCGCCCCTTTTTTCCCTCTTTGAAAATGTAGTTCACTTTCCAACTCTTTTTCTTCTACTTCTCTCTAAAACTCGTTCTCTTTCCCCATCAATCACACACACAGAAAATCACTATATTTCATTGTATGTTTTATCAAAGCTACGTCTTATTTTTTCTTTAATGACTGTTATTATAATGTAAGGTACCCGAAATCATTAGCTGTGCACAAAAGTTTGTGAGTTACAATTTACGCGTACTGAATTCATTGTTGTATTTACGCATATGGTTTGGAGTAATTCATTGTGGTTCAAAATGCTATCTTTATGCAGTGACCAAACTTTGAAATGAATAATAATTACGACGATGACGATGTATCTCAAATTAATTAAATATTTATATAGAATTCATAAATAACTAACGTATATTTAATCCCAGTAAATACACTCATTGTTAATTCATTTCAGTAAACCTGCTCTGAAAGTGGCCAAAAGTATAATGTCTCGTTATTCGACGAACCTATCTAAAAAATCTCGGATAAATATCGAGATACAAGAAGCAATCTTTTGCAGAATTAAACATTAAATTTGGCATAGCGAAATATACTACCTAGAAGCATTAATACTTAATGCTACGTCTCAGAAGCATCAAAGAAAATGTTATTTGAATACACCTGTTCAAATCAACTCATTTAGTCTTTTGAATTCGTAGTTTTCTTTGACATTAATATTTTTTTTTGAGCTTTGCTCTTCTTTCAAACGAGAGCACTCTCGAGTGGCTGAACTTTGCATTTCGGCGAGTGCGAGGGCAAATTACTCGCTGGCAACACTTTTCCATTTACTCACGCATCCAGAGAAATCGCTCGCAGAGATACTTTCATGCTCGTCCGCTTAGCATTAAAGCTGTCATCTGACGTCACCACCTTCACTCTTTCCTGCCCGCTGGAAACCGCCGTTCTGTAACCCAATGCTCGCTCACGACGAGCGTACTTTAGAACCACCAAACACAAAGCATGCAACCGCCACATCCCTCGATTGCGGGGGTCCATTGTACCTGCCTCTTCCTCGTCGAACGCCAGTATCTCTGTTACGGCCGCCACATTCTCCAACATTCAAGCCGAATCGCCTTCATCATAATCCACAGATGACATTACAACAGTACACTCGCGATATACATTGCCCTGCCATCACCATTTCTAGCAAAAATATCAACAAGCAACCACTAACCTTCAACAACCAACTTCCTCCAGTTTAGCAAACCACCACCACCACCACCACCATCACCATCATCAACACCCTCATTACCATCTCCAGGAGCTGACGCTCAAAATGAATTACCACCACCACCTTTACCAAACACCAGAACGGTCACAATCACAATAGCATTCATACTACATAAACACGGCAATGAAACAAGTTCGCATAAGTTGTCAATACCATTACTTCAATAATCACCAAACACACCATTCCATCAATCCCAATTATCACTTTTCTCCTTTCCAACCCCCGAACATTCCACCCTCTACTTCCACCGCGAAGACTCCCGCTTCCACATCTCTGGCAGCCTCCGCCGCCGCCGCCTTCGCCGCCGTGGCAAGCAACGGCGCTCTCACCGCCGCTTCGACCGCGTGTGAATACTTAGGCGAAGGGCCCTCGAAATTCTTAATCCCCGTCCGTCCGTAAACGCATAATTAAAGTGGCCTTTCACAAATTAACAGCGGCATCGGAGGGCCCTCATCCGCTCGCGGGCGCCGCCAGCGACTGGGACGGGGGGGGGGAGGGGGGGGGGCGAATAGGACGAACGCCACGCGAAGGCGCCAGCGACTCGAGTGGACGGCACGGAGCGGTGAAACACCGGAATTCAAGCTCTGGGAGGCGAATGGGGAGAATTAAGAGGAAGGAACGGAGTCACTGGTAGGAGGAAAACGAACTTAATAAAGGAAAGAAAACAAAGAATCGTGGAAATGAAACAAATGTTTCGCCTTCCAAATTAAGTGTGCTCGTGTTTACACTTACAAACGCGAGCACAAGTAATACCTTTTTAAATCGGTTCTTGAATAGTTATAGTTTTAAATGTTTATCACATCCAACCGAAGGCGCCAAAAACTTGAGTGGATGACATGCAGCAGCGAAACACCGAAATTCAAGTGCGGGGAGGTGTAAGAGAGAATTAAAAGGAGGAAGCAAAGTTATGACAGAAAATAACGTAATAAAAAGAACAAAACATAGAAATGTGGAAATGAAACAAATGACTCCAAGGACAAGCTCAAGTACAATTAATTCCTGTTCAAATTGGCGCTGGAGAAGTTTTAAATACTTATCATATTGCTATCAACCAACTGAAAATTAATGTCGGTTTTGTTTCCTTTTTCTTCTTCAGCTGTTTCCCCTTCCTTTCTTAATACATTTCCTATCGAGGCGCACTATTTTGTCTCCTAGGCCAAGTTCTTTTCCTGCTAATTCAAGAACGTATCATGCAGGTAAGGCGCCAAGGGCTACTATATTGAATGATATGGTTCGGCGAAACACCGAAGGTGGTTGAATGAAAACAGAATGCGTGTTACTTAGAAGTAAAACAACCAAAGAAATTTGAAATTAGAATGAATAAAAACTAAAAGATAAAGGAATTAAGAATGGTAAGTAAGGATAGACTTAATTTTAAAAAAATTAAATGATCAAACCCTAAAAAGCGCATTTTAAAAGAGGGTGAACTAAGGCATTAAAAGTATATACAATGGGAAAAAAATCAATACAAAACAAAAAATATTTACATCACTAATATTCAAAAAAAGCTGTGCACAAATTCAAAGAAAGCTGTGCACCCAACGACCAGACCAGAGAGTCTATGGTATCGACCAGCGACTCGGGAAAAATCTTTTTTACTAAACTTTAATAGTTCTATAAAGTGACGAAAAACTACGCAGCCTATTCATGTGAGAGGTGTCAATGATTTCAGGAATATTGAAAAAAACAATTAAATAAACAATAAACTCTTAACACAGTTCCAGAATACTTGAAGAAGAAGAAGAAGAAGAAGAAGAAGAAGAAGAAGAAGAAGAAGAAGAAGAAGACGTGTATGCTAGTTTTCCTAAAAAAATTCTACCAGCACTATATCATTTTACGCATTTGCAACTTTGATAATTGAAAAAAAATCCTTTATCTGAAGTTTTTAAGAACAATTTGCATGCTGTTATATCGTTAACACTTCGATAAGTAGTCAAGTGCATATAGATTTTCAGCAAATTTGTCATGCTTTATATTCTTTCCATTTGCACATTCGTTGTTGGAATGCATCGTACCAAAGAACAAAGCACTCGTATTTTCATCAATTTATTACTTCCGTTTATACGTATTACCTATTATTTATAAACATTAATTAACGGTTTATTTGATATCTCCCGTATATTCTGGCTGCAACCGCGACATAGCAATATTGGTGAAGGAAGCAATTAATCTCCAAACCCATTACTTGATCAATAAGTTTTATAAATGAGTTATGAACTGAGTAGAAAAAGAAGTCGCGCACAAAACATAAATCTGGTGGAAAATAGCGAGAGGTAGCAAGTGATTTGTTATCTTTCGGGTTAGGGCCTGGTGGGAGGATGTTTCCAGGGGCAGCCCAAGCAAACAGAAGCGAAAGTAAAGGTGGGTCATTGGAATATGCCTCTACTCGTACATACACCAACAGATATATCACACACCAATCCATAATAATCAATTAATGCAGCTTTATTATTACTATTGTAAGTGATGGAATTTGATTTGAATACCCCAAGACAATTTGCACTTTTGTTTATTCACTTAATACCGAAAAATCGTTTAACGGCTAAAGGTCTGTGGTGAAAGCTCTAAACCGTTCATTCGATTTTCTCTAAAACAGATATTCCCCAATCAATTTAAAGGAACTCAAGGCCCTGAGAATTTGAAAGGGATATTGTAATTTTTTAAGGTACTTTACTTGAAGTTTCATTTACATTTTCAGCTTCTGTTCAGAAATGAGTCCAAATTTTGTATTAAAATTTCTCCCCGGATTGTGTAAAAGATGCTTGACAGAATGGCAAAGATTTCGTTTTCGTTAAAATCCTAGATTATTCAAAAATGTCATGAATTAATAAAATGTCGGCGTATTCCTTCAACTACAATATTGAAAACAGATGTTTTATATGAATAAAATGTATTCTTCAAAGGGAGAACTTTAAATAAGGTAATGCACACAATTTGCGAAAAGGCGAGTTGTTTTCACGTAATTTGGTGTGAGTATTGGCAATTTAAAAAAATCTCAAAAATGGCTCCAATTTGTTAAAAAAACATTTTCCTTCGTATGTATCAAACTTTGATAAAAAATTCATTAGTCCCATTTACAAACTACAAATTTGAAAATAAAAATTTTGTCTTTAAGGAAATCTGTTTGAAAAAATCAGATCTATAAAAAAATTTATGTACAATATTTTGAAGGAAAGAGTTCTTTTCACGCAATATCTGTTTGAAGTCAATGCATGTTATAAAAAATTCTCAAAAACTGCTTCAATTCTTTCGAAAGGATAGAACAAGCACCGCTTGAAATAAGATTTCATTTTCAATCAACTCTCTGAATTTTTCAGAATTGCAAATTGAGAAAGAATGCAAGAAAATGCGTTCTGTTGTAGCACCACTAAATGCTTCTTGTATCAGTGCGCCCATGATAATGTTCGAATGAATAATGCTACTTACTTATCGATTCTATATGTCTCTTTACTTATCGAGAAATTTATTGAAAAGTGGGAAACACCCGTATTGTAATTTAATTTATTAAATGCAATGAGAGGGTATTTACAGAAGCTCTAGATTCAGTCGATGAAAGCAGAAGCGAAAGAACACGCATCTATTCACATTTATTTCCCTTATATTCTCTTCTGAATGTTCTCGTCACCCTGAGATGACCAGATTCTTTTAATGCGCTTTTAGTAAATTTTTCATTAATTCATCAAGGGAAGTTGGTGTTTTAATGACATAAAAGAGCATTTGTGTTTGCCAGAAGTTCTGTGTCTCTTGATAGTAAGATACGCCGGAGGTACTTCCTCTGCACCGTATATACTGGATGAGACGCTAAGGGTCGTTGGCAAGGAATGGTGAGAAGTTTGAAAATGAGGTAGACAAACAGAATGCGTCAGGGGGAGTCATGTGCGGATGGAGGATGAAAGCGGAAATTGGAAGAACTGGATAGTAGTCTCAAGGACAGGATGCTTTTTTAACACTAGACTCCAAAAAGAGAAGCAACAAAGAAGCCGATAGAACGACTTGGACCAGACCTTGGAACGAGTACCCGGTAGCTAAGGCCCTCTTGTCGGTCGACAGAAGGACGACATGGGAGTAATGGATAAGGAAAATGGATGAATAGGTGGTGGAGACGTACCACATACAATTGGCTTGAGCCGGTTACGGCGGCAGCAAGAAGGAGCGGGATCTGCGGGATCGAATCCCGCCTTGAGCATGGATGTTCGCTTTACTGTTACGGCTTGGTGGAGCCTATTCAAACTAACATTTCCCACCTTTAATATCCACGGTCCTTCGGCAGTGCCCGTGCCCGAATGTTGTGTGAACGTGCAATGAATGTGACTGCCTGCTTGTCAAGAAGAGGAAACTCCTTTACTTCTAGGCAGTACTCGATTAGCCGTGTTTCCGTTCGTCCGCAGCGTCACAGACCGTGTGGGAAAACTGCTTCGGAAGAATAACATCCGGACAGTTTTCACAGCTCCCGACAAACTGCACAAGACCCTGGTACGCATTTAAGATGCTTTACCACCTCTCCAGGCGGCAGGCGTTTACGAAGTTCCCTGCAGCTGTGGCAGAACGTATGTCGGTGAGACCGGGCGTACAGTGTCTGAACGACTTAGGGAACACATTAGTTATTATAACAAAAACCAAACCCACCATTCGGCCATAGCACTCCACTCCGAGGTCACTGGACATGCTATTGAATTCGATAAGACCCGGCTCCTGCACAGTGAAAATCGATACTGGCCTAGACGCGTAAAAGAGGCAATAGAAATTAGTAGACGGCCGCACAACATCAACGCGGATGCAGGCCTTAATCTAAACCACGCCTGGAAGTATATTTTTCCACCGATTCCTGACGGCGCGGGGACTGTTCTCCACCGTCCGATCTCTAGGACGGCGGGTGCGAGGCCCGGGTTGGCCCAGACCGCGAGCCAATCAGAGGGACCTCTCCGCCAATTACGGCGCACTCGCGGTACCCGACCCCTAAGCTGAAAAAGATACAACACCGGAGGAGGAACTTTATTGTGTCACTACCCTGAAGAAGCCTGCAACATGACGGGCGAAACGTCGGCCTATCTGCCAACGACGCGGCGTCACCCGGACAGCCTAGAAGTAATGGACTCGAGCCGCGGAAGCCTACGTGTACATGAGGAAACTCCTTATCGGCCCTTTGGGCTCCAACGTGAGCTCTACCTAGCCGTCACCAGCGATTAGCCCGTCTCCACAGGCTTACGAGTCGCAATCTCCAGCATAGTTTTCGGTCACAATGGGCTTACGAGATACATCAGAGTGACCAGGTGGAGGGTGGGGTGTGAAAGGCAGTGAAGTTGACTAGGGCAAGATGTGTCGGCGGGCAACCGAAAGGTTAAGCTGACATTAATGTTTAGTGATGATTTAATTGGACTGAAATGAATACTAGCTGGGGGAGTGGGTAATGGTCACGAATGATGGGGGCGACGGACTGATGGAAGGGCGAGGTGGAATGTTGATAAAAAGATACCTGAGGAAGAGGCATGAACTACGAAAGTCGGAGGTAAGAAAAGATAGAAATGTAGCAACATCTGTGAATAAAATGTATGAAGATTGACTCGAGATGACGAGAAGACAGTAAGTCGACAAGCCGTAATGCTGATGAAACAAAGAGAGTAAGGCGTACAGAGCCGTGAGATTCAAGAAAAGGTATAGAAAAATTGACATGAAAAGAAGATTAACAGAAGAATAAAACAAGCCAAAAGAGCGGTTCGGAGTAGGGCCGAGACAGTCAAAGCAGTGCTGATGCCTGATTGGTTAGCCTCGCAGCACATCGGAGTATTGGGGAGATCTAGTAGTTATGAATAGTCCTAAAGTGACTTGAGAAGTCTGCGGTCTAGCAGGAGAGAGGGAGAGATGGAGAGATGGAGAGATAGAGAGAGAGATAGAGAGAGAGAAAGAGAGAGATAAAGAGAGAGATAAAGAGAGAGATAGAGAGAGAAAAAGAGAGAGATAAAGAGAGAGAAAGAGAGAGAAAGAGAGAGAAAGAGAGAGAAAGAGAGAGAAAGAGAGAGAGAAAGAGATAAAAGAGAGAAAGAGAGAGAAAGAGAGAGAGAAAGAGAGAGAGAAAGAGAGAGAAAGAGAGAGAAAGAGAGAGAGAAAGAGAGAGAATGAGAGAGAAAGAGAGAGAGTGAGAGAGAAAGAGAGAGAGAGAAAGAGAGAGAATGAGAGAGAAAGAGAGAGAATGAGAGATAATGAGAGAGAAAGAGAGAGAAAGAGAGAGAGAAAGAGAAAGAGAGAGAGAAAGAGAGACACACACAGAAGACAATGTAAGAAAGAAGTGAAATGGCATGTGAAGTTGTAATCGGTAGTTGAGAAGATGGGGACAAGGTGCAGCTGGTGATCAGAAAGGTGCGAAACTACGATGTACGAAATAGCTAAATCTAGCTATATCTACCTAAATCAACGCGACGAATGTTAGAAGCCAAGAGGGCTGTAGCCCAGACGATCGTTGAAGTAAGTCAGGCAAAGCAGTTCCGAAGTCTGATTGTGTGTGACCGTCGGGGTATTGGGGCGGTACAGGGCCGAGTGGGTTCAAGGCGACTGTTCCTCAGGAGCGATGGAATTCAAGGCAGGAGACAGCGGCGGTGGCGGTGGCAAGAGCAGGGCCGTTGCTCCGTGGCGGCGCGGGCGACGGGGGCGAGCGGGGCGCGCGGCGTGAGCGGGGCGGCGTGGGCGACCCACCGCGGGGCGCGGCATAAATCAGGCCGGGGCGATCGCAGGGCGCCCCGCGCGGCGGCGGAGGGAGCCACGGGTTAAGGAGACAGCATTAACAATACTGCCACGGCCGCCGCCGAGCGGCCGCCGCCGCCGCCGCCGCTCGCCACAAAAAGAGCAGAGGCGCGCCGACAGCCTGCTCGGACGCAGTGGGACGCGCGGGCGGCGGCTGAGACGGTGATGGTGATAGTGGCGGTGACGGTGGCCAGAACGATGGCGGTGGCCGCGACTGCGTTGGCGGCGAAAGGGGTGCTGAAGTCGGGGCAGCGGTTGCCATGGCGGTAGCGTGATGGGATGAGGGAAGGGGTGCGGGTAGGTGTGAGAATCGGAGAGGAGCGGGAAGAAGCAGGGACGAGCAGGGAGGTGCAGGCAGGAGCGGAAAGAATCGAGGAGGAATGGGCAGGAACGATAAGGAGCGGGAAAGATCGAAAAGGCGTGGGGGGGGGGGGAGCGATGAGGATTAAAGAGGAGCGGGAAAGAGCGAGAAGGGTCGGGGAGCAGTCTGATGGAGCGGGGAGGAGTCGAGAGGTGTGGAGAGGAGTGGAAACAAGCGGGAAGGAGTGGGGAGGAGCGGGAAGGAGCGGGGAGAAACGGAGAGCAACAGGGTGTAGCGACAGAAGTGGCGACGTGTCGGGAGGAGCGGGGATGCGTGGGGAGGATCAGGGAAACGCGAGCAGGAGTTTGGGGCCGAGAGTGAGGAGGGGGAGCGGGTGGGGAAGGAGGAGGAGGAGGTGGGCGTAGCGCGGGAGGAGCCGGGGCGGCCGGTGCACATGCACTTGCCCGTCGCGTCGGCAGACAGCGAGACAGCAGCGCCCGGACGGACGCTCGCCACGAAGCAAACACTTTGCTCGCACAAGAGATTCCTATTCATGCTCGTAAAGCACAAGAAGCGAATGAAATTAGATGCTCGGGTGCACGGTCAGCTTGGAAGTGACCTCTCTCCTGACGTTTTACTCGCA
The DNA here is from genome assembly GCA_038098605.1 of Gryllus longicercus. Classification (NCBI taxonomy): domain Eukaryota; kingdom Metazoa; phylum Arthropoda; class Insecta; order Orthoptera; family Gryllidae; genus Gryllus; species Gryllus longicercus. The sequence continues at coordinate 1,824,894 of JAZDUA010000140.1, forward strand.
CGTGTCAATGAGAAAAGCAAATTTCAGTGAAATAATGTTTATGAAACTTGAATGTTGTCTGCTAATGAAATTTGTTTAATTTTAAAAAAAGCTATATAAAATATCAATAAAATATAAATTAAATTGGCTCCACCGATGTTTATTTGCTTCAAATTTCATATTCTCAAAGTGTAATTCTTATACTTCTCTGGGTATGACTCCAATTGCTTCGGGGGAGTTTTGTTTTCTAGTATTAATTTACCAACTGGATTTTTTCTGAAAGACATAAAATGTCATAGGAAGAAAACGAAATGTGATTTATATTTTTTGTAATTCTGAATCATCATAAAACACTGAATATATTATTTATTTCATAAACGTTACATAGGAGGTAGCTTATTTCTATTTTTATTTTTAACAGCATCGTTTTTTATTGATATTTGTGCCACATTACTTAATTCATTGCCTATTACAATATTACAATATTACATAATTAGCACACGTATTTCAGTCACTTTTTTCCCTAAGACATCGCCTTGAAAGCAAGTAGTTATTGACTACCAAAAGCCTTCATGTAATATTCAAAACTTCTAAAACGAAATTATCAAATCTTGAAGAATATAAAGTTTTCTAGCCCTAATTTGCAATTTAATCAATACTTGCCTTGTGAGTAATATATTTCTAAACAAGAATTTTTAATATATTTAAATAAAACAATGTCATTTTAATAAAATAAATTATTTTTGATGAAATAATGGAAAACGTAGGAAGATGGAATAATTTTCTTAAAAAGTCTGACAGCACATATTAAAAATGTGTTATTAACAATATTAAAAACTGCGAAAGGAAATTAACTTCCCTTTAAAATATTTTGAAAAAAATCGTCAATAAAGTCGCTGAGAACATACACTTTCTCAAAGCCCTCTTACGGAATCAACGTCCGCCGCCAAAGGCCAGCGAGAGCTCAGAGAACGTCCAGGCAAGCGCGAGACGTCAGGGGCGCGTAGTTCCATCTTTTGCTTCCAGAGCGCACCACCGCACGGCAGCGCTAGGAGCTTCGATTCTCCTGGCAGGCGCGGAGGCGGTAAATGGACAATATCGATAAAAGCGAGCGACGACTGCACCAGACAATCCTCCGCGGCGAAGCAAATAATCCTAAATGCTTTTGATGTATCGTGCGTAATGCATTTTGTGTGGAAGCGAATATACATATATACGGAAATATAGTGTATGCGATGTGAACGCCAGAGGCGAGGTGCGGGGTGCTGCGATGAGAAAGAGCAACGCGTGGAAATAAAACCGCGTGTATGATTCTCTGCAGATTTTAAACCAATTTTCGGGAAACGTTTTTCATCTGAATGTAAAATGTTTGTTTTCTCGGATAATATTTTGGTAAACATAAAAAAATACTGTATTGGGTCCTGGAACTTTCAGAGCAAGAATTAAAATATTACCTTGTGTTTTTGGTCATATATTAGTCATGTGGAAAGTAGTATTTGAGGGGGAAAAAGGTGTTTAGAATGATATCCCGGCTCATAAATAATTACTTAAATGAATGCTTTGGTACTGAATAATACAGTTTTTATTAAGAAGAACGCAAAAATATACATCGAGAGATTTCTCCACCAATGTTTGAGATCATATTTATTCCTTAGTATTGTGCAATAACTTGTAACCTTGTTCTCAAAATTTGACGCTTGTATACCATAGAATGTATGTCTTCGTTCCAACAAGTAAAACTTCAAATGACACCAGAACCCTTTTATGTTATAGTGCAAAAAAATGACTAGCGCTCCAGATGAAGCTTCAATTTTTCTCGATACTTGTGTTCAAGGTTAGAGCTCAAATTAATATACAAATTGTGTACCTGAATTGTGAAACGATTCAATATGCACTTTTTTTGAAATCGGAATTTTATATAAGCTTAGCAAGTACTTTAGCAAACTCTTATTACTTTTATGTTCGAAAATATGTAAAACTTTAAACCATTCAATTTTTATTATATTGTTTTTTTATAAATGCCCGGCTCCAACGTTCTTTACGGTTGAATAATACTACGTGGGTGACGTCCCATTAAGTACAGGCTGGTATTCTCTAAAAGCGTACTCTGTTAGAAAATAAAAATGGTTGGTGTGCGTAATCTAACTATTAATCATCTTTCTTTTCCTAATAACGTATTTACACCGTTTATTGATATTAACTTTATTATTTTATTTTATGCAATAACTTTCATTGGCATTCCAGTAAATTAGAATGCTATTTCTTTGACCTAATAAGGTTTCTTGAATGTCTGTTTAATCTTGGGTTTGCAAAGACTTATTACATTTACTTCTACGACGTTTTCGGCGATGCTTACGATTTGTGAGGAAGTTGTACTCGTCGACTCTGTTCATGATGAATTTTCCCATGAAGAGTTTTGACGTCCACCAGAAATCTTCATTTCTGTCTTGAAGCTAATATTGACAATTGTTGCCCTTTCATAAACACAGATTTCCCGAAATAGTACCAAATTATTGAATTAAGTTGAACTCCCTAGACCTAGTAGCAATACAACACAAACTATTTACATTAAATCACTTCCCAATTGTCTCGGATGAACAATTGTAATTTGATTGAACGTTCTTGCAACATGAATAATCTGAACTCACAATTCAGTCTCCCGTGTTTATAAATTCCATACGAACGTCCTACAGCATCTAAATAACTGCTACAAATGCTTGCTAACACGTTTGAACAGCTTCTCAAGTGATCTCTACAACATCTAAAGAGCTTCTGCCAAAAGTACGGTCTTGATGAAAAATGTCACTTCCGCTTTCACTTGTACTATAACTTTTTATAAGTAATATTTTGAAATCGGCCACGCCACGAATCATGACTACTTTTACTTTATATTATTAATATCCATTGTCCAATATTCACTGTCTATTTCAGCCTCGAACACTGGTGAGTCCTAAAATTTATAGCGGTTGTATCTAATCATTGCCGTGCCCAATATGGCTACCCTATGCCCTCTTTGTGAATATGCTTTGCCACTCCCAAATTGTCATTTCCGGGTACCAATGTCTTAAAATAACCTACTATTTCATTATATTTGAATCAAAAGTTTCCGTGGGATATCTGGGTAACAAAATACACTATACGTATGTATTTTGCTACAAGGAACGTAATGTTATTCTAACCATTGAAATGTTCTTCCACTTCTTGGTACCCCAGTTCATTTGTCTCATGTTGTATACGAATACGACCTGTAATTAACAAAATTATTTTTTTATCATCCAGATTTTCTATTTCATCTTCACGTCAGTAATACCCTTCAGGTATACTTGAACATAAATGAGCCCTTTAGAAATGCTGCTGTGTAATATCTATTTATAACAGGGAAAATGTATTTCTTCAGAGCGTTTAGTATTCATTACCTGATTTTGAAATATTGGACAGAAGCTCAGAAAAATAGTTTCTTTATTTCAGTTAAAATCCTCTATGTAAGATTTTACGTTTTCTTTTTGTAATGGCTAACTTAAATATGGTCTTCTCACTGAAAATCCTTCGCGTACTTCTCTCAAAAGTAAGAGATGCACCGAAGAAACATCTTGGGTATTAATGTAGGAAAGATAATGATCCTTGATCCTTGATGTTGTTTTTTTTTCTGAATCAGTGCCATAGATTTCAAGATATGGTTTACCAGGCAAATTCAAAATATTGTATTTTATAACCATACGTGATTGTATATGTAATTGTAAATACAGTAATTGTACGTAAGATAAATACAAATTCTAACAAATAGTTTCAGAATGAAGCATAAGAAGATATTCCATACCCATATTCATAAATTTATAACTAGGGAAATGACAGTTCATGACAAATGGCTCTTCTTTCACTTCTTCACTTTGTCACAATGTCATCTTTTCGTCCAATTATTAAACACCTCGAGTGTTGCGTTTACAACTACTCATTTTCATAACATTTTACGTAAAAAAAGATTTTTATGGATATTTGATATTGTAACACCCACCGGTGAGAGAACGCCCGGTAAGCGGTCCGGTTAATAGCTCAGTCGGTGATGGAAGGAATCGTTAAACAGATACTGGTAACATGAAAGAAACACTTTGATCACTGGTAAAATTCACTTTTATTCCTGGGCAATCTAATTTAAAATGCCCCAGGGAAGTTACACTTGTAAATAGAATAAGAAATCTGAAAATTAGGTGGACAGATAAGAAGATGAAAAGTTAGTAGCCAGAGTAAAGCTTAAAAATTAGGAAGACTTATAATTAACATTACAATGGTAAAAAATATTACAGGTCAATGTGTCATAGCGCGACACCGCATTACAGAATTTACGCAGGGATGAATACCCTGAATTATATTGCCTTGGTAAAGTTTTTTCTGTGGGCCCTAGACGGGCGCGTTGCGGCCGAAGGGGCGGCGGCAGCCTTCACAGAGGGCGCGGCCGGGGCGATGCCCTTGCACCCACTCAGGCACGCACAACAGCTGGCGGTCGGGTCGTGACGTCACCACAGGGGTGGTGGCGCGTGGCGTCTGGCGTTGAACTGCGTCTGGGAGAACTGGCAGTAACTGGTAGAGAACTGGTAGTGACTGGTAGAGAACTGGTAGTAACTGGTAGACTTGGAGCGGCCGGGCGGTCTCAATCTCAGGAACGTAGTAATTAACTATGCGTACCTCTGATTCTCATTATAATAATTGTCGAACACAACTTCGGACAGTTTAGCAATCCTTCGGAGAAACGTTCGCCTCTCATCACGGCGAATTCCCACCCCAGAGAATTTTCTCTGTCTACTGCAGCCGGCACAATGCTCAAAACTCGCAGCAAAATAATAAAATCCCACATAGGCACATTCGCCCGAATAATTCCCACCCCAGATAAGTTTTTCTCCCAACTGCCCTCAGCCTAGAACTCAGGCTCCTTCCGACGAATAATTATAAGTTTTTCAGAGGCACACTGGTCTCTCCCCGACGAATAGTTATCCCCCCAGAGAAGATTCTCTCCCGACTGCTCCCCGTCTAAATGATCTGGCCCCGTCTGATGCTCTGCACTTTCTGATATTCTCTCACTCGAAATTGTATTAGGTCAACTTTTACCCCCCACTCGTTTTCTCGTATGTTCCAGCTCCTTATGATAGTTGCGTCGCTATTGGCCGAAAGAAATGGCGCATTACGTTATTTCAACCAATCGTGACAGGAGTAGTGAATGAAGTTTCGACTCTTTGCATCACTGTGAGCGTCCAGAATTTTCTTATTCCTTCTAGAACATGCTTGCACAAGACAGGCGTTGTCCGTGAAAGAATTTATCGCTCTGGGATTCCCAGGATGTCGATTTCAAGAGCGTTCTAGAAATTTCTGCAGCTGGTCATGCGAACACGTGCCTTTCAGTGAATCTTTCGACGACTGACCCTTTTAACGACCTTCTTAATGTGCCGGGGGCGCAAATAGCTGTCCGATAAGCGAGGTTGCACGTGCAACGCCGTATGTTTATTTCCCAACTGCCCTCAGGGTGGCCGAGTCTGTTTGTTTAATTTAATTTTCCTGGCATGAGGAAATCGGTATCACTACAATATATATATTGATATGACTGAAAAGTACTTGGGGAGGTAGGGTGTTTCGACATGTATCATAAACAGGGATCGATGAACTCTTAAATGGGAACCAAAAAATCTTGCAATCACAGGGAAATGAAATACTTTTCTCATTCTCCTGTCTGGTGGCCATTATGTGAGGAAAATTCCTAACTGGCGAATAGAACGGTCTGTGAAGTCGCAAAAATGTCACGCTCCACCAATGATGAGGAATGAAGTTTGTTGCACGGAGATAAGAACTCCCATTCATCTTCACAGTCGAAGAATCTCGCTGTTGATGATGATAATGATGATGATAAAATTCTTAATCGAAGTCAACACGTGAGCTGTTTCATTGTATATCATCACTTATCAAATTGTAAGGGCGAAAATACTATTGTGATCTGAGTTAAGGCAATACCATTATGCTTCTCAATTAATGTAGCTATGGCAAACGAAAGAAACCTAACTGCAAGAAGACCTGAAAATGTTAAAATGTGTCAACTGAGTACTTTCGGTAATTTGAGTCAACTAGTAAATTGTCAACTGAGATCAACTGGATGTGGTTGGAACACGACAATCAAGATAGTTCCATTTGTTCGTAATAGGTGTCCTAGGGTGAATATGAAGAAGACAGAATACGTATATTATAAAATCCAGGATGATGCTGATATGTCTACCTTGAGGGGATGGTATTGAAAGAGTCGGTGAGGAAAGTACCACAGAAAGAACAGTATTAACAAAGTCTCTCCTTAGAAGGGAAGGCGGTTTGATTTACATTTGAGGGAGTAATATTATCTGCGCACATGTATTTGAGCTCCTGATTACCTACCCCACGCTTCTACTATACCCATATGAATTTAGAATAAAAGTAACAACAAACACGTCTGGAAACACTTAAAAACTAGACATTTTCGCTTTCAGCAATACAAAACTCATTTGCATCGAGAAGCGAACTACATATTTGATTTTATAGTATTGCTGGCAAAATAAACACCCACACCCCCGACCCTATCTCTGCCACAACTAGCAAAAGGAGAGCTCAACAAAACGTGTGCATTGTGATGCATCGTTTACATTCAAAAGCAACTAGGGGCCATCTTAACATTTGCCCTGTGGATGAAAAGAATCTGGTCGAAAAAGCTTGATCGAGGTGAGTGCAACCTGAAAAACGTTTACTTTTCAACCGATGAATAAGAACTGCATCAAAGAAATAATAATAATAATAATAATAATAATAATAATAATAATAATAATAATAATAATAATAATAATAATAATAATAATAATAATAATAACAATAATAATATGCCTAAAATACGCGTATTGCATCGGCAAGAAGACACGAGTTTTTATGCAAGTATAAAAACATAGGTATTACGGTGAATGAAACTATATGTCAGATAGCTTACGTCTCTGAGGTTTAGCAGGTATAGGAATCACCTATTGGAATCATAAGAAAAGTTTGCACGCGTAGGCTTTCGCGGTTCGAGTTCATGACTTCTTGGCTGTCCGGGTGACACCGCGTCGTTGGCTGACAGGCTACAGTAGGCCATTCACGGTAGCCAACACCCTGAAGAAGCCTGCGATATGACAGGCGAAACGTCGTCCTCTCAGCCAAATACGCGGCGCCGCTCGGACAACCAAGAAGTCATAATAAAGGTTTACCAGTCGTGAGGGAGAAGGCTGTCTACCGAGTGCCCGCTCCATCGTTCGCTTATTCACAAATGGCGGATGAACAGGCGAACATCGACCGGGCATCGATCATGGAAACCGTATTCGAAACCGGAGGACCTGCAAAGGGAGAGACAACGGCTTCCTTCAATTGCCCCTCCTTCCACCACGGCGCGTCCCACAGGCGCCATCCTCGCTTGGAACCTTCGCTATGTCGCGGGCAGCCATGGCCCAAGTAAGAGCAGAATGGTAGGGCATTGCGCATCACGCGGCATCGCACCCAACTCCTAGGGCCAAACTCCTAGGGCCAAACTCCTAGGGCCAAACTCCTAGGGCCAAACTCCTAGGGCCAAACTCCTAGGGCCAAACTCCTAGGGCCAAACTCCTAGGGCCAAACTCCTAGGGCCAAACTCCTAGGGCCAAACTCCTAGGGCCAAACTCCTAGGGCCAAACTCCTAGGGCCAAACTCCTAGGGCCAAACTCCTAGGGCCAAACTCCTAGGGCCAAACTCCTAGGGCCAAACTCCTAGGGCCAAACTCCTAGGGCCAAACTCCTAGGGCCAAACTCCTAGGGCCAAACTCCTAGGGCCAAACTCCTAGGGCCAAACTCCTAGGGCCAAACTCCTAGGGCCAAACTCCTAGGGCCAAACTCCTAGGGCCAAACTCCTAGGGCCAAACTCCTAGGGCCAAACTCCTAGGGCCGGTTTCACTAACCAGGATCAAATTCGTAGTTGATCCGAGTTTCGTGATCCTGATCCGCGGAGTCAAGGCCGACTTGATCCCTGTGCGTTTCACCAACGTTTTGAGACTTCGAAGTTTATCCAGATCCCATGATTCACGAGCAGTCGTGAAAATGCGCGGTTGGCAACAATTTTGCAATGCATTGTGGGTATTCACGCGGTCAGCTGTAGGAAACAAGTTGTTTTGATTTCATTTCTTTCCGTCTGTGTGGTGTTCTGTTGCGTGTGGTAGTGTTCTTGTTCGGTGATGGATTCACCTGACGTTGGAAAGAATGCATGGACTACGCCCAATTTCTCTCCAGTTGAGAGAGAATTACTCGAAAGCTTAATGAGCAAATACAAAGAAAGTTTTAATGCTCGTTCTGACATTTCAAAATAATCGCTTATTTTGGGAATTACTCGGCAATTGCAATACAGATATCACAAAATGCTATTTTACTAATGATACTTATAATTACTCTAATTTGAAGCCAAAATATATTTAAATTTTACTTCCCAATACCAAGAATTCTAACCTACAATTGTGCTAACCCTACTTTTATTTACAATACTATCTTAAAAAACACATTTGCTCAACAAACATTACGCGCAATCCTACTTGTTAGCGAATACTTCCATACTGAATCTAAGTCCAACTACAGGTATTTACTTAAAAAATACGGAAAACTGGAATAGCTAGACGACCAAGACGAGAAATAACTCCTGATCTGGCCGTGATCCAGCGTGCATCAATTGCGAGTCAAATTTGATCCGAGTCAGACACGTTGATTCGTGTCCAGTGCGTGGAGAAACGTACAACGGGATCAAACTGAAGTTGATCCGGATCAACTGGGGATCATCATCTTGATTCCGGTTGGTGAAACCGGCCCTTAGAGTCGATCCTGGGATCTGAGCGATAATTCGTAAACTAGGATAGCGGGGAATTCGATTGTAGGCACTAATTATAACAATGAAGCTCCCATTTTGACCGAACGCTTTACACTAAGTAAGCTCAAGTACAGAAGGAAAGTTATCTTCGATATAAGTATCTGGGTTCTGACAAAATTTGACACGTGGATCGTATACTACGATTTTATGCATATTTTTCATGAGTAGTAGTATCCTTAATACATTCTTGATTAAATAATTCTAGTGGCTTGCAGAAGTAAAAACGTTTAATTTAAAAAAAATTCTAACAAATCATTAATGGAATGAAATTAAATTTACTTGTATGCACGGGAGGATGAAGAGACAAATTTTGGGAGAAGAAATTATAAATGTTTTGTTCAAATGTGTTATTACGTATTTTGTAAAATGTTGTAGGCTACACTTAGCTCATGCTGCAATACGATTTTATTCGATTTAATGACTATCCGAAAATATTTTTTTTGAAAGTTTCCTCACACGTTAAAATTATTTATTACTGAAAAATTTTAGGGGGCAAACATCTCACATTTCCCTCCTTGTATATCTGCGCCTGTTGTATGATACTCTTAGCTTTCGTTCAACGTCACAGCAGTCAAAGCAGCGTCTTTGCTGATTTCTTAGAAAAATAAATCATGTTACCACGTTTTTATACGATTGAAGTGTTCACTTCTCCGGAGCACATAATTACTTATAATCTTTATTTAATTCCTGTAAGTATATCTTTTGGTATTAAATGAATATGTAAGAAAATGTGAAATATATGCTATTTGAATGCAGGATTCAAATTTGGGGACTATTTTATTCATTTACTGGAATTACGTTTAATACAAAATGTGTGTTCATGGTTACGACTACGAATGTTTTAATGTTGTAGACTAGAGTTCTAGTAAGAAAGAATATTTGTTGTTAGAAAGTATTTACAGTTCAATCCATAAATTAATTCAAAAATTATTTTCCAATAGTACCTCTATAAATAGTATTAACGTTTTTAGAATTTGTGTAATTGAACAGAAGAGAATTGCGCATAATTCTCATTACAAGTAAATAATACATTCGCCTAATACATCTGAATTATAAAATAATAAGTAAACATCTTCCCTATTATGGCTTCATTTCCTCAGCCGCCATAATGAAAGACAGAACCCAGAGCACAGAAATATTCAACAATCCCACGCCCTTTGCGTCTGTAATTTTGTTTTGCACGCACGTGATAAAAAATTCAGTCTCAGCATTTCGACAATGAAAAAAGCAGGTCGTAAATACTGATCGAGGGATTTGCTAGACTTACGAAACCCTCGTCCACCCCGCCTGCCTCGCCCCCTTGCCCTCTCGCCCCTCCATAGCCGTCCCCGCCATCCGGTCGCCGCCTCGCACGAAATTTAACCTGATGAGGCAGCTCTTTTTATTTTGCCCTCCACGGAACATTCATAAATTTTACATTCCTAAAAACACCGGATTCCGGAGTAATGAAACACAAAATCCTTGATACGGAGACTTCTTTACGCAAAGAGGCTATTATTTAATGTTCCACACGAACCCCGACGGCGGGCCGGCCCTCCCGCACGCGGTGGAAAAGCAAATATTTCTCTTTGCGCGAATCCCCCTCCGCCATTATGTATGCAGACCGGTAATGTAGCATCCCTTCAAAGGACGAAGTGATTTCCTGTCGAGGAAACAATCTCTTTTTGCCCAGGCGGGCGGCAGGGGACGGCGCAGACAGACGCAGGAAATGATGGAAACGAATAAATTAGAACAGAAGGCGCGGTGGGAACAGCGGTGATGAAATGGTTTGTTAACGAAGTCGTTTTGGAATTCATTGAGTTCTGGTATTTACAACGAAGTTGACATGGAGTCAAACGGGCTAAGTTCATCGTGTTCTGTTTTCTGAATGAAACTCCTATTCTGTACGTGTTTGAACATTTAATTTATTAAATAAATGTGAAATAAAAGGGTTACTTCGGTACCAATTTCAGACCGCTCAGTACGATAGTTCATTAAAAAGCCTGTCAACAATTGAGAAACAAATCATAATGGAACCAATAAGCAGTTCTTACATTGGAAGAAGACAAAGAGTATCCTACTAAATAATATCGACGAATGTGTACTATTCGCCCATTTCGAACAATTAAGACACTTTTGAAACATTATATTATTATTACTATTATTACTATTATTAGTACTATTATTAGTACTATTATTATTACTATTATTATTACTATTATTATTACTATTATTATTACTATTATTATTACTATTATTATTATTATTATTATTATTATTATTATTATTATTATTATTATTATTATTATTTTCAATATACCGGATGGCGATTAAGTTCCAGACTTGACTATAGCAATTACAAAAGGATAAATGATTATTTAGACGCCGTTGTGGTTTAAGAAGCTGTAAGCCCTATTGCAGATTTTGACTTACAGCATTACATGAAATCAGAATGGTAAAATAAACTAAGCCACTAAACAATTCTGAATTACATGAATCAAACAGTGCAAACAAGTACGTAGGTGCAGAAGGGTAAGCCGTCAAAGAGCACAGTCTAGCGAAGTGATTTATAAGAGTTTTGAATCTACAAAAAGGCATTCGAAGAACATTTTGTTTTACATATTATAAATTTTTCAGCATTCTAACCCTTATATTCGTTTAACATCATTTCATAAATTAAATTCGTATTCTATCTATCTGGCGTCTTTTATACATAATTTCACAATATCCCTGAGGAGGCAGGAAATTATTTTCTTGATTCGTTTTACAGCATACTCCTGCCTTACGGATTATGCAGCAAAAAGAGGGCATTTCTTTAAAAACTAACTAAAACTAACTCAATTTTAGCAATGTCTAATTTAACAGTTAATATGTAAGCACTTTACCACATCTATATTGAAACAAAAAAGCCCTTAATACTGTGTAATGTCATTGCTGCTTTCTTGGTAAATTTTAATTTTATTTTCTTCATTCACGCATCACCCATACTTGTTTCAATATGTATAACCACATAATTTCTGAGCCGTATCCGAAAATGTTCTATTTACGAATAATCCAGATGACATAAGTTCTTCTGTATATGCATGTACACGTGCATGACACTTCGCGCACGCTCAAGCCCGAATTGCATGACAATTCACGCACCTCCAACCGCCCCACGCACGGCCCACTGGAGAGCGGTCGCCCAACATCTGTCCCAGCCAGCCGGCAGGCAACAAACGGGCAGCGGGCGGCGCGCGATGCGTCCGCAGCTGCAGCTGCCGCTGCCGCTGCGCGCTGTCTGTGCTGCGGGCGCTGCAGCCGGGCCACGGGGACCCTGGGCGCCAACGGGACCCGACCCGGCCCGGCCCTGCCCGGCCCGGCCCGGCCCGCACGCGCCCGCCGCCACGCGCCGCACCGCACGCGCCACCTGCCGGGCCAGCTGCCCGCCGCGCGCGCGCCCAGTGGGCCCAAACAAACGCACCACGCACGCCTCTAGCCAAGTTCCGGTTTAGGTGGCTCAGGGCATCAATATGGTGTCTCTCATCGGGAGGTCCTAGCGTTCGAGTCCCGACGGAGGCAGGATTTTTCGCCACCAGCTAGCTCAAATCCAGCCGCGCGCTATGTAGAGGAGAATTTTTCGAGGTTTCTCCCATTAATAACAGGCGAATACAGGAGCAGTACCCTAACAAACGGTCGGCGGACCGTGCGCGACATTTCCTTCTTTCCTCGTCCTATCCTCACCCCTTACTTACACGCACTACACTACACAAACTTGCAAGCACTACACTATCACACAACTCAGGAGAGCAGTCGAGTGCTTAGAGCTTGTCCCAGCTGGGGCGGTACCCCGCTGGAGGAGATATATGGAAGAAGAAAGCCCCCGACAAACCGACATACAGGTCGGCAATGGTCTCACCATCTAGCGGGACACGAACACCGCCATATCCCTCAATAAAACGTTCCCTACAGTAACGGGTCCAATGACCGTAGCAGTTGACGTGCCCGGAAGCCCAATCAATCTTCATTATGTCGACGTCATGCGCTAGGATATACCTATGCCCCCCTTCTGCTGTTCTATCACTCTCCATGCACAGGCATCAGTCTCAATTCCTATACACGGTTGAGGCACATGGGCCCATAGCAGCTCTGTACATTCACAGCCCTTGGAACACATAGCAACCCTTGGATCTGTTTAGTGTTGGGAAGAAATGTGACGGATAGGCGGCGCGCAGGTTGTGGCCCTGTGACCCATTGACAATCGCCCTAACACTCCTAACAAGAAATGGGGAATCAATTAATTGGTTCCCTGTTTTGGTTTCGTTTAATTTATTTTCTTCAAAAGCATTAAATATGGATGTGACGTACGGGGAGAAGTGTAATATGCGCACGTTTTCTTGAGGTACAGAATGCCAGCTCACCCAATTGTTACGCATCAAGCCAATGCAGAAGCAAATTAAGACATGAAAGTTAGAAGAGCAAATGCAAGAAAGCAATACGAACACATTAGATACTTTCAATGAATTTAATTAATTTCAAATGCAATTTCTAAGTAAAGAGTGCAGCGCTATGGCGTTAGCAAAGGACATCCGTTCCACTTTCCGGAAAACCGTTAAGGAAAGACGTACACATACCATTTATGAAAATATATAACGAAGTTCTTTACTGTTTCCTTCCGATATTTGCTACACTTTCCATATTTGCGACACTGCAATGAAATTAGTATTTACAGTACTTATTTCATTGCAGTGTCTCTCACGAATATTAAAATGCAGGTGGAAAAATAATGAGACTTCCATTAAAAGTATCAGACTTCGCTCAATATCACGAAAATTAAAAATGTTAGGAGGAAGAATATTGAAGTTATGTAAATACGATTTTCTTCGCCCGTTGTTTAAATCTTGGCGCAAACTCCATCCTTGTATCTCAATCGGGTTTGAAGGGCTAATTAGGTGGCCCGTCTTTTGTATTAAGATGAGTCTGGATCATTCCTCCAGATTCTCAATGTGACTTTATCTGATATGTTCTCATTATTATATCAACACCTTTCGGCCAGTCCCTTAGACAGATGAGATGACCTGTTGATGGGAGGCTCTTTAGCATAAAATGAAGAAGCAATGGTGGAATGAGGCTCAAAGGAAACAGAGCATCTCCCATAAAACCTTCAGCAAATCATCTTTCTAGGGGCACATCACATATGCATTACAATTACCTTTTGAATCCAGGCATTGAGTCTCTACGTGCTCCAGATCGACCACTTTTTAATTTCCTCTTCTGAAATAAATGTTTTGCGGCTTCGGTGGTGTAGCGGTTGGCGTATCGGGCTGTTGTACCCAAGTTTGCGAATTCAAACACAATTGAAACCGTGGAACTTTAATGACGAAAAGTCCTTCGTACACCTTCACCTTCGGAGGGGAAGTAAAGCCGGCTGACCCATCTTGTACATTTACTGTATGCAAAAGCCTTTGAGCTAAATTCAAATCTCCTACTTGGTCATCCGAGTTTACCTCCTTTTTCCTCTAGATTTCTGAAAGAGAGTAGCAAACTTGAAGTGATGAGAAGGAAAAGCGGACCTGACGTCAAGAGACTCGCCACGTAAAACAAGGCACGAACTGACGTGCGGATGGTTGGACCATTTTGGCCCACTGTGTGGCGTAGCGTGACGCTGAGCAGCGCGGTGCCCCGCGGCGCTGCAGACCATGCTCCTCTGCGTGTCATCAACCTTCCGGAAATTCCGGGGTCCTCGACCCCTTCGGGGCGATACTTGTTCATGTTTCGTGCCCGAATCTACGCCTATCAGTTAGCGAAAGTAAACAAATTTCCCAATCCTGTCTCGAGAGAAAAAGAAAAGAGCAGTGCGGCCGAGGTGGAGGATCGGCAGCGGAGAATTTCACAAATAGTTTACAAGATACCTGGAAACACTCACTCTCCAACCGAAAACTGTGTGAAAAAGCACATTTTAATATGGACGTAGAGTATTGGCAAAAAAAGAATTCAATGTAGTGTAGTTTCTACACGGCTTCGAATCTGTGTAGAAAAGGATTTTCTTACACGGAGAGAAAAGAGATACGTTCTTTACAAAGCTTGTCAAGCAAACAGTTCCAAGAAAAATTCAGCGAAAGAGAAACGAGGCAAATCCTCCAGCTCGGCGAATTAGAAATTCAAAGCTTGTAAAGATATTGAAACACGAAGGAAGAAACTTACTAAATGGAAATTCAGTGTTCATTCATATAACAAATGTTGGTAGTGGAGCCTACCAGACTTGTGGGTCGAGTCAAATCGGTAATATTTGTGGAGGGATTGTAGAGAAGAAAGGTGAAATATGAGTCTGGCGGGTGAAAAGGACTAGTAATACAATTCGAACTGGTCTAATAGCCTAGTAACGCGGGGCGTAGTAAGGCTTTTCCTGGGGAAGAGAAAATTAAGTAACGTTGATGCTGTGTTAGATGATAGTTGCTTTTCAATATGATGAGAAATAACTCGGCACGACCAGCAGGAGGTAATATTGGGTGATGGGGCTGGCGAGGCGTTGGACTTGTGTTGGAGGAATGGAGGTGTTGCCGACGGAAAATTTATGCGACTGGTTGATTCGGTAGATTTGCTGTTACTATAGTCTGACGGGTCGGGATTTTTGCAGCACATGAGATGAGCAGATCTGGGGGTTTGAAAGAGGTCATGATGATGGAAGTGCTAAGTAACTGAGACAGAATAATTCGAGCGAGTAGGACTGACGAGATGAGAATTACCAACGAGATTAGTGGTACTTCTTTCCGACGAGATGCAGCCTGTATCCATTTTTGGCTATACCTAAGATGAATGATATAATGGATGTGAAAATATAATTGGTATGTAATGGATCAATGGTCGAAGGAGAGAGTGGAATAGAGAGAGCCCCACTGTTGCAATTGTGCATTGCTCACCACAATTTGCGGGTGGATCCATCGGGATTTGACACCCGAAACTCGCGGGGAGAAGATCAGAGCATCGGACAAGACACTTTCAACTTGCGGTCGTCCTATATTGTTGATCCGTCTGTGTCCTTTGTTATGATGCCAATGCCTAAACCAGACAGCCTTGATGACGTGAATAAATATACATCTGGCTGAGGTGTCTCAGGGCGTGCTGATGTCACTACAGTGCCTCTGATCGGGATGTCCTAGGGTTCGAGTCCCGATGGTGGCTGGATTTTCTACATTGGCTACATAGCTAGGTCGTATTAAGCCGCTGTTTGGAGGAGAATTCTAGGAGCCAGCTATTCTGATCAGTTGTTTTCTGTGGTTCCTCCAGTCAACATCAGGCGAATGGTGGGGCAGTATCCTAACAATAGGGCTACAGATCGCGCACCCTTCTTCTTGCCCTTCCTTTACCTATCCTAGCCCCTAACTTAAGAACACTAGCTGGATGGGGTGGGTCGAGCGAGTGGACTAGGCGTGAAAATAATGAGGCTTCGACCCCTCCCAAACATTCCTACCATAGCTCAAATTAAGTTAATTAAGTTCGAAGGACCACCCAGACACCTGTAATGAGAGAACAACAGGTTATGACCATCATTGCAGGTCTGGGACTGCAAGGATGGAGTTGGATGGAGAGTGCTTGTTACCATAAGACTTCAGATTAGAGCATGTAAAACATATATTCTGTATAAAGGTACAACTTAACCTGTAAAAAATAACAGAAAAAAGAGGGGGTTTTGCAGGACATAATATTAGAATACAATAACAGTTTACGCCCGTGGCGTGGAAGCACACACATGGTGCGATGTGCAGGACATGTTCTGTTGTTGCGCAGACACGGGCGGGTTGCAAACCCACGCCCATGAAATAGGCAGACGTGTTTCAGCAGACACGCAGCAGGATGAATCACACACACGCATTCGTTAAAGGCATTGTCAAACACAGCTTCTGGAACTATGCCCGTAGTAGGCAGAACACGTGCGTAGCACGCAGTATATTACCACACTGGAGAGAATTGAAAAGGTGTGACAAGATTAGTCGCACACACGTGGTTATTGAAGGCAGCAATTATGGACCATGTCCGCAGCAGACAGAACACGCACGTAGCGCGCGGCATTACAAGTGTAGAAATTCAACGGGCACGTAAATGGAGCGCGTACACAGTACATTACATTACCAGCGTAGAAGTTCAAAGTATTGAACATGGTGTCTTGAATTATGCCCGCAGCAGGCGAACACGTGCACAGCACGGCACCTTACAAGTGTAGAAATTCAACGGGCGCGTAGAACAGGATCAGTTGAACATACGTAATTACTGAGGGCAGGACCATGCGCAGCGTCTGTAATAACAGGTATGCTGAGTGCGGCACAAAGAATAAAGTTAAGTGCAGAGCGGCACGACACATGCTTCACACGGAGTCCAGGCAACGACATGGAGAGCGGCACAGCACGTCTGCTCAGTTCAGATTCTCGGCCAGGACTGAAGTGTCCGTTGCGACTTGCCGTTCGGCGAGCGAGCGCAACGGCTTTGTTGCGTCATAGAGTTCTGGAGAATTCTGCGGCGACGAGGTAGGAGTGGGGTATGGCCACGTCAGCCGAAGCTTCTCGAAGTTCTTGCACAAGCAGCGCCGGTGGCAGAGCAAGAGACGGTTACCGTTTGTTACGTCAGCCGATTTCCAGGAGTGTTCAGCGCGACGTTGGCACGTAGCGTATACTACGCAGTTGCAAGCGGCGTGGCCACGGCCGTCGTACCTGAAGGCTTGCTTATGAATACAATACTTAGAAATTGCCCGCTATGGGCGTACAGAAGTCTCAATAAGATGTGCGTCTTTCTGAATAAATATAAAATTAAATTTAAGTTATAGCTTGCTCTGACACTAGCATTAACACTGCCACACAGCGCGGGAGACCAGCCGGGACCTGGGAGCTTGAACCGGCTGTGGCGGTGCCCCGCAAGCCCTGGAAAGGTTAAACCCCGCAAACTGACCTGTAGGGTCGCGCTGGATTTCACTGTTCAGTGAAAAAAGAACACCGCCACCTCACGTAATGAAAAACGCCTACTGCACGTACGGTACGTACTAATGGCTATAGCCCTTGCCGCGCCAGGAATACTAACCAATACCTGAATATATGAATGATTTGATAGAGGTGTCATTGTAAATACATGCGTTATTTGGGAACAACAGCGAAAAGAGAGGCAGGGGAAACGTGACAAACGCGAAAAAACATGCCGCGATGAGAAGGGGAGGAGGAAGAGGGGAGGGGGAGGAGGAGATGAGGAGGAGGGGAGAGGGAGGAGAGGAGGGGCGGGCAGGTTGAGGAGGAGATGAGGAGGGAAGGAGAGGAGGGGAGTGGGAGGAGAAGAGGGGAGTGGGAAGAGGGGAGGGGAATGGGAGGTGGGGAGGGAGTGGGAGGAGGGTAGGGAGTGGGGGGAGGGGAGTGGGAGGAGGGGGGAGTTGGACGAGGAGAGGAGGGGCGGGGAGGGTGAGGGGAGGGCACGATGTAGAAGGGTGTAGGGAAGGGAAGAGTGAGGAAGGGAATGGGCGGGGAGTGTGACAAGGAGAATGAGGAGGTGAGGGGCGGGGTGGGTGAGGTCGAGGATGAAGAAGGGGAGGGGGGAGTGCCGCGGGGTGAGAGCATCGAGGTCGCCGGATGGAGGAGGGCGCGATGGCGGCTGCCGCCAGCTGATCCCGCGCTGCTGGGCGACAGCGTCCGAAATCGCGCATATGCTGTTCCCGGCGAAGCAAGAGCGCTTTAACATAAATGAATATACATTGCGCTTTTTATGCTGCAGGCGGACCTGCGCGTGTTACGTGTCGCCATGTTTGTTGGTATTCGCGTTGCGAGCACAACCACTTCACATGCGCATTCCCAGCGATATTTCCGTGTATTTGGCAAACAAAATTCCTTGTTCCTCCTAACGCACTCATTTGAAGTCCCTTAAGGATTTCTGTGAGCAATGCTTTGAAAATTTCATGATCAATATGAACATTTTATTTCTCATTGCTTTCGTTATTAACATTCATTTTCTTCAATAAAATTATTGTTACAGCAATAATGCACGTGATAACAAATTCATTTCAAATTCACTTGTGTTGAAGTAAGTTTCTGCACCGAAAATAAAAAAGGAAAATTGATTCACATTTGAAACTTAAAAATCTAAATATTTCTTCTAACCCTAGTCACATAAGCCCATAATCGAGTTTGTATGTATGAAGTTAATCATTGATAATCCAAAATTGTATAGTTAGTACAAAAATATTTATTTTGCATCTGTTTAATGGTCACGTATGTAAAGTTCTATTTTTGCTAGAGTTGAATATTGACTGTTGTTGCCGAGCCGCTTTAAAAACGTTTAATGAGAATCATCCACACTTACGGAAACGTACCATAATGCATTAGAATAATATAGACATATTAAGAATAGAGAACTATAGTGAGAAAAGTTATTATTTTTTTGCCTTGTGTACTATTTGGTTGCTAATTGTCTGATCAATAGTTTAGAGCTCGATTTTTATTTTGAAATATTTGGATTTTACTTATACGGGTACGCGCCATTTTACCACACTGGGTAAGCAAATAATAGTAGATCATTTGTTGGTAGGTGTAGGAGATACGGGTAAAGCTAGCGGGCCTCCGATCTTTACTTGTCTTGGATTGATACTGAACACCACTGGATAATTTAGATAAAGACTAGCAGAAGAAATGTTCATGAATAAAAATACATTCTTATTGAATAAAGGAACAGTTATGAGTATTTTATTGTAGTAAGAAAACATCCACACTCCCCATTTGGCTGACGTACGCATGATTTTATTTATTTGATTTTATTTAACAATTATTTGCGTTTTGGGGAAAGCCAATTTCCATTCTCTGAAATGAGAGGGAAAATGCCAACAAGACGAAAGTTCTGGATAGCGTAAAAATTTCCAAAAATTAAAGTTGCAACAATAAGAAGTGAATATGAAGATAAATGGTTATTTTCACAACGTAACAAGGTAACATAGCACTATTTTTCTTAACACGTTGCAAGAAGACAAGTGGCCATCATTGTTGGTCAAGACTTTAACAAAGCTGTGAGAGATCATCGGCTGCAAAATACATCAGAAACAGCTTGACATACCAGAACAGCACGTAGTGAGAAACACAAAGCTCGGAGAATAGGAACTCGCCACACTTTAAAACTTCATGTGACCATGTCCTACCTGAAGTCAAAACTCGCGCAAATCATTTTTTTAGCTTTTCAACATCACTGAAGAACACGTTACAGTTTTTTATCACACGTCTTCCTTCATTTCCTTATTATGAGTTGCAAGTGAAAACATTCTTTTTTTCACTTTCACGCCTCGCTAAATTTGGATAGTTTAGGTGGTCGTTACTACTAGAAAAAAAACATCTCCCAAAATAAATTATTTCGCCATTCATTTATCTATTAATAACGCAAAAAAAATTGACATTTTTAGTTTGAGAGCACAGTATCCAGCAGTTTGTTTGCCATTTCAAACAATGTGCTGTCAAAGACACCGGGCTTCTTTTTCTCTCCCCACCCCTCCACCCACGTCCGGTGCTTAGCAGCGTACAATGGCGCCTTTACTCATTCATACAGGATTTACACGGTCAGCATTTCTGCCACAGCTCTGTTTCTTGATCCACCGCTGTCCTTCTGACGGGAACCACAATTTGCAAGCAGTTGCTACAACGGCGTTTGTCGTAATCTGATTATGTACTTATGACACTGGTATAAACACAAAACGAAAACTATTTCTCGTGTAATACACGACCGTAATAATACCCTTATCAGCGCATACATCGCATTTACGAGGTCTCTTTAGCCGCCTTGTAGTCATGAGATCAACTCAACAGACATTCCCTTGTGGACAGCAATGCCATATTTAATAAAGCAGAATTCTTTGAAACAATTTGACAAATTTCAATTTGGATACGTTCTAAAGCCGTACTTTCTAAATTCCTGTCTTCAAAATTACTCTACTTTAGGCATGTTCGTGCCTCGTGCATAAGAGTTTGAAGCTGAATGAGAGTGGGAAAAATAATGCATCCTTGTTTGATCTATCAGCATTTTGCACCTCATCTAATTGTTCCTTCTCTTGTTCAAATTGAACATTTATTATTCTATCGAACAGAGATGAAATTGGAAAATACTTACATTAGAGCAAAGCATTTCCTGTTCGACATTGGTATATTTTAATTAATAGAAGCGGGCTGACCAAGAACGGATTGAAGGAGATAAAGTTAAATAAATAGAATGCGATAGGTTTGTTTTGTATTTGTATTTAGCCATTACATGTCCCGTAAAGGGCAACTGGCATCAGCGCCGTTAAAATCCGGGGTTCCTAGTCGGTCACCCAACGATGACCCTCTAATTTTTTTAGCCTTCGAGACTTCACGTAGTAAACAAATTCGGCTAGCAATGCCGGTTTTGCTGTCGTTGTCTCTCAGTAGAACCATCCCAACATTCGCCTGGATGACTGAGGGGAAACCACGAAAACCGAGGTCGGGATCGCGGGCACGGAGATTGAACCCCGGTGCTCCCGAATACGAAGTCAGAGCGCTACGCCCTGAGCCATTTCGCTCGATGATCGGTATATTATCCAGAACCAAAAATGATTGGAGATAACTGGAAACGAGACGGTTAGGGTTAGCGAGGGCGGAAGGGGCGGGCAAGAACACAGAGTGGACTAACGACTGCGGTGCACTCCCTGGTCGATGATAGTGAGACAGCGACGGAGCGACGCCGACCACGGGCGAGGACAATATAGCGATGGCGCAGTATAGTGTGGCGTCTTCGCCGGGGCAATAATTCACAGGCGTGAACGGCTTGTAATTTATTGAGTATTTATGTGAAATATGCTCCAACACCTGAATACTATTTACAATAATTACAATAAACAATATTGACCCGCTATCAGAAGGAATGTTCCTGGTCACCACCTGGTTTCATGTGCATAATATTTTGTAACGTTTGTACAAGGTGACTGATATGACGCCAAAATAGCGACTGGGGAACACAGGGTGCTAAGGGCAGGACGGCGGGAGTTTGATACGAGAAAAGGTGAGGATGGGGCGAGGACCTGCAAGAAACCGTCCTCGAGAAACGAGGACGAGTGCTGGAACGACGTTAGAACGTAGCAAAAGCGAGCGGGAGACGCAGAGGCGTGGGCACGCACGTGGTTTCAAGAGAGGGGTGGCGCGGAGCGCAGAATAAACAAGCTCATAAACGCGGCTGAAATTAAACGCTATGCGATCGGCGATTGGAACGCTGATGGACAAGCGTGTTTTGAGGTAGAGCTGCTGCGCGGTTTCATTTAGTGCGAGCCGCGATGCAAGAAACGCGTGGATTTTCAATTTAAATGAGGCTGTGAAATTCTACAAAATCGCGCGTGTGTGCTTTACGGCCCAGATCTACGCTGCGATACGCTATTCGCAAACATGAGCTTATGATTCAGCATTTAGCGATTGTTTGGCATTATTTCCGTAAAGAATTTGATGAATATTGTGTTTATTATTTTACCATTTTTATATTAGTGAATGAGTATGTCTAAATAATATATATGATTTTCTTATGTTAATGACCTCATAAATTGCAGAAAACAAATCAAATGCCTCCACATCTAGGAAAACTGCCATAATGGAAAAGCTTTCAGTCCATTCAGCCGCGTCTTTGTGAAGAGAAATGTTTTTTTAAGAGTACTTAGGGATTGCAAATGTCCATCTGAATAGTATTACAGAAATAATTTTGCCGCGATGGTTTTAAGTAGTTCATTAAATCGCATCGATGTGTAATAATGTTTCAGAGAGAAATATGATCGAATCGCTTCAATATTCATCGGTCGTTCGAACTAACCGATGAGAGAAATATTTTCATATTAGGAAGTAGTATTTGTCACTCTTGTGGAAATATAATGCCTTGTTTAAAATTCTGACAGTAAGCCAGACCAGTGATCAAATCAAATTATTTTTCTACTCTGAGTAAACGGAAGTAATCTTCGAGGAACAAATGATTTTTTTTTTTTTGCGGATGGTTGAAACATCAATATCAGGAGACCCACATTTTTGCTGGTACGAATATAAAGTGGATTGCTGTATTAAATATTAGATGTTAAAAAGATGTATCTTAAATCAATGTCAACTACTGACATTAATAAATTCTCTGAGAAAAAATATCAAAGACAAGATATTCGTGTATGGTGCATCAAGGTAGTTAAAAATGACCCAATGTGGAAATCAGTTTGCTGCAGCATCATGGACGGTTTTATTACATAACTGCACACATCATTCACTTCATCAGGAATTTATTCAATCTAATATTTCTGTATTTTAATCAATCATTTTCATTCCAACCTTGTTTTATAGAAAACTAGCTTTGTCGTGAGTAGTATTAGAGGATCTATCCGTGTTGCAACCACTAGCCTCGAATTTAGTCGTCTTTACAGACTAAGACGATTCCAATCTGACACAGACCAACTATTACATCTTCAACACTGACGTGTAAGTACCCATATGCGTTTACACCGGGAGGTGTGGCAGTGGCCCCTTAACATTTTGAAAGGGGTCCCGTTGCTCTCCGTAATAAAACATTTTATTCCCCTGATTATATTTAACATCTACTTCTCCCTCCGCTTTCTTCCCTGATCATTTGACGAATTCTTGTACATCGGGGAAAGACGACACACAAGCCATCGGGTCACCTTGAAATTGTGCAATATTAAATGATTTGCATCTAACATTTATATCATCCTAGCAACTCTCCAAGTAGTACATTTTATTTATTTGCTACGAAAGTACGTTATATGTTGTTTTTTAAATTTATTTTACCACGTCAGTCGAATTACCACTTTAGAAGTGAGTATTAGTATTAATTAAAATAAATAGTGGCTCGAAGTTACGAGTAAGTAAACATTAGCGCCTATTTTTGAATGAAGACATGATGAGACCTCTATGATGATTTTTGTTAATTTTGTGAAACTGAATGTTACAAGAATGTAAGCAAGATATAGGCAGAGAAGTGGCAAAAAAATTTCTTTAACTTACGGGGGACTGAACAGATCTCTTAGGAGACGATATTTAATTCCTGTGGGAACAACACTGTTTTTTGTGAGGTTAAAGTGCTGTGGAAGGGGCAGTTTGAAAGTTAGAAAAGAATTTGGACGACAGTAAAGAAATGAAATTTGTAATCGCTTTTATGATAAGTTATCTATGTAGTTGTCCATTGGTTATATACCACGCCATGGTAATTGTTTGAAGCTTGATTGAAATTGATTTTATTTTTGAAGTTTTGTAAGGCTTTCATAACTGATGAAGCGGCGTCTCCCCAGATTGGGGCTGCGTCAGATATTGAGGGTCTTATGTTATATGTAAGTGAAGAAAACCAGAAAATTATTCCCAGATATGGTGGCCCCAGTTTGTTTTAGCGTGTGCACGGCTACGTGAGTACCGGAACGTTCCAACAGCTCGCACTCACCAGAGGAGCGCGCGATCTCACGCCGCTCGCCTGTCCCCCGCCGCGCACGCACGTGACCCGCCCACGCGTCGCTCCCGGATGCGCAAGTGCGCGACGGACGCCGCCGCCGCCGCCGCCGCCGGACGCTGCCGTCCTGCGCGCGGCCCCGCGGCCGCCCCGTCGCGCCCCGCTATGCCTCGCCCTGCCCCGCCCCGCCCCGTCCCGTCCCGTCCCTCCTCCGCCTCTGCGATCTCCGGCGGGCGCCCGCGGCCTTGGCGCCCATGGAGACGGCGGTGGCGACAGAGGGAGCGGCCGGATCTCGAGCGGACGAGGAACGCCGCCGCCGCCGGCGCGAAGCGCGACACCTCCGCTGCTGCCGCGCGCGAACGCGACTTCGACTCCGACCGCCCAGTTGGCAGGGCGAACCGCATGGGAAACCGATCGACGAAATGGTTCCTTACGCAGTTTTTCTTCCTGCTCGTCCTGCTCGTCCTCCTAATCCTCCTAATTCTCCTTCTTCCTTCTTCTCCTCTTTCTTCTTCTTCTTCTTCTTCTTCTTCTTCTTCTTCTTCTTCTTCTCCTCCTCTTTCTTTTCTTCTCCTCCTCTTTCTTTTCTTCTTCTCCTCTTTCTTTTCTTCTTCTCCTCTTTCTTTTCTTCTTCTCCTCTTTCTTTTCTTCTTCTCCTCTTTCTTTTCTTCTTCTCCTCTTTCTTTTCTTCTTCTCCTCTTTCTTTTCTTCTTCTCCTCTTTCTTTTCTTCTTCTCCTGTTTCTTCTTCTCCTTTTTCTTCTTCTCCTTTTTCTTCTTCTCCCTCCTTGTCTTTCTTCTCCTCTCCCTTCTCTTCGTCCCTTTTCTCCTTCCACTCTCCTTTTAGTTCATCCTTTTCTTCTTCTTCTCACCCTTTCCTTCGTTCATTCCTCCTTCTCCTCTTCCTGTTCTTCGTCGTTTTCTCCTCCTCTTCCTTTTACTTCTCATCTTGCTTTTTCTTCTTCTCCTCAATTTCCATTTTCTTCTCCTCTCTTCTCCTCACCTTCCTTTGTCTTCCCGTCATCTTCCCCTTTCTTTTTATTTCCCTTTTTATTCTTCTTCTCCTTCACCTTGTTCTTCTTATCCTTTGCATCCTCCATCTTCTTCTCTACACCTTTCCCTCTCTCTCTCTCTCTTCTTTTCGTCATTCTTTTGTGATCACTCACCTCTTTTATTCTATCACTGTGGTCATCTTCATCTTCTTCTTATACTTCTACACTTCCTTTCCCATCCCTTTCCTTTCCTTCTTTTCTTCCAATTTTTCTCTTCTTCTTCTTCTTCTTCGGCTTCTCGAAATTCTTTCTTCTATGTGACACATAATTCACTAAAACGTTAATTTATGTCACTATGGAGGCAATGTATAATCGGTAATGTGGAAGATGCGGTGTGCTAAGGTTTGACTACCTACTTCATCACAATTTCATAATGAAAATCCAAATGTCTCCCGCTTCTAGCATGACCCATATGTTCCGCAGGTACATTAACACCAATATTTACTCGTTTGAATAACTAAAAACCCAAGATAACAAATAAACAAGTAGTAAAGTCTCCAGATGATATAGACCTTTAACGTTTTTTAATGCGTCCGTGTTTTCAAGTTATATAAAAAGTTTTATGATGCCGCAGTTGTTTTCAATTTTCTTCACTACACAATAGTATGGAGAGGAAGAATATTGAAATCACCTCAACAATACGAATCCCAATTATCGGCCGTAAAATCCGTGTTTAAGGTTCTTTTCAGCTGTAACTTATGTCATACGTCAAGAGTAAGGTTTGCTAGAGCCGTCACAAATTCGATTGTCATTGGTACTTGAGGGGAGGACATACAAGCAATTTTGTAACCGAAAATCGGGATGTCTGTAAGGATGGAAGACGCGATGTATCTCACATGTCTGTCAGATTAGAAGCTTTTGAGCTGAAACCTCATAAATGCATCAAGAGTAATGATCCAGAAATGCCGATGCTGTGATTATTATTATTATTATTATTATTATTATTATTATTATTATTATTATTATTATTATTATTATTATTATTATTATTATTATTAAGGTATTTTAATTTGGGGTAACTTTATATAAAGTTCCTACGATATTCTCAATATTTTCTGAAAAAGGGCTAAAAACGTTTTCTGGAACTTTTTTGCGAATAGAAGAATATGTTTGATATTCTGCCGATTTTGATTAAAATCTCTAACATTTAGAAAATTGCTAACGTTTAAAAAACTCTTTAGCTAAGAAACATTGATGGTCTTCCTATAGAAAGAAGTTGGAGCTTTGTACTCAAACAAATTTTTGTTATTTTTTTGGTTTAAATGAAATGTTGAGGCCCAAGATGTTTCATCGCTTATTTTTAACTGATATAATAGTATAAACACTAAATTTTAATAAAATGAATACAATGAACCCATCATTGTGAAATTCATTGAGTGAATAGTAATTATCATGTTCTAGAATTTGTAAATCTCATTCACCTGAACGACATGAAACAAAGTTGCTTTTTCGTATAGTGAATACGTAGACTTTTCCTAACTTCCCTGCAGCGACATTGCAAACACATTTTATTTTTGGCGTGCATCCTTGCTGCCCAAAATTTGAAGATAATGCCCGAACCATTTTTGTATATTGATTCATGTGGCTTCGAAATTTTCTGCATAACATTCTCGTACATGAAGTGTTTAGTTAATAAGTGTATATGTAAAATACTTCCGCAATTATTCGACATGTGTTTTATGATTTTGTATTCGGTAAAGTCTGTTATTTTTGACCTATAATCATACAATTTACTTATTGCGAGGGTAGGTGATTAAAAAGATTGATGGTTTTAATGTTTAGATCTCGAACCTGATTAAAAGTAATTATTACATACGACGTATTAAGTTAATGTCTTGTTAGAGAACACTGAAATGAAGAACATGAAATAAAGATAATATGTAGTTGAATTTCATTGCATTTTCCCCATGTCTTTACGTTGTAAAATCGCAATAAGAGAAATCAAAGCACTGTAACACGCCTCATTTCTTTCACGTGGCCGTACGCTACGGGCGTTCCAGGAACTCAGGGGTGCAAAACAGCTGTAACATTTTCCAGTATATACTGCATCGCTCGGAAAGGTCACGGCCCGTAAACAAGTACCGCATAGCCCGGAGTAAAAGCGTGTGCTTTGGCAATCGCAAAGTGCCAGCGGTGACCGCCACGGGCAGGCGAGCGCCGAAGGAGTTTGATCACCACGCGCCGTCTCGACCTCGTGCCACTCACTCTCCGCCGTACTCCTCCTCCTCCCCGGCAAACCTCGCCCCGCCTCGCCCCGTCTCGCCCCGCCAGGCTCCGCCCCGTCCCCGTCCCGTCTCGCTACGCCCCGCCCCGCAGCGGCTGGTCCCGTCCCGTCCCATCCCGTCGCGTCGCGTCGTGTCCCGTCCTATTCCGTCCCGTTCCTTCCTGTTCCGTCCCGTTCCGTCCCGTTCCGTCCCGTTCCGTCCCGTTCCGTCCCGTTCCGTCCCGTTCCGTCCCGTTCCGTCCCATTACGTCCCGTCCCGTTTCGTTCCCTCCCGTCCCCTCCCGTCCCGTCCCGCCCCGTCCCGCCCCGCCCCGCCCCGCCCCGCACCGTCTCGTAACATCCCGTCCCGCCCTTCCCTTCCCATCCCCTCCCGTTCCGTTTCGTCCTGCCACGCCCCGCTTATCCCCGCCCCGACCCACCTCGCCTCGCCCACTCCGCGTCGCTCCGTCCCACCCCGCACCGCGTCGCCCCGTCCCGCCCCGCTTACGCCCCGGACACTCTTCGCCCAACACCTGCACCCGTCGCTCCGCACCGCTGAGCAAATCGCGCTCCCGGGCTCGGAGAGCGGCAGTTAGGAGTCCTTCCTGCTGGGGCGAATTCTCGCTGATGAGAGATACCTGGTTTGGGAAAACCCTGCAAGCTGACGTTAGGATCTCGTGTCCGCGAGGGAAGATCGCCGCCGCCGCCTCCACCACCACCACCACCACCACCCGCAAGAAAATGTACTACACTTATGGGACTAATGTCATATCTGTTTACGCGCCCGGAAACAGTAATCAATCAATCAATCAATCAATCATTCGGTGTCAAGGATGGTGCCAGCGCAGTGGAGGGCTCCTGGAATGGACAGGTGATGAAGTGTTCTTCCCAGTTGAGTTGGTATGACAAAGGTAGTAAGTCATTAAAAGTGAAGTTTCTTAACATATTACCAATTCTATGCCAACTCACGTATCCTCGCAGGTCAGCGCCATCTTTCGTCGTCCTTGCACCTAGAGATGATAATGGACAAACGCTTTTAATCGCTTCACTTCACGAGGTCGAACAATGGATCACACTATTCTTGTTGCTCAGCCGCCAAGATACGATCGAGGAACAATCGTAGAAGGGAAAAGTATACTTGATAGACACCGATGTTTTAAAAGCAGTAATTTCCTTATAAGGCCGTGTAGTATGTGGGTATTTTGTATGTAATTTGTATTTGTGTCGTAACTTCACTTTATTTGCCTGACAATCCGCCAATGCTCTGAAGAGAGGTGAGCAATGTAAAGGCTTGTCTCTCCCACATTGAAAACCTACTGGATTAAAAATAGATTTTAAAACATTATGCAATAAATATTCTTCCAAGTTATTTGCCAGTAACGAGAAAAAGAGACACCAGTCCAAAAACGTGATCTTTTAGTAAAGTAAAGAAATATGTAGTAATGTATGTTTATCTACGTATTTGTATGTAATATATTTATTTAAGAATATTAATTATATGTTAAATTTAATCGGCTCCTCCCGGACCACCAAGCTCATACACACATAAGACTTCACTTAAGATAACACGTCAAAATGACAACCTTGGAGATGTGTAAAGATACTGACTTCCCTTACTGGTTATTACATTTTAATAGAGTTAATGCGTAACGTATTTTATTATTTATTAATATTTTAAATACGTTATATTATATTTTATAAGTTTTCTTTGAGCTTTAATTCAAAGAAAAAGCTAAACACAGAAAATGGCATTTAAATGCTTATTTGTAAAGAGTTTAGAAGTCAATATATATCCTCTAGAACCTCGGAACCTCTAGAAACGAGACGAACAAAGGCGAGGCTTTGCGCTCTTTATAAATCGTACGTAGGTCAACCTGCTTGGAAGAAAATTCAGATTAGACTAGAAAAACCAAATTATTTCGGCCGAAGCGATCACACCAACAAAATTTGAGCAAGGAAACAACATTCAGATCTTGGGAAGTTTTCCTTTTGTAACAGAACAATTAGAGATTGGAACAGTTTACCTGCAGGAGTTTTCAAAGCTTTTCCTCTCAGTGTCCGAAGTTTTAGAAACAAATTAGAACAAGATGACAGTAACAGATATTAAATGAGTATGTGCTGTGTAGTGAGGTGAAGTGCTGTGAAGTGCTGGTCAGTGTAATTCAAAGCAAAAAAGTGAAGTGAAGTGAAGTGCGGTGAACGTGATCAATACACTTTTCAATGCTGCTCTTGTACTGTATTGTACGGTAATATTATAATTATAATTATAATTATTATTATTATTATTATTATTATTATTATTATTATTATTATTATTATTATTATTATTATTATTATTAATATCATTATTAGTATTATTATTATTAATGTAAGTGTTGTAATTTTTGCGATTGTCACTTAACTGCCACCGGGTTATACCCAATTGCAGTTCTAATATATAAACTTTTAAAAAATGTATAATTTAATTTTTATCATAAATTCAATTAATATTTTGTGTACTTCTTTTCAAATTTCCTTCTTTAAAATTTGAAGCGAAGGAATGAGTCGTCGCGTTTTTTGACTCAGCACTCTCCAGTGAGAAAGGAAGCACGACCCCCAAGTGGGAATTTTCAGGAGAGATGGATCCTGATCTGTCTTTTCGGGTTTAATTTTCTTCAAGAAAATTCTGTGTGAGCATGTGAAGGGCTCAGTAAAAAGTGTGAGTTATTCCACATTGACCTAGTTCATAGATATTGCGGGCTGCACTATACCTATCATAAAATAACTCAGTAGTACATTTTTAAAGTTTTAAACACAGAACACTTGCATGTAATTTCGTACTACATTTAAATAATACTTTATGCTAAAGCAATCTAATTTGAAGTTTTATTTAATACTAGTAACTCAATTTCACAAACCAATGTGGGATAGCCCATTGTCCTACAGAGCCCTTCAGTTGGAGTCGTTACTGAGAGTTTCAAATCCAAGAGATCAGCTTCTTTCTGGGCGTAAGGCGCTTGGGTAGAAAAATCTTTCTCACTCGATGATTATTGACTGTTAGTGATTTGCGTCAACTGCTAAGATCACTAGTCCCGTAAGTGTAGTACATGCTTTTTCCTAGGGAGGTGGCGGTGGTCTTCCCCCGCTGGATGGCGAGATCCGGCGTCGACCTACACGAGCACCGCCTCAAACAGTTATCTCCCCACCAGCGTGACACCGCCCAAGCCGGGACAAGCTCACAGCTCCCGACCCACCTCCCGGCGTGTGTGGTAGTGAATTTCATGTTAGTGAAAGTGTGTGTAAGGGGGGAGGATGAGCGTAGGACAAGGAAGAGGAAGGAACGATCACCCGCGGTCCGTGACCCGTTTGTTAGAGTACTGCCCCGGCATTAGTCTGGTGTTGATCGGAGAAACCACGGAAAACTACCGATCAGTTCAGCCTGTCACTAGTATTTTCCTCCAGGCAGCGGCTGAACTCGACTTAGCTATGTAGCTAGTGTCATAAGCCTTGCCACCGTTGACACTCGAATCTCGGACCTCCCGGTCAGAGGTACTCCAGTGACATCAGTTCATGCCCTGAGCCACCTCTCCCAGTTTCTCATCCGAGAGCCTTTCATTAAGATTGCGGCTCCTCACTGCACATGTTTTAAGAAGTTGCACTTTACATTTTTGTGTATAACTTTCCAACTTTTTAATTTTTATCGTGACCAAGGACTCAATTACAAGAAAACTATTTAGTGAAACGACTACCTCGATTAAGCAGTCGTTTGATTTTAATGGCCATTGGCCTGATTCATTATCTCGTACGATGTGTAAATATTCCATTTTTGAAGCAGTCACTTGATTCTGCGGTCAGCGAAGATGTACGGTAAAACATGAGACGGTCGCAACTATATTGATGATATAAGAAGTGGAAGACACATGGATATCACTGTTCCTTCGCTATCTTCCTGTACCGCAAAGCAATGTTGCATTACGTAGAACGGACTTACTTAGATTTGGATGGCTTGCAGAAGGATTACAACTAACAATATTCCAACACATTTTGTGTTTTTAACAAAATATTAATTGATTTTCATCCTCGTCTGAAGTTTCTTCAGAGCATGAATTGCAGCTTCAAGACTTGTTGGGGATGAATTCAACGAATGAAATGAAAAAGTGCAAATATCACGAATTAAGTGAATTGAATTTGAATTATTTACGTGAGCAATACAGCTCCCAGTATCTTGTAAATTAAATATGTTGAATTTGCATTCAACAGTAACCAACATCATTCAGAACCACATTTGCATTACAAACAATAACTAGTTTCGTGTCAAACAATAAAGGTCGGATGTCTACCACATCCTAACATCCATTTTCTCCGGAACTATTAGTGACCGCTTAAAAAAGGGTTCACAATATTTAGGGAACATATCGGTAATTTCTTTCGTTAGTTCTCCTGATTTCTCCCTTTTCATTTGGACACACTGCGCCAGTGGGAGGGCAAAGAGGTTCTCCACTACTCATTCCACAATCACCCTCGTCTTGACTTCTTGTTCTTTCTACTTTCACCATTCCCCGTTATACGCTGTTACTTCTTCTCGTCTTTGAGAGCCGAACTACAGCAATTTCTCCACACAACCTTCCCCTTCGCTTCATTATCCAGGATGGCCAACTGACGCGCCATCCATGTTTATTCACGGTACAAATATCAATTACCGCCAACATTCCGCCAGACGCCCAATAGACAGTTCTTTTCCTCTCAATCGCTTCAGAACGTGGTATCCTTTTGCAGTTGCTCTTATTTTCATTCTTATTTTCTACCACATACTGCTGTTGTTCTGCTTTGTACATAAAGATTAGAACCGATATCAGAAATCTCATTGATCGCATTCTCTCACTTCTCCAAAACCGCTTTATCGCAATCTCCTCGATCACGTTCGCCACCCCTTTCCACTCTATCGCAGCTTCCTCCTCTGCCCTCTCCACTTATAGTTACGATCCCATCGCGTCAACCTTTCCCTCCGTGACCGCCACCGTCAACACCAATTATCCAACCACCATCACCGTCACTACAATCATCACCACCATTTTTCCAACAAACACACAGTCGCCAGGACCGTCGCCGGTTCCACCCCCGTCGCCTCCGGCATCGCTACTTCCACCGTCGCCGCCTCCGACGTCGCGGACATCGCCTCCTCCGCCATCGCCACCTCCGCCATCGCCACCTCCGCCATCGCCACCTCCGCCATCGCCACCTCCGCCATCGCCACCTCCGCCATCGCCACCTCCGCCATCGCCACCTGCGCCATCGCCACCTCCGCCATCGCCACCTCCGCCATCGCCACCTCCGCCATCGCCACCTCCGCCATTGCCACCTCCGCCATCGCCACCTCCGCCATCGCCACCTCCGCCATCGCCACCTCCGCCATCGCCACCTCCGCCATCGCCACCTCCGCCATCGCCACCTCCGCTCTCGCCGTCTCCGCTCTCGCCGTCTTCGCCGCCTCCGCCATCGCCACCTCCGCTCTCGCCGTCTCCGCTCTCGCCGTCTTCGCCGCCTCCGCCACCACCAATACTACCATCGTCTTCGTCGCCGCCGTCGCCGCCACAGCCACTCGGATCCCGTTATGCGCGGGCGGCCTTGTCGCCACTCGCTCTTCCCCCCGCCCCGCCCCGCCCGCGCAGCATCGCCCGCGCCATGAGCCCGCGTGGGGACGCGCCACCACGTCGCGGCCAGACCATCCGCCACCGCCGAGCTACGCATCTGGCGGCCGCCGAGCAGGTTCCCCTCCTCCGCCACCGCCTCCGCCGCGACCGACGCGCGCCAAATGCCACTGCCGCCACCATTACCGCCGCCGCCGCCGGCCGTTGTCGCGCGCCCAGACAAAGACGCCGTCGCCGCGCCGCACCGCGCCGCGCCGGCCGCCTGGGCGAGGCCACTGCCGCCGCGCGGTGACCGGTGTTGCGGGCGTCGGCGGCGTTACTGGTGGGAGCGGTGGCGGCGGTGCAGGCAACGGCGGTGCCGGTGAAGCATCCGACGGGACACGTGGCTCAGGGCATCAGCTGGCGTCACTGCAGTCTCTCTGACTGCCAGATCCTAGGTTTGAGACCCGTCGGTGGCAGGATTTTTTGACACGAGCTTGTCAGCTAGGCCGAATTCAGGCGCTGTCTGGTCTGGAGGAGAATTCTAGCGACCGGTGCTCTGATCGGTAGTTTTCTGTGATTTCTCCGATCAGCATCAGGCGAATGCCGGAGGACAAAGGGGCCACTGATCGCGATCTTTCCTACCTCTTCCTTGTCCTATCCTCACCCCTTACACACACACACACACACATGGTAACATGCACTTCACTGCCACACATGTCGCGATATCAGACGGGAACGTAAAACTTGTGGCAGCTGGGGTGGTACCCCGCTATTGGGAGATACCTGCTTGGAGAATACCCCGAGGTCGGCGCCGGATCTCGCCATCCAGCCGCGGAAGACCACCGCCACCTCCCGAGAAAAAAGCTTGTGCTACACTAATGACCTTAATATTTGACGCGCCCGGAATCAATAACAATCTATCAATCCATTAATCGTGAAGCAGTCGGGTGAGAGCGAGAGAATTGGTGAGGCAATACCAGTGATGGTGGTCCGGGCGAATGAGCGTATTAAATTGAATTGAATTTGCCTTATTTTACGTGGCGAGACTCGGGCCATCAGGCCCGCTCTACCGTTTGACCTCGCAAATTTCGCTACACTCCTTTCATCAACTAGCAGAGAAAGGGGGTACTTCTTGGGCGAGAAACAGGCGATTTGAGTTTAGCTCAGACGCGTCATTTAGGCTTGAGGATCTTTTACATGCAGGTAAATCTACTAACATGGGACAGCCGGCTTTACTTCCCCTCCGAAGGAAGGCGTACGAAGGATTTTTGCGCCCTTAAAAATCCACGGCTTCGATCGGGTTTGAACCCGCCAACTTGGGTACAACAGTCCGATCTTCTAGGGATGGTCCGTCGCAGAGTTTATGTCAGCGGTGCTGGTCGTTGCGGGTGGAGGATGAGAGGAATGCCTAGGAGAGGATGAGGGCTGCGTAGTGGGTAGTCACCGGGACGGTAGCAATGATTCCGGCGCGAGGGTTTCTTGATTGGTGTCGTTGAGGTTGTAAGGCAGCAGCGGCGGTGGCGACAGCGGGGGAGCCTCTAACGGTGGCGATGGTAATGTCGATGATTGTGTTTCTTTATTAAACATTTATTTACAATCTGCTCATACATTAAGAACAATTTTTATACATAATAAATAATATAATATAATATAATATAATATAATATAATATAATATAATATAATATAATATAATATAATATAATATAATATAATATAATATAATATAATATAATATAATATAACATAACATAATATAATATAAAACAACATAATTTAAGAACAATTTAATTTTTTGACGAGATAATTAGCATTGATTGAAGATGTCGACGGAGGGGACGGCCTGGACACGGTCGCGCCGAGGGTGGAGGCGGTGGTGGGAGCCGCGAGGGCCGGGCGGCGGGGGCGCGCGCGTGGTGACGGCTGCGATGGCGGTGGCGGAGGAGCATCCGGCCACGATTGCAGAGGACATCGAGGACGCGTTGCGCGGCAAGAAGCTTTGTCCCAAACGCGTTTTACATTGCGCGTAATCCAAACTGTCAGCTCGGGAGGTCGACAAGTCGTCAGGCACAGAATTGCCTACGTTGCAGTAAGAGCAAGTACCGATCGAACAGTTTTCTGTTAGTCGGGTCGCGTGTTCGTTCCTTTATTGATATACCTCCGTCATGCATTTCGAGGAGCGTTATGGTGATCTTGCTCGATATTCAAGATACGTTATTTTTCGGTAAATGGAACACATATCGATAATATATCCGAAGAATAAAGTATTATTTACGAAAACCCTTTGTTTGTTATCCTCCAATCGAATCCTTAAACCGCTAGAAAAACAGAAAGAGTTGCGGTGTGCCGTAAGTGATAACGCATCTCTTTAATCAAGCACAACATATCCTACTACCAACGCCATATCGCTGCTGTAGACACATGAAGATGACGGATACTATTAATGATCTCGTCAAGTGCGATCTGCCAAGAGTTATTTACTTTCTACAAGAAGTAAAGCGTTCGAGAGTAATTCGCTGCACAATGAGCTGAGACTGTTTGTCTGTACTGGCGCAACAGCCTCTGACGGGGCAATACCTACCAGCGGAGATCCGGCCGTGCGGTCGTGTGTTGAGGGGTACGAGTTGTTAGCATATAGACAACCCTATGCCGTATTCTGGTCTTCTGGACTTGAGAAGTGAACTTTCTCATCTTCACAGCAACAGATACTGGGGAATTGCAAGGAAACACACACGACCGGGAACCGAACCAGACCGAGAGTCGAACCCGACCGAGAGTCGAACCCAACCGAGAGTCGAACCCAACCGAGAGTCGAACCCGGAATCGCGTCATGGAAAACGAGAATGTTGACCAGTTAGCTACCCGTGGGGCATTATGAGCTTAGTACACGTTGCAAATTGTCAAAGAAAAGAGGAATGCTGACTTCTGGAAATGACCTATTTTTTTATAACGCTTGTCACAACCTGTAACACCTATCCCTGCCCTGGAACCAAACATCCGATGTATAGTCCTGACGTAGAACGAGTCATTCAACTCTTACTTGAACTGAAAGATTGGCTAGGAAACCAAGGCTTCCAGACTAATAAGGGTCTTCAAAACAAAGTTCAGACCCATCTCACGTCACTGGCGCAACGTCCGTCCAATGAGAGAATGAAAAGTTCCCTCACAAATTAGGCAAATGTTTTCGGTGATTATGTAAAAAATAAATTTTGGTAATAACATAATTCGTTTTCAAACAACTCTTGTAAATAAATTAATCTATTTTTTACTCTTGTCTTTTTGTTATAATCTATCGGAGGTTGAAAAAAACGTTTTCGTAATAATAACACATCAATGCGTGCTCACAATTTCGTCAAAATAATCACAGATGAAGAATAACAGGTTAAATAATCATAGGTTAGAGTGAAGATACATTTAATGCCCAGAAGCAAAGGACTATCTATAGTTAAGCCTTCACTCTTGGCGGGTGACCAACATCCTCTCCTTTTCACCAGATAATTAACAAATTAATAATAACAGCTTATCCAAATTTAAGAATTAAATATGAATTTTTCACGGAACCATTACTATATTCATAATTTATTCATTGTATGATATTATATAATTCAGTCGATTTATACATTTTTAAATGATCTCAGAAAATTTGGGTTTATATTTCGTGAGCGAAATAATTTTGTCTGGCACGATCTCCAATGTTTTTAGTATCAAAGAAACCGAAATGAAGACAAATTTTATATGGAGGTACTTTTTCAAAAATGAGTAAGAAATGAGACAGTGAGAGATTACATTGAGTTGAATTGAATAGAATTGAATTGATGCCTTATTGATATCTTGGTGTTCAGAACACTATTTTTAGGGTGAAAGAAAATAAACTCAATCTGTCAACGTCTTGTTTTGGTCTCGACACATGCGACGTATGCAAGTGATGAAAAAGGAAATATAATTGTTGAATTCTTGGAGAGAACGTCACTGGTATAGAGAATATATTTGACGAAGTAAATCGTATAAAAGCAAACGTTGGTATTAAACAACTGAGAGTTACAAAAATACTAAATGCAAAATCATAAGTGTACCAACTTGTACAAAATTCAAAACACTGCAAATCATGGTCATAGAAAGGTGAACAAGAAATATTTCAAGCCGAAAGAGAATACAGGGAACGAAATAAAATCAGAAATAGCAAAAGAAATTGCAGAGAGATGAATGGCGTTGAATAGTGATTCTCACAGTTGGCGTTGACAGAAATATTTGAAAGATAGAAAGCCTTTTCAGTCTGTAAGATAATTCAGCCAAAAGGACAAGAAAAGTAATATGAGAGGTTCCGAGAATGACGATTGAAGCATAGTAGGATAAACTTAGTAGTTCAAGAAAAGGTGAGACTGGGAGAATAGAACTACGTAAGAGCAGCACGAAACGTCAAGAGATAAGCAAGAAGAGCATTTTAGCCAAGAAAGTGAAATGTCTACAATACACATATACTAAAATGCTGGGAATACAATACGATGGAATGTGGAAGGAAAAACTACTGGGGTCGAGGAGAATAGTAAATGGCTAGAAATGAATCTTGTAGAAGAACGAATTGGCAGGAAAAAAGAGGGAGAAAGAAAGAGATTCAGAGAGAGGGAGGTTCGAAAAATTCCTGAGGGAAGAAAGGGCAAAAGCGTCTATAATCTTACGAAATGTTACAGTTGGATATCACGAAGAAGGTAGACAGAATGAGTAGGTAGGTGACGGAACAGGGAAGGGTGACTGACATCATTGAAGGTAAAAGAATCTTAGGCGCGGATAGAGGGAGAGAGAAAAAGAGAAAGAGAGACAAAATAGAAAAAGAAAAAGAGAAAAAGAAAAAGAGGAAAAGAAAAAGAGAAAAAGAGGGAGAGAAAAAAGAGAGAGAGAAAAAGAGAGAGAGAGAAAAAAAAAGAGAGAGAGAGAAAAAAAAGAGAGAGAGAGAAAAAAAAGAGAGAGAGAAAAAGAGAGAGAGAGAAAAAGAGAGAGAGAGAAAAAGAGAGAGAGAAAAAGAGAGAGAGAAAAAAAAGAGAGAGAGAAAAAGAGAGAGAGAGAAAAAAAGAGAAGAGAGAAAAAAAGAGAGAGAGAAAAAAAGAGAGAGAAAAAAAGAGAGAGAAAAAGAGAGAGAAAGAGAGAGAGAAAAAGAGAGAGAGAAAAAGAGAGAGAGAAAAAGAGAGAGAGAAAAAGAGAGAGAGAAAAAGAGAGAGAGAGAAAAGAGAGAGAGACAAAGAGAGAGAGAAAAAGAGAGAGAGAAAAAGAGAGAGAAAAAGAGAGAGAGAAAGAGAGAGAAAAAGAGAAAGAGAAAAAGAGAGAAAGAGTGAAAAAGAGAAAGAAAGAGTGAAAAAGAGAAAGAAAGAGTGAAAAAGAGAAAGAAAGAGTGAAAAAGAGAAAGAAAGAGTGCAAAAGAGAAAGAAAGAGTGCAAAAGAGAAAGAAAGAGTGAACAAGAGCAAGAAAGAGTGAACAAGAGCAAGAAAGAGTGAACAAGAGCAAGAAAGAGTGAACAAGAGCAAGAAAGAGTGAACAAGAGAAAGAAAGAGACAAAGAAAGAGAGGAAGAAAGAGAGGAAGAAAGAGAGGAAGAGAGGAAGAAAGAGAGAAAGCGGTTGCGCGAAGTACGAAGAGGGTACGTACGTAGTGTGGGTACGGAGGGAGGGAGGGAGGGAGGGAGGGAAGGGTGTCATGGTGAGGAGAGGGGAGTGCCGAGCGCAAGGAGGAGGCGGCGCGGACAGAGTTTGAGGTGTGGGGAGAGGGCAGGTGACGGTGGGTGAGCGGGAAGGCGGCCGAGGGCGCGAGGGTGAGGCTCGGGCGCGGGCGGGGACAGCAGCACCTGCTACGCGCGTGCGGCCGCCGACAGATCAATGCGCGCGAACCGCACGACTTGGCGGCCCCGCCGCCCCCGCTTCCTCCGCCGCGGCCCCCGCCCCCGCCTGGCTGGCCGCCCTCCCGTGCCACGCCGAGCCCGGCGTCGAAGCCGATACAAATCAATACGGTGACACCATTATCATGGGCATGCGGCCGCTCGCGCACAGATTCACTGAGTGGGCGGAGCACTCCCGCCCCGCTTCGCCCCCTCCCCCTCCCCGACCGCTCAGGTCCCGCCATTCCTCAAATCGTTCGCTCTCCTCCCGCATGTTTATGTCGCAGCTTCTTACTTGCTCTTTCCAGGCATTTTAGTACTTTTAAAATGGTTATTCTGTTATCATTTGTGTGTGTTCGATATTACTCAGCATTATCGTTACATGAATGATGTTGAAGCGTGATGATTGTGTAATTTTAATCACACTAATTCATTAGCCAAGTTAGTTTTATTGCAGATGGGATGAACGTTACAGTTACAACGTTACGTAAACAAAATGTGTCTTTCCCCTCCCTCCCTCTTACTCCCTTTTTCTCTCTCTCTCATTCTCTCCACCCCTCTCTCTCTTATTCCCTCCTCCTCTTTCGTTTATTCCCTTCCTCTCTTTCGCTTATTCCCTTCCTCTCTTTCTCGTTTTCCCTCCCTCTCACTTACTCCTCTCTCTCACTTACTCCATCCCTCTCTCTTTACTCCCTTCCCCTCTCTCTTGTTCCCTCCTCTCTCGTTCTCTCTTTCTTTCTTGTTCCCTTTCTCTTGTTCCCTCTCTCTCCCTTTCTCTTGTTCCCTCTCTCTCCCTTTCTCTTGTTCCCTCTCTCTCCCTTTCTCTTGTTCCCTCTCTCTCCCTCTCTCTTGTTCCCCCTCTCTTCCTCTCTCTTGTGCCCTCTCCCTCTCTCTGTTGTTCCCTCTCTCTCCCTCTCTCACTCTTGTTCCCTCACTGAAAAAGTTACTCGCAATGGAATGGAGTTTCTGGCAAGAATTGATAAGAAATATGACCCCATTGCGTGCGCCCATTTTTGCCATCGCCCATTGACTGAGAAATGCTGATATGAGCAGAAATTGATAATAATATTACGTAGCTGTTACTAAGAGAAAGTAAGTGCTGTTTTAGAACCACTATTTCTCTTTATATTTCTTGCAAGAATAGAGTAAAATTATTAAAATGGTATAGGGTCAATTTTCACTGTTAAGTCTGAAATGTCGGAACTTAACAATTTTGACATCTTCCTAATGTTAGAATTTTGAAGATAGCGATTTTCTCGTTAAGTGAAATTTGTTTTCTACAATTAGTTCTTTATTAATGTTAAGTACTTTTTTCAAAACGATTAGATGTTTTTGTGTAATTTTTAGTGAAATATAAGCAATATTAAAAGCAATTACATTTCTCAAAAACAGCGAAATTTTTTCTTCAGACATTTTGTTCGAATACGGCTAAATAAACTGAAGAACATAATATAAACTCCCCATGGAAGTATTCTTTTGTTTTTCAAAACATAAATAAAAGTATTTTTTAAATCCCTCGCCATTAATATTTTCATTATCAAAACATTTGCATTTATAATTTTGTTTCTGAGTACAAGTGCTTCAAATGATTTCTAATGAAGTTTCAAAATAAATTCAAATTTTCGGGTGAAAACGAGCTTCAAAACGTTCATTTTCAGGTATGCTGAAACAACGTTTTCTAAAATGCGACACCAAATGTGTATAATTAGAATAAAATGTGTATAATTAGAATAATGTATATATACAACAAATTTTACCGTTCTGTATTTCTAAAGCATTATTTCAATTTTAATGTTAAGGATCCTAAAAATTCAGAAAACATGATGAAATTTGAGGCTTCAATAAATGAAAGATGTAAAGATGGTGAGGAAAAATTGGAAATATAGGCCAGACTGAAGAGACAAGGAGGCCAAGTAGTACGAGAAAGTATGTGCCATTCTGTAGCATCACTAGATTTCTATGGGAGAGGGTACGTATATGAGAATGTGAAATCAAGTTCATTGTGTTAATGTTGCTCCTGTGATGAAAATACGTTACAAAACTTTAAATAATTATTGAAGAATAGTCTAATGGAATAGTCTAAAATTAGGGTATTTCAGTATCCATCCGTACAAATGTGCGAAATATTCGCGTGCGTTTACCTAGTGTGGTTTATTCCATCTGGAATACAGCACAATTTTGCCCGAAGGTGTATGTGGTTATCTACGTAATTCTGTAAGGTAGAGGCAATTACACCGTGAATATTCTACGAAGTAATCAATAAAGTGTCTGTCAAGTCGTAATACAACTATTCGTTGGTTTCCATTAACAATCATTCACAATACACCACTTTGGAAGTTTTTATCTTAATGTATTTCCATATGTACTTTTCGATGCCGTTCGATATCCATTTTGGTAAGGTGCCTCCACCATAAAGTAAACAGTTCAAATCAGAAAAATAATTTCACTCGTGGAACTTCAGACGTCAACTCGCTTAGCAATGACTGCAAACTATATTGTTAATGTTATAAGTCTATTTTTCAGTATCTTGTCTGCAAGTGAAGGGTTGCTTCGGCCGCCTGCAACCGTGAGTAGTGAAGCTGAAAGGGATTATCCTCATAGTGACGCGTTTACGACACATCCGCCAACTGCCGTGAAATTTGGTATGACTGATGGTACATTTTCATCCTTCGTAGACTGCTCAAATACTCATGATTGGTCCCGACTAGGAATTGACGCTGAAATAATGTTTATTCTTGCTTCACATACTAAGAATTTGGAAGGTTGCATCCGCGTAGAGGACGCCCTTATGTCACGAAATAAAACTCTTATAGGCCTGCAAGAACTGTCCTTGGAAAACATAGATATATTCGGAGTGTCAAGAATGAACGATGGAGGAAGAATAAAGGGTGTCGATTACTTGTACCCACATACACAACAAAATATATGCCTGCTAGTGCAACAACCTGTGAAATTACATTTGGTTTCTTTGCCACCAATATCGAGAGAAATGTGTCTTGCAGTGTTTGGGAGCATTCTTCTCTTCGCCATGCTCCTGCGGCCTCTCTACGGATGCAGGAGAGGCGACATCATTTTCGAAGCAGTGGCAACATTTATAACCGGATCTTTCAATGTTCGAAGCCGACGCTTGTTGGTGTGTATCAGTTTCTTCAGCTTTGTGACAATGAACGTTGTAGCTGGTCTCTTCGTCGGCTCGTTTGTGGATCCAGACGTCAAGGACTTTGATACGCTCCAGGAAGTAAATGAAAATTTTCAAACCTTATTCTCGCCTGGAGACGTATTTGCCCTCCTCAGCCGTGTCAATGAAATGGACGAACCCCTTATTTTTGCTCTTCGAAAAAAAATCAGATTGCTTCCTCACTGGGGTGAATGGCAAGACAAACTAGAGGGAGAATTACAGAACGGAAAACTGGCGATTTTGGAAAAAGAGTTCATTTTGGACTTATTCTTGCGCATTCCAAATGTTTCCCCAGACGGTTACCCTTTGCTGAAGAAGGTGAAAGAATGTGTAGTATCTCCACTTCACCTTGCGTATCCAATACGAAGAAACTGGCAATTGAAAGACCGTTTCAATTCTCTGTTGATGCGAATTAAAGCAAGCGGCGTAGAGACAATAATTATATCCAAATTTCTAAATGAGTTAATGAAGTCCCTTCCTTTGAAGCATTTGAACGAGAGGAAGCCACCCCTCGAAGCGCGACCCGTGTCTTTGCGACAGTTGCAGTATGTGATTTTCGCATGGGGGTTGGGGCTGTCTGCGGCATTTTTAATATTTCTCCTCGAGCACTTGAGATGCCGACGATGCGGTCGAGCAGGGTTAAATAGACTTAAATTATGTTTTTTCTGAAGAAACAAATTAATTAAGTTCTAGTTATCTGTAAATTAAGCTTTGGTCGTATAGTAAATACAATATTAAATATAAGATGTTTTAACTAAATTTTTAAATAACTAGCAATCTCCACACAGGCGCTAAAAGTGAAGCAGTATAAAAGAAGCTGACATTTAATAAATTTGCACGTAATTCAAAAGGACAATATTGTAGTTAAAACTATTATTTATATTGATTATTCTTACCACTTGCGAGTACAAATTTGAATCTGTAACTACAGGCCAGGTCAGAAAGACCGCAATGAATTTTCCATATTATATTTCTATGATTTGCTCCTATGATACTGTCATTCTCGCATCCTTCATTTCTCATCCCTCCTAAACGGGTACAACCATCAGTTTCGTTTGAAATCAACTGGAAGGGTTCGTGACATTGAACTTTCGGAACAGTCTCGTTGATCGCATCTCTGAGTTAGTGATATGTGGAGTGCTACTCTTATCGTCTTTATGTCAAACGAAATACATCTGGGACCATTTCCTGTACGCTCAAACGATGACAATTTTTCAGAAACTATTGAGTCATGGATAGAATCATTGGTTGACAGCGATTTTGGGAGTGACACAAAATGTGAAGAGATAGTGAGTGATCGTAATAGTGACATGGAACAAAGTGCTAATAAAAACGAAGAAGTATCTGAAAGAAATTACAATCAGAAGATATTCAATGGAAGACAAAGATAATTCAAGTGGTTGACAAAATTATTGTACATCAATATTTACAATGACTCCGGAACACAATATACGAATAATAATGAAACTTCCAACTTTGAAGTCCTTAGCCCGAGAATTACCTTCGAATCCTGACACAATTCAGACGTGGAATTTATTTCTTTGTTCTGATGCCTTCGATGAAATTGTAAAGTGGATAAATGTAAATTTACAGTCCGTGAGGCCTATGTACAAAGGTCGACCTTGAGATGTATGTGATGTAGATAAAATTGAATTCAGAGCATTTCTGAGCACATTACGTTACTCAGAAATCTCTTAAGTCAAATCATGAAGATGTAAAATCCATTTACGCTACGAGGGAACAGGAAGTGAACTCTTTCGCGCTGTGACAAATGTAAATCTATTTTTA
Source organism: Gryllus longicercus (assembly GCA_038098605.1). Taxonomy (NCBI): domain Eukaryota; kingdom Metazoa; phylum Arthropoda; class Insecta; order Orthoptera; family Gryllidae; genus Gryllus; species Gryllus longicercus. The sequence goes on from JAZDUA010000140.1 coordinate 1,868,872, forward strand.
GTTCTGTTAGCAGCAATCATAATTGATAACCCAGAGGAGTGAAACGAAAGTACAGTATTGGTGTTAAAAAGTGAAGCCTCTCTCAGTCCTTTCAGAAAATATGTGATATGTTAAACTGTGTTTCAGAGAAATTCATCATTATAAATAATGTGTTAGCTTTTTAAATAGATGTGAATGAAAAAAAATAGCACTTTACACTACAGTGGAACTTCACCTATCAAACTCCTCTTATTTATGGACGTCTTAAAATTCTCCGTCAGGTACATAGAGGTTCAAATCCCGCCGGGAGCAATGTACCAAACGAACCGATCCTGCAGCATTGAGAACAATAAGATATTTGAAATAAAAATACCATTTTTATTTACTCACGTCATGGCTTAGTAAAAATACATTTTGGAGAGAAAAATGTAAGATTCAGTAAAAACAATTGTATGTACGGAAAACGTTTTACAACAGTACAATGGATATGTTAAATATTTTACTTCATCAAATGTTCCCAAAAAACAATCGGAATTAATAGAATAAAAGTTCAAAATAAACAAAATTCAAAATAAAGTATACAATACATTATTAAAGTATACCATGATGTCGTAGGCCTCCGCGACCAGAGTCATGATCTACGCTATCCGGGTGACGCTGAGGTGTCGACGTGTCGAGTCACAGATCACGTTCTTCTAGCACCACAGCCCACTGTGTACTACAGCCCTGAAGAAGACGGTGATATGTTAGTCGAAACTTGGACACCTCAGCCTTCGACGCGGCGTCACTCGGCCAGCCCAGATCATAAAGTATATAATGTTTTACTCCGTTGTGTTTTTAATTCATTTTATCACACCAAAATAAAATTTGCATATTAATCATAAATTGCATCCTTAAATACATGTTCACTACACATTCTAGTTCTAGATTTAGAAGTGCGTGTAGGATATAGCCTTGTCGACGATCCTAGAGATGATTTCTCTTGGAATTTCTGCCGAAACCAGTTTGATGGACCCCTTTGTAGAATCAGAGAAAGATGCCTTGCTTCACCAGGGAGACCTAACTGGCGCAAAATTTAAAATGTTCTATTGAAAATACTGCATTGAGATTGATAACACATTTCTTTTATCACCACATTGAATGGAGCCTTAATAAGCGGGAGTAAAGCGGGAGCGGGAATAAAATATAAATCACTAAATCAAAGAGACGAGGCCCAAGATTGTCAATTCCGATTCCGTATTAGCCTTGAGTGCTTTCTTTAATAGACTGAACTATTTACAGCGGGACGAACGAAGTGTCTCAGAGCGCTGGCTTCGCTATCGGGTGTGGTCCGTGTTCGATCCCTGGGCTGGCCATCCTGGACGTTTTTTTTCTTTTTCTTTTTCGTGTCTTTCCGTAGTCATAAGGCGAATGCTAAATGGTTCAATAATGCCACAACCCACCACCCCACCTGCGACCTCCGACCATCATCCTAGTCCTTTCACCCTTCATCATCACCAGAACACTTCATTGAGCATTCCCTGCAGGAGGCCCTTAATGAGATCTCAGGTCAATAATAATAATAATAATAATAATAATAATAATAATAATAATAATAATAATAATAATAATAATAATAATAATAATAACAATAATGTCATAAACATATTCTACGAGATGTTTCATAGTCGGATGGTTTTTGTCTCTATAAACTCTACGGACCGTTTTAATCAACTTTACTAAGACGTATTTAATTAGTGATGCTACAACAGCTCATACTTTCTTGCACTATTTCTAAATATGCAATTTTTGAAAATTCATTTGCAACATTACTTTAACCAATAATCGTACAATGCGAGAAGCAGTACTGAAAGAGCGGATGTGATTTCTGAAAAAAAGGCACCAGTCAACGACCACAAAATTTTGTACACACTAAATTCCAACAAGATATTGACCGTGAATTCGGATAACCACAACCAATCGGCAAACTATTACTGCCCCGCTTTCGTAGATATCTTGTTCCATATTCTCGAATCACCCATGAATCTTAATCTTAATGATTCTTAAATATCTTCCCCCAAGGTTTCACCAATCTTCAAATCTATAGAAGACGCTATTATTGGGATATTTAAAAAAAGAATATCACTTAAAATAACTCCACCTACATTTAGGCATACATTTCCTAAAAACCCGAGTAAGACTCTCTCTAACAAACTCACGTCTATACTTACGAATGCTTCATTAGAAGAGAAAGTTATCTAATCGTGCGCCGGAAAACGGTGAATTGTTTTACGAATTGACTGAGAACCATACCGAACGCAGCATTCGGGTAAGCTGCATTGCGACAGCTTTTACACTTCCTGCTTTTACATTCACTTATCGCATCTAAATCACCACTGGCATTTCTAATTCTTTCTCTCATTCCTCATCTCTCTCTATCTCTCTCTCTCACACACACACACACACACACACACACAAACATTCATTCACTCTCTACATGACTCCTGTATGCTCGACGGTTCCAACTCCACATTTCCGTCGTCCATCGTTCTGCACTTCGCCTTCGCCTCGTGTTTAGGAGAACCGCATCTCCGCTGGGTTCATTGCTGCCGACGGTCGCGCCATCGTCGTTAGAGCAGTGCGCGTCCAATTAGTTGCTGCGGCCGTCCGTCTCCAGATAACGCCATCTCGCGGCCACGTAGCGCGGGGAACTGAAACGGGTTCCACTCACCTTTGGCCCAAGCTCCGCGTGGCTGGACGGACGGGTGCGAAGGCGGTGGTGGAGAAGGCGTTGTGGGCGGCTAGGGTGGTAGAGACGGCGACGATATGCTTGCGTGGCGGTGGATGTGAGCGTGGAGGTGATGTGGGTGTGGATGTGAGGATGGCGGGACGGGACTGGACGGGCGGCGCGACGGGACGGGTGGCGGGACAAGATGGGTGGCGGGACGAGGAGGGTGGAGGGTCGACACTCGTGGAGGGACGACACGGGTGGTGGGACGACACGGGTGGCGGGACGAGGCGGGTGGCGGAACGAGACGGGTGGTAGGACGAGACAGGTGGTAGGACGAGACGGGTGGCGGGACGAGACAGATGGCGGGACAAGAAGGGTTGAGGGACGGATGACGTTTCCACTGGAGGGACGGTAGGTGTGACCGGTTGCGGGACCGGCGACGGGACAATTTGGTGGCGATGGGACAATTTGGGACCAGTGGCGGGATAATTGGTGCAACCAGTTGCAAGATCAGTGGCGGGACCAGTGGTGAAACCACTTGCGAGACCAGTGGCGGTACCGATGGCAGGGCCACTGGCGGAAACTGTGGCGAGACTAGAGGCGGCACCAGGAACTGGGTCAGTGGCGGGACCATTGGCGGGTCCAGTGGCGGGTTCAGTGGCGGGTCCACTGGCGGGTCCACGGGCGGGTCCACTGGCGGGTCCACTGGCGGGACCAATGGCGGGACCAATGGTGGGACCAGTGGCGGGACCAGGGACGGGGTCAGTGGCGGGACCATATGGCGGGTCCAGTGGCGGGACCAATCGCGGGACTAATGGAGGGACCAATGGTGGGACCACTGGCGAGACCAGTGGCGCGATCAGTGGCGGGACTGGCGGCGGAGTCCGCAGAGGAGATGGCGGCTCAGAGGGCGGCGGAGACGCTGTGGGTAGGAGACCACTCCGGAGGGGCCACCGAGGCCGCGTTCGCTCTCGTAAACCCGGACGTGTGGCGAACGTGCGCGCGGGCGCGCGGGCGCGCGGGCGCGGCGCGGGGTCCCCTCATTATCGGGCGCGCCTTGGCTCGGGGGGTGGCGATGCACGCGATAAGGCCCCGCGCCTACCGGAGGAGAGGGAGGAGGAGGTCGCCCTTCGCGATTCGCACTTTCACAGGCGCAGGCTGCTCTCCGACGACCGCAGGGGAAGGTGTCTTTATGTCAGTCTACGCCAGTCACTCTGCTTTTGCCCTGCACTGAATGTAGGGTGCCACAATGATCATGACTAAGGATGATTAGAGATATTATAAACTGTATTATGAGCTTTTCTAAGTGTTCTTAATGATTTTAAAGTAAATTTTCAAAATCATAATGGAATCATAGCAGTTTTGCTGGAGACTAACTTGCTTCCTTGCTCCACCGTTGTTTAGATATTCACATCATTGACATGAATTGTCCTTTATACTGTAAGTACAGAGTAATCCATCATTTTATCAGAGTTGTCATTATTTCTTTACCCTTCGACGGTTAGCTTTTCTTAATTGGAGATCACTGCAAATTCATCACATTAACCATTCATCATACTCATGCCCTTATTGAAAACTTTAGCGATTTGGTATCCTATTTGAAAAGATTGTCAGGTAAGAAATTCGAAATTATTATAAAAAATGTATGACATGGTAAACTGTTCTACAAATAAATAGATACAAGCAATGTCTTTAAGACAGAACACGAGAACTGATATGACGAGAATGAAAAAAGGTGGAAAACAAGAAAGACGATATAAACGATGAGAAAAAATAGTGAATTATGCCAAGAATGTTCGAAACGAATATTAGTAGATAAAAAGATACATTAGAAATATTCAAGTATATGAGAATGTTAAAACCAGGGAAGGTTTAACCAGAAATGACGGCGTAACCAGAATAAAACATTACGAAATATCAGTATACATATTTCTTGCGGTTCGTAACAAAATACCTAAAATTAAGTTTATTAAGCAATGATTCCACTCTTGCTTATTTTGACATATAATGCTTGATTCCAAAGTTGTATTTAAAATCGATTTTACGGAATCATTCCCAACAAAAATTCGGTAAACGTTTTCGATATATTGAAGCATTCCTTTAATACAAATACAGTATTTCGAAAAGAAAGACAAACAGTTGCCATCTCGTACAAGGTAGGTTGCAAGACAGAGGCAAGGGGTCGCTGACCGCGTTGGGTGTCGGCCTTGCGCTGTCCGAGATAAGAGAGCGGGACGTGCCGCCGAGCGGGCGGCGGGCGCCAGTCGCGGGGCTCGCAGGGAGCCCGCACGGCCTGCCTTCCCACGCTCACAGCCGCCCCCGCCCCGCCCCCGCCTGTACCACCGCTCTCAACAAAGCACACATCAAACCGGATGGCTCGGGACATAATTCGATATTATTGCAGTGTCTCTGACCGGGAGGTCGTGGGCTGCGAGGCCCTAGGTCGCATTCAGCCGCTGACTGGAGGTATATTCAAACGGCCGGCAGCTCTGATTGTAGTTTTCCGTGGTCAATAACAGGCAAATGCCGGAGCAGTACCCTAACAAATGGGCGATGGACCGCCTGCGATCTTTTCTTCCCCTTTCTTGTCCTATCCTCACCCCTTATAGCCACACTTTAACTTACATGCACTACAGTATGATGTATCAGTCTGTAGCTTAGGGATTGTCCCGGCTGGGGCGGTACCCCGCTGATGGGAGATACATGGGCGAGGAAAACCAAATTGCCGACGTGAGCGCCGGATCTCACCAGGCAGCTGGGAAAGATCACCGCCACATCACGCCATGAAATCATGCACACCACTTACGGGGCTAATGACCTTACCAGTTGACGCGCCCGGAATCACTAATCAATCGATCAATCAATGAACGTGAACCTCACTTTCAACTCTCTCTCACTTTCAACTCTCTCTATTCACTCTCAACCTCAACCCCGTTTAACATCAGTCTCCGCCTCAACCCCGTTTAACATCAGTCTCCGCCTCAACTACCGCCTTGACCTTCGCTTTCACCTCTATGTCCACCCACCCTTACCTTCCATTTCCAGTTCCTCCTCCGCCTCTGTCCCTGCGCCTTGTTTCGCTCCCTCCTATCCTTTCCCTGCCGTGTCTCTGGCAGTCTCCGTCTCATGGGTTTCATTACGTCAACAACCCTCTTCAAACGTTTGTTCTTTAGGGCATGCCCTTTGCCATATTCATGTTCAGATAGTGTGGATTTATATATACATATTTATATTATATATACATATTTATCTCTCTCTCTCTTATATATATATATATATATATATATATATATATATATATATATATATATATTATATATGAGTAATAAAAACCTACGCACATCTAAGCTGGATGTAAAAAAATGAAGATCGCAGTTAATGCATATTTTAAATGCGCCCTTCTGCAAAATTATTATTGCCATTACATTTCTGATTAGCATTATTTTGTAACATAATCACCCCCTAACAAGGTATATCTTCCAAGATGTAACTGAAAAATTGTGAAAAATTTTTGATTTTCAAACTGCATTGAAGAAATTCCTAATTATCTCCAAAGCGTATTTTTCTTGGAGATTCTCATATCAGCAGCTTTCATAGCCGTCAATGTTTCCAAAAAAAGTGGTGAATAGCAAGTTTATAAAATTTTGCTAGACAAGAAAATTTGGTGCAAGGTGGCCCTGAATATCCACCTGCCTCACGAGATGTCTTGATCATGAAGAGCAAATATGAAAGTTTGTCACGTACGACATATTAAGAGTCGCGCACGAGAATGAAGGATAATGAAAGGCACTTTGCGTCCGCTACGTGTAATGTCTAGTTTCAGAAGGCAGCTGCGTTGCGAGTCAACTGTTTATAGGGCGGTGTCAGTTAAAGAGTGCAGATTTAAAGGTATTCGCCGTGAACTGCCCCGACTTCATTAGCCAATTTTTGCGCCCATTGAATATATGGTTCCTGTCGATTTCCTTTCAAATCTTGTAAACAAGCGCACATCAACTTATCCGCAGTGTATAATTTCTACGTCGATAATGTAATTAAATGAATTATCGATCATTCCGCCAATTTACGTCGCCAGAGAAGCACCAATCATCTTGACGAATGTTTAGTGCAAAAAATGTAGCTACATCGGCCAAATTTAATTAAGGATCGGGCGAATTAGGGATAAGGTAATCGGCATGCAGAGGAGCGACGCTGATGCAGAGCGGTTTACTAATTTCGTACAAATTGCGGGTGCCGAAACCAGTTTGTCGGACGCTTTCGCAGGAAGCAGTGAGAGACGCCCTGCTTCACCATGGAGACAAACCTGGCGCGAAATTTCATATTTTCAATCGAAAATGATGCACTGAGATTAATAGCACATTTATTTTATTAACTGATTGAATGGAGCCGGGAATAAAATATTAATTTATAAATCACAGAGACGAACCCCAAGATTGTGAATTCGGATTCCATGTAAGATATGCGTATCCTTCATTTCCTTGATGTATGTATGACTCACTATCAAATGTTAATATCCCATCATCATTTACAATTATTGTCGCAAGAAATCTTCTACTAGGACAAAATACGTATAAAACGTCCCTAAGAACTAGAAAGCCACCAACGAACTGGTTTTCTCTAAAAAGATATCTTAGGCCAAAACACCAACGCTGGAAGTTTGATCCTTGATATTTAACCGGCAATTTTTCACTGTTTGTGTGCACTATCAGTAGTTTAGAGGTCTTCTTGTTTTGTGATAATCGCATCTGTATAGGAAAATTTGCAACAGTCGTGTCTTTCAAAGCGAATGTTTAGAAATTCGTCCTCATCTAAACTGACCTTTTCAACGTTCTTCACTCGAAAAAGGCATAAAAACATTCATCTTGTGCCCTTTACACACTTCTCATCGATTGTCATCGCGATGGATGTTTTTGAAACACGTCGCCGCGAGGCAGGGACGTCGCCGGTAGCCCTGAGCCCGTTCATGGGCTGTCGCGCTAAGTACATACATATATACATTCAATCCTGCACGATACTGTACTATACGGACGTCATTTTCAATTCTACGCAAGAAGTTTTATACATTGGATAGATAATTTGAAAAATGTTTTGTGTTGTAAATGTGCATCACTGTTGTTCTTCATTATTAACAGTTGAATTATTAAAACATAGGGAAATCAAAGCAGGCCCAAATTGCGAAGAGAGGAAGGAGAAATTTGCATTGTGCATTCTAAAGAGCACGACGTTTGCTCACGATCAGAGATAATCCGTAATGCAAATTAAGACCAGCGAATACCTGATCATTCATAGACAAACCATGTATCACTCTAATGTATCACTCACGAGGAACAACTCCTCCTCCTATCTGCTACCTCTCCTTCCTCATGTTTCGTCTGAAACGATACCCACTCATTGCCTTTAGCCATTTAAGTGATTACTATGCACCCAGCAATATGGCCACATTGATAAGACAGTCCAAGCTTAGACCCTCCGCCATCCGCCTCCGCCATCCCGCCTCCGCCATCCCGCCTCCGCCATCCCGTCCCGCCATCCCGCCTCCGCCATCCCGCCTCCGCCATCCCGTCTCCGCCATCCCGTCTCCGCCATCCCGTCTCCGCCATCCCGTCTCCGCCATCCCGTCTCCGCCATCCCGTCTCCGCCATCCCGTCTCCGCCATCCCGTCTCCGCCATCCCGTCTCCGCCATCCCGTCTTCGCCATCCCGCATCCGCCATCCCGCCCCCGCCATCTCGCCTCCGCCATCTCGCCTCCTCCATCTCGCCTCTGCCATCTCGCCTCTGCCATCTCGCATCTTCCATCTCGCCTCTGCCATCTCTTCTCCACCGTCCCGCCATCCACCTCTTTCAAACCGCTTGCCGTACCATCCCGCAATACCTCACATGCACGCAGCCAACTCTGTCAGCTTCCCACGTTCAAGGAGATGGCCAGGCCGCGATAATGTTTCTTCGGAAGCCCTTCTAAGAACTCGCGCTGCCCGCTCATTTCGAAGCGCACATTCAACATGGCAGGAATGCTGGTCGGGCAGTTTCGGGTGAACGTCGTCATTTGCCATGATTTGTTCAACCGCTTCTCCTACCAACTCGTGCTTCATTTATTTCCGTTTCAATTAGAGTATCCCGCCGCCAACGATATAGTCGACAAAATGTTACTTGAGGCCATCGAAACTGCATCCTCATACAAGGGTTTGCGGAAATGAACACAGTAAAATACCATGCCAATAAATGAAACAGGAAAAAAGAGTAGGAGAGAGAGTGAGAGAGAGAGATGGGAAAGGCAGAATAGGTAGACGTAACAATAGAAAAGAGAGAAGGGGAGGAGAGAAAGGAAGGGGAATGAGAGAGAGAGAGAGAGAGAGAGAGAGAGAGAGAGAGAAAGGAATGAGAGAGACGAGGGGGGAAAGAAGGGATTCGAGGGTGTTAAAGAGATAGATTATAGATATGGTGACGCCATGCAGACGATAAAATTGCGGTCAAATAGTGAATTCGGTTCGTAATGTTCACTAGATTATCGACAGTCTTTGGTAAGCTTGCATGTATTTGTGGAATGTTTTTTAGTACAAAGTGTTTTGAGAGGTTTCTTTGTATATAATAACAATATTTCAGGTCATTTCCGTAATTAAGGTTACCCAAATTATTAATGAATCTTTAGAGATCCCTGAATTTATACTAAATGTTTTTTTGGTGCACTAAGGCTTGGGTGGAATATCACGGATCCTATAAGATGATATAAAAATTTGCACCCGCGAAAGCGAGACAAAAATTCTGATAATGTCTAACAGGTATATGAGCGGCATCATTAAATTATAACTATTTGACATTTTCGAAAGTAATATTTATAGTACGACACAACAAATATGGTGTACGTAAGATTGACGACATTCAGCCATGTCTTCAAACACAATATTCAACATGCCTCGAACGTTTGATGTTGTGTAATGAGAATGCGCGGCGTAGGTCTGGAGTCATTAGTGGTATGAAATGGATTTTGTGCAGATATTCATTGGATCTGGGGGGGAGTCAGGAAAGAGTCGAGAGCGAAGTTGGCGAGTCTCGAAATGAGAGGGGAAAGAATACATAAGGGGTTACGAGATATTCTGCAGTGTGTAAAGAAAGTCTGGCCTGGGTCAGGGGTGATGCAGTAGGGCGTGAAGCTGGCGGGTGTCGCGTGGCAACTGACGGGTATTGTACGCAGCGGATTCAGCTTAAATCGCAAGCGGTTCTGAAGCGGGTACAAAGTGCATTAAGAACGGGTCAGAAATCGGGTCCAGAAAGATCTCACTTGCTTCGTGGCTTGTTTGTTAGGGTACTGCATCGTTATTCGTCTGTTTTTGATCGGCGAAACCACGGAAAACCACCGATCAGAGCAGGCGGCAGCTAGAATTCTTCTCTAATCAGTGACAGAACTTTATCTATACCACTCGCAAAAAAGCCATCACGGCGGAAGTACCTTTGGTGGTACCGTCTCAGAGGTTTTCCCCACCCTGCGGCAGACGAGATTTTCCCTCTTGGTGATAAGGAAGCGCAGAGGCGACAAGGAGGGGCAGCTGCGAGACGCAGCGATCGCACTGACCGTCTCCCGTCATCTCTGCCCTCATCGTTACAAGAGGAACTCGCACTGCTAGAAGTGTTCAAAGAAATGACGCACACATTAATGATTTGGTCCATTGCATTATCTTATTACTGAAACCGTTCCTCAAGACACGGCTAGTTTTGTGTTGATTGTTTGGACAACCCCTACTGCAGAAACACGTAAGCTGTCTTTCATCTGTACTTTCTCACTCATCAGTTAGTTATCGCCAAACGCGTAGTGCTGAATTACCGCGTGACCCACGAGAGAATGACATGTGATTCTATGTTGCTCTATGAAGTGGCAAAGAGCGTAGGCAGGCGGAGAAATATGGGTAGCTTTCGAAGGGGAGGCTACTTTCGGACCTGCGCAGTAAAACGTTGTGTTTTTTTTACTCTAATAGAGCTACGTATCTAATGTCGAAACTCCGTCATCGGCGGGACTCGAACCGTAGGACTTCCCGGTCAGAGCCAGTGCAGAGACAGCGGGGCGATGATTGATCTAAATCAGCCGTTAGGGGGATCGGAGGGTGGGCAGTGTATCGCGGGGGCTGAGCCGCTCCTACCGCCCCGCGCCTTGCGCCCAGTTGGAAGCGCAGTCGGGGGCGGAGGCGCGTCGGCTCGAGTGGAGTGGCGGCGCCGCTGCGCGGGACCAGAGGGGCTATCGATCAGGCCGCTCGCCCGCGCCCCTACACCGCCCATCCGCCCGCTCGCCCGCACGCGCACCCGTCGGGCCTGCCGTCGTGCCTGGAGCCGCGTACCGACGCCACGCCGCGACGCAACGCGACGCCCCGCGCTCCGCAGTGGCACATGTCGAGGCGCCTGCCGGGGTCAAGACGTCTGCCGGGGGACATTTCGGAAAGTGAGAACCAGTATGCGACTTTTATCCTCTTGCTAATCAGCAAACTTTGTAACTCCATTTTCCCCCTCGATTTGCACTTTATTTTGTGGTAATGTATAATGAAAGAATATGTAAAAATTAAAATAAAAAACTCACTGAGGACCTTAAATAACTGATCTCCTCTGTTTTTATGAGTTCAAGGGGAATGGAAAATAAAATTATATTAAAAAGCAATGTTTTTTCCTCCTGTGCAAAACAAATCGAAGTGGACTTACTAGGTTTTCTAATTACTGTCACGGTGTGCGTCATATATTTGATGTGTTTCCTGTAAGATGAGGAAATGCGAGGGAGGACTATGCGCTCCAGTTTCACGGCGCGTGACAAAATAATTTATAGAATTAACCACTGTGTCATATTCTTTTAGACAAATTTGGAATGTTGACGTTATCGTTATCTTCAGCAGTTTTAGGTTTAATCTATTCTTTCCTAAACTAATTCTAGAAAACTACCAATGTTGTTTAACGTATCAACACAAACATATATATCAATTCTATAGGTGTAAAGGGCCGCATGTGCATTATAACACACTGTAAGGCTTATTTTGAATTTTGGAATATTAAGAACCAGTGTAGCGAAATTGAATACGTGTATCTTTATCATGAACAGTTTTCTTGGAATCCTAAGGAGAAGACTTCAAAAACCGTTGCATAAGATGAGAACACTTTTTCATTTGACTTTTCAATGAATTTTTATTGGTAACCTTGAAACAAAGTAATCTTTCTGAAATGCGAATGTCTTTGTAGAGGAAAATATTTGATAAAATCAGTTAAATTCACTCTCATATTATTTTCACTTCATTAAAATTAATGTTTATGTAAAGCCGTTCTGATTAAAGCTGTCATTTTATGGCTAACTATTCTAGGTCCAAGATGACAAAAGAAAACCTCAATACGTAATACCTTTAGCAGTGAGCTACTAGTTGATCCCACGGAGGCATGCAAGACAGTGAGAAAGAAATTCCAACCTGGAAAAATAGAGATTTGTTTACATCAGTACCACATATAAATATATCACAATAGGCGAACGAATATCGAAATTTATGGCTAGGATACACTCAGTACTTCACCTTATCATACGAACCTCTAATTATAAGAAATTTTTAATATAAAAACAAATTAAATATAATTTAAATTTATATTGCAACTAATATACAAGCTATTGTACCGATTAATTTTTCAATTCCTACATAATACGAAATAAATCGAATAATTAAATTCTTCAGTGACTCTGATGAATATTACGAGTCAAAGCGCACAACAGCTGGTTTACTTCAAAACATCTTGTTACGTCGGTGCGGCGCTAAGTGGTCTGCCGGTTTGTCGAGCGAGCGAGCTATAATGAGGCTGCAGTGCATGCAGGCCAAGGGGGTGGCAATACGCCAGCATCAACGGTCAGGTGCCGAACTCAGCTCCCACTACCAGTACCACACCGACGTCGTTCTGATCTTGCGCGCTCCCCCTCCCCACGGTCCCGCCCTCATTCCCGACCGCACCCACGTTTCCGGCCTCTTTTGACCCTGCTCCGGCTCATACCCACGCTCACGTGCCTTGATCACGATCGCAATCACTACTGCAATCGCGACCGCAACCACCTCTACAATCTCAACTGCAATCACGTCCGCAACGACCACTGCTAACTCGACTGCAATCACGTCAGCAAACACGACCATAACTAGTACTGAAATCACGACCGCAATCACGACCATAACTAGTACTGAAATCACGACCGTAATCACGACCGCAACCACAAATGTAATCGCAGCCACAATCGCGACCACAACCACGACCACAACCGCAACTAATACTGCAATCACGACTCCAATCACGACTGCAATCACTACCGCAACCACGACCGCAACCACGACCACAATCACGAATCATAACCACTCTCCCCGTTGGTGTCACATGTGTAAACCCTCTTGTTCAGATATACGTTCCAACTCTTTACGTTTAGCCTATTCCATCCATCCACCGCCCACTCCCTTCCGATCCCGTTCCTGTACTTCCCTTTGATAGTACCTTTCATTACCTCTCCCGCGCCCTTCCCAACACTGCTCCCGCCCCACGCCCGTCTCCGCTCTGCACCAGGCAAACTAGTAGTAGGAACTCGACTTCATCGATTGTTTGCCCTATTTAGTCAATGAGATTTATTCAGTAGCTCCGTGTACTGGCAGAACAGAGTTACGAGAAGTTCCCTCTGCGGTTGTTGGAGTACTGGTTCATTTCGCTGGAGTTGGGAAGTGGGACCGAACCCGATTTATACCTACTTGTCAGAGTCTCTGAGGAAGGGGATACCAGACAATGGGGGCAGAATATCGAAACATGGTCATTCGCTTTCAGCCGTAGGGTTTATTGAATACACGCGTATTATTGTAGTATGTTTGCTGTTAGTTTGGAAACAGATTTCTCTTTCAGTTTGAGCGCCAACTAGTGATTTATCTATTTTTGGAAAACAAAAAAGTGTATGGCATTATATAATAAACATATTGTTGAATTTTGAAAGAAATTTGTTTCCAAAGACGTCTAACCAAATGAGGAAGAAAGGTTCCTAAGATGAAGCAAAAACGTTTCATCAAAAGTGAGTTTGATGTCTTTATATCACTGACTTCCAATGCTCGAAGAAATAGACTGAAAACGTGAGCGGTGTCCATTCTTTTGTTATGTACCCAATATTTCGGAAAATGGAAAAAAATATTTTTTTGAATTTTGGCTAAAAAATGCAAATATTTGATTTTTTATTTCGCTTATTCTCATACGTTAGGAACGAGTGTGCGCCACTGCGAATTACACTGCTCAAGTCAAGCGACAGCAACACTTCAGGAAAGGGACTGCCCGCCGTTAAATATTTCCTATCCAGGCGTTGGGTCATGGAACAACAACGGTTATAATACTATTGGTTTGTAAATAACTGTTATACTGTATTATCTTATTGCAGTGTTTGTGAAGACTTTTTTGTTAAAATATTTAATTTAGTGCAGTGTATTAAGATAATATTTTATTAATTTTCCTTGAGCAGTGTCGTGTTACCTTCTGGAAAATAATTTCGTGTTGTTTTGTTCAACAGCATTTTTTGCTCCTACAGGTCCATACTGTTCATTATTCGTAGTAGTTATTACAAGATAAATTTCCTTATACATTGTTGCATCATAACCCATGTAGAAATTTCATGTAGACTAGAGTTAGGAGTGAACAGACATTGCCCAGATTATGGAGGAAGCAACAGATTAGCATTGACGACATCGAGCCTACAGATCACACGTTTCCGCGCGTGCGAATCCAGCTCTGCAACGCAGAGCATTGTGCATCCTACAAGAATGCCTGTGACTGCCCGTGACGTCGCCCACCTCAGTGCATGTGGTGCGATGTGATCTCGACGGAACCGTCGCCGCGACCTGCAACCTGGACCGCTCAGCTGGTCCTGAGGTCCGCCCCTTGGCTTTCGCCTCAGTTGTGATCGAGGGCATTCACCCGTCAGCGTCTCACTCAGCGCCAGCCGCCAGCCAACGCCGCATTTCTGGGACCATCCATCCCCATGCTCCAACTGAGCTCAATATCCTAAGACTGCGCTAGGCTAACGCTCAAAAATACAAACTGATTACAAAATTGTCCATCAGTCAAACTGTTTCTTTTTGCGTTCTCGGACACCGTAGAATGTGCCCCACCTCCAGTAGGTCCATTTCAAAGCCATCGAACAAATAAACCGCCTGGCTCCCGGAAATCCAGAATTTCCCAAGACGCGACCACGCAAAAGGCCGCTTCCTGACGCCGCACCGGACGGGTGTAAGAGCGACCACGCGCAGATACTTCGGGAGGCGGCATGCGCCGGGACGATTCATTCATTGATTAGTGATTCCGGGGACGTCAACTGATTGATGTCATTGAGCCTGTTTTCATTGCGGGATGGGGGGGGGGGTGATTTTCTCCGATGAATCGAGAGATCCGGTGCCAACATACCCGTTGGCATGCGTGGTTTTCTCCAACCAGGTATCTCTCACGAGAAGGGTACCGCTCCACCCTGGGACGAGCTCTAAGTGTAAGCTCCCGATCAGTCTCCCGGCACGTGCGGTAGTGTAGTGAATGTTAGTGCAAGTGTGTGAGGATAGGACAAGGGAGATGAAGGAAAGACCGCGCGTGGTCCGTGGCTCTATAATTGGCCACCTACCTAGTGTTGAAAATCCTGCCACCTTCGTGATTTAAAACCTGTGACCTCCCGTTTGGCAGGGTCGAAAGATTCGAATTTTTGCTGACCCGTCCCCGGCCAACAAACGCGACCTTAACAACTCGCCGGGGTGGGTCCGTTCGATAACCACAAATTGGCGTCGAATCTGGTAATCCTTGGTTAACGCTAATGGCCTGAGGGTTACATAAAAAAAGAAAATTACTACACTTGATGAAAATTACTACATCTAGTTGATTGATAGGATGACGAACGTGATAGATCAAGGTGTCTAGTCACCTACAGTAGTAACTGAGACAAGAATTGAAAGACACTTGGGTAGAGAAGAGGGTTAAATCTCCTTACAGGATGAAAGTAATCCCAATTAATGTTATGCGATTAGTTGTGCAAAATTTGTTTTGGCATACATCTTAAACTATATTATGAGTAAATGAAATAATATTTCACGTTACGTTGAGACGAAAATGTCACAAATTGCATAACCGGATTCGGCAAAATGTGACGCAAAAATGTTTCAGTCACTTCAGCTCCCAATCTCATTGTTTAAAATGTAAATGCGTCTCAAAGAAAACATTGGTTTCGTCGCGGAGAAAGCTAAGGGAAATGAAGGGAAGTGGAGCATAGCGGGGACGAGGGAGAGGCGGGGTCTGGGCGGAGCGGGTGCCGAAGGGAGCAGGGCGCTTGGCGCGCGTTGCGTATTGAGCTGGAGGTGGGAGGGGTGTATGGCGGGCAGGGAGGAAGCGGGGACGATAGCGGGCGGGAAGAGGGGTAATCGATGCGCAGATTGTTTGCATGATGTTGCGGCGGCGCCGAGCGCCCTCTGTCGCTCGCCACTCCATCCCCTCACTCTCTCTCTCACTCGCTCCCCCTCTGTGCGTGTCTCTCTCCGCGTCCGACACGCTAATCTCACCCCCGCAGGGTGACAACCGGGCAGGCAGTTGCGGGTCGAGGCGGAGAGAATGGAGAGGTGAGGAGCGGGCGGAGAGGTGTGGAGCGGGATGGAAAGTTGTGGAGCGGATGGAAAGGTGCGGAGTGGGGTGCGGAGGGCAAGGCGGAAGGGGGCTGGGCGGGGGTCAGTGAGATGAAGCGGGGTGGATTGGAACGAAGCAGGGTGGAGCGGGATGGGTCGGGTCGCAACGCAGCGGGGCGGAATGAGCACGGAGAACATGGAGGAAGGTAAGAGGGACCGGAATGAGCGGTAAAGGTAAAGAGGGAAGGGCAGAGCGATATAGGTAGAGCGGGTCGAATAGAGCGATAAGGGATGGAACGGGACGGGTAGAGCGGGATGGGATGGAACGGGACGGGTAGAGCGGGAATAGCAGAGCGGAAGGGGTAGAGCAGGAATGTTAGAGCGGGATGGGTAGGGTGGGACGGATAGAGTAGGACGGGCAGAGCGGGACGGGTCATGGCGGTGCTGGGCAAACTCAAAGTTACGCTTAAAGTACTAAATTGTTTTTTTAAACATGACGTGAATTAAAGGACATGTTGCAGAGAACCAATTTCATTTGAAGTAGAAATCTCTAACTTCAATAATGTAGTTGTACGAGGTGGGCCAACAAGTTTAAACTTTTTGCAATTTTTTAAAATTCAGGGTGAACAGTTGAAATCGGAGGGTGGTGTTTTTACCCTGCTGTAACGCCCGAATTAATTGTAGGCTTGTGGGGTTATCTTCTTCCAGATATCTCCCCCAGCGGGGCACCACAGCAGCCAGCACAAGCTCTAAGCTCCCAACTGGTCTCTCGAGATGTGCCTTAGTGTAGTTCGTGTACATGAAATGGTGTATGTGAAGGAGGGGGCAAGAATGAGGTAGGAAAGATCTCGCGTGGTCCTTGACCCTTTTGGAAGCGTAGTGCTCTGGCATTTGCTTGTTGCTGCTTGGATACATCACAGAAAACTTCGAGTCAGAGCAACCGGCAGATAGAGTTCAACTCCAAGACACCGTCCGAATTGGACCCAGCATTTAACATAGTATCGAAGTTGTTCGACCATCGGGACTCGAAACCTAGGAGAAACCGATCACGGACACTGCAGGGGCCACCGATGTTACCGTGAACCAGCTCCCCCGTTAAATCACAATGACATTTCCCTATTTCTCCCAAAAATGATTTCAAATTTTTCCTCGTTTAAATCTGAGGGGGGGAGGCGACCGGACGACGCGAATGGTGGTGCTGCGAGCCACGAGGGAAACAATACGGGGCACTCGTCGACCGCGAGACACGTAATTCGTAATGAAGCGATGCGGAGCCGCTCTGCTGGAAGCCACTGCATTGAAACTAAATTCATTAATCTCGCTTGCACAAATAAACACGCAAAAATGGGCACGCGTTCTACCGGCGATCAATCGCAGGGTTATCTGCGAATGTGTAGTGCTAAGCAGATGATCCTGATCTTTGGTCTTTAGTCATTTTGTTTTAATACTATTTTTTGTTGAAGTAAAAGTGATGAATTTTGTAAAATCTTTTCCAGTTTCTATAAATTATTTTTTACTTCCTTACGTGCTGCTTAAGCAGTACACAGAGAGTATTGTTATGCTGCGAAGGAAAACAGCGAATTTTCGATAGAAAAATTCTTACTACCAAGTCTTTTAACAAAAAAGTGGATAAATCTAGTTCCTAAATGTAGTAAATTACTTATTCTATTTGTGATGTCGTAAGGAGATCCACGTTTTGTGGATCGTTGATACCCAAAAATCGATTGACGGGAAAGCTCCCTCTGTCTTTGCGTGGTCAACGTTGGCGCCTAAACAGTTCGGTTGATTTTCTTCAAACAAATATTTCACTATCATTCAGAAGCGACTTCAAGGCTCTGCGTGTTTAAAAAAAATATTTTGATTTTGAAAATTGCTTTACATAAAGCCTCAACATTTCCAAAATTTTCTAAAAAAGGCTCCACATTATTTTTATTAAACTTTCTTCTGGAATGAGACAAGTATTATAGGAATGACGCAGGTGTCATTGTTGAAATTCCTAATTTTTTTAAAATTGCGAAAGTTCAAACAATTTTTCGGCGTCTGCTTGAAAATATGAATTGTTTTCGCGTAATTTCGTGCGAAAATCATCTATATTACGTTTTTACGTAATGTAGACAATTTGAATACAAAAAAAATGGGGTCCAATTTTTTCCTTTAATTTTGTTTTCTCCTATGTATCAAAGGACAGTAAAAATATGAGGCTAGTTTCATTTCCGCCAAACTCCAATTTTCAAAAGTTACAAAAGTACCACATTGATGATAGAGTTTTTTTGTTAAATTAAATGTGTTTTAAAATTCAGATCTTTAAAAACGTCTGCTTGAAGTTGAAGCAAACGATAAAAAAAATCATTTTCTCAAAAACCGTTTCGATTATTAAAAGTATTTCTCCCCACAGAGAGAACAAAGGACGCATAAAAGAATAACGCAGGTCCCGTTTTCGTTCAACTCTCTGAATTCTCGAAAACTGGAAACGTTAGAAACAAATGCGAGAATGTGTGAAGTTATCTTCAAGCACCACTAGTTAACTGCTTTTTATTTAAGCGTACTGGCTAATAATCGAGACTGAACTGAACTTCGAGAAGAACGTATTCAGTCGTCGTTATGGAGTCATTTATCAAGTGAAATGCGAAAGAACGGAGATGCGGCGTCCTGTTACAGGCGTCGGGGTCGACGCGGCAACGCCATGTGGTCGCTTGGTAGGAGCTGCATCGGGAGGCGGTGGGCGAGGGGGAGGCGAAGGCGAAGGCGTTGACGGGCGCCGCTAAATATAAGCCCAGCACCGGCGATCGCGTCCACGTGGCATCTACTGCATCGCCTGCTGCATCTCCCCAGTCTGCGCTCCCGCTCGAAAAAATATCTCTAAAGGGCTGGGAGTGAACGTCCCGTTGCGGTTCCACGTGGGATTGCGAGGACAGGGAGTTTTATACTAATTGCTGAGGGTAGGCGAGGGGACACGCTTCTACGTCCTTCACTTTCCTTGGAAACAAATCGGAGTGCCTTCTCTTTGCCTCCTGTATGCGTGGTTCATCCTCAAGAAGGAATGATGGTGGGGGATGAATGTTTATCAATGAAATAATAGTGCAAATGTCACTTAATAGTGTGGTGCAAAGTGAAGATTTGAACTCGTAGGCTTCGATTCCCGTTCTTGGAAGATTCTTGAACAAAAAACGTGGAACTCTCAATGAAGATAGGATTAGAAAGCGGCTGCTACAGTTTTATTTATTAACAAAAGTAGTTTTATTTATTAACATCCAAGGGGACCCGTTGGATGTTTGTTTTTTGTAAGTTATAAGTATTTTAGGAAATTGAAAATCGTGGATCATGTTTGTGTGCTTTCTGTTCAAAATTTGATACAAGTTTACACAAGTGTTAATTAGAATTTGAGTTGTTACAATGTCTTTGGCTGTTGGTAAAAAAGAGATTGGGAATATTCGTTCGAAAACTGGACATTCATAATATATTTGGTAAATATTTGTAGTACTGTTAGTCTTAGAATAAAATATTGGAATAAATTACTATACTATGAAGATTCATCGGTCTTTATTAGGCATAAAAACGTGTTTTAAACAAATGTTTAAAAATATTGTTGCGAGAATATTATATTTTTTTGATTTTTAAGCCTTGAAAAGAAACCAGTTTTTTCTATTGTGCAAACACTATAATAATTGACCATGAATATATTAAAATAGCACAATTTTATAGTACTTCAGTTGAATCTAAAATCAAAATTGGAACTGTGAGCTCCAGAACTATCGCTCCTTTGAAAATGCATGAGATATTTTTTACCTTGGTATTGCTAAGGTTAAGGTGTTCAAAATTTACTCATTGTAAAGACACAAACACACATTATATACTACGTACGCTGGGCAGAAAGCCGATTGCAGTCTCAATAAGAACTCTAATATTGTAATAATTTGTGTCTAAGAATATAAGACCAATTCTAAAAAATGAAAATTAAAGATCAGAATTTTTTGACCGTCTTATCAATAACGCAATAGGTTGAAAAGAAGAACGGGAACAGTTGAGTATTTTAAATAAAATACACCGATATTACTCTACGCCGGGATTTGTTTTTTTTTATAGGAGCGATTAAAAGTGATATTAATAGTGAATTTATGAGACAGGCATGAGTACAAATATGGGTGAATAGAATTTCTTTTATGAAATTATTCAACGTCTCAAGTGAGAGATCTTAATAGCTATAATATCATTTTGACTTTAAATAAACCTGAAAAAAATGACATAAAAACTGGTAAAGGTTTTATATATATTGCAATACCGAAAACAAATTTCTATTGACTGATTGATTTACTTGTATGTAGTGAGTGTATTAATGTAGTGCATGTGAGCACGAACGTGCGGCTGGTAGCCCGTTGCATAGGTTACAAGAACAATTTTCGATATCAACACAGAGTTACACCGAAATAAAAAATACTGATACTTAAAAACAACCGATAAATCGTCGCCCTCTCCAAACAGAATGCAACCCAAAATAGACCAGCGCCGCAGGGATCATGCTCGGCTGGGCAGGTGGGGCAGGGCAGCATTGAAGCCCGGCTAGTTTGCGCTGCGAGAGGAGACCGCGACGAGGCGCGAGTGGCGCGCGGGGCGGCGGAGGACAGAGGTAGAGAGAGAGAGAGGGGGGCGGCCACATCAAACGCGGTGGCGCGTCGCTATGATAACGTCCTGCGAGGCACGCAATTAATTCATGGATGCAAACTTGCAGCGGCTGCGGTCGCCGCGCGCCACCGCTCCCCGCCCACGCCCGCCCCTCAACGGGCGATCGCCCGATCGCCCAGTCGCCCCGATCGCCCCCACGCCCGGCGCTGCGCTCACCACTCCGATGGCGACCTGGGCTTGGCCACCGCTGCCCGTGGAACGGAACATAACGTATGGCTGCGAACCGTACTAGGGAGTTTTTAGCCCAGCACAGTGTACTGCAATTAACTGCTATCGCAGTCTTCTGCGCATGCGGAGATGCGCACAAGTTATGCGAAACTCACTGCGCATGCGCAAAAGATCGATATGGTTGTCGATTGTTGTAACGCTTCGCCGTGCAAAAAAAAGTTTCTACTCGTTTCTATGACACCGCCTCACATTGGTCGTTTTAACAACTCATGATAAAGCGAGTCAAAGCTCGTTTTAACAACTCATGATAGGTTTTATCAAATGTTTTCAAATTCTGGGAACATGATTCTAGTTGGGACAGCTGACACGAGCGTCGTGACGGGAATAGTTGACCAGAAATTCACTTAGCAAGCACGAAGTCCTTCGAAACTACAACAATAAAGATGTTTGAAGTATATCGTTAAATTAATGTCAAAAGCATCTTCGTAACTTCATTTTCAGTTGACTCTCAGAAGATCAGAAAGCAAAAGAATGTATAGGATGTATAAGAACTTACAATTTATTGGTGGAAACTTTTAAAACCTTGAGTGCAAAACCTTAATCCGTTTAATGTTTATAAAATACATAAATTAGTCTGGAAATAAAGTAAACATCTTGCAGAAAATATCACGAAGTCTGTATTATGGTTGTATATTTGAAATTCTTGTGAATAAACAGCAGTTGACAGAGAAATAAGCAGTATAATAGCAGTTGACAGAGATATTGGAAGTATTAGTTGCAACCTAACAACAAAACAGTTGTAAAATAACTTAAATAGAGTATTGTAAATTCATGAACATTAATAATTAATTAGTACAATATTTATTAATTTGAAGTATTCATAATGAAGAAAGGTGGATGTTAACGAGAAATCAAGCAGCCAAAAATACAAAAATAAAAGAAACAATAATAATTGATTTGTGATAATAATAATAATAATAATAATAATAATAATAATAATAATAATAATAATAATAATTATTATTATTATTACTTTTCAGTGGAAAATAACTTACGTGTTGTAATGTTTACGCCTTTGAATCAATTTTTTTTCTGTTAAACGTTTTATCTTCTGGTATATTCTGAAGCAAAATATTATGACAAGTTTCTAACCAGTGATAAATATTGTACATGAATGAAAGATGAAAACAGCTATTAAAATACTGCTAATCTCACTAAAAAATATTCAATTTTCTATAAAATATTATGTTTATAATGTTAGTCAAATCAAATTGGATATCAACAAGTCATAAATCAATGAACCCACGAGAAGAGAGTAGTTGGCAGAGAAATTTATTAAGTCCTGTGCAAACACAAAATACATTACTACAATATTTTAAAACCCAGTCAGTAGAACAAGGACATCCGTCGAAAATGTATCGTATCCTCAAATATTAATCACAAAAAGCTCAAAAATGAAACAGCCAGCGGGACTCATCATTGCCGATGCCTGGAACATGCTGCAAACGAGATTGGTGCGCGTGTTTATTATTTGACAACCCTTTAACGCATAAAACTGCGACTGGGACGTTCAATATGTATTAGCGGTCCAGCGCGTGAAAGAGTAAACGCTCTCCAGTGGCCCCCAGCGATTCACTGACAGTGGTCGCCGGCTGGGGCACAGCGGCACGATGACGTTCACTACGAAAGCTAACGATCCCCGCGTGATTCGGGGGGAGGGGATTCAAACTACTTCAATTTTCCTGACTTCCTATTCGAACCATATTGGAACCTTATGTTAATTCTACAAATAAATTTCGAATACGATTCTTCAATAAATAATCAACTAATAATCGTTGTTTTGCTTATCGATTGAACGACACGGTAAATGTTATGGAAATGGGAACGGGAAACAATGTGAGACGCATACACAGCTGTGCAATTCAGTTTATGGTGAAAGACTGGGTTTCAGAACTGTTCATATGTTGTTGATATATTCTGTATTTCACATTCTTTCGAGCCTCTAAAAAGGGTCCAGATAATCCATTCCGTATCTAATTTTCTTCTTTTTCCATTTCGTTTCTAATTTTCTTCTTTTTTGATTTTCTATTTAAGTTACGAAAAGTTTAAGGGATAATTTCTAAAATCATCAAAATTAAATTGAGCAGTCTCATTGTTATTCTTCACTAGTAAGAACAATTATTACTTTGGTCATATTTCACGTTTAAGAACGTTTAACATTATAGAAAATTATGAGAAATCTACAACTTCTCCTTACAAATGAACTACAAATTATGGAAAAAATCAGACTCAGATCCAGTTACAGACTCTGATCTAGCATAGAGCTTTGTCCAATCTATTTACCAAAGTCCTAATAGAAGACGATTTTAATATTGTCAAATTACAGAAGAAAGTCTAGCTGCAAGAACCAATAACAAGATATCACAACCTATCTTGCATCCTTGATAAAAATTAGAATTTGACCAGTCTCGTGCTAAATGGTCGATCATCAACAAAGTCTGTACTAGTTTTAAAAGATTCACGGTGCATGAGGAGGGGGACGTTTTTCAAAATGTTTCTCTGATGCCCAGAAACAAACTTAAATATTCGTAGAAAAGTTAATCGAAGTAGAAAATCTGGGCTTACTCCGGAGCCTTCAGTGGCTTTCTAACTTTGTCAGATAGTACAATTAACACTTATACCCTCGTTGTCGCCCTCATCTTTGCTAAATAAACATAAAACATTTTTATAACAAAGTGGTTTCTCGTATAACTGGGTAGAATTACTCTTAGCGAATCGCTGATTCAGATTCTATGCAAAAGGTTATGTGTAATAACGACCCTCCGTATCTAATCCTTTTCGGCTTACCTCAAAAGAATGGTTTCAAAAGATAGGTGATGATTAGGGGGCGGATTTTAATTAACTATCATATTTTTTCTTTTCACTTTAGAACAATGCCGTGTAGCATAGAAATTCATTTTATGTTTTGACAATAAGTAATGACCCATTTTTATACGTCATTTTTTTGCGCTTTTCGTTGATTTCGACTAATAAATAACTTTTTACATTTTTACGTCAATTATAATGCACATTTTGCTGATTTCATCGTTTTCAATATCATTTTAATGGTACTTACATCAAACAATATTTACGAGGTGCAACAAATGTTCACTTCAGAATTCCTGAGTAGCCTATTCGATTTCTTCGCTCATATATGTTATATCAGTCGTTGTGACTACTAAAAGTAATCTAAAGTTCAAGCGACGCCTATCGGCGCCATTGTTAGTACAGCCGATTTCAAGATAAAGGCAGATATTTTATTTTAAAGAACCGTTCAAACCAAACATTTCCAGGTTGAGTTCAGTTAAACAAAAGAAATCTCGATTACATCAGTAACATTCCGAACAGCTCGAGTTGTTCATTTGAAGTGGTTTTGATCAAATTTTTTAATGTCATTTTTCTTTGTTTTTAGATAGTTTTTAAAACATTTTAAGAGCATTTTATTGATCATTGGCAATGTTATAGGTCATCAAAATCCTCTTCCTAGTGATGATGGTGATGATATTGGTATATGCAACGAATGATGGAGCAATGGTGGAAAGAGAGGCGGAGGATAAGGAAGAACCTTAAGAAAACCTACTGTGAACCCATTTTGTCCACCACAGTTTCCGCACGAAAGGGCCGTGATTTCAACCCCTGTACCCAAAGCTATTTTTCCCCCTATATTATTGAACATACGCTAAATAAATTTGTCATCGTCATATTTTACGCAATTAGCATAATTGAATTCACTACCACCCGATCCCCACCAGGTGCTGTTTGAACCTCCACCTATTTGAAAGCCTGCCCCGACACGAGTGAGTGGCGCCGCGCAGCACCTGCATATTGCCTGCAGAGCCGCGCCACGCCGCGCCTCGCCGCGCGTCAGGATATTTATTATATTTTGACCTGTCATATGAATATCGACTATTTGCGATCGGGCCCCGGGGGCGGCATTATGCAAATGAAGTGGCGCGCGTATCACTGTACGGAATGGAAGTGGTGGCGGGTGGAGGGGGGGTTGTAAGGGGAGAGAGATAAGGGAGGGTCGACGTTTTCGGGAGAGAGGGGTGACGCAACCTCGCGCGATAGCGAATGGAGTTACCGGGAGATGTGGCTCAGAGCATCAACTAATGTCACTGAAGTGCCTCTGACCGGAAGGTCATACGTATGAGTCCCGACGATGTCAGGGTTTCGACACTAGCTACATAGGCAGGACGAGTTCACTCGCTGTCTGTAGGAGAATTCTAGTGGCCGGCTGCTCTGCTCTGTTTTCCTTGGTTCCTCCAATCAATACCAGGCGAATGCCGGAGCAGTACCCTAACAAACTGAAAATGGACCGCACGCGATATTTCCTTTCCATTCCAACCCCTTACTTACATGCTCTTGCACACTCACTACACTACTCCACATGCTGGGAAGACCCATTCGGGAGCTTAGAGCTTGTCCCGGCTGGGCGGTGCACTGCTGGAGGCAGGTACCTGGTTGGAGAAAACCGCGGTAGCCGACGGTAGGTCTGCCGGATCTCACCATCCAGCGGGGGAAGATCACTGCCAGCCTCCGAGCAAAAACATGCACTACAGTTATGGACTAATGAACTAGCAGTTGACGTCCCCGGAATCACTAATCAATCAAAGAAAGTGAATGGATTTACAAGACCGCGAGTGAGGATTTGCAAAGATAGAGATCAAACGTTCCATGATGGTGAATTTTCTACTCGGGCGAAGTGTATGGAAAGAAATCCGTTACGAAAAAACCTGACTGAGTTTTCTAGGAGGTAGATTTTCTGAAAGTTTCTGCTTCAAAAACAATCGAAATGAAATTCTTTTAACATAATTGAAATAATGAGGTTTGATTGTACAAATATTCGATATCGTCAAGAAATCGGTGACAATCGTACGTCAGAAATCGATGAAATATAAGATTGTGTGGTTTCAGTGTCCCACGTGAAATATACGGCAGCTAAATAAGAGGCGATTTATAAAACGTTCGGATTAGGAATCACGATAATGTAGATATTGACTCGTTTGGTGAAGAGATTACGTGAGTGAGGAGTGTATGTTAGAAATATGCGATAGCTCCTAGAAATGATAACATTGAAACAGTTATATTGAAAATGAATAAGTACAGTGGAGTGTAATTAGAAGAATGGGTCGAAAAAACTCAAGAAGGACAATATGAAAGATGTAGATAGTTACAGAGAAAATGATACAGCAAGGAAATTCGATAATGGGTTGATGAGAGGGAGGTGGAATATCTCAGAATTGGAGTGAGAAGAATACATTTTAATAGGGACTGAATGAAAAAAGATGTAGGTAGACGGTATATGCATAAATATTAGGAAGGTGGGAATAGTAATACCATAAGAAATAAATATGGTTGTGAATTTGGAAAATAATCACTTAAGACAAAGCGCGTGAGTCGTGAATTTTAAGCGCGAATGAATTTGCAGTTTTATTTCTTGTTCGTGTGTTCACAAATCTACAAGATCGTTTAAATGACAGAAGAGAATTTACAAAAGAATAAACGATAATGCGGCCGGTCCCTATAGCCCAGCGGTTGCGGTAGCCATCGCCTGCGCTGAGGAGGCTGCAGGTTTGAGTCGAGCGTAGGCATTGACGTATTTGTTATTATCTCTTCATCCCTCATCATCATCCTATTACATCATAATTCATAACTAAAGGTAAACAAACTGGTTTAATCAATGTACAGCCGAAAAAGCGCATCTTCGTAATGAATAAAAACATGTTAATATCTCCGGGATAAATGTGACTGGACCTCGGAGAATAACGTGTAGCATGCTCTAAATTGGCCATAAAGAGTAAAATAACACATTATATATAATATTCCCATAAAAAGTAAAATAACATTTTAAAAAAGCAAAACAAGAATAAACAACAACACGTATGAAGAATGCAGCATTAGATGCTGCAGCGTGGTTTGCAGAATGTCTCTTACGTGCTTCGGAGGGTATATGAACACTAGACTGCAGAAATGATGCAAATAATACAAGTATGCAACATAAATTGTACAAATATACATTATCCGGTTCTTAACGCATTAAAAACTTTACATGCTGACTTATGTTTGAGCTAGTCGAAGCGTTTTACGTCAATAGTGCAACCAACTCTATGGATTGTGTACTATGTCTGAGCGAGTTCTATCAAACGAGACCACACCCTCTCGGATCGACGGACACGCTACCGAACTAAAACGTGCGCGAGCGTAAATGTCGCTCCGAATGGATTACACTTGGCGTGACGTACGCACCGTATGCACGTGACTCATGCGTGGTCGAGAAATTGCTTCTTTTCTGTACACGATACCAAACTAAACTGCGCAGGGAGCAATGAGATGAGCAATATTAGTTATTCTTGTTTTCGTTAAATGCGTCTACAGTCGGTTT
Organism: Gryllus longicercus; assembly: GCA_038098605.1. NCBI lineage: Eukaryota > Metazoa > Arthropoda > Insecta > Orthoptera > Gryllidae > Gryllus > Gryllus longicercus. The sequence goes on from JAZDUA010000140.1 coordinate 1,896,440, forward strand.
CAGCAAACGACCCGCCAATCCCTCCAAGCACTTCATAACGACTGCACGTGAGACATGACGGACCCAAAAGGATACCAAAAACTTCACGCAGCTAGTTTGATTGCAAAGATGTAACCGATAACAGTAAAAAATGTTTTAGATAAATAATATTACATATTTTGAAACGCCGGAACAGCCGTCGCGCCATATTTTGAAAACTCGCGGCAGACCATTAAGTGGAAAAACTTAAAGAAGATTAACCAAATATCAAACGGAACTACGTAGGAAATAATCGGAAAACTGCATAGAAATGCCCCAAAGTCTACCAAATGTAAGCAAACATTTTCACCATTTAACTATTATAACTCGATAAAAGCAGGTTCTGTTTGACGGCACATATTTACTACGAAAGTGTCAGTATTGTCACACAAGACCTCTTCTGCATGCACATCTTAAACGTTTGCGAGCTATGTCTCTTTGAAAACTACGCGCGATACTCTATTTAATTCACTCGTGGGGAGCCAACCGCCTCACCTACGTACGCGAAGCATAGGTAATCGAGTAATAACCATTTCTTCTTTCTCGCACTTAAGGAGGAACTTCTTAAGAAGAGATAGTTGTGCATTTTCGACAGAAACATTTATTACAGGGCTCTGGTAATGAAAAAGTGGATAAATGCAGTTGCTAAATTTAGAAAAAATAATTCTCTAACACGTAGTGCAGCCAGAATCCATGTTTTGTAGGTTCTTGATACTGAAAAACTAAGTACGGTAAAACTCGTCCGTCCGTCCGTCCGTCCGTCCGTCCGTCCGTCCGTCCGTCCGTCCGTCCGTCCGTCCGTCCGTCCGTCCGTCCGTCCGTGCGTCCGTCCGTCCGTGCGTCCGTGCGTCTGTCTGTCCGTCTGTCTGTCCGTCTGTCTGTCCGTCTGTCTGTCCGTCTGTCTGTCCGTCTGTCCGTCTGTCCGTCTGTCCGTCTGTCCGTCTGTCCGTCTGTCCGTCTGTCCGTCTGTCCGTCTGTCCGTCTGTCCGTCTGTCCGTCTGTCCGTCTGTCCGTCCGTCTGTGAACAACGTTAGCGGCTAAACAGTTCAGCCAATTTTCTCCAAAATAGATATTTCCGAATCAATCTGGCTGATGTTGCGGCCCGTAGAACCTGAAAATGATATTTAACTTTGGGGGTACGTCTTTTCTAAATTTTGGTGTTGGATAGTATAAATGACGTTTAAGACAATTGCGCAGGTTCTAATTCTTCAAAAATTGCCAAATTGAATTATTTTGTCGTCTTCCTACAACTAAATATTAAAGATAGAGATTTTTTTCTTAATGAAATCTGTACCTTAAAGATAGATTTTGAAATAAGGCCCTGCACAATTTTTCGACAATTTGAGTACTTTTCACGAAATGTTGCAGGAAAATACGGTGAGAAAATACGTGCTGTTTTAGTACCACTAGTTTTTACATAAAAACGAAACCAAAATATGACGCGCAGATTGCAAAGATATAAACAATAGTAGTACACGTTTTCGTTGCCACTCGTTACCAACGACTTACTACTCGAACGGCGAGTCACGTCGAAACAAAACAATTCAGAAATAACATTTTTGGGGAGGTTGTACGAGGATTATTCTTTTATTCTGCATTACAGAATCAATAAATAGGAATAGAAATTATAACTGCATTACTATAATCTGGACGTGTCGCAGAGGTTAGCAGCGAAATCGAATGGAATGCATAGCGGGTAGTACTCAAAGGTACCACCAAGAGGCAGCGGAGTAGGCAGGGGGTAGGCTGGAGCAAAGCGCGGCAGTCGCGATATAATCGACTGACTCCTTGATGGACGTCGCACATTCGAGTATCGATTACAACTCGATGACGTTACAGGGCTCTTGATTATGCAGCCTGGTGGATGTTCGCGGCATACGCTGGACGAGATTTACAGAAACCGACGATTCAAATACCCTTTGCATATGATTCTGTTTATGCCCTTAACATGTTCTAGCACGTTAATTGACATGTTTGAAAATCTCGCGAACCAAAGGCACAGAGGAAATTGAGGAATGAGTACAAAATATTCGTGTACATATATATGTGAAATAAAGGCATACGAGTATAAGAACGTTTCGAAATGCGATATAAATCGAATGGTTAGAAAGTTCCACAAATATATCGACGAACATTCAGTTGACTATAATCTAATAATTCCTGTTTGTAATTAAGTTCCATGAATCTTAAAATAAAACTATTATAAATTTTCAATAGGTAGGAACGATATGAACGTTAGTAGTTTGGTGCGTAAAAATCATATTATAAGCATTCCTATACTAACACACTAACGGGTTATTTTTTTTCAAAATGGTTATTTCTCGAACCTTATGGCCGCACTCACTGTATCTGGTCACACATTTCGAATTTGAAAATTTGTGGTGGTATTTAGATTACGATATTACGACATTTTTCAATTTGTTTTTTTTTAAATTACTCCACATTGATTTCTTTAAAGGCAAGTTCAATTGAACAAAGTACATTTCGAAAAAATGCTGGAGGTCCGATTTGCAGTAACACCACAAAAATATAAAAAATGCAATTGATTAAAATTTGTCGGATGCTTCCTACAACTACATCATTGTAAGCTTTTTAACCCGTTTATTCACGATAGAAATAATTTTCTACGCATAGCACTTTATGGTGCTAGTGTGTACAATACGTTGCTTACTTTCTCACATACTACTTACTTAGTAGTATAGGTAGAGAACGTATCGCAATTCTGCGGCAAAAAGTGATTTTTCGACATCAAAATTCTATTGTCGCACCCTGGTAATGAAAAACTGGATAAATCCTGTTTCTTTACGACAGAATAATCAAAATTCACGTTTTGAGGATCATTGATATTGAAAAATTGGCTGACGGCAAACGTTTGCCTGGCTGTCAACGTAGGAGACCAAACCGTTTAGACGATTTTCTCCAAAACTGATATTCTTCCATGGATCGAATATATTGATTTTTACGGATACTTTGCGTGAAGCCTTCACAAAATTTGCAAACCTGTGTCAACAATTACTCGTACTTCATTTTTTATTATTTTTTTCTCGGGTAGACGCTTAAAATGGTGCAGGTTCACATTTCCAAATTTTCGAAAACTGCACAAATTTAAACATTTTCGACACTTTCATACAACTACAATAATGAAACTGGAGATATTTTTAATGAAATCTTTTCTTCAAAGTCAGCCAGAATCCAGGTTCCAGGCCACTTTCCAGGATCCGAATAGAGTTCAATTATGTTCGTATTTCCGAGATCTTCCTATAATTAGTGTTATTTTTTGAAGAATTTTTTTTTCTTTTTGGGAAAGGGAGTCTCAACACAATTTTGTGCTTGGCGTTCCCCCAGTATCCAAGTCGTCTCGCCTCAAACGCCTCTCTTGAGCTCGTCGGCACGGGCAGTGGCGGCACCCGCACGGTGGAACGGACCCTAAAATATGAGGCTGCGTGGAACAATAAACGCGTCCGCGCCGCGCTCAAAGCGCCTTTGTTTGCGCGCGCCGGGCGCCGCGCGTCGGGAAATAAACGCCCGCGGACGCGATCGCTCCTCCGCGCGTCGCGACGCCACACGGCGGCGGCGGCGGCGGCGGCGGCAGCCGGCACTATCTCGCGCCACACCTGCCGGAGACCGAGGCGACTTAGCGGTGCCTTGAATTGCTCTACCTACCGAGAGGGGCTCGAAGTTGTGTTGAAGCAGGGAGATTTGGCTAGAGAGATTGTGCGATCTTTGGTCAAAAATTGCTTAGCTCGTTCCCTTCAAGTGAACCAGCTTTTCATCTCTGGATGTTCGATTACAAATGACTGCTTCTCCCTGCAGGAGTTGCGAAGACGAAGCGGCCCCAACTGCCCGTCTGCGCCAGTTGTGTCCTGTATCAGGGAGGTCGAGATCGTCTGCACAGCTCAACACATGTCGGTGGGTGTTGTGACGTGGAGCCAGATTTGGCCGGCCTGGACAAGCTGAGTCGAAATGGTGTTGAAACAAGGAGCTAGGAGCGACAGGAGCTAACTAGCTCGCCCTTAAAATACGGGTTAGTTTTTCATCTCGGATGCTGGTCTAAATGGTGGTTACTTCCTCTAAAATTTGTGAAGATAAAGCGGCCTAAATTGTCTGCGCTGTATGTCACCAATATCAGGATGATCGAGGTCGTCTGGAGAACTCACATACGTCGGGAGATGTGGTGATGCTTTGATATGGAACCTAATGTAGGATGCCTGAAGACCTTCAGTACAAGTTGTGTTGTGGCAAAGAGCTTAGGGTAATCTGTAGACAACAAATAGCTAGCTAGCTTGCTCTTAAAGAAGGTATTTGCCCTATCATCTGTGGGTGTTCTGATTCAAATGACAGGTACCCCCTAGTAGTAGTATCTTCGAATACAAAGTCCTAAACTTTTCGTATGCCCTAGATGTCAGGGAGATTGAGATCATCTACACTGCTTAGCATATATCAGTAGATGCGGTGATGTTTAGCCTGGGTTTAGTCTGCCAGTGCAGGATTCATCAAAAGTTTGCTGTAAGTGGGAGATTGCAGTGATTTGTAAAGGCCAGTATGATAGCTTTACAGCTCTGGATACTGATTCCTGAATGGCAATTACTCGAGTCGAATTTCAGATGGACAAGGTGAACTGTTAAACTGACCCCAAAACTTGACCCGGAAGCTGAAGTGTATTATTTGTTACAAACATATTCCGTTTTTTAAAAAAATATACACTAAAATTTAAATTAATTCAATATATCAGTTTTTTAAATAAACATTATTTTTCTTTTTGATAATCAGTATAGTCTCTAATTGTATAGAAACAGATAGCAGCAGAAATGATTTTGCATTAGATTTATTTTAGGTGAACTGGGAGCAGACAGTCGATGTATTCATTTTGGGAACTTAAATATTGGCTTCACTCATTCTTACACAAAAATTTCATTGGAACCTAATAGATACTAAAACAAAATGTCTGAGAATCTGTACATCTCTTAAAGGGATACTTTCAAAATGTCTTCATATTATTTTTATGGAAAGATTAAAAACATATGGAATTTTCATTATATTATCATTATTACTATTATTCCTCAAATTCACGACTAAAGATGATATGAAAATGTTGATGATAGTCTACTCCGGGTTGCAACCAGCTTCCTAAGGAGCATATGCAGAGACTGTCGGTGCCTCTACAATACTTTGCGCAAAATGTGGACCGTTTCCAATAAAGCAATGTCATGCACTTCGCAGTCTTTTGAATGGACTGAGAGATTAACCAAGATATTATACAAATTTTGCGGAAGACAATATCGGGATGATCTGTGTTTCTACGTCCCACATTCGGCTGATCTCGATGTTCGAACTCTTGTATTTAAGGCGATTCTCCTTGGGTACGACGTTTTGATCGCAAGGCACATCTACAAGTAGACAAATTTTTGTCCGGTCCCCTGATAACAATATCCGGTTTGTTTGTCGCTATCGTGCGCTCTGTTTGAATTTGTTGCACAATGCTGTACACAGATCACCGGTTTTCATGAGAGTTTGTACCAGTTGGAGCATATGTTTGGAATTTGGATGGCAGTACAGATCTGCCACTGTAGGTAACTACACACCCTCTCGGATCATTTCATGTATTGTGTCTTCGTTAGAATTGGACAAGAAAAAACGATATGGTCAATTAATCCATATTATTATTATTATTATTATTATTATTATTATTATTATTATTATTATTATTATTTCAGAAAATAAATAATTATCAATTGAATATTTTTTTGGATTATTGATTCACAGTCTTTTATAATAAATCAATAAACATACATTCTAATCTGTATAAGCGGATCATTTGCTATCATCAGTTGTTCTAAAATCGTATGGAGTGTTTATCGCACGAACCTGCTGAATGGGTTGCCCTGCTTTCCGGCTACGCGGCGCAGAGCTGCCGGGGCATTCTTGCACCCTTGGCACGCTTTCTGCTCCCACCCTCGACTCTATCGACTCCGCCTCCCCCCTCTTCTCCCCGCATCCACCCCGCTCGGTGCCACCCTGCTCCACTCTCCCCCCTCTCAACCCCGCCCCCCCTCCCGTTCGACCTTCGCCCCAACCCCGCCGCCGTTGGCCCCAGCGCTGCGCTTATTAAACACCTCTCGGCCGGACAATGGCGGCGGCGGCAGCCGCGGAGGCCGCGCGCCCGGATTACACTCATTAGGTGGCATTAGGACGGGATAAGCGGGGCGGCCCCGCCCCCTCTCGCCGCTCAACCAGCACCGCTCCGCCGCAGCCAATCCCCCTCCCCCCACGACGCCACGCTATTTTCACTGTAGGTCTGTTAGATCGATTGTTTTTCCCGACAACTTTTATCATATTTTTAATTTCATGTTGTACAAAGAACTGCAGTGTTTCAGTGGACAACATACTGATTATAATTACTTTGGAAGTAAAGCAGGTGTTTCCATCTTGTGGCAATGTGAAAAAAATTACCCTTCTGTTTGGTGGATCGTCACTAGCTTATTTAATTATTTTAGTATTCTTTTCCTCCTTCGCGCAGTGGTAAATTTCTAAATTCTAAATGCATTTTTATCTTTTCAGATGAGTATTTAGCGCAGCTATTTAGTAAGTGCCCAAAAATCGCGCATCGTCGCAATATTAATCTAAAACATCACAGTCTATCAAGCAATCACTCTGCTACATACGCCATCCCACGTGATGTAAATTAAAATACATAGTTCCTTAGATTAAAATTATCTATATTAGTAAATAATATCTTGGTTCCCAATATAAGAATTTTTTATTTTTTAGTACAAACAACCTTATTGGGAGCTTGATTTTATGTAGTTTGGTAGTTCGGTTCTTTCAATTGCGTACATTGAAGGACACAACAGATGATGTGATGCACTTAATGAAGCACCTCTAAATAATTTAGTGACTTACGATACTTCAACGTGATGTGTGAGAATGGAATAGAGAGTGTATGGATTTCTAAGTCTCGGGCTGTGTGAAGTACTTGAAAATGTGGTATGCCGAGTACCTTTTGCATGTTAAAAAGATGTAATGAGATGTGGTGTGTATGCAGTTTTAGACGTATGGAATTTTTAAATTAGAGTGGAGAGAGTTCTTTCTTTCTTATCAGGGAGCTTTTTTGGCTATTCTTCGGATTTCATTTTGGAATATTTGGAGATTTCCTATATGGGTAGAAGCGCAACTATACCAGATTGTGCAAGCATATAATAGAGGTCGTATGATGGGTTTGTATAGTAGAAGTGTGTGTTTGTGTGTGTGTGTGTGTGTGTGTGTGTGTGTGTGTGTGTGTGTGTGTGTGTGATAGGAAGAGAAGAATGACAGTCTACTAAGGGGATTACATGGTGTAGTTTTTGATGTGCGTGTTTGAGTTGAATAGTGATGTGGACTTTCCATGTTAGATGAGAGTCAAGATTTACTCCTAAACATTTCACGACGGCGTAGTTAGGTGTGCAAGGGATTTTGCCCTTTTTGGAATTAGCGGAAGGGGATACAACTAGCTTTTTTGGCGAGAAAATGTCTATTAGCGGTCATGTTGATGGCTCCCATTTCACCTCCAAGGATACATTCGCGGTCACTTCATGCGTAATTTCAGGTGATAGAAGGGGATATACGGCAGGTTTTCTGTGGGTGCTTCCGTTTTCTCAGCCTCTCACGCCACCAATGCTCCATCATCGTGTATATTCAACACCCTCCAATCAATTTTATGTCAACTGAAATAATGTAGACTAAAACGCGTTGATATATGAATCGAAATATATTAAAGAGGCATTCGCATAATATATGCTTTTTATCTATGATTACAATATTTCGCAATTAAGAACTGAATCAATTAATAGTGGACACTTACGAATTTCGGAACTTCTTAAGTTTAAAATAAGTGGTCACCTATAGAGGTAAGCTATTTTCTTCTATGCGAATTGAGTGATTCTGATAGTAACCGAGAAAATTAGCTGCATGTCATTTATACCAGCTAGGTGGTGATTGCACACAGTGTGAACCCCCAAAATATTTGTAATACATTAAGCAATTAATTGCGATTTAGAGATAGTTTGTAAATTTACACTTTTGTTGGATAGTTCCTATTTCTGATGTATTATTTTATGGAACATATGTGTTGCGAGTTAAACTTTGAAGATTCTTCAAAATCATTGCCATTGTTTTCCAGAGTAGAAGTTTTTCCGTTGTGAAGAGGAACGTAAATAGCTGCGGGAAATCGATTGAGAAACGTTTCAAGAAATAATATTCCTACAAGTGCGACCTCCTTTATAGGAATGAATGGTCACTCTCTGCTCACCAATACTGGGCAAATGAGAAATGAGCGTGTTTGTGATTGATCAATTCATAACTTTCTGTTTCTGGGATGGTCAACGGCTATATTCATTAGTTTTATAAGGCAGTGTATGTTATATTCCGGTAGGTGGTAGTGTTCCTGTGTCAGTGGAACATAAGCTCCAACCTATTACGTGTTGGCTGGCAGGGTTTTAACCCTGGTATGTCCGCCATCGAGGCACCGCCTCATACCCGACAAGCTACTAAAATATCAACTTCTGACGTGCATGGAAGTGTAGTGCATGAACGCGCGCGTGTGTGTGTAAGTGTGTATAAAGGGACAGGGAGGGATCTGTGCTCATGGCCAGATTATCAGGGTACTGCTCCGGCATTCACCAGGTATTGCTCGGAGAAACCCCACAAAACTATCGGTCCGACCAGAATATCCACGCCCGCTGATGGACTCAAACTTTAGGACGGCCCATTCAGAGACGATGTTTGCGAAGAAGTCTCGGTCTCTTACTCGAACCCTCTTCGCCAGCGCCGGCCCGGCGGCCGCCATTCTCGGCGGTGAGCGCGCGCGGACGCAGGCGTGGCCGCGGAGGGCAGTGGCCGGCGGCGCCGAGCGGCGATGAAGTCATCGAGCCGCGGCCTGCCACGCCCCGCGAAGGCCGCGCTCCTCGCCCGCCGCGTCACCCTCGCCCACGCCCCCGCCTCCTCTCCCCCCACCCACACACGCAGGGGCGACGCCGAGGACGCGCGGCCGCCACGCACGACCCGTGGGCGGTCGCCAGCACACGATGTTTCAGGAGCAATGATTTAAGCTTTGGGACGAGGTTGTGTCCAGAGGTCCAGTCTGGGGGAGAATTCCAGCGACCGGCTGCTCTGAACGGGGGTTTCGAGATTTCTTTGATGTAAACCGGGCAAAAGCCAAAGCAATGCCAAAACAAATGGGTTACGGATCGGGCGTGATCTTTCCTTTCTCATCCTATTCCTCACCTTTTCTCTTTAACACATACAATACATATACTTGTAAATACACACTTCATTTAAGTGTACTACACTACCGCATGTCGGGAGATCAGTCGCGGGCTTTTACATAGGGCTTGTCTCGAGTGAAGCGTTCCCTGGCTGGGAAGAGATATCTGAAGGAAGATACAAGATAAGACATTTAAATAAGCACTCTTAAAAATGTTCGCCAACATTTCCGAAAGAAGAAGGAATTCTATCACACACGTAACGTTTTCTATCAAAAAAATCAATATATAATATAATAAATTCTGATAGAAAATTCACTACACTTCTAAAATAGTGCCATTGTGCTTTGAGCAACTGAGGTGAAAATTATTACTAGGAGTTTGCCGTGAGTTTACAACAATGCATATGTTTGCAGTTGTCCATATATGATGCCTCATCTACTATCGTGCAGGGACATCGCATGGTAACAATGATGATCGATGGGGCGGGGCAGGTAAGGAAGTACAGGGTTAGGCTGGGCGAGTGGGACGGATTAGAATGAGATCGGTCGGATGAGAAAGAACGTAACATGGAACAGGAAGTATCATGTTGAATGAGAGAGGACTAGGGTAGGACAGCACGGCGGTACGCTCCACATAGAATGCATTCTTTTTCCTGTCTAATATATGATTGCGATTAGTAAATACCCAGGGTACTTCAACTACTTAATGAAAATAATATATACGCAGAACACAGCAAACACAAATAAATGATTAATTTCAGGCAAAAATGATCTATTGAAATTTCGAATCCGCAGAATCTAGATATATAATTGAAACTCTGTGATAAGGAAAAGAAATCAACGAGGAAACTCTTGTTTTATTTTCGCATTATAAGATATACAATTTCAGAAATTCTGAGAACAAACATTTTTGGTTCACCTTATCCGAGTTTCATTAAAAATAAAGCCGACTGTACTAACAAAAGTTACCAAGGGTTTCCATCGATCGAGAAACGAAATACTTTCAAATCTATTACAAATATTTACGTCATCCATAGTGGAGGATCAGAGAACACGCTGTGATCCCAGTTAATATTAAGACAAGCTCTAAGAACAGGTTGCCGCTGGTCGAGGCAAGGGGCGGCGGTGGCAGCGGCACGGGCAGTACGGCCAGGTGCGAGGGCGGCGCCGGAGAGAGCAAACATGTTCATTGGCGCGCCAACGCCGCCACCGCCGCCGCCGCCGCCGCCGCACATTAATCGGCGCGCGACGCACAGCCTAATGGCCGCCATTTGCAAGGGGCGTTTGCTCTGCTTGCTCGGCGTGCCGCCTGTTCGCTAGTCCTCCGATCGTTCGTCCGCCCCGCCCGCTTGTCAGCTCGTCCTCCTGCCTACACTTTGGCTTGCCAGCTCGTCATTCCGCCCGCCAGCTCGCCCTTCTCCCTGCCAGCTCTCCCTTCCACCCACCCGCTCGTCCTCCTGCCTACACTTTGGCTTGCCAGCTCATCATTCCGCCCGCCAGCTCGCCCTTCTCGCTGCCAGCTCGCCCTTCCAACTGCCAGCTCGCACTCCCGCCTACACTTTGGCTAGCCAGCTCGTTCATTCGCCCACCAGCTCGCCCTTCTCCCTATCAGCTCGCCCTTCCACCCGCCCGCTCGCCCTTCCGCCTACCTTTTCGGACGGTAGCTCGCCCTTCTGCCTGCCAGCTCGTTTTTCCTTTGGCCAGCTCGCCTCTCCGCCTACCTTTTCGCTCGTCAGTTCGCCCCTTCGCCCACCAGGTTGCCTTTCTGCCCGCCTGCTCGCCCTTTCGCTCCACTTGCTCATCCGTTCCCCACCCGTTGGCTCGCGCGGTCATTCACTACTACTCATCTACTAGAGAGCGACGAGCTCCTTGGGTGACGACGCGCGCAGCTGTCGAGGGACCAGTCACTGAGAGCCAGTCACTTGCCATCAACTATCAGAGAAAACTCAGGAAAGCCGAAGAGGTATGATGCATGCTCGTCAGTTTGGGATGTTGCACTCTTTGCATTTGAGGTTGCTTTTCCTTGTTTTTCGATTCTTCTTTACATACTAACTCTAATATTTCCTCTCTATCTCGACTTTCTCACATGTTCCTTCAGCTTTTTTCATTCCCTAAGTTTGGGTCATTTCCTTATGGGCTTATATAATGTGAAGGTACTCATGCATAAGGTTTTTTCGTAATTCCCCTGCTTTCTCTGCATCCTTTTGCAGTTGTCGCTTTGGGATTGGGTAATCGAGTTGTCACAATACCCAGCAAACTTTACAACCATCACGATTCTATAGACAAAGGGTGTTTCCACAGGTTGCATCGCTTCTCGCCCCTTTTTTGCTCGCCCCTTTTCGCTGTCTCGCCCACCTGCGTTGATGACGCATGCAGAACTCTCTACGCGCGCTAATTAAAGGAGTTTTTGGTGCTAATTTCCTAAAACAATTAAAATTCATCATATGACCCGGAAAGCACCGGGCAAACTCTCACAGAGCAGACATTTCGTTTTATAACATTTGAGCAATGCTCGAGTATCAAGAAGCTTAACTTTACGGCTGATGTGAGGCATAACCTCCGAGGCAAAATGGTGTGCACGTCTATCCCCGTTTCCGTTCTGTCTAGTGAAGTTTACTTCAAGGTCATCACGATGGCAGTCAGATGCAAGTACAGTAAAGGGTGATTCCTGCTCGTAGTAGTCTGACATGCAATTTGCAGAATTTCCAAAATTCTGACTGAATGGCAAATTCTCCATTTGGTCGACGAGCAATAATCAGAACGACAGGAAAACAAATATTCGACGGACAACTGGCCCTTTGGAGCAGTTGCGCCCAAGTACGCGAAAACTAAGGCTGTGGTTTCGAGTCACAGTTGTATCTGTTGTGGGGAATTTCCAGCCCCTCATGTTTCATTTCTAAATCTTGATGCCTTCCACGTTCATATTCCTTACCCGGTAACCTAGCGTGCTCGTTATATCGGGCATTAAGGACTAGTAAGGGAGACGCTAATGCAACTGGTTCGCAAAATCTCCAAAAAAGTACAAACATTGAGATGATCCAAGTGGCTACTTCGAGCAATATAACTACAGAGTGTCGCGGGGCCATGAGGTACCTCGGCGTGAGCTTTGGGTATAAAGCGCGCGGCTCGTAGTTAATCCAGCGGGGAGATTGCGGCCACAGAGTGACCCGCAATAGCTCTTATCATGCAGGTACGATAGCAGCTGCGTAAAGAGTCAAGCAAAAGCCAAAACAAGAAAGTCCATCTACGAAGACATTGGTGAACTATATTTAACACCCGGCGAACCTAGTTGTAGGTCACTTAATCAAAATTTCAACTGCAAATTTGTGACCGGGTTCACTGGTGCTTATTGTTGGTGAATAACTGAACACCTTAATGCTGCCTCATCACTTGAGTAAATTATAGACCTTTCTCCTACATGTTTTTCGTAGTACACCTCCTTTATCGTCAATTCCGTTACCTACATCAACAGCAAATTGTGTATTCCTCAGCTGTTCTCCGCATTATGTAACGTCCTTCGTCCCACACATCTGCAGAGCAGACATTGGAAGAATCAACGTCCATCGCGTGACATGCCAAATGACGCTGACCAGTCATATGGACATAAGCGAAACACCGGATACAACCAAAGTATGGTCAAATATACACAGTATTCAGAGTATTCACAGAACACATGGTAAACTACCGAAAGTTGGGCAGTAACTGTTTGTGATTCACCAGACACCACGTGAGAGACAGTACGGCATAAATTCATTGCAATGGTTAACACTAACTATAGCATCCTAGACACTTAGATGATACTCAAGATACCGTTTAGAAAAAGCGGTTTCGCGGATACATCAATCTATCTCACCATTTATTGATTTTGAGTCAGAGAGTATATTCGTATTAAGAAGTGGTTTCAATATTTTTCTTACAAATATTTAACACGTTCATGGGAAAATACACCAGTAGCAGTTATTCTCATATTTCTTAATTTCACGTACGCACACGCGTCTGCGCACACACAGACTCACCCACCCACGCGCGCAGCAACACAGCAGCACGCAATGCAGAGAAACAGACTACAATCGCATAGATGCTCGCCAGGTACACGGACAAAACATTTTGATTTTACTCTCACATGAACGCATCAGCACGAACCATGTATGTGTCCAACATCATGCAAACAGACAGGAAAACCAATAGGACCTCCGCACCACCATTTACTATTCTAGTCGAATAAGTTGCACGCATGCAGATTAAATACAAGTTTTAATTGACGAAACATATCAAACACATCGAGATTGCAAATACTCACACGCCTCTGGATACATGTCTCACACGATCATACACACAAACGCGTCTACCATCACGAACATCGACACATTCATAACAACAACATTGCGTTCCACACAAAAAACGTTCCATCCTTTGAAGGCGAAGGTGGCCTGATTGCGATCACACCAGTTCTAATAGAGGGCGCGGCAAATAATGTGGTAACAGCCCATACAAGACTCTTTCGTATAATATTATCGAAAACTTGTCCTTGACCTTCTTGCCCTCAAAAGCATAGATTCCCGTAGAAAGCGACTCTTTAATTTCTTAATTTCGTCGCAACTTTTTCATCATCGTAATGTATGGCGCATTTCCATGTGTGCAAGCGCTGTTGAAGTCTTGGGAGATCATAACTTAATTTGCAAACAGCCAGTACACCGCAACACAGACGGCCGGCTGTGGGGCTATGGCTATTATGGCTTAATTGCAGGTCCGATTGCAGGAACGCGCTCAATAGAATACTGTCGTAATATGATCCCAATTCCGCCAATTTACAAATTTTAGTGAGGTCTGTTTGTATCCTAAAAAAGTAGATTTTTTAAAACTATAGAATATGTTCAGTGCTTGACTCAATTCAAGCGCAACCAAATGTTTTATGAAAACAAAATCCTCAAGCAACGTCTGTGCTGTAATGAAGCCATTGAGAATAACATTGAAAATATTTGTTGGCCTAATAGACGGTTGTATGGTTTTTAAACACGAAATGACTGACAATGTGTGCACACACGGACGTCCGCACTATCACACAAATGTTACAAAACTCCAAAAGAACCTCATCGGGAAGAATCATTCTCTGGACTCGAAAAGTACATGCTTGAGATCACATATTCACACGCTCCTTCATACGAACATAGTAATGCACGTATAAACAGCGCGAAAATACAATCACAAACACACTGTCAACCAATCACAAACGATCACCCGACCACTCATAGGCCTGCGCAAACTTACGCGCGCACACACACTCACATACACACACAGACGATCCCACAAACACTCCCACCAACACAGACACCCACACGGAAACGCACCAAGAGCCGCGCCCCGACAAACGGTGGCCTCTGCGTCAGGATTACCCCGATGCCCGGACCACATCGATATTCCGCCGCACGGAGCGCTTTTTGTTCGATCCCCTTGCTTTATCGGATGAGTCAATTTGCGCTGTTTTGATAGGGCGCCTGCTCGCACGAAAGCGGCGACCGAAGGGCGTCCGTTAACGTTATTTTTGGCCCTTTTTTGTAAAAAAAAAAAGAGAGAGAGAGAGAGAGCTGTCGGCAACCACTCCGGGGGAGGTGAGGGAGGGGAGGCGGGGGCGTTAATTAAAACTTAGCTGCCGAGTTCAAAGGAAGCGCGGCGCGCGGGCATCTCTATTCATGTGCGAGATAGCGCGTGGGTGGGAGGAGTCGGTCGGCGGCGCGTTGGTTGCGAGCGTGCATACCTTCTACGCTCGCCGCCACAAAGCGACCCGGCTACTTCGCCCGTGTGCCGGTAGAGTGTACGGCGTCGGGGGTTGATGGCGGTGCACGCTCTCTGCCAACTCGCTCTGCGCAAATCAGCAGGATTTTCTTCGAATGCTCTGGGAATAGTTATGAGAGGGTGGTGCCCGAAGTGTATGCAAGCCCCTTGTGCGAAGTGTATGCCCGAAGTGGACATCAAACCCTGTCAATCAACTGGATGTAGTGTAAAATAGGTGGGGCCTTGACGTAGAATATATTAAATAATATTTCTTTAAAATATAGATAAATACATAGATAGATAGATAGATAGATAGATAGATAGATAGATAGATAGATAGATAGATAGATAGGCAGACAGACAGACAGACAGACAGATAGATAGACAGACAGTTACACAAACAGATAGATAGAAACTTTATTCTCCAATTTATCAAGTAGAATCACGAATGAACAATTACAATGATAAATACAAACATTACAAAAAATTATAAAACATTTCCTTCTAACTCGCTAGCATACGCAGATAGCATTTGCATTCACATAGTACAAATCCAAATACATATACGAGGGTGGTCCCAGAAGTACCCGACCCAACAAAGAAAAAACAAAAATTTTGGAAAAATATATGTTTATTTTTCAACATAATCTCCTTTGAGTTCTATACACTTTCCCCAGCGACGTTCAATAAGTTTGATACCCTTTTGATAATAAGAACTGTCTTACTCTTCAAAATAGCCATTAACTACCGATATCACTTCTTCATTGTGACAAAATCTTTGACCACTGAGCCATTGTTTCAAGTTTGGGAACACAAAATAATCAGAGGGGGCTAAATCTGGCGAATAGGGTGCATGAGGTAGCAATTCAAATTTTAATTCATTAATTTTGGCCATTGCAATAACGGATTTGTGAGCAGGTGCATTGTTCTGATGAAACAACACTTTCTTCTTTGCCAAGTGTGGCCGTTTTTGCTTGATTTCTTAGCACAAACGTTGCAATAAGTTCGCATAATACTCGTCGTTGATAGTTTTTCCTTTTTCAAGATAGTCAATAAAAATTATCCCCCGCGCATCCCAAAAAACCGACGCCATGACCTTGCCTGCAGATGGAACGGTCTTCGCCTTCTTTGGTGCGCGTTCTCCCTTTTCAGACCATTGTTTTGATTGTTGTTTTCTCTCTGGGGTGAAGTGGTGGACCCATGTTTCATCATGGTTATGAAACGGCGTAAAAAATCTGCTTTGTTGCGGTGAAACTTCGCTAAACACTCAATTGAAACATCTTCACGACACTGTTTTTGCTCGAGTGTGAGCAAACGCGGCACCCATCTTGCACACAGCTTTCTCATGTCTAAATTTTCAGATAATATGCGATGTACCGCACATTTCGAAATGCCTACCATGTCTGCTAGCTCGCGCACTTTCAGTCGACGATCACCCAGTACCGCTTTGTGGATTTTCTCTACCATTTCTGGAGTTGTCACCTCATTTAGTCGACAACTACAATGCTCGTCTTGGCAGCTCGTACGGCCTCGTTTAAACTCTGCTACCCAATATTTTACTTTAGTAAACGAAGGCGCAGACTCACCCAGAGTAGAATCTAGTTCAGTTTTTATACTGGTTGGGCTGAGGCCTCTCAAATGAAAGTATTGGATTACATAACGATGACCAATTTTCTCCATTTTTACAAATTTACTCACAACGTTCACTATTGATTGTTGCCAAACAAATATTAAACAACGTAGCATCTTCAAACTTGAAACATATGCTTCAAAGATTGTTTACTTTCTAATACAGTGATATTTTTCGAAACACTACCACGATCTCTAGGTCAGGCCGGGTTCTTCTGGGACCACCTCCGTACACTAACTTTTAAATAAGTGAATTCTCGTTCTACATTAATGTTCACGAATGCATGTACGCATACATACACACACATACACACACATTCACATATACATACATACGTACATCTATTCATACACGCGTACAAGCATACGCAGACCTATGAATCCTCTCAAATACACAAGC
Organism: Gryllus longicercus; assembly: GCA_038098605.1. Taxonomy (NCBI): domain Eukaryota; kingdom Metazoa; phylum Arthropoda; class Insecta; order Orthoptera; family Gryllidae; genus Gryllus; species Gryllus longicercus. The sequence continues at coordinate 1,913,497 of JAZDUA010000140.1, forward strand.
CCGCACCTTACCACTCACATGAATATTTACACAAATATGTTAAACATTTTACCTATATAACACCACAATATGTTTACATAAAATATGAGATTAAAAAAGTAAGCGTGCTCTTCCTTTCACTAGTCACAAAATTAGAATCACTAGCATTGAAGACCTCAACTTTAAGTGATGAGCCGGACGTTCTTCATCCTCACGTTGATCGACGACAACAGTTCGTGCGTAGCGTGGTTCGGCGCCCCACTATCGCCTCCACGAAGTGAACACTAGTATTTTCGCTCTGTTCCGGCAGAACGTGATTTGAGTGCAATAACCGTTTGCGTTTACCCTTTTTGTGCACTTGAACAATGCGTGCGCTTTCTCTGAATACCCATGTAATAAAAGCTAGAGACGCGCATTAAGTATAAGAGAGCTTGTCTTACGCAATTAGTATATTATTTAGATTGTCCATGCATGCGTTGCTTTACAATACCTAAACTGTGACAACAGAAACGAGCTAGGTATGAAATTGGTAAGCGGGAAGGTAGTGACCTAAAGAAACGCTGTTTATCACAAGAACGTACTTAAGTGGTTTCTTCTTAACCTGAGATTCAATACTTCAAATGATCTGCACCACACCCACTAACCTGATCATAAAATGGTTAACAGGGTTTTTTGTGCGAACACGCGATTCACATCCACTAACCGCATGTTTTATTCCTTCCTGTTCGGACTAAGAACCGAGTGTATGGCGGGCGCAATTGTTCATGTGTGCGCCTTACTCTGTGGGAACGACCTTAGGTGTTGTAGTGAAAACGCTCACTCTTCACTTCAAATCTCTATTGATCCAGATAGAATTTGCGGTGGGCAAGGGAGAGAGATGTTGTAGATGACGTTTTATTGCTGGCAGGTGTCTCGGTTATTCCCTACCCCTCATTTCACTTTTGTTACGTCATTCAAACCATCTCAACATCACCAGCGTGTACCGTGGAATTATACCGGGAGAGAAGGCTCAGAGTATCAACTGATTCCTCTGCAGTCTCTCTCACCGGTAGGACCTAGATTCGAGTCCCGACGGCGACAGGATTTTTGACACTAGCATGTTAGATAGGTCGAATTCGGTCGCTGTCTGGAGGGGAATTCTAGCGGCAGGCTGCTCTGATCGGTAGTTGTCCGTGGTTTCTCGGATCAACATCAAGTGAATGCCGGAGCAATACTTTAATAAACCGGGCCACGGACCGCGCGCGATCTCACCTTCTTCTTCCTTGTCCTATCCTCACCCCTTACACACACACACACACACACAAACACATCCTAGCATGCACTACACTGTTTCACATACCGGGAGATCTGTCAGGAGCTAAGAGCTTGGCCCGATTGGGGCGGTGCCCCGCTGGTGGGAGATACCTGGTTGGGGAAATCCTCGCTAACCGACGGCAGGTCAGCGCCGGAACCTGCCATCTAGCAAGGGAAAGATCACCGCCACCTCCCGAGCAAAAAACATGCTTTACACTTATGGGATAAATGACCCTGGTAGTTGACGTGCCCGGAATCCCTAAACAATCAATCACTCAACTGTGGAAACGTGCAAGAGTAATTTGGACGAATCTGATAAGATGTTGCCTGGGATTATGCTACACGCCGAACCATTCTCTCCAAGTTGCGATTAAGAGAGTTTACTCATCACTGTTCACAGATAAATTCATGTGCAATTACTGCTACAAATTTTCATCTAAAATTTGACCATTCAGAACAAATGCCCTCGTACAGATACGAACATACAAACTGATTTATTATTTTAAATATTTCTCGGAATACTCTACTGAAGGCAGTCATTTCCAGTGAAACACCACTTTTCGGGACGCTTGACTCTGCCACCTGCTTCGTTATGGCAAATTTATGCCGAGTTACTTTTTTCAAGAGTAAAGCTACGGAGAACGTACACGATCCCGCGCACCGTACTTACTCCGCTCTGGGTGCAGCCGAGGCAAAGTGCCAAGGCCCCTTTGAGGAGGCTGTGGCAGCGCCCGGCGTCGAAATTCTCGGAACCAACGCAGGCCAACCACGCACGAGCTGCTTCGCGCGGGCAAGTACATCCTTGACAAAAAGCTACTTAGGTTAATGAAATACGCGTGGAGAGCGCTGTGTACTGGTGATGATTCAAAAACCTGTACGTGCTAAGCAATTTTACTTTTACTAATAAAAAATAACAATATTCATTTACACTATAATAGTTTACATTTTCCTGGAAATTTTCTATTGTTTTTTGTTGTTGTTTTTCAAATTCCCCGTCTACATACCACTTCGAATTTCCAAATTGTTTATTTTTATATTTATTTATTTTTATATTTATTTCTATATTTATTTACTTTTATATTTATTTCTATATTTATTTTTATATTTATTTCTATATTTATTAATTTTTATATTTATTTATATATATATTTATTTATACATTTATTTATTTTTTCATTTATTTATATTATCACACATATTTATAAATTGGTTTTCGGACGCTTAAACGTGTAAGATCGTTCAGGCCCCTAAGATATAGGCTAATGAGATGATAATGGCGATGGAGAAATGATAGGATAGGTTGCAGAGAAACAGCAAAAACCTGATAAACTCTGATGTGCTGTGTCCACCACCTATTCCGCACGGATTGGCCGGGGATTGAGCCCGGATCACAGCAGTGGACGCCACTATTACGCTGACCAATACGCTCGATCTGGTGATGTGATGTGTTTTAAGTCTCCTGGTTCAAACTGTTTAGTTGTATTCACTTCCAATGGGGATTATCCCGATTCTCTGATATTTCTAAAAATGATTACTGTTGAAATGAAAGATTAAAAAAAATGTGTGATTTCAAACACATGGAAATGTTATCTAACATTCATATCAGAGTTTTTTATTATTTAATTTACTATCAAACATCAGGTGCTCAATTTATCTACCGTCAATAATATTATAATGTTTACTATTGGAACGTACCGTAAAATGCAGCAGGCTTCAACGTATTGTGGAGTCCACGAGATATAATACTTGCCGATGAATAATACATCTCTTTACTTTGCTATGACGCGTGATATAGTTGGCAAGTAGTCTTTGCTTTTTTCTCTTGCTATGTAGGGCATCGTCCTACTATCAGTTACTGTACATACGTTGACATCGTTAGAGGAAATAATATACGTCAAACGTTTAGCTAGCACAACGCTTTGTGTATTCGTGTTCCACCACGAAGATAGTTCCACTATTTTTGAGAAAGTATGACAAAAAAATGTGTCTGGTTTAGCCACATTGTCGAGTGTTGATATATTATTCTCCCTAATAGTGTTAATTTCCTTTATTTTGTAATTTGTAAATAGGGAAATCATGAACCTCCAAATCGGTTTCTGTCACAATATATTTTATTATATGCTCAAGCACTAAAATATTTTCACACTGTTTGTAGTAAGTCTATTTATGGCTCTTGTGTAATAAATATCTATTGCTGAATTTCATTTCTGGCCTTGTATTAATTGCATAGAAAAAAAGTTTTCTCCTAAAGACCTACAAGCTGGTTACTCAAACAGTCTCAGAATACAATTCTCTGTTGACAAAGAAAACGTTTTTTTGAAGAAATAAAGAAAAGAACAAGACACATTAATAGACTTAAATATAACAGAAGCAGGTAGATAGTTTTTTACAAAAAAATCGAATTTATTCGCCTTGGGATCAAACCTTATTTACTTATATACTTTTGTAAATATTACGTATTGTAATGAATAATTTTCAAACCCTTAATTTTATTCCCTCGCGTAATACTACCCTACTGCTCGAATAAGCAGTGCCTTTTCCCTTCTTTACTCTGCCACTACGTTGGTGTGCTACCACAACCGCTAAGCCCAGGAACAAACCTGCGTGGAAAGCAGGGGCGCAGTTCAAACAGAGGGCGACAATTAAAATATTTCCATTTCGTCTTACGCAGTGTGGAGGAGAGACGTCTTATGATGCGTAACTTAGCCTTTAATCCTATTATCATTGCGGTGTTTCACACGCAATAGTACTTAAAGAAAAAATTAACTGATATAAAAAAATAGTTTCAAAGACAAATTGAGCAAATTTGAGGCATCTCAATATTACGAAGTTTACATAATTTCTGATGTATTATTCTTTGGATGATACTTGAGATAGCAACATATCACTGTAAATGTACACATGTGCATATGTATATTCCATTTATCAAATATGTATCGTTCTATTAATTTCAAATAGAAGGATCTAATGCAGGTAATTTCAGGCAGCAGGGTCACATGCAGGTTAATTTGCACATGCGTAATTTTATTTGTGTGACGATGTGTGGTTTCTTGATTGACACCTCTTTGTTATTTACCATTTACCTACATATCCAATATTTTTAATGAATGCATATAGTGTTCATAAGATATGTCTAGGATTGTTCTATAATATTAATTCAATTTTTAAGCTTCTAGTTCTTAAAATACGGACATGGTCAGTATATTAACTAATAATTGTGTGTTCTGTTCGACATTTTTATTTTGTAATCAGGTGAATATAAAAAGGGTGTATCTCATTTCATTATTTCTAATTACAATAGTGTGATTTCCTCCTGCTGTTATTAAAAAAGTCGACGCCCGTATTTCAATTACGAAAAGTACACCGCACTTCAAACAATGTTACCCGGATCGACAGAACTCCGGGTTTCGGTTTGCGTTGCTCAGTGAAAGGGACGCGCCGCAACGCTTTGCGCCCGATTGCCAGGTGGCGATGTCAGACGCGCGGCTGCCGCAGCGCAGCCGCGAAATCCGCGCAGTCAATCCGCATGCGGTGTTGATACTTCCTTTCGATACCCCCGGAATCGATAGTCGCCCCCCCACTTCCATCCGCGCTGACGCGCGTGCCCCGCCGTCGCCATCACCATCACCACCGCCGCCGCGGTCCACGCCGCCGTTGCGACATCGCACAGCGGCTGCGGTGCTGTGCGGCGCTCCAGCGGTCCCGCGTCCGCACGCCGCGGCTCTCTCGCCCACTCGCCTGTCCGCGCCACTCACGTGACGCGTATCGGGCTCGCCATTCGCCTGACGCACGTTCTCCCGAGAGCCTCATCGCCTCCTCGTCAACTTGATGCGCTCTGTTCACTCGTCGGGTGGATCACCCGCGCGCCGTATCGGTCGGGTGGAGATGTTTTTGTGCAATGGCTATTCTTCCCGCTCCCTCGTCCTCTAAACCGTCTTCGTTACCTACCTCCGTCACCCGCCGCCGTCACCCGCCTTCATCACCCGCCTTCATCATCCGAAACGGATGATCACCCGCCTCCGTCACCTGCCGCCGTCACCCGCCGCCGTCACCCGCCGCCGTCACCCGCCGCCGTCACCCGCCGCCGTCACCCGCCGCCGTCACCCGCCGCCGTCACCCGCCGCCGTCACCCGCCTCCGTCACCCGCCTCCGTCACCCGCCGCCGTCACCCGCCGCCGTCGCCCGCCGCCGTCGCCCGCCGCCGCCGCCCGCCTCCGTCGCCCGCCTCCGTCGCCCGCCTCCCTCCGTCACCCGCCTCCGTCACCCGCCTCCGTCACCCGCCTCCGTCATCCGCCTCCGTCACCCGCCTCCGTCACCCGCCTCCGTCACCCGCCTCCGTCACCCGCCTCCGTCACCCGCCTCCGTCACCCGCCTCCGTCACCCGCCTCCGTCACCCGCCGCCGTCACCCGCCGCCGTCACCCGCCGCCGTCACCCGCCGCCGTCACCCGCCGCCGTCACCCGCCTCCGTCACCCGCCTCCGTCACCCGCCGCCGTCACCCGCCGCCGTCGCCCGCCGCCGTCGCCCGCCGCCGTCGCCCGCCGCCGCCGCCCGCCTCCGTCGCCCGCCTCCGTCGCCCGCCTCCCTCCGTCACCCGCCTCCGTCACCCGCCTCCGTCACCCGCCTCCGTCATCCGCCTCCGTCACCCGCCTCCGTCACCCGCCTCCGTCACCCGCCTCCGTCACCCGCCTCCGTCACCCGCCTCCGTCACCCGCCTCCGTCACCCGCCTCCGTCACCCGCCTCCGTCACCCGCCTCCGTCACCCGCCTCCGTCACCCGCCTCCGTCACCCGCCTCCGTCACCCGCCTCCGTCACCCGCCTCCGTCACCCGCCTCCGTCACCCGCCTCCGTCACCCGCCTCCGTCACCCGCCTCCGTCACCCGCCTCCGTCACCCGCCTCCGTCACCCGCCTCCGTCACCCGCCTCCGTCACCCGCCTCCGTCACCCGCCTCCGTCACCCGCCTCCGTCACCCGCCTCCGTCACCCGCCTCCGTCACCCGCCGCCGTCACCCGCCGCCGTCACCCGCCGCCGTCACCCGCCTCCGTCACCCGCCGCCGTCACCCGCCGCCGTCACCCGCCGCCGTCACCCGCCGCCGTCACCCGCCGCCGTCACCCGCCGCCGTCACCCGCCGCCGTCACCCGCCGCCGTCACCCGCCGCCGTCACCCGCCGCCGTCACCCGCCGCCGTCACCCGCCGCCGTCGCCCGCCGCCGTCGCCCGCCGCCGTCGCCCGCCTCCGTCGCCCGCCTCCGTCGCCCGCCTCCGTCGCCCGCCTCCGTCACCCGCCTCCGTCACCCGCCTCCGTCACCCGCCTCCGTCACCCGCCTCCGTCACCCGCCTCCGTCACCCGCCTCCGTCACCCGCCTCCGTCACCCGCCTCCGTCACCCGCCTCCGTCACCCGCCTCCGTCACCCGCCTCCGTCACCCGCCTCCGTCACCCGCCTCCGTCACCCGCCTCCGTCACCCGCCTCCATCATTCCCTTAATCTCCTGCCTCTATCATCTTCCCTCATCTGCCCCTCGTATCTCCCTTCTCCTGTCTCCACAACCCTCTCCCAAATCTGCCTCCAACGCCTTCCCCCTCACCCACGTCCATCGCTTGCCTTCATCACTCTTCTCTATATCAAGCCCCGTCTCCGCCTCCTTTACCAGCGCTCACTGACTGGGCCGATTCGCTCACCCGCCCTCTCAAGCATCCGCTCATCTGCCCTCTCTCATGCTTGCACCATCGTCCACATAATGCCTCGTTTACTCGCTCCCGCACCCGTTCATCCACAACTCTGTTATTCTCTCGCTCATCCATTTGATTTCTCTTGTTCGATCGACCACTCAGTGGCCTTGAATTGTTAGTCGTCCATTCCCGCCACACTGATCGTCCTCTGAACCATCGGTTTGCTGCCAGACATCCGGAATCTATCCTTTCACCAGTTTATTCGCACGCCTACTCTCCTGCGTGTCATTATGGAAAGCCTTCAAAGTCTACAGCATACAATTGTTATCTACCGACTCCTGGCACTCGCACCAGGTCTACCCACCGAATCAATTCTGCGGAAAAGATACCATTTGGTAGGTAAAAGGAAAACTAGTGCTGCTACAACAGCACTTATGTTCTCGCTTTATTTGTAAGTTTTGCAATGTTCGAAAATTCAACTCTTTTTACAACAAAAACTTTTGCAATGTCTGAAAACTATCCACATTTTTGTGGGAAATGTTTTACCTTACCTAATGATCACATTTTGAAGAACAAGATATTAAGAAGAAAGTCTGCATCTGTATACATCGTAACTGAAGTAAGACGTCGAAAAAATAAGCGTTTGATATTTTCGAAACATCAGTGAGTTCAAACAAAATCTGACCTGAGCCATTTTTAATAACGTACTTTCTTTTATCTCTAAACAAATTGGAAAAAAAATTGTGGGGCCATTTTTTGAGAAAATTTTGAAAAGGTCCTAAAGGCACCATGTAAAATACTTCCAAAATCAAAATATCCGTCTCACATGCGATATCAGTTTAGTGGTATGTTGTTCGCCGACACACGGACACACGGACACATAGACGAAAAGGATGGAGAGACGGACGTTTTGCCGTTAACTCATTTTTCGATATGAAAGACAGCCAAATATGGATTCTAATTATGAAACATGTTACAAGAAGTACTATATATCGGATGAAGAATTATCCACTTTTCGGAATCAAGGACCCGTGAAATGTGTTTTTGTCGAAACATAGCAGCTATTTATTACAGCTTTACAATACTTTCATTTACTACGTAAGTAGTATTCGAGAATGCAGAAACCTAGGGGGAAAAGACCTACTGTCAAAAGACATTTGCATTCTAGTCTACCGAGTTATTTCTAAACTAATTAAAGCCAGGCGTGGAAGTCATGGTTTACTTCTTCTTCGACCAACGATCGACCGCTCAAACAAGGGAGAATCTCAGACAATCTTCCACAACTCTTCACTAAGTACGTACGTACACATTTACAACCGCACTGTGGTTACTTAATTGCTAGCCAGACGTTTGGTACAATGAAGCGTTGCATGTATATGTCTGGGCAGGGAAGAAAAGAACAGCGGGTAGTTCCTATAAAGCAGATTTTTCAGCACCAAAGATATTCGATGTTTTTAACGAAGTACCAATCCATCACGATTTTTTATTCTGGTACACAACAACGTCGGGGCATACAGCAGCAATAAATTGCCAGTTCTTTGCGGAAAATTTTTCGACGTTGTACTATTAACCTTATTCACCATTGTTTTCACATCTAGAATTTTTCCTCTTCTCAAAACTGTAATTGCACCTACAAGGTTTTCGATAAATTTCGATGGGGTCATCCAGAACTCCGTAAGTATAAACAAATCACACGTATGCTTTCTCTGAAATAATAAAGAAATTAAAATACCCCAGGGCAAACAACATTGGGGGCTAAAAATCGGGATTCAGCAAAAATGCGATCCCCCGCAGATAAAGGTACTTGCACCTGCTGAAGAAGCAGGAAGTACGCATGGTCCAAGTTGGCCTATAAGCGAAAAAGAAAAAAAAATGAAAACACAGTTGCCTCTGTTGAGCAATCAAATGCAGGAAATGGATTATATTTCGTGTAAATACATTGTCACATCTCACTCGCCTTTAACTTCGAAATAGTTATTACCTTCATCCGGGAGCTAATAGACCTCACTACGTATGAACGCAGCCTCCGAAGGTCGCGCCAGCATTTACGCGGTAGCTTCAACGCGTGACTTCGCGCGTGCGCAAACGCTGTCCCGCAAGCAGCGCGCGGTGCACTGCGACGAAACCGCGCCGCGCCATCTAAATAATCCACGAGCGCCCTGCGTCCGTCCTGCGCGGCGCTCCGCAGCCACTCCGCCTGCACCCCTTCATATTAGGTACAGCGCTGCCATCGGGCGATCACTGCGCTCGAAAATCCTCGGACTGTTAGGGCGTCTCATGTAGTGGTCAATACAGAAGACTCAAAACCATTAGGCTAGGGAACAGAAGAAGGGCAGGGGGTCTGTGCTCTCCCTGAACATTTTGATTGATTTCTTTTATTCATAAGGTCACCAGTTCAGTTTTCACCTCTACCCATTCCGTCGCATCCATTGGCCATCACAATCAGTTCATCATGATTACTCTTCCAGGTTATTCAACAATTGGCTGTGCCATGGCGACCAATGCATCGCTACCACTTCCGCTCCTTTTGCCCATCACTGCCACCTTCTCCTCCACCGCTCCATCCTATTCGCTGTTGCCTATCCTAACCTCCCTCGCAGTTCGTGCTGCCGTTTCCGGCAACACCACCTCCCTCCGGCTAGCAGCCGTGAAGGCAGCGCTAACATACGAGCGTGTTTACCTGATGCAGCCATGTCCTGGCCAGCCGTTGTGTGTCGCTCATTGCCCGTTGCCCGTCGTCCATTTCTCGTCGCCCAATGCTCGTGACGCCTTGTTGGTCGCGCATTGACCGTCGCCCATCGCCCATCGCCCATCACCCATCGCCCATCACCCATCGCCCATCACCCATCGCCCATCGCCCGCCGCCCATCGCCCGCCGCCCATCGCCCGTCGCCCATCGCCCGCCACCCGTCGCCCATCGCCCGTCGCCCATCACTCGCCGCCCATCGCCCGCCGCCCATTGCCCGCCGCCCATCGCCCGCCGCCCATCGCCCGCCGCCCATTGCCCGCCACCCAACGCCCGCCACCCAACGCCCGCCACCCAACGCCGCCGCCCAACGCCTGCCGCCCATCGCCCATCGCCCGTCGCCCATCGCCCATCGCCCGCCACCCAACGCCCGCCACCCAACGCCCGCCGCCCAACTCCTGCAGCCCATCGCCCGCCACACATCGCCCGCCCGCCACACATCGCCCGCCCGCCACACATCGCCCGCCCGCCACACATCGCCCGCCCGCCACATATCGCCCGCCCGCCACACATCGCCCGCCCGCCATCCATCGCCCGCCATCCTTCGCCCGCCGCCCCCCACCCATCACCCGCTACCCATCGCCCGCTATCCATCGCCATCCACATATCTCCCGCAGTCCGCGCGCCCCAAAAAGCAGCGCTTGCGACCCCCGCGCCCGACCTCCTGTTTGCAGGCGGATTAGCGCGCTCTCGGCTGCGGCCGTTTGCCCGCTTGTCCGCCGGCGCCATACGTCTGCATCAAAGTCAATTGGCGCTTGCGAGCGAGCGCGCGCGCGCGTGTTTGTGAAAGCGCTGATCACCGCCGCCGCCCAACGCGACGCCACCGTCATCCCGCCCGGGCGGCGCGACGAGGTGACCTTCGTTACGGTCAGGTCGCGTCCGCCCGCCTCTGAGCGGCGAATTAGGAACGCGAGTCCTGCGCGAAACCTCTACACCTCGTACGACTGTCGTTTCGTAAGTCGTAATACACGTGTTGCGTACAATCCGTTGCAATAGAAGTCCACTAAATGCGTTTTAAGGCCAATGGAAAGTGCTTTCAATGCTTGCTCTTGGCTACAGATTTAGAAGCAAACACAAAGTAGCAAGCGAAACATACATCATAGAAACTATTCGTTTAATGCACATAAAACAAACTGCAAACGCTACCTAGAATGGCGATTTTCACATGGTGCCATACAGGGCAGATTTGAAAGGAGAATATCGGGCAAGCAGAACAGGCTGGGATGGGGTGAGTGGGGTAGAGTGGAGCGCGACAAAGAGGAGAGAGGCGCGGATTAGCTTTCCTGTTGTGGCGAGGGGAGGGGTGGAGTGTGAAGGGGCGGAGAGGGGACAAGTGCGGTGATGTGTCGTGGAACAGGGTATGTGGGGATGACCTGTGGTGCTACCGACAGACTGTTTGCGTTCCAGCGCTGGTTCGTGGACTCAAATCCCGGTGGATCAAAATGGAATTTGTGGTTGACAAAACTGTGTTCGCGGCAGGTTTCCTCACAGCTCTCCCCTTTCTTTCGCTTCTCATTCCACATTTGCGTCATCAACATCAATGATTTTTGATTGATTAGTGATTCTGGGCGCCCTCAACTTCTATGGAAATTAGTCACCTAAGTGTAGTGGATTCCTTTTCGCGAGAGTTGGCGATTAACTTACCTTGCTGGATGCTGAGATCCTGCGCAAACTTATGTCTCAGCTTTCGGCCTTTTTCCCTAATCAGGTCCTTCCACCAGCCGAGCACCGACCCAGCCGGGACAAGCTCTAAGCTTCCGAATGGCCTCCAGACATGTGTAGAAGTGTAATGCATGTAAGTATCAGTGGAGAGAGAAGGAAATATCTCGTGCAGCCCGTGCCCATTGGTTAGGGTATTGCTCTAGCATTCGTCTGATGTTGGTGAATCAGAGCAGCAGACCGCTACAATTATCCTGCAGACAACGACATAATTCGATCCCGCTGAGAAGCTAGCGTCCAAGATCCTGCCACCGTCGGGACTCGCATGCTCCCGGTTAGACGCACTGCGGTGACATCAATGAATGCTTCGAGCCACCTAAGCCAGCATCATTCATATCGCATCTCGGGTGGGAGAGCCGGCGAGTTGTTACGTCGTAGGATAGTTAAGTTGGAGCGTAATGTTGAGTTATGTTGAGTTCAGGTAAGAATAAGATGTGATACGGGGCGTGCCGATGTTGTGACGTTTGAAGTATATATACGTGGAGCGGCATCAGGCGAAACCTAGTGTGTGAGAGTGGGATTCGGCAGATTGAGAGCGATAAATATCACGACAGGGTGAAGTGAGATCGGTTAGAAGGACGAAATGAGAAGCGAATCGGAGGCCGGATAATGCGACGCGTGGCGGAGAGGGTGGGGCAAGGCAATGAGGTGAAATGTGTGAAGATCTAAGCGCGTTTTGACCTCAACTTGAGACAGGTGTAAGAAGTGAGTCAGAGTATAGAGTGGCGGAGCGCGAACAGGATGAGCGGAGCTTGGAGTGGTAGGGTGAAATTGGAAGAAGGTAGGGCGGGGTTGGACAAAATGACGCGGGATATTGCATTGCGTGTTAGGGTCAAAACAAGGAGCCAAAATTGTTTTGTCGATCAGAAAAATCAAATGGATAAATGAAACACGCATGCAATATGTTTATTAATTATGCAAGCACATTTTACTAACAGTTATGGCAAGGAACAGAGTCACGATAAGAGACATTTGTATTAGGGCGAGGAATATGCTTGAAATTTGGAATTGGCTGCACTCAAGGATATTCCATGTTAATAGTGAAGTCCAAAGACCGGAGCATGAACGTTGACTAAGAAATTTTGTAGCACAGCGAGTTAAATTGAACGCATCAATCTGGACATTATTTTCCAAACAAACTTAACCTCACTACCTTTGCACGCTTAACTTTTTCGAATCATCATCCATTATCCAGCACACTCCACACCTGTTTCACACATCCATTTGTTCCTGCCGTTAGTAAAAAGGAAATATTCTCACCCCGTGTTCCGATCCCGGCCACAAAAAAACTGCTCGCCAGCGGGGTGGGGGGTGGGGGGGGGGCGAGGCGGGGACGTCCGCGCGCAGGTGGGCGGGCAGGGCGCCAGGGCCGCGATCAGCGAAGCGGGGCGGGCCGCCCCAACTCACTCCGCCGGTGAATTACAGGGGGCGTCGGAGGGGGGTAATGAGGGGAAATTTGTCCGCGCGAAATATATTCGCGCGCCAACTCGCTCCCGAGGGGACGTGGGAAAGTGCTTCTGGGCGTCCGGCAGGTAGGCAGGTCCGGCACTCGATGTGTGACTGCGCGATTTACTCCCAAGGTGCTGCATCACGCGCTTTATGGAGACGCCTGGCCGCCGACCGCCCTTGACAAAGCCCTTTAATGTTATATGTTCCGCGTCGGCGTATTGCCAGCGTGCCGTTGCGCACGCTCGACTTATTAATGAATACAGAGGTAGGTGAGAAAGATTTAGAGAACAGAGGGAGTGTGGAGAAACGTTTTATAAAATGAGAAGAGGGGGAAAGAGTAGAGGAATGTGGTAAACATGAACATTTCTTTCTATTTCTATGCTTCGGAATTGATTCGACTCGAGCGGACGTGAAAGAGATTTGAGAATTCGCAGAAATTCTTCTATATTATTTACGTTCTCTCTAATTTATATTATATTATATACGTTTCACAGTTATAGTGAACTCATTATGTGACTCATTTCTTGCTTTGGGGCCATAAACAACCAAAACGATGAGAAATTTCTTCTGTTGTGTTTAAAATATCTCATTTTAAAGTTTTCCAAAAATCCTATAGAATTCTTCTGGGGAATCATGAAGTTTTTAGAATCATATATTCAGAAATGTTCTGTCACAGGTCGTCAAAATAGAGAGCTGTCTGTTTTCTAATAATTTTACTTTCTCAATTCAAAATCGAGAAACATCAACAACTACAGTTTAAAGAAAATTGAAGGTTAGTGATTCTATGACGGTATACTTCAGTGGCTTATATGAAGTGGCTTGAGTCACTTCACATAAGCAATTTATTAACACAAACTATCTACAAAACTAATTATACAACAAAAACAAATAAATACCCTATCAGACATCTCTAAACTCGCCTAATTATCTTTTTTTAAAATAACCATTTTCAAAATGATTTCCAATTAAAATAAATAAATTCTTCCAATAGGTATGTTGTTCAACTATACAACACTACAACTACTATAAATGTCTTTTTCTTAATGCAGTCCTACAACAAAAAATATTACTATTTTGCACAAATATTTGTATCAATACATCATCATCGTTGACCAGTTTCCGTCATATTCTTTGTCTTCATTACAACCAATGTCAAATTCTAGAATAATTATGAACAATCCGAGTTTAAAAAAATGTTCAATTCGATATTCTGTCAAAGACAGGGACATTGCCATTAGATTATTTGCATTATTTCCTTCATCACGCCTTCATGAACTAAATGTCGTTCAGTTATCGACTCTGCAAGACCATCTTACATTCGCGACCGAACTGTAGGCTTGCCTGTCAAAAACTTATTTATACCACGGTGTTCAAAATTATTTTTATGCAATTGGTTCACACTTGAATAAATCATTATTTTATTTCATTTCATTTTACATTACATTGCTATTAGGTTAAAACTGAATTATTCACGGAATCGAAATTATTTTAATCGCTCGGCTGGTTAATCGACGCGGCTAACGCCTCGTTGATTTATTTCCCAGGACCGAGAAAAACTCATTAACAATTAGAAGGCCACTTATATTCCTCATACAATAATATACTACTCGTATTATCTAACGCACTGCGACTTGTCTCTAGTGAATCTATTGGGTACCAGGTCTGCTGCACCGCTACTGGCGTATGGCGGGAAATATCGTCTCTTAGCGACGAATATTGATTGTAGTGCATCTACAAACATATAATTGAAATTATTTATCGCATTTCTGATGTGTTAATGTTGACCAAACTTTGCAAGGAGATTGCGACACCATGAACAAGAGCTCGTAAAAGATTCGCATACTCACTACTATACATACTGTGGCGTCACCAATAATATTGTAATAATTCTATATAGAAATAGCTTCCATCGCGGTGAAGTAGGTCACGGGACGGAGCCTTTGTCGCGAAGACCCCCTAACGACCACCAGGCCGCGCCCCCACTTGACAGAGCCGGTACCGACCGCTGACACGGGTGTCCATTAGTAGCGGACACGTTTATGACCCCTCGTAAACGCCGCCATCCGAGCCACCGGGCACCCCCAACGAACAATACGTGCCCCCGCACCCTTTTTTGCCACGCGCTCGCGTAAGGAACTCAAATCCCCAAAGGGGTATTTAGAACTTAACAGTCGCAGGCTGCCGATCAGCCTCCGCCGACAATTTATGGCCCAGAAGAATACGCCACCGCTTGAACAAGTGTCCGGACAGCTGCGAGAGAAGCTTCTGGAATCACTCACAAAGGGAAAGAGAGAGAGGAGGGGGGCCCGAGATGGAAAGAGAGATCTCCCTGGAAAATTCCATAAAAGCTGCAACTCGATTGGAGAACTATAATATTAAAACGCAATTACTCTCAGCCAATGGGAAGTTTCATCATGAGGGAAGGGGCAGATCTACAGATTTGGAAACGTTTTGGGAGGGGGGAAGAGAACTTACTTGAACGCGAGATGAGCAGAGGAAGATTATTATTATTAGGACGTTACTAGTGGGAAGACATTCTCAGAGAGGAGGAAGATTATTATTATTAGAACGTTACTAGTGGAAAGACATTCTCAGAGAGGAGGAAGATTATTCTTAGATTATCAATAGAGAGAGGTTCGCAGAAAGACATTCTAAGATGCTTCTTCTTAGGAGACTATTGGTAGAAAGACATTCTTAGAAAGACAGTATTATTCTGTAGCGATACCGATTTCTTCATGCCAGGAAAATTAAATTAAACAAACAGACTCGGCCACCATGAGTTCGACTGGGAACAGATTGCGACATGGCCTCACGCGCGCAACCCTGCTTATCTGACAGCCGTCTCCGCCTCCGGCACATTAAGAAAGTCGTTACAGGGTCAGTCGTCGACAGATTTACTGTGGAGCACGTGTTCACATGGCCAGCTGTGCGAACCTTCTGGATCGCTTTTGAAATCGACAAATTCTTTCACGGACAACGCCCGTCTTGTGCGAGCATGTTCTAGAAGGGCAAAGAAAATTCTGGACGCTCACAGTTATGCAAAGAGTTGGAACTCCATTCACTACCCCTGTCACCATTGGTCGAAATAACGTAATGCGCCATTTCTTTCGGCCAATAGCGGCGCAACTATCTTAAGGAGCCAGAACATGCGAGAAAACGAGTGGGGGGTAAAAGTTAACCTAATAAGATTTGACTTATAAAATTGGCATTCAAAGCAGGGCAGTCGGGAGAGAAACTTCTCTGGGAGGGAGAGCTATTCACCGACCAGAGGCAAGTTCGCCTCTGATGGACTTAGAAAAAACTTCGGTGTGGGCTATTGTAATAGAGCAGAGTAACGTGGGCAGAGAAAATTCTCTGAAGCGGGAATCAGTTGCAAAGTGAAGCGAATGTGTCGCTGCAGGATTTCTAGACTTTCCAAAGTTGCAATTGTGAATAATCACGAGTATCAGAAGAATCCGTGACTGGTTACTACGCTCTTGAAATCGAGAGTGACTGCTTGCCGACCCCGAGCTCAACCAGACTGCCAGGCGCCGTTACAACGCCGCACCCTCGGCCGTGCCGCCGCCTCCCCTCGGCCGCGCCGCCGCCTCTTTGGGTGACGCCCTCAGACGGCTGAACAGCTGACGTCCGTGCCTGGGTGGGCACAAGGACACCGCCCCGGCCGCGCCCTCTGCGAAGGTTGCCGCCGCCTCCCCTCGACGGCAACGCGCCCGTTTCGGGCCCACAAAAAGAAACTTTACCAAGGCAATATAATTCAGGGTATTCATCCCTGCGAAAATCCTGTAATGCGGTGTCGCGCTAAGACACACTGATCTGTAATATTTGTTACCATTGTGATGCTAACTATAAGTCTTCCTAATTTCTAAGCTTTATACTGGCTACTAACTTTTCATCTTCTTATCTGTCCACCTAATTTTCAGATTTCTGATTCTATTTACATGTGTAACTTCCCTGGGGCATTTTGAATTATTTTGCCCAGGAATAAAAGTGATTTTTACCAGTGATCCAAGTGTTTCTTTCATGTTACCAGTATTTGTTAACAATTCCTTCCATCACCGACTGAGCTATTTCAGGGCCGCTTACCGGGCGTTCTCTCACGAGACGACCGGGAGTGTTACAATTCTTAGAGAATTCTTCGTAGGAAGACATTCGTAAAACGGCACCGTAGATTTGCCACAGAGGAAACTTGGGCGGGAGATGGCAAGATCCCGCGTAATTTCCGCGTAAGCCCATCTGCATCCGCCGCCTAACGCCATATCGGGCCCATTCATGCCCGCACTGAACTACGGCCAGCGCCCGTGGGCCCTCGACTGACTGAGTCCGCACGATCTGGCGACTCCATCGCCGCGCCACGCTGCCAGCTGAGGAGGAACACCCCGTGGGAGGTCGGTGACCTGAGACCGCCCGCCTTCTTCGCCTCTGAGGACCGCCATCCGGCCGGTCTGCGGAGCCACCACCAGCCAGCGGTGATAGTTATGACGCGGGGCTCCCTCGCAGGACATTTTGGCGAGAGATTAAAAATGGCCGCGCTCAGGCCTTGTGTATTGTAGATAGAATTATGCACGGATTGTTAGAATTAAGTCATTAATGTTAGCTTTAAGAAAATTTGTTTATTAATGGTTAAAGTTACGAGCTCGCAAAGTAGATTTAAGAAGTAACCTGTGTCGCTCTCTAGCGACCTGTAACTTCCCTGGCAGCTCATGGTGCCAGGAATAAACCCAAGTTTGTTACAAATGATTCAGTGTACTAATTCATGACCTCCCAACACTTCCATCCAACCACGTTGCAGGAACTGAACCTGGCGCCCTCGTTTTGTTTACAATACTCATACATTCTCATAATCATATCGGTTACATATGGTTGAATTCACTTTTATTAATACAGATATCATGTGATATATTGTGACCCATCAGAATATTGGGATAATATATTCGAGAACATCAGCATCATAGAAAAATTTAGAGATTTCATATGCACATTGATGAAAAGGCAGGACAGCCAAAGGTAAATATCATAGGTTAGAAATTGGATTCGTAGGGTAATACTGTTGCTATCAGATACACGATATGCGTCTACTTTAAATTCCCGGACTGTCACAATAAGACTCATTGGTTGGTTGGCAGTTGACTTCAACATACATTTCGACCCCGCAACTGATGGAATATATAAATATTTTTGTTTCATTTGTGGTTACTTTTTCTTACGATTTCAGGCTATGTTGTCAAAAAACGTTTGCTGAGATAGGACTTCCTCGTAATTCCAAATTAAAATTCCTTCGGGACGTTTTGAAATCAATAAGTTATTTGGTGCTTTTGGAAGGACATCCTGCGGTACAATTCGGTACTTTTCGCGACATACAATTCGGTAGTTTGAGTGGTTTTGGCTTTAAATCTTAAGTCTTAGAAATTCAATTTGCAAAATACAGCAGCACCAGGTAGGCTTCTATAAATTGATTTCGCTTGACAGTGTCCTTTATTAATTGTAGTGGCTCGGGAAAAAAACTACAGTAGTAAGTGTATTTTTATCTTTCTAGGAGTTTCTTTTCTCTTTCTTGTATATTCTAACAGGCCCGCCTATCGTACACACTTGTACCTTCTTCACACTCGCAGCATGCACTGTAAGCAAGTCGTTAAGATATTATGCTCGAGAAGCGAGCTTAGAATCTCAGGAAGCAGGATCTTTGGGGTACGAGAAAGGTCTGAACCCTTGACACAATAAAAGTCACACAAATCACACATAAACGAGCATATAATTCACTTAAAATTCTGTGGCATGAATTGATAACAACGAAAAACAAATCACACATAGAATTACACTTCCAAAAATGATTAAATAAACACAAATAAGCAACTTTGACAGCCTATTCAACAAATGAACACTTAATTTTGTTCAGAACTAATTTTCTGAAGCAATTTCTTTGACCAGTACTGGGAATTCCCTTTGAAAATTCACTACGTCTAAATTTAAATTATTCTAATTACAATTGCATGTGAAACTAAGCCTAATTTACAATCTCTTGCCTTTTCAAAATTTTACATACAATAATTAACCTGTGGGCAAGCGCACTATTCTCAATTTATCTTTAAATTATAAGTGCTGGTAACAGAATAATGGCTGCTACAATAGAATGGTTAAAGGCAAGCAATTACGCATTAAATCTCCCACTCCCAAGCTACAAATTAACATCTGTGTCCTCAATTTTTAACACTTCTGAAACTGTTCTTTCCCTGCCGACGTGAACTTGACCTAATTTTGTAGTTCTACAGGTTACCTCGAAACTGTCCGTCTTTCAACCTTGAAACAGCGTGCTGCGTTCCGCACCGCGTTGCTCGATTCCGAAGTTCTGCGTTGCCTTCGATGTCCTCTTGCGTCCTTTCCTCGGTCGTCGTCTTCTCCCGGTCGACCCGCGTATTCTTCCGTTTCCACTAATCGGTTTCTTCTCCTCCCACGGCTGCTACCGCCTTCGATTACGCCCAATTTGCAGAAAATGTCCCTTGCACTTCCCTAACTGCCAGTGCAAGTACTTCGCTCGTTCCTAACTTTATTCAGTTAATCAAGAACTTTCAGAGCTTTCCTGACAACGGGCACACTTTTACTTCCCGCATTAGTTAATAGAAGAATATTTCTCTAATTCCTGACTACTGCGCGGATGACTAGCTAGACGATTTTGCAACGCCGTACACTCCTATTCTAAACAGTCGTTGCGGCAATTTCTAACTAATCTAACGCTCTGATAAAATCTGCACACTTGCCAAGCGGTGCCTTACATGAAGAACTGCTGACCCGACGCGTGCTAGCAGAAGAGATGTTGACTCCAGGCGAGATGGCGACAAAAGAGACCTCCCGCTTCCGCGTTTGCGTATTTATTGGCGTTCGCCTGGGGAAATTCGGCGTGGTGGGGATTATTTCTCCTACTTGTGCCTTCCACCAGCAAAACGTGGCTTGATAGTTCGCGGCGACTAGTGCGAGCAACGGATACCAGGCTGCGCGTTTTGCTACTCTGGTTTTCGGCCGCTCTTCTCGCTGCTTGTAAACGTTTATGCCGGCGAAACTGTGGTGTTATGGGGTTGAATAATCCCATCTCGCCACATTATATTTCTCGTAGTTAAGCAGAATAGAAAAATTATTGTAATGGCGAAGCGAAAAATGCCGTTTTTCAAACCCTAAAACTCTTTTAGTTCGTACCTCATAAGGGAGAAGTATTTTTTCTTGTTTTTATGTATAGGTTTGTTATATGATTTTCTCTAATACAATGTGCAAACAGAATACGCGTTATGTAGATTATTGACACCAAAAACGAAAAAAAAATATGCTTTTCGGCAATCAGTTTGTTCGCATGTTCGGCCGACCGCCTCTGCGTAGACAAGTTTTTCACTTAGCCCCTAAACTGTAAACAGAATTTCCACAAAAATTGATATTTCCCAGACCTGACAGCGGTTGTGGTCGAAGTGTAAGTAGAATAGAATTTGTAAAATAACAATAAGTAACCATTACCACGTAACGTTGAATAACACCTAAAAGTTTGAGTTTTCAAAAGTTCAATTTCTTTCGGATTAGGTCTTCAATATTGAACTAAATGATTTTTTATACTGGAATATGTTTCCCAATATAAGATATTAAATTATTGAAAGTAAGTTTTCTTGAAATGTAGTTATTATTTTATTTTCGCATAATTTTAATTATTTTACAAGTCTTTCTAACTAGTTTTCAAAACGTGTTCAAACAGACTTGATTTCAATCTTAATTTGTATGTGAGGGATGTAGATGCTATATTGTGTGTTATACCGGTACAAAACTTAACAAACATTCTCCAGACTTTTAATTTATATTATTCTAATCTAACTTTTACTCATGAAATGGAAAATAACAATCAGATTAATCATTGAGATCTAACCATCATTAACACTACTGTCTAATCTATCGCTATTTGGTATTAAAAATCTACTGTCAGTGGAAAAGTAAATATTTTTTTTAATAATCCCGTGAAACATAAAACAGAAATAATATATAATATTGTCGACAGATGCATCCACCTATCTTACGCCAAATTTCGTAAAAACATTATGTAAAATCATTGAAATACTTAAATAATATTAATAAAAGTTAAGCAAATAACAACTACCCGGAAAGGTATACAAAAATATATTAAAAATAAAATAAACAAGATCATATTTGGAATTGAAAAACACAAAGTAGACAAGGATGAGGTAGCCCTTGATAACCCCTTAACACCTCTTAACATTATAATACTTTGTAAAAACAGCGAACAAAATTAAAAACTTACTATTGCGACACAATGGAAGAGTCATATATAAAATGAACAATAAATTAAATTTGTTCATTGAAAGTAAAAATGCTTCCACACCTAATATAACATACATAATGTAGTGTATCAAACTAATTGTATTCAGAAAGGGTGTAAAGCAAAATATATCGGTCCGAGCAAAAGAACACTTAATATTAAACGCAAGCAAAACATGAATAACATCAAACAGACACAATATATGCACTGTAAGCACAACACTATTACTAAGCACACATTAAAGTACTAACACATAATGAATTGAAATGAGGTTAAAATATTAGACTAAGATGATAACTGCAGGAAGCTACTAATATTACAGATGTTACATATGCACAAAGCTGACAATACTTTTTATATGCAAGCGGACACCAGCAAATTACAACATATTTACAGACTAATACTTAGATGATCGAGATATGATTCGGTGTACTAATGACAACTAAAATCATTTCAGTAATACCAACCAATTCATCATCATCCTGACAGCAACGGTAGGTCGACAAATATTTTTAAGTTGGTAACATCGTAACTCAAAAAATGTAATGCGAATTACATTTACACACAGACATCCGTTTTGTTCAGCCTCCTTCATATTGAACAAACGTTACAGAACTTGTTGGGTGAATTTCTTACCGAACATATTCATTAAATAATTATCAACAAAGGTGACGGAATACCGAAATCGAAGGTGAGTTGTCGTAATGATAATTTCATTTACTATATTTTTTGTAAATTAGAGTCTAAGTGTCACTATTATTTTTTACATTTATTGAAGAAATATACCTGAAAAGAATCCGAACAAAGGATTCGAAACGTTGGGTACATTTTAATAAGAATAAAGGGTTTAATAATTCGATCAATTTTTTGCACACGTTCATTTCTGATTTGTATTTGCACACTTTTCGAGTTGTTTCAAGTGTGTATGTGGAGGGGGGGAGGTTTTCGTTCAACAAAATCCAGTTTTGTGAATTGTGTAGTTTAATTGCTCTATGTTTGCTTCAAGGTCACAGGGGAGAGAACATCATCTCCTTGAGAAATGAGGACGATGTGGCAGCTCAAGACGACAGCATCACGCGGGCACGTGCCAACAGAGCACGCGCGTGCCGCACGGACACCCCCGCCTCTATTCCCCCCTCCCTCTCCCGCCCCTGCCACCGGCGCCGCCGCGCCGCGCCGCCTATTCTTAGGGCCGTGCCGCCTGAGCAGACGGCGTCATCCATGGGCCGTCGCTGCACGACCACGTAAACACCCACAGAGGCGGGATTCTCAATATACCGGTTTGGGGCGGTTTTATTACAAGGGGGGTTAAACGTTATGAGGGAACAGTACGGACTACAAATATGGAAGTTGCAAAGTTTATCGGAAAGTATAACGTTTATTAAATACAAATTTGGGTAAATGGAGAAAAGCATTGCTCAATATAACAAGGTCCTTAACATAGATCCGAAGCACTTGAATCAACCGATAATTGAATCAAGCTAACATGTTTGTTTTTAGCTTTTAATCGTTCACTTCTCAACCAGAGGGTTCTAACATAAATATAAATGGACATGGCTCCTGAATCCTTTGTGGCTTAGACGTCACAAATGATTTACCAGCTCACATGGTTCCAAGTTGGGTTTCGTTTGCTCCTGTATTGAAATTTCAATTTCAATATATACTACATTTCGCATTTGAGGAGCACAAGTGTTTTTTTTTCGAGCCGCACGTTTAAGCTGATACGCTAGTCATCATTTTTATTTCGACGGGGCGAAATCTACACGACCTCATACAGTATAAATCAGACTAAAATATTTTTATAATTATTGTATTGCCAAAAGAAAACTTGCAGAAATACTCTATTTCAAGTTAACTAAATTATTTATAATCAACTTGATACAAAAAGATCATAACCAAATTCTAATAATTGCCTACATGTATCTCCTTAACTTCAAATACCCATTTGTTAAAGCTATATTTAATATGAAAACGATGAAGCAGTGAGATCAATAGACGGAGGGAAAGCGGAAAATTCCGAGAAATACTGCCTCCAACTCTCATTCACACCTCTAAGTCCACGCGAGAGACGGAAACCTATCGTTTTGGGTGCTACACTACGAGTCGCCCTGGTAAATGCAGATCCCTGCAAGGTGGTTGGGGAAAGGTGTGCGGTTAAACATTGGTAATTTTCCATGTCACCCTGCGTGGTACACTAAACTACGATAGTCGCCACTCTACTGTACACTCTTCAGTAGATATCATTATTTAATGTTTGCAATAAGTAAACAACCACATTTATTTTTCGTGTTAAATAAAATTAATGCTACGAGAGAACGTAACTAAAAGCTGAAGTGCATTAATATTAACGTAGTAACATATACTTACAAGTATTTAGAGGCACTAAGTGCCAGACAACCGCCTGCAAGGGTTCGTGGGTTTAATGAGATTCTGAGTTGACTGTATGCAACAGAAGGGGAATCGCGTTGGGACGCAGTCTCCTTTTCTTTCACACTATTGTCCCTTCTCGATCAGAACTGTACAACGATTTGAAATGCAAAAATTACCCACTAGCAGGTCAGTTTGTGCACGTCCGTCGATGGTGCGTTGAAACGCATGGATATCATCCGCGCTTCAGCGTGTGCGCATTTGTTTGTGCGCATCAACCACTTAGGATCTTATATGAGACTATTCGTATCAAAAGAAG
Organism: Gryllus longicercus; assembly: GCA_038098605.1. Lineage (NCBI taxonomy): Eukaryota > Metazoa > Arthropoda > Insecta > Orthoptera > Gryllidae > Gryllus > Gryllus longicercus. The sequence goes on from JAZDUA010000140.1 coordinate 1,937,341, forward strand.
CAAAATTAATTTTTGGTTCAAATTGAGATTGTGATAACCCCAGATTCTCCTGTTAGGTCTCTATAAATACATGATACTTGTTCGTTTCCAAAAGAACAAAAATACGTTGTTTTTATTTGTTGAAAACAGTTGGATTTAAACAGGGAAAAATCCGCGCTCTGTTGGGAACAAATAGAACAATCTCCAATTCCCTCAAACGGCTGCCTCGGTTGTAGTCACTTGATAACGTCCTTTTTGTGAAATTACTTTGCGATTTCCCGACCGTAGTTTTTGTCAGTAATAATACTGTGAAGTATTGACTTAAATAAGTGAAACTGATTCATTTTTTTATGATTATAAAGGAAAGTAATATTTTATTGTATTGCACCAGTGATAGGTTACTTATTCCAATTCAATTATGGATACAATACTGCAATGTGTGTCACGTGTCCTTCTATTAAAGGAAGGAAATGACTTCTTAATGCTCAATAAAACATTGAACAGATTGAAGTGGTATTTCCTGTGTGAGGCCACTCTTTCGTTCCCCCAGACCGTGTCTTTGGGAATATAGAGAACGATATCCAGACACAGAAAGAAATTATCGCTCCCCAGAACATGGGTATAGTTAGGAAACATAAACCAAGCTTCCAGCTTGCAGTAGATTGTTAAGTTTTGAACTGAACAAGTAATACGGATGTTGTATTAAAGAAAACTGGTGCAGGGAACTTCAAATTTGCTCCAACCGAAGGTATGATACTAACACGAACTAGAAAACGTGCAATTTCGCAAATGAATCCTGTAAAAATACGTTCTCATAATGTAATGAGTATATCTAAGGCTAAGTTCAAAGATGTTGCAAAGCTGTTGACCTCTCATTTTGCTGAAGGATGGGAAACACCGTGATCATATTTCTATGTGGATGTGATGAACAAAGAAGAAACTTTACGAGATAATAGAGGCAGTACTGAAAAAAAAGATGTATTGTGTGAATGTCACGTTGTTGTCGATAGACTTTTGGTAGTTTAATAGAATGAAAATATTTTCATTTGTGATGTACTCTATTAATAAATACAGTGATACAATCAACACAGACTTTTCTCTTTTTATTACATAGTTGTGACTTCAATAAAAATATCCTATCGAAATGTTAGCAAAAAAGGAGCAAAGTCCAGAACGAGACTATCAAAAAGGACAATATCTATCAGAAACCACAATTACAAATCAAAAGTCACCATCTCACATTTTTAAGCCAAAATAAATAGCAACAATCTAACTTTTCATGCAAAAGTATTTTATTATTTACATAATTTTTTAGCATAATTATCAACCATAAAGTATGCGGATATTAGAGCTAAAAATGAGCTCAATAAAATATTGCACATTCTGTAAAATTTAGAAAACTGGAGATTGCCTCTTGTCAAACCGTACGTGTAGCACACGTTATAACTTACTTCGTCATACTATAAACGAAAGTAGGAATGTTCCTACCCCATCAATCATGTTATCACCGATACATTTTCTCAGTTTTTTCCTCTCCAATAGACCTGGAGAACCGGGAATTTATTCAAGTTCGGGGTGACATTTAGTGCTGCAGCCAGTTAGGCATGTGCAGCGGTTTCAGGCCCTTCCTTAAAAATGGTAACGTATTCTGAATTAAAACTACTTAACAAACACCTCTTTGGGCATTCCTAGTTTTTTACAGTCGTAGGAAAAATATAATTACTAGAAATGTTTGTCTTTGTTAAGAAAAAAATTCTAATTTCATTCACACATACACATATACCAAACCACATGCACTCACACATGAACACAACACTGAACTACACAACACGACACTGAACTACACAACACAACACTGAACTACACATACCGCGGCACCCATTTTACTGAAGCGTCTGTGGCACTGCTACGTATTCCCTGTCGCGAGCGCGTCGGATTGCGGGTGTAACTTGCCCTCCAGCTGTCTCCCACCTGCGGGGCACCGCTCCTGCCGAAACAAACTCTAAGCGACTGGTGGCCCGGCACGATAAGCGCAAATATGTGTGTAATGGGAGAGTAGGAACAGAAATAAAGGAAAAATCGCGTCCCTCCGTGGTCAGTTTGTTAAAGTACTCCACCGCCATTCGCCTGGTATTGATCACAGAAATCGATTAAAGATTACCGAGAATTCGCCAGAATTCCTCTCCAGATAAAGGTGTTGGAAATCGTTCCAGTTGTGAAGCTTCTGTCAATAAACTGTAACCTTGGGAACTCAAATTAAGACAACCAGTTAAACGATGCAGCAGCAACGGCGCCGCCACTAAGTCAAATAAGACAATATTTCCTCTCCCGCCCCTGTGCCGCCCACGACAACGTAATATTTCACGCCACTTCGCCCGCTGCTAAGTGGCGTGTGCCACGTGCGATTAATTAGAGCGTGATGCGGTGCGGCGCGCCATCCTTCAGCTTTCGTTGCTGTCGAACTAACGAAGACGCGGCCATTCGTCGAGGAGCGGCGGCTGCGGCGGCGGCTGCGGTGGCTGCAAACTCTTTGCAAGAGTAATGGACACGAGGACGGCGAGACGGGGGAAGAGTCGGTACGTATGATGGCGGCAAGGACATTCGTGAACATACTTGGATGTCGATGATGCGGTTGGTGGTGAGGTCGGAGGTGAGGACGTTGCAGAAAATGTTGGTGATGGCAATTGAACGGGCTTTTCATAGAACGTTGTGGAGGGCGTCAACTGTTTCTACACAATTAGGGACTATACCGAGCATCCAAAAGGAAAGTAATATTAATTTTAAGAATGATATTGAATGTTTTAATTACCATTTGGATTGTATAATTCTAAAGAAATTGTAACAAGTTTTGTATTTCAGCTTCTGGAAATCTGGGTCAATGACCCCCATCTCGATCAGGTTTTCGTCCAGTTTCCCTGATCCTTGACCAAATGCTAAGATGGACCCTTGTTTCGCTTCTGGACGTCAATCTCGACGCTTCTGGACGTCTGGACGCAACTTCATATTAACTTCTCCCCATAGCATATCACACAGTTTTTAAATGTTGTCGATGTAAATAAATAAATAAATGGATAAATAATATGTCCGTGACAATGGGGTGTCAGTAAGAAAAGCAGCGAGGGCGACGGGAACGACGACAGTGAGCGGAGGAGAGATTGTTGATGATAGTGGTGAAGGCGATGGTGGTAGGAACAGCGCCGAAGACAATATCTGGGAGGGTTTCTGTGTTGAGTTGCAGAGTTGCTGTGGGGACGCCGCGAGTCCTTAGCGGGGGTGGGGGGAGAACTGCGGCTGGAAGGGGACAAGGCGGCGATCGCGTCTGCTCCGAGTCGGAGGGCGGCCAAAGCAGCTCTAATGAACCGTGCGACCAATTGATCAAGCTGTCGAGTCAGTTGAATCAGGCGTGTAAACAGTGTCGTTGGTGGCTACTTCGCTCTCGTCTTAATTTGGGTATTTGCGTCTACGTGTTAGTCTTATAGCCTGTCGCTGAAATGACTTCATTATTTCTATCCGACGGCTGGCAATTTGAATCTAATTTTAAGAAGTACAGTCCGAAAGAAAAATATATCAGAAAAAATACTTTATATTTCCACAAATAATACTAAGAACTGAGATAAATATATTATTTTGAGTGTATAAATAAAGAATATATATATATATATATATATATATATATATATATATATATATATATATACAGAAAGAGAGAGAGAGAGAGAGAGAGAGAGAGAGAGAGAGAGAGAGAGAGAGATGCCAAGTTTATATTTATAATGGGCGGATCCTCTGCAGAAATTCGTGTGGAAATGGAATGACTTATGATCTTCTCTGTCAAAAATTATATAATTAAATTAAAATATCAATATATTTCCAACTCCTCATAATAACACACTTATCTATGTTTAATATTGTTCTCAATGTCAGTATTGTCTTAAAAGCATATCTTAAGTATAGCAACGAAACTAAGAACAAGCGACAGATAAGTATTTGCATAAAATCAGTACTACAAGAAAATAATGCAGCGAGCCACCACGGGGTTGTTAAAATTCATAATCTTCTAATATTCACTTTTGAAATTACGTTGGTTTAACTTACAGTAACGGTACCGGCCCCTTGTCACTAAGGAAAAATGGAAGTAGAATACACATGTCCCTTATATTTCTATTATTTGCAGTGATATTATTTTATGAAATTGGTTATGCCAACATATTAATTTTACGAATAATAAGCAAGTAAATAACAGTTAACTATCGGAAATAACAGGTAACCATAAGACATACCTTTCAATGTGGTGGTTAAGGTGTTTTTAAGTATTAATGGGTATATTGTAATATTTTCTTTCATATTTATTGGTGCTCAATACCTGGTGGACAGAAATACTCTTTACCTATTTTTGTATATTCGTAAAACGTAATGTTGTCCGTCCGAAAGTTACGACACTCCACTCGCACAGAATTATCTGGCCAGCTTTATCCCTCAGCAAGGAAACAAACTGCCCATAGAGCCACACGGGTCGATAGCTGCTACGCTTGAAAACCCACCAGGTCAATATTTAATTGAGAGAACAAAACGAAGTACCTTTTCAACACTTGCGACACAATTCGTGCTTGTCAGGATGGTCGTTCTTTGCTGGGCGAGCGGTCGACCGTGTCGAACGGGTCCACACTCGCATATCGTGTGTGTGTGTGTATGAGAGAGAGAGAGAGAGGTGGGGACAATGGCGATGGCGATGGTGAAGCGTACGGATACACAGGGCAGGGGAGAGGAGTGGAGGGGAGCCGAAAACGGAGAAGAGAGGGAGGCTCAGGGAGAGATGAGAGGGAAGGGAAATGTTTGGGAGTATCTACGTGGGGAACAGCGACCTACGAACAGGACGAAGAGGGCCGTCGAACGGAAGAAGACGAAGCGAGCGCGGAACGTCATATGGAAGAAAGGACACCACGTGATGGGCACGATGTGCTAAAGGCAGGGAGCATGTAGAGAGCGGGAGAGAAGTGGTTGGTGGATTGGCAGAGTATGCGTTGGGAGAAGGCTGGCAGCATAGCGAGATTAAAGCGGAGAGAACGGGGATAACGCAGAGTGCGGGGGAAAATGGACAGTGTTACAGGGGAGAAGCTGCCGAAAAGAGAGGCGAAAGAAGGAAGCAACCGACGTAGAAATGGTGAACTACTAGTGAAAGAAGGGTAGTGGGCGGGTAGGGCAAATGCGGGGAGTAAATGGGAGAAGACGGGAATGGGTAAGACAAAGGCGGGGAGGGTTTGGGAATGAGACGGACAGAGAAAACAGAAATGAGGGAAGAGGAGTAAGTGAGCGAGGAGAGGGCGGGACGAGAGACAACAAAGAATGGGGAAAGGTGGAGTATGTAGATTGTGGCAAAGAAAGTCAGGGAGAGGACAGGAAGGGAGAAAGAGAAAGGTTGGAGGAGGCGAGAAGCCTGGGAAAGGAAAGCAAAGGGCGATAAGGAATAGGGGAGGGCCATGATGGAGGTGGTGATAGCGGCGGTAACGGTGAAGGGGCTGGTGGTAATGGAAATGGTTACAGGGATGGGGATGGTGACGGTGACGGGGATGGTGACAGGAGTAGTAACGGGGGTGGTAACGGAGATGGTAACGGAGATAGTAACGGAGACGGGGACGGGGGCGGTAACAGGGCGATGGTGGGGAGTGGTGGGGAGAGGCGTGAAGGAACGGGAAATGGCGGAAATAGGACGGGAAAGGGACAAGATGAAAAGAGGAAAGACAGAATGGGGCAGGAAGATGACAGAAAACGAGTTGAAAACAGTAGTGAAATAACTGGTGAGAATTTGACATGTTGCGAGCCGGGCAAGAGCGATGAACAGGCGGGAGGCGCACGGCTGTGGGCAGGGGTTAAACGAAAACATCTAAATTTCGCAGCGGCGGCGCGGCGCGGGCTGGCGTGCCGGGGCGGGGCGGGGCGCGGCGGAGCGCTGAATCATGGACCGGGGCGCGGCCGGCGCGATTTCGCCCTGTGCATAGGTTTCCGCGCCGCGTTTATCACCTGGGAGGGGCGACGCGATGCGACGCGCTTTTCATTAGAGCTCGCAAGCGCCACGCGCCATCTGCCACGCGCCACGCTTCACCCGCCACTCGCCACGCGGCACCCGCCACAGGCCACCCGCCACAGACCACCCGCCACAGACCACCCGCCACAGACCACCCGCCACAGACCACCCGCCACAGACCACCCGCCACAGACCACCCGCCACAGACCACCCGCCACAGACCACCCGCCACAGACCACCCGCCACAGACCACCCGCCACAGACCACCCGCCACAGACCACCCGCCACAGACCACCCGCCACAGACCACCCGCCACAGACCACCCGCCACAGACCACCCGCCACAGACCACCCGCCATAGGCCACCCGCCATAGGCCACCCGCCACAGACCACCCGCCACAGACCACCCGCCACAGACCACCCGCCATAGGCCACTCACCATAGGCCACTCGCCATAGGCCACTCGCCATAAGCCACTCGCCATAGGCCACTCGCCATAGGCTACTCGCCACACACCACCTGCCACAGGCCGCAGGGCACCCGAGATGGTGCTAAACCCACTTAGTGATTTTGTTGCGGCTCTCTTATAAGGTTCATATCCATCTTCCGTGCATTTTCATAATAACTCTAGGGAATAAAAATGTGAACTATCTGTGTAGAGAGCACTTTTACGGGAGAATGTCGCGTCAAAATTGAAAATTTGAAAGCGAGAGATATGAACTGATAACGTATACAGGCAGTAAAATTAAATGCTTAAAGCATACTGAACCTAAGATGTTTTCATGAGTGTTTTTTGATGGTAGTGTGTTTTATCTCCACGCAATATGATCGGCATCAGAACTAAAGTAGGAGACAAAACGAGCCGGAGGGATGGAGAGAGATGAGACGCAATAGGAGGTTGGTGGTAGGTTTGTCGTATGTAGTGGGCATCTGGTGGATTTGTGGTAGGTTAGTGACGAGATTCTGATGGGTGAATGGAGACTTAGAGGAGACCTTATGGAGTCTTAGTGGAAATACATGTATATCATAGTTATTGCAGAGTTTGATTGAGATGGGGTACTTGTGGAGTAATTCTGAGGTGAATTCGGAGTGCTTAGGGTAAGTCTGAGATTGGTCAACCTCTGGATATGATCAGCATCAGAACGAAAGTAGGGAGCGAAGAGAGGAAAGCCGGTGTGGAGAGAGAAGATACTCGACAAGGAGGTGAAGGGCGATGGCATAACGGAGTGGGGCATGGGCCGGACAACACATTGACGAGTCTACAGAGGACCTCAAAAAGATTTGGAGTTTGAGATGGGGTGAGTAGAGAGTAATTTTGAGGTGAATTCGGTGTGTTTAGGGAAAGTCTGAAATTGGACAACCACTGAATATGCCTGTCATCAGAACGAAATCAGGACGCAAAAGTGGAGTCGAGAGAGATGAGAGGTGACAAGGAGGGGGCGGGCGATGACGGAGCGGAGCGGTGTCGAGGGCGGGCGCGAGGGCGAGGGTGAGGGCGGGGGCGGGGGCAGGGTAAGACATTGACGAGTCTACGGCGGACCTGGAATAGATTTTGGGTTTGTTTCAGACGGAGCCTATGGAAAGTAATTCCAAAGTGAATGCGGAGTGTTTAGGGCAAGTCCGAGATTGGTCAACCACAGGGTATGATCGCAACTAAACCAGGCCGCGAAGCGAGCGGGGCCCTGTGTGGCGAGAGAGAAGTGACCAGGGGGTGACTGGCGATGACGGAGCGGAGCGGTGTCGAGGGCGGGGGTGGGGCAATACTTCGACGAGCCTACTACGGCCCTGGAATAGATTTGGGGTTTGTTTCAGATGGAGTATATGAAAAGTAATTCCGAGGTGAATTCGGAGTGTTTAGGGCAAGTCCGAGTTTGGTCAACCACAGGGTATGATCGTAACTAAACCAGGCCGCGAAGCGAGCGGAGCCGGTGTGGCGAGAGACGAGAGGCAACGAGGGGGTGACGGGCGATGGCGTAGCCGGGCGCCAGGCGGGCGCGGAGGCTGGCGGCGAGTGGCCCCACCTGCGCCGGTATAAATACCTGTCGTGACGTAAGAATGCGGCGCGGGCGCGGGCGCGGGGCCGCGGGTGGATATGCGAAAGGCGCGAGTTTGCGGCTTAAAATACCGCGCCATTGTGTTTTGTTCCGCTCTCTAGGTCGAAGCCCTATTTTTGCGTCGAGCAGCGCGGGAGATGTCGCCCGCTGGGCTTCTCGCGGCCTCTTTTGCCCCTTCGCGATTCTTGTCCCAAGGCCACTCAAGGTGGAGTTGATATAATATATAATTCGCTAAAGAGAATTTTTTTTTACAATTTATAAGGAACTATTGACACAAAACCCTGTAATATTGCTTTTGCTGGACCAGGAATTACCCCCGAGTCGATATTAAGACTCAAATAATCGAAGTTTGTAGATTTTTATACAAGAGGCACACAACGACAACACACTTTGCACGTTACTCGGAAACGAAACGTCCTGGACTCGTAAGGGCAGATTTTCGTGTTCTCGAAGAACACGAGTTTTGTGGGGACAATTGGGTTACGTGGGAAATTAGTTTTGAGGAATTGGTAAGGAGGCATGTTGAGGGCAGATGGGGTCCATTTTATGGTTCTTCAACAGTACAAAATTAGACCTTTTAGAACCTTAATTTTGGATGATATACACTTTCCTGAGGCCCCCCTACCATTAGTGATCATCTACAGAAAGTAACACAAAATATATCTAAAATTATATCGAAGGAATAGAGAAATAATTAATACTCCAGATTAAAATTAAAATGACTAATTTATTTTCTGTGAAATTTAATCACACTTTTGAAGTATATTGGAATGCTTTCTCAGACAATACAGGGTGTTATATCTGACAGTACAGAGCTTGGCCGTTTCAAGCTAGTATCCAAAATTATGCTATTTTCACTTTTAAATGATTTCGAAGTAGTAGACGGATCCAGTAGGTAGAACTAATTAATTCTTATGAAAGACAATGTTCTATTTTTTGTGAATAAACCGAGAGTGCAGGAGAAATTCAGGACCATTCATTTATATGTACTTTATTGTTATTTTATCAGAGATTTCCGGCGAAAAACTGTCAAGTTCGGATTTTTTACCTCTTTGAACGGAAACGCAAAGATGATAAAATTGAATAAAAAATATTAGCCAGGCACTTCTTATGCTCTTATAGTTCCCTAAAAAGTATTAATGTTTCTAATATAAATAGTAAAATTTATTTTACCCTAAAGTTATTAACTGTATAATATAGCAACACTATCATTTAGGAAAGGGAATCATTGAGAATCTTTTGATCGAAACCTAGAGCAACATTACTGCACACCTTCGCCAAGAATAAGATTTACGAATCCACGGCCGTCTGAAAATACGGAATGACATACAGCAGAAACATTTCGTAGACACAGGTAGAGCAGGCGTCATCAAATAACCGGCCAAACAGCTCGACGCTGTGCGCGGACGGGACCGGACGAGAGGGCCACAATTCACGCGGCGGACAGCTCCGCAGGCGGGGACATTTTTACTGGCCGCGGCCGGCCGCGACCACGGGCCGTGGGCTTCATCCGGTCTCATTAAGATCCAGCGCGAGGGGGTGAAAGAGGCGGCGGAGGTGGGCGTTTCACGAAGGCGGTGGTGGCGGTGATGGTGGTGGCGGTGGCGGTGGCGGTGGCGGTGGCGGTGGCGGTGGCGGTGGCGGTGGCGGTGGGGGTGGCGGCGGTGGCGGTGGCGGTGGAGGTGGCGGCGGTGGCGGTGGCGGCGGCGGCGGTGGCGGCGGTGGTGGCGGTGGCGGCGGCGGCGGTGGCGGCGGTGGCGGCGGTGGCGGCGGTGGCGGCGGTGGCGGCGGTGGCGGCGGTGGCGGTGGCGGCGGTGGCGGTGGCGGCGACGGCGGCGTTAGCGGTAGCGGCCTCTCCCGCCCCAAAAAATGGCGCTATTTCCGTGCAGGCGCTGAGCGAATCTCCAGAAATATCCGGCAGCGACGGCTGCGGCGGAGGCGGCGGCGGCCGCGGACGGCGGCGGCGCCGCGGCATTCCAGGCGGTGTGTGATCGCGGGCAGCCCCAATTACGGCTCGCGGACGGCGCGCGCCGGAGGCGGCCTCTCCGCGCAGGGTGATGGGCTTCTTCGCGCGAGGGGCGACGTCGGGGGCGTCGCTTGGAGACCCTGGGGCACACCTTTATTTCTTGGGTTTCTGAATGTTCTTTTCCCCCTTTTCTTCTGCTAATGGCACTGCAGCTCAATTGGAGCTTTTGCATTTTTGCAGAACTAACTTAGGAATATGTGGGGTGTGCGACCTGGAGAAGGGGAATACCCAACCTTAGAAGGTTGAAGGATTGCGCCAGGTCCATCTTTGTCTAACGTACTATGGCCTCTGACAGGTGCTGATGGAAGGAAACGACGAAAACAAACCATCAGAGTTGCCGAGATTTCGAATTATCGTAGAAGATTCGACGGATCCAGCTATTTAGCTCATCTCGAATAGGGATTGTAGAACTTATGATCACGGCGTATTTGTAGCTCTTTCTGAGGATTTGCTACAATACAGGTTACAGAAAACTGTATGTTCTTTTCTAAAAACGACGCTCATTAAATATCCATGCCAAAAATTTCGACTATATATAATATGTTTATAAGACTCACCCAGCAGGACTGACGTTATCGTCATCAGCGACTATCGCTGCGGAGACCAACTCAGTGATTGGAGTAGTGTGATTGACGGAAAAATGGAGATATTACAACATATCAGCAATATAATAGTTTTTTTCTTTCAAAAAATTATAACTCTACAGAGAGTTTTCGTGACCTATCTTTAAATACTGAATATTTTTGAGAAAAATACATTGATAAAATTCAGTGAATACCCAACACTTGCAGGTCAAAATATGATTCGAATGATTACATTTTTGACAGACGTAGAGTTTGTTGGATTGTTACCTCTTTATTATTGCTTTCAGGTGAGACCCTCTAATCACCTACTCTCGGTTGACGTTGAATTAGGGAGGGGTAGAAAACCCGCGTTCAACCACCGAAACCCTGAGTTCGAATCCCAGACATTTTAATTTGGAATATAGAGCAAGGTCTTGACAGTTTTTTCGATTTCTCCCGTTTCCTTACTGCTCACTCCAGCAATTGTCCACCAATATTCACAACATTGTCACTATCGCTTTCCTCTACTATTTAGATAGTCTTTTATAGACCTCAATGGCCTTAAATAAATAGACGGTCAATATTCATCCACCATTATTTACTCGTACGTAGGGTCCGGTTTTGGGAATAGTATACTCACGGGCAGCTCTAACTCCAGCTCGCTGGCGATCGGTGTTTGAGGCGGAAACTTTGCTCAGGGTGACAGGTTTCTTCATCTGCCTAGAAAATTGAAGAAATGGAACATTTGAATTATTTACGAAATATTTATAAAGAGTGATGTTCTATTTATAATATACTGAGTATTTTATGTTACGTTTGTGACCTATAAATTTTGTGAAAACTTGCACTAAAAAATAATAAAATTTATGATAATATTGTATTTAATGATAATTCCCTTGTAAAATATACGTCAACAGTGTTTGCATACGAGTGTTACATAAAGTTAATATTTCTTCCAAGGTAAAGATACTCTTAACTAAAAAGAATGGAAATATTGTTTTTGTAGATACACAATTTCTTAAGAAATTTTATTATAGATTTGGTAAAAAAATGGGTTAATAAAGAAAGATACAGGAGGAACTAGCTTACCCAGAACATTTAGCAAGAAAGAGCTGAAGGACGAATGCATCCGAAATTTGGCAGTGAAACTTTTGAGACAATTTACTCTAAATTTATTTTTATATATTTTTAATATAATTTAATAATTTAAAACAGTAATAATAGTACGCGTATATTTTTTTCAAAATTATCTCTAACAAACATATCATTACCAATAAAACTATTAAAACAATGTAGCTCTTCAAGCACAAAATCTTTACAAAACTTTTATAAAATTTATTCAATATTTCAAAATATATTCTGTTTATAAACAAAGAGCGGTTTTCTGTACAGGTTCTAGTCATTTATAGCATGAATAATTAATACAAAATTTCTGAGAGGAATTGTTTCCGATATATGCTTTCCCAAAAATTATGGCATTAACATGCTTAAGTATATCTTAGGTACTTATTTCTCTTCTTAAGAAACGTTATAATATTGGGTTATTCCGATATTATATAAGGTTTTTCCTGTTTCATTTTCAAAAACAACGAAATTGTCTCTGAGGCGTCATCGCAGTGATCTCTGCAGCGACTCTGGCCAGAAGTCCTAGGGTTCACGTCCTGACGGTGGTGTGCGTTCGATTGATGGATTGATATGTCAGAGATCGACAACTGCTCTGACAGCGGAAGAATTCTACCTAGTACAACGAGAGACAACATTCCGCCATCGTCGGGACTCGAACCCATGGACCTTCCGAACAGAGTTGCTGCAGAGAACACGGCATTGCTTGCTATATGAAAATCTCAACTGGTGCGTACCTTCAACATTAGCTCTATAACGGGATACAATTCAGCTGTTGTGTGGATTTGAGTGGCCGACAGTTCAAATTTGTAATTTTCTCGGATCAATACCAGGTGAATCCCGGAGCAGTATTACAGAGGGTCACGGACCGCACTAGATCTATCCTTCCTCATTCTTGTTCTTTGACATTGTGCTCGTGAAGAAAGAAAGAGTACTTTTTTTACTTTTGAAGCATAGAATGCAATGAAATGAATAATACTACGATACTCAGTTTTCCAGTTATTAACAGATAACTAAAACTAATAGAACAATTGGCATTTTTCCTTATATTTCGCTACAGAAATTTTACTTTCCCATATACGTACGTATACGTCTACGGAGTAATGTACGCAGTGTAGGGGAAGTTATGTAATGCTGCGGGAAGTCGATTTTGATATTTCAACGATAATACACATTTTGGGGGCCCTAGATACAGAAAAAAGTTCATGGTTTTATTCAAAACATCTGTCCGTCCTTTGCATGAGAACAACACTAGCGCCTAAACCATGCGTATGATTTCTTCCAAATTGAAGAATCTCCTATTCATTTGGCTCGAGTCAAATCTTTCAGATGTTTTAAAATATACTTTAAAATTTGAGAGTACTTTACTTTAAGCACCCGAACATTTTCAAAATTTTCTCACGAACGGCTCCAAATGTTCCAATTCTTTAATTTTTTTGTAAGAACAGAGTAACTTACACGTATAAAAGTAGCATATGTCCGATTTTCACGGTTAACTCTGAATTTTCTAAAATTTCAAATTTCCAAAATTTTGGAGCGTCTTCCTGCAACTACAAAATTGAAGATAGAGATTTATCCTTAAAATAAATTTTGTTCACAATAGTAAGTTCTTTCATTAAAGTCAAGGTACATTTTTTTGAAAAGTTAAGTAGTTTTCGAGCAATATTACGGGCAATATTTGCAATTTAAAAAATTACAAATACAAATTTTCTCAAAAACGGCTCCAAATTTTTTCTTTAAACTTTTGGTAGAGATAGTACTAAATGCACTATATAGGATGACATAAATGCAACATTGCTCCATTCTTTTGCTTTTTCAAAAATTACAAAAATTTTTTACTTGTCTTTCACATGGTTAATATTTAATTAGCAGCTTTTTCTTTACCTTAATATATTTTTAAGTACATGTACTTTCAATAATGTTAGATACAGTTTTCTGAAAACTCAAGGGTTTTCCATGAAGCTAAAAATTACGCATTTTCAAATATGCTCAAACGCTTTTCCCGAAAACAACATCAAATTTTTTCTTCACACGTTTCCAATAGATACTGCAACTGTTCAAGATGACGTACAATTAATTTTGATGTAATCTTGTTTTATCAAAAATTACATAAATGTAATTGTTTTGAAATATCTAACGCCTTTAATAAGCAATTTTCCAGCAATTTGTAAACACTATTGCATTTGCGAATGAAAGTGCTTGAAATGACGTCAAATGATGTTTTTCGAAAACTCAATATTTTTCTTAGAAAATACGTTCAAATTTCGCATTTAAAATAGCGCTTAAACGCCATTTTCTTAACAACTGCTCCAAATTTTTAAAAAGACGTTGCCATTTAGAGCGAGGATTTACTGTTCTTTAATATGTTTAAAATAATATTTCCGTTCCACTATTAGGAAACAAAAAAAAATAAGAAAATTACAAAAAATGTACTTTGGGTGGCCATGTCAGGTGGCAAGAGTATGTGGCAAGCAAGCCGAATCCAAAGGAAATAGAAAACTAATACGAGAAAGTCTGTGCCATACTATAGCACCAGTAATTTAAAACTATTTTGACGTTAAACATATAAACAATAAAGCAGACTAGTTCATTGGAGGAGCGTTAGGCAGCGAAGTTTCTCACAAGACTTTTCACCATCCTAGAAGACGTCGATGAATAGTTTATGAAAGCTAATCGATTCATCCTATATTTAATAACACACGATTATTCTATGCACGATCACAATCGATATCACACGCCCCCGTCAGCTCCCTCGCGCAACGAGGGCGGGCGTGTGCGAGCGCGTGGGAGGGCGGGGGGGGGGGTGAGATCGAACGCACTGATCGCCCGCCCGCCCGCCCGCCCGCCCAGCGTGCCCCAGCCAGCCGGTAATCATGGGGCGCGGCCCGTCTGTTACGATGCAAATGAAAATTCCACGTTTGTATTTCGCCGAATCAACACAATGGGAGGCGTTGCGTTCCCTCGTCGAGACTAATTTCATTTGCGAACGCTCCGACGGCCCACGCGATCTTTAACGGGGGGATTTATGAAAGAAGAGCGCGCGCGCGCGCATGACCCGCGAGTGGAAGAACGCAGCGCGGGAGACGAGAGAGCGGAGCGGAGAAACCTGCAGTGCTAGGCAGATCATCGCCTCTATTTCGTGTGTGAGCTCCGCCGGGTTCCGGTTAAATAGGTGAGACGTCGTTACCTATGGAAGGAAAGGTTTGTAACGGTCTTGAACGCAAGACCATGGAATGTTCCGGAACTGTCCTTCGTGGTTTATAATGTCTTACAACTTCACAAACTATTAATGAAACATCATAAAACATTTCATGTAAAAAGAGTTTTATAAATTGAACTTCTTGCACTGTCCATTTTGGTTGCTAAGTACTGACAGGAGGTCGTTTTAAATCTAAATGGCGGGTTGTAAATTAATTATATAGATTTCTTGAGAAAGGTAATGTAGCCCAGATCGACCTTTTGTATGTCTCTGTACCGCTGGAGACACTTGAGTTAACGGGAGCAGGTTAAAAAGCAGTGATGACAAATGTTATCAAATGGTAAGATTGGGAATCACGACCTTTAAAGTTGTTCAAGTCTGACAATAACTGCAAGTACAAAAATTCAACATTTATACAAAATAGGTGACTGGGTAATAAAATGGAAAATAAAACTAAACCCAAATAAATCAAAAGCAAACATATTTTCATAAACACTTTTCTCTGCTCCTCATCTGTAACTTATAAACAATAGCCAAATAAACTGGACACCATCAAATCAACCAATCAAATACCTAGGACTAAATCTTGACACAAGACTGTACTGGAAAAACTATATAAACATTAAAATACAACGGCCCAAAGAAGATAACTAAACCAATACTAAAAAGAAACTCCAAACTTTAATTAACAAATGCAATAACACTCCGTAAATCTATCACAAGACCCATAATGCTATACAAATATCCCATCTGGATAAATTCCGCACCATTCAACGAAAATAAACCACAAGTAGTCCAGAAAAGATTCCTCAGAATAATCACTAACGCCCCAAATCAACAACTCCATAGAGAATTAAACATGAACTCAATCACCAATTAGCTTGCTTATCGATCAAGTTCTACTCCAACATAAACTCAATCGATCAACAAAAAACAATATAATTTAGCCTCAACGTACAACCTACATAACTTTAAACATAACAGACACCCGTTTGATTTCTTCCTAAAATGTTTCTCAAGCAATTGTGAATAGTAGGTATTCTCATGAGGAATTTACCCTAATTCTAATAGCAATAATAGAACTAGGTTAAGCATACTTTTAAGTTAGTAAGTTAACAATAAATATGAAAGAGTGTAAACACATCTATGTACAACCCATTCAAGCAGCGAATGAACAAATGAATTGCACCAATTGTATAAATGTTAATTTTCAAGCAAACAATATTTATAAAAAACAAAACGTTGAATAACAAAATTACACTTGTATTAATTCACAAATCAAAACATTCATCTATTATTAATGAAACATTGCGAAAACACTTTAACTAAACCGTTCTATAAATTCAACTTCTTACACCGCCAATTATGGCTGCTAACTGCTGGCAGGTAGTTAGTCGGTTTAAATATGGCAGGTGGGCTGTTAAGGATGTTCCTTTCATTTAAGAACCTGTAGAATTTTGTGGTGATACGAGTTCAGGAGTGATGAAACTGAACTCAAAAACATGACGCTCACGAATCATGGACGTGTGACGTCAGAATTACTTAATTTTCAGTTTAGCCTTAGAGCTTGCTAGAAGAGCCACAAAGAATTCGTGAGCCAACATTGCTACAGGAGTATGAGAAAACAGTGATTTCTCCGGCAACAAAAGATAACAAAAAGCAGGGGGAGGGAAGGAAGGATCTTGCGCTGTTCAATGATCACTTTTTAAGATAGTAATGACAATGATATCCCTGAATTCGATTAACATTTATATTTCGAGTTAAAATTGCAGATAATTTGCCCCATAATTTATCTTTCGCAAAAAGTATGTTAGAAAAGAAGCTAAATGATTGGTGAGAAGATGAACTGTGGAGATAGAAAGATGCGTATAAAATTACATCAAGAACTAGGCTCATAATTTTACAAGTTTTCCAGCCAAAACTACTTTTTCACCTCTCTAATAAAAAAAACACTTCTTCTGCAAGACATAAAAAGCATAATCCATAAACCTTTCGGCGTATATTTCTATTTAACACTTTATATTTTGAACTGGACATCACTACATCCCTTATTTTCTTATTTATCTGACACCAGAGAATTTAATTACCTAATTCACTACCATTCATTAAATATACGGCATCATTTACTGTAATATGATAAACGGTATGGGCTAAAATCACTTTTCCGGCATATTTCATAACGAATCAGGGGCGATGTAGAGTTTTTGGAAGGAAAAAGCGCCGCCGCCACCGTCATATTCCCGACTACCATTCCTTCTCCACCCTCGCCGTCAACACTCCCAGCACTGTCAATACGTTATCGCTAAAGCTTCCTAAGGAAGCACCCGCCATTATTGTTACTACAGCTATCAGTACAGCCATCGCAGCCACAACTGCTCATTACACACGTCACCATCTCTTTCATTTTCTCTTTTTCTTTCCAACCTTTCTCTTTTTTTCTCTAACCTTTCTCTTTTTCTTTGTTTCATTTTCTACCTGCCTCTTATATTTCACCTTACTTCTCCCTTTTCTTTTTCTCTTTATGTCACTTTCCTTCCCTCCTCTTTCCGTCTCTTCCCGTCACTATCCTTCTTCTTCCTTCTCTTTCTTTCTTCTTCCTTCTCTTTCTTTCTTCTTCCTTCTCTTTCTTTCTTCTTCCTTCTCTTTCTTTCTTCTTCCTTCTCTTTCTTTCTTCTTCCTTCTCTTTCTTTCTTCTTCCTCCTCTTTCTTTCTTCTTCCTCCTCTTTCTTTCTTCTTCCTTCTCTTTCTTTCTTCTTCCTTCTCTTTCTTTCTTTCTTTTTCCTTCTCTTTCTTTCTTTCTTTTTCCTTCTCTTTCTTTCTTTCTTTTTCCTTCTCTTTCTTTCTTTCTTTTTCCTTCTCTTTCTTTCTTTCTTTTTCCTTCTCTTTCTTTCTTTCTTTTTCCTTCTCTTTCTTTCTTTCTTTTTCCTTCTCTTTCTTTCTTTCTTTTCCCTTCTCTTTCTTTCTTTCTTTTTCCTTCTCTTTCTTTCTTTCTTTTTCCTTCTCTTTCTTTCTTTCTTTTTCCTTCTCTTTCTTTCTTTCTTTTTCCTTCTCTTTCTTTCTTTCTTTTCCCTTCTCTTTCTTTCTTTCTTTTTCCTTCTCTTTCTTTCTTTCTTTTTCCTTCTCTTTCTTTCTTTCTTTTTCCTTCTCTTTCTTTCTTTCTTTTTCCTTCTCTTTCTTTCTTTCTTTTTCCTTCTCTTTCTTTCTTTCTTTTTCCTTCTCTTTCTTTCTTTCTTTTTCCTTCTCTTTCTTTCTTTCTTTTTCCTTCTCTATCTTTCTTTCTTTTTCCTTCTCTTTCTTTCTTTCTTTTTCCTTCTCTTTCTTTCTTTCTTTTTCCTTCTCTTTCTTTCTTTCTTTTTCCTTCTCTTTCTTTCTTTCTTTTTCCTTCTCTTTCTTTCTTTCTTTTTCCTTCTCTTTCTTTCTTTCTTTTTCCTTCTCTTTCTTTCTTTCTTTTTCCTTCTCTTTCTTTCTTTCTTTTTCCTTCTCTTTCTTTCTTTCTTTTTCCTTCTCTTTCTTTCTTTCTTTTTCCTTCTCTTTCTTTCTTTCTTTTTCCTTCTCTTTCTTTCTTTCTTTTTCCTTCTCTTTCTTTCTTTCTTTTTCCTTCTCTTTCTTTCTTTCTTTTTCCTTCTCTTTCTTTCTTTCTTTTTCCTTCTCTTTCTTTCTTTCTTTTTCCTTCTCTTTCTTTCTTTCTTTTTCCTTCTCTTTCTTTCTTTCTTTTTCCTTCTCTTTCTTTCTTTCTTTTTCCTTCTCTTTCATTCTTTCTTTTTCCTTCTCTTTCTTTCTTTCTTTTTCCTTCTCTTTCTTTCTTTCTTTTTCCTTCTCTTTCTTTCTTTCTTTTTCCTTCTCTTTCTTTCTTTTTCCTTCTCTTTCTTTCTTTTTCCTTCTCTTTCTTTCTTTTTCCTTCTCTTTCTTTCTTTTTCCTTCTCTTTCTTTCTTTTTCCTTCTCTTTCTTTCTTTTTTCTTCTCTTTCTTTCTTTTTTCTTCTCTTTCTTTCTTTTTCCTTCTCTTTCTTTCTTTTTCCTTCTTTTTCTTGCTTTTCCTTCTTTTTCTTGCTTTTCCTTCTCTTTCTTTCTTTTTCCTTCTCTTTTTTCTCTTTCCTTCTCTTTCTTTCTCTTTCCTTCTCTTTCTTTCTCTTTCCTTCTCTTTCTTTCTCTTTCCTTCTCTTTCTTTCTCTTTCCTTCTCTTTCTTTCTCTTTCCTTCTCTTTCTTTCTCTTTCCTTCTCTTTCTTTCTCTTTCCTTCTCTTTTTTCTTTCTTTCTCTTTGATTCTCTTTGCTTTTTTTCTTCTCTTTCTTTTTCTTTCTTTTTCTTTATTTTTCATTCTATTTCTTTCTCTTTCCTACCATCATAACGACTACCATCATCACTGCGTCCACCTCTACCATCGCCTCCGACGCGTCGTGACATAACCATCACCACCGCCCTCACATTCACAACTTAACATACCCTACTTCCCCCGCCTCTATCGCCGCCGCCGCCACAACTGCCACCCCCACCTTCGCTGCTGCCGCCGCCGCGACTGCCGCGCAGTTTATTTCTTTAATCGCACGGGGCCCCCGAGCTCTCCTCTTGGCAAACGACCGCGAGCCACCTCCGGGCCGTTCGCTTTTCACACGTCGGAACATGACACACAGACTCCGAACTGAGTCTGAGGGGATCTGTGCTCTTGTTTGGTTTAGAAAGCTACAAACCGCAACTACCCTACCAGTCTTATAGTCCGCTAAATTTAGCCTCCCCAGTTCGTAAGTTTTTCTTCAGTTATCGCAATGAAAATCTCTGTTCAAGTGTCAGAGAGAGAAAGAGAGATCAAGAGAAAGAGAGAGGGAAAGAGAGAGAGAAAGAGAGGGAAAGAGAGAGAGGGAAAGAGAGAGAGGGAAAGAGAGAGAGGGAAAGAGAGAGAGAGGGAAAGAGAGAGAGAGGGAAAGAGAGAGAGAGGGAAAGAGAGAGAGAGGTAAAGAGAGAGAGAGGTAAAGAGAGAGAGAGGGAAAGAGAGAGAGAGGGAAAGAGAGAGAGAGGGAAAGAGAGAGAGAGAAAGAGAGAGAGGGAAAGAGAGAGAGGGAAAGAGAGAGAGGGAAAGAGAGAGAGGGAAAGAGAGAGAGGGAAAGAGAGAGGGAAAGAGAGAGAGGGAAAGAGAGAGAGGGAAAGAAAGAGAGGGAAAAAGAGAGAGGGAAAGAGAGAGAGAGAATGAGAGAGAGGGAGAATGAGAGAGAGGGAGAATGAGAGAGAGGGAGAATGAGAGAGAATGAGAGAGAGAATGAGAGAGAAAGTGAGTGAGACTGTATGTTTTGAAAATATTTTCCCAATTATATATCATTGTTGATATGAAAGCTGTATAGAAATTCATAAATTCACACAAATTAAAAGATATGAATTTCAGGACAATATTCAATTCAGAGATTTTGAGCAGGCAACTTTAGCATACAACTAATAATACATTTTGTACTAACTCTTAGAAAAATTATCTAACACACTACACTTTTCTATTTATTAAGAATGGGGAATATACATGAACTCCAAATCATAGGATCTCCTTTTGATACACAAGGCAAAATGTATTTACTGTATGTACAGATCCTCTGAAATATATATGAACATGATAATCAATAAATAACGATACATTACACATTGGATAATACCACAAAATACCTGATCTCCCTGCTATACTCTAAAGCTACTATTTCGTTTCCAACAGATCGCTTTCCTGAGTACCACGCAAAACCTGCGTTTTCCTATTCTCTATTCGTATATTTGAAAAAGGAAAAAATTCTGAGAAGTAGCAAGATCTGTAAATTGAAGCTGAAAAATACGAAAAGAAAAACATATCATCTTTCACCCATGAGATCAATTATGAAATCACAGTTAGTTTTCAGAGAAATTTATTTAATTTTTATTTAAATAATTAATCCTTTGTTAAACATTAATTGTTCCCTTTAATTGAAATCATTAACAAATAATTATTATCGAGAATTATTAAGAATAAAAACAATTTTTTATGTGCATTTATCCAGAGCGCACGGTCTCAGAGGTCCCGCAAAAACAATCATGTAATTTCCCGGGTCCACACATCCTAGGTTTAGGCAATAGTAATGATGGACTTCTGGCGAGGAGCGTGTGCTGGTCCGCACGTCATGCCGTTAGTCGGTGCGACGGGCAGGGAGTGCAGTCGGTCGCCTTGGCAGCGCGCGCGGGCGGCGGGCGGCGGGCGGCGGGCGGCGGGCGGCGGGCGGCGGGCGGCGGGCGGCGGGCGGCGGGCGGCGGGCGGCGGGCGGCGGGCGGCGGGCGGCGAGCGGCTGGCACGCGCCACGCGGCCCTCGGCGGACTCAGGTTGGCGTCGCCGCCACTGGCAACATTCACGCTCGCGGCCCAGCCCCACGCGCCCGCCCCTCCCCCTCCCCTGGCTCTTACCCACTTCCCCCTCCCCCACCGCCCCTTCCCCCTCTCCCACCGCCCCTCGCTCCCACATCCGCCCCAACCAATCCACCCCCGCCCTCCCATACTTCCCCATCCATCCTTTATCCACACCTCTTCTCTTATCCACCTCTTAACCCCTCTCCTCTCAATGACCCCCACACCGCCCCACCCATCCCACTCCCGCCTCTCTCATCGAATCCTCACCTCTTCCATCCCATCCCCGCCTCTCCCTTTTCCTTCCCGTCCCCTCCATCCTTTCTCCCCACCTCTTCCCCCGTTCCCCAACACTCCACTCCGTCAGGCCGTCCAAGCCCCTACTTTCGTTCCCTCCTCGTTCTTCATCTCGCCGCTACTCTTTCCCCACTCGACTACCCACTCCGCCACGCCGCTTTCCGCACCTCCCTTCCCCTCGCCTCGCCTCCCCACCTCGCCCTGCCGCCTGCGCCTATTAATAGCGGCGGCAAACCGGAAACCGGCGCAATTGGCCCACAAGACGCGCCTTGAGGCGACGGCGGCGGAGGGCGCAGTGCGCTTAGCACCAACGCACCATTCATCAGCCTTCGGGCGGCCGCCGCGCCAGCCCGCGCCGCGGCGGTCGGGGCTCCTTAACACTGGCGAGCACGATACAATGACTGCGGGTGTGCTCGCACGGTGGCCAAATTTTGGGCTGGGCGAGATACCTGTCCAGACGTGAAGTGACTGAAATGGCAACTTGATACGGATGTAACTTTATCTGAGAGTATACCCACCCTTCCAACCACCCATCCATCCATCCATCCACTCATCCATCCATCCATCCATCCATCCATCCATCCACTCATCCATCCATCCATCCATCCATCCACTCATCCATCCATCCATCCATCCATCCATCCATCCATCCATCCACCCATCCATCCACTCATCCATCCATCCATCCATCCATCCATCCACTCATCCATCCATCCATCCATCCATCCATCCACTCATCCATCCATCCATCCATCCACTCATCCATCCATCCATCCATCCATCCATCCACTCATCCATCCATCCATCCATCCACTCATCCATCCATCCATCCATCCACTCATCCATCCATCCAAACACCCACTCATCCATCCAAACACCCACTCGTCCATCCAAACACACACTCATCCATCCAAACACCCACTCATCCATCCAAACACCCACTCATCCATCCAAATACGCACTCATCCATCCAAACACCCACTCATCCACCCAAACACCCATCCACCCCTCCACCCAAACACCCATCCACCCAAACACCCATCCATCCAAACACCCATCTACCCATCCACCCAAACACCCATCCATCTAAACACCCATCCATCCAAACAGCCATCAATTCATCCATTCATTCATCCGTCCACCTGTGTATCAATCCATCCGCCCACATATCCACCCACCCGCTCACATATCCAACCATTTGTCCGTCCAACCATCCATCCATGTGTCCAGACGTAACTGTAACCAATGACGGCACCCAACAGCGAGGGCGTTTTATATCGATTGTGACCGTGCATCGAAAAATCGTGCAAAATACGGTGAAAAGTATATAGAAAATATTTGTGCAAAATGATTCTGCAAAAGAGTATAACATGAGATGCTAAATAATGTACAAAAAGTTTTCATTCATATAGAAACTAATTAAAATGCTTGCTTTATAAAAAGCCATTTTCTTCAACTAAAAAATGAAATACAATTATCATTTACCCATTATTAATAGCAACGCAGGAATTAAAAAGTAGAAAATCATTTTCTATATACACGTCCTCACATATTGTGAGAAAAGAAAATGTATGTGTACAATCAATGCGTGAATGGTAACAAACTCGGGTTCTATACTCATGCCACAGCCGTCGCTGTGGGTGGCCTAATAAGTCTCGAATTAGAACATTCATTAGTCACTTTTATGAGGTCTGTAAACAGGGGCAAAGGGCTAACCCTTACAGTTATGATAAATGACGAAAACTTCCAACTTTCTAGCGTGCTCATGGCTAATTAATATTAAAACACACCAAGCGCGTCTAGTCAACTCTGGCGATGAGACGAAAACAAGACTAAAGCCGCGTGAAAGGTATTCGAAACCAAAGAAGCAGTGAAAACTCGTCGAGCAGAGTAAAGAAGCCAGCATGGCAGAAAGCGTCGGAGAGTTGATGTAAGGGAAAGATACAGTGGCCTAAGTAAGTTTTCCGAGAGTCATCTACTTGTACCATTAAACATTTCGCCGGGGTAGTTAGATACATTTATTTTCGAGGAGATGCACGATGGTATTGGAACGCGGAAAGTTGGCACTCACTGCTCGCGTGGCTCCTACTCTCTTGGGGCAATCTCGTTTGCTACCTTGTGCGAGCAAGCGGAGGCAGCCGAACGCGAGGGGGAAACTCGCCATCAGCCGAGGGGCGCGCGGGGAACGCGACGCCGCGCCCCACGTGCCACGCTTTCCAAAGGGCCTGAACGCCACTGACACTTAGGAGTGAAGTCAATGTCATGGCGAACAGTGTTATACGTTTTCAAGTGTAGTGCTGTGAAGTGTGAGTGAATGGAATGCATTAATGGTTATGTATCTAATGAAACAAATATAAATGATGTGTGGATGAAGAAAAAAAATCTCACCTATCAAAAAAGTAGAATTTCTCCAGTAATTAGTTAAGAATTCATCTTACTGTAAGTTAGGGATGCAAAAGTGCAGGTAATTTAACTTCAGAAATAAATTATATTTAGTTATAAAGACAAAGCCCGTCCTCTAGCTGTTTAAGCCACAAGGCAGCAGCTTAATGTATTATCGCTACAGAAAATAAATTCACGTTTCCACAGGGTTACTGTGGAGGGGACAAAGAAAAAAGGGTCAATCACCATTGCCGGACAGTTTTCAAGGCAGTGTGGAATACGTTGTGAGGTATCAGGGTTACAGACCAACGCAACAGATTGGGTACCATTTAATCGAAAATCGGACATCAAATGGACACGGTTGGTAGGTTCGTTGTTCAGTTGGATAGTTGGTTTGTTGGTAAGTTGTAACATTAGGCAGCATCCTCAGCTTGGGAGTGTTTTGAGTTAATCTTTTTACAGGAAGGTACCTAGCGAATATTTATTTTTAGGGAGAATTTTTAAATATAAAATTTCATGATATCACCATAATAAAAAGTATTTTCTAAACTCTACTCGTCCGTCGTTGCAACTACTCCTGCTATCCAGGGCTAATCGTTTCGTTTATCGTCGAAATTCGAACAATGTACGAACCTATCGCAAAAAATGCGACCAAATCGCTATTGATTTCTCCTTCAAGAGCCTCAAATATATTCAAAAAGTTGAGGTAGGTACCCGTTAAATGTAGTATGTAATTAAATATGTAATTAAATTAAATATGTAATTAATAATCAAATATGTAATTAATAATCAAATATGTAATTAATAATCAAATATGTAATTAATAATCAAATATGTAATTAATAATCAAATATGTAATTAATAATCAAATATGTAATTAATAATTAAATAAATAATAAGTAAAAAGTTGAATGGACAAATGAGCTCAGAAAAGTAATTGTCGTCCCTCTTGTTTCGGCCAGTACACGCCTATATCGCGCATACGGGCAATCTTTGATAGCTGAGGTGTGGATAGCTCTGTTCCCAGCAAGATTCAGTAAAAATACTTCTGGACGACAGTACGGAATGCCCCACGAATCCTCGGTCAAGGGAGGAAAAAGACGGGATGACGGATCGGCCACAGACCGATAAATGGCATCGTCCTAATTAACAAATTTTTAAAAAAAAAGTAGTTCACGCGCAATTTAATTTCTTATTCGTTGTTCATCTGTAACGATTTCATGGAGCAAGCCATCCACTGCAGAGGTTTGGCTGTGGCGTGGGCGGCGTTCCGAGTTGCCAGGGCGCATGCGCGGGGCGCGAGCGCGGGGGCGGGGGCGGGGGCGGGGGCGAGAACGAAGTGGCTGCGCGGAGCATTCATCGTCGCCGTCGCGCGTATGATTAGCAAAGTAAACAATGAGTGAAGCGCCGGCGTGATAGAGCGCGCTCTGTGCGGCCGCCGCCGCCTGCCGCGAGGAGGCGCAGTGGCCGGAAACAACACTGCACAAGGACACAATTTCCAAGACGGAAGGTGCGAATCATCCGTGGTGGTGTTGAGAGAGAAGTTCTTAATTATAAAACAAACTTGTATATTCTAACGTACGAACATCCATTTTCTGTTTCATTCGAACGAATATTGAGAATATGCCTTTCTAAGTCATTTCTTTACTGCTCTTTCATTATTTATGTTTCATCTACTCCACAATAAGAATCAATAACCTTGGTAAAATGTCAGACTTTGGAATTGTGATTCATTAACTGTAAATAATGAAAAAGTGAATGAAAATCTTCGTGTTTATGTTCATCATTTTCATTATCATTATTATCAATCTCATCATTTGCTTTATCATAATAGTAATGATTCTTAAATATCTACACCACATCCCCTGTCACACATACCCCATTACCACCATCATTACTAGCATCTCCATCGTCACCATCCTCACCAACATAAATCACCAACAACAATCAAGCACCATTACTTATCATTCACCACCCTAACAAATCGCTATCACCCAACACCTTCTTACATTCAGCATCACCGGATATCCCCCACCGCCATCACCAATCACCCTCCCGAACCCTTCCCCACCATCATACCATCATAAATTATCACCAATTCAATTGAATTAGTTTATCTTCCTAGGCTAGGCTCAGGCCATTGGGCTCTTCCGCTGACGACGCAAATTCCACTATGCTCTTTTCGCCGTCTAGTAGAGAAGGGAAGTATCACTTAGGCGACGAAACCGGCGATTTTTTTACATTTTGCTCAGAGGCTTCTTTTAGGCTTGTGGATCTTTTACATGCTTCAAATCTACAACATAGGGCATCCGGTTTTACTTCCCCTTCGAAAGTAGGCATACGAGGGACCCCTTCCCCTCCGCAAAAAAAAAAAAAAAAATCACAGCTTGGAACCTGCGAACTTGGTATAACGGTTCGATACGCTGGCCGTTACACCCCGAATCCTCAACATCGAGGCCCGAAAACCAACCGCCGGACCACTGACCATCACCAATCGTCTTCATCCTATCAACAGCATAACTGTTCGCCCCGCAGCCCACGTGGTGTCGGCCACTGCGCGCCACCGACTCGCGTTGCCTCGCGTCGCGTCGCGTGGCGTCGCGTCGGCCGCGGGCGCGCGTTCCGGCACATGTGCGCCCTGAGGGATGGCGGGCTAAATCTTGTTTTCACGTCCCTAATCCCGCTCGCCCATTAACATGATGAACGCTGGCGCGGGGAGCGACCGCGGCGGACGACGACGACGGCGGACGGCGGGCGGGGCGGCGGGCGGTGTCCACGCGTTCGAAAGAGCCACGCGTGCGAATCGCGCACGCTTTGTGCGCGCTCGCGTGCGCGTGCGCGTGCGACCGACTGTGGCGCTGCTTCTTCAACTGTTTCGTGAAAACAACGCGTTCCCGGAGAAGACGAAGGGTTGGCCGGGAGAAGGATTCTTAGAAATCCGCACACCTGTTCATTTATTTATGTGGCCGCTCGGGGGGGAAAAGCGCGTATGCCGTTAAGAGACAGTGTTTGGGAGCTTGTTTAGCTCGTATTCGTCAGGGTTTTTCGTGGCAATGAAGTAACGGTGGGGATCATCATCAATATGGATAAGGACAAAAAATAATTATTACAGTTTTCTCACCTTTAGTATAATATTTACCCTTCGAATTTAATAAATAAATATTATCTACTCTCCTTAACCATATGCTGTGAAGAGAAAATATTTTCCATCCAGTCATTTTTTTTTTCAATTTTAGTAAACATTTGTTTATGAACAACACTATTAATTGAAGTTCTTAGAAAAGCAATAATTGTCTCTTTATTATATTTTCTTACAAAATATTTAGTTTTCGATTATTTCGTTCGTGCTAAAAACAGTACCAGTATGTACACGTTTATGAGAGGAACAGAAGCTTCATGTCGAGAATCAAGGCAAGGAAGTGTCTTAGTATTTGCTCTTTAGATCAAGAAAAACATGCAAACGCGCGATTGACTTTGCGAGTCATTTACTTAGAAGTTAAGAAAACATTTCACATAAATCTAGTAAAATGGTTAGTTTCAAGTTTCGTAGAAATTTACGCATTCCTTGTTTGCTTTGTGGTTTCATTCTAACAATTAAGATAAATAAGATCATTTTAACCTTAGGTGGCTCAGGGCCTCAACTGATGTGTCTGCAGTGCGTCTGACAGGGGAAGTCCTAGGGCTTGATTTCCAACGGTGGCAGGTTTTCAGACATTAGCTACGTAGAGACGTCAAGTTGAGTTGCTATCTGGAGGAGAATTCTAGTGTCCGGCTGCTCTGTTCGATGGTTTTTCGTGTTTTTTCAAAGGGAATGCCGGAGCAGTGCTATAACAAACGGGTCACGGGCAACAAGCGATTTCTCCTTCTGGGGCAGTGCCTCGCTGGTGAGAGATACCTGATTAAGGAAATCCCCGCTAACGGAAGTGAAGGCCGGCGCCGAATCGCGTTAGCGGAGGAAGTCTACCGGCACTTCCCGAGATAGAAACATGGATTATTCTGAAGGGACTAATGCCCTTAGCTGTTGATACGCCCGGAAACACCAGTTAATCTTCGAAGAGGAATACTTTGTTTATAAAATGGAATTGTCAAATGAATCCAGTATGTCAATGTGACAAACACTACTTTCAAATTTATATGTAACGACGATTTACAGATGGCAACTAAAGGAACGTGGAGTGAACCCAATTCTCTGAAAACGCTATGATTCAGAAATTTCACATAGTACGACAGAGTATTGCTGAATGAACCAACTGGAGAGAAAAAATATAGTACAAGCACCGAGATTGGCCTAAAACGAAAGGGGTGTGACCTTCAGGAAACACAAGGGCCTCCTCAGTGGGAGCGGTAGTAACACCAGTAGACATTGATATGTCTCTCAGGCGCCGATGGATGGCAGCCCAGGATGGGGTCTCGCAAAACCGCCGGGTAGTCCCGCCCGAAAAAAGGGAACATCTAATCTAACTCGTAAATTTGAAAGAGCTCATACAAAACATTCTAGAGAAGCACATAAATTCGAACAATGAATCATACCTATTTTATTTTCCATTGATTCGTTCAGAGAGGATTGTAGGCTTGTTTTATAAGTATATTTTTCTCTGACTTTCCAATTGGCGATCGTAGCCCCCTCATAATGCCTCTACTTTCAAACACGTTTATAATATTCATTAACAGTAAGAGTGTCGACGTTAGAGTCGTCATTCTGTGACATTCGTCACACCATGAATTTTTCGGCTGAGGATGCCTAGAGTGCCTTGGACAGGCAAGAAAACATGAGCTGTAGCAGCGGTAGATTTCGTTTACAAACTGCACACCTGTTCAAGGCGGAACTGTTGCGGCAAGCTGACCAGTCTTTTTGCTGCAGCGTTTTAGAGTTGTCATAATATATACTTCTTAATTTATTTGCCAGAATGAACTAGGCAAATTTCTCAACATGATTCAGGGCTACTTATCTTCAAGATTCCTAAACGAGTGTGCTGAAATTGGTAGCATCCCGAATCAGTAAATTGAAGCGATACATTGGGACACTATTTTCACACAAAATCCATTCTTTTCGAAGTTTTAAATCAATGTATTGTTGTGATAATAAGTGCTCTAACACTTCTGTTATTTTATAACGAATTTAATTGTAAATATATTTCAATATATTTTAAAACAAAATGCAATTGCAAGAAATGCATTATTTTTCGGTATTTTTACAAAATAGAATGGGTATTTCTATTAATAGAAAAATACAAATTCAAATACTTTGAATTTTAATTTTCGAATATGTTGTTTGTATATTAGATATTTCATGTTCATTAATCTATGAAACTGAGAATGATACACAGAGTAATCATTTTATAAACCTCTAGATGGTGGATAGTTGCAAATTCGAAGGGGAAACAATTGAGGTACTTCTTAAAATTTTAACTACTATTTCAAAATGTATATAATTGAATAATTGAATAGAAAATTGTATATTACTGAATACTTGATGTAATATACTAAATAGAATAATATTTTTGTTTTGTTATAATACATTATCCATCACAAGAGTAACAGGTTTTTTAAGGGAACCTCATTTCTCTATGTTTCTTCTTACGTTCTAGAGAGAGAGTTTGAAGATTGTCCGTTGTTTATAAAATTAACACACTCAGATCTTGTCACTAGCGACAGGTTGGGCGTTGTGAAATGAAGCTGCAAAACTTCGTGGATTTCGTCTGGTGTTTCATATTCACACGTTCACTTCCCCTTCAGTAGCAGTTATACATCACTAGCAGAGGATTTCCTGGAGTCTGCCTTTCTGCCTTCTTATCTTTCTGGAAATCTGCAATGCCTATTTCCTAACGAGAATTGTTCAAATATTCAATATATACAAATATTGGCATGGGTATTTTTCACTAGAAACTAAGAATAAGGAGACTAATGAATGCTATGAGGGTCGAATGGCAATATAAATTATATATGAATAACCTTTTTATTACTATATGTAATTTACGTACTATTGTAAAAAACATTTTGAAAGTGGTCAGGCGGAAAAGCGGGCCAGGGGACTGAGCCCCGCCACCAATAAAGACATTTATTTATTTACTTATTTTATTAAAATTAGACAATTTGTTAATTTCAAGGAATATTGAATCCTGATAGAAAAGTAGTTTGGACGTAAAGAATGTAAAACATATCTGTATTTCTGCTAATTACAATAATAAACTTTGGAGTCTACGAGAAATAATTACTTAATAAGAATTACGAAGTTTTAACAGAAACTAAAAACACAAATACGGATTATTTTTTTATAATCCGGAGGACGTAAAAATAATTGCAAATAATTATTTATTTTTTATAATTTTTACTTTGTTTTCATTTTGTCTTGAATATTGAGAACAATCATACATACCCAATAAGTATATCAACTGTAGAGTTCGCAGGAGATAGCTGGGCACTGGGCACCGGTTACAATGCTAGCGTTGTCTGGAATGTCAATGATCTTTGATTGGACTGATATAGAGGAGTTAATCAAAGGAAGGACCACTTTGACAGGTCGGAACACAAATCACCGTCAAGCGAGGCGAAGACACTGCAAGAGATAGTGATGAAGCCATTAACAAATGTGCTAACAGTAATCGAACGAACTGACACAATAAGTGCACGGACGTAACTTGCCGTTATATTGCCAGAAGTGGCAAAGCAGTAGCTTCAAAGCGGTCCCTTCTTATTCTATCTCTATCTCATGCAAACTCTACAGCAATATGAATTCTCCTTTCATCACGAGCTCGTCAATCTCTATGTAACATCATTTTCGTCGACCCTTCTCTCATCGCTGCTTCGACGCCCCCCAAGCAGAGTGCGAGGCTCCGGCCGGGAGGGTTGGGCGAGCGGCGTATCGCCACCCGCCTGCCATCTAGGGCCGCGCGGCGCAGGCACCGCGGCGGGGGCGGGGGCGGGGTAATCCGGGGGAGAGGGGTGTGTGGCGCGAGCCCGCATTATAAATACTTTGCCACTTGGCAGCACAGCGCCCGCGCCGAGGGAGGCGGCGACGGCGGCGGCGGTGGGGGCGGCGGCGTGTTCCGGGTTCACCGCCGGCCACGGAACTGGAGCGCCGGCCGCCGCCGCCGCCGCCTCCGCCGCCCCCGCCGCCTCCGTCGCCGCTGCCCGCAACGCGGAGGCGACACGCACGCCACCGCCGCCGCCTTCGTCCCGCATCGCTCCGCATCGCCCCGCATCGCCCCGCCTCCACCGCCGCAGAAATAGCCGACGAACATGCGTCGCCTCAGCGCCCCGTGCCCTTCGGCGACCAGCGGCCCCGAGCGCTGAATTAAACGGAAGAGGCCTTTCGTCACCCGCGGACTCTGCGATCACCTGCATAAATAAACACTTCGGAAGACGTAATTGGCCGGGTTCTTTCGAGTGTGTTGGCGAATCCACTACTGTAGCTTTGCAGACCGAGAAGGTGATAGGTTCGAGCACCGACCATGACAATATTTTTACACCAGTTAAGAATAGAGAAATTACTAAAAAGACACCATTTTGACAAGTCGGAGAACAAATGAACGCCGTGCAGGGCGATAACATTGCAAGAGATAGTGATGAAGCAATGTGCAAACGTGCAAAATACAAACGAAAGTAGTAACAAAATTAATGCATAACTTGCAATTATATTGCCAGCAATGGCCAAGCAGTAGCTGTCAATGAGGTCCCTTCTTGAAGAAGTCTCACTGTATTTTGGGTCTGCCACTGTCTGAATGATAATGCTGAAGATCAACTGTCCTGTTCGGTCACATGTGTCGTTTTCACATATTCAAAGAGAATCTCGAAGTATCTATTTTGTAGTACGTACCGCGGTAAATATTTTCTTTTCTCCTCTATATTTACACCCATTTCAGGATCTTATTGAAGGCTTATCCACCATTCCCAAATGGTGCAACGCCATACTCTACCCGGAGAGACTGTGAAGTACTCTGAGAATTCTGATATCAGGTGGAAATTCCAGAAGGCTATAGCGGATCGGGCGAAATACAACGTACGTAATTATGCCTGAGAGTGAAGAGTGGCGTACTCATGATATGCGTAGGTGACGGAACAGACTTTTTGGATGACGGTCATATTGCTAATTTCTGTGAACCGGATTACAATTGAAATACATATTTGCCTCTGATATCTGAAAGTTTGCTCCCTTGGATAGGTGCATGAAATAAGCAATTTCAATTTATTTATTATATATATTTCCGCATATCATGTATATTTTGCCGGTTTTCTTAATAAGCATCTAATATTCACAAATTGCTAATCATTTTGGGTATTTTACTTGAAAACTTTATGTTACTAATTTTTTTACTATATTTGTTTTAATAGATATAATATTATGTGTGTTATTAAATACGTGTCAAATTGCTGTATCAGTACTTCCACATTTTTAATTATCGCATTTAGGATTAATATCTGCACATGTGGCAATGATTCTGTTTAATTCTAAGAATAAATCAATGTCTCCTGACCATTTTGTCCTACCATTCAATGAATATAAGAGAGAATTTACAAACGTCTAGAAAAAGTCATCGTTGAATCTTGTGTAGACTCTACATTATTTCATTATTTTTTGAACAAAAAATAATTAACGACACAAAAAGAGATAAAATGTAATAAGAGATAAAAGAGCTTGTATTATTAAGACAACGAATTTATTTCTAAGGTTGTGTTGAGGTACGCTCTTAATACCCAAACGATACCAAAAGCAAACGAAATTTAATCTGACGAAATTCCGACAGCTGGAATACCGCGGCGTGCACGAGCGAATACCGCGGCGTGCAGCACCGCGTACGTGCAAGAGCAAGGCCCTTGTGCGGACAGGAGCTGCAGCTGCAAATTATACGAAAAGATAATTGGTGGAGCGACGCGAAGAAACACGAAGCAGCGGCGGCGGCGGCGGCGGCGGCGGCGGCAGGGGCCGCGAGCAAAAAAAGCGCCACAGGTGGGAGCCTGGAAGGAATTCAACGGCGGCGGGGGCTTCCTGTCCGACGAGTGGCGGTCTCTTGCTCACTCGCATGTGTGCTGCTGCTGCTGCTGCTTCGTGCATCATGCCTTGCTAGCAAGCCACCCAACCACATGATCACCGCCCGAGTGGTTACACAGCTCGTATTCGGCTGGGTCGTAATTAATGCCGGTACACTACGCCTCGTTTTAATCTAAGAGTGCAAGGACAGTGAACCGTCGGAGATCGTGGCACCGACCTGAAATTTTTAAAACGTGCTTCAAGACAATTAAATACATTCAGTATTCATTGAAGATGTGATAAATTTTGATAGGTGCACAATGTGATGAAACATAAATAAAATATACATTATTTATTTTTATGGGAAAACATTGCAGTCAACATTCAAATCGACTGTATTTTAAAATGAACAATTACCACGGGTAATTTCAACCTAAGGTAACAAAACTTTATGTATTGCAATAATTCTAAAAGTTGGAAAATTACTCTGATTCAATTGGTTCTCCGACAGCTAAATTACTAAACTCTAAATAATTAAACTCTAAAAATACTATTCGAAAATTCATAAGCAGAGTACGAAACTCTTGAAATGAATACACGTTACACTTGTTTCTCAAATTGTGACGCATTTTTCATTTTTTAATTTCTCGTTACGGAGTAGAGAGGAAGTTATGTTACTCTGCGCGATAAAACGGCAAAGTTTCGGCAGAAAAACTTATTACAGACCTCTGGTAAGAAAAAAGTGGATATATTTACTTGCTAAATTTAGATGAAAATCCTCTAACACATGGTGTAGCCCTAATCCATGTGTTTTGGGTCCTTGATACTGAAAAATCGAATGGCGGCAAAAACTCTGTCCGTCCGTGAACAACGTTAGCGGCTAAATGTTGGCTGAATTTTTCTAAAATTGATATTCGCCAATCGATCTGGCTGATGTCTGGGCCCCTTGTATATGAAACCCATATTTTAATTTTGGGGGTACTTTACATGAAAGCCCTGGAACATTTTCAAAATTTTGAAAATGGCTTCCTCTTTTTTATTTACATTTTGTTGTTGGATAGTGTAAATAACCTTCAAGAGAGTAGTGTAGATTTCATATTCGTTAAATCCCTCATCTTTCGAAAATTGCAAAAGTTAAAATTATTTTCGGAGTCTCTCTGCAACTAAAATATTAATGAAGAGACTTTTTCCTTAATGAAGTATGTTCCTCAAAAATAGATTTTGGAATAAGGTCGTGAACAATTTTTCTAGCATTTGAGTACTTTTTGCGAAATTTTGCACGAAAGTGAGGGTGAAAAAGTACTTGCTGCATTCTCGGCTATACCGGACGGCTAGTACGTGCTGCTTTTGCACCACTAGTTTTATTTTCCTTTAGGGTAATTTATTTCAATATTTAATAAGTGCATTTTAATACTAATAGTTTCATCAGATAACTACGTCGCATACGTTTACTCATTGTCACATTATGTGACAATGTTTGGAAGTAAAACTTCGAAGAACCGTAACGTTTTACATACCAAGGATGTTTGTGTTTCTTAAATCTTACGAGTAATATTGTCCAATTAATAGTAAACATTCAACTGTGAATATAGTTTTACATAATATGTTGATTTATTCCAGAACGTATGTCAAATGTCCTGAATGGCAGTTTGAAAGATATAACATCTGTTTGGTCTCCAAGGCATCGCGGTGATCAACTCTTTGAATGATCTGTGAAGTGCCTGACTGACAAGAAAGACTATTAGTTGACAAATGGTTGTCGTGCTAAACAGATGACATGTCTACATCACACAGAAGCAGAGAAAAGAAATGATATGTTCAAGAATTCCTTGTAACTCCGACATGTCTTTTTCCTTTAGCCCCTTGTCTTCACACTTTCAAACAGAAATACTAATTAATATTAATTATTAAAATTCAATTCTTTACAATTTTACCATATTTTGGAATAAATTAAAATTAATTGACATTTCAGTTAAATACAAATACTGATAGAAAATGCTACACTTACAAACAACGCATCATTAGCTAGTGATCACTGAAATTTCTTTCGTTTTGAACAGCGAAAAAGTTTTATTTCAGCCCAAAAACAATTAATATACTTAGAAATGTCGATCTCTTACGTCTCGTTGACAACACTCAATGAAACATGAAACAAAATATAATTACATTTAACATTTAGATTCTTTCAAAACATGTTTACTTCCTTTTTCATCGAAGTAATGCATTCAGTACTAAATAATAGAATAATAACAGAAGTAAATATATTATAATCACTCTTTAACATTAGTAAGCGAAGCAATACCTCTTCATGAAACTAATAGATTTGTGTGTAAGCATTCCCCATGAGGAATAGTTTTTCATCTATGATTGTGACATTGAAGTCCTTCGCAAACCATCGCATGTACCATAACATTACCATAGAAATACTACCCGTAGATTCGTGTTCCAGCCCCGACGCTGCGGTGGCAGGATTTTTTACACTAGCTACATAGACAGCTAGGTTAGCCGCTGTCTGGAGGAGAATTCTAACGGCCGGTTGCTTTTAACAGTAGTTTTCTCAGTTTACTCCGTTCAACACCAGGCAAATGCCCGAGAAGTACCCTAACAACCGGGCCACGGACCGCATGCGATCTTTCCTTGCTCTGTACTTGTCCTATCCAATTAGAGTTAGAGCTTTCCCCGGCTGGGATGTTGCTCCGCCGGTGGGAGATGCTTGGTTGAGGAAAACCCCGATGACCGACGTGTAGGTCGGCGCCAGATCTCAAAATCCAGTGGGGGAAGTTCACAGCACCTACAATGCACTAACGAAACTAATGACCTTTGCAGTTGACGCGCCAGGCTAGACTAAATAATCAATCAATCATCCACGGATACTTGGCTCTCCGGTAGATAGCGATATCTACCGGATAGCATAGTCCTCTAGGTTTGGTTGGTATCATTTCACTCACCTACATACGACCTGCGACAGAGCGAAATACTCTTTGCTTGTATTGCAAAATGTTGATTGCTCCATGGCATATCACCTTGAACAATGTCGCATTTTGACACCTGCAACTTTGGCAACCATGCTTCAAAAATGGCATCTCTAAGCCAGGACAGTAGTTAAAAAATCCAACCTGTGCATCAATCCCAGCAAACAACAGTTTCATTGATTGATGTTTCCGGACGCGTCAACTGATAAGATTATTAGTCCCGTAAGTATAGTGCACCCCCATACAGATATCTCCCATCAGCGGGGCACCGCCCCAGCTGGGACAGGCTCTATGCTCCCGACTCGTTTCTCGTTATATCTGTTCGTAGGGCATGTAAGTATAAGTGTGTGCAAGAAAGGAATGATCGCCGGAGTTTCGTGGCCCGTATAGGGGTACTGCTTAGGGTACTGCTTAGGGTACTGCTTAGGGTACTGCTTAGGGTACTGCTTAGGGAACTGCTTAGGGAACTGCTTAGGGAACTGCTTAGGGAACTGCTTAGGGAACTGCTTAGGGAACTGCTTAGGGAACTGCTTAGGGAACTGCTTAGGGAACTGCTTAGGGAACTGCTTAGGGAACTGCTTAGGGAACTGCTTAGAGAACTGCTTAGGGTACTGCTTAGGGTACTGCTTAGGGTACTGCTTAGGGTACTGCTTAGGGTACTGCTTAGGGAACTGCTTAGGGTACTGCTTAGGGTACTGCTTAGGGTACTGCTTAGGGTACTGCTTAGGGTACTGCTTAAGGTACTGCTTAGGGTACTGCTTAGGGAACTGCTTAGGGAACTGCTTAGGGAACTGCTTAGGGAACTGCTTAGGGAACTGCTTAGGGTACTGCTTAGGGTACTGCTTAGGGTACTGCTTAGGGTACTGCTTAGGGTACTGCTTAGGGTACTGCTTAGGGTACTGCTTAGGGTACTGCTTAGGGAACTGCTTAGGGAACTGCTTAGGGAACTGCTTAGGGTACTGCTTAGGGAACTGCTTAGGGAACTGCTTAGGGAACTGCTTAGGGAACTGCTTAGGGAACTGCTTAGGGAACTGCTTAGGGAACTGCTTAGGGAACTGCTTAGGGAACTGCTTAGGGAACTGCTTAGGGATCTGCTTAGGGTACTGCTTAGGGTACTGCTTAGGGTACTGCTTAGGGTACTGCTTAGGGTACTGCTTAGGGTACTGCTTAGGGTACTGCTTAGGGTACTGCTTAGGGTACTGCTTAGGGTACTGCTTAGGGAACTGCTTAGGGAACTGCTTAGGGAACTGCTTAGGGTACTGCTTAGGGTACTGCTTAGGGTACTGCTTAGGGTACTGCTTAGGGAACTGCTTAGGGAACTGCTTAGGGAACTGCTTAGGGAACTGCTTAGGGAACTGCTTAGGGAACTGCTTAGGGAACTGCTTAGGGAACTGCTTAGGGAACTGCTTAGGGAACTGCTTAGGGAACTGCTTAGGGAACTGCTTAGGGTACTGCTTAGGGTACTGCTTAGGGAACTGCTTAGGGAACTGCTTAGGGTACTGCTTAGGGAACTGCTTAGGGAACTGCTTAGGGAACTGCTTAGGGAACTGCTTAGGGAACTGCTTAGGGAACTGCTTAGGGAACTGCTTAGGGTACTGCTTAGGGAACTGCTTAGGGAACTGCTTAGGGAACTGCTTAGGGAACTGCTTAGGGAACCGCTTAGGGTACTGCTTAGGGAACTGCTTAGGGTACTGCTTAGGGTACTGCTTAGGGTACTGCTTAGGGAACTGCTTAGGGTACTGCTTAGGGTACTGCTTAGGGTACTGCTTAGGGTACTGCTTAGGGTACTGCTTAGGGTACTGCTTAGGGTACTGCTTAGGGTACTGCTTAGGGAACTGCTTAGGGAACTGCTTAGGGAACTGCTTAGGGAACTGCTTAGGGAACTGCTTAGGGAACTGCTTAGGGAACTGCTTAGGGAACTGCTTAGGGTACTGCTTAGGGTACTGCTTAGGGTACTGCTTAGGGTACTGCTTAGGGAACTGCTTAGGGAACTGCTTAGGGAACTGCTTAGGGAACTGCTTAGGGAACTGCTTAGGGAACTGCTTAGGGTACTGCTTAGGGTACTGCTTAGGGTACTGCTTAGGGTACTGCTTAGGAAACTACTAAGGGAACTGCTTAGGGAACTGCTTAGGGAACTGGGTCATTCGCCTGGTGTTGTTCGACGGCCGTTCCTTCACACAGCGGCTGGCTGTGTAGCTACCTAGCTAGTGTCGAAAATCCTGCCTCCGTGGGCACTCGAGCCCTAGGACCTCCCGTCCAGAGGCACTGCAGCGACATCAATCGATGCCCTGAGCCACCTCGGGCGGTGCGAGCTGTTGACCCCGATGCGGCACTCGCGTAGCAGCATCCCCAATCTCGCGGCCTCTTCATTTTGCCCACGCTGTGGCGCTGGCGGGGCGTCCGGGAGGGGGGGCGACGGTGGCGGTAACGGAGCGAGGGGGCGACGGCAGCGCCGCCGACGCGACGCGGGTATTTAAGGCCGGCCGGGCCTCCGGTCGACGCGTCGGCGGCGGCGGCCGCGGCAGCAGCGTTGATTGGCGTAAAAGTACGGCAACAAACCGCAGCCATCCATCCAACTGGCACGGGCCCGCGCACGCCTCCCATGCTACGCGGCGAAGGCGGAGCACAGTGGCTCCAAATGGCGGAGACAGGGCCAAAATTGATGCCGCAACACGATTCCTTTAACCCTCCAATGCAGGGTGAAGGATGGATGTAATAGTGTACCGATGCGAGTGAAAGAATAGGGATTGAGTGCCTCACCGATGTAGAGTTGTCTCGATAATCCGAATGACAATAATACCACAGTCCGCGTTTTTGGAAAATATAAGAAAATACAAGTTTAATCGAATAAGTTATTCAGTACAGGACAGTAAAACATCTGTGTGAATAAATAATTAACTCCTTTTGAT
Organism: Gryllus longicercus; assembly: GCA_038098605.1. NCBI lineage: Eukaryota > Metazoa > Arthropoda > Insecta > Orthoptera > Gryllidae > Gryllus > Gryllus longicercus. The sequence goes on from JAZDUA010000140.1 coordinate 1,976,172, forward strand.
GAAGAGGAGATTCTTTCTTTGATATCCAAAATTGTGCGCCAATGGCTCCAAATCCTGATGTTCGTGCTATCAGTTCGTACAGTTCGCCCCGAGATATTGTTGTTTGTGTTTCTAAACGCAACAGTAACGTAATAAGAAAAATTCGGTCATTTGAAAAAGATTCAGGCAGAATTATTTCGCATGCGCAGGATTGTACAGTAGCGGGTGGCTTGCTCAATGCGGCACCAAGGTGACGCTTCGTGTTCACACGGCATCCTGCCCAACTGAAGAAAATGCCCTGACGTCTAGGTACTGCGCTAGGTAAAGTACCATGACGTGGCATTCTGCGTTGAAGGATAGTTTTTAAAGGCAAAGGATTCGTATAATATTATTCTCGGGAGAAAAAGTTAAGTGTGCGTTAAGACGATAGTGTGATGATATGTTTGTTAAAATGTGAAAACATTACTGATTTTGATATATGCTTACGTTATAAATGATTTTTACAGGACGTATTTTGTATGACACTTTCTGTAAACAATATGAAATATTCAAACAACGCAGATTTGTTACAAATACATCTATGCATGAGAGTTCTAAATGAAATTCATATTGCAATGGAAGGCAGCGATAGGCAATGCTGTGTTTGTTTTCGAACATTTTCCGCTACAGCACGTGCTATAATCTCCTATAATAATAATAATAATAATAATAATAATAATAATAATAATAATAATAATAATAATAATAATAATAATAATAACAAAATACTTTGGTAGCGTTTCGTTCTTTACCTAGCCGACATTGTATTCATTCATTTTTAAGTAACTTCACCCATCGTTAGTATTATGCGGAAAGTATGTGATTGACTGGCTAAATGATTACCAAGACGGAATTAAGATGAGACCGAAATCTAACTGAAAACGAACTCTTCTTTGAGGCAGTCGTCTAGAATCTGTTGGCGCAAAATCTTTCCACAAACATCTTAGTTTTACAGTTTCAATCATGGATTTATGTCATCCAGTTTCGGGTATTATGATATCATACGTGTATGGTTTCTCTAGCTTCTACCCTTTATCAACATTATTTAATTATGAAAAAACGAACATTTTCGACAATTGCTAAGAAATTTGTTTGATAGAAAATTTTCTGCCCCTAAATGACCTAGACATTTTATTTTATATTTTTCTGGTCGAATGAACATCTCCATTTCTCTCGCATTTAGTGACATAAAATTCCTAGAAAGCATGTGCGGATCATTCAAAAAATTTTATACTATCTGGCCAGATTTATACTATACTTAGTATAGTATATATACTAAGTAGCTATAGTAGAGATGTTTTGCACGGCGAAGCGTTGAAATTGACAGGTCTGTCGGTCTTCTGCGCATGCGCAGTTTATGTTTCGCACCAATTTTGTAGATCTGCACATGCGCAGAAGTTCGAGATAGCAGTCGATTACTGCAACCGAAGTCGTGCAAAAACTCCTTAACTCGAGCTGTACGCTCATAACACGATGTATACAACACGTCCTGTGAGCTTAATTTTCTGAACCTTTCGCTGTCCAAGCCATATATAAATGTTATACACATAAACATACAAATCACAAATGATGCGCCATCTGTAAAAGTATTCCAAAACTGTTATACACATTTAACTGTTATACACGAGAGCTTGATACATGAGAGCTTCATTTTCAACAACACTCACTGTCCTAGGCCATGTGTAAATATTACACACATACAACACATATACAATGGCTTGTGAAAGAATTCCGAAACTAAACCTGGGCTATGAACTAAGAGACCAGGGAAACATATTAACTCATCAGTTTCCTAAAGAACTGCGTATCAAATGCATTCACGCGGTCCTAAAGTTGAGTGTCAGATTTACACACGTGGTCAGGTATAAGGGATGCCCTGTGTATCATTTGGACAGACGTGGTATCTAAAGTGCTAATATCGCATCGCAGCTGGTACCGCCACATCCCTGTTATTGTTTCCTGGTTGCGTGCGTTCCGGACCACTGTGCGGCTGCGGCTGAAGCGACGGCGGCGGCGGCGGAGCTAAATCGAGGGGCGTCGCGACGCCTGGCCGGCGCTGCGCTGGCGCGTCGCGTGGGAGGCGTCGGGCGGCGCGGGGCGCGGGGCGCGGGGCGCGGGGCGCGGGGCGCGGAGGAACGGAGGCGCAAAGGCGCGGTGCAAGGAGTGACGACGATACAGCGATTTCTCTAAAGCAGAACGCCGAGGAGACCCGTGGTGAACAGTCAGACCGCTCGCCGTCTACCTCTAGACTCCGGGGGTCAAAACCTGGTTCATAAATATGAAATTTGTGGTGGATAAAGAGCGACATGGGATTATTTTATTTTTAGAAATTTCCTCTTTTGCTCTCTCGCATTTTAGCACTGATTCTTTCATTTCAACATATTCAACAATCCATGAAAGTAATTTGTACAATTCAGGTATGGCTGAAAGTCTTGGGAACTGGCATCACAGATAAACACAAGAAGAACAAAATGAGGATCGTGAGGATGCCTGATAGATCGCGTGTTCGATTCGAGTTTGGTTTGGACGCGAATGGACATGTTGAGTATCAGAGAATTCGTAGTACCCGACAGGGTCACGTAGGTCAATCCATGCACATGAATGATTGTTCCTGTATTTTCCCAGATTACTTGTAAATGTAGGGATGCGTAGCCTAAAACATGAAGGTGGCAACTACATTTATCGGTCCTCTTTTTCTATAAAACTTTCAGATTTACAAATTGTATGTTTTGCTAGAGTATACATCATACATATTATACGAAGAATTAAATTACGAGTAAATCCTTAATGGATTCATAATCATTAGAATTGATTTTACCCAAAATTATTTACCTGCTGTATAAGCATCTTCCATACATGTATAGCAATTTCCTAAACTGTATTTTTAAAAAGAGGGGGAAAATCGGTGATTGAACTTATTTACGGAAATAAACTATATTTACTCATGGAACTTTTATTACATCGGGCTACGAAGTCCATTTAAAACAGCACCACCTTAAGAAACGGGTCGTGAACCTTGCGAGACATGTCCTTTCCTCCAACTTTACCTAATCCCTAGGTTATGCTAATGGTGATTGAGGTGATGGTTATGATGGTGGTGATAATAGTGATGGTTGGGGTTTGGGTGCGGCTCTCTGCCTTCTCAAGGTGATGTCTTCCTGATGCGTAGAAACGGGAGCTTGACTCAGCAACATTGGGCAGGAAGTTAGATTAGGCCGCTGAAGATTCAGGAGAAGGCCAAACGAGTAAAATGGGAAGAATGAGTCATTGCAAGAGGTGATGAAATTCTACTCAACAGCTTCCAACTAAGTGAATCTTATACTCTTAGGAGTTTACTAACAAACGTCTTACAGAAAAATTAATTTTAGTTAATTTTCAAGGTTTCTTGATTCCCTTTCCCAAATAACCTGTAAAGAATTTCTATAGAGTTGTATTGTGGAAAATTATGAAAAAAATATTTCTATAATAAAATATTTAGTAATAAACGCCCCACGTGTTATTTAGGAATTTAAACTCCAGAGAAATATTCTATTTTACACAGGAATCAGAACTAGTAAGAAAAACCCTAACTCCATTAATTTCAACGTGTTTGGCATTAGAAAGGGCTAGTGGACAAATTATTCTGTCACCGCTTGCAACACATGGGCCCGCAATTAGTTGCAATACTCGTAAATGAGCGTGTTGTAAAGAATTTGCCACTTGAGTCAAATAATTCTCAAAATGAAAAATATTCGCTAAATGTTGTGTTATTCTAATAGGGTAAGAGCTCTGAAACAGGAACAGGAAATGCTTCGTATCATTTTTATGCTATCGAGTGGTCTCTGTCAATAAGACTTGAAACACGTTATATGGGAAAACAATTTTGTAGGTTAGAATTATCGTAATCGTTTTCTTGAAATCTGAGATATAATGGAATATGCAAAGTTAGAAGGAGAAATTGGTTGAGAAATTACGTGATAGGAAGAGCAAGTGATTCAGATGCAAGCATGTAAAACTATGAAACTTGTGTGAAATAAGTATGAAAAAGGAGACATGAAAATATATTGACGCCAGAAAGTACGAAGGTCGATCTTTTTCGATAGGATATGCCGGAAATCCAAGAAATCAAGCGAAGTATGAAGTGCCAACCCAGCGGTACGAAGATGAAGGAGTTAGTGAAAAATGGAGTAGAGCTAATTTGAAGGAGAGTTTGTTAAATACAAATGGGGCAATGTTGAAGCCGGGGACGAAGTGATGAAATGAAGGGAGATTAGGCAAATGCTGAATGAAGCGGACTGGGAAAAGGAGGGCGCCGGGACGAGAAGAAGCGAGGCGGGGCGGTCGAGATGATAAATCGAGTGGAGTGGGCCGCAGGAGGGGGGGGGGCGACCGGAGGGGAAGGAGAGGAGGAGGGAGGGGAAGAAGGCACGGGTTGGACATAACAAACAGAGGCAAGAGAAGGCAGGTACGAAGGCAGGAAGAGACGTGGAGACGCGGTGAAAAGAGGGCACGGAACGCTCCCACGCGCGAGGGAGGAGGGAGGAGGGTGCGGCTTGGCTTGGTCAGGGCGCAGCGGAGAGAAATGCACCTGCCCGCTTCGCCGGCCGACGCTCTTCGTCAAGTGGGGGCGGCCGGCCATGATGAACGCGCCTTTCAAAGGGGCCGTGCACCTTATTGGGGTCAACTCGGAAATAGGGTTACAATGGAGGCCGCACGCCTGTGTGAATGCTGCTTGCTGTTAGTACACTGTTAGAATCTGTCGCCATATAAATAAATATATCATTATTATTAGTATTATTATTACTATTATTATAGTTACCATTATTATTATTATTATTATTATTATTATTATTATTATTACAGAAACAACATGATGCTGCCCAAATCTTACTTCTCTGCGAAACATACATCTAGCATTCAGGAATTGCCAAAATTGTTTTATATGCTACACGAAATCTACCTTTTGAGTAAATAATGAAATTATTAAATTATAAAATTTACACCTTAGTGAAAATGTGAGCAGACCAGAAATTTTCCTCTCAAATGAGCATAATTACCGTTAATGGGTAAACAGTAACTAGAATAATAAGTGATCCAACGTCTTGCTTATACATTGTATTACATTGTTAACTGACAAAATATTTACTCATGGAACTAAAGTAATCGACTGATTCAAAATGGAATATTTATCCGTTCCAAGATAATTTGCTCACTGATTATCATTTCCTAAAAGCGTAATTCATGATACCACGAAAATATCTTAATTTGAATCAATAGGTAAACCAGAATAGGTACACAATCATGTACACCAGAAACCATCATCACACTTATACTTAAAAACAGAATTTACTGATTTGTAACAATCCTACTTGAATTTCAGTTACGTCTATCTAGTGGTTTAGTAACCGCAACAGATAAAATGGAGTAATAAAACGAGTCCTAAATGAAAGAATCTTCTTCGAATAATGAATAATTAAACACGCGAAACGGACTCTCTCGTCGCAGGTAGCTTGTGTGCATGCACCTCTATCATCGCTGCAGCGAACGGAAACAAATAGGTGCTCATGTCGCGGTGGCAGAGGAGCGGCAGCGGCGCGTCGAGTGGAATGCCACAATGGAGAACTATAAATTGCATCGTGTAGCACAAGCTCCTGTTATTTTCGGCCAAGATATTCCTGTTTGTAGCATCGCTCCCTCCCGACACTCTCAACTTGTTCCTTCCAAGTTCTGAAAATAGGCCGGCCATCTGCAGCGGTGGAAGCGGAGGCCGGGGCGGAGGCGGCGACGATGACCGTGGAGACGGCGACAAGGATTAAAACATTGGCGCTGGGGAATACTCAGTGCACGGATGATGGGCAGGGCGGTAATAGCAATTTTTCAAGATTTCTCGTGTCGTTGACGGTGTCAGTGTCCGTGACGGTGTCCGTGACGTTGAGTCTCGACGGTGGTGAATTGTCAACACTGGAACCACACAGCTGGGACAAATACTGTCTGGAGTAGTACATCGTTTGGAGCAGAATTCGAGCGTGCCAGCTGCTCTGGTGGTAGTTTTCGTGTTCTCTTTTATCAATACTAGGCGAATGCTGGAACAGTAGCGTAACAAACAGATCAAGTCTTCATTTCTTCGCGATCAGTTTTTTTCCCTACCTCCTCCTATTTGCATCGTTCCCCTTACCCACATACACACCTAATCAATCCAGTAGATGACGCGCTGGAACAATCCTCGCTCTTAAAAAAAGCAATTACTCTTTATTACATGTTTGACTTTCTCAGAAAGCACATTTCAAGACCATAACGGAAAATAGAGATATTCGTATTTTGAAATTGATTTCAGATGTGCTCTTTTTAAAATTGAGAAATGAAAAATATATTCATATTCTTACACCCATTTCAAAATAAATTCGAAAGGCGGAGTTAAAATAAAAATCAAGTTGTTGAATTCTTCACCATCAGTCCCTGAATTCGACATTGATTAAAAAAATCTATTTTTTACCTTTATAAAACAGAATTATTTAGATAATAAATATATAATGATTGCAGCATTGCAAAACTAAGGGAGTGTAAAACAACTTTGGGGGTGTGTGCAAGCAGTGCACGCCACACTTTCCGGCGCCTCTGCGCGCTGACCTGACGCGGTGGGTCCTGGGGTATTCGCGGGTCGCGTAGAAAAGTGACGTAAGTTGCGAGATTTTCCAGGATCTGCGACTGTCAGGTATAAATGTGCAGCACGGGGGCCGGCAGGGCAGTCTAAAGTCTGAAGCTGAGCTGAAGTGTGGGCATCACCGTGAACAGCAGTGCAGAGGGCTGTGGTCAGTGCAGCGTACTATATGGCAGTGCAAAGGAAGCAAGCGCAATGAAATGTAGTGCAGCGCTCAGTGTAGTGGACAGTGCAGCGGTTCAAAGGAAATGAACCGTGAAATTAAGTATTAAAAAAGAAATAAGCAAGTGAAGAATTCAAGAACTGCAACACAATCTCTGTATGTAAATCAAAATGTTTAATAGTATCATTAAGAAACAAAATAAACATCATTGTTAAAAGAAATATCTGCATTTTAATTCACCACCAAGTCTCGTTACAAATGGTTTACACAATCTAGTCAAGAGAGATAGAACGGCTCGCGAAAACCCCGGCCGATTCCGGAAGCCGACGTACGGTTCCAAAGAATGACAACCTCATACGGCAATCACTCAAGAAGTGACTTAGATGCTGGCGAATTGGAGAATACCACGTAAAGGCATGGTTTGCCAGCAAGTCGAGTAGAGTGGGGCTCATAATTGGAATTCTTACATCTTCACGCAAAACGTTCCTTCAGACTGGCGCGAAGCACGCTAATCATGGGAGACGATATGTTCAATTTTGAAGTCGTAGAAGTGCATTTTCCGCAGGTATTTTTTTCTGCCACGGGCGTGACGCGGTCTGCGTTCACAGGATATTAACAGGGGGCCGCAGTACACGTCGGTCGCAGATTGATGGTGGCTAGTAAGAGGCCGTAGCTGTACGATTGGGATCAGAGATTTAGATCAGAGCCTTAGAGCTATACAATGTTTAAATAGGTGTAAAAAGACTTCTACATTACTTATAGTTGCCTGTTCCATTGTTATTTACATATTCACATAATGTATTCCAACAGAATTATTTACATACATCAAGCAATCCAAAACCATACGTCTGATGTCAGTCACGAACCCTACCCTCTTGTCTTTTATCATTTCACTATTGTTGAATTATCAATTAAAGTATATTACATATATTTTCTTATATATTGTCTTATTATATTTATATATTGTTAGAAAATTGTCTCCAATCGTTACAAAATATCTCAAAAAAACTCATGCATTGAAAAAATTGTAGTATGAAAAATGATCTAATGTGAAGAAGGTATTGCTTAAAACGTCTCGACATATATCTTTCGTTTTGACAATAAAGATGAATCGGATCGTCTGAATCATCGAGCTGACACACAGGCTGTTAGAAACAGGCTGCAGGGCAAAGACACCAATTTGAAAACACTGCACGGTATCAGGGATCCCAGTACTAGGATTTCCATTAAATTATTGACTTTTTACAGCCAGTAGTACATAACTTCTTCAGGAGCACCTCACCAATATTTTTTTTTCTGGAAAAGAACACTTTGCACTTCATCAAATACCAAATGTCTAGTATCTACTCCAACATTTAGAATTTTAAAAAATTCAACAGTTCATAATTTTTCAACCTTGTCGTTCATTTTCAATGTTGAAGAGAGATACTAATTATTTTTGTTACTATCTTTTCGTCAATACGAGATCTTTAAATCATGTACATTATTAAATAATATCAGTATATTTTGAGAAATACAAATTTATCAAGCGTATCAATCTGACCAGTAGATGAATGGATATCGCCCAGTTGGAGTTCGAGTACCACGATTCTTTGTGGATTTTTGCTTTAAATGTTTACCTCTAGTAAAACCAAGAGTGCTTATAAATGTACTGTAATTTCGATTTTCTTTCAGACCTGTGAACTTTCGTAAATTACAACTCTCGCGCTTTTTTTGAAGACAGTGATTAGTGGGATGTCTCAAGAATAATAAGAAAAATCGATTTATAGTAATATATCACGTATCATTTACAAGTAATACGATAAATTATGTTGTGCTAGCAGCAGATTTTTCTAATTTGTTCGAAATAGTAAATATCAATATGATCATAAATGTCAAATATGTTATGTCTTACTTGACCAGTGTGAAGCAGTATCGCACAAGTATATACGAAATTAAAAATTCAGAATCAAAGTAGTAGTAGTAATAATAATAATAATAATAATAATAATAATAATAACAACAATCAAGAGGTATGGATGACAAATTGTGAAGGAAATTATGAGTAACAACTACATCCAAAGGTTGCGTGCTAATTTGAAGATAGAATTGAGTACATGGAACAAAGCGAAAGCAAGAGTCATGAAGTAATTTAAATAAAATAAAGAAGATCCTACACACAAAATCTAGAAGATAATTTGAAGAGCATGCCATCCACATCGTTCGATTTGATAGGCGCCAAATGCCTTCTGGTAACTGGAGACAGACTGTTCACTAGTCACGCGCAGGCATCATGTCAAGAGGAAAACCATACAGAAGACTTTAAGGTCTAAAATCCAGTCAATGGTAGTTATAAATATCCATAGTGCCAAAGTTATCAAAGTGTCCATCGTAATGTGTTTTTTCTTCGTAGGTGCTAAATAACTATAACTACGGCTATTGTAGAAATATAATAAAGCCCAGATTGTCCCAGATTGTAGATTCCCTGCTTGCAAAAGTCTAAAAGAAGCCTCTGAGCCAAATTCAAATCGCCTGTTCCGTCGCCCGAGTGTTACCTCCTTTCTCTGCCAGACGGCGAAAGGAGCGTAACGGAATCTGCCCGGTGAGGCAGGCCTTATCCTCATGGCCTGTGTGTCGCCAACGAGAATAAGACATACTTGAATTTGGTCATTCCTCCCAGAGCTCTAGACGTATCCAATCTCGAGAGAGTATATTTGAAGGAAGATAGGCGAAAAAACGTAAAGGACCTAACGCCGTTGGCAAAAGAGAGTTAATCTCTAATAACGATATGTGCCTTTTCAATAGCCTTATTTGCAGCAAGAGAATGCACTGGAATTTGCCTGGAATTAGAAAGCACTCCACGATACGTGTTCTTCTGGAGGTGTAAAATCATTTGGGGAGGAAGAAATGTCGAACAAATGACTTGGTACAGGAGTTTTGAGAATTAATCATTCATAACATCAAAGAACGACCTGGTGATTCCTTAAAAAACTACCTTAAATGTATAGTTAAAGACCCACAATGTTAAACGGCGATTGTTGTATGTATGGCCGAAATCACGAAACTATTCAGAATATCATCCTAGATTGTAGTGCACGAGCTCCCGCCAAAAACGTTTGACACAATCTGATGGGCCGGACATCTTTTCCTACTACGAAATATTGCTGTCTCAGAAAGCGGATACACCACGCTACCAGTACTGTACAAAACGTTGATGGAAAGTAGAACCTAGACTTGGATAAGAGTATTTAATCGGTCTGTAGAAATCATTTATCGATACGGGATCACTGCTCAGGAGATTTATGAAAAAAAAGATAATTAAAACTTTCGATTCACTATTGAAACGGATTGGTAAATATCAAATGAACAACAAACAATTTCTCTTTCATTTAATTAACTAGCTTAGCGTTACGTCTCGAGCGGGTATTTTCATGTTGTGTTATTTGTGCTGTGCACGTTCTATTTAAAAATCTTTTAACATTTGACAGTTGCGCGGTTAGTCCATTTTAAGGCTTAGAAAATTACATGAAGTGTTGATAAAAATTGGTGTTTAATTATCGTCAACTGAATCAATTAACTCGTAACAATTCATGTAAATGTCGCATTGATTGATTGGTTAGTGATTCCGGGTGCGCCAACTTCCGCCATTAGTCCAGTAAGTGTAGTGCATGTTTCTCCTGGAAAGATCACGTTGATCTTCCCCCGCTGAATGGTGAGATCTGGCGTCGTCTAGCGGGATTTTCCCCAACCAGGTATCTTCCATTAGTGAGGCACCGCCCCTCCCGTTTCAAGCTCTGAGCTAACGACCCGTCTTTCGAAATGTGTAGTAGTGTAGTGTATGTAAGTGTATGTATGTGTGTGTAAGGGGAGAGGATAGGACAAGGAAGATGATAAAAAGATTGCGAGCGGTGCATGGCCCGTTTGTTAGGGTACTGCTCCGGTATTCGCCTGGTGATGATCAGAGAAACCACGGAAAACTACCGATCAAAGCAGCCGGCTGCTGGAATTCTCCTTCAGACAGCGACTGAATTCGACCCAGCTGGCAACTAGCTAGTTTTGAAAATCTTGTTAGCGTGAGGGCTGAAGCCCAGAACCTCCCGGTCAGAGGCATTACAGTGGTGTACTTCTGGTTTAAGTTTCAGAGAGAAAGTTTATTAGTTCACAGGGTTTCACCAATGTATTACTAGTTACATTATTCTAGATTATCTGAAAAGGAACTAGATAAGAATTGTGCCACTCGAGTTTTCATGTTGAAGGAATCGAATGAGCTACTGACCATACACTATAGTTGCCGTAAATCACACATACTTGCCTACAAGTTGCAAAAAAAACAACTGTTTTTTGTAACATTTCTTAGAATGTTCTCGACGTATTCACACCAAATGTTGAGATGTCCATCTCGATACGGAGACACGTCAATTGATCAATCTTATTTGCCTAAATAGGTGGGCTGGACGGGTTTAACCGTCAGTGACAGATGAACGAACCGACAGACGTTTAGGATTTATCTACGCGGTATGCTGTGAAGGATTCGCAAACTTTTGAAGTAACAATTAAATATGAATTATTATATATTATTATCTTGCTTCATCGTATTTATTAACATTACTATATTTCAATTTTTGCATTTCTTTTAATTGTCCCCTGCCCTAACACCACCATTGGCATAAAATTCACTCCCTCTCCGCTAGAGCAGTGAGTTTTTCGGAGAAGAGCACCCACACATCGCATTCCCGGCCGCTGCGCAATACTGCTTTCCGTGAAGCGCGCCATAATTCTCCGCGAGACGCGACGTTATCAAAATCCGCGGCTGGCGCCGGCGGCGCGCGGCCTAATCACAATTAGCGGTCGCGGCCGGGCCGCAGCAGTGCGCAGGCGTACAAACAGCGCGGCGGCGGCGGCGGCGGAGGACAAACACGCATCGCGGAAAGAGGATTATTTGCGCTCGCCCGTATTTGTTGCTCGCGCTCTCTTGTTTATGGGATACTCGCAGCTCGGCGGGCGACCAGGTCTCCGGGCCCTAATCAGTTACAATATTAATCAATTACAATATGTGTTGACCGTACAATACGCAAATAAGTAGCGGGGTGGGGAGGGAGGGCTGCGGGAATGAGTAGAAATTGCACGAATGCCGGATATGAGCCATTTCACTGTTTAGAAATCTCGGAATAATTCGGCGTGCAGGAGAGCGTCGGTTGTTTGTTTTACGGGATCAGACAGAAGCCAAACTGCAATACTGTGAAGCTGCCGCGAGTTGGGTTAAAAAAAAGGAAAGGATTTTCTAGTTTGCACAGTTGCCGCAGTGCGTTCTTTGCAAAAAATGGCTTGTTCGTGTGTTTTGTGAAAACATTACTTCACAATGGCAGTGGACGTGATGTCTGCGATACAATAAATCCTGCGTGTTATTGAAAACATTCACACGCTGTACTGTGGTCAAATGAACGGGTAACACGTCATGATAAGAGGTCCATTGTAGTACTTGAAATATATTGTAGGGCCATATTTGTTCCAATCGAGCGAATCTTTTTGCACGTGCCGGGTCTACATTTAGTTATGTGTAGCTGGCAGGACATTACTACAAATACACTATTATTAACATAGAAAATAACAGTGTTTTATATTTACTCTCTACGGGACCTGTAGACACTACATGGGACTTAGAAATATTATTAAAGATAATGAACGAGTAAACAATCGTACAAGCGGAATAAAATGGAAAGGATGATACGTTTTATTTTCAGAAATGCCAATGGAGATTTAAATATTGTAATATTCTTCTGCCTCATATTAATGATGTTTACTTTTCATGGCAATCATTCCTCCCTTCGTCTGTTATTTTGTGATATACAACACGAAGAAATATTAAGTAAAACTAATTGAATTAATTTTGTTCTGAAGAATAAGTAAAACGTAAGAAGTGCAAACTACAGATAAGAAGCGTAGAACTAGTGTAAAAAGGAGAAGGAACATTTTCTATAAATACGATCAAACGATATATGGGGCATACATACTGCCAGAAGCGAATACATACTACCAAACAAATGTCATCTTCTTTTCCTTAATAAAAACCAAGTGATATTAGGCGGTTGGTTCTGTTAACAGAATATATTGGATGAGTTTTGTAAATAAGGGAATACAGCTCTCATCAAAATTGTATCTGTTTAACTAGTTGCAATAGAAAGATCATTCACACACGTTTTAATATAAAAAGAAAAAGATGAAGACACTGGCAACAAAGGTGACAGTTATTATTCCAATAAGCAAGAAGAGTAACAACATTCCTGACAAGGAAAAGAATGACAATGGTTAAAATGAACATTAGTTGCAAGAAGTGAAAGCAAGAGAACAGTTGAATGACGACATAAACGCAAAAGAAAGAAAACCTGGAAACTGCTTATGGAGAAGATATTGCCGTGTCCGAGAAATTCCAAAAATGTTATTTTTTAGATAAGATAAACATGGGTATATAATATAGTGCAGTTGATGGGGATGCAAAAGGGGATCTACCTTACAAAAGATGAACTAGAAAATTTTATTTTTTTATTTTGTTTATATTGTTATTAGTAAGAAAACCATACGTTTTCCACATCGAATTACATAGCGACAAGTTTTGGTAGACAAAAAAAAAGATTCAGACATCTTTAGGTTTTTGTGTAATAACTCATAATGGTTGATCTTGGTGCAAAATTAGTTATCTATAATTTTAAAGGTAATAAAATTCTCTACAAATTCGCTTTAAAAATTATATCTCTCAGGCAAATAGTGTGGTATAGTTGGGTAAATAATAGTAGTGGGATCCATTCTGAAAAAGGAATGTACGTTGAACTTTACAAAATAACGATTTTAACAAGAGTTTTAAATTGATTGATGGTAGATTAAGAAGTTGCTACAAAAAAGTGAATCACTGATCTATTTACATCAATCAATACTCGACCAAAAATGCCCACATACACAAATTTTTCCGTCATGGCCTATACGCAGTTAAATTCTCCCAGTCGGCGAGAGATAACGGCATTTCCGCCTCATACGTCAAGAAACGAATTTTCACCCCTGGTAGCGTCTTTCCTACCCCATGGGATTTTACGGCAATAACACGGCCCTACGGTTTTACGTACCAGCGTTTGGTCCACGAGCCTCTTTACCGGATCCAGGACCGGCTTAGGTGGCTCAGGGAAACGAATGAAGACACTGGTTTGCCTCCGTCCGGAACTACTGGGTTCAAGCCCCGACGGTGACAGGATTGTCAGCCGCTGTCTGGGGCAGGATTATCGCTGCCAGCTGCTCTGAACAAACTGGCCGGGGACCATTCCGACCGTTTCTTCCTTTTCCTTGTCTTATTTCTTATTGTCTTATTTCCTCGTAGCGTACAACAATTTAGGAAGTTAATTTAGGGCATTACTATATAAATGAGGGAATTAGCTGACAATAGTAGGTTATAGAGCGATGCGTCAGTTATATATTGTGAAGTGAGGTGTCGTGAAGTGTATAAGAAGAGAAATAATGAAAGAAATGATTAAAGGGTCATAGTGAAAAGTGTAGTGAAGTGTAGTGTAGTGAGGTGAAGTGGAGTTGAACGAAGATTCAGAGCAGAGTTTGATTATGTTTCTTTTTTTAAGGTAATTTTAAATTTTTTATGAATTAGACGGTTTTATATCATTATTATTTTTATTATATTATTATTTTATTATTATTTTAATTATAATTTTATTATTATTTTAATTATATTATTATTTTATTATTATTTTAATTATATTATTATTATATTATTATATTTTTCTTTCGTTAATCGGCCGACTAGGACCACGCATGCAAGCATCCTGCATTTACCGTGGCTCAGTTTTTTTTATTTATTATCACGGTGGCAGGTGCTTGCGACAATTTTTGGGGGGGACCAGCATTTTTAGCTGGATCCGATTTTTATCCCCCACGGTTGTTAGCCCTGGGGGTATGGAAGATGAAATGATGATATGATGATAATGAGAGTGAAAGGACAACACATACAGACATACACAAATACATCCATGCCCGAGGCGGGACTCGAACCCGCGTTCTTCTGGTCCGAAACCACACCGGCACTACTGCCTTAGCGATCTCGGCCATCTGATCGGCATTATATTATTATATTATTATATTATTATATTATTATATTATTATATTATTATATTATTATATTATTATATTATTATATTATTATATTATTATATTATTATATTATTATATTATTATATTATTATATTATTATATTATTATTATATAATTTGCATGTTAGCTGTAGTATTTTATTTATGTAATTAGCTGCCACCAGGTTATGCCCATTTGCAGTTCAAATTAATTTATCTTATCTTATCCTCACCCCTTACTTGCCCACACTTACTTACAGGAACTACATTACCACCCACTACCGCCCGGAGGCCAGTCAGAAGCTTGGAGCCTCTAAATTAAGAGCTATCGTAATGAACTTAAGAGCTGGGACGGTGCCCCGCTGGTAGAGGTAGCTGGTAGAGGTAGCTGGTTGGGGGAGACCCCACTAGCCGACGGGGAGGTGACGCTGGATCCCGTCATCCAGCGAGGGCAGATCACCGCCACCCCCGCGATACAACATGCTTAAGGGACTTTGCCAGTTGACACACCCGGCATCACTAACCCATCGTCGATCAAATCCACATTGAGTGTTTACCAAAATTGTCTCTCCGGCAGCGAAGATAGAATTTCATGCGGAAATTTTTCTTCGGGCAGAAGTACATTGTCAAATTTTTCACTCAATTTGTAAGTGTTCTAATCCAATAAATATTTCTACTTTTTTTTTTAAATTTGTATACGTCAATTTCTTATTAGAGCCACAATTAGAACTAAAAGTGCCACAGCAGTACATCTTTTCTCGCGTGTAGTTATTCTCAAGGAAAGTAAGACAGTCACCATTTTTAAGCATAAGTTCCGATAATAAATATTAACCCAAGAATTTGGAGCTATTTTGAGAAAATTTTGAAAAAATTAAGGCCTTAAAGTACCATCCAAATCAAAATATCATTTCAAATTAGGCGGGACTGAAGAACGGTCAGATCGAAAGAGAAATATGAATTTTGGGGAATATATTCTTGATGCTTTAGATGCTATTGATCAGCACACATACACACACAAACAAACGGATGAGCAGGCGGATGGGCGAGCGAAGAGATTACGTTCTTCCATGAACTAATTTTTCAGAATGAAGAACCCCCAAAAAACGTGTATTTTGGCAATACAACTTGCGAGAAGAAGTAAATTGCTAAATTATGATTCAATAATTATTCCCCTTTCCCCTTTCTTTATCAGGGCCCCACAAGAAGAAATTCTCTTACAAATAATCGTCATTATTCGTTGCAGTGTTACTATACTTTCTCTTGACTACAGAAGTTCGTAGAATGGCGTAAAATAAACAAAACGAACGAAAATTATTATGATACGAAAGCAAAGAAATTGATACTGGTGTATCAAGTCGTAAGAGATAGAACAAATGAGGTATGTAGTGGGTTGCTATTGAGGCGAGTTTTGTAAGATAAAACCTAGCTACAGTTCGAAAGAGATGAACAACTGTCGATTAAGTTGTGATATTTAGAGTGAAATTCTGTGTAAAATACCAAATTAGAAGCATCTTCAAGAGTTTAGAAGATTGGCGAAATATTGGGGAAGGTTTTTGATATAATTGATCTGTGGATCAAAAATACGGAAAAAAATTAGCGAAAGCGGGGCAGGTAACACTTTGCCAACTGAATAGCCATCCACAACTTACGAAAAATATTTTTTAGTTTTGTTCGAAATTTATATTGTTGTTTTTTCTTGTTTTTTTGACATTACCTCGAGAGTGAGAAGAAGAGACAGTCACGTTTAAGTGGAAAGCAACGGCAGCTGAATTATATTGGAAATACCCAAGATCGCCGGCGCCTATGGGAGCATACACTGTTGCGGGACGAAGTTCATTCGATACGAAACATATTAAACTCTGAAATCTAGAGCGCATGCAAATGTCTGTGAATCCGTTCCCTGTCATTCGTGAAGCAGCCTCCCTCGCCGTGCATGCGGCGGGCAGGCGGGGTCGTGGCCGCGTGCGCGGGGCGGGGTGGTGCGGGAAGGGGGCGGAGCGGTGCCAGCGCGGCGACGCCGCCAAGAATGCGCCTCTATTTGCGCGCGATCTCAATCATGGCGACTGGCGGGACGGCGCGGGCGGGCCTCACCAGCTCGGAGCGGGGACGTATGCATGGAGAGGAGCGCGCCGAGTGGCAAGGGGAAGGCGGTTTGCGATTGGTACGAGACGGTAGTAAGAAACGGCGTTTGAAACTGCAAGTGGACGGCTTTGAGCAGTGGTTTGTGAGTAGGGGATTGTTAGGATGGGACGCTTCGGGGCGGCAGGAAGCGGTTGGTCAGTGTCGACAGGGGCGGTCAGTGACGAAAGGGGTGAGCAGTCATGACAGGGGCGGTCAGTGATGACAGGGGCGGTCAGTGCTGACAGGGGCGGTCAGTGATGACAGGAGCGGTCAGTGATGACAGGGCGGTCAGTGATGACAGGGGCGGTCAGTGACGATAGGGGCGGTCATTGGCGGGGAGAGTGGCTAGGACGGGCAATGACGGGGATGGGCAGTAATGGGGGCAGGGAGTCACGGGGTGGGCAGTAATGGGAGGTGGGGAACGGAATGAGAGACGTGTTATGGGATGGGGATGTGTGAGGTGGCATGAGGTGAGTTGGGGTGGTGTGGGGCGGGACGCGTAACGGTTCGTCTGTCATTTCGCTACCACTCTCTCACTTTCTCAATGCTAGACAAAAAGAGGCTCTGTATGTGCGATTTCGTGCGTTCAGTTGACGACCTGGTTCGTTTACCGACTCGCGTGAGGTAGTTCAACGTTCTGTGCAGAGTTGACTGAAAAACCGTTGAGGCACAGGAAACATCATGACATCTCACTTTAAGCATGCATTTGTCAGTTTCACACAACCGAACTCTTGACGAGGGCATATATAATTTAACAAGAATAAAACACGTGCGCAAGTCAAAAATCCCCCACCTCTTTGTTAATATACATTATCAAGCATTACTCTGAAAATTACAGACAATATTCAAATAAGGACCTTAATTTCTGGAATGGAAAACTTATTACATGAATGTGTAGGTTTCCGCGGCCGGCGATAGTACATTCTTGGCTCTTCTGGAGACGCCGCGAAGTCGTTATTGTTATCGTATGGCTTTGAAAACGCAAAAGGTTTGCAATCCACAGAACAGCTGCAGTTTGTACAATGCTCAAGAACGCGATCAATAAAAAGGAAATGGTTGCGGTGACATTACCCTCAACTCCCTCTTTCATCTGAATGACCTACGGTCATGTAGCCGATACTGGCTTGGGTACTTCCGGTTGTCAAATGTTGTTTCAGCAGCGCTTCTGACCGGGAAGACCTCAAATTCGTGTCCCGACGGTGGCAGCATTTTTAACTAGTTTTACATAGGGGGTAGCTAGATAGCTAGGTCGAATTCAGCCGTTGGGTGGAGGAGAATTCTAGCTGTTGGCTGCTCTGATCTGTAGTTTTCGTGGATTCTCCAACACCAGACTAATGCCAGTGCACTAACCCTAAAACGGGCCTCAGAGCACGCACAATTTTTCTTTCTCTTCCTTATCTTATTCTCACACCTTACGTACAGGCAGTACACCATACTACCACACATGTCGGGAGATCATGTTAGAGAGCTTAGGGTGCATCTCAGCTGGGGCGGAGCTGAGGTGTACTTGGATATGGAAGCCGATATGTAGGTTGACGCTGGACATCCTCGTCGATCGGGGGAAGAACGTCGCTACCTGCCCTAATAAAACATTCACTATACTTAAGAGACTAATAACCATAGCCGTTGACGCGGTCGACAACACGAAATAAGTAATCAAAGGAATCAA
The DNA here is from genome assembly GCA_038098605.1 of Gryllus longicercus. Lineage (NCBI taxonomy): Eukaryota > Metazoa > Arthropoda > Insecta > Orthoptera > Gryllidae > Gryllus > Gryllus longicercus. The sequence continues at coordinate 1,994,879 of JAZDUA010000140.1, forward strand.
ATGTGAATCCACATGGCAGCTGCTTTGATTGGTTGCTTCCTTCTATCAATTCCCCAGAGAATGCCACATTTTAAAGGACCGATCCTTCTATTCTATCCTCTTCTGCCCTGTCCTGTTGTGGCATCCCTATTCACCTTTAACTTCCATTTTAGAGCTGGATTCAGCATGCCAAACCTTCCAATTTGCAAGATCTTGTAACACTGAATTGCAATTATGCAGACGTCATGCTAAGGTTCGAAATGGGAAGTCTTTTTTATTGAGGTTGATGGTCCATCCAAAATTCATTGAGAGTCATAAGCAATACTGTGAGTAAAGATAACGATAACGATAACGATGATGAAGTGACTTATGGTGGAGAAGTAGGACGAGAACCGACAGAATCAAGATACCCCAATAGAAGCTGCCAAGACCTCGCTTTGCCCGCCACAAAATACACTCATATTGGCCGCGAATGGAATCTAGGTCCCGTCGGTGATAGATCTATGCGCTAGCCATCAGACCTCTCCCGAGCTAGCCGTTGCACCGAGCGCCTCCCCTACAATTGTGTTGTAGATGATGAAGAATTGTATTCGCAATTTTTAAAGAAGGAAGAAAATTTAATGCATCGTCCCCGGGCTCGCACGTCATGTCGCCAGCTCCTCACTCCGGTGCGCGACTGAGCGCCCAAGTGCGGATTCTAAAAGCAGCGCACTATAATAAAACCGTACCCCTCCCCTCCCCGCCCCCTCCTCACCGACTCCTGCCCCCACCCCCCAACCCCGCAGCGCTGCCGCGCCAGCCGGCTGGCGTCCGGCGAGGTGCGACCGGCCCGTCCCTCTCGCTGCGACTCCACTCACTCGCACGCGACACAGCGGCGGCGACCCGTCCTCCCGTTGCGTCTCCGCTCACTCGCCTGCGACACGGTGACGGCGACCCGTCCTACCGTTGCGACTCCGCTCACTCGCCTGCGACACGGTGACGGCGACTCGTCCTACCGTTGCGACTCCGCTCACTCGCCTGCGACACGGTGACGGCGACCCGTCCTACCGTTGCGACTCCGCTCACTCGCACGCGACACGGTGGCGGCGACCTGTCCTCCCGTTGCGTCTCCGCTCACTCGCAAGCGACAAGGTGGCGGCGACCCGTCCTCCCCTTGCGACTCCGCTCACTCGCACACGACACGGTGGCGGCGACCCGTCCTCCCGTTGCGTCTCCACTCACTCGCAAGCGACAAGGTGGCGGCGACCCGTCCTCCCGTTGCGATTCCGCTTACCCGCATGCGACACGGTGGTGGCGACCCGTCCTCCCGTTGCTACTCCGCTCACTCGCCTGCGACCCGGTGTAAAACTAGTTAAATGTGGCTGATGAGAGTACTAGAAACAGAAATTATGTTGGAAGCATTAGCTGCACCATATAACATACGAAAATGTAAATTGCGTGCTCACCACAATCATAACAGAAGCTGGAAGTGTCCCCTTTATTAGTTTCCCATTGAAATGGTTAATGGCTACGAACATAAATGAAATTTTTAATAAGATACTTTGATTCGGCTCGCTGCGGTGAGACTTTTTGATATGTGCTAAATATGTTGCGCAGCGTAAATTACATTGACGGAATTAATAAATAGAATGGAATTTAATTTTCAATAACAGCAATGTATGTTCTTACTTTATTCGCCTTCAACTAACTATGAAAAATCTAGAATTGTCAAAAAAAAAAAAAAATTGAAAAAAGTTCTGTACTTTCAGCAAATAGAATATCTAAAACATTATAAATACTTTCTAATATTTAGAAGTAGCCACGATGCATTTGCGATTTCCAGTGATTTGATGAATGAAACAAAGATATACTAATTAAATAATACGGCTTTAGAAACCGTTGATAAATTGTATTCCTCCGAAGAGAAATTTATTTTCTACGTAGTGAATTACTTTCTCTAAGACGTTGAGTAGTGAGAATCCAGGATCTGTAGGTCCTTGAAACCGAATATTAATTTACGACAAATCATTTGACTGTGAAACCGTCCTTGGGTCGTTATGAGTATGACACTAGCGCGTAAAATATTCGTAGAAATTTTGCCAAAATGACTATTTCTCGATATTTCTGGACTGGCTTGAGGTCCTGAGAATTTGAAACACTTTATTTTTTGTAATATTGAGGGTACTTTCATGAAGTTACTGGGACATTTGAAACAATTTCTTTTAAGTTTTGAGGGTACTTGTATGAAGTCACTGGGACATTTGTAACAATTTACAAAAAAACTAATAATTTTCGCAATTTTTGGGTGAAATATACACAATTCTATAAACATCATTTTCTCAAAACGGATCCAAAATTTTGTATGAATAGTAATAAATACACAGATTTCGAGACATAATCATCATTTCGATGTGTATTATTTTTTTAAATTACAATTTTTTTAAAGTACAAAAATGTATTTTCTTAAAGTACAAAATGTATGTTTTAAAATATCTTCCATGTTAATTTTTTACATTAAAATTATTATTAATACTACGAGTACATTGCTGTATTTGTGAGTATTATTGCTTAGAATTATTTCTAACGAGATTGAAAAAAACGAGACATAAACGTTAGAGAGCTTCAAATTGCGCATTTTTGCAAACCCTGAAACGACATTTTCTCAAAAAACGGTTCGAATTTTCAAGGAAATTTACAAACAGGACCGGGTTAAAAATTCAACATCATATTTTAATTCTTCTGTTAAGAGACCGAAAAATTGAGAAAAGGTACAAAATGCATTTTAGACACTAAAAAGAGAAAAGAAAGAAAAGAGAGAAAAGAAAGAAAAGAGAAAGAAAAGAGAAAAGAGGAAGAAAAGAAAGAAAAGAGAAAGAAAAGAAAGAAAAGCGACAAAAGAAAGAACAGCAAGAAAAGAAAGAAAGAAAAGAAAGGAAGACAAAAAGAAAAGAAAGGAAGACAAAAAGAAAACAAGAAAGAAAGCAAGAAGCGAAAGCTTCTGCTTTTACATTTGGCGTATCACAACATACAATTTTTGATGATTCAGGGTCCGATTTTTCAGACTCTTGATAGCAGATTTTTTGAAGTCGTAAATCATTAGTCGTATAATAACAATTCAGAGTTCAATATTAGAATATTTGTGTCAACGTCTCCCACATTCACACCTAATGATATTTCAAACAGCCTACATGAAAAACACACTTTTATGAAGGAAAACATTAAAACATCAACATAAGGCTAGTTTTAAATCCATGTCCAATTGCGCGTAAATAAGATCACAAAATGAATATGATTCAGAATTAATTATTCCGTTTTATTTACTAACACTGACCTTTTTTTCGAATTTTCTAACAGTGATCCATCATTTTTCTCCCAAACATTAGAATTACAAAGATATTAAAATTAAAATCCTTGAAGATTCTGATCGAAAACGAGTGTCTTTCAAATTTCATGGATTTTAGATTACCAGATCATATACGCTTGAAGCCTTAAAAATTATTGTATTAATGGTACTCAGTTCAATTTTGTTTATTTTAAATAGTTTTATATGTAAATAACCGTCAAAATGGGACAAGAATTACATTTTGTGATTTTCATACAACTGATTCACAGATAAATCAATTGACCACAATAACTATATATTTAAACTGATTGACTACCTGATTTTAAAAGTGCAAGTGTTTTAATCATGAAACCAACTGAATTATTAAAAATAAGAATAATTTTATTTTTACATGATGACAATCTTATCCATAAAAAGACGATGAAATGGCAGCTGATTCGTCATAATGAATGTGCATCTGTCGCCTTATGTCTGCATGAGATACGTATCTTATCATCAGCCACTCGCCGACACGACAGAGCATTAGTCTCGCTTTCACTAGTCGAAGCCACTTATCCCTCGTCAAGTCACTTACAATGACGTGGCAAACATAAATCACACTACTAGTACAACGCTGACAGAAGAAATACTTAGCGCCGTAAAACATCAAATGTCACGCCTTCTTTACCCGTTAAGTTCATGCGGAGTTGAAGGAGAACTATTGTCCATTGTGAGGTGTAAACAAAACTTATTGGCTAGTTATTGTAAAACCAAAGAAATAAAAATATATGTTAGCTTCTACTAGACTAAAAGAGATGTAAACTTCGAGGGAAAGAAGAAGCATAAGAATAAATAGCTGCTAATTGAGCCAAAAATCGTGTGTTAATGACCACCTGATGAATATTTAACACTAGGTGTCGACAGCTGTAATGTCGATACTAGATGGACTTGTATTAGTTTGCACAACACAATCGATAATACGCTAATTCTCCAGAGTGGGTAGACAATTATATTGGTGCATGCTATTAGACCGCCCGTTGTTGCAAGTAATCAGACGTATTCGCCGGGTGCTGTCCTTCACATACCATTGCGCCACCTCCTATTCATTATTATAAACGGCATATGCACAATCCCTGTGTATTTATTTATTTTATTTATTTACGTCTAAAACAGTTAAAAACTGTGTGTGAAGTGCCATGGGGAAAAGTTAATTTGAAGTTACATTTATGTTCAGCAGCAATACAAGGGGCCTCTCAGCATTTGTTGAAGGGTCAGGAAAACTGGACGAAAACCTGATCGAGATGATTGCAACAACACATTTCACCATCACAAAAATCATAATCACTTATCACTAAAAACAATTGCAATGTCGCACTATAACGATCACAGTCATTACGTGACTGCATGTCAAAGGTGAAGGAATAAGATTCATATGAAAACTATGAATTCTCATATGATCCCGTACGTTCCAGAGGTCGTTGTGAACTGCAAGATGGCGGTTCGGGATAAGCCGCATCGGCAAGGCGTTGGCTTTCAGCCAACATAGTGTGGCTGAAACTTCAGCTACTACGATGCAGGCGCTGACAGCCAATCATCTCTTGTCTTATCATATTTGGAATGAGTTACAAATATTGTATTCAAATATTACAATTAGAGCCCATGTTCCCAAAGTTTTAACAAATTGTACCCCACACCTGACAAAGGAAAAACGATTAAATATTTTTTAAATTTATTTAGAACATGACAGCAGTAAATTAGTAAGTAAATAGTTACAACAAACACGAATCTCTCTTTAATTATGTAGTGAGCTTTTTTCCTCAAAATCATCCCATGGGGGTATTATGTACTTTTAGTAAAGGTAGCATTGCTCGTATGTTCGACCACTGTAGAGAACTTCCGAAAAATGCTTTAAATGAGAGTGACGTTTCTATTCTTCAAGATGGTAGAAAAAAGGCCCATTATTATCCCAATTTTTCAATAAAAAAAGTTTAATGGATCTTGAGGAAAAACTTTTGCAGGCATATGCGTTTATGAAATTGAAGTAGCTCAAAGCACTTTTTTCCTAACAAAGTAATTTTTTTGATGAATCAGACGATATTAATTGTATCATCTTCACCGAGCATATTGAAGAGTAATTAATTCAAACTTGTTCGTTCATAGCACTCGATGTTCCTGCTCTCGGCCTAGGCCTATGTTGTACATATCATACGATTGTCAGCACTGATTCTCTCCGGGACCGGGTACGATGGAACACACAACCACAAAATATTTGACAATAACTTACTTTCGATGCAACTAATGCGAATCATATTGAACATTAAAAAATATTTTTTCTAGAGAAATATTTCAATACTTTTAACTGCGTACTATTATTATTTAAAAAATAATAATAATTTAAATGCCATGGGGCATTTTCACCATGCCATGTTCACATATGGGATGCAACACTCATGTCTATGTTTTCAAAACATCGATGTTTCTATAAAAACATCGACGTTTTAAACATCGATTAATTGAAGAAATGGTTTTTGAACATCGATGTTTTGAGCTCCATATTGTTTTACGTTTGTGATGGTTTTCTTTTCTTGGAAGAATAATGTTCACAATGATAATTTTGTGGAAGTTGAAATATGAAATAATAATTAATGGTAACACTGTCTACGTGTTTGAACCAAACGCACGCGGTTTGTACTTGTACTCCCTTCGTCGATCATTCTAATTCCACCCGAGATGATCCACGAGCCCCGGTTTTACCTTAATGTTTCCTGGTATTTTGAACATGGAACGTCCGTTTTTAATTTCGTTTTCAGCAAAATTTTAATTATACATTAATATAAACGGCAACTGTCAAATTAAACTTTGTTGCGCCAGAATTTAATGTTAGAAAACCAATTTTAAAACTTTGATGTTTAAAAATATCGATGGTTTTTGGTCGATGTATAAGAAAAACTATGTTTTAATTTTGACAATCGATTTTTCGATGGTGAGTTTTGATGTTGTCGATGACACATCACTAATTCCCATTTACAAGTCGCTGTTGTTAATTTATAGATGTTATAAATGGTTGCTTCTTAGATGGCTCAAGGCACCGTACTGGCTTTTCGTGGTGTGGTCCCGGCTTCCATTCCTGGTCGACACAAAAACAGAATTTCCTTTAAAAAGATCGGTCTCAGTTTCTGTAGATCTGTGATGAAGAAAATCTCAGGCACCCGAGTTAGCTGGTTACGGTAAAGAGAATAATTGATGTTCACCACATGTCTCTCTTACCCCCAAGCACGGGAATTTAACTATAACCAGGCATGAGGGACATCGTTAGCTAGCCAGCAAAGCAGAACAATCGACCCTAAATTCAAAATTAGAATAAATGAAGAGTATTTGAGTAGGGGCTGTCACGAATATACTATCTTAATGCCTTGCCCTAAGCTTAATTTAATAAATTTTGTCAGCTGCTGCACACTTACAGCATTATCTGTACGTTTTGGCTGTTTCTGGCGGGAGTTTCGCTATCCTACGCCCTCCTGCCTGCCTCCTCGGGCGAGGCCAGGCGTGGGTCGCGGGGCCGGGGCGAGATGGGCCAATGAGCGCCGTGGCCGGGCTGCAACGCGAGGCACGCATCCTGTTTGTTGCCCATTACAGTATTTGCTCGCTGGAATGCACACAGACATGCATTATTCAAGCAATCTGTCCACAAACTCCGCTGTCGGTATTCAATTAAACTTGATAATCGGTAATGAGCCACAAGTACGACGAGTACATGTTTGTCTGACGCCCACGCTCATAATAGGACGAAAATTCCTCTTGTTATTAGAACTATGCTTCCCTGCGCATACTGCTTCATACTTGTCGATTCATTGGTCACCGATCGACAGGAAATTACATGTTCCATTTCTAATGGAAATTGAATTCGTCGCCTTTTATACATACCAATCAGTCTAATTTGAGAAAAGTCGTAGCTAGGACGAACTATTAAAAGAGGAAAATGTCATTCAAATGCCAGGGAGTCTTAAATATGAACTTAAGGTTGAATGATAGGCTGTTCCCTGTAAAGATTCAAAAAACAATAAGAGTAAACGAGTGTCTTTCAAGGTTAAAGGGTCAAGGAAGTTAAACATATCCCTTACGTAGATTATTTATATTTATGAAACCTAAAAATTAAATATTAGAATTTCAGAAAGTAGTCAATGAAGAAGAAGTTAAGAAGAATCGAAACAGTTAAGCTATTGGAATGGCAAAACTCCAGAGAAGATATTTTCTGCATATGAAGACAAAACGTGCTATACGCAATTTTAATGTATATTTAAAAATGTATATTTTAAAATATTTCCATTATTGTCAGAATTAGAAAATTAAACAAAAAATAAGGACATTGGTGTTCAATTCTTAGAGTTCCTGAGTCTCAACACTTTTCTTCAAATTTCTGCCGTTCGCATTGTATCTTCTAAATCTTAGTCTTAGCAGTCACATTAGTCTCCGCTGTCTTTTGAATTAACATCTTATTTATTTACTCCGTAAAATTTCTAGAAGATACCAATCGTTTCTTACCAGAGCCTGTTCACATCATAGTTTGCATTTGTAATGATCTTTGCTGCGGTATTCGTAATATACATAACATAGTAACTGTAAGAATGGCACGAACCATGTATTATCACACAAACCATGACTGTCGTTGTCACCACCACCTGGGTTTCACCTTTTTATCATTGGTCATGTTCTTCAGCGGATTCAGAAAGATTCCGAACAACGTGTAGAGAAGTGGGGTCAAAATGTATTAACCTTTTAACCCTCACGCTTGGTTCCAAGGTCTACCCAGAACTCTTTAACGGCGCAGGTATCATTGTTCACTGCACAAGCGGTGACGGTGGCGATGGCAGCAATGACGGAAGCGTACGAGGGCATGTACATGCAGTGTGTGAACGGAGAAAGAGCAGGGGGTCGTCTGAAAGTTTTCGTAAGCTTCCTAATTACGTTCAGCTTCCAAATTTCGCGTTACTCCAGAGATACGTTGTAATTCCATCTAGTTCTTCCGTTCTTCGGCAATGAACATCCCCATGCGTTTGTCACACACCATTACGTTGCATGCACCAAATAGTCATTGCTGTCTCTCCGGTCGCCATAGGCACGGTCACTCAGACCACCGGGTCCAGATTATCAACCACCACCACTTGGGTTGGTCCTTGATTTCACAGCAGAAAAAGAATCCCGTGCAAATGCTTGGAGCAGTCCGCTTTGAGGGAAATTTGCCATTTGACCCCTGAGGAGGATGTGTTTAGCCGCGCCTCAGTCTTGGTCCCGCTTCGCTCCTTTGTAGTTTGAGGCTTTGCTGGTGTCGGTGGCGTCGACGGCGAGGGTGGGGACGGCGACGGTGACGGCGGTGGGGCGACGTCATCCGAAGTGCGGGGTCGACAGGCAGAGCGGCGGCGGTGGTGGCGGCGGTGGCGGCGGTGGCGGCGCGGCGGCGGCGGCTGAGTAGCAGGGCGAACATTGGCCGATTGTCCTCAGGAGGTCCCAGCTCGGACGGCTTTGTCCGGCGGCGAAGACCGCTCCCTCACCCGCCCACGCTTCCGCCCCCGTCCCCGCGCGCGTCCCCGGCCCCGAGGGCGAGCGGCCGTCGCGGGCACAAAGGGCGGCAAGGGCCCTACAGCGGCCGCGGATCCGGCAGGCCCTTTGGTGGGCGCGCCCTGGATTGCAGGCGCAAGCGCCGGCTCACGGACGCGCGGCAAATCGCCCATCGGCCGCCGCCCGCGCGCGCCCATCAGACGCAGATAGATCGCCCCGCCCGCCCGCCTTCTCGCCCGCCCGCGTGGGGTTAATCTCGAGGATTAATCGCGGAACAAATTGTCGCTCGTCTTAGAGCAAGGCTGGTCACCGTCAACGACACGCCGCCGATTCACCGGCAAGGGATGACAAGGCACGGGTACTTTACTACTTGATATCCTTCTTTTTTTTTAAATGAAAGTGAGAGTCCGCAGGTTTAGGAGAGTCTGCAGATTCGCTAGAAACATCACAAAAACTTAAGAACTACTGAAGTGATTGCTTCCACGTTTGAAGCTAATACTTCTGAGCGACCAAGAATTGTGAGAAAATAATATGCCAATAAAATTAACAAATCTGCATGAAAATGGAAATGATTTAATAATTACACATTTCGAACACACCTTTCTAAAGAATCTCTGTGACTTCAATGCCCCCAATAATATACGAACCATTTCACAATCGATTGTAGTCCACTTCATTTTGACAATATTCAGTCCGCTATACTAATTAAATTTTACATAGGGGTTTATGTCAGGAATTTCGAAGGGAGAAATGAAAGCAGAGGCATCGCGAAGATGGTGCTTTGAAGTTACAGTTGCCACACGTAAAGAGTGTGGTAGCCTGATGAACTCTCAGTAGTGACGCTTCTGAATGCGTTGCATGAGAACGCAGGGGGAAGATCTTAGGAAACACAGGTGCAGGAACGTCGGTGTGGAGGTTTCATGGAGCCAGGTGTTCCCAATGCCACCCCCAATTGATAAGCACCTTATATGTCGAAAGTGAACTTGAGGGACGCGGTAGGTCGTGCTTAGTGAGTATTAATTCGATTCAGTGCGCGCCAACTTCTTAGGTCATTAACCCGGAAAAGTTAAAAGTGAATGTTATATCCTGCAACTCCTTCCCCCCATCAAGTATCTCCCTTATCAGGACTCCAACGCAGCCGGGAGAAGCTCTAAGCTCCAGACTGGTCTTTTGACGAGTGTTGCAGTGAAGAGCAGGTAAGTGCAAATGTGGGTGAGAAAAGGGGGAGGAAAGGACAAGGAAGTGGATGGAAAGTGGAGGCCGTTTTATCCGTGGCCTGTTTGTTAGGGTACTGTTTCAGCATTCGCGTGATATTATTTGAAGAAACCACGAGAAACTTCCGACAAGAGAAGACGGCTGCTAATTTTTTTCTTCCAGTGGTTGAATCCGATCCAAATTCATTCGCACGCGGTAGCTTGGTCTTTATTGGACGATGTATGTAAAAGGTATTGCACCTGTAGCCGAAATGGTATTTCATTCTCACAGCGAAACGACATACCATAAATAACGAAATGATCCACTGATGTGCTCCAAGACAATTTTGATTGTTTCTTTTGATTCTTTTTCTCTCGCACCACAACGTTGCAATACTACGTTAATGTTTTGAAAGAGAATTCAACGTGCGTGCAAACACTTTATAAATTATATTCTACATCAGGAATTCCCAATCTTTTTCTTTCATGGAACCCCTTGTAAACGAATTGTGTGGATCATCGACGCTTAACGTTTTCTCTATAATATAGTGCGTCCACAATAATAAAATAATAATAATAATAATAATAATAATAAAATAATAATAATAAAATAATAATAATAATAAAATAATAATAATAAAATAATAATATAATAATAATAATAATAATAATAATAATAATAATAATAATAATAATAATAATACAATGAATTGCACACAAATGTCCTAACGTTAACGATTTCGTACACCAATAATTTCGTAAATGACACATTTTTCAACAATCAAAGACGTTCTTTCTTTTGAATGGTTGAATTCATTGAAATGCAATTGTTACAAATTGTTGAGTGTTCTTTTAGATACTCGCCATTACATTTCTCCTGTGCTTGTTGCGGAAAGTACATTCATGCATGATAGAAAATCATTGTGAATATATAGTTATAATTTCTTGAGTTTTCTACTCATAGTAATACCTAAGTATGAACGATGGATTGGAAAGAAGAGTGAATCTATAACGTATTATCATAAGTTTTGTTTTATATCAGAAAAAAGTTTCCTAAATTAAGCTCATTGCTATTTGTTTGTAATAAATGGCATATCGATTATCCTGATCAGACGCCGAATAATATCAGACTCCAATCGACCCCTTAATCAACACTGATCCCTTTCAAAATTTCATCGACCTCAAAGGGATCTATACCGAACCCCTGGTCTACACCAAGCCCCGACCCAGCGGCTCGATTTTCCTTGTTTGCGTCACGCAAATTCGCATTCTACCCTCGAGGGGAGGGGGTCAGGGCATCAGGGCCACCGCGCCAGGGTTGTTGCAGCCGACCTTACTTTATTAGCGAGGCGCAGCAGCAAGGCAATGAATGCCCCGGCGCACCGCAGAGTATTTGGAATGCACTCCTAGAAACAGAAAAATAGCCTTCTTTTCTCGAAGATTAAATTTTCGGCGATAAACCTGTTGCACTAAACGTCCTCGAATAACGACAAGAGTGTGCATGCTTTTTCGTAGGTATAATGAAGCACTTCGTAGAAAGTGGTCGGATCCCGCGCCCTAACCTACCCATAAGTAAACGCCATAAAACATTTATGTGTAATCATTTGTATGTATTATGATACTTATTTTAAAACTGAATAAATTTTCTTCTTTTCTGAGAATAGCATAGAAAGTTCATTTTCAGTGATCCTGCGGTGATATGAGTATTTTAACAACCGGAAAAGAGACAATAATGTCGCCTGTAATAATTTAGAATGACCGAACAAAATTAAAGTATGATTAAATGATTTATCTATTATCGTCGGTTCATTTTCTCCTACGGCATGCAAATGCTTTACGCACATAGTATTTGCACGGAAGTTAGTTCGTCATTACTGAATAGCGACCAGTTTTATCAAATTTTTGTAAGTTTATTTAAAAACGACTACGGTACAGACACTAATGAAATTACAAAAACACCATCAACTACACCTTATTCTAGTCACAGTTTTGAAATTTGCTTAATTGGTCTGCCAACTTATAATAAATAGGATTATGATAAATTAATATTAATCTCCGAATCTCAAAATTCAATCCAAACAATTTTCAGCAAGCCTAGCAACCTTGAAATGGTTATTACGAGTACCAATAACTAACAACTATGATATAACCACAGCAGGCAAAAACATTATTATTGCTTGGATTCTCCCACACCATAGAATAATTGAAAACAATATAACGCTGAAAGAATACATGATACCTAATGAAAACAATAAAATATTGACAATATCTTATACAAGTAAATACTTATAGAATAATGTTGAAAATTCAATGGAAAAGGAATGGAACGACATCTGGAAAACTTTCTAATCTGTGTCCTTCACAAAAACATTAAACATTTTTAACTTTTGAAAACAAGCAAATATTTAAACCTTAAAGAACAGGTTGCCATAACAGTCGCAGTAAATTAAGTATTTCCACAACACGCAGCGCTCCTAATTGTGATATATTCCAATTAACATTTAATTCTATAATATTCCAATTAACATTTATCATTTAACCAAAGCGTGTGAACTAATTCTAATGGGTAGATGAGGCACTTGATTTTTACGAGACGACTCAAAATAAAAAAATGAACAATTGATGACTAAGTAATATAAGAAACAAAATTAACCAAAGTTAACTAACTTTTGTTTGAACTCCATCTTTTTTTCATTCCGCTAAATGGAGGATGTTTGCACAATATCAATGTATTAATGTTGCAAAATTCAATAGAAGTACCCTTTAAAACTTCCTTTTTAAGAAATATTATTCACATCCGTAATTCTGTCATTAAAATTTAGACCATTGAGAGTTTAATGAAAAGAATGAAAGTAAATAATGGGTGGTCTTTGAAATTCGTTTTGTTTGGCTTGTCCATTTACATATGTTTGATGGCTTAATTTAAATACCAACATAACACATACTCATTAATACACATGATTTGTACCAATTCTTGCATTATTCTTTTAGTGACGGTATTGTAACAAGTTTTCACTCGTGAAAAGAGCACCTAACCTCCAACAACAAGCACTGAACTAAAACGTAGCGGTACTAACAGTTGGCACGTCAACCGTGGCAAATCAATACTTTTCATAGACTACTGTTTCGCCGTTAACAACTTTGTCACGATCCTCTCACAAAATCGTCTATTAGCTTGAAAAAATCGTACCTCTTCCTTCCCGTCTATAAGCAATCAGCAATTCGAGGAACGAATTCTTGAACAGTCCTGACTATGGCATTATCTAGAGGTGCTCGATTGTAAGTACAAGTGTAATTGAATAGAATAATAAATTACCCTAATTTGCATAAAAAAGCTATCAAAAAATGTATTTAGTACAAGTTCCTAACATCTTATAATGAGTTCTGTTCGGACGGGTGGATGGATCTTGATTTTAACTAGAACAGAATGATAGGGCATTGGCAAATTATGACGAAAATCTAGCATCCGTATTCCAAAAACACACTCATAGCTGAGAATATACTCCAATAAAGATGAATAATAAGCTTTGATACAAAGAACAAAATAACAATACGAACTTTACAACTATTACATTCTCTCTAAAAACAAAATTGCATGCCTTGCACAAAACGCACATGAAATGGATTTTCACAAAGAAACCAATCATACAAGACAAATAAATTGAAAAGTTTATACAAAAATATTTAATCCTCTTTGTTATGATGGCTGACACAAGAGTTTCTAATCTTAATGTTTAATTAGGAGACCTGCCAGTCTTAAAAACTTTTCACTAGCACCCAATAATATATCTTTATTGAACTGATATTTACAATATTAAATAAGAGTACATCTAATCATAACAAATACACCATAACTACATTCTAAAAATTGTCTACAAATCGACCTATAAAACGCCTAAGAACATACCAGAGTACATTTTTATAAAAGATCGTGTAAACGCATCGTATAAATGATTACTTTAATATATTATATTTTATTCTTACTTTGGTCGTGCTCTTTAATCAGTAATAAGTAACATGACAATCTTATTACAATGCTCCATATATTCACCCAACCTACTACATTCTTTAATGTAATCTTAACCATTTTCTGTTGTATGTTTTTAAACTCAGTAAACACAAACAAGAGTTTCTGTTCCCAGACGGTCACAAATAAATCCGACGATGGTTGACCTTGCTTGGACAACGCTCCGTTCCCACTCCACTGCAGTCACTTTTTCTGCATCGCCAGAATCCGACAACTATTACCCTGCTCCATTTCCACAACGTAAAACGAAAATACTATTTCTCTATACAATAGTCGCAAAGCCAAATGCACTCACACCCGAAGAGAAGTTTGATGTCCGTTGTTTTACGTACATTTACTAGGATACAGTATCCACAACGTGACGAAATAAAAATGCATTCGCCATCCATGTCTTTGTTACTCACAGAAATTCAGTCTTTCGTCCACTACCAGTCACAATTTTGTTTTTTGAACGCGATTCTATTCAACTACTCTTAGACCCAAGGGCTGAAACAATTTGTATTCTACAGTACATCATGGCTGACCCAATCAAGTCCACCACGTGTCGCACGTAACAACTTGCAAAGAATACGATTTTCAGGTTATTTCTATAAATACCCTCTACATTCACACTAAATCATCTCATCTTTCAATAGTTTACAAGTCTATTCGTCACCTACCTCTTATAAAGCAGTAAATTAAGTCCAGTTGCACGCCCGACGCCTGTTCGAACGGAGGTACACACTCGCACCTTTCCTTCCGGCCTCGCGTTTAGCTCAAATCGATTTCTGCTTCGACCGCTGTGACGGACCGCTGCGATCGGACGATCGTAGGCGCATGCGCTAAAGCGTCGCCGACGTGCACCGTCACCGAAATGCTTCTCTGCGCGCGTACTATTTTCACAAAATCCTCAGGATTACACAAGAGAATTTGTCACTGACACGTATGTGTTTTTAAGAGTATATTATTATTTTGAGTATTTTGACTATTTTCTTATTTATGTCGATTTCGCCATAGAATGATAAGTCTGCTCCCAAGAATGTGAAGAAGATAGAAAGATTCAATCAAACGAATGGAACTATAAGAAGAACACTCAGTTCAAAAGTGAGAAGAGACACTCTCATTTTTACAAAATTATGTCAATACCAACCTGCTTATACGGGGGTAAAGTGTGGACAATGACAAATAAAGATATAGCAACACTGCAGGCAGCGGAAATGAGATTCCTTAGAGCGGTAGCGGGATATAGCCTTTTGGACAGACAAAGAAACACACAAATTCGAAACGAGCTAAATGAAGAAAGTCTTATAGAGAAAGTCACCAACTGCAGACTCTCATGGCAAGAATACATGTTGCGAATGAACAACGACAGAATTCCTAAACAAGTGGCAAATTATCAGCCGAGAGAAAAAAGGAATCTAGGACGTCCAAGAATGCGCTGAGGGACCAAAATTAAGCGGCGTAACATGCATTATGCCTAAATACTTGAAGATCAGAAGAAGAAGAAGAAGAAGAAGAAGAGTATTTTGACTATTTTGACTATTTTGACTATTTTGACTATTTTGACTATTTTGACTATTTTGACTATTTTGACTATTTTGACTATTTTGACTATTTTGACTATTTTGACTATTTTGACTATTTTGACTATTTTGACTATTTTGACTATTTTGACTATTTTGACTATTTTGACTATTTTGACTATTTTGACTATTTTGACTATTTTGACTATTTTGACTATTTTGACTATTTTGACTATTTTGACTATTTTGACTATTTTGACTATTTTGACTATTTTGACTATTTTGACTATTTTGACTATTTTGACTATTTTGACTATTTTGACTATTTTGACTATTTTGACTATTTTGACTATTTTGACTACTTTGACTATTTTGACTATTTTGACTATTTTGACTATTTTGACTATTTTGACTATTTTGACTATTTTGACTATTTTGACTATTTTGACTATTTTGACTATTTTGACTATTTTGACTATTTTGACTATTTTGACTATTTTGACTATTTTGACTATTTTGACTATTTTGACTATTTTGACTATTTTGACTATTTTGACTATTTTGACTATTTTGACTATTTTGACTATTTTGACTATTTTGACTATATTTAATATATTTTTAATATTTTGATTATCGAGTTTAGGATCCGGCCAGCAAGTCGATCAAGTATTGGATCGAACCAGCAAGTTGATCAAGTGTGGAAAGATCCCAGAAAGTCGATCAATGGGGGATTGACCCTGAAAGTCGGTTAAATGAGTAATATACACAAGTCGATCACATACATTATCAACCCAGCAAGTCGATCACGTGGATTTTAAACCTAGCAAGTCGATCACGTGGATTTTAAACCTAGCAAGTCGATCATGTAAGTGATCAACTCAGCAAATCGTGCAAGTTGGGGATCGGCCCAGGAAATCGATAAAGTAGGAGATCGACTCACCAAATCCAACAAAGTGACGGGTAGTATCTACAAGTTGATCAAGCGATGGATTCGCAGCAGGTCAATAACATACGTTTTCGACCTAGAAATTCGTTAAAGAAGGTGCCCAACACAGAAAGTCGACCAAGTTGGTACTCCACCTCTTATACTCAAGTATAAGGTTGACCTAGCATGTCGATCAACTGGGGGATCGACCCGGCAAGTCGATCAAGTAAGTGATCGTACCAGCAAGTTGATCAAGTGAAGGATCTATCCAGCATGTCGAACAAGTAGGAGATCGACCCTGCAAGACGATCTAGTAGAGGATCTACCCATACAGTCGATCAAGTGAGCGATTGACCCAACAAGTCGATCAAAAGGGGGATCGACCCAGCAAGTCGATCAAGTGGGAGATTGACCCAGCAAATCGATCAAGAGGGGTATCGACTCAGCAAGGCGATAGAGTGGAATTTCAACCCAGCAAGTAGATCAACTGAGGGATCGACCCAGCAAGTAGATCAAGTGGAAGCCCTGCAATTCGAACAAGTGCAGAATCGACCGAGCAAGTTGAGAATCGACCAAAAAATTGATCAAGTAGGGGTACGACCCAGCAAGTCGATCAAATTGTGGTTTCAACCCAACAATTTAATCAAGTGGGGGATCGACTCAGCAAGTCGATCAAGTGGAGAATATACCCAGCAAGTCGATCAAGTTGAGGATGGACCCAGCAAGTGGATGAAACTGGGGATCGGCCCTGCAAGTTGATCAAGCGGACGATTGATCTTGCAAGTCGATCAGGTGGACGATTGATCTTGCAACTCGATCAAGTGGATGATCGACCCTGCACGTTGATCAAGTTGGGGATCGACTCAGTAAGTCGATCAAGTAGAGGATCGACCCAGCAAGTCGATCAAGTAGAGGATCGACCCAGCAAGTCGATCAAGTAGAGGATCGACCCAGCAAGTCGATCAAGTAGAGGATCGACCCAGAAAGTCGATCAAGTTGTGGTTCCAACCCAACAATTTAATCAAGTGGGGATCGACCCAGCAAGTCGATCAAGAGGGGGATTGGCCCTGCAAGTCAATCAAGTGGAGAATCTACCCAGCAAGTCGATCAGATGGGGGGTCGACCCAGCAAATCGATCAAGTTGGGGATCGACCCAGCAAGTTGATCAAGTGGAGGATTGACCCTGCACTCAATCAAATGGAAGATCGACCCTGCACGTCGAGCAAGTTGTAGATCGACCCAGTAAGTCGATCAAGTAGGGGATCGACCCAGCAAGTCGATCAAGAAGGGTATCATCCTGCAAATCGATCAAATTGTGGTTTCAACCCAACAATTTAATCAAGTGCGGGATCGACCCAGCAAGTCGATCAAGTGGGGGATCGACCCAGCAAGTCGATCAAGTAGAGGATCGACCCAGAAAGTCGATCAAGTTGTGGTTCCAACCCAACAATTTAATCAAGTGGGGATCGACCCAGCAAGTCGATCAAGAGGGGGATTGGCCATGCAAGTCAATCAAGTGGAGAATCTACCCAGCAAGTCGATCAAGTTGGGGATCGACACAGTAAATCGATCAGGTAGGGGATCGACCCAGCAAGTCGATCAAGAGGGGGATCACCCTGCAAGTCGATCAAGTGGGGGATTGACCCTGCAAGTCGATCAAATGGAGGATCGACCCTGCAAGTCGATGAAGTTGGTGATCGACCCAGTAAGTTAATCAAGTAGGGGATCGACCCAGCAAGTCGATCAAGAGGGGGATCGACCCTGCAAGGCGATCAAGTTATGAATCTACCTAGCAAGTCGATCAAGTGGGGGATGGACCCAGCAAGTCGATCAAGTTGGGGATCGACCCAGCAAGTCGATCAAGTAGAGGATCGACCCAGCAAGTCGATCAAGTAGAGGATCGACCCAGAAAGTCGATCAAGTAGAGGATCGACCCAGCAAGTCGATCAAGTAGAGTATCGACCCAGAAAGTCGATCTAGTAGAGGATCGACCCAGCAAGTCGATCAAATTTGGTGGTTTCAACCCAACAATTTAATCAAGTGGGGGATCGACCCAGCAAGTCGATCAAGTGGGGGATCGACCCAGCAAGTCGATCAAGTGGGGATTGGCCCAACAAGTCGATCAAGTGTGGGATCGACCCAGCAAGTCGATGAAGTTAGGGATCGACCCAGCAAGTCCATCAGGAGGTGGATCACTCTGCAAGTCGATCAATTGGAGAATCTACACAGCAAGTCGATCATGTGGGGGATCGGCCCAGCAAGTCGATCTAGTTGGGGATCGACCCAGTAAGTTGATTAAGTATGGGATCGCCCCAGCAAGTTGATCAAATGGAGGATTGACCCTGCATGTCGATCAAGTGGAGGATAGACTCTGGAAGTCGATTAAGTTGGGGATCGACTCAGTAAGTCGTTTAAGTAGAGGTTCGACCCAGCAAGTCGATCAAGTTGTGGTTTCAACCCAACAATTTAATCAAGTGGGGCTCGACCAGCAAGTCGATCAAGAGGGGTACCAACCCTGCAAGTCAATCAAGTGGAGAATCTACCCAGTAAGTCGATCAAGTTGGTGGTCGACCCAGCAAGTCGAACAATTGGGGGATCGACCCTGCATGTCGATCAAGCGGAGAATCTACCCAGCAAGTCGATCATGAAAATTCTCCGTTTTGCGACGCACGATTACATAACTTTCTCTTGTTATAAAGTGCGAGAAAGTAAAATTCATGCGTTGAGATAAATGAGTTTAGAGTATTCCTCTTTCATTTAAATGCATAATTGTTGATATAAAATTCTGCCATTTGGTGGAATATTGTAAGATGTGGAGGTGCTGCTGCTGGAAGGTACACCAACAAGCAAATCTGGAGACTACGGAACTCCAAATTCATATTTTTTGAGTTGCATCCCTATTGCAGCTCACTAGCTATATTATGGGAGAATAATTCGTGTCTTCAGAAAACAAAGAAAGAAGGAGAGAATAATTTGGGTCGTTAGAAAGAAACAATCGTTACAATTTCTAGTTAAATTGCGTAGGCGTTTAGTCCATTCGCGGCCGCGCACGTTTCGTCTCTCGACAGCGGGTTGAGTCGGAATGGCTCGGTTCGGGATGGGAACAACTTCTCGCAGTGTCGACGTTTCGCGCAGATAAGCCCCAAAATGTCCTCCGCGTTCGTTATTTGGGCGGCTTCAAAGTTTGCTTTAGTTGCGCCACCATCGGCAAGTAAATGGATTCGCCATAATTCTCGCTGTAAACAGCAAAACAGACTAGTGAATTTACGAAATTAATTAGTGGCCTTTTTTCACCTTTTATTTTATTTTTGGTAGACTTTACATTGTCCTATTTACATATTAACTGCGTAAATATTTGGTGGTCTTAATCTATCTTATACTAACTTACACGAACTTAAAATTATACATTACAATTATAGAAAAATAATATTAAAAAAATACTGGGAGAGGAAGCACGTCAGATTAGTACTATTTCTAGTTTACAATCATTTTATAAAATTAATGGAGGGGATATCTGTTGTTAATTCTAGTTTGATAATTGGGAGTTTTGCCTAGTTAATAGAAGGATGATGCTGAATTAGGGGAAGGTTACTGTAAAAATTGAGTGCGAGGTAAATTAGTGGCCTGCAGCAGCAAAAATACCACTGAACAAAACCTCACAACATTATTTAATGTACTATTAAATTAACTGTATATTTATATAATATAACAACTTTTTAAACTGTTTAATGATAATAATAAACTCCGCGTCGCTTCCAGGATGGAGCTGCCGTTTTTCACTCTCATGTTCCGGATCATATAGCTCGACAAAAAAGCTAACGCCTTTGCTGGTAGAGAATGCCTAATTGATGGTGTAAGGGGTTGTGGCCTGCTCACTATATCTCACGAGCCATCAGGCTGGGTCAGGGGATGGTCGCTTGCCGAGGCTATAGTGCCAGAGTACTTACATAAAACAACAAAAACAACAACAACACCAATAATAATAATAATAATAATAATAATAATAATAATAATAATAATAATAATAATAATAATAATAATAATAATAATAATAATAATAATAATAATAATAATAAAAATAAGCCGCTGGCGCAAACAGTTGCGTCAGCAGTAGCAGCAGCAGCAACAGCAGAAGAAGAAGAAGAAGCAGAAGAAGCAGAAGAAGAAGAAGAAGAAGAAGAAGAAGAAGCAACAGCAGCAGCAGCAGCAGCAGAAGAAGAAGAAGAAGAAGAAGCAGAAGAAGAAGCAGAAGAAGAAGCAGAAGAAGCAGCAGCAGAAGAAGCAGAAGAAGAAGCAGAAGAAGCAGCAGCAGAAGAAGCAGAAGAAGAAGCAGAAGAAGCAGCAGCAGAAGAAGCAGAAGAAGAAGCAGAAGAAGCAGCAGCAGAAGAAGAAGAAGAAGAAGAAGAAGAAGAAGAAGCAGCAGAAGAAGCAGCAGCAGCAGCAGAAGAAGCAGCAGCAGCAGCAGAAGAAGCAGCAGCAGCAGCAGAAGAAGCAGCAGCAGCAGCAGCAGAAGAAGAAGAAGAAGAAGAAGAAGAAGAAGAAGAAGAAGAAGAAGAAGAAGAAGAAAGAACTCCATTTCGGTTTTCTGCCAAGAATTTTGCAGCAATAAAAAATATGAAAAGTATTAACATATGGCATAATCATTCGCCTATCTTTACCCCCAGAATTTGGTCTCCTTACTTTACATCCTCTGAGTCTAACAAAACAATATCATTGGCGAATAATGCATTATCATATGAATTATCATATAAATCATTAAAATATGCATAATGGAAAATACATGTCTTAACTTAATTTGACAGTAACAATCTTAAATAAATCATCACTAATAATGTTTAAACAGGGAGACTTGTTCACTTATTTTATATAAAAGCACAATTAATAATAATTAATAATCGTAATAATAATTTTAAGTCTAATTGAATATAAACATGTTAATTAATGTCATCGATAAAAAGTAATCCTAAAGAAATATTCACAGTCTTTAAAATGGTCAACAAATTGTGTTTTGATCACAGTATTTTCTTCAGCAAGGTAACTGTATATTGACAGTTTTTGTTAGAAACGCATACAATGTAGGTTTACTTCTGGAGATCTGCCAATCGCCATATCAACCACAAATCTCAATGCTTGCAAATTACGGAAAGTAAATTTGTTTGTAGAGAATACCTGTACGTGTAATAAAATGATTTATGATGTAAAGAAATTTGCTCATAAAGTGATTAAAATGAATTATTTACGTATCTATTGTTTGGTCAACCATGGATTTTATATTCTTCAGTGCCACAGGAAGAAAGAGATTTCAAATTTGTACGCGCCTCTGTGAATTACAAGGAGAGTTCCTTAGTTGTTAAATGGTGCTCGTGTTTAACTTGATGTTATCATCCCCAAAGCGTGTAGTATTTCTTAGTAATAGAATGTTGCCTCAAGGAAATAGGTAATTTTAATTGGATGTAATACCAGTTATTTATCTAATTAGTGGCTAAACGATAGTGCAAATTTGTTGATTATTATTCATGTGCTCGGTAGCGACGGTGTATGAATAGAAACGGATACATAATGTTCGTCTAGCCACATGTAATATACAAAGTTTTATCATATCCGATAGCTTTCGAACATAGAAAATTTTCTTGACTGTATGCCTATATGATAAATGGGGTTATCTTGCCTTCGGAATTACGTTTTATTATATCGGATATAATACAGATACAGTTCACTTGCTGCAGGAATTTTCGTCGTATTGGATATGATAATGAGACATTCCATCTACACTGAATACGGAAATAAACAGCATATAAAAGCAAGCGGCTAAGATAAAATATTTCAAATCTTCCCAAGAGAGTTATTAACCCTTTTGCTTACCGAGTGACCATCATAATTGTTGCATTTCGCTTGCAAACTTATTCTAGATGCTATTATCACACTTAAAACTTCTTGGATATAGTCAAACATTCAAAGAAATTGTATTGACGCTACATGGGTGGCAGCATTACTTTCATCAAATACCAAAAGTAATAACAAAGTATACTTACAATTTAAAAGTATTTCCCACACTTCATTCACATTCACGAAAACATGACGCCGTAGACCTCGTCTCCAAAACTATCATTTATGGACAATAGGCATTTTCTGAGCTTTTCACCTATTAGATCACATACTGATTTTTATATTATTCTAAGACAGCTTATTTGCTTTACATCTTTCCCATAGTTCATTTTTCTTGCCATCATCTGCGTTTCAACATTTTATTTCAATTATGTTTCCTACGAAACTCCAATGTCTGATCAGAGAAATTCCATTTTCTTTGTCCCGTAACTTTCATTAACCCACTCGCGTCACAGACCAAAATTCATCCTAACCGGCTGTCACGTATCCTCTTCGGGAAGCGACAGATTACGGCGCGTTCTCGCCGCCAGAATAGGAATGCAAACTGTTTGCGTAAAAAGCGGCCGGAGTGTTATTGTCCCGCCTAGGACAATGGTGGCTGATAATGGCGAGTGACATAAAGGGCGAGCACCGCGCAGGGGCGGGCTGTGGGCGGGGGGAGGGAGGGGGGATGGGCGGTCGGGGTTGGATCGATGCGATATCGAGTCCGCGCCCTCGCCCCCGCCCTCGCCCCGCCCCTACCCCCTCATGCGCGCACTCAGCTCGGATGCAATGGAGTGGAGAGCGACAAGGTGCCGCGGCCGCCGCCACAATGGGGCAGATAGGGCGAGAGCCCGGCGCAGGGAGGGAGAGGGAGGGGGAAAGATGGAGAGAGAGGGAGAGGGAGAGAGAGGGAGAGGCAGGGAGAGTGAGGGTGAGTGAGAGAGAGTGAGGGAGAGTGAGGGAGAGTGAGAGAGAGTGAGGGTGAGTGAGAGAGAGTGAGGGACAGTGAGAGAGAGTGAGGGAGAGGGAGGGAGATGGGGGAAGGGAGAGATGTGGGATGAAGGGAAGCGGTAGGGTCAACGGGTTTAGAAGAAGCGGCAGTGGCGGGAAACGCAGTATATTGACTGATTGATTGATTGATTAACTAGTCATTCCGAGTGCGTCAACTGTTTAGGTCATCAGTCCCGTAAGTGTTATACATGCGTTTTCCTCGGGAGGTGGCAAAAATCTTCCTCCGCTGGATGGTAAGATCCGGGGATGGCCCAACGTCGGCTAGCGGGTTATTCCTCGACGAAGTATCTCCACCACCGAGGCACAGCTCTAGCAGGGACAGGCTCTAAGCACCCGATTGGTCTTCCGACAAGTGTGATAGAGTGGTGCATGTCACTGTAAATGTATGTAAGTAAGGAGGCGAGGATAGGACAAGGAAGTGGAAGGAAAGATCGCGCGCGGCCTATGGTGCGTTTGTTAGGGAACTGTTACGGCATTCGTCTGGTGTTGTTCCAAGAAACCATGGACAATTACGATCAAAGCAACTGTCAGCTAGAATTCTCTTCCAGACAGCAGCTGAACTGAATCGAACTACCTAGCTAGTGTTGAATATCTTACAGCGGTCAGGTTTTGAACCCTAGGCCCCCCGATCGTAGTTACTGCAGTGACATCAGCTGATACTCTGAGCCAAAACGAACGATACATCTTCGATACGAAGGTGGCGCGATCAGCAGGAAGATATTGGCGGGGGAGTTGAGAGATGAAGGTCTGAGGCAAAATACGGTTCAGAGAGGGCGGGACGGTCAGCGGGGAAGAAAAAAGCGATGTTTAGGCTTCAAAATATTCATTAGCAATTTAGGAGAGCAGTAAAGTTGAAATCTGGAATATCGACTGTCGTGTCCTACGACAACTATAAAACAATTTTGTCAGCATATGCAAGCGTTAGAATCGTTAGCAAACACTAAATATTTCAAGAACGATATAACGTCTTTTGTCGTTATATTCACGTGTTGGTTTTGCCAAATCTCCGCGTGGTTTAAGTCAGCTCGTGTGTTCACGTTGAAGGTGCATCTAACAGTATGCGTTCAAAGAGCATACATTACTTTCTCCTCCAGTCCGGGCCGGCGCTGACTATCAATAATGCCCTGTTATTTGAATGATGACTAACAGGTCTTGACTATTTACTAGTCTGTCCGGGTGACGCCGCGTCCATGGCGAAGGTGCCGACGTTTAATAGGTGCCTAGTAAATACTGACTCCGGCCGCGGAAGCCTACGCTCTCAGGTCTTGACTATGCGAAAATTCCGTTCCGTGTAAAACAACACGGCGATCAAGTACTGCTATGCGGGCGTTGCAACAAAACAAGCGAAAGGACGTGGCGTGGCATCTGTTAATTTTTCTAATTCTTCGAAATTCTCGCATCTACAGTGCACTTGTCCAGACTGATGCGCTCTCTTAGAAACACCGAGAAGTGCTGTATTTAAAATGTAAAATATGACTTGTGTTTTCTCGCTGGCATTTCTTAGTTTTATTTCTTTCCAAAAACAAAAACAAACTATCTTCTAAGACCGAACCTGAAAAGGTACGAGCTTATTGTGGAGTTTTATATCAAGGAGAACTTATAACTGTTTATTAGAGGACAGGTGCCCAATTCAAATTAAATGCCAAATCAGTGTGTCAAAAAGCGATAATTTTGTAAAACAAAACATTATTTTATAAAACATCGTGCAAGTACTTGTGAAATAAAAGTTTTCGATGCACAAAATACGTTAAATGTCAATAAATTACATCAACAACAATTGCTTTTCAATAATTTGAATTAATGTTCCCACTCTCAGGCCCTGGACCTCTGTCTTCGATGGCTGTACAGCCATAGACGACAATTGACATATACATAGATGCCGTTGACATAGATGACTCCACCTACAGCCGGAGTACCCGATTCCCAAGTGCTCAGCCCGAAGTTTCGTGGGGAGCAGGAGAAAAAAAGAAGGTTCGCCGCGCGGCCGGGGCATTATGTGGCATTCGGGGGAAAACGACAAACATGTGCAGCCGACCCCTAACGATACAGACACGACCTACATATTACGGATGTGTATATTAATTATTCGCAGTAATTATTTCATCTTACAGCATTGACACCAGCTTTTTGACACAGTAGAGACTGGATCCCATGACTTCCCAGCATTTAAATCTTTGGTAGCAGAATCTCACCTAGATGTAAATGATCCACTTTCTTCAGATTCATTACTTCTTTAACAGCAAGGGTTCCTCTGCCACTCACTGTGAACGCGCTGAATGTGAATGCTGTGAATTAAGCGCAGTAGCCTGAACAAATACGTTAGTGTTTAAAACCATTTTCATCAAGATGAGAACTATTTGAAGTAAAAAATGTGTGACTTAATAAATGCCCCATGAGATAAAACTCCGCTGTGATATATTTTTAATGTAAAGTGTATAGAGTACTTATTTGACAGTTTTTAAAAAGTATTTGAGTAATAGCGAGTGTCCGTGTTTTTGCGCTTGTGTGGTTAGACCACACACGTTTAGACCTCTTACCAACAAATTCGACGTATATCGTGATCTGGTGAGAAATAATGGTTTGTTGGTAGATCCGTCTAGAATATTGTAAGGAATGTGCCCATAAAAGTGTGTTCTTCATTTTTTAAGCAACAAAACGTTGATTGGGTGACTTACGGCATCTAGAGATCAATAGTTCATTTTATTCCTCTCAATGAGGCAAATGAACCGGAAGTGATTTGGGGTACATTCTGGGGGAAAATCTAGAAAAACATGCTTTTGTGTGTTTCAATGCTCCACAGTTGTGAAATGCAGTGAATTACAATTACCGTCTTTCTAACATAATGCAAAACCTTATGCTACGATTCAAGATATTGACCATAGTTTAACTTAATTATGTGAGGAAACATATTTATTTTAAGCAGTTCTGTTAATGAAGTATGTACATTAAAAAATAATACGTTTTCGAAAATTTTGAAATGAAGAGTGCCAAATGAAGATTTTAGATATGTGGGATGAGACTGACTTAAGTCAGCTATCCCAATCACTGCAATAAAATATAATTGTAAGTTAAGTTATTTAGGTTGTTTCATAATAGGATGAACTTTCTACAGATTTGTACTATATTTTCTGGATTTTATCTATGTAAATGTACCTTCGATGAGAAGGAAAGCTATTAAGTGTTGGGCATTTTGAACAGGAGAATAACAGTAACAATTATTATTAGTCATTTGCAAGTCCAATGTGGGAAACTAAGAATTTAAGGGAACAAAGTTGTTCATGATATTGCCCATAGAAACAACATACTTTCCAAACGCGAATAAATGCACGATTAACAAGAAAAATGGTCTCGCATGTATACCTTTTAACCTTTCCTTCGAATTCGCCACAGCCGCGCATCACTGACCGTCCTCAGTGATTCTCAATGCAGCTGTAATGACAGCTAAATCTGACGTCAATGAGGTGGTCTACGGCACCCAGGCAATGAATGAAACAAGTCACTACATTGTATATTCCTGACGCCGCTCTTTACAGTAGGCTGTGCATAGCAAGGTTCATCAAAAGTATGGATCACTCCAAAAAGAAAGATTCTTTGTTTGCTTTACGTAGAATAATTATCGTTTTATATGACAATTTTGTTAAGTCTAACTTATATGACAATGCTAATGGTATAGTCATCTGTTCATTGATCAATAAAATGATATAACGAACTGTCAACTACGAATTTATTAAAGTCCGCAAGAATAAAACGGCATATTCTATGAGCCTGCGAATAACATTTTATTTAATTCGTAATTGTCAATTTTTAAATCGTAATTTTTTATTACTTCATTTAATTCTTATTAGATATTTTTTTCCGTTCAAGGATAAAAAAGACCGTTTGTTTAGGTTTCTTTTTAATTACACTAGAAAATTTCAACTTACAGAAATATTTTTAGAACAGTTTAATGTGTAAGCGACACGATATTCTGCTAGAAGTGACATATTAAGTACGGTAAATTCATATACAATCTACCGGATTAAAACAGTACCTACTTTCGCTTGCTATTGGTGAGCAGTACGTAATGTCATTGCGACACTTCATCACTCGAAAGGAGGCGCAGCGGGAGATGGCGGGGCGGGTGATTGCGAGGCGGGCGATTGAGAGGCGGGCGATAGTGTGGCGGGCGATGGCGCGGCGGCTAGTCAGACCGCAGGTGATGGCCCAGTGAGTGAGGGCGTATGAATGATGGCGTGGCGTGTGATGGTGCGGCGGATGATGACGTTGTGGGTTTCCGCCTGGCGAGTGATGGCATGGCAGGCGATGGCACGGCGAGCAATCGTGTGGTTGATGATGGCGTGGTGGGCGATGGCGTGGCGGCTGGTGAGACCGCAAGTGATGGCCCAGTGAGTGAGGGCGTATGAATGATGGCGTGGCGTGTGATGGTGTGGCGGATGATGACGTTGTGGGTTTCCACCTGGCGGATGATGGCATGGCAGGCGATGGCACGGCGAGCAATCGTGTGGTTGATGATGGCGTGGTGGGCGATGGCGTGGCGGCTGGTGAGACCGCAAGTGATGGCCCAGTGAGTGAGGGCGTATGAATGATGGCGTGGCGTGTGATGGTGCGGCGGATGATGACGTTGTGGGTTTCCGCCTGGCGAGTGATGGCATGGCAGACGATGGCACGGCGAGCAATCGTGTGGTTGATGATGGCGTGGTGGCGATGGCGTGGCGGCTGGTGAGACCGCAAGTGATGGCCCAGTGAGTGAGGGCGTATGAATGATGGCGTGGCGTGTGATGGTGCGGCGGATGATGACGTTGTGGGTTTCCGCCTGGCGGGTGATGGCATGGCAGGCGATGGCACGGCGAGCAATCGTGTGGTTGATGATGGCGTGGTGGGCGATGGCGTGGCGGCTGGTGAGACCGCAAGTGATGGCCCAGTGAGTGAGGGCGTATGAATGATGGCGTGGCGTGTGATGGTGCGGCGGATGATGACGTTGTGGGTTTCCGCCTGGCGAGTGATGGCATGGCAGACGATGGCACGGCGAGCAATCGTGTGGTTGATGATGGCGTGGTGGGCGATGGCGTGGCGGCTGGTGAGACCGCAAGTGATGGCCCAGTGAGTGAGGGCGTATGAATGATGGCGTGGCGTGTGATGGTGCGGCGGATGATGACGTTGTGGGTTTCCGCCTGGCGAGTGATGGCATGGCAGACGATGGCACGGCGAGCAATCGTGTGGTTGATGATGGCGTGGTGGGCGATGGCGTGGCGGCTGGTGAGACCGCAAGTGATGGCCCAGTGAGTGAGGGCGTATGAATGATGGCGTGGCGTGTGATGGTGTGGCGGATGATGACGTTGTGGGTTTCCGCCTGGCGAGTGATGGCATGGCAGACGATGGCACGGCGAGCAATCGTGTGGTTGATGATGGCGTGGTGGGCGATGGCGTGGCGGCTGGTGAGACCGCAAGTGATGGCCCAGTGAGTGAGGGCGTATGAATGATGGCGTGGCGTGTGATGGTGCGGCGGATGATGACGTTGTGGGTTTCCGCCTGGCGAGTGATGGCATGGAAGGCGATGGCATGGCGAGCAATCGTGTGGTTGATGATGGCGTGGTGGGCGATGGCGTGGCGGCTGGTGAGACCGCAAGTGATGGCCCAGTGAGTGAGGGCGTATGAATGATGGCGTGGCGTGTGATGGTGCGGCGGATGATGACGTTGTGGGTTTCCGCCTGGCGGGTGATGGCATGGCAGGCGATGGCACGGCGAGCAATCGTGTGGTTGATGATGGCGTGGTGGGCGATGGCGTGGCGGCTGGTGAGACCGCAAGTGATGGCCCAGTGAGTGAGGGCGTATGAATGATGGCGTGGCGTGTGATGGTGCGGCGGATGATGACGATGTGGGTTTCCGCCTGGCGAGTGATGGCATGGCAGGCAATGGCACGGCTAGCAATCGTGTGGTTGATGATGGCGTGGCGGGCGATGGCGTGGCGGCTGGTGAGACCGCAAGTGAAGGCTCAGTGAGTGAGGGCGTATGAATGATGGCGTGACGTGTGATGGTGCGGCGGATGATGACGTTGTGGGTTCCCGCCTGGCGGGTGATGGCATGGCAGGCGATTGCATGGCGAGCAATGGTGTAGTTGATGATGGCGTGGCGGGCGATGACGTGACGGCTGGCGAGGCGGCGAGTGAGAGCGTGGTGGGTAATGGCGTGGCGGGTGATGGCCCTGCAGGCGATGGCGTGATGCTGGAGGGACGGCGAGTGATGGCGCGGTGAGTGAGGGTGTGGTGAGTGGTGGCGTGGCGGGATGTGGCACGACGGGAGGTGGCATAGCGGGAGGTGGTGCAGTGGGTGATGGTGAGACGGGTTATGGCGTGGCGGGTGATGGAACAGCAGATGATGGCGTGACGGTTTGGCGTGGCGGGCGATGGCGCGGCGGGTAATGGCGTAGCGGTCGGTGGCGCGGCGGGAGATGCCACGGCGGGAGATGGCGCGGCAGGTGATGCCGTGGCGGGCGAGGGCGCGGCGAATGCAGTTGGGCAACGGCGCGCAAGGGCGGGCGGCCTTGGCGCTAATCAGCGTCCGCGCTGGCTCCCTGCGGATTAATTATCCAAGTATGATCTCCTCCAATCGATGCCGCCGCAGGTACACATGCGCAAGCGCACGGACGCGGCCCGCTGCCGCAGTTGGATTTGGCCGCTTTGCGCTAAGCAGCGCTTTGGTGCGTGATAGTTGGTCAAATACGACGGTGTACTCCAGAAAGAGTAAATATGCTATTCGTTCACAAGTGGTCACCCGTACCATCCCCCATACCATCAATCACCCATACCATCAATGTTAGACGTGTTCAGATGTAACTAGTACGTTAAATTTGTACTCCAGACGGGTCAACTTATACAATTTTTTGTTATTAATTGGAATTATCTTCTGACTGGACGGCCGTGGAAATTTCTGGTCGAAATCAACTTCCGCAGAGATCATCACTGATGATATCTGCCGCAATTGCAAACGAAACGTCTGGAAATATGAACACGACCGTCCAACTCGGAAAACAATTCGAAGTGAATCCAGCCATGAAAGCCTACATTGCTTTATTAACTTCTTTGTATGTTTACCATGTTTATTACATTCTCGTATACGTAAAGTATGCATGAAGTACTGAGAATGATAGCTAATGATGTAAAAAATCACTTTAAACGTCCGTACGAGAGTCTGTCAGTCCGTCAGTACGACAGTGCGTCCCTCCGTGCATCCGTCAGTCCGTCTATTTCTAAACATCACCAAGATCTAATCTATTCGTAGGACTTTATGGGAAGTCCTTGGGACGTTTTCAATTTTTTCTCAAAAGTGAAAGATTTTTTTAAAAAAAATGTCTTGCTAGAAAATAGTGAAATAATGATAGTGTAGGTTTAATTTTCAAAGGTCTAAATTTCTGGTAACTGCAAAATTTAGAAATGTTTGGACCTCTTAGTAAAAAATTTCTGAAAACATATTTTTAGTCAATGAAACTTATTCTTCACAATTTCTTTTTTTTTATTTAGCGAATTTATTACAATTTAGAGTCGCTTATTGCATCCTAGCTTCCATTAGCTAGATCTTTCCAGTCGTTTTCTTGCAGATCTCTTCCGTCCATTCCTTTGCATCCTTCCAGTGTGTCCTCGATCTCCCTGTCCTCCTTCTTGCTCTTCTTCTTCTTCGTTCAAGAGTCCATTCGATCATTTTCTTCCACCTTCCCACATCCATTCGACGCACATGCCCATGCCATCGCAAGCATTTTTGTCTCTACAGTGTTTAATATTGTAGTCCCTATGGTTAGTCCTGCTAACACATCTTCATTTCTTATTCTGTCCTGAATCGCGATTTGGCAACAACGTCGCCAATAACGCATTTCGGTTGCTCTTAATTTTTCTTTAGTTGTTCTGTTGTTATCCATACTTCTGCTTCGTAGGTAACAAAGCTCTACAATAGATTTGTATGTTTGTATCTTTGTGCAGGGTCTTATTTGTGAGCTCCATAAAGTATTTTACAGCTGTTTTGTAATTTGTTTCCCTTCTCTTATTATTTCAATTATTTCAGCTTCACTTTTACCTTTTTTGGTAAATGTTACTAAAAGTTACTTGAAGCTATCAACTACTTCGATAATATCACATTGGAGTACCAAATTTCTGTTTACATTATCAGCTACAATACATTCAGTTTTAGAAATATTTATTGGTACCCCCAATTTCTGGTATACTTCAATCAGCTTCCTCATCATATAATGGTTATCATCTTCATCTTCTGCCAATATCAATTGGTCGTCAGCAAAAAGCGAAGTGAACAGCATCCTTTCCGATTGAAATTCCCATTTTCGGTCAAGTTCGCATCCATCTCTCCAGGGCAGATGGTAGATATATTTTAAGGAGAGTGGAAGCGATTGCACATCCTTGCCACCATTCTCCACAATTATTTCTTTAATTAATATCAAGTAAATAGTTTTTGAAATATAGTAGTTAGTTATTGCTCAATTTTGAATGAAAAAATGCAAAAGATTTTCTCAAAACGTTCCAAATTTATCATATGAGTTTCTACATCCAAAGAGCTAAATACACTGGAAAACAAATGAAATAAACGCCATTTTTATAGCATTTTAATCAAAGAAAGACACAAAAGGAAATGCTTTTGACTACATCCCAGGCGAGTGGTAGGTATGGAGAAAGGATCTGATAGTAGAGAAAAGGAAACAAATTAATAACAGAACGTCTGTGCCTTTCTGTAACACCACTAGTAATACGTTCTCCTGTATTCAACTCGTCAAATTTCACCGCCGCACAACAGATAACGAGAGAGCCTTATTTTCAATTGGGAGGCGCTCTCCCTGTATAAATTTTATGTTATTGGGTTTCGGCACTATCCATCCTCTTGCTGATTTTGTCATCTCATCTTTTGTCTCTCTCTGATCGTCCACGTTGCTTTCTGCTTTTTCGTCTCCGTGCACTTCAGCTCCCTGTCCTATCTCAAGATCGGATGATTTGTTGAGATATAGTAGATATTCTTATTACTATTCTTTGTAAATTGTACGTATGTATTTGGTAAGGGTCCATTATCTGACTTTTCTCTCTAGCTAACAGCGTCCCTCGCACCTGCACCTAGTGTAATTCCCACGCTTGGGGGGGGGGTAAAAGAGAATGTAGAGAACTTGAATTTCCTCCAATGTAACTTGCGAATTCTTCTTCCCTGAGCTTTTCTTCGTTACAGTGCCACAGAAATTGAGACCATTTTAAAGGAAAGCTACAACTTTTTTGCCTCGACCGGAAATCGTACCAGGGAACACACCGCGGTAGGTAGGGGCGGCGGGGGCGGCGGGGGCGGCGGGGGCGGCGGGGGCGGCGGGGAGGCGGGAAAGGCGGTGGCTGCAAGGACGGCAGGGGCGGCGGAAGCGGCGGGGGCAGCAGGGGCGGCGGGTGAGGTGGGCGCGGGGGGCAACGCAAACAATGTTACTGCAATAGGATTGCAGGTGGCTTTGAGTCGATGGACAGCGTCTACAGAAGAATCAGCGCTTGAGGCTCTCAAAGTGGAAGATGCATGAGCGCCTTTAAAAACAAAAGGTGGTCGAAGTGTTTACAGGATGATTTTGACTATTATGAAGGAGAAGAGTAGTCTATGAGATAACGCTATTGCAATGAGAAAAATACTTGAAGGGCATTAAAAAAATACGGAAGTAGGAAACATGTTTAGTAAATAAGAGGGTTTTGTTTTATTATTTGTTGTTTCCCTCCGAGCTTTGGATTAAAATGTCCATTGCCCAGCGCCGCGATGAGCTGCATTTTAAGGGTTGGTCGAGGTTGGCAGCACTTGGTGTCCAGAACAACCAACTTTTTATATGCTCGCCAAACTAAGCACGTTCTTACAAAATAAGGGGGAATAAATCGAAACGATGAGTCAAAAATCGGTGATTTCTCGACAGAAAAACGTGTATTGTGGTGCCATATTATTAAGCAAGTGGTTAAGAATTATTCCTGTAGGTGGTAAATTAGTACCCTTTTCTTATTGTTTCCTCAGAATTCATGTTCTGTGATCCGATCTATAAAATCGTCTATCTGTTTGGTTAACACTAACGCATAAACTGTTCAGACGATCTTCTCGAAAACTGATAGTTCTTCGACAATCTGGTCATGCTCAAAGAATATGCGAGTTTTATACGGATATTTTTATTTTTGATGGAACATTACTCAAAGCCTCAACATTTTCAAAATTTTCTAAAAATACGGCACCAAATCTTTGGATACAAATGTTTCCTTCTTTACTAATTTACTGATTCTGCCTTCATAAAATGAGGCTACTTTACTATAAGTAAAAACTTAACGAGTAGAGGTATCCCATTCTCATTCTCAATAAATTGCGATGATGTGTAAATAATGTCCCAGTGCATCATCCAGGTGTTTCTACTCTTTGAGATCGGTGTTTTTTGGTAAGGAGGTATCCAAATGTAGACAATCCTACGAATTTTGTAAGAAGATAATTTTGAAAGCAACACCTTAATGTCAATGACGTCAATAACTTGGTAGAGGTCTAAAAATATTCCGATAGGTGGTACATTGTGAAAAATTACGCTCAATACGTATAAATGTTTTCATATATTTTAATTGCCTAAATCCAGTTTGACAGACTGAAAATGCTTTGCGTTTTTAGACAAAAGTTTCTATTCACAAATATAAATGCCTCTTTAATATTTTGGGAAAACTTCGCCAGTGGCTCGCACCTGCCATTGAAGAATCACAATCAATCCACTGATATAGCACCGATACCAATCTCATACATTCACACCACAAACATTGCACGTTAAAGTGAACTTGAATACCTGGGATATAGTGCTTTGTGGACTGTGAACCGCTAGAGGTAGCCATTCGGATTGTCTGATCCCAGCTGTCAATATCAGATCTTTGTGCGCATCCCGGGCTAGGATAATCTCCTATGGAACTATGTGGAACACACCTCAGGCGACTACAAGCGGTTCAAGTGGAGGGAGAGGAAGGCAATAATTATTGTCAACACAAGGATAGGGATATTATCAAATAGAGAAGACAAGAATTAACCTTAAAGAATTAGAGAAATAAAATTCTATTGGATCTTGAGACAAGAGAATTGGAAAAGGAGCAAAATAATTCACTGAATGTTTTGAAATAGCTAATTTTGAAAATTGCTAAAAGTGTAGTAAACAAATGTAAAACAATAATTTAATCTTAATCAATATACAATAAGGTAAAACAACCTATCTAGTAATACTACCTATCTATTAAAACAACCTATCTATTTAAATTTCACTTTCTAACACTCTTTCTTATTCATTCCTAAAACAACGAAAGTGAGACATCATGTGTAATGGTAATTTGGACATATAATTTACGAACGAAAATACAGTTGTCCTTATATTTTGCTAACAAATCGACACATATCCTGAAAATCTGAGTGAAATGATTCTCACGTCGAAACGCTCATATAAGAAAACCTAAACATGTGTTTGCAGGATGTGGCCTTGCTCCCTCTTTCACGAACCACTGCATGTCGATTGGCAAGGTCGTAGTGGGAAGCTGTAAAATGAAACTATTGCGGAACATGCTGTAATAAGCTCACTATTCACTGTTTGCTCAAAGAAAATTGATTCAATAAGTCCGTGACTGGAAGTTGCGTCCTACACTGTAAAAGCTCGGAGCATAACGTTGTCGTTCATGTGTGGATTTTCAGTAGCCTCAAAGCGTACGTATTAATCACACCATGCAGATGTGCTTCGTTGGAAAACCAAACGTTGTAGAAAGTTTGTTGCATATGCTCCGTTCAGTGGGCAAACAATAGTCCTTGTCACTTGTGGTCTGTGCAGACGTCATGTATGGATACGTATGGAGGTCACATTTCAAATTACGCGGAACGGAGCGTCTAGATATGGCCAATTGCACTGCTGACTTTCTATACGATTTGCTGAGGCTTCTCTGTAAACCCACTCGTACTGTTTTAATATTCACCGGCAAACAAAGAGGCTTTGACCGAAATCGCTTCGTTTCCAATATTGTTACTTCACTACTTGTTGATCATACAACCTGTGGATGGTTGGCGCATCGTGTCTCAAACTGATGTCGAAATCGTCTCTGAGTCACAACAAAGGAGTCTAGTTTCATGGAAGAGTAACATAACTGCTGATCGCTGCAGTGTCGTCAGTCTTCCTTTGTCGACCATTGTTGTATAAACGCTAAGGGTCGTATTTACGAACCGCTGCCAGGGGGCTACCAGGAGTAGCAGGCTCCAAAAGTTCAATTTGCGATTTATGAACTGTCCCCAGCGGCTGGCAGCCTCCCAGCAAGGTCCCAGCAGCGGCTCCTAGCTGGCTGCAGGTGCTGCCAGCAGCCCCCCAGCCTGCTCTCAGCCTGGTTTGCTTTGGTTTACTTACGTTTCTATCGCCCCGTGCGTTGTTGTGCTGAAGTGTATACATCTTTATTTTAGACCGACTTTGCTTGATTTTTACACTCTTCCTGATTTACAGCAACCGAGCATATATTTTGGACTACTCTACCGGATATACGATGAATTATTGCATACTTTTCGGATTCGTACTTTTTATAAACGACCTTTCGTTGGTTTTGCCCATCTCTTCCGTTCGGTATAATGCCGTGAGCGCCACCAAAAGCGATCAGTTATTGCAGTGCAGTACAGCGTTTGATTTTTTAAGCGGTTCCGTATACGGTGTGAGATCATTCTTCGGAAATTTGAAGTGGAAACGTCTCTGTTGCACGTTGACAGATAAATGCATAACCATATTTTATGAATAAAAACGTCGTTGAACATGACGTGCAGTGATCTACCTCTCAAGCATTTCTTCATTGTCATAGTAATTTATTTACTTATAAGCGGGTTCTGCAGTTCATTTGAATTGTTAGACCTTTGTTTACAGTTTGGCATAGGCTAATTCCAGTATTACAGAATCCATTCTGTAATGTGTATAAATATAAACATTCTGGCATCTTCTAATCGAAATCCTGTAACTTCGAACTACTTAAATTACAAAAATTATTAAATGTTTATATGTGTGTTCCACCATCCACCATGTTTTTGTAATGTAACTTTTTATTTATTTAGGCCAGAACTTGTTTTTCGTCAGGTTGTTGGTCTCCTCTATTTCCATGCGTGATCCGTCGCCAGAATTTCATTATTTATGTGATAATACGCTCATATTTATTTGTTTAAAATATAAAATTTTCCTACGTAATACAATACTTGTCTTCTAGATTCGGAGAGACATCCCATGTATTTCCATTGACTCACCTAAAAAGATGATTTGCTTACAAATACAACTCTTAAATTAACACAGCAACAGATATGTCGCTCAATAAATTACCCTAAATTTCAAATCAGAGTTCACTGTTCATCCTTCCGAGAGACTTAATCAGATTTTATTTTACACGCAAGCCAGCAATTCCATGCATCATTGGATATCGTGCGAAAGAACCAAATGTCATCAATTAATTACAATGAGGGACGATACTTTCAATATTCATTTTGTGAGGAAAATTGATTTTCCAGCATTAATAATTCAAACTGCGTACGCACAGGAGATTTTAAACAATTTATTTTATCCTACCTCACTAATATGGAGTAATGTTAAACCGCAAAAGTGTTTTGAACATTGAGGTGGCCATTCTAGTGAAACTTGTGAATAATACTACGCAGGAAACAAACAGCAATTAATAAAGGTAGGCAGTAATAGAGTTTTCCATTGTTTACCCACTCGATATAAAATTGTTATTAATCACCTCATTCATTATACAATATAATTAACATCGACAACCTCAATATGCTTCATAATGTAGGAAGAATGAAATATGAAACGGTGTTAAGAGGTACATTAGAACAATGTATTTTTCGTGCCTGGTTTTTGACGAGAGTAACTACTTTAAATAAATCCCATGATATACAAGGTGCGATTCGTATTAGTAATGCAGCCAAATTCATATAAAATGATTTATTAAACATCGTTTGAAAACGATTAAAAATATTAAGTTTCGTGTTAAGTCGGTTCCAGGAAGACCTTTGGAGTCGATGTAACATGGGGATTACTGTTTTCAATCGCGTCCAAATGTTTTCATTTCAGATCTTCTTTTAGCGAGGAAGCAAAATAAAGCCTGAAGAAGCCAAGTCAGCACTGCATGGACGCCGGGGAGCATTGGGGTTTGGGTCCTGGCCAAGTAATCGTTGACATCGAAGCCGATATGGTTTTGCGCGTTATCGAGACGAAGTTTCGACGAAAAACTATTATTTTCTTCGCGTTTAAAGTTTCTGCTATTCATCTCAGCCGTCAGTCAAAATTCCAAACAATCCCGACCGACACATTTTCGTCTCTTTGGGTTGATGGACGCACACACCGAGATTGGTTGGCGACATCTCGGCCTTCCTTGAATGACTTGTGCCATCGGCGAACTTGTGATTTGGACAAGAATTTACCCCCAAAGACCTGTTTAATTAATGTAAGCATTTTGGTGACGGTTTTCCCAAGTGTAACGCAAAAACGGATTGCATAACTTTCTTCCCTAGAACGGTTCATTGCACCAACTAACATAACCTCAAAAGGAGTTCGTGGGAACGCACGTCCCAATTCTCCGGAAGCTCAGAGATGTCCGAGTTTGATTTGTTAATTGATTAATTACTAGTGAATCAAGGTGCGCCAACCGCTAAGGTCATTCGTCCCGTAATTGTTGTGAATATGTTTTCTTCGGTAGTTTGCAGTAATCTTCTCCCGCTGGGTGATGAGAACCAGCGCCGGGTACTATGGGCTAGCGGGTTTTTCCCTAACCACGTATTTCTCACCAGCGGCGCTAAACTAGTATTAGAGAGAATTTCACATTTTAAGAAAACTGGAGTTGCTTACAAAGTACATTTTGTGAACCTTAACCAATAAAGTGCGAAAAAATATTCATAAAAGCATATCATGCACGAGGATTAACATGCGTAATTTCAAATTCAATTCTGTTCAATAGTACCATTTACGTGCCGAGTCTCAGACCAACAGTGCTCCTCTTTCATTTGACCATGTAAATTTTGCTACGCTCCTTTTACAATCTAGAAAAGAAAGAGGTATCAGTCGAGAGACGAAACAGTCTATTGAAATTGAGCTATTTCAGAGGATTCTTTTAGTCTTAAGCATCATTTACGTGTAGTAAATATACAACATGGTATAACCGACTTTACTTCCACTCTGAATGAAGGATTCTTTCGCTCTTAATTTGGCAGACAAGTTAGTAGAAATAGGAGAAACTCAGATGGTTTGATAAGCATTTATTGTAAAAAAATCTATTTTGGTTTATCATAAACAGTGGTTTGAGGAACTTATAGACAGGACATTATAACAGTATACATTATAAAAATATTTACCCTTTACCAGCTAGTTCAATCAGTCATACACTGTAATATACGAAATCCGCAACAGAGGCAAGGATCTTTAAACCATTATTTTTCGGGAGTTGATATTGATTTCACAGAGATTCTAAACCTCCAAATTAAACATCGGATGTTTACAAAAATTTTCGTTTTAATGTTCGTTTCCGAAACATCTTCCAATGATATTCTCAAAATAATACCTAACATAAAAAATAAATATTTTTTCGTAAAGTTGACGCTTCATCAATCAAAATGAAGCACCTATTTGAATATATTGGTGTCTATAAAATTAATTTGATGTCATTGATCATAACATTTTAGATTCAAAATCATCTGCATGAAATTCATGGCATTGCCCAAGATTAGTTATTTTCGTGCATTAAACAAAGATCTCAGAGAGAAGAAAAATTGAACTGGAATGGTGAGATGTTATTTACTAACCTTTCCTATTCCTTGCCAATTGCACATGGGATCCCTCAGAGTTCAATTTTAGGTTCTATTCTCTTTCTACCATACGTAAACTATTTATACTTTTAAATTACAATCGAAAGAATAGTTCTCTTTGCTGATGTTATGAATATTCATGTGAATCAAAGTAAATAGTACAATACCACATGTTTTAAATTGGTTCCGTGATGACAAGATAATAGTAAACGAAGCGAAAATGGTTTCAATGTATTTTTCAATTTCAAATAAACAATTGTGTATTCTATTTAATATGAACCAGGAAACAATTTTCTACTCTACAAATAAGTGAAATTGACTGTTCACAAAATTCAGTCAAACCTCAATTGGAACGTCCATACGTATTATTAAGTTGAATATAAAATTAAGTTATAGAAAAATGCGTAGTCCACCGGCCTTTAGTCGATTCCAGGGCGATGCCAGAGCAGTAAATTTATCAACGGCCCGTGGACAGCGCGCGACGTGCCTTTCCGAAACCTCTTTATTCACATCCTCCCTGAAGATGTTGAGCGGACATTGGGCTGAACGCTTATCTTTGTACGGCCAACACTCTGATATAGGAAAGCATCCGTTAGTGTTGCAATGTGTGGATATCAAGTGAAACCTGAAGGCGATCTAGGAAGTATCGCCGTTGGAGACAGAAAAACACTCCAGCTGGCAAAGGGATGCTAAACGAGCACACCTGACCCTAAACACGCCAGCTAAGGAACGGGGTCCACAGAAAGTGACACCAAGGACAATGGGCGGAGATCTGATGGCGACGATAGATACAAGAAGGGGAAATTTGGAACTATGAGGTGCGGAGGGAGCAGAGGGGGGGCAGGAGGGAGAAAGGGTGACAATGGGAAGGGGGAGCAGTGGGAGAGGAGGCGTCGGTGTAGGCAGGAAGATGGTGGGACAGAGGGTAGTGGGGGCAGCAATGGCGGTGGGGGACGTCGGGGTGGCGGTACAGGCGGGACAGGCAGGGAGACTTGTGGGAGAGTGGGACGGCGTGGGGGGCGTGGAGGGTGTGGGAGGCGTGAGGGGGACATGGGAGTAGTGGGGCGGCGTAGGGCGGCGTGGAGCGCGTGGGGCGGCGTGGGGCGGCGTGGAGCGCGTGGGGCGGCGTGGGGCGGCGTGGGGCGGCGTGGAGCGCGTGGGGCGGCGTGGGGCGGCGTGGAGCGCGTGGGGCGGCGTGGGGCGGCGTGGAGCGCGTGGGGCGGCGTGGGGCGACGTGGGGCGGCGTGGGGCGGCGTGGGGCGGCGTGGGGCGGCGTGGGGCGGCGTGGGGCGGCGTGGGGCGGTGTGGGACGGTGTGGGGCGGCGGTGAGCAACGGAGTCGGTGACGAGCGGTGGGTGAGGGTGACTGGCGAGATAACTTGGGGCGGCATGGGGTGAGAGAGTGGCGGCGAGAAGGGGTGGCGAGGATGGTGACGGGGGCGGCAGCGAGAGTACGGTCGTTATTCACGGCAGCTTCACCTCAATCCAGGCCGCCGCGGGCCTGGCTGTGCTGTGCTGTGCATCACCATGGCAACGGACCGGTGGCGGCGGCGGCGGCGGCATCCGCGCCAGGCGGGCGCGCGAGGGGGCGCGCGGACGGGGGCGGAGGCGGGGGCGGAGGGCAGGGCACTGGGGGCCGCGGGGTCACCCGCAGATGCTCCGGCGGATTCGAGGGTGGTTATTGCGGCACTCGACACAAAAGCAATCGAGGTGGCCCAAGGAATCCAACCCTCGAATATTCCGTGGATGGGCTAATTTGCAGGTCTACGTTAATGGAACAGAAGCGAGTAAATCTTCTACTCATCATTAATGTATTCAGTAACATCAGATAATGAGATTTTGTTCAGAGTAAATCACTGTAATATTTCACAGTACCTATTCATCGAACTATCCTTGCTCACCTGAACTATTATGAGATTGAAGGTATTCTATTTATGAGAGAGGTGATATAATTTCGTTTTAGAGAACGAAAGAATAAAGTAAAAAGTAATTGTGTGTGTACGATTATCAAGTCATCAAAACCTTGTAGAAATTTTAGGTCAAAATAATTTACTACTTTGACGTAATTGTTCCTTAGAATACATCAAAGTGTTCGCAGAAATTGGGACTTAGAGTAGTTGAAACTTCAAAGCCCTTTAATTAGAAAATTATTGCGGTACTTAATTGATACATAAATACAAATACATCTTCTATAATATGTTCATTTAATCACCTTTAAAATTTATTTCGGATAATATGTCTTTTGATAGATTAGACATCAGAACACTTCGTCATGGTCCAATGGGCCAAAACGGGTCGAAATGAAAGAGGTTGCTTCCCCGCCTGCAAAAAAGAACGAAATGGGCCTAAAAGTCCGAAAAAGGACTCAAAGCTAACTCGAAATGAAGAGACGAACTTCTCTTTTGCTCCAAATGGACCCATTTGCAACAATTTCTAGGTGACTCAATGTGCGTGATTAGTTTCCTTGTTTAGCAATCTTGTCCTTCCATCACTGTTACTGCTGCCCCCTGTTAACTGTTACTGCTGCCATGGTAACTTCCACCGCTACTGCCACCGTTGCTGCCGCCACCGTCACCAATATTGTCAGCGTGGCTGACGGCTGCCATTTTATTCTACACCACATACCACCAAGCTGTCATCCCCGTCGCCAGCCTCATCGCCGCCCCTCCACCCGCAGCCCCCCCGCCAACGCAATCCTGTCGCCACAGTCGATGCCACCACGAAGACTCGGCCAGCCGCCGCCGCCGCCGCCTCCATCGCCGCCGCCTCCGCCTCCGCCGCCGCCGCCTCCACCGCCGCCGCCTCCGCCGCCGCCGCCTCCACCGCCGCCGCCTCCGCCGCCGCCGCCTCCACCGCCGCCGCCTCCACCGCCGCCGCCTCCACCTCCGCCGCCTCCACCACCGCCGCCTCCACAGCCGCCACCTCCACCGCCGCCGCCTCCACCGCCGCCGCCTCCACCGCCGCCACCTCCGCCTCCGCCTCCGCCGCCGCCACGGAATAACAGGCGAAGAGCACGCCGGCTTTGAGAGCGCGACGCGCTGTTCATTTAGTAAGCGCCGGAGCATCAGGCAGCGCCCCACCGCCCGCCCTACCTGCCTCACCCCCGCCTCCCGCCCCCGCCTTTAAGTAAACCTGCCCTCCGTGTTCCCCGAGGACAATCCCCGAGGTGCCGATTACTCAATCACAATATTTGCATTCGCCCGCGGCCGCGTGGCGGGGCCCCATATTTTTCTTTCCGCTCTCTTCCCGAAAGCGCGAGAGCGCGCGCGCGCGCCAGACCGAGTGGAGGGCTCTCGACCAGAGAGAGGTGACGGTGCCGGCGCGAGGGTAAAGAGGGCGGTGCCGAGAGCGCAAGCCAGATCCCGGAACACAGACGGACTTGCAAGCAAAGGAACGTGCGAGGGGGTGGCAGCGAGAGGAAACGGGAGAGGCAAGGGGTGAGAATGTATACGGAGAGAGGAGGAGAGGGGCAGAAATTTCACAAAAGAGGGACGGATAGTAAGAAGAGTGAGTTCAAGGCGCCAAGGACAGAAGAGTGGCGGAGTACTGCGGAAGGTGACGGAGAGACTAACAGTGGTTAGTGCGGCAATGGATGTAGTGAAATATGATAGGGTTGTTGGTGAGAGATCGTCGAGTATGGGGGAGAGATATGAGTGATTTAGGGAAAGGAACCTCTCGATTCTGGTAGAAGTTAATTCAATATGCCACGAGGGATCTTCAAATATGCTGAAAACCATGTAAAAATCTCTTCAATATGAAGTCCAAATACGTACATTCACCGACGCAACTGAACGTAATACAAGTTGTATGAAAATTTGGACAGACGATCTGTGTCTCTCTCAGGAAATTAAAACACACAATTTCCACGCGTCAATTACAAGTGTCCCATACTTTGTTAATTTCAAGAGTTTTTTTTCAGATTAGAGAAATCATGGGAGGTAGTGAATTAATATCTTCTAAAATGCTTCAAGTAGTTTCAGAAGGTTTTTACAGACTTACTCAACTGCCGTGTAGACGAAGATGGTTTTGGTCACCTCCAGCAATATCAATATTATTAAATTAATGTTAAGTATATGAGCTCAAGATGTCTCTCTTGGAGCAAGCTGATCAGTATCGTAAATTGAAAATATTGTATGCCCACATAATTCTTGAAAAATTAATTGAGATATGGATAAATTGTGATATGGATATATGGTTGCTTCCGGAAACGTCTAGAGAATTGCGTGTGATGCCAAATAACTGTGTATGTTAGGTCTTCTTAGACATTCTCCTTAGCTTTACTTTGTTAGTTTTTACTTAGTTGTACTTTCCATATTATATGCATTCCTACATATGTAACATGTAATATCTCTGTATCTTTACTATGCGCTGTAAAACTCTGCCACCGAGCGAAAGCTCATTAGCAGAAAAAATAAATATTATTATTATTATTATTATTATTATTATTATTATTATTATTATTATTATTATTATAATATCCCCGGATACGATGATTGACCATTCGCTAGCAAGTCAGCAACAGTTCACCAATCACGTGTGTGTGTGTGTGTGTGTGTCAAAGACGCCACAATCGATTTCGACATCTTATACGCATTTCCATAGATATAAATGCATTCTTAAGATTAAATGACCATACATGAAGAAAGAAAATTTACAAAAAGGGAAGAATTAAACTAAATAATCATGTATCTCAAATCGCAGAATAAAGGAGACTAGTTTCAGAAATAAATTAAAAACATCGACAGTGACGAGAAAAGAGAAGAATGTGAAGAAGCAAAGAGTAAACCAACGCCAAGATAACAAGAGGGAATACCAGAAAGAGAAATAAAAGATATCAGTGATGAGAGAGATGTGGAAGACCAAAATAGTCGTATATAGAAATAAAAGTAGAGTACGAACGGGATGAGAATAATACAGGTTACGAATACTGGGAGAGAGGCAGATTGATAAAAAAAGATATCAGCTTCGAGAGACCCCACGAAAGACAGGTTTAGAAGGAGAGTACAGTGTAGGGAGAAACGAGAACAAACAAGATGCTGAGGACTCGCGAGAGGCAGTGGCAAGGAGAGCAATAAAAGGAAGCGGCGGGGATGGAGACCGCGAAGAGCAGATCGATTGCCGCATCTCGCGTAATATCGCCATAACTTTTACGGCGGCGGCGGCGGCGGCGGCGGGAAGGCCGTCTTGGAGGAGCCGGAACACCTGCTGCCG
Source organism: Gryllus longicercus (assembly GCA_038098605.1). Taxonomy (NCBI): domain Eukaryota; kingdom Metazoa; phylum Arthropoda; class Insecta; order Orthoptera; family Gryllidae; genus Gryllus; species Gryllus longicercus. The sequence goes on from JAZDUA010000140.1 coordinate 2,039,273, forward strand.
GCGCCAAGCCACCCTCTCCGCCCTTTCACCCCCGAAGCTACCACCCCTCTCCGCGCCCACGTCCCTTCAACCAGCACACTGAGCAGAAAGGAGCCAAAGAATTCGCGAAATGAATAATTATATAAAGTGAAGCAAATAAATAAATGAAATAAATAAAATAAATAAAATAAATAAAATAAATAAGATAAATAAATAATAAAAATTAAATAAGTAAAATAAATAATATAAATGTTCATATCTCCAATTATCATTTAGCTAGTGATCGGCTTCGACTTAGCTATTTCGCTGGTGTCGAAAAACTTCTATCGTTTGGACTAGAACCTACAACTTTCCAGTCTAAGTCGCGGATTGGCAACTGCATTCACTGTCGCAAGCGACAAAGTTAATATAATAATTAAAATAAATATTACTTATTACGACATACGACTATCGTAAGATATCTTATTACAATACGATATGGAGAATGCTCAAACGGGACAGTAATTTTTGTTTAAATTTGACCTTCAGTCCTGTGCAAGACGTCACTGATATTGACAGTAGTAATTAGGAGGCAGTGTATTAGTTCTAATAACATGTGTTGGGAAGATATCTCCTCGAAGTCATGCCTCCTATTAAAACTGATGTTGGTAGCATCTAGATCACTTGGAAACAAATGAAGCGGGGAACACTTTCAATTTCTGTTGCGAGTGTTGTGAGTTTGCAATGTACGATTTGTTTTGCTACAATCTGCAGCTCGTGCTACCGACATAATTTCTGTCGCTATCACTATCACCAGCAATATGCTACTGATGAGAGACTTTACTTGCACACAGGAATGCGTACACTACGAAACCGATTATTGCAGTTAATAGTGGACTACGGATTATTACCACTCTTTTATCGTAATAACATTATTACAACTCTGATTCCGTTTCTTCCTCCTCCGGCAACTGATCAAGGTCAATCACATGAACTTTGAGAACAGGTTGACGCGAGGCAAGTCAACGAGCATGGCTGCGCGGGATTGTGTTACAAATTGTGCGAGATAGTGGTACCTGTACTTAAGAATCGGGAGAAACTGGCTATTTGTGAAACCAACTACGTTGGAAGGTAGAAAGCCGCAAACGGCTCCTGTGGTTACAAATTGCCATACACATACATTCAACAATCGAGAGCGAAGGCGATTGCAGAGCAATTGGGAGAAAAGGTAAACAGATAAATCAAATAGGAAATAAGGACGGCCTGTAAACATTTCCTTCGTACCATCGTTCTATTGAATAACGCGAAAGAGAAAAAAATAAATATTAACATGACCATACAGGTTTTTCTGTTATTTAAGGTCGCATCAACTTCTAGGTCATTAGCGACAACTATTGCATGTAACGGAATGGTAACTGTGAGGATGACACGATATGATGATGATTGGGGGGAGTGAAAGATGAACACAATACAACCATGCCCGAGGCGGGACTAGAACCCGCGATCCTTCGGTCCGAGATAAGTTTTTTTTTCGTGAAAAAGGAAACAAGGAGGAAGGAAGAAACAGTGTAGGATAAAGGAATAACAAGATAATGAAGAGCACCTTCGTGTCTGCCTCAGTCGCCGTCTCCGTTTCCTCTTTGTTGATTAGTAATTACGCGCCTTAATAACAGTATGTGTTGTGGAAGCGGGGTCGGATTGTCAGCGGAGGGGTGAGCGAGGGGGCGAAGGCGGGGGTGAGGGGCGTAGGCGCCTGCGTAGCGCTGTCCCCGGCTGTCGCGAGCGCCGTCGGCAATCAGCCACCCCATCAACCCTCGCTCGCCCCCTCTCTCACCCTCTCTCTCTCTCACCCGGTCGCTCGCCCCCCTCGCTCGCCCTGATATTACTCGCCGGACGACTCCTCGGTGTCCGCCCTCGCTATCCTCCTATCTCCCTCTCACGGATGTACTTGCCTCCCCATCTCTCTCTTTCTCCACCTTTCTCTCTCCCTTCTCCTCTTACTCTCGGACTCTTGCTCTCTTCTCCCCCTCTCTCTTTCTCTCTCATCTCTCCCTTCCTTTCCCTCTCTCTCCCCTCTCTCTTATCTTCCCCTCTTTCTTCCCCTATTACTGTCGACTCCCATCTCTCTCTGTCTCTCTCTCTCTCTCAGCGTCAACGCCCCAGAGTATCCATCCTCGCCGATCAATTCTATCCTCCTCACCCTTCGCGGGTATGCGTGAGTTGCGGGCTGTGATCTGCTGCTATCAGTCGCCGGAGGAGGGATAGCACCCGCCGAGACCAACTGGGAACACAGTCAGGGGCCCTTGTCATTATACCCAAGAGACGTATCCCCTTATTACTCAGAGGCAAGGGCACGTATTTCTTAGAGGGGTAAGTAAAGGGCAAGGAACACTAACGCTGATGCAAATCTTTGAGATCGACAAAAATTTCTCAAGCTGTTGAGGGAGGCCTAATGAAACTACCAGAAAGGACGATTCTCAAATTTTGTATGTCACGATGCCTGAATGCTGTAGTTATTTGTTATTCAGTGAAATCATTTACTTCTTTCAATTCTATGGTAAGAAAACAATAATATGGTTTTATGAATCTTGAGAATATACTATTTTGAAATTAGTATCTCCATGACAATGTCAGCAGTAAATTATAGGAATACGAACGTGGGATTCATGAGTAGTTTTCATTGCTGGATATCTTTTATCTTCAATAATTTTGGAAGATATCTTGATTAACTCCAGAGATTATATAAGAATAGTCCTAACGAAAAATGTCCAGAACTGAAATAATTAAATAAAAAATACTTTTACACTTAGTCTCATCATGAGTAATTTATTTTAAAATCGAATTTATATTCAAAGTTGTTCACGTAATTATTGAATTTCAGGGCACTTGGTTTCACGAGTGTCACCGCTTTACAGTACCAAAAAATTCTTCCATCGCTGATTACTTTCTTGCGAATCTCAGAGCGAAAGGATATTGTTTAGAAATGACCGCCAGCCAATCCATATGATAAAAAGCCGTCAAACCACATAAAAATATAGTTTATAGTAGTTTACTTAATAAACAATTGAGAAAGCGTTCCCGAGAATTTGAAGGAACGTAATGTTAAACTAATTAGTATGAAGAACTAGTGGCACTACAAAAGCACATACATTCTAGCATGATTTCTAATTTCTGCAATTTTCGAAAATTCAGAGGTTTGTACGAAAATAAGGGGTTCGCTCTTTTTAAAGTGCTGTTAACGCTATTCGTGGGAAACATTGTCACATTGTCACAAACAGTCATTGTCAATAAAAAAGTTACTAAAACAAATCAAAAACACGAGTCATTTTAGAGAGAATAATGAAAATGGTAAGGTATCGTGTAAAATATCCCGGAAAAATTAAAATAACCATTTCCAACTCATAGCACCTTGAGCCCACCCAGTTGGTCCACGGAATATCAATTTTAGAGAAATCGTCTGAGCAGTTTAGGCACTCCTCTTCACAACAGACAGGCGGACATACTGACAACCAATTTTTCGTTACCTAGGGTCTACAAAACGTAGATTCTGATTACAAAGCATGTTCGATGAAAAATTATTACTTATAGGAAGAACATTTATTCACATTTACAATATCAGGGGTCCATAACTCGAGGTTTTCATTCGGAAAATATCCAATTTCTGTAATTGTTCCGCAGAATTACAATACTTTCTATCTACTTTGTAAGTATATAGTATGCTGAGAAAGTAAAAATCTTGGCTAGAGTCATTCGTTGCCCCCCTATTGACATGCCACTGTAAAACTGATAGACATTTAACAAAGGCACATTTCGTTCCATGCAGGAACCAATTCTTCAATTGCTTTCAGGTCACAAAAGATCGGTGAGTATACGGCAGTGTGCTCTTTTCTCGAATTGTTTTCCACTTGTTGACTTCCCTTGATGAAAACGGGTAGATTATGTCATGTGTATAGTTTCTGCTAAAGGTGTTCCCTAGGGAATACAACAGCGTACGAACACGTTCTTTTCATATGCCGGGTGCAAAGAAATCTTCCACGACATACATAATCACTTTGCTACTGCAGTTGTTTACCCACAAGTGGGTTTGCACATAATGCTTCGTAAAGTGTATTTACTTCGTAACACATAGTTCAGTCAGGATCACCGGAAGACCGATTTGCATCTACTCGCACTTTCCTAACATGCATACTACATCTAACATCTTAATATTAAAACCACTGTGTCAGAATTGACCGCAGATTCCTTCATAGGTCGGCAAAAACATTACGTTATTCTGCACAATATGTTCCTATTATTTTTTCGCTCAAGTACTCTGCTATTAATGCATACATCCTCGCCCCGCCTCGCCCCGCCTCGCCCCGCCCCGCCCCGCCCCGCCCCGCCTCGCCCCGCCTCGCCCCGCCTCGCCCCGCCTCGCCCCGCCTCGCCCCGCCTCGCCCCGCCTCGCCCCGCCTCGCCCCGCCTCGCCCCGCCTCGCCCCGCCTCGCCCCGCCTCTCCCCGCCTCGCCCCGCCTCGCCCCGCCTCGCCCCGCCCCGCCTCGCCCCGCCTCGCCCCGCCTCGCCCCGCCTCGCCCCGCCTCGTCCCGCCTCGCCCCGCCTCGCCCCGCCTCGCCCCGCCTCGCCCCGCCTCGCCCCGCCTCGCCCCGCCTCGCCCCGCCTCGCCCCGCCTCGCCTCGCCCCGCCTCGCCCCGCCTCGCCCCGCCTCGCCCCGCCTCGCCCCGCCTCGCCCCGCCTCGCCCATAACAGGAGGAGACTGGAGCGCGACAGAGCGAGTGGCGATTCGGGCAGGCGGGTCCACGCGGCCTCGACTAAATAACACGGTTGCGCAGTGCGCAGGCGTGCTGGAGACTCCCCATCTCTCTCTCTTGTTTCTCTCCTTTTCCACTTATTAGTCTTACTCATTTCATTATCCCATTTCCTCTCGGATCCATTCTCTCTTACTACTGCCGCTGGTGCATCGCGCTCGCTCTGGCCCTCGGCCTTGCCGCTGCCGAAGCTGTTACTACTACCGTTCCACGCGCCCGCCCGCCCGCCCGCCCGCCCGCCCCAAGCCCCGTCTCCTACGCCCCTGGCCTGCGCTCTCCACCGCCCCAGCGAACTCCTCCATCCTCAGTCTCTCCCCTTGGCATCCCCCATTTGTATCCCTGGCGATAGCTTTACTCTTCCACATCCTCATACCCCCATATTGTCACCATCCATCGGCAACGCCATCTTCATTTGAGAAGCATGACGCTTGGGACCGTGGCTCCATCATTTCCCACCCACTGCACGGGTGCTGCCACTCCATCCCCATCCAGTGGTAGACCTCGGAACCTCCATTGACTGCGTACTGCCTCTACTGAACATCCATCCACTACTCTCACCAACCAATTCACCCAAAGATTCCGCATTAATATTCCAACGATCTCACCATCTCAATTGCAACTTGACCCATTTTTTCCCTTCCTTTCCAACCTCACTCGCGCTTCCGTATAGTTGTTACTCTCGTTAATTTCTTAGCTACCATCCGCACTCTCGGTGCTCATGACGAACACCACTCCGTTACAACAATCACGCTCCGAGTGGCCTTCACCACTCACCAGCAATGCGGCCTACGCCGTCATCACAGCCTCCGCTGCTACCACTGACGTCACCGCCCTCTCCCCGTTGAATGTACCTCGTTCTCCGAGTCCCTAACGCGCCGGGAAACAATGGATTACCCGCCCCTCCATCCTTCCCTTTTCCCGCCCCACCCTTTCATTCCTTTCTCCCTCTCCCTCACTCGTTCCGACTCTCCGCGACCGCGTCCCCCGGCGCCGCCACACCGCGTTCCGCACTCCGATTCTTTTATTGACCAACTCTTCAAGCTCCCTTGATAAATTCATCGCTAATTAAGGAGTAAATTATGTTTATTATGCAATGCGAGAGGGTAAGTATGACGCGCCGTTTAACTTCCCCGCGGACCATTTGAAAGTCGATTAGATACGCGATTAGAGCGGTAACAGTTTGCCGCTTCTGAGCGAGGAGAGGTGGCGTGTCGGAGGCTTCCTGGCGGCTCGACCGGGTCCGCGGGATTCGTTCGCCGCCGCCGGGTCGGCCCATGCGCTTTAACGCCGCCCGCGGGCGCCCGCTGCCGCGCCGCGAACGCTGATAAACGATCGCGCGCAGCCACGAGAGGACAGCGGTCACACTGTACTACCTCTGCTCCCGCAACTGGGCGTTCGTGGCAGGAGCTGGGAAGACTGAAACGCCATGGGAAGAGAACCAATTTGACACCTTAAATGATGTGGCAATATTTTCAATCTTTCTTTGGTTTGTTATTAGGCACTAGATGGAAATCCATCACAAATGACGGGAGGAAATCATGCTCTCTGGAAACGTACTCTTGCGTTAATGATGAATAAAAAAGCACAGTATATACCATATGTTTGTTAACAAGTACAATTCATATAGTTTTTCTCTCATTTTAAGCTTTTCTGTATTATAAAATGTCCCCATGAAATTTCTATTAGAAAAAATCTCCAAACCTTTGACCCAATGTACGTAAAAATAAACATTAATCAGTGTAAATGTTTGCACAGAGTCGTCACACAAACTCAACAGAGCCACTAGTCTAAATCAAATTAGAGAAAAATGTTTTCCAAACTTTGAACTCCCTACAACTCCACCTTTCCTAACCCCGAACTCACTCCCACTCAATTTCCAAAAAAAAAACTATTGAATTTCGCACTACAAAACTTCAGAGTTTTATCCCAAATTTTGTTCTAATTGTGGTTTCATAGAGACGTGGTCGATTTTTAATTTTTTATTACTCGTGGGGATGAAGTATACAAAAGACATTTTTGGCAGCTTGTCGAAGTCATAATTAATAATATTCTGGGCTGGGATAGAGGAATTTATGTTAAATTGGAGGTCGGATTTCAAATACTATGACATTTGAGAATTTAAAAAAACTGAAACTTACGAAAATATTAACTATCTAACAATCTATCTAAAATGTTTACGTTTTATCAAATTTTCTAATTTTATTTTGCGGTCCATTTAATCTTAGTTAATAGGTCACAACAATTTTTGCAATATATATAAAGAATCCTTTTTGTTAATCTGATAGTAACACTTTCTTTTTTATTTGTTAATCAGTTATGCATATTAAATTATTAATTTTCAATACACCTTTCTAGTTCTTATTACGAACGATATTGGAAACAATATTGATGTCGATTCAGGCTGCCTAGTTAACGCGATCTCCCAGCGGTGGTGCTGTGCGCAAAACAACACGAACGCGCCCAGTGTACGAATCCGCCCGCGCCACCGCATGTTTATAAACAGGCTCAGGAGTGGCTAGCACCCCCACCCGCACAGCAGCTTGTTCCCTCTCTCGAGCAGATTGTCTCTCCTCCGCCCGTTCTCCGCCCGTTCTCCGCCCGTCCTCCGCCCGTCCTCCGCCCGTCCTCCGCCCGTCCTCCGCCCGTCCTCCGCCCGTCCTCCGCCCGTCCTCCGCCCGTCCTCCGCCCGTCCTCCGCCCTTCCTCCGCCCTTCCTCCGCCCTTCCTCCGCCCTTCCTCCGCCCTTCCTCCGCCCGCCCTCCGCCCGCCCTCCGCCCTTCCTCCGCCCGCCCTCCGCCCGCCCTCCGCCCGCCCTCCGCCCGCCCTCCGCCCGTCCACCGCCCGCCCTCCGCCCGCCCTCCGCCCGCCCTCCGCCCGCCCTCCGCCCGCCCTCCGCCCGCCCTCCGCCCGCCCTCCGCCCGCCCTCCGCCCGCCCTCCGCCCGCCCTCCGCCCGCCCTCCGCCCGCCCTCCGCCCGCCCTCCGCCCGCCCTCCGCCCGCCCTCCGCCCGCCCTCCGCCCGCCCTCCGCCCGTCCTGGCTGCCCTCCCCCATCAGCATATGTCATCATCTCTCCGGCTCTCCACATCGAGTTTACCTTTCCCATCGATTTGCCAAATTTCGCAAATATACCATATATTAGAGCCGATTGATTCTGAATTGTTCTTCAATCCACCTGTCTTAATCACCACTTTAACCTCTGTTTTCTGCAATGAAATTTATTTTACTCAGGAACGCATCTTGTTCTTGTCCCATTTGCACCTGCACAATCGGTTTCATATTCAAATTCACAGCCGTGAACGTCCATTCACCATTTCCTTCCTCTCCACGTCAGCTTTACACGCATCCCTTGCTTCGTCCATCTCCAGCTCTGTTTTATCCTGTTCTCGTTGCCTTTTTAGGCCCAGCCCCTCTCCCACTCTGACCACCAGTTCTCCTCCCGCCCCCGCTCCGCTGGCGGGCCCGCACGCGTCGGCGCCGGCGCCAGCAGCGTGTTCCCGCCGCCCGCGCGCGACATTCTCCGCCCGCGCTCTCCTCGCTCTCGCCGCCGCTGCGCCGTAAAGGACGGTGACACTCGCCCCATCCCCCTCCCTCGCCGCCGTTACGCCTCTCACTCGCTCCCCGCCCTCCCGCGGCCCCTTCGCTCGCAACCTGAGCGTGGGTCGCGCCTTCTCGCGACCGCCCCGCATTACGGCGCGCCTCACCTCTGCCACCGCTTCCCCTCCCGCCCTCACTCCGCTCCGGCCCCCCTCCCCCAGCCCACCCACAGCATCCACACACAAGCACTTCTTCATTTGTTGACTCTGCGTACGAGACACCGCTGCCGCCGCCACCGCCGCCGTCGCCGCCCCTGGCGCTGCTCGGCTCTAATCAATACGCGGTGTTCGGCCGAGGTCGGAACACTTCGGGCAGCCGTCGGGGGATTCCCCTATTCCCCTCAGAGCGCCGGCCCGCGTCGCGCGGGTTGCAGTACGGCGGAGGGGAAGGGGCGCGCGGCGTCGCTAGAGGCCAATAGGCGACGCTACCGTAATCTCGGCGGCCTAGACACAATGAGAAGAATTAACACGGGCGATATATTAATGCGGAGAAGAAACGGGAGATGTACGCGGTGGGTGGAGGTCCTAATTAAGTCGGGTTTATTAAGGGGCGGGTTAAGGGCGAGGGGAGACCGCGTCTCGAGGCGCCAATAGGCTCGGGACGACGGAGCAAGCCCCCGGGGGCAAACGGGGGACGTCTGCAAGACCTTGGAGGAGCATTACCTTATTTCAGCAAACATCTGCGCTACAACTTCAATTTGCCAGCTAAGAGTAATGAATATTTGTATTACATTCATACGTAATAACGTATTGAGATCCTCAGAGGCATTTTGAGAAGGCAGCAAGAAATGTAAAGTCGTTGCTACTGAGAACATATTTGTACTGGAGTAATTTACTATCAAATGACATGTCTATACAAAGCATATCTATAAGTACGTTGGCGCATTATACATAGAAACGCTCTTGTTTTGCTATACGGTTGTACTACTCAATATCTTAAAGAAAAAGGGAATTCAACAAGTACAGATTGTAAACATTCTTGTTCATGCATTATTCTACCATTGTCACTGATCTTTCAAGGGAACTAAAAGAGTGTGCATAATTCGAAAACTGACCAATTTATTTGGTCAATATAATCTCTATGTTCTATACAATTTTTCAAGTCTATGAATGTCAAATTTAACTGCTCACCATTTGAATTGTAAAGAAATCGAATTGTAATGTAAATATTTTTCACAGACAGTTCACAGTAAAATCTTTTTCACACAATAGTTCGATATCTTTTGTCTCTTCAAATTATGTGTATACGAGCGTCAAAATAATGTGCCATGTGTAATAAACCGTCTTTTCAAGGCGAAGAAAATGTTAACAATTATATATTTCAAAAAGTAATGTTTTCGTCATTACCATTTATCTATGAATACGTAGATTGTGTAGTTGCTGAATATTTTGTGTTACAATGTTATTCTAAAACGACATCAAAGTACTACATTTAAAAATTGTTGATTCTTGAAATTGTTTTTGAAAATATTTGAAATTTTGTTTCACGATCTCAGCAAAGTAATGAATCACTTGAAAGATACATTCATTTTTCGGTATCATTATTACACAATTGTCATTACCCTATTCTCAAATATACAATGATTTATGCAATATCAAATATATAATAATTATTGTGTCTCCTCAATACACCTATTTCTTTTAATTCATCTCCACTAAAAGTCAAAATAGTCTGATTTTGTTCAACTACTCAAAACAAAAAAACGTAAGTGATTTTTACTATAAAAATATTGTATATTGACATTAAAACATGTTCTCTAATCTTTGACAAAAAATGCGCGAGTGGTATTAGCTCCTTTTCAAGGGAGTACAACAATTTTCAACTTAGCCACTCGTCATTCTCAAATATTCTATTTTCTCTAATGTACTACAACCATTAACACTTGTATCTCAATTCTGACTTCTCATCAAAAGCCTTTCACGTACAATATAATTTATCTTCATAAAAAAAAGCATCACTTGATATCGTACAGCTGCTCAAAAACTACACGAAAGAGAGTTTCACTTAAAAAAAAAGATTATTTACAAATTGTGTTCTATCACCTAGGTGAAACACTGTATCGCTTGTCATACACCCGCTTACAAGGGCGGACAACAATTTCCGCCATCGTGTATAAATATTCCGCCCGCCCCGCTTCCGCGTGTCGCCGAGGCGTCGCGTCCACCCTCGTGCGGGGCGTCCGCGCGTGTAACGCTCTCGTCGTCCGCCCCCTCCCACGCCCCCTCCCCCGCCCCCGCCGCAAGGAAACCGCTCCGGAGCCATCGATTTAAATCAAGCCCAAAACTCGCCCTCGCCGACACGGCGGCGTCGCGTCCCCAAGGGATGTCCTGATAGGTTATACATGTGTGCTCCGAATCGCTACCACGCTGAGATGACGAATTGCTGTTAATTACTGAACTCATGCATAACCATGATTAGATCCGGCGTCCCCGGGGCCCGACCCGGCGACGGGGGGACGGGACGAGCATCCCCGGCGCGCGGATCAAGTTGACTGCCCTATAGGCCCACATAACAACATCGGCTCTCGGGCCAGCGGAGGCGAAAGAGGGGGAGGACGGCTGAGCGACGACGGCGGAAGAGGGAGGGGGAGGGAGGGGTAAGGGCGGGAGGGAGAAAACGAGAGCGGTGCGCCCCGGGTGGAATATCGATTCCATCTGGACAAAAGGAGCAAAAAATCGTTGTGGAAATCCGTTTCGCTGAAAGTTAAGCTATCTTTCAACAGGCCCCCGAGGTGCCCTGTGGAGTTGTGGATGAAAAGATTCGCAAATAAAAAAGTTCCAAGAAAAAGAAGAAAGTAAACATTCAAGGGTTTATGAGTGAACTTTTTACGAAACTAATAATAATCTAAATCACTGTATCTTTGAAACTACACTCCCAAGTTCTTGTTTCAAGTAAGTGAAACAAACGAGTGAAAGAAAAGAATACTTAGCCCAATTCCAGAAATATTGGATAAAGAAAAGTGTACACTTAAAAAAAATAACTTGACTATAAAAAAGAATTAAACTTATACTCCTTCCATGAAACTTTCAATTTTTTAGAAAGCATCAGAATACGACTTTAAAATATTTGTTCTGAAAAGTGACTATTGCAATATCACACGACGAATATCAATGAATGGATTATTAACCTCCGGTTATCAGTATCAGCTAACAGAATGGTTGTGAAAGGAAGACCCTAGAGACCTCTCGTGAATTTTAGTTGAAATACTTCCCCTGCGTCCTTCGGATGTGATCAGAGGAAAACAGAATACAACCGATCCACGAAGTCGCTAATGAGAATTCGTCATTAGATTGAACTCGCTTTCGCAAAAATACGTCACCACCAACGGTCAGATTTTAAAAGTAAGTCCTCGTAAGTCGCGTTTTTATCAAAAATTATATTTAAATGCTTAAAGACACATTAAACAATTGCCCAAAGACCACAAACAATAGAAAGAAAGATAACTCAGAAGAAACTGATTCTCTTCCAAGTTGTTTTTATGTGGTGCTGTAAAATTACTCAAAACCCACTTACATTGTTTTAAAATCAGAGCATCGCAATGAAACTCGAGCATAGGATCTTACATCGGTGATTGGCCGGTTAAGGTCAATCTACTGGAACACTAAGCAGATCGCTTTACTTCCAGCATGTGATACAATTTTGTATCTCTGTAATACGTTCTCGTCCTCTCAAGGGGGAGAACCGGGGAGGTCAAGCGTAGAGGGGCGGTCACGTCCCCTCGCCCGCGGGGCAGAAGGAAGCGGCGGCCAGCCTCGGGCCGCGAGGGGCGCGCGGGCAGATGCGGTGGCCTAGGTGTGGGGATTACAGCCAACGGGCGCCGACCAGATGGACGCCGGACCAAGGAACGCCCTGCGAGGGTGAACCTACGCGAGGAGAGTGGCAAAGAAGAAAGTGGAGAGGAAGTGGTGACGGTGAAAGTGTGTTTCGTACGCTACTGGAATACGCCGAGATTGTGAAAAAGTACGAAAGAAGGCGTACATCTTCCAATGAACACTACAAACTATCGGGTGTGACGGCGTGTGAAGATGGAGTTCGCAAGACGTTCGAGTACGAGAAAATCAAGGACAAGACGATCGAGTACCAGCCAGTCGAGTATCAGCCAGTCGAGTACAAGACAGTCGAGTACAAGACAGTCGAGTACAAGACAGTCGAGTACAAAACAGTCGAGTACAAGACAGTCGAGTACAAGACAGTCGAGTACAAGACAGTCGAGTACAAGACAGTCGAGTACAAGACAGTCGAGTACAAGACAGTCGAGTACAAGACAGTCGAGTACAAGACAGTCGAGTACAAGACGGTCGAGTACAAGACGGTCGAGTACAAGACGGTCGAGTACAAGACGGTCGAGTACAAGACGGTCGAGTACAAGACAGTCGAGTACAAGACCGTCGAGTACAATACGTACAATAACGATATGTATTACAAAATATAGAATTACGCCTCGCCACCTTCTTCCCGCTCATCTAGTGCTGTTTCGTCCCGCTCCGTCAGAATTAGTTTCGTCCCGTCTATATCCCGCACCGCCGGCTCTTCCTATCCTGCAAGACTCCTCCCCACGTCACGTGCCATCACCTAACAACGATGAAGCCCAAGTGGATTGGAAATTGCATTGCACTTAAGCGCCATCTTGCGCTGCAACGCCATGAAGTGGAACGTTACAACAAAATTAACAGCATAAAAACCTTCCTCGTGTCAAAACACACAGATATACCAACGTTAATGAAGATTATCCAAACGGCGGTTATCGATCTCCGACAAACCAAGATCCATTTTTACATAGTACATAGATAAACGATTCTCCGGTAAAATTAGCACAATTCTCAGTAAAATATTTGTTCCAAAAAAAAAAAAAGAAAATCCAGCAATAAATGTTTCGATTTTGCGACACGTCCACTTCATATTTTAACGGATTTACAGAAAGCAATAACCTAGCACGAACACCAATTACCCAAGTTCATAGCCCGGACGCAGCATCACCAACAGTGTCCGGAGCCCAGGAGAGACGCGCGGCGCGGCGCGGCGCGGCGGTGACGTGATACCCAGACGGAAGCACCTCCGCCGTCGGCCCTCGCAACGCGCGCTCTCCCTCATTCAACCGGACAATCAGCTATCAGATTCGCGTTAAATTATTTAGTAGCCTCTAGCGGGCCATTCCGGGAAAGAACTCGACGGTCGCATTGCGCGCCGCGCGGCGCTGGAAATGGAGCGTTAATCTGGCCGTAAATTAAAACCGGCGCGCGCTCTCGCGCCCTCCCGGCCCGACGCGACACGACGCGACGCGACGCGACGCACCCGACGCGCCGCCCCTCACTCGTAAAGATCGCTTATCGACGAGTGGATAACACCTTACTAAAACGCCGCCTGTCGGGTCGAATATGTCGGGGTGATTTACGCGCGTTTTGCCGATTTTTTTTTTTAAGTTCAACGCGAATGCGTTTGCTGTGGGAGGGCCTGCCAGCTTGCAACAGAGCCGGAGGATCTGGGTTCGAGCTGGTATCGTGGATCGTACCTGATATCGTAGGTGGTACCGTGGATTTAAGACATATGTTCACACGCATTTCACTACCACATTTGTTGGGAAACCAGCCGGGAGCTTAGTGCTTCTACCGGCTGTGGTGAGGACCCTTGTTGGGAGATACTTAGTTGGAGAAAACCCCGCTAGTCGACGGGAGGTCGGCGCCGAATCTCGCTATCCATAGAGGGAAAATCACCGCCACCTCAGGGCAAAAATAAACACGCAGTACACTTACGGGAGCAATGAACTTGCTCGTTGACACGTCCAGAATCACCAGTCAATCAATCAATTAATCGACTTAAGTTAACTAAGGTAGGTCGGGTGATGACCCTGCTTGGTTCTGAATTCTACAGGTTTATTTCTCTGGTATATTCTTATCTCCCGCCACCTCCATGTAGGTGTCGAAGAAAAGTCTTAAAAGCTGATCCACGAATCGCACCACATCTGGATTATTGATTATCACAGACAAGAACGTTATTGAAAGGAGGGAGAAATTAAAATTAGGTTTTGAACATTTGCTGTGGTGGTGGTGGGAGTTAGGGCATAGGAAGGGGCAGGAATAAGGACAGGAGTGAAGAAGGAGGCACGGCGGGCGGCGGGGGAGGAGTAGAGGCGGGTCGGGGTGAGAGGCGCTGGGTGGGCGGAGGGAGGGCAAGTGGCAATTGCAGGATTGATGGCATTGATGAGAGCTGGGACAAGGACAGAGGTGGTGATACAGTGAGACAGGTGGGGGGGGGCGGGAATGAGATCAGAGAGGGAGGGGGCTAAGGGGCGGGAACGCGTGTGTGAGTGAAGATGGCAAAGGCGACTATGGAGGAGGTGACGTCATTGGCGATTACGGCGACGAGGAGAGGGGAGAAGGAGATGAGATAGAACGGGACTGGGGTAGGAGGTGGAGGCGGTGATGAGACCGGGTGTGTGACCAGAGGTGGGGCAGGTGGTGATGGCGGAGGTGAGGATATTGGCGCAGTCGAGGACAAGGAGAGCGGAGAAATGCGGTGGAGGTGTGATAGGGAGCGGTGACGGGAGCGGGTTTGGGGTACAGGTGAGGCAGCTGGCGATGGCGGAGGTGAGGTCATTTGCAGGGATAATGAAGAAGGAGCGGGAGGCGGTGATAGGGGCGGGGAGAGCGGAGGGGCCGGTGGTGGGGCTGGCGAGGGAGTGGGCGTGGGCGGGGCGCAGGCGGAGGCGGAGGCGACGGGGTGTGGAGGCGCGGGGCCGCCGTGCGTGACGGGGCGACGGCGGTGCCAGGCGGCGCCTCGCGCCCGGAGGGCTGTCGCTGCGCCCTGCGCACTGCTGCCAACTGCCAGGCCCCGACTTGCGGCTCAGCGCACAACATCATGTTTCACCCTTCATCGAACGAAAAGACACAGAGGGGCAAAGAAAATGCGTCTCTATTACTATATTTGATATCAATGCTTATGCGTTAATAGTGGTAATCATTTAATAATTTTGAAGGGTAGGTAATAATGACGACGTGAATAATGGAGCACCGGTAGAATGGGAGGCGGAGAAATTTGAAAACCCAGAAAACACTCTTCGTGTGAGGTGGGGGGTTCCAACCACTTTATCACCGCAAATTCTGTATGGATGGCCCAGGATTTGAACCATGATTCCAGCGAAAGAAGGATAGTTATGTGACTGCTACGTCAAGGGTTGCTCTACAAACTGTGTTGATGGGTTTACACGAAACGATGAACGTTGTAGATATTAAGTCTTTTCCTCTCGGTTTTATTTTCGAATTTATTCAGATGATTTCGTTTACCCATAGAGATCACGTGATATCCATTACAGCCATCAATGTGGTTCTTTAAATTTTATATTCGTTTCCTTGGCTCCATCAATAACTTTGACAGCACAACAAGTGATCGTGAAAAGGAGCTGGCCTCACAATGTCCTTTAGTAACAATGAAAAATATAATCTTGAATGGTTGTTAGAATTTAGCATAGAGAGTAGCGTCTGTTATACTTGATGTTCTTGACACACCAGATATCTGCATCAGGAGAAAACACGAAAATAATTCGGTTTTTTGAAAGTTAAAATCCCTAATAAGTATAAACAATTATCATAACTAAATATCTAATTTCATGGTGAAAATCTGCGTGAGATTCTGATGAACTATTGTAAATTTCAATTTATTTTTCGATGATAGTTTCCCATATTATCTTTACTAAGTCATTAAAATGGTAGTGAAATTAACCTTGTAATTGGACTGATTTGTAACTATTTCCAAATGCCTGAACCTTCTACATTTATTAAAGTCTAAATTAATACACACTATATTTTTCTGTGCATTGTGAAGGTCGTTTTACATTGCCATTTTTTGAGGTGTTTGGAACAGCGAATAAGACAGATTTGTATAAGAATAGTTAAATCGCGTTAATCTATCTGAACTGCGTCGTTACACGTGTTACGTTTGTAATAAAATGTTCAACAACAATACGAACCATCAAAAGCTCTTTAGAAAGTCTTGAGTTTTATCTTAACCTATCCTCTTAATCTAGCCTAAAAAATATATTTTCTTTGTTAGTTAGTTTATCTCACATTAACAAAACTATTTAACAATTAATTTTTGATTCTAAACCAAATTACTTGTGTGTGGTACGATTTCTTTAACATTTTCCCTTTCCGAATAAACAACCCATCTCTAACAAATGTACCCTGACAAAATCCGCCTATAATAATCTCACACGTTTCTTTCATAATCAACAAAAAGAGAAAAGAAAATATCGCTCTGAAACGCGTCCTGGGGCCATATACGCTCCTCCTGACGAAGTGTGATCCTGATTCATTGTCGTAAGCCCTAAAGTAAACCCAACAACTCTCCTCCGCGAGATATAGATGGCCCGATGGGCGCACATTCACCCGGCGACAATGCGCGTGTGCCCTTGGCTCGTCCCTTTCACAAAAGGTGAGGATAAATGAGGGCGAGGACGGGGAAACGCGAGCTGCCACCTGCTCGAGAGCACGTGCGACCCAACGGAATGGGGTGGAGTGGGGGTGCTTGAGGAAAAGTGGGCTTCACGAAGCATTAGATGCAGCTTCCAGTGAATCCTTTGAGGACCGTAACGCTGCTCCGTTTTATGAATACATTTTGAAACGAGGCGTTCGAAATAAAAGGCGAACTTTTGGAGTGTTAGAAACTTGAGACGTTTTGAAATTAATACTATAAATTGTATAATTTGCATAAATATTTTGTTTGATAATTAACGCATAATTTTAAATATAATATGTATAAATATAATGTATATAACATTTGAAAATATTATAAAAGAAAAGACGATTAGAATATTATTTGATGACTTCATAAAAGATGCTGCATTTTTTAGTAAATTGAGACAATGTGTACGAGGGAACTTTGATGAAAACGCTTTTCCTCAAAATTTCACCATATCAATAAAGCAATTGAATTTTCTTGGAGAATAAATGACTCCAGGAATCTCCACTACTAAATTCGCTCACGGGATCTTCATTCCTATAACATTCACAATGGTAATTTAGTGATAATCGGAAACTTAAAAAAATATTAATCCTCTGAGATATATAATACATTAACGAAAATACCATAACTAAATCGAGTTATACAAGATTGAAAGACTATACACAGAGAAAATAACGAGTATTAGTTATATTGTACAAACTATGGCCTCTCAGAATTTTATAAATTCGAATGTGGTTAGTGTTTAAACGAGGAGCGTTGTAAAATTTATTTTTTCTATCAGCATAAAATGGTGTTTAATCTCATTAGAACACTATGGAAATACTAACTTTATTAATGAAGTTAAATTTGTAAATTTGGTAAAGTTGTTAATTTCTGTAACGCTAAGTTAGTGTATTCTACCAAGTTCTCAAACTTAATGGCAAAATTAGTAATATATCTAATTATTTTTTATTAAATGAAGTCGTAGGCGATGAAAAAAAGAATTCGATGTCAGAACGCTGGTATCAGCTGTAACCAAACCGATTACCTGTGGAATCGGTTGGCCGCCCTGCCACTAACTCAGATCGGTGATGGAAGGAACTGTTATGCAGTACAATAGGAACACAAATTAAATAACACTTGTTCACTGGTAAAATGATTCAATTTATTTCTGGGCATGAATGATAATAATAAAAGAAAATGCACCAGAGAAATTTCAACTATAAACTATCAATGGAAAGGAAAATTGAAGAGATCGATTAAAAGAGAAAGGAAAGAACATTAGGCGTTAGTAATCAGTAAAGCTTATGACTAGGAAGAAAATCAACTTGTTATAACTAATATTGACATGAATTACAGGATTACAATTTAACGCGCCTGAGCGCGACACTACATTACATAAGTCTTGGAGTTGAATGACCCTCGGGTTGTTAAACCCTGTAGAGTTCTTTGTGAGCCTGGGCGGGGGCCCGGCCGGCGACTGGAAGAAGGGCAGCGGCCTTGGGCGAGGGGGCCTCCGCCGCCGTCCGTCACGCCCCTTTGGCGCGTGGTGTCAGCTGAGCGGTCCTCGGATTACCGCGCCACCACTGGCAGCGGCGTCTGGGTGAACTAGCAGCGAAGTACTTGAAGATTGCCGGGATTTTTCTCCCGACCGCAGGCGCAGAGTAAACAACCAAGCGTTCTTCTGATTGTCGTGACAGTCTTTTACAAGTCCGGTTTCAGAAAATTAAGAAATCCGTCACGAATAATTCAAGAACACGAATTATCAAACTCCAGAAAAATTCCTCTATTTACTACAGTCTGCTCAAGGCTCGAGCTGGTAGCGAAAAAATTCTAAGTCCGGTAGAGTTGAACTTGCCTCTAACCGCACAATATTCCCACCAAGAAAAACTTCTGCCCCGACTGTTCCGTCTAGAGATCAAATCTTCTGCCCACTGGCCTCGTCTAATGCCCCAGCTCTTCTCTCGACTGATGCCCCAGCTATTCTGCTTTTCTCTCCGTCAAAATCGCACCAGGTTAACTCTTCTCCCCACCCCAATTTCTTATGCGTCCCAAGTCCCTTTAATAGCAGTGTCGCTATTGGTTAAAAGTTGTGTCGCAGTGAAATATTCTAGCCCAATCGCAGCGTGAGAAGTGAGGGAAATTCCCACTCTTTGTGCAGGCTGCGAGCAAGTAGGGTTGTTCCCGAACTTTCTGGAACTTTGGCCCTCGCTTGCGTAAGGGGGGCGCGTTCGATGACGGAAGAATTGCTCTGGGCTCCCCCGAAAGTGGGTGGTCTCAAAATCTGCAGCCAGCTGTGAACACTTGCGCAGTGTCTGTCGTCGCCAACCTTCTAAACGACTCCGCTAATGGGCCGAGGGCGTTAGGGACCATGCGCGATGGGGAAGGAGGCGGTAATGGCCTCCCGCGACGAGCGAAGTTGCACGTGTGCCCGTCTGCGTAATACTTCGGCAGAAATCCTGGGTGGCCGAGTCTTGTTTGTTATATTTAATTTTATTTTCTGGGCGTGAATTTCGTTTCGGAAGGTATGACGGAATCGGTTTCGCCACACAGCCAACATGATTTGTCTACATTACGATGACAAAGTTGGCCGGAACAAAGCATGGAAGGGTAGGAAAGGTATGGAAGGGACATGATTATAAAAAAGAAGTATAAGAGATCAATGTTTTCTCTACATGAATACGAACCGTTTCAAGTACCAAATAAACACTGTTGATTTTCAATGTTTCCAAAATCATTGGAGTGAATCATTGGGGTGGACATTTTGCGACAATTGGGAGTTTCCGTTTATGTCATAAGAGTTCAGAACGTCAGACAATAACTCAAAATTATCTTTATTAAGAACACATCTTGCACATCTGTTAACCGCTTTCTCGTTATGATTTACTTAAGAATTTCCGATAAATTTGTAGACACAAATTCTCTGAAATTTTCATTTTTATTGAAATTGGAACACACTAAGTATCCTGTATTGCTTAATATCCGGGATTGTCCCTCAATTGAATATTTTCACTCACACCCAGGTATCTCGATCTTCGTTTCTCTCCAACGTCAGTTAGTAGAAATGAACGGGTCTTGTAGCAGTTTTCACGACTTACGTTTCAAATCTCGCATTACCCAAGAGGAAAGGCAGACGTGGCACGTGGCACAAGTCAAACGCCTCGGCGCGGGCAGCGACGACGTGCACGTTGGGCGATGCGGTGGGCGTCGAGGGCCATCCGATCCACTTGCGGGCATCAGGAGAGCGGCTTCCTGTCGGCGAGCCACTCGCCCACCGCCGCACGCCGCACTGTGGGCCCAAAAGGCACCGTCGCCCCACGTCAGCATTTTCTATTATACATGAGGCATTTCAACCAAGAAACCCTGACGTTCAAATGAAAAGGCAGCGACCGACCGACTGAACTTCCAATCGATCTTCCGACCGATCGACTGCTAGCACGACCTCTCGACAGATCTGCCGTTTCCCGACCGATCTTCCGTCTGCGATCATCAACAGAATTCGGAAACATACTACAAATGGAGGTATGTACTTCCCTAAAGGAACTCAATATTGATGTAATCCAACGTTTGTTGAGGATGTCTCCCTTCATTATTCCCGTTGCGAAGTTAATTTGGGTTTTCCTTAGTTTGTATCAGAAAAATGTAGATTTTTTCTTCGGCAATACTTGTAATAACTAATACATGTTCGCAATTCTTTCAATCTTACAAATCAACTAGTTCATCAATAACTTAGAACTATCATCAGAGCATCGACTCACTACATGCATAATCTTCTAGACGAGGATAGAGAAATCGACATTAAACTGTTGTGCAGAAACGAAGCGTTTCGCAGCAAAATGACATTAGAAGCATTACGTTATATTTGTGAGCGTCTGTCAAATGTTATGGCTTGTAATATCGGATGAATATAGACAGACAACTCAGAAAAAATAAAATTAAATTGCATTTAAAATTCCAAGATGCGTTTTGTTCACATTTTGAAGCATTTTGAAAATTTGCAAAACGTCAAAACAAATTAATTTTGAATTTAACTGAGTGACATTTAATTTAAAAAAATATATTTTCAATTAGCTGTCTATAATTATCAGATATTACAATCGATGATAGAGACAGATATTGTTCTTCTAATTGAGGGAATATCGATTATGATTTTTTTTCCACCTGACGTGACTCACGATGTACATTTTCGCCGCGCGCGCCGATTGCGTCATTTGGGAGCAGAGTGCAACACACGCGCTGGCGGTGGCGGCGGCCATCTGGGCGACTTAGGGGGATTGAAAAATTGCCCTCCCCTCGGGGGGGGAGGCGCGGCGGCCGCGCTTTCTCTGTGCTTCGTTAGGCCGCTCACCCCCCCTCCGCCCCCGCCCCCGCCCACGTGCCCACACGCGATGAAATCCGTGCGGACGGGGAAGCGCACTCTCAGTGGAAGCGAGACAGGCTCAAGGCCCCGCGTGGACCATGGCACAGACAACGATGCTAGGATAAGTCAGCCATTCGCCAGGCGGACGAGATGCTTTACAGGAAACAAAATGTGTGTGATATGTAAGAACGTTGTTATATATTATAGTCAGGAGGATTTGAACAAATTATATTGTTCTTAAGATAAATTTTCTTTGCTTGGTGAGCACCTTTTGACGACTTATTCTTTATTTGCAGATTTACCGTTTGGAAATCAGAATTTTGACATCCAATTCACCCACCGTATCAATCCAGCTGATGCAATCTTCAACATACATTAGTGGATATTCAAGAATGTGAGCACGAAGGTTTGTTGGAATGTTTTAAACAATCGCCCAACTCGAAATGTTTACTCGTAAGAATTACTGACCGTTTTTATTCTGATAAACTGTTACAAAATTATATTCTAAAACGTTGTTAAACGATAATATTAGGTTTAATTTTAGAAGTAAATTAGTCATATCAAGCTAGAATGACGACAATGATAGATAAGACACTAAGAGAGAAGAGAAAGGAAAAAATAGATGGTGAAGATGAGAATTGAGGAAAGAGTAATACAGGCGACTTGGTACACGTTTGGCGATTCATCATGTGTCGTATGAAAGTGTTGAACGACGAGATGGAAGACATAGACATAAAAAAATAATTCTGTGATACCTAGAAAAATCAGGGAATACATATCAGAAACTTGTAGACCAGCACAACTTAAGACATTCTAACAACGTTTAGAAATTCACTAGGCCTCAATTTTGTATCAGGGGACTTAAGAAATAGCTACATGGTCTTCGAAAGAAAAGAAAGAGATTCTCAACACTTCGATTATTGAAACGACTTTAAGTATACAGGATTCTGACTTGAAAAACACGGAATTTGAAGTTCAAACACTATTATCTTTAACGTATGTTACAGAAAATATACTCAAATGTACTCACTTCAAGAATCTCAACTGGTTTAATATATGGACTTGAATGCAACATGTATCACCATGGAAGTTAATGACTTTACAATGAAGGACCCTCAGTGCGAAAATCGCAACTCGTATATTTATTTCTTGCTGGTTATTTTTCGGGGACACAGCTTTTGGCCATGGTCAATGCCGGCGCTAGGCATGGGCAGACCGGGCGATTGTCCGGAGCGCCGCAAGTCAAGAGGCTGATGATGCGATTGGTAGGAAAAATAGTAATAAAAATAAAAAATAAATTAGAACTCGAAAATTTTATAAGTCTCTGTACAGTAGCTTGATATTTCAAAAGAATATCAATTAATTTTTTACTTTCAATAGTTAATTATAGTAATTACGTATAAGGTAGGACTCTATAAAATGAATCAAATGTCGCTAACATTAAAATAGGTTCTACTGAAATTCTTATTTATTGTTCATTACTTATTATTTCATTATTATTTATTGTGCGTTATATATTTTATTATTTGACTAGAGATTTTATTAAAGAATATATACAACAACAATTTATTAGCGTTTTAAGCTCACCGACGAAATTATCGTCTTATTATTTGATCACTAAATAGTTTTACTTTAAGCTATTATATTTTTTTATGAAATATATTTTAAATAACTAAAACGTGGAAATTTTTACTATTTGTATAAATAAAATAACTCACATAGCTTCTTGATAACTTTGCACATTTTTAATTTTTGGGGGAGGGGGGTTACGTTTCAGCATTGCCCCGGCCCAAATTTTTCCAAATCCGGCACTGGCCATAGTTTCACAAACAGGCTTCCTTTAATGTCTACCGTCCGTGCGAATGTAGGAGATCTTCGAACAGGCGCGCCCCATGGGCGTCTCCTCACACGCCCAGGTGTGATTCCCACTTCGTCTCCGTTAACTATATCACAAATACCTGCTTGGAAGAACGTGAAGTCTCATTAGGTCGTTAAATTGCCGGAGGAATTTAATTTTGCCGGGCACCTTTTTAGGGATCAAGCCAAGGACATGCCATGACAGCTGTCAGGTTTTTCGCCCTTCAAAAATCCACTCGCCGCAATGGGAAGAGAACCCGTTCTTTGGGGATTCAGAGCCCTGTCAGCTAGCCTACTGAGGAGCACACATATACGTTCTATCACAATCTAGAACAATTGATGTTTTTCAACATCGATATTTTAAAGCTCGTTTAATCACAAACATTAAATTGGTATGCAATAAACTTTAAATTGACGGTGACAAGTTTTTAATTAAAAGTAATATTTTAGTGAGTACAAAGTTAAAAAATAGTAAAAACAAGAGGCAAAACTGCCTGAAATCTGGGTGCCCAGAATTATTTCAAAAAGGTCAGGCTTCAGTTCGCCTAATAAGGGCACAGAAAGACGGGACAGGTCCTTCGCCTCTGTACGTTGATCTTGTCTCTATGTTGATCACCTCTATATTTGCGAAATACGAAGGAAGACATAGAAAATACCAGAACATCAGGATCTGTTCGGGCGAGAGGAGGTAGTACGTACAGGTTCCTTTGAAAACATAAATTAACAAACTTCAATGTTTCAACGAAAATATCTATGTTTTGAAAAAATCCGTCTTCGATTTCACATCCCTGTCACCAACGTCCACTTTCAAAGTATGTAACAGCGTTCGAAGAAGTGTAAGAAAGCTCAGGGGTGATTGAGGCCGGAGTTAAAACATAGTAAAAACAAGGGGAAAAACTGCCTGAAAGTCTGAGCGCCCAGGATTATTTCAAAAGGTCAGTCTTCAGTTCTCGTTGTGAGGGCACAGTAAGAAGGGAGGGCCCTACGCCTCTGTATGTTGATCTTGCCCCTATGTTGACCGCTTCTCTAGGTGTGAAATACGAAGAAAGACATAGAACATGCCAGGCATCAGGATCTGTTCGGCCGAGAGGCGGGAGGTTCCTTTGAAAACATAATTAACAAACGTTTCTACGTAAAGATCCATGTTTTGAAAAAATCCGTCTTCGCTTTCACATCCCTGTCACCAACAACCAATTTCGAAGTATGTAACAACGATCGAAGAAGTGTAAGAAAGCTCAGGGGTGATTGAGGCCGGAGTTAAAACATAGTAAAAACAAGGGGCAAAACCGCCTGAAAGTCGGAGCGCCCAGGATTATTTCAAAAGGTCAGTCTTCAGTTCGCGTAGTGAGGGCTCAGGAAGAAGGGAGAGCCCTACGCCTCTGTATAGTGGTCTTGGCCCTATGTTGATCGCATCTCTATGTGCGAAATATGTACATCCCTATCACCATCAACCACTTTCAAAGTATGTAACAACGATCGAAGAAGTGTAAGGAAGCTCAGGGCTGATGGAGGCCGGAGCAGACGGAGGCGTGCCGCGGGGGGCCTCTTCCGAAGACGTTAGCAGCCACCGGCTTCCTGGGCGGCGAGTGGCTTCGTCGGCCCCCCGCGGCCACGACGCCGCTAGCGGGACGGCTCTTAGCGCGCGGCGGCGGCGGCGGCGGCGGCGGCGGCGGCGGCGCTCGTGCGGGGGCAGGATGCCGCAATCATCCAATCGAGGCGCGCGCGCCGGCCGGCCCTTTGCGTCGCCCGCCCGCAAACCCGATCAGGAAGTGAGTCAGGAGGAGCCGACGGCCCCGCTGGAGGCGGCGGCGCCGCGCGATCGAGTTAAAACGTGGGCGGAGCTGGCGGTGGTTGGGCTGCGGAAGGTGCTGCTGCTACTGTTGCTGTTGGGTGTAGGGGTGGGTCTTGCGGTGGTAGACTTGCTGATGGTTGTTGTGGTAATCTTCCTGGTGGCTGGTTCAACGACAATCTTGCAGGTGGTTGTGGTAGTGGTGATTTTGCTGGTGGTAGTTATAGTGATGATTTTGCTGGTGGTAGTTGTTGTGGTGGTGCCCTTGATAGTGGTTGTTGTGGTGACCTTACAGCTGGTTGTAGTAATGGTGTAATTGTTGGTGGTTTTAATAGAGTTGCTGGAAGGTGAATTGCTGGTGGAGTTTATGTTGGTAATGCCGTTGGAAGATATGATAGTGGTATTTCAGATCGAAGTTTCGATAGTAATGCTGGTGTACATTGCAGTGAACATGGCGATAACAAGGTTGCTTCTAGGAAGGAACTGTTAATCGCTGTGTCAGAAAGGTAGGCATTGGTGGGTGAGGGTGATTATGCGGGGGATGATGGCGAAATGTTATCAGTGAGTGTAGTTATGGCGGTTGTAGTGCCTTTGGCAGGGTTTGAGTGTAACTGTGGTGGTGGTGGTGATGTGATGGTGGCGGTGCTGACAGTGATGACTGAGGTGGCAGACAAAAACAGACAATAACAGGCCACTTAAATAATTATGATCATAAACCAAGTTCGCCATCTGTGTATTTTCTCTGTTCAGAAAGAGAACAACTTATATAATCTCAGTAATCTGATGGGTAGAATGATAAGAAATTTGATCCACTTCGGTTATCTAAAGCAAATTTCACGAAATTACAATCAGAGAACACAAGTGTCAATGGCCTACAATGAAAAACAAGTCATCGGTTTCGTTATAAAACAGAAAAAGGGTTCACATGAATGTTCCAATAATGAATGATAGCCATAAACAAATTAATCCAAATTATACAACTATTATCAAACTTTCCAGGGTGAACAGGCAAATGTTGATAAAAAAATTTGAATGATAGCCCAATCGTATCACCTAATTATAATACGAGGTTAGGAAATTATCCAACAGCCTATTGTAATAAGTTATTTAACGGCACTTTTTCATAAATAACGATAAGGGTTCGTACAATATTAAAAATAATTAAAAGCTTTCTAATCACCGTAGAGCATCTGACCGGAAAGATCTCGGGTTCTTGTCCCGACGGTGATAAATTTTGGTCACAATGTCTCTGTCTGGAGGAGAATTCTAGTGATCGGCAGCTATGATTTTGGCCGCCAGAATCTTCCTCCAGACAGCGGCTGAATTCTACCTAGTTGTGTAGCTAGTATCGAAAATTCTATCGCCGTCGAGACTCGAACTCTAGAACTTCCCTGTCAGAGGCATCAGTGACATCAGTTAAGTTCGCCGACCCTCGCCGACCCTCGCCGACCCTCGCCGACCCTCGCCGACCCTCGCCGACCCTCGCCGACCCTCGCCGACCCTCGCCGACCCTCGCCGACCCTCGCCGACCCTCGCCGACCCTCGCCGACCCTCGCCGACCCTCGCCGACCCTCGCCGTCCCTCGCCGACCCTCGCCGTCCCTCGCCGACCCTCGCCGACCCTCGCCGACCCTCGCCGACCCTCGCCGACCCTCGCCGACCCTCGCCGACCCTCGCCGACCCTCGCTGACCCTCGCCGACCCTCGCCGACCCTCGCCGACCCCTCGCCGTCCCCCAGTCCATCCCCCGTCCTCCAACTGTCTCCCCGTCCCCATCTTTTCCTAGTCACCACCAACCCCCCACCTGCCCCTGCGTTCACTCGAGTCCCCAAATGCCCGTCCAGCTCCCCGCGCCTCCTCGGCCTCCCCCGCCCTCGCTGCTGCCAGGGCTCTCGCCACCCTCTTGACATTTGGGCATCGCGGAGGCGGCGGCGGCGCGGGGCGATCGATCCGCCAGGTGGACAAGGAAGGAGAGCGACGCGCTGCTGGCAACGAGAGGATATGAATAGGCAAGGAAGGCATGAGAAAACAATCATAGAAGAAAGAAGCTCGAAAACAGTACAATGGGAACAAGTTAAATTAAGGAAGGAAAAAGAATTGGAGGAAATGAAGAAGAAAAGAGGTAGAGGTAGAAATGGCAGCTACGGAACAAGAGAGAGAGAAACAACAGGTGAAGAAAAGAAAGAAAACGTGGAAGGAGGAAAATATAGGAAAATTAGAGAGTAGAAATGATGGAGAAATATATGAAAATGAGGGAATTAGTAGGTATACATAGGAGTTGCACGTAGGTGACAGAGAATTGGGAGAAATTGGGGTTTGTCGTTTAGGGGTGGTGAAGTCTGAAATAAAAAGTGTTCATCATGAGATGGAAAAGAGAGGAGAAAATATGGACTTCAATGAAGCTCTCTCTAGTGGTAGCTATTTGCTAGCTCTTGGTATGAACTCGAAAATAAAATTTCGAACAATAGAAGCATGTACAGAAAAGTAAAGAAAATCATTTTGAAATGTATTAATTCGCGCGATTATGTGAGACTATCTCTAAGTGGTGCAAATCCAAAGCGCACGAGCTCAGATGTGATTAGGCCCAAGGAGGGTTTCCAATTGGTAGAATAGAGGCTTGACGCCAAATTTAAAATACGAAATGCATTGTTTACAGCGTTAACTATTGATAATTACACAGCAACACAGGCACAAATAAAGAATAATTTTTTACTGGTTGCAAAAATTACCACAAACAATTAAACGCACTAGTATTACACGCATATTGACATTTAGAGTTTTTTACATGAAAAAAAAAACAGTTGAAAGGTGTATATATCGTTGACTGAACGAAACGTTTATTTGTAGTGTCCGTAGTAAGATCCGAGAACTTGTAGCAAGTCATACAAAGTGCGAGAAAAATCCGAGAGTACAATGTGAAATGAAAACCAAACTTTAGAAATTGACGAAATAAGAGTATGATATTCTTGAATTCCATCGAGAGACAATACGTGATTAACTACTAATAATCGACGTAGTCTAGAGACGAGATACAGTTACTTCAGAGGATCTCATCGCATCGACGCTTTGAAATGACAATGTCCCAAGTGGCAAAATGGAAGAAAATAAATTGTTACCTGTCAAATTTATATTTGACTTTTGATAGTAACAGAACACACAATTTGTGGGCTACTAGCTACTGTAAAAAAAAGAACGCTGGTGGAGAGATTGTTGAATAATGGGTTAACGAAATATTGACATTAATTTACTCGAAATTATTGAAATATTAGTTGAATCTTGCCATTCTAAAGGGTCGAGAATCTGCCTCCTCGTCGCGAGGCATGCAAATTGCCAAGACCCGTTTGCGACGAGTGTGAATCAAGGCTTCTTCCCAGCCGTCGTTGAAGGTACATTCTGTAGTGACGGCGGAGGCGAGGGCAGAGGTGAGGGCGGAGGCGAGGGCGGAGGCGAGGGCGGAGGCGAGGGCGGAGGCAAGGGCGGAGGCAAGGGCGGAGGCAAGGGCGGAGGCGAGGGCGGAGGCGAGGGCGGAGATGACGGCGGAGGCAAGGGCGGTGACGACGGCGGAGGCTATGCTTAAGTTGACAGAGAAAGAGATGGCGGAAGCGACGATACAACGTTGGACGTAGTGCTTGTGACGAAGGTGTTGAACCATATCATGATGGCAGTGATGGATGATGTGGACGGTGGGCCATACCATGATGGACAGTGGCGGTGCAAGAAAGGGAGAAGGTGGCAGTATCGATGTACTCCGATTTAAACATAATTCCACTTCAAGGTCAGGGGCTGCAATGAAAATGGGGACATTGTAATCAAATCGAGAGCTCTTGTACCAAAATTTTCAGTTGAAACGAAGCTCCCGTTTAGAAGATATTGTCCCATGTAACATCTAGTGCCACTTGGTGTGTCTCACACCAAAAACAAACATGCCTCCATCTGCAGACCCCTTGCTCATCGTCCCCTAGCCGTCGGAATTCCCTGAATGCAGTCACTCAATCACATGCACATTTTTTTTTTCACGAACGTGCTCCGACAGTAACCGCGTAGAAATTCTTTGTCCTTCAATGGTCGTGTGGAATTCTCCGAATGGAAACATACCATTGCTCGTTTCGATAATTAGTCAAGTCCATATAACTCTCAGAATGTTTCACCGAAGAATTCTATTTTCATTTGTGGAAGGAAATTTCATTATGACTAATTTGAAAATGATTTCAATTGTATTTGTTTATATTATAGAACTACAGCGCTATAAGATATCGCCTTTTTGCGTTTGCTCATTTTTAGTTCGTTTGTTGTTGGATTTTACAATATAGTTTTTCATAAATAAAATCAACGATCTCCGAATTATAATGTAATCGTTACAATACGAACACAAAACTTTCTTTTCATTGCTTTTCAAAAAAAAAAAAAAAAAATAAATAAATAAATAACAGGTCTTAATAGCACACCTCTTGGTGCTAGTCCAGACTGCATCATAAATGTGAAGACTCACAACTTGTGTCCTACTTAGACAATAGTATCGTAAAATATGAGAACACGCTATCGAACGCTTTCGCGACATGAATTTAAATTGTTTGGCCTATTGTCGTGCCATTTCCGGTCCATATAAAAAACCTTCGTAAACAAGCGTTAAGAGACCAGTCTTCTTACAGCATTAGTCTTATTGAAGCGTTACTAAATGCGGCAATAGCAGGCCATATTTAACATAGTACGTCTCAGTAATATAAAGAATAACGCTTATTCCAAAAAACGTAATGTTTTTATTACTGGAAAATTTGTGGGTTTATTTTCCATATAACATGAAAAAGTTTGAACTTTAATTGAATAATAACTGTAACTGCACCTGAAGGGAAATACGACTGTTGACTATAATTGATATTTTTAATAATTATTAATGGAAGTTTTATAATTATATTTCATGAACTCGTTTTATTCTAAGCGACATTAATTACTATATATGTCATTTTCAATGTCGATATAATATTGATAACAATCAAAATATTATTCAGTTCATCAATACTAGAAAATATTTCTGTGGCCGCATATTGATATCTATAAGATACATTACGCTCTACCTCATCGCGAAATTACTTGACAATAGCCACCCGTCACCACGACTGCTACAACTCGAGACTTAACGCACTCAGTCGTAAATAACTTTGTCAAGTAGCCGGCGAACTGCAAATGCCGGCCAGAAACCTCGTCGCCATAAATATCTGGCTCCCTCCAAAAGAAGAATCAAGAGAGCGCTCCTAATATTTAGAACGTGTAACAAGAAATTTATTTGGCAGGTGTGTCTGAGAAGCTCTCAACTTATCCCGAGCGGGTCGCCTTTAGATATTTGCAATTCGAAGGCCCTAAACAAAACAAATTGAACTCGGGCGGAGGCGGCGGCGGCGGCCGGGCGGCCGGCTGAAAGCGGCGGGCGGACGCGTCGTTTTTCCTGCGAAGCGGCGAGCCGCCGCGCCGCGCCGACGACGGGCGCCGACTGCGCGAGCGGACGGGGCCGCCGACCAAATAAGGGGGCGGGGGAGACCCAGGCGGCCCGCGGTGGATGCGCCTGCTGATGAGAAGGAGAGACAAGGTCGATAGTCGGATAAAGGGGCGGGTGAAGAGGCGGGTAAAGGAGTGGATAAAGAGGTAGATGAAGTGGCGGGTAAAGAGGCGGGAAAAGGAAGCGGATGAAGAGATGGAAAAAAAGGCGGATAAAGAGGGGGATAACGATTCGGGTAAAGAGACGAATAAAGAGGCGGGTAGGGATGTGGGTAAAGGGGCGGGTGAAGAGGAGGGTGAAGAGGCGAGTGAACAGGGTCGGTAAAGTGGCGGGGGAAAAAAGATGGCAGTAAGGGGCGGGTAAAGAGACGCTTAAACGAGTGGGTAAAAGGACCGGTGAAGGGGTGGATACAGAGGCGGGTAAAGGGGCGGGTAACGATGGAAGTAAAGAGGCAGGTAAAAGGAAGAGGAAAGAGTTGGCCGAAAAAGCGGATTATAATGCAGGTATTTCTCTTAATTTCATACTGGTAATGCGTGTGGTTGTAACTGTTAGTTGCAAGGTCGTAGGCGCGTGGAATAAATTTACCTCCGAAACAATCTTTCGTCATTTGCTCAGCCTCCATCTTCGCCGCGGAAACCGCTCACGGAGAGGAGGCGGTGCCTTATATGTCAGAGGACGGCGTTTCACCCTATCCGGCTTGATGCGGTGATGGCGGAGACGATGACGATGGCAGAGACAGTCGATGACGGCGAAGAAGACGACGGCGAAGGAGACGACGACGGAGGAGACGACGGCGGCGGAGAAGGAGACGACGGCGGCGGAGAAGGAGACGACGGCGGCGGGCAAGACGACGACGGCGGTGGGGAAGGAGACGACGGCGGCGGAGAAGGAGACGATGGCGGCGGAGAAGGGGAAACGACGGCGACGGCGAAGGAGACGACGACGACGACGGCGAAGGAGACGACGATAACGGCGAAGGAGACTACGACGACGGCGAAGGAGACGACGGCAACGGCGAAGGAGACGACGGCGACGGCGAAGGAGACGACGGCGATGGCGGAGGAGACGACGGTGACGGCGAAGGAGACGACGACGACAGCGAAGGAGACGACGGCGACGGCAAAGGAGACAACGGCGACGGCGGAGGAGACGACGTCGTCGGCGGAGGAGACGACGTCGTCGGCGAAGGAGACGACGACGACAACGGAGGAGACGACGGCGGCGAAGAAGACGACGGCGGCGAAGGAGACGACGGCGGCGAAGGAGACGACGGCGGTGAAGGAGACGACGGCGGAGGAGACGACGGCGCAAAAGGAGACGCCGGCGGAGACAGAGACGGCGATGGAGGCGGAGGCGCCGAGCCCTGCCGCTGCCGGAGCAATGAGCTCAATTTCCTGGCGCCGCGCAGCGCGGCGCTCGCCCTGCGCCGACGACCGCGGAGCGAGGGGGGAGGGAGGGGGCCAGCTATTGGCTCAGATTGGCTCCGAGATGAGCGGCGCTTGCCGCCCACTCATTGCGCCCCCGCTGGGCGCTCGCAGCCCTCCCTAAGCCGTCGGCTGTGGGGCTGGCGCGCTCGCATCCGCCCCTGCCACCGCCACACAATGCCACACTATGCTCGCCACTGGGGACTCTAAACTCCGGTTTAAATATGTTAACACTTCAAGGCCGCGAGCTGGAAGGACATTGTCATCCAATCGGGTGTCCGAATGCCAACAATTTCAGTCTTGCGGAAGCTCCCGATAAGACGACCCCTTGTCTCCGTCCAGGTCGTGACCGTGAAGTGGCACTATGCTTAAATCGGAGATTTTTTCCACTTTTTGGATGAGAAACCGCCTTTCTGCCTCTTGGAATCGGTTCTATCCTCGTTGGGGGCAGTTAACTGAGGGTTAAGTGCAATTACACTGTGAACCGACGTTTTCTATGCTCCTCATAACGGACATTTGTGACGAAATTAGCGCCCACCAAAAGTGACCGAATTATAAAGTGGCATGATTATTAGATGCTTTGAAGAAAATGGGACAATATTTCTCGTCTTCTTCATTAAAATTTGTAGATTATTTGAAAATTTGCAGAGGAAATACTGACAGTGTCAAATATATATTTTTTTCGTTTAATGTGTAGACGTTTGGAGAAATGCATAACGAATATGTACAAGGTTGTTGACTGAATTTTAAAGTGAGTCTCTATAGTTGTGTTAAAGCCAGCTAAATACGAGTATGTCGTATTTGTTCGTAGTATGTCGTAAAATTAAGAATTATCGGGACAAGCGACAGTCACCATTTTCTTGTGCAGCTCATTAATGCACACTCTATGCATATTGCCTATTTTCGGAGTACTAACAAATTTACATTTCGTTCATCAATACACTTCGTATTGAAGTTACGGTAACTTCCTCCTATCATAACATCCTGTCGCTGAAGAAGCTGTTGCCCTGAAATGAAATTGTGTCACGATCTAATACTCTGCCAATCCATTATGCTGGAGATTGCACTGGAGAAATTTCCGTCTCGAAAATTATACGAAGAGAGGAGAGGGATGGAAACGAGATCCTGATGATGACGGAGCCAGTGTTTTGTGAATCCTAAGAGCTGGCTGTGGCAATGTTATTTCATTAACACACAGCAATTCATATAATCGGAAAATTAGAAACAATTAGTTTCAAGGAATTCTAAATTCTGATTACATCTGCAGTGTGGAATTTCAATTGCGTTGCACTTCGATATCGTCATAATTACAAGATATTTTGGTCATTCGCATTACGTTTCTGCAACTACCACAAAACTGAGAATGAATCTTAGAGATAACAGTAGTATTGAAACAGTGGTATTGAGTGTACAGAAATATTGATTGTAACCAATGTTATGTGACTGCGTTTTAAGATACGACTAAATGGTCCTCTTTTCTATTTGGATATACTGATAATTAAAGGCTGGATTCTCGTGTTACTACATATTTTCTTTGCTAACTTGAAATAGGATGAAACCTTGACAGAAATTTGAATCATGAAAAGGAAGTTCTTTCAGTGCATGTTTTACTTTGCACAAAATTACATGATTGGAGAGAAAGTGCCCGATATTGCACATTTTACGTAATACCGCCTGAAAACTGCTCATTTTCGGATTTTACTGGACAAATTTGTTTGATTAATAATTTTATTGCATATAATATGACTTTGATATAATGAACTTTTGTTTAATGTATCATTTTTAAAGGTTTCATTTAAGAAAACAGTTTTTATGACATACCCCAGCAATGCATTCGGGTGGTCTGTGAAACCCCGAGTGCAGTTTAATATGTATGAATTCCGCAGTTTGCTGCTCTATGAAGCGAACGCCTACTATTCCTTTCATGATGTCTTTTGTCTAATCAAAATTTCTGAGATATTGCAGGGAGAAGCCCTTGGTTCCGGCCTCTCAGCAAACGCTACGTTCAGGATATTTCCCAATCGGTTCATGTATCCGATTTGTCAGTCTTCGCTGAACTTACCAACACGAGACAGAATGCACTAGTCACTCTTGACCTTAAGTCCCGGCGCGAAGCTTAGCGGCAAGCTGCACTGCGTTTCAAATTCATCGAATTTCTCAGAACAGACGTTGCCCTGGGAGGTTCACGCGAGAATGAATGCAGTTTTTCACCGCTTTTAGCAGCGAGTGAGGTTCGGCACACAGACAAGTATAAATTAAAGTTTCTCTCTGTAACATGTATTAGTTGATCGAAGATATAATAATTTCTCAGAAAATAATTTGGAAATATACATAATTGTGAATTATAATGAAACTAATTAGGAACATAAGAAGAAATTATGAAGTTTTCGATTAAGTTTGCTATGGGTTTTGGAGATGTTCGGGCCATTTACATTTCTCCATCAACTCTCCTGCCCCCAGTTATCCGTTTGTTCACATTTACCATCGCAGGCAGC
Source organism: Gryllus longicercus (assembly GCA_038098605.1). Lineage (NCBI taxonomy): Eukaryota > Metazoa > Arthropoda > Insecta > Orthoptera > Gryllidae > Gryllus > Gryllus longicercus. The sequence continues at coordinate 2,073,479 of JAZDUA010000140.1, forward strand.
ATTTTTTACGAACTATGGACTGAGATCTACTTAATTAGCCTACATTGTATGTTACAAAACCTACCGTTTTACATATATTAATCTTAAAACCGGTATGCGTCGTTTATGTCGAATTGCAAAGTAAGGAAACAAATTTTCGGTAACAAATTCGCAAACAACTGACAATAGAAGAAAATATATCATTGCTCTCCCAATCCCCATTGGCTTCCAGATGGTGGGTCTACCTATAGGCCGATCTAACACAGGATGCGAGCCTCCGAAATCCCAGTCAACGCAGCTCTCGCGTCGCCCCCGACGCTTTGGCGACACGGCGCCAGCGAGCAGATGAATGCTCGTCGACGCGCGTCCATATGAGCGTGGGTGCTCCTTTATGAAAGCGATGTTTGGCCGCGAGCGAGTGAGCAAGCCAGCCCCCGGCCGGCAGCCGAGCGGACCACCCGGACAGGCGCGGCGCCCGCAGGCAGATGAGCACGCGAGGCGGCAGATGAAGGCCGGGGTTTCGGCGAGGGGTTTCGGGGATGGCGGCGGGCTCTGACTGTGTGGGCGAGGCGGGGTTGGCTGGAACGGAAAAGCGAAGAGGCTGCATTGGCGCGGACGACAAGCAAAGGGATTGAGGGAGGTGGGGGGGATGAAAGCTGCCGAGCTCGTGGGATGGGTGAGATGAATCGTACGGGTAGCGGAGTCGTTGGTGAGTGACGATTTGACTCTACGTAGGTCGGTGGCTCTGAAGTGTGGCAACTCTAACTGTTGGTTGGCGGACAGGTAGTTCAATGAAAAGTCTTTGGATTGCTTCGGAATTAAGCTGCCCCGCCGTCGTCGGCTCTGTCTTCGTCTGTTTCGACGACATCTCCGACGTTGGCTGCAGCCACGTTGGCTGCTGTCACGTTGGCTGCTGTCACGTTGGCTGCTGCCACGTTGGCTGGTCCCACGTTGGCTGGTCCCACGTTGGCTGGTCCCACGTTGGTTGCTACCAAATTGGTTGCTCCCAAATTGGATGCTCCCGTGTTTGGTACTCTCAAGATGGCTGCTCCCAAGTTGGCTGCATACACACTGGCTGCTCTCAAATTATCTGCTGCGACCTCGGCTGCACCCTCTTTGTCTGTTCCCATGTTTTCTACACTCACGTTTTCTGCTCCCACGTTGGTTGTTCCAAAATTGACTGCTCCCACGTGGGCTGCTCCCAAATTGACTCGTGTGCTGCTTCCACGTTGGCTTCGTAACTATTTGCGTCGAATATCTTGCACCTATATTCTGCTTCGTGTATATTCCATCTATGGGTCCCGGAACGATAATTTTTATTTGTCTCTCTATAATTATTAGTCTCTCAAGTAAATAAGCACCGTTTACTTCAGCCTTAGTTTTCAACTACGCTCTTTCCCAATGCAATCCTCCGTGTGTATTGTCAATTTAGCTGCCTTGCATCAGGTGGGCGTCGGGTTAATCTACGAAAAATTGACAAATATTTTTTTACCATGAGGCCGGAGTATGTCTTACTACTACTGCTGCTGCTGACCGAGGGTGAAATCACGTGGTAACGTTGAAAGTCCCGTCCTACGGTCAGCGGATGTAGAACCGGAAGTTATAAAACACCGAGTCGCGTACGCCTGGCAGGTCTCAAAGATCGAAGCCTCGCGCCATGAGCTCAACTCGTACGTATTGTGCTTGCATGGGTGCTTGTCAGTAACGTGGGCAACGCGGTAGAAGCATGCATTTACTCAGAAGGCGGGTCTCACTTGGTTCATCTAGTTACTTCGTCCCACTCGGTTCGTTACTGTCGTTCCATCGCTTTTAGCTAGCGGGTGATACTAGAACTTGACTTCTTTTCGGTAGAAAATCATCAAACTAACCCATATTTCCCCAGTAGTGTGACCAAAACCTCACGCACATCACACTAACACTTTCTCTTCTATCATCTTTTCACATTTTCTGTTCATTTACTCTCCCACGTCTCCTAAATGCCATGTCTTTCAATATTTTTTTATCAGAATGGAAGTCGGTTTCTTGTAGGCATTCAGTTCTTTCAATCCGTTTGATATATTATATCTTTTCTCGTACGCCAAACGAGCCTTAAAATTTCATAGTTTCATGATTCACGAAGAAAAATGCGACAGATATTCCTCCATCATGGTAAAGAACAAAGGAAAACTTTTAACCACTGTGAATTATTACATAACGAACTAATTGCAAGATTTTCTTTCAGCAGTGATTTAATTTGAAACAAATTCTTCATATCCCGTTGAGATGAAAATATGAAATCATTTCGTAACAAATTTTCTCGAAATATTGTGCAAAAATCAATAAATCAGTTATACGTGGAATGATCTGTCAAATATTTGCTAGTTGACCCCCCACCAAAGAAAATTTTGATTGCAACACTGCTTTAGTATGTCTTCCCCTTCCACAGCTAATCCTAGACGTTTCTAAGAGTGCGTACCTAAGAGTACGAAACCAACCAAAATACGTAACTTGATATATGTCAAAAAATATTATTTTAAAATAAATAATTTTTAAAAAATGTAGTTACATAATTCTGGAAGAGCTAGTGCCTCTCCTTAAGGGACCTTTTCAAAGGGGCAACTTTTACATATCAGACGCCAGTATTTCATTACTCCACGCATCAAAAGTAAAGTATCTCCCGTAATGAGCGAATGATCCTTTACGCGAGGCAATCACTTGAGATCGAACATGGGTCGAAACGTTGATATTAAAAACTGACATTGCAGCGGCGTTTCTCTTCTTACCAGGACGCTGCCAAATGTAAAAAAAACAAGACATTTCTTGTTTTTTCTTTACTACTTAATTTTGCTTTTATTCCTCCTCAATTCTTATTTCAGTTAAACAAATATTTTAAAACATTAAATTGATTGATTGATGGTTTGAGCACGTCAACTGGTACCATCATTAGCATAGTTAGTGTAGAGATCAATCCAGGCGGTGTTCATCCTCAAAGATGGGAGATCTAGGCGAACCTACACGACACAACCCCTAGTGGAGCACCGCCATAAAAACGACGAGCTCTACACTCCCGAGTGATCTCCCGACGTGTGTGGTAGTGTAGTGATTGTATATGTGTAAGGGGAGACGGTAGAACAAGGATGAGGAAAGGAAGATCGCGTGCGGTTTGTAGCTCGTTTGTTGAAGTGCTGCTCCGGCATTCGCTTGGTAATCAAAGAAATCATATAAAAATACAGAACAGAGCAGCCGGCATTAAGAATTTTCCTCCAGACAGCGGCTGAATTGTGTGTAAAAGTCGGGTCTGGAATCCTCGAACCTCCCAGGCAGAGTCGCTACAGAGAAATACACTAATAAATGACTGCTAGTATAGCCAGTTTAAAACATGTAAAATTTTGTACTAACTTGTGTGGTTATATAATATCGTAATATTTTCCAATATCACCCCTGTGTATTTGCTCACCTCGTTAGGTGTCGTCTGGAGACTACCACATCCCAGACATCTGGAGACTACCTTCATCACACTACCCATAACAATTCACTTCTCGGCATTAATCAGTCCTCGTTATAACCCCTATCATCACGATCCCAATGGTCTGCAGCCCTGAATACAGACGGGCAGTTTGCATCAATGTAACTTGCGCGCTTTCGAGATTCGTCATTGTACACTTGCTATATTATCCAAATTTCTGATGTACCTTTTCTGCAGGATAAATGAGTGTTACGTATAGAACTTTAAACATTTTTCGAAGTCACGATCGTCGTTTTCTACAGTAGAAGTGAGCTCAATGTTACGTTTTCCATAGCAAAAGTGAGTTCCATGTTAAGTTAATGTGGACATGTTAACAAGGCATTCATGCGGTACTGCTCGCCGAATCCCGAGTAGTGGGGATGAGCTGCTTGCTCGTTGCCGAGAACCGAGCTTCAGTTGTTCGCCCTACCAGCACAGTGTAGGTATTTTGTGGCACATCAAAGGGAGCCAATATTCGCCGGGCACCTCGACTTCTCGGGATTGGGCGAGCAGTTGGTATGCGTCGACTGTACTCGCCAATTGCCGCATATGTAGTGCGGTCTCAGTGCATGTGTGTCCACATGTATATTGTGGACCTTAGAAGCCGAATGAAGAAGACGTGAAGAGAGGGGGCGAGCTCTCTTCCTTTCTGTCCACTTACTCGAGAATAAGGGCTGTTTGTGAATAACAGTATGCCACCTAACCCATTTTTTTGCGTACAGAATTCCATTCTAAACCTCATCGACTACTAATTATATTCAGCATATCTCGAAATACAGTACTGTTATATCGACTTAACGCAGAGGAACAAAAAGCCACTCTCCGCCAGTGTTCGTAAAAGATTTTAACAACCCGCTGTCCGTTCAGAAGTATCAAAACAAATGGATTGTGGCTAAAGATGGCGCATGAGCCAGCCTACAGAGAGAAATTGTTTTTTGAACTATTTAATTGATTCAAGTCAATTGATAAACGCGTTATTTCATATTTAGGTGGTACTACTAAAATTATTCAACAATTCACGGACGAAATCACAAATAACGGACTTCGTTGGATACCAATACTGTATACACACTTCAATCCCGTACGTTAATAGCTCTATAAAGGCCTATTCATAACTTAATAACTTAATAATTAATAACTTAAAGAAAATAGTGGAAATTGAGTAGATTCAAAATTGTAGTGGGCGTGGTTACACAGCGCCTCCCGCTTGCTCCATCCCACGTCTGTGTACCGCTCATCACTTCGTAGCGACGGCGCGCGCGCGTTTCAGCGGTACGTTACGCGCGGGGCGGCGGCGGCGGCGGCGGCGGCAGGGGCGGTGGGCGCTCGGTCAATATCGCGTGCGGCGCGCATGACCGTACGCTACTCGCAGCGCGCGTCCGCCGCCGCCGCATTCAGTGCGTGAAAGTGCGGAAGCCGGCGCGGCGCCGCGTACGCGTGTACGAGGCGACCCGCCACGGGTGGGGAAGGGATAGGGAAAGGGGAGGGGAGAGGAGGGGAAAGGGAGGGGTGGCGCCGGAGGCCACAGCACGGCGCGGCGCGCCAAGCGTGCGCGGCTTGTGCGCTCCGCCGCAAGGAGCGCCACCTGCCGGCAGACCCCGCGCGCTGCCGGTCGACTACTGGCGACAGGGGGGTGTCGCTTCTGCGTGGGGATGCCGCGGTGTTTGAATTGTTACGATGATTGCTGGTGATAGAACGGAGTCGAGGACTATTCGAGAGGCCGGTTTTATTGATTTTGTGGAATCGCCGCATGCAATGCAATTTGATGTCGATATAAAATTTCAAATTAATGTAGTATGATTAGCATTTTTCTCAGGAGTGCACCCAAGACGAAGGGGGGGTTGGTGTCTTAAGCCCATACCAGAGCCCGCCCCAGGAGACACCTAACTACTCAGAAATAATTTGTTCATTAATTTTCAATCTAAATGAAAATAACTCTATAGTACTTCAATGGAATTCATTATTATTAACAAATTCAAAAATTGAGTTTACTCGCTTGTTCATAAAAAATGCCTCGCAGAATTGTTTGTTTAGCAATTTTTCTTCTCTTTCGAACTGCATAGTTTTGAAAACTTCACAAAATGTGTCCTTTATTTTTATAATTTTATCACTGTCCTACTGTATTCAAAAATGTCGGGACCTCTTCTAGCTGGAAAACTTTCCTCGTTTCCTGTACGCCTAATTACATTTCATCTCTCAGCCGGAGTCCACTTATCATTACTCAGTCTTTTCCGCGAAACTCACTTTCCGTTCCATTCAAATTCAATTCAAGTAAACAAGACAAGACGCGAGGGTATTAGGTTTTCAGTGGAACAAAACCACGAATTGCAAATTCTCAATGAAAAGGTGAGCTTATCTCATTTGCGCAAAGATTGAACATGTGGTTTTTTCGCAATAACAGATTCTGTTAGATCTGTGACCACTTTGTTATGAATAATAGTGAAGTTCTTCAGTGTCAAATGAGATTGAAGAGCTTGTAAAAATTCAAATTTAAGTGAGACATATGAATAAACTTTTGTCAAGCTCTAATTAAAATTTAGATAGAACATTTAGGAATGATTTTACATAATAAATTTACTTACATGTTCTGTATGTAGTTCTCGCTCAGCAGCGGTCACGAGCAGACGTGCTCCGCAGCTCCGCCAGTTAGCCGAAGGCTAGCGCTTATCGCAAGTCCGACTGCCCCGACCGCTACTAGTGCCGGTCCGGGGTCAGAAAGAAGTGCATTTATTTGTGAACAGTGGTGAATTAGGAACATCAACAGCTAAAACAACACTTACAACAATTAGTGCAACAGAACCAACAGTTACAATTTCAAATACAGCAATATGTGCGTGAAAAAGAAATCCCAGCCACCGTCCTAGAAGCTACAGCAACTAACGGCCAAGCATCTACAACGCAGGAAACGACCTCAACCCTGTGCAGCTCATGGCAAACAATCCCGCTGCGTCGACAAAAAAGACGCAATGGTGACAACTCTATACAACCCTCTAAGAAGACTAACAGTGAACACGACCCCGTATCATCAAAAAACAGGTATGAACATCTCTCTTGTGATGAAAATTTGAAAGAAACCTCGAATTCTGAGAAAATCAATGATACAACAACCAAGGGCAGCATACAAGAACAAGACAAATATCGTACACCGCCTATTTTCATTCCAGGCGTCAGAGTAATATCTGATATGATCAGATCTATTAAAGAAGTCATTAAAGATGAAGACTTCTCATATAAACTTGTCAAAACCTACCAAGATGAAGCCAAAATTACTATGAACAATGTGAAAATCGTACCTCAAACACCGGAGGTTTATCGAAAGCTTGTTAAACATCTGAATCTAAAAAATGTTGCTCATTATACATTTCAGTTAAAACAAGAAAGAGCCTTTCGGGTAGTATTAAAAAATATGCACCCAACAGCAGACGTAACGGAACTTAAAGAATCTATAGAAGCACAAGGCCACAAAGTAAGACAAATTCATAATATCAAGCATCGTTTAACAAAAGCACCTCTACCATTGTTTTTTGTGGACTTAGAACCTCAAAGTAACAACAAAAAAATATATGACGTCGAATACTTACTACATGCAAAAATAAGTTTTGAACCACCGCGTAAAAAACGAGAAATAGTACAATGCAAGCGATGTCAGTCCTACGAGCACAGTTTTCGGTATTGTACGCTTCCGTATAGCTGCGTCAAATGTGGAAAGAATCACGATAGTCGAACCTGTACTAAAACGAGAGACACACCAACTACATGTGCTCTATGTAGCCGTGACCATCCAGCATATTATAAAGGCTGGGAAGTCTATCAAAAAATTCGTAACAGCAAGTATCCTAGTCAAAGTCAAAACCGTAGAAATGCTACGCAAAACGTAACTGAAGGCAACAATTCAAGTTCACTAACAAGTAATCAAATCATAGGAACAGGTAGACAGTTCACATATGCACAAATGGCCCAACATTCGCAAATCAATAATCAAAATGTGTCGTATGAAAATAATCTGATTTCCATAATGCAAGAATCATTTAAAAAATTCGAGTCCATCTTAGCAAAGCAAGCAGAACAAATCTCCAGCCTAATTAATATCATGACTGCAATAATGAAGAAACTATGAGTAATTCACTGCGAATTGTCTCCTGGAATGCCAACGGAATACTTCAACATCGAAGAGAGTTAGAAGTGTTTCTACATCAAGAAAATATTGACATACTCCTAGTGTCTGAAACACATTTTACCGAAAGAAGCTATCTACGTATATCTGACTACGAAGTATATTGCGCAAATCATCCAGATGGGACAGCTCATGGAGGCACAGCAGTAATAATTAAAACAAGAATCAGACACAGTATGTACAAAGATAATGCTAAAGACTATCTGCAAGCAACCGCTATACAAGTATACGATAAGTTCGGTCCGCTCGTTATTTCAGCTATATACTCCCCTCCAAAACACAAGATAACCACCGATCAGTATATCAAGTTTTTTAGAACGCTCGGCACAAGGTTCATTGCTGGAGGAGACTACAATGCTAAAAATCAACTATGGGGATCAAGACTGGTAACTACAAGAGGTCGCGCTTTAGAAGGAGCCATCTCTACACTAAAACTCCAAACAATTTCATCAGGAAATCCCACATACTGGCCAACGGATGGTAACAAGGTACCTGATGTCTTGGATTTCTTCGTCACAAAGGGAATGGCACAGACCTATCACACAATAGAACCGTCTTTTGATCTTTCATCTGATCATTCTCCAGAAATACTGACAATCAGTTCTTCTGAAATCAAAAAGAAAGAAAGAAAGCATATACCTTACAAACAGAAAAACGAACTGGGAAGAATACAGCAACTGGCTTTACCATAACACCACTGCCAAGGTCCGTCTAAAATGTCCAGAAGATATCGACGATGCTGTTGAATACTTAATACAACACATTCAACAGGCAGCCGTATATGCAACTCCAGAAATGAGAGTGTTTGAAAAAAATAAATACCCATCAGAAATACTAAAAATGATTAAAGAGAAAAGACAGATGAAGATGACCTGGCAACGCACTCATCACCCGGACGACAAACGAATACTGAACAGAACTTCCCGCCTCTTATCAAGAAAATTACAAGAAATTCATTCGGAGGAAATGAAGGAAAGAATAGAAAAGTTGTCACCCTCAAAAGCTACAGATTACTCCTTATGGAAAATTACTAAAAAATTAAAAAGGCCTACAAAACATGTCCCCCCTCTTCGTAAAACCGATGGAAGCTGGGCTAGAACGGAAAACGATAAGGCAGAAGAATTTGCAAAATATTTTGCAAAAACATTTCAACCACAACCCTCAGCACTACTCACAGAAGAAAAAGAAATCATAGAATTCTTGGAATGTCCCCATCAAATGTCGCCACCAATTAAATTCTTCTCAACAAAAGAAGTCACAGCAGGGCTGAAACTACTACCAAATCTAAAGGCTCCTGGACATGCTCGTATTACAGGGGAAATGCTTAAAAAACTGCCTAAGAAACTCTTTGCCCTTGTAACATCCATTTTCAATGGAATAATACGCATCGGACACTATCCTTCGCAGTGGAAACTGGCACAATTAATTGTAATCGCAAAACCAGGAAAACAGCTACAAGATGTTTCCTCGTACAGACCAATAAGTTTATTACCTTCTTTGTCTAAGGTATTCGAAAAAATATTACTATTTCGCATATATCCATTACTTAAAGAAAATGACAATTCCAGACCATCAGTTCGGTTTTAGAAATCGTCATTCTACAATAGAACAAATTCATAGAGTAGTCGACACCATCAACGGAGCTCTAGAAAATAAAATGTATTGTTCCGCCTTGTTTCTAGATATCGCGCAAGCGTTCGACAAAGTGTGGCATCAAGGCTTGCTATATAAAATCAAGAAATGTCTGCCGCATCCATACTATAATATACTTCGATCCTTTATTTCAGATCGATTTTTTCAAATAAAATTCGGAGATGAAATAACACCGTTTCATCCAGTATTATCAGGAGTGCCACAGGGGAGCATCCTTGGACCAGTGCTGTACACGCTGTACACCGCTGACTTACCTCAGTCCCCAGACGTCATCACTGCAACATATGCAGATGACACAGCCCTGCTAGCTTCGCACGAAAACCAAGAAACGGCAACAAGAACATTGAAAGAGCACCTCGAGCTTATAAACAAATGGTGTAAACTCTGGAGAATAAGAATGAATGAAACAAAGTCCAAATGTATAACATTTACCCTCAGACGAACAAGAAATACAAGAATAGAAATAAACGGAAAACTAATTGAAAACGTAGACACCGTCAAATATCTCGGACTACATCTAGACAAAAAGCTAACCTGGAAGAAACATATTTCGATCAAAAGAAAGGAAGCAGAACTGAAAAGTAGACAAATGATATGGTTAATAGGAAGAAAAGTTTAAGCCTAGGAAACAAAATTTTATTTTACAAAACAATACTCAAACCTATCTGGTCTTATGGAATTGAACTCTGGGGAACAGCATCACATTCAAATATAGAAATAATTCAAAGATTTCAATCCAAATGTCTCAGACTATTGAGGAATGCTCCCTGGTTTGTATCAAACGCCACTCTACATAAAGATCTCAATATCACCACTGTTAAAGAGGAAATCACTCTCAAATCTCACAAATACCAACACAGACTCGAAAATCATATTAATCATCTGGCCATAAACATCTTAGATAACAGCACAACGACAAGAAGATTGAAAAGAGTACATCCTCTTGATCTGGACCACAGATATAAATAATATTTTTCTTTTAAAATAATTGTTACTGTAGATATATTTTTTTTGTCACAATGCTTGCACTATTGTATGTTTGTTTGTTATTGTGTTTTTTGTTATTTCAATGTGATATTGTTTATTGTTGCTTTTGTTTGTTTGTCTTTTTTTCTCTCTCTGAACTGGACAATTAGTTTAAAACCATTTTTAGAAAGAACCAGAATTGTATGGTTTCTTTACATGTCAATAATATATGTACAATTGTATTTGCCGAATGTTCGTGTAGAACAAATTGCAAATAAAGCAGATGTTAAAAAAAATGTTCTGAATGTCGTATATGCGTAATTAGAATCGATTTTAAAATTCAAGACGGCTGCATAGTACACGGAAAACACCTGTACGTAAAATTTCTTTTCTAGAGTGTGTATGGGTATTAGGATAAAGAAGTGATATAATAAGGTAATGGTGCTCGATTTCTATTAGTAGAAAGTCCTTCGATTTGTAAGCCGGCTCTGTTTACCATGGTTACGCCAAGGGCGAAGCTAAATGCAACTTCGATTGCGTCATGCATTACATGACAGCAGATCTCTCGGCATGATCAGCAGGTATCTCGGCATATCATATAAGCTTCTTTTCCTTACACAAATATACCAATAAAAGTTCATTAGTAGTATGGTTGTATAAACCAATACTATTATTGTTATTGTTATTCTTTTCATTACATTCTTTTAGAGAATATGTTCTTCGATATCACTAATTAAACAATAGAAGAGACTCGTGCAATAAAATGTATTTTATCCAATAAAATATATCTTAAATTATTTAATTATTAATTATATTTGATTTTAACAATAATTAATATGCTTCATATGTTAACAAAATTAAACAATGTAGACCTTTCCGTCAGAAAATATCTTCTGGCATACAATAATGAAATAACGCAACATAGGCACAAAACACAAAACACCTTTCATAAAAATACAAAACACACAAGTTATGGTTTTTGAATAAACCAATATTCAAAGCTATATGGAGTTAAAAAAGAGTTTTTTTGTATACCAGAATTATAAACTACCTTTGCTATTGCAATAAATCGTTCATAAAAACACAAATGACCAAAAACACAAATGACGACGTAGTAGGCACGAATGATAGCGTCGTCACGTTCAGCCAATCGCAGCGAGAAAATCGGTGGATGGTAGCGGTAAACGGAACAGCCGTCCACCGTTTACTCGCACAGTTGTCAAATATCCGAGACGTCACAAGAACGTTGTTTCGCAAAATTACGTTCGTTTCTCTTATATATTTATAATGCTGTTGCACAAAAATCATAGCGTATGCAACTCGTTTATAATGTTGCTTTATTGCGTTGTTAGAAATTTGAAAACTCGCTCCTAACGTCGCTCGTTTTCAAAACATGTATTCATGCAATAAACTTAACATTATAAACTAATTGCATAAACTACCATTAGCATGCGACACTACTGACAGAATTGAAATAAGTTTAGGTTCAAAGGAGACTGGCAAGAACTAGCATATATCCCAAATCTTTTCACGCTACATCTGAACTATAAATTCCGGCGCGTCATGGTTAAACATCTGTAAAATTTCTTCTTTGAATTACATACTTGTATACTGATTGCTATTTCCGGGCACGTAGCTGCTAGGGTCATTAGTGTAATAAGTGTAGTGAATGTTTTATTCCGGAAAATAGCGGTGATCCTCCACCACCACTACTGTATGTTACGATCCTACGTCGACTTACACGTAGAATTGTGGCGATTTCCTCCTCCAGGTATCTCCTCCTGTGGGCTCTTCCCAGGTTGAGACAAGCTCTAAGCTCCCCTGTAGTCTCCCTATATTTGTGCAAGCAAGTGCATGCAAGTGAAAGTGTGAATAAGGGGAGAGGATAGAAGAAGGAAGACGAAGGAAAAATCGTGGTACGTACCCGTTTGTAAAGGTACTGCTCCGGCATTCGTCTGGTATTGATGAGAGAAATCCAGAAGAACTACTATTGAGAGAAACTGTCCGCTAGAGTTATCGTCATAGGGAAGCTGGATCGCAGAATTCGGCCCAGCTAGTTTCGAAAATCTATGGCTAGTGGAAGGCCAAGCTTGCGATATGACCGGCGAAACGTCGGCCTCTCTGCCAACGTCGCGGCGTCACCCGGACAGCCAAGAAGTCAAGGAACAGTAATGTTGGTAGCACTAGCTGCTGCATATAAGAAAACAAAACGGTAAATTGCAAGTTCAACTTCACCATCCGCAATAATAATAATAATAATAATAATAATAATAATAATAATAATAATAATAATAATAATGATAATAATAAATGTTATAAGAGTTGTTCATATGTTGAAGATATCTTTCAATCGGATGCCAAGTAGTAGCAAACTTTCAACAAAATGTATTGTTAACTACTTACATTATCAATTACCTTGATGTAATGTTCATCTATTGTTTTTGAACACAGCGTAGTGCTGCATCCAGCAAATAACTTTTCGGATGAGTTAAATACGGAGACTGTGATGGCGAAGATCTTTTGCTTATTAATCGTATTTTTTCTCCTGAAATCCGTACAAATTTCAAGTGATTGCTTAAATATTTGCGTTGCCTTGTTCTTCAAGAATTTCGTGATCTATAAACAAAGACCGTTTCAATCACGAAGACACATTCAACAATTTTATTCTTGAGTGCTACTACGAATATTGTGTATTGTTTAAAACAAAACTATGAAGGGCATTGAATACATAGTTTCTTTAATATTATTTCAAACAATGATAATTAGTTTGCGTGTTATGTAATAGCAAATAATATCAGGTAGAGTGATGGTGCGGGAAGTGGAGGACACGGGGCAGGCCGGGAATGGAGGAGACTGGAGAAGATTGGGCAAGCGGGAGTGGAGGAGAGTGAGGTCACGGGGAGTGGAGGATATTAGGAGAGTGGGGAAGAGAAGTCAGGAGGAGAGTGGGAGGGGTGGGGAATGGAAGAGAGTGGGAGGGGGAGAAAGTGGAGGAGAGAGGTAGGGACGGAGAGGGGAGTGGAGGCGACAGGAGAAAAGTGGGAAGCAGGGAGTAAGATTACTGTGAAGTGTGGGGAATGGAAGACAGAGGGAGGAGAGGAGAGGACGTGGAGGAGACTGGAGAAAAGTAGGAAGCGGAGAGTGGAGGAGAGCGGGAAAGCCGAGGAGTGAATAAGAGTGAAGTTCACGGGCGTGGCGTGGCGTGGCGTAGCGTGAAATGGAGTGCGGGTTGGAGGGGGCACAGCAGGGAAGGGAGGAGACAGGAGAAAAGTGGGAAGCAGGGAGTGAGGTAAGTGGGAGGGGTGGGGAAGGGAAGACAGGGAGGGGAGAGGAGAGTGGCAGGGACGGGGAGGAGGAGTGGAGGAGACTGGAGAAAAGTGGGAAGCCGGGAGTGGACTGTAGGAAGAGTGAGGAGTGGAGGAGAGTGGGAAGGCCGAGGAGTGAAGGAGAGTGAAGTAGCGTGACGTTCACGGACGTGGCGTGGCGTAGCGTGAAGTGGAGAGCGGGTTGTTGGGCGGAGCCGGGAGGGGCGATGCAGGAAGTCAGCGGGGGAGGGCACCGCGTGAAATATTCAGAGCGCGATGAGCCGCGCGCCGCCCCGCGCCGTGGGGGTGGTGGTGGTGGTGGTGGTGGTGATGGGGGCGGGGGCGGGAGCGGGGGCGGGAGCGGGGGCGGGAGCGGGGGCGGGGCGGGGGCGGGGGCAGGGGCGGTGGCAGGGGCAGGGGCAGGGGCGGAGGCGGTGGTGGTGGCGGGGGCGGGGGCGGGGGCGGGAGCGGGGGCGGAGGGTGCCACGCGGCCGAGGCGATCGATGGCTAAGCGATGTGCGGGCGCCGCACGCGGAGCCGCCAAGCACGTGCCGCGATTGACTTCCCGGCGTCTTGAGGGCGACCGCGCCCCCACGCTTCGCCGCCGCCAACGGCTTGTCCTTTACGACAGTCAGACGCAACAGCCTCGTCAGTTACACCAATTACAAATTATTATAAATAAATTCTTCCGACGAATATTAAAGACACTGTGTTTCATAAGAAATTAACATACTCAAAATATTCGTTGTTTTTCGTTCACTCACTCAAAATCAGGGTTCACTAAAGCATCTCAAAGATTTTTCACTTCTCTAACCCAACTAACACAATTTTTAATCTTGTTCAAATTGCTAATTTCGCATCTCTAATAAACAATTACGTAATTCAAAAATTGAATTACAAGAATTGAAAATCAAGAATGTTCAAAATATGTTTATAGTTCTCTATAATGTCTCGTAACTTTAAACCAAGCGTGTCAAATTGTGCCCGCACGAGCTACTAGTCCGCATGGAAGAAGAACACTGGCAACTTCCCCTTCTTCCGCTCATATTTCCCCTCCAAATCCAGAAAGGGGAGTACATGAGCAAGCTGAAGCGGGGAATGTAAACGCAAAGCACACTCGAAGTATCAGACCATCCACTTCTTTGTTAGACAAATGGTTTTGGCGGATGATTTTGTGTCCAACTAACGAGATTTAAATTATATTTGTTCACTAGTTTTATTTATTTTACGGTTATTTTAATTCCAAATTTTGCCCTGTAAAACAATTCATGTATCAATGGTGAATTCTGATTGTCTTCGTTTTGTGTTTTATTAAATAATTATATTATTTGCTGTATTTGGCTACAGAGTTAAATAAATTAACCACTCTCTAACGGGAGTTCAGCTCTTAACAATACTGCTGAAAATCAAGAATGTTGAACATCCTGAAATTAACATAGATATTACTGCAAATATTGCACTCTTAAGTAAACGAGATATTCGAAATCAAGACACTTTCTATTCAAAACGTGTAATTACGTAAAAATGTATAAAATATGTTACTCTCATATTGATAAGTTCAAATACGACTGATGTATTTTATTTTAATGGCTTATTTCTACACTTTTGTAGAGGAAATGGGAATTAAGTAGTATCGCTAAATTTTGGGTAATGACTAGCAACTGTATTCTCTACAAAACTGCCAAGAGTAAGGCGTTGAATGACGAACAGCCACCCCCGGGCACTTGTAAAATCCTTACCTTTAAATATGGTGCCGGTTGCTCTTGCCGCAGGGCCCGCGAATTCTAGTACGCTAGCTAACACTGTCCGTGACCTTGTCATGCCCGCTTTAAAGCATTAAAATATTTTAATATTCATTCATAACACTTCAAATTCATAACAATTCAAAACGTTCCTGGAGCAACCTGGGGCTTATTCTCATTGTGAAACGACGACGTCCACTGAGGAGTTCACCAGCCGCATCCAGAACTCCTCGTAGATTGTAGGAGCGGCTCTTTTGGGATTACTATCAAAATTTGCACACTGTGATGTATCATATAATTAAATTGAAACTGCTGACAATTTTCTTATAACCATTAAACTGAAACAATTCTAATGCTATTAAATATACATAAATAAACATAAACCATTTTATTCGGGTCTAAAGTCGTAATGACCTTCCTAAATATCTTCTAGCAGAGAAAATTGCTTTATGTACTATTTTACAAAATCATAATAATAATTGGGCCCTACAATTACTTAATCTACGAACCTCAAGTAGTTCGATATAACTTGCTAATATATTTTTAATGTAATACAAACTTTTCTGACAACTCTAACATTTACTGTCCAAGTAGGCAGTATTTTTCCGAACGTATTTCAAATTTAAGCAGGAGTACCACAAGGAAGAATGCTGAGTCCCTTTTGTTTTCTATTTATCTCCACGGTTTGTCAGCTATACTCTATTTCGACTTCTCAACGTTTTTGTGCTTTCCACATCAACTCCATTACTCAGAATTTTCAATAATACTTAGAAATGCTTGCAACATGGTTAATTAAAAGGAGGATCGTTCTCAATTCTGAAAAAAGGCCAGCTTCTAATTTCATTTCAAATTCAGTAATTTTAAATAATTTCCCCGTACTTTTGCAATCTCCCGCTCGACCTGTCAAGCATCATGACCGTGTGATCGATAAGTGTATACATTGATCGTCGCTTAACATGAAAATACCATACCAATCAAGGTCAACAAAACGCTGAAAGAAAACGCGTACGTCTTTACCCTCTACTAAATCGAAACGTAGACCCATTTAGTGCTGTTATATAAAAACTTTATTCGTCAAACCTTTACCTGCGATTTTTGGGCTTTAACAAATATCAATTTTAACGAATATTTACTAACCAACTTTAAATATCGTCAAAATTCTCAAAATATTCCAATGTAAAATCGGAAATATTACTTACTATTAATTAGAAAAAAAATCCCTGGTTTGTGTGCAATTCCTAATAATTACATAAACAACTAATAATCCAAACAATGTCCTATTCTTACCAATATCCTAAGTATCATTCCTACACTTAGGTACATCGTTCTTTCACAATATTTAGCTTTTTTCCACCTCTATGCAAAAATAAAGGATTAAAATTCATAAATCCACTCATTAAAAAGAAATTCCCTCGGGATGCAATGACATAATATCAATAATTTCCTAAAACCACAATTTCTCTCCCTCACCCAAAACTAATTAAATAGTATCAAGATTGTTAACTGTATCTCTAAACGCACAAGCAAGACCTAATGATATGTTTCTTTCGTTTAAAATATCATGTCAAAAGTATTTTTTCCTTTTATCCGTACTCATGCCCATAAAGCTTTTGGACTGAATGTTTGAATGCTACAAATTAATGTTGCAAAAAGCATTGCGCCTACTTGCTCTGTGTAAGTGCTTCTTCTCAGAAGCTCTTCTCCCGCGAAGGGCAGTTGGAATCACAGGTCGATAGGAGACGAGGCTCCACGAGCGATAGCTTCCGGGATCTCTGTCGGTTACAGGATTTCAATTAACGGTTAAGTAGGCATGTGGGCTTTATAAGCATTTCCAGAGAACTTCAATTTAGCCAAAGCGCGGCGGCGATGGTGAAACGGTTAGCATAGAGGACTGTTATACCCGATCGATGCCGTGGCTTTTCAAGGGCGAAAAAATCCTTTCTACGCCTTCCTTCGGAGGGGAAGTAAAACCGGCTGTCCCGTGTTAGTAGATTTACTTGCATGTAAAAGATCCTCAAGCCTAAATGACGCTTCTGAGATAAATCCAAATCGTCTGTTTCGTCACCTAAGAAATACCTCCTTTTCCCGCTAGTTTGTTAAAGGAGCGTAGCGAAATTTACGTAGTCAAATGGAAGAGCGGGCCTGATGTCCCGAGTCTGAGTAGAATAAGATATTAATTCCATTCAATAAATCAAATAAGTTCCATTCAACGTTTTGGCAGTTCTCAGTACCTTTCAACAAAATGTTGTGCACGATGTCAAGGAATTTCTTGAATTTATAGGAATATTAAAAAAATAGATTATTGTTTGAGAAAGTGCATCCGAGTTCCACGCACGGTCCCCTATTCAAAATCAAATTTTTGTATTTATGTAAGAGTGAACTTCCGAAATTTGCGAGCAAAAAGAGGTTAGTAAAAATAAAAGTTGATACAATTTTCCAGCACTGCATTTTTTGTGTCTAAAATGATAACCTAAAAATATTAAAATTATTACCATATTGAAGTTTGGACGATTTTGCTTCCTAAACATAATTGAATACTTTACTTTATTATTGTTATGGATGCACAAAAGCATTCGAAGTTAGCGCGTGCGCTAGCGACTTATCATCCGTATTTAAGGAGCCATGGGCTCCGGCTTAAATTTGTCTTATGAGTGGGCTATGGAGATTTGGTAGTTACATATAGTTATTCTGTCTACCGACTGTACCCGCTATTGGATATTATACTTGGACATTGGTGACTTCGGCTAAGGTCTGATGACCTAATCTCCTGATGACGATAGTGCTTTGGGTATCAGGACATCTCCTGATTATATTGATTTAGGCATACGAGCTGAAGTTCTGGAATTGTATAAAATGCACAATAAACGTTTGCTAACTCTTTATTCCTAGTGTGTTTTCCGAACATAGCAATTACGATACAATAATATTATGAAAATTAAAGAACCTAAAAGCAACCAAAGTAGTGGAAGTAGGATTTGCGTCTCACTTTCTAATTACGAGCGTCACAAAACAGTCAGTACCTTCCACAACATTGTAAGGTACACAATTACAACAAAGTCAAAAGAAATAATTCTGGTAATATTGTAAAAATATACTTTCTTTCCAAAACTATTATCTTACTAAGAAGACCAAATTTTAGCTAATATTTTAGGTTGATCTCTCTTTGATCTTTAATCATTTTAGGTCTTATTCAGCAAAGAGGAACGCTATAATATACCATGAAACATGCCTTTATCAACTACAACAAAAATATGTGCAACCACCTTCAAATATCATCTCTTGAGAGAAAAGTTACTACATATTTCTTAAATTTTTTGGCAAGGCTACATACTAAGTAAATTCGCCCTTGGGTTGAAGAGCAATTGAATGCATTCCGCCCAAAGACAGTAGGTTCCTTTAATTATAATCACAAATATTTTCTGTTAAAATACAAGAAAGTATTTGCCCCATTATAGTTTAAGATAAAGATAATCAACCAACGCTCTCCATACCTTCCATTTCCTTTAATTTAATTTTGCTCATAATCATACGAACTTTTTTCTATTAACGCCACAATAATCGAGGGGTATGGACTATTGAAAAAATGGGAGGAACAGAAAGATTTGAAGGCGACGAAGAACCACAACTGATTAGATGACTGCTTGGAAGGGGCGTAAGAGCAGCAGCTGTAAGCGCCGAAATGTCAGGAAAACGCAGAAAAGGAAACCAAGTAAGAAAATGCAAAAAATCCGCTTGAGTAACGTGGGGTCTGTAATACGGCGTTTTTACTTGCGGCAGTATGAACACTGGGTTTGTGCGGGTCTGACGCAGAATACGTGTAAGGGTGATGCGCGAGAGGACTGCAAACGTCACGAGATTCGGAGATTCGGGCGGGCGCGGGTGACGGGTGCGGAGGCGGGTGCGGGGCGTGGGAGCGGGGGCTGGCGCGGGGCGGGGGGCACAGGTTGCGGGGGCAGGGGCAGGGGCAGCGGGGACAGGGGCAGCGGGGACAGCGGCGGCAGGGGGTGGGAGCAGGGGCGGCGGCGGGAGCGGCGGCGGGAGCGGCGGCGGGAGCGGCGGCGTGGGCGGGGGCGGGGGTGGAGGTGGGGCGTGGGCGGCGTGGGCGGCGGGGGCGGCGGGGGCGGCGGGGGCGGCGGGGGCGGCGGGGGCGGCGGGGGCGGCGGGGGCGGCGGGGGCGGGGGCGGCGGTAGCAGCGTGGGTGGCGGCGGGGGCGGCGGCGCGGGCAGCATGGATCGTGAGTGGCGGAGCGCGGTGGCAGGAACAGGGGTGGTGGGAGGTGGGGGCGGTAGCGTGCGGGGGCGGCGGGGGGCGGGGCGGGCAGCGCGTTCTGCAGCGGTGCATTTCCGCGACACGCGCACTTCGCATGCCAAGCAGCTGCGGGGCCGGAGCGCTTAGGGGAAGGGCCAAGGCGCTGCGGGTCGTAGCGAGGGCGGCGGTGGCTCGATAGCGAGGGAGCAAGAGAGAAGGGCCGCTTGCCAGCGACGCGCGAGACGAACCCAACCAAGGCAGGGACTTCTTCACCTTTCCCGCAGCAAACAGGCGCGGTAAGAATTCAACAGGGGGAAATCCTTGAGAAATCCCTGTACATTGAAATCGATACGATCGATTGAAGTAGTGCATGCGATATTCATAATGATGTACAAGGTTCTTTGTCATTATATTACATAGAATAAAAGTTTATTGCGAATAGCCATTTTTTTAAACCAACCAACGTTTCGGTCTTAACTGGACCTTAAGCACGGCTGTGTTATATTCAGAACCTGTTACAAAATACATCTTTCCCTACATGATTTGTCTTACGTTAATTTACCAGATAGAATTTTATAATTCAAGTAACCTCAGAAATTATCACACATACCTTCGTTTGGTAACATAATTCTTTTAATATTGTGCGAGTTCTTATAATATTCGATTATTCATAATATTCGCCAGAAATATAGAGATCCGGAATAATATTGTTCATTTTCTTGCTATTAAAATACTGCCTAAATGGTTGGGCTAGAATTCGTAATGTTGGTGTTGTGAAATGCACATCTTTAGTCAATAGTGGCTTAGTTTGTAATTTAATATGTAATCGCGTAATCGTGTAAAATAAGAATCGCTGAATATTTCAATGCTAATACCAATGAAATGGAGAGTTCTTTGGTCATAACAACCTTGAAGACAACGGCGAGAGCGGGAAGGGTATTTGTAAGTATTCTTATAATGTCACTGGTCGACTCTCCGACATAGCAAACAATAGCGTAGATTGCCAAAAATGCGCTTGCGCAGTAATGCTCAAAGAGCAACGATCGCTCTTTCTTAAACAAGCTATTCTTAAGCGCAGTTGCAGGCATCCATCCAAAGTTCCTTTGAAGCCTGTCATCACGTGAGAAGGGAGAGGAGAAATTGGGCCATGTAGCCCGGACATTGGCTAAGACACTTCTTGCCTTTTAAGACATTGCGCGATATACAAATATTGAACCCTAGGAAATTTAAATAATATTTGTAATGCTGAGAAAGCTCGAATGACAATTATGTCAAACGAACGAAAATGAATACAAAAAAAATAAAATTAAAATATAATTTATTTTAATTTTTAATTGATAACCCTCAATTGGAAAAATTGAGGGATCAAATGGAACAACTTTAAATAAATTATGTCTTCAGTTTATTTATTTTTTACATTTTTATAGGATTACTTAACTACTTGGTGTTTCTACAAGGAATTAACAGAGGAATCAATATGTCACAATCTCCTGTTCTTTTACATTCCTAAAAGGTAACGAATTCTTACATTGTATTACCGCACAAAGTTTGACTCCGTGAATTAACGAGTTTTGTGATACATTTTTCTCCACTACAACTCTCTAACGCGGTTTCTCTCCACTCCGCTAGTTACAGACACTACATGTGACATGTTGATTCGGTATTTTGGAATATGTCTTTTGGAAATAATTGTCACACTTCGTCACTTAAGTATGTGTATGCAACATCGACGCGCCAGTGGGAAAGATCGTGTGTACATAACCGAAAGTTATAAATAAGGAATATCGAATTTTCTCTTCTTTCAAAAGACCTAGACTTTATTTTCGTCATTTATCGTGTATACTTTTAGTGTATGAAACCGTCTTGGTGAAGGAAAAACTATACTCATCGTTATTCTGAACTAGTACTGCATTGCAATGCCTTGATTTCATGCAAAGTAGCATTTCTCTAAGTCGCCGTCGTGACCAATTATATATTGGAAGTTCGTTCTTATCTTGAATGTAGTATATATTGAATGTATGCGCAATGAATACATCGCATGGTTGAATTTTTTTATTAACTCTGGTTTTACTCACCCTCATTTGAGAATCATTGTAATCACAGAAGCCCCAAGAAATAGCGGAGCGCGTAAGTAGGCTGACCAAAGTTTCAAGGGCGTTTTCGATAAATCACTGAATAGAACACATATCGTATTTCACGGTTTGAATAGTGACAATGAAAATTACCCTCTCTAGCTTTACTATGCATCCTGTAATGGCATGCATAATGAAGTACAGGTTTTATCAGGTTTGTAAGACTGTTTTGTAGATTTGTTGCATCAGTTAACTTGTCCTTTTCCACGAATCGCCTCCTGACGCCGCAAGATTGGAAAGCATAAGTGAAGAACGTAAATCGAAAGAAAACTCGTGGGGACGGTGGCTCCTTGTTCCATTTTCTGAACGTGTGTGGTTCAATTTTGCGGTTGCATTTGTGGCAATGGGCTCTTAATTTTAGATGTTTGGACGTAGTTTCATTAAAGAGACCAGTTTAAAATGTCTTGAAGAACACAATATTCCGCCCAAAGAAGAAAGTGTGGAAACACCGTGCTACGAATATTAGACTCAATGTTAAGACTTTGGGAAGATGTTCAATTTAAGAGTCATAAAGGATTTTTCTCAAAATATTCGATAAACTGTTGTTCAATATACACTTACTTTATTAATTACATTGAAATTCAGTTTCTCAATGAAAATCGCTTTCAAATTTCGTTTATTGAAAACTGTTTATCAGCAAAATATTTTAGCATAAATTACAAATAAATACAAAAATATGTGTATCGCAGGCTCAAGTTTTTTTATGCTAATCGCCAAGGCCGATGGCCTCGTCCAACATGGCAATGCGGACTTAAACGTTAACTGTACCCCAAAAGCAATAGAGATTATAAGAAGTCATTTCGTCTGCTAGTTCCCGTTGACATTATCCGCCAACAATATAAAAATAAATTAAAAATTATATCCATAAATACTTAAGCAAACTAGAAAACCATGAACTTTCACAAGACATAAAATTTTTTAACAATAACATGGAATAAGAAACACTCATAGACGCCTAACCATTACATTTGCCAAACTTTAAAATATAAAGTTACGCGTTATGTTCATGAAGCTAATATGCATATAATGTGTTAAAGAATATTCTACTCACAAGTGTGTGTTGACTATCACATTTGGGTATTGTTCTATTGCGTGAACTGATTGTAAATAAACATTAATTTGAAAACAAAATAGGTTCTCATTTATGTAGTGCAAGAAAGTCATCTTCATAAGAGACATTGATTATAATGTTAATATATTAAAGTTATTTAAACCCATTTCCCATTTACTCTTAGAGAAATAGCAGAGACGAACAAACAAATCTTAAAGGTAAGACTGTAGGTAAAACACCAAAGTCTGATAGCAAATATTTGAATATTTAAAAAATATTGAAGGAAATGAAGTACATTCTAAGAAAATTAAATCACAAATTCTAACACATTTGATATACTTATATAACATTTAAAAATTGCAAATGTAAATACTTAACGCATGTAAATAAATTATATTTGTCACAATACTAATGTAAGTGCAAATAACTGAATACAAAGAAGACTAAAAGTTCATATTTTAAAACAAATAAATTAACAATTATTTGACTATCTTTTTACAAGCTGAAGTTCCCTGATTCTTCAGATTACTTGCGTACAAACACAACAGCTCGAAAACACAAGGCAAAAAATACTCACAGGTCGTTTAAAATAGAATAAAACTTTTACTCACCATTGAAACTCATGTTAGTCTTTTTCATTACTGTATTGCTTCCAAATCATCAGTTTCACACTAACACAGCAACCCTTTATGACAGAGCACAGTCAGGAATAATCTGTCTTTTCGGAAACGGAACAGTTAAATTCGAAAGCAAATTCTTTAGCAAACGAATGCCTACGTTGCCGTTGTGACAGTACAATCTCAACGCTAGATGTCGCTCCGCTGTTGTGGCACATAATTGTTTTATTTTAAATGGCTTTTCCAAGCTACAGTGGCTTAATCTGGGCAGGAGTGATTCCTAATCTGCGCTAGAGACCAGGGTGGGTCGGAATGTGCTCGCACGAACTATTTCCCCACCTGGGAAGGTCGGCGCTCCGGCGAGAACGGGCCACTTCCCTTACCCCACCCTCATTTCCCCTCCAAATCCAGAAAGGGGTGTAAACGAGCAGGCTGTAGCGGTTTCAGTAAGAACAAAGCGATCTCAAAATATAATTAAGAATGGTTTGCTTCGGTTTCCACGCCAAAATCGCCATGTTGCCCTTCAATGCTTAGTGTGCAAAAATAATGTTATTTGTAAAACACTTCAATGTACAGTGTCATGATGACGTATATTATACAGCTGCATATGAAAACATTACTGGAGAAGAAATATTAAGAATGTCTGATGAATCATCAGTACCATTTGTGGTGGCTTGTATAAACTTTAAACAATTTCAATCGTTAATATTGAATTAGATGCAGTAGTGCGATATTAACAATTTCCTAAAGTATCATTTAGATTGTTTTAAATTAGAATTTAACTCTCCAAAACTTATAAAAGTATTATATTTGACTTTTCTTAATAGAATTAGATTCTCGACATGACGACAATACTCGACATGAAAATCTTCAGCAGTCTAGATTCTTAGGAAGTTGGACAGAGAATGGTTCTGGTAAATCTTTCTTTTAGTGCTATGATGCTATCAAAGACTTGTATAAACGACAAGTATATCTTCAAATGATGTAATGTCATAGGTTCTTTGAGATTGATGCTGATATAGACAATAATTATTATAGTATAACTATAAGTTACAATACAACTATAATTATTTTAGTCCAAATTTTAATGAGAAGGAACATCTTATTTTCAAGATCATAAGTCGAGACCACGCAAAAAATGAAAAGAAAATCTCGATTTTTTTTTAAATTTTGAAATAAGTTCTGAACTTTTTGAATATTTTGATATATTATTTATTGCAAAATTGTTATTTTTGTTTATTTTATTGTGTTTTTATTTTTTTATTGTGTACTTTATTGTGACCTCTTGGTTATTCTATGTTTTCGAAGTTAAAAGTTCGATTGAAATGACAAAACCGAAAAGTATTTTAACAAGCTTGTGAACAAGGGAAATAGATTTAATTGTGAAGAATGTTGAAGTTAACATTGGTGTAATGCAGAAAATATGTTTGGTATTGAAAATCTTATCACCAGAATTGATCCAATCACGGCCCCCCTTCCAAGCACAGGTCTCAGCTGAAAAATTGACCAAAGAAATCAGGAAAAGAAAAGAAAACAGCTTCTCTATATCATAAAAAAGAGCAATGTGAATTATGCATTCACATGATCGAGTAGTATTTTTAATGTGTAATAAAACAATAAATATGATGGGTAATTCCTAGTAAATATTTTAACAGCGTTTTTTCAAAACACAGTTTTTAAATGCCCCGTTTCCTCAGAAATTATAGAACCCATTTTATCAATTCTTTTACAAATTATGTTACTAGTTAATGCAAAGATGTGGATCTGCTTTTGCGAAGTTATCATTATTTGTTTCAATTTTATAAATAAATATGAGTATATTTTGGAAAAAATGGAGGTCTGAGAAAATAATTTATTTCAGTTTTCCGCGATGCAATTATTTTCAATGTAGGTCAGTACAACAACAAGAGTACAGATAATACACAGTTAAAATTTGAAATTTGCATCGCTAATAGTTTATGAGATAATGAGTCATCAATATTAAGAAATTAACATGGGTAGTATAGGACAGGAATTCTCACCTTAAAAAGTAAAGGCAAATTAAAACACATTTTGTTGTGCGATTTATTGATAAAGTAGGGAGTGTTCCACACAACGTTCAACTGAAAATTATATTCTACTAATTACAATGCAGGTGATTACAGCAGCACGAATTGAAAAGGCTTGAGAAAAACTTATTAAACAATAATATTCTATCTAGTTTCGGGTTCATAACAAAGACGATCATGATCCACCATATTAACTCCCGCCCTGGAGCATTTGTACAATTACTTTTAAACCTCGCAGTAGTTACCATGGGCTCTTGCCGAGAACTGTATTACACTGGATACCTTGCTTCCGACCTTGACATGCCTGCACCAGATGTTTTTCGAATTCCTTAAATTCCGCGCAAAGCCCCCGCCCTAGAACACACAAGAAAGTCAAGACGCAAATATACGGATGGCAGTCCTAAGGATCGCGAGTTAAGGTCCCGCCTCGGGCATGGTTGTATTTGTGTTCGTCTTTTCACGCCTATCATCACCATATCATGTCATATACACAGTTACCAAAAGTTAAATCCAATAGCGGTCGTTAATGATCTAGATGTTGATGCGACCTTAAATAACAAAAAAATACCTACATTTGTCGGAATTTACACGTGCAATCCATTGCATTGAAGATGTGTCGTCCGACCGCCACGACTATCTGCAATACGCTGATTGCAATATTCTTACAAAATATTGAGTAAGACGTGAAAAAGTAGAACAGACAAATTAGAATCATGCTACCTTTTTAACGACAACAATAAAATAACATCCAGTTTGTTCAAATATATCACTTATAAGTCTAATTCCAAATGGGCTCGACATCGACTCCTAGGTGTCGATAAATTTTTATAACGGTCGATATTGATAAAGAGTTGAAATTGATTTGGGGATTTATAGTAAAATCAGTATAATCAATATTATGATTTCATCGATTACAATATAAGTTTATAATTAATAGTTTTTTAATTAAAAGTAAAAAATCTAATAATAAATTAAAAAATTCCCTCTTCTTTGGAATTCCATCATATTCACATTCATGAAAATCAGTCATAAATGGGTAATTGGAGTCTGATTTTTATGATAACGTGTGTATATTCGCAAAATCAAAAATTATAAATTTCTATTCAAATAATTATGCTTTAATTGAATTGTATTATAGAGGTGTATTATAGAAAAAAAATTTAGGGGGTCGATGAACCAAACCATATTTTCAAGTTCCTCGAAATTTCAAAACTTCTCTGTGAAAATGAACTTAAAATTGTGCATTATCAGAAACGTTCTAACGTTATTTTCTCAAAATCGACTTCAAATTTTTCAATGAAAATTCGAATATACACTGTTTTACTCTTCTGCAATATTCTTAAAGGCATATTTTACTTTTACCATTAGGAGACAGAAAAATTGAAACAACATGACATTTCCTTTTCGCGCCGATAGATAGCAACTGGGTGGGGAAATACCAGAAAGCTATGCGAGAAAGTCTGTGCCAAAATGTAGCATCACAACTTTCCAATGTCATGCGTAAAGAGACTTGCACTATGAAATGTAAAGGGAAGAAAGGCTATCCTTACAACACTGTTATTTTACATTTCAAGCACTGTTATTTACATTTCAAATTTATTTCAATTTACGTAGCTAAATATAAGATCTTCAAAAACGAACTGCTTTAAGATAAAGTAATTCATGAATGATTAATCAAATGAATTTCGATCCAAGATTGGAGATAGTGTCTCGCTCCAAGATGTGCTTGCGTAGTGACCGCACATTTTCTTTTACTCGTTTTGGTAGACTTTAATTTAACAGCAATATTTGTGTGTATTCTCAGAAGTATTTGTGTATAACCTCATCAGAATACTGACAGCCCAGGCGCATAGCGCCCAGCCTAACTGCCGTAGGCTCGGCAGACCTGTGGTAAGCAGTTCGCAACCCCTCACGCCATCTACCTGCAAAAGGTTCTGTTAATCATCAAGCTACATGAACTGGAATACGACAGTGAAAAGTGACAGTTTTAATTTTGGATCCATTTGGGAAAATAACCCAGGGCCGCAGCTAGGAATACAAACTCTAGCCATGAACCAGTGAGAGATGCAATCTTTTGTGTTTTTATATATTTCGTATTCTGGAACAGTCATGAATTGTGACATAATAGCGATTTTGCAACCATTTCTTAAGTGTCATGTTCACGGTCATGTATCACTTAAGATTTGGTTTACATATGAGTCATAACTAAGTTTTCTCCTCAAATCACTTACTTCGTGTAGACGCTTTAGCATCGTCTTCAAAGACATATAGCAGAGTTCACCTCGAGACTCTAGTGAAGAAACACACAGCTGCTATTTTCTGCCCGTGACCCCCTCCTCTCTCTCTTTCGAAACGGCCCAATAACGCTCATGCATCTCCCTACAGTAAACACTTTCCCCAGAAGCGTTTCTGATGTAAACCATCAGAAGCATCTAAATTATCAGGGAAGTATTTACAAAATACTTCTAATTTGTACGCCACTTTCAAGTCCGACAGCCGGGGATCTAAAATCTCTTAAATTCAAACAGACTCGTGTTTTCTTCTCAAAGAAAATTTATCAGAAGAATATGTATGTTAGAAAGGCTATTTGTTTCGAAGATTTCTTATCGGCTATCACATCGTCATTCATTTAAATTAACAACGTATTTTGAATTTTTTTAATATCTGTCTTTCTCTCAAATGTGTTGAATGTAAACAAGCACAATACATTTTAGAATTTAGTGTTTATTTATGCTCCCTATACAGGTTGCTCTTAAGAACGGTCTTGTCTTTGCTCGCCTTTCAATTAAAATTATTTTCAGGCTTCTATCAGTAATTTTTGGTGATTATTCTACGGCCAAGGTAGAAACCTTCTCCAAATAGAGACTGTGACTTTGTTTCAAGTTGTGACTGTCCTAACAACAAAATATATAATTTATTAGTCACAAAAGAATTTTCTGTCTTGACTAGTTCTAAAGATCAACTGCTCTAATCGCTTGTGCCCAATGTTTTTCTGAATATTCTGTATATTAAATGATTGGAATCCAATCTTCGAATTCTGCCTTCCGATTTAGACACAGAAAAGGCCACTCGCTTACATTAACTCATGGCGAATAGATGTCTTATTACGTGCCTAAAGAAAATAATTCATAAAAAAGTTTCATTTCCAGAAACTGCATAAGATATTATTTGAAGAATTTGTGATTACAAAAAAGATAATGACACTAGATTCTAAAATACACTATTATGAAGATTTTAAAAATTAAGCTAAAAAATCATTGGGACACAAATTTAAAAATGCACACTCCTACAACATTGCAAATTGTGGAAAGGGATACTATATTCAGTTCCTGCATTCTATTGAAATTACCCAATTATTTGATCAGCACCAAAAGTAATTATTATCTTGCGATATGAAGCAAAATAATCGATTGTGGGCTCTTAAGCAATACCACACACCAGCAACTTGATTCAATTGTGTACTGTGTATTCTGCATTTTATTAACACTGTAGTTGCTAACGCTAAGTGGCGCTGTTTGATTTCAGGTGGAGGAGGGAAATGTTTGGAACTGCAACGCGTGACGTCCGCGCCAGGAAATAAATAAATCGTTTAGAACAAGTTTGGTAGATTAGTATGTACTGGTCTTCTGACGACAGGTATCCATCTTTCAGGCCTTTTTGTCCTTCGCCGTTGCTTATGGGCTTTTTTACCCGTCCTTTGTGCGATAGAGAGACCATTTGGGGTGAATAAAGAATTCCATAGGTTATAATGTGTTAGGATGAAGGTATTGTAATGGCCTAAACGTCTTCGGCCAAGCCACGTAGTATCAAGTTACGATTTCATATATGTAATTATGAATATTTATTAAATAGAAAAATAATTTTATTAACCAATCATTCTTTATGCAAATAGTTATTTCTTTTTTTCTAACATAGGAATCCGGGTACACCGAGTTCCTGATAGCCAGTGAATAACTAAAATACAAACATTAGGTGTTTTAAAAATGGAAGTTTTAGAACTATCTATATACGTGCAATTTTTCCGTACTGTAAATTATTTTTTGATACTAGTTGATCATGGAAATGCTCCCAATGTTTTGTAGACAGATACATTGTGATTATTAAGCATTTGCAAAGAGAGGACAAATTCGGACAAATACTTTCAAGATTGTTTCAATTTGCTTATGAAGTATTAGTTTCTAAACATGAATGAAAGACAAAAAAGACTTTGCACACTAGACTCTTTTAAAAACAATCTTATTTTCCCCCAAGTATTTGAAATTCCATTTTCAAATTGATTACGAAATCGGTGGCACTAATTAATATTTAACTGAGAGCCTGTCCTATTATTCAGATTTTTACGTTTGCTTTACTTTTTTGTTTTTACGTTTGATTACGATTTTTACTTTTGTTGTTTTTACTTACGCAATCTGAGAATAAGGTTCTAGGACAAAATTACGACCCCAAGTACGTATTAAAAATGTTTTTCAATATTATATTAGTTTTCAGATTTGTTTATAATTATGTTTATATTTTAAAGACTTCGTCATAGAGTCTCACGTGTAAAGTAATTCACACAATAAACACCAACATTTAGAACAGGCACGAATTTGAGAAACGGCTCCCAATAGTTGCAAACTAATGCACTGGGCGTAGTTGTCCCTTGCAGGGAGATGCAGCGCGACCTGTCAGCGAGATGAATCTGTACCGAAGCGACCGCTTCGCTCTCCCGCGCGCAGCTGCCCGCCCCTCCCCTCCCCTTTCCCCTCCGCCCCCCCCGCGCCAGCGGTGACAGCTCGCCGATGGGTGACGGATGGCCGGCCGGTGCCTGCCCGGGCCGCGGACGCAACCCGCGCGACACGCCCCCTGCTGCCCACGGACGGGTGATGGGGGGCGGAGAGGGGGTGAGTGGAGGGGTGAAGGAGGGGAGGGACATCGACCGTCGGCCAGGGCGCGATGCGATCTCCTTGAAATGTGATACACCGTATTTACGCGAATCTAATGCACACATTCTTCGTTCAAATGTAGTTAAACTCAAAATCATGGTGCCCATTAGATTCGGCTGCACATCCATTCCGCAGAGCGCCAGTGACGTCATTCATTTTTATCGTTTATTACGTCATAGTGGATTGCTGTAGTTTTAAAATTCAACTTCGTTTCATTTATAACAGGCCTAATATTCAGGGTTTTTAGTTGCGATATGGAGAGCGAACAGACAAGAACATCTTATGATGCTTCATTAAAGCGTAAAGCAGTTAGAATGCTAAATATTTATATGATAAATCCATTATTTTATTACATTTAAACAAAATACCAAACCTATTATTCTGCTATTAATACGCATTACATTCGATACGAATATTTTTTTCATAATTTTAAGTTTCAAGTTTGATGTACTCATTGGATTCGGTGGCGCATTAAATTCGGGTACGATGTTAAAAAGTACATCGCAAGTACGCATTGAAGTACGCAATTTGTGAAGGCTGGTAAGAAGAATATATATATATATATATATATATATATATATATATATATATATATATATATATATATATATATATATATATATATATATATATATATCTGTTTGATAAGTGTAAATAATGGGTGTTCTGTATTATGCATACTGCTGCTCCAAAGTGAAAATAAAAAAAATATTTTTCTGAAGGGGATTTCCAAAAGGTAAGTGAAATGCTCGTCGCAATCATTGTCAGTATAATAACCAAAATATTTGAATAGCATGTATATGCACCAAGAGAAGTAGCCAATGTTTTATTATCAGAAGTTCAATAGTCTTAATCTTACACATCTTTACGTATTACGTTTGGTTTTCTTTCTCTGTAATGCTATTCCTTATCATCTCGTCTCTTTTCCTCTACCGTTTATCTATCTACTTATCTGTCTAGCTTTCTATGTATCTGCCTATCTATTATATCCATCACCCTATCTCTCACTGCTTATGAATCCTACTTCATTGCTGTTTACACATTTTCTTCACTTTCTTGCCATTTATTGAATTTAGTGCTGATATCACTTGCTTGTGCGACTACTTACCTTTCCTTTCATGTTAACATTACCCATCTAAATCCTTTTACATACATTCTCATCCATTTACTTTTGTATTCTAAGTAATAAATTTTTATTTTACCTTTTATGTCAACAGGATTAATAATTATAATTACCGACAATGAATACTCAAAACTCAATGTAAAATA
This sequence comes from Gryllus longicercus, assembly GCA_038098605.1. Lineage (NCBI taxonomy): Eukaryota > Metazoa > Arthropoda > Insecta > Orthoptera > Gryllidae > Gryllus > Gryllus longicercus. The sequence goes on from JAZDUA010000140.1 coordinate 2,105,072, forward strand.
CACGTAGTATAAATTACAAGACGGACTATATGGTGGGAATGATCGGAATTTGTAATTACTCATGACCTTAATATTAAACAATTACAGGTTCAAATCGGCGCTGAGCAGTTATGTATGCCTCTTACTTTTAGTGAATGTTGGTGAAACATAAACGTGAAATGTGACCCAACTACATTTCACTAAAAACAACCTTCAATGTGATTTTTCAATTTGTGTACATAGTCATATTAAATGTTGGTGCGTACCGCATGATTGTTAGTTATTATATTAATTACATTTGCCGTACAAATTCCCCAAACAACGTCTTGTGAATAGTAGAAAAAGCAGCTGCAAACATCACAAAATCCGCAGACATTGAGATCAGCAGCAGTAGCAAGCGAAGCATCGACGGTTACACAGGTTCGTGGCGAGGATAGAGGCTGGGGTGCGGGCGGGGGCGGAGGTGGGGGCGGGCGACGCGCGCGCTGACGTACCGCCCGCTCCCTCCGCGCCACAACGCCGCGCGCTATCTGTCCGCCACATCGTCGATGACGTCAGTGCCGTCCCGCGACCGCGCGCGCACCTAAGCGTTCGCGAGGGGTCGCGGGGTGGGGGCGGGGCCGGTGGGGGCGGTGAGGTGTAGAGCGGGGCGGAGCGGGGCGGGGGAGCGGGGCGGGGGAGCGGGGCGGGGGAGCGGGGCGGGGGGGCGGGGCGGGGGGGCGGGGCGGGGGAGCGGGGCGGGGGAGCGGGGCGGGGGAGCGCGGCGGGGGAGCGGGACGGGGGAGCGGGACGGGGGAGCGGAGCGGGGAGCGGGGAGTAGAGTGGCTGGCTGGGGCGGGACGGGAAGAGGTGGGGCGGTACGGTGAGGGGCGGGGCGGGGCTGAGAAAAACTAAGCGGGTGAGACGGCGCGGAGCGGCGCGGGGTGGCGCGGAGCGGGACGGCGTGGGGAAGGGCTTTGCGGAGAGGGGCGCTGCGGGGCGAAGCGAGACGGGGCACGATCAAGTGGGGCGAAAAGCGGGGCGGGGCGGAAAGAGCGCCAGCAGCAAGGCGCGATCCCAGGTGAGTACGCGTGAACTGCTGTTGCCACGGCCACTGCCGCTGCGCGTGGGCTGCCCGACAGGGACGAAACAAGGCCCCGCGCCGTGTTTCTGCGTTCGAGAGTTAGTAGAGTTTATTTTTTTTCCTATAGAACTCAACAGTATCCAGACAAAATGATCATAAATTCGTAGAACACAGTAAACTGCGTACTTATATAGTGATATAATTATCACTCCATTAATATTTACATTTCCTACGATTACTCTAGTGTCCCGATACTGACATGTATCGTACGTATACTTCGCATGTATACTTCGTGCTTTTCATTACAGTTGTTATTCAGACACACCTAGTTGCATAGATATGCTGTTAAATACGCTTCTTAACTCTCCATTACAAAGTTTTCCAACACCTCTAATCTTCGAGAAACATCTAACGCACTACTTTTAATCTAACACAGCTACATTTCACAGTAAATCTCATATTGAAAATCATCTATTATGAATACTTGTTCCAAAGATGAGTATATCCTTTATTTCAAATATGACCATCGTCAATGAACTCTAAAGAAAACGCGTGACCTCCAGCAAGCAACTTTTTCACATATACCCCTCACAATGCGTACAACGCACAACAACGTATTCACCGCACCAAAAGCAGGAAACGCCCTTAAACACCGCGATATCTCGCCTTAAATCTCTCCTGGACAAACAGAGGGACGCGTACGTTGACTCCGTAATCTCAGAAGCCCTCACGAACGCGAAGCTACACACACAAAGCGGGCGTTTGTTAGCGTCTCAGCTCTATAAATAACCCCGCGTCGGGGTACTACTACTACTCAATTAAGAAAACCGCACACAGCTAGCCTCCGGGAGTTAACGATTTAATTGTCTTGTTGACAAGTTAGGTTTACAGTGACAAGAAGCAGAAATTATTACACAGTTAAGGAAATTACTTAATGCTCGTATGCAAGGCACGCCTTAAGGGGAAGATATACTCGGGAGTGGCACGAAGAGGTAAGCGGCGCGATGACCGCTTCCAGCGGAGGCGCCGTGTTTTATGCGGTTGGCAGCGCCGACGACGGGGGCAGACGTTCACGGGCAGGTAATTTACAGCGGGGCGTAATTAAAAAGAGTGGCGGGAGGAGTGGCAACAACACCGGCGGCGGCTGCGGTGGCTGGAGCGGAGACCGCGAGAACGAAACCGCTGCTCTATGCGATTGTATCAGGACGACGGCGACGTCGTGAGCGGAGGTGACAACAGCGCGCAGTGGTAGGCGGAGTAAGCTGGCGTTGTGTGACACGTGTAGTGGTGATGGAGATACAAAGATGAATGACGTTGTATTGTGGCTAGCTGAGTCCTTGAAATGCATGGACTTCCCATTATTCGCTTTTCCATTGCTAATGGTCATTAACCCTTGTGGAACACCATTTCACTCGTATAAGAATAAATACATTGTTGAAGAAGAGAACTGAATAACTATTAAGAACTTTACAGCAGAAAAACTTTAGATCTTATGATACTTACTCAACGAAAGAAATGATAACGTAATACTTGGTACTCCACGCTGTTAGTAAATGCAGATATTTTTTAAAAAGACTGGGTTGGGTCAATTACGGTTTTGTTAGAGAAGCGACGAACGATACCGTCGCTCACGGAGTCTGAACCACTTAAAATGGTCTGACTCTGTGTGATTGTATTAGGTGGAGGGCGATGAAGTGAGCGGAGGAGACAGGAATGCGCGGTAGTAGTCGGAAGTAAGCTGGCGTTGTGTGACGCATGTGGTGGTGATGGAGAAATGAAGATGAATGACATTGTGTTTTTGTTAGTTGAGCTTAGAAGAACATTGAATTTTCATTAATCGGTTTTCCATTGCAAGTGGTCATTAACCAGCACTTGTGAAACCTCTTTACTCGCATAAGAATAAATATATTCTTTACGAAGAGAATTGAATCGCTTTTCAGAACTTTACAGCAGAAAAACTTTAGATTTTGGGTACTTACTCTACTTGACACGAAATAAATAATAACGTAACAGTTGGTACTGCACGCCATTGGTAAATACAGATATTTTTTTTAAAAGTTTGGCTTCGGCGAACCGCAAGCAAAGGTTGTCAAAACTTCGAGGTGGTAGACCAGCGTAAGCTGGCGTTGTGCGATGTACATGGTAGCGATGGATAAATCAAGATTAAGGACAGCGTATTGTGGATAAAAAAGCCCTTGAAATACATGGAATCTTCATTATTCCGTTTTCCATTGCTAATGATTTAACCAGTCCTTGTGGAACACCAGTTTACTCGTACAACAAGAACTATATTGTTTATGAAGATAATTTAATCACGTTTCAGAATTTAAAGTATCCCAAGACCTAATGTTCTACGGCTGAACTCTACTTCGCACAACAGAAATTATAACATAATAGTCGGCACTGCACGCTGTTGGTAAATACAGAGATTTTTTAAGAGAATGTCTGCGGCCAACCGCGGCTGAGTTACAGAACCCACTGCGAGAAGGAAACCTCCGATTGTATCAGGCGTCGTCGTGAGTGGAGGTGTTAAGCCTGCACGGTGGCGGGTGGAGGTGAGCAAGCATAGAATGACGCATGTACGAATAGTTGCTGTGCATAGGTCAATGAGCAAACATATTTTGATGTGAAAATCCCTTAAAATGCGTAGAATCTTTATGATTCAGTTTTTCATTGCATTTAGTCATTAATTAGAGCTTGCGGGGCACATTATTAAATAGAAGACTTAGTCACTACATTGTTTAGGGAGCCGTGTATTTCAGTGTTTCAGTTCTTCACAGTAGTGGAAAATTAATTGACTAATATTAATTATTAATTACATTAAAATGTAATGTCTTAATTTGCTAATAGTATAAGATAATATAATTTTAAAGCCCACGAGGAATAAAGTGACAGAAAAGGGAAATATTGTACGAGAATCGTTAATTAACAGGGACTTTTTAAGTAAAGGCGGGGGGGGGGAGGTTCTGCAATACTGCCGCCGACCTCGATGGCATCGCCGCAGTACCCGACTGTATCACGGCGGATTTGTACGGTGACGAGTACAAGCACTAATTGTTAGATTGAGTCGCAGGAGAATGAAGGTGTACAGGAGATGGAGGGTACTAATTGTCCTTCAAATATACCAAAAATCTTTCTCGTTCGGTTTTTCCATTACGTGTACTAATTAATTAGTCCCAGCAGTAAATGATATCTGTATTGCACTCCACATGGCGGTTTGATCATTTCATTCATTTCATTTTAGCTAAATGGATTCGGTAATTTCATTCCCACAAGAAATTCAGTAATTTGGAAAATAATTTTGTACGCTATTTGTAATAAACAATCTGTCTTATTGTTTGCGAAAAGAGTAGCGGGAATAGTGGACCTTACGTTGTTGACAGAGATGAAAGTTTTGTCACTTTGGATGACACCTAATCGTACGCAGTTTTTATCAGGTTCGGAGCGAAGTCGTGTGCAGGGCCGTCTACATCAAGTGATAGATGTTCTGAAAGTTGTATCTCAAGGAAAGTAGGGTACGCAGTTTTTAGTACACAAATATCACACAAAACACACTAAAAACCTCGTTCCTTCCAGTCCGTTTTCCAGAGCAACGGGTTATTTAATCTGAAAGAAATGTCACGTATTTTCCCTTTCTTAAATCAGATTTTGAGGTCAATTCGTGCTTTATTCGAGAAGGAAGAATAATACATTATATAACAAATTAACAAGCCCTGTTTGATCTAATTGCAATTAGTGGGAATGCGCGACAAATCAAAACTATTCCTCTTCTTATACATCGATTTTTTTATCGTGTCCGATGACATTAGGTCATTGTTACACTTCCTGCTTCTCTCTCATCACAAAATTTCTCACAAAGTCACAAGCGCGACGAAAAAATGCAAATTTTGTGACCTTTGATTGTTCGCCATCTCAAAAGGAATTGAGCGCTCTGAGATTCTGAAAGCCACATGTCGAGTCTTCATAGCTTTGGCAACCGCAGGTGCCATCAGTACTTGCAGGATTGATTCTTTAGATGGGATTGGGAGATGGCAATATGGGTTTCTGAGATCAATGCATTGACTTTCCCTAACAATAGCCTTAAGGATGGTTATGGATGAACAACAAAAGTTCCATGTGGAAATCTGGAAGGGTGTATCATCGAGTACAGAAGTGTGGAGTTTAACAGAACAATGTAGTCATATAGTGGCGTAGGATGTTCTATATGTGTTCGTTGTAAGGGTACTGAAAACAAGAAGCATTAATTGTTCGTGAGGAACTAAAACCAGACCTAACGATGGCTACTTTTGAAAAGTATTGAGAAGCTAAAAACTGTTTACGGCAACATCAATATTAGTGAGTTGAGGTAACAATCTCTTTAATGAATACTTCACGTTGACTTGAGTGGGTGAAGTAGAATCTTCACTGGTTGTGACGGCATGTAGAACGTGTTTGGATGATGCTAACAGTTCGGCCTTGTTAATAAAAGTGTAGCAATCGAAAAACCCCTGAGACAAAGTTGCGTTTTCGCAACTCATTAAGATTCACAATCAAGTCACAGTAAATCTCAAATTTTTATATACTTTATAATTTTTTAAAATTCCATTTCTTTTGTTATAATTAATTATGAAATATTAGCTTGTTTACTATTTTGATTAAAAAGGTAGAGCCACCGGTACGATCGTGGGCACCAGTATAGTGATGGGCACAGAAACTGTAAGGGGGGTAATAACACGTTAGGGGGGTAAAAACTTCAGCGATATTGTTAGAGAAGAAAGAGTATCAAAGTTCAATAACATTAAGAGAGGAGTGGAAAAAGAACACAGCGAAAAATTCTTTGTTTTGCACAAGTTGTACGATGAACATTCAGAGGAGGCAGAAGTGGATTCAGAGATGGGTATTCTGGACATGCATCCCATGCGGAATCACATCCTGAACAGCCAAATCAAGTGCCAACAGAAGACGTGCAACAGTCATCGGCACCACTTCATACAGTGCCAAACTCTGATCCGCTACAGCAACGAACACCATCTCCAACCGGCGTTCTCAGAAGTTTTGCGCTGAGACGTTCGAACGTTCCAATATTAGCAGATTGTCTTAATGGCCAGACATCAAAAAAGTAAAAACACACACAATGTTCAGAGAATGATGTATGTGATAACGTCCAGGCAATGCAAAAGAATTTTAAGAGGGGGCGAAGGAAGAGAGAAAGAGAAAAAGAGAAGAGAAAAAGTTCCTTACAACATTGAAAGAAGGAAGAAGAAAACATTGTAAGGCAGTTTTGCCTGTACATGGCAGCACTAACCACAATATCACTACTAAATAAATCTAAAGGAAAAGTGTTATTTGGAAAACGCACTCAAGAAATACACAAGCAGAAAACACTCCTAGAGAAAGTTAGTAACCGGGACAACCTCAGGGAAACAAACGTCAATTCTGCACAAAGAATGGTGTATTCATTCATTCAAGGTTTAAACACACTTATAGGAGATGAAAGAAATAAGAACATTTGTTAGCCGACAACTTCTTCAGGCATTTACAAGATGAAAAGAAGCAACAGAAAGTCTCTTTCCTCCAGAAGACCACGAAGTATTTTCTTCAGGGCTGCTTCCAGGGTGGAAAGACTTTGAATGTTAAGAACTACGATGTGTTCTGCTAGTTGTATCAAACGGTGCTTCACAAATTATGCCTTTCCTCAAATGATTCTATAGCAGAAAGTGATCCAGCCGACGAAAATATTCTTTTATGCAAAATGTTAAATGCTATTAAATGAATGATGCTTAATAAACTAGCAGTAACAAGCCAATTGCGTTCAACAATGCTATTTTCTTTTGTTGAGCATTTTACAATCCATTTTTTGAGTGCTCATCACTATATCACGAAGTGCCCACGACAGTATTAAAGGTGCCCATCTCTATATTTTCTGCATTATTTTAGTTTCATATCTTATATAGTGTGGAGTTTAATGTTGAACTATTTAACTTTCTAGCTTCATAAATATACACATATGTAGTAATTCCGTTGCCAACTATGAATTTTCTATTGTTAAAATAAACAATTATAAATTGAATAAAATATATTGGTTGCCTTTAAAGTGCAGAGTAGTGTGTGCTCAACTCTAATACTTTTATGTAGTGCAGAAAATGTTTCCGTCACTTTCAAGAGAAGTTCACCATATACGAATATCGCATAAAATAGTTATTTAGTTAGTATTTATTAAATAGACGTTAAGATTCCATCAGTTATATTTATTGCGTAATGATAGTATTGACAGGCATAGTGTGCAGTGTATATAGAAATACGAGAAAATATAGCTGTTTTCACTCACCTCCATGAAGACTACTTTAATTAAATTCTAAGTAATTTAAGTGCCACTCACTGTGATTGAACAAATTTTCATTATCATTAATGAATATTTAACCCGAGATAGAGATAAATCACTACCAGAACAACAGAGTGAGAACCCGCCCATGTTTTCCTCAACCTATTCAATTACAAATAATATTTATTTTCCAAAACCCCTGTAAATCCAAAATTTCGTGATTCTCATTGGAATTAAAATTTATTCAATTGGAATTAAAAATTATGCTTAAAAAGCCTTTATAGAGAAACATATTTAAACTGAGTTTGTAAGATTTAACAATACATTAAGGTTCCAAGATCCATTTAAAATTCATATTCTATGTCATTTTTCGCCGGATCTTAAAGAAGTTTGCAGAGGTTCTCAATGAAACATGTGTAGTTTTCCTTTCATTAATATATCCATTCATTATTCTTACTTTCTCGTTTGTTACGTAATAGAAAGAAAGTTTTGTAATGCTGCAGCGGAAAGTGACAATTTTTTTGCCCGAAAATTGCATTGTATAGCGCTGATATTTAAAAAATGGATAAATCTTGTTCCTACACTTAGAAAATTTCTGTCTCAAACACGTTGTGGAGTTACAATTTACGTTTTGCAGGACGTTGATACTAAAAAAATGGAGTCTGACTGTCCGACCGTGAGTCTGACAGTCCGAACATCCGTCTGTATTTAACACTAACTTATAATTCGTTCATGGTTATTTTCTCCAAAATGTATACTTCGCAATTGATCTGTCAGAGCTTGACACTCGGCGAAATGGATAATTTTATTTCTGGAGGTACTTCATGAAGTTTAATATTTTCAATTTTATCTCAAAAATTACTCCAATTTTTTAACATTTTTTGGGGATAGCATTGGGATAACATTTTTTAAACAAAGGACGTTTAAAAAATTAGTGCAGGTGTAATTTCTATTTAACACTCCGAATTCTCGTAAATTGCAAGCATTAAAAAAATCGGCGTATTTCTTCAACTTCACATTGAAGACAGATTTTTATTGGTGCTTATTCGAGAAAGAAAAATAATTAAATTTAAGAAAAGTCGCGATTTTATAGAAAAAAATTGCATATGGAATTGATAAGTTGGAAAGGAGATTTAATATTTTTATATAATCGAGGCTGATTTCTTGGGAGACTCAGGGCTAGAATACAAGAGTTATTGCCTATGTATACTAGCATTTCGAGCTGATTATTTTGTTCTGGCACTGTGGGTATTTGGAGATCCTGATGAAAACTACATTTAAGATATACTTCTGTGCAAATAATGCTACGGGACCCTTCAAAAATGCTTGTCAAAGTTTATGTAACTCAGCATGTTAATGTTTTTCTATTCTGTATTAAACGGCTATTATTCAAATTTCATTTTCATTCCATCATTAACACAAAAAAAAAACACTTCCATTTCGTTTCGAATTTGCAGTGTTTGACCGTACTACGGAGAAATACGTGTACTGTCGATCACCCCTAACGGTACCCAGTCAATGAACTCACGCAGTGCTGCATAATTCTGCAATCGCGATATCACGTCATAAAACATTGACGGAAATTGAATTGAAATTCCGGAAGTACCGCCTGCGACCCGGCCATCCCGAATCAGCACTCTCTTCTGTCAATCAGCAATCCCAACGCAAATACAATTTCCAAAATAGGTCTCACTCGAATAACGGTTCTGAAATTCAGAAATTTTTTAACTATATAATACACAATAGATAAATTGAATCGTTTATTTTAGAAACCCGTCAAACGCCAAATTACTCATTTCGAGAAAACTGAGAATACGTCTCACATTTTTTGAGATTTAATTTTTTTATTAAAGGAATTGATAAGTAAGTATTTTTTCATATAATGCATTAAATGATGTGTCTATTCTCCTGGAGCAATGATACGACGCTAAAGCGTGTTTTATGTTTTGGCGTTTGACTGGTTTCTGAAATAAACGATTTAATTAAACATGACTATATTAATGAATGATTTCTTGGTAGCAAATATTAAATACGCAGCACACATCACAGGTATTATTAAAAATGTTCCAACCGGGGAGGGGGGCAGGGAATTTGAGAATTTGCAACATACCGAAAGTGTTCCTTCTCTTACTGAGATTTCTCAACACCTACTAACAGTTTTTTTAAGAAATCATTTAAAGACCTACAATTGAGATATAAACTGAACTGAGAAAGAAATATCTGGCTTTGATATTGGAGATGGTCCTCGCGGCTAGCTGTTGGTCAGCGTGCTCGCTTTCCACTACGCGGCCCCGGGTTCGATTTCCAGTGATTAATTCCAAAGATTATAGTGTGCGTTCTCCTTGCAATGTCCCATGATTGCTGTGCACATGCAAGATTGCTGTGTGACGATGCGAAAATTCATTTCTGAAGTTGAGAATACCGTAATACGGCGAGGAAATGTCTACCTGCTAAACCACGTACCCCCTTAACCCATGGTCGCGAAGAAGGAACGTCGCCGGTAGGTCTGAGCCCGTTCACGGGATGTCGGGCCAAGTACATACATACATATAATTGGAGATTCATGTCATGTTCGAAATATATTCAAACTTCTGCTATTTTCAAAATTCAAAGGTTTAATGAAAATCAAAACTTTACCATATCTGTAAATGCACCTTCCTCTACTACAGCAAAAATAAATAAAAAAACGTTTTGCAGAAACATTTTTACAATCTTAATTATCTTTCGTACGACGTAGATATGTCTTACTTCGAATGTTTTTACTAAGTTACAAATTGAAAGCTTCTAATATAATAAAGTTGGTAGAGTAACACTGAAGGATATTTGCATATTTGAATTTTGCTCTGTCAAAATCGAAACTGATAAACACTCATAACTTTTTCCTGAGTTCCTGGAGCTCTAACAAAATCAAGACTCCTGTTACACGGCTGGAATGTGCATAGTTTTCTTTTAATCTGTGCGAAATGAAAATTAGAAATATACTAGTGGATATTAACTTAGGTTAAAATTACGAGTCACAAGAACAGCATCGATTTAATGTATTATTTTGCCAGAACAAGGCGATTCCTACGTTTTGTCACATTAAAACGCATCAAAAGTTGGGTTATTTTGCAAAAGCTGTACATGTAAATATATTCTAGCAAGCAATGAGTGTAAGTACAGCGATTTATTAAGTAATCAGCGGACAGATTAAACACTTGTCGCAAGCAATTAATGCAAATTCAACGTATAGCGATTTACAAAATAGACAATCGACTGATTAACCACGCGCTTATTCCACAACATGTCTTCAATTCAATATATCCTAATACTATTCTTAATAGAAGACATATCTGCAGTGCAACCCATTACTGTTAATGTAGTCGCATCTAGATTCCATTCGCGACAAGGGGCCGTCCTGGAGGGAGGCGGTCCCCTCGCGCCTGCGCAGAGCGCGTGTGCCGGTATGTGCCCGGGGCGACGGGGCGGGGAGGGGGCAATGCGGCTAGTGACGCACCTTCGCACCCCTTCGCGCCCCTCCTCGCCCATCCGCGTCGCCCGCGCGCCCCCGCGACACAGCGCCCCGGGAGCGTCTCGGAGGAGAGCGAGCTTGAGGAGGAGGAGAAGGAAGAGGAGGAGGAGGAGGAGGAGGAGGAGGAGGAGGAGAAAATGAGCGAGGAAATGAGAGACGAACATGAAGAGTGGGAGAATGGGAGAGAGGTGGAGAGTAAGAGAAAGGGAAAGTTATGATGGGGGGAAGAGAGGGAAAGAAGGTAAAGGGGGGGAGAAAGAGAATTGGAAGCAAAAGAGAGGAAGGATAGAAGAGAGGTGGAGAGAGGTAGGAAGGGCGAGAAATGGCGGGGAGAAGGAGAGAGGAAGTTACAGGAGAGAATGACGATGATTGGAAAGAGACGAAGGGAGGGGGAATGGGAGAGAGGTGAAGTTAGGTAGAAAGGGAGACAGGTGTATGGGCAGAGGGAGAAAATATGGTAAAGGGGAGATGGACGAGAATTGGAAGGAGACGAAAACAGGGAGAATGGGGAGAGAGGGAAACGGGTTGGATGGGAATAGGGAGAGAGAAAGGTACAGGAGAGAAAGATACAGGGGAGAAGGATTAGAATTAGGAGGAGATGTGTATAGGTAGAATGGAGAGAGATACACAGGGAGTGGGAGAGAGAAAGATGAAGGGGTAAAGGACGAACATTGGAAAGGGGAGGGGTATTGGGGCGAGGGGGTAGGATTTGGGCGCCCCGCGGGACCGCGTGCATTGTAGCCATGGAAACGGGTGTCATGTTCGGAGGCAATCAATACGAATCACTCTAATTGTTAGCGCAGCCAATCATCAGCAAGTGGCCGTCACACAATTACTCCGCGCTCATCACGGGTTAATAGCGGCGCCGTCAATCGATAGGCTCACGGCGCCTCCGGGGCCACTATCTCCCTTTGGTGACTCGCTCGCTCACTCTGGCTCCTCCTGCTCACTATTGCTCACTGACTAAGCCTCCTTCAAAAGTCCGCTATGTCTTCCGCTTTTTCGTTTCGTTTGATTTCGTATAGGGTTTTAAACCTACCGCCGTTTTATAAGTGATGGCTCTTGTCACACGCACCCTTGCTCACTCGAGGCTCCTGTTCACTCTTGCTCACCCAAGCGCGATCAAAGAGGTTCATCTTTTACCTATTCCTTTACGTCAAGTTTAGCTGATCCTCCTCGTAGCTTCTCGCTCACCCTTTCTCACTAAGTCACAAATCCTTCCTCTCTTGCTTACGCGTTAAACACACGGCAAGTGTTGTCTTTATCTTTTCAATTTTCCTTGAGTTTTTGGTTTCTTAGAAGCTCTCATAAGGGATACTGACTCGCTCTCATACAATCTCGCTCGCTCATCTTTCTCGTGGCTCCTGCTCGAATTCGCTGTCACACAAGGCCTACGTGGAGAATAATCTTCATTTTTTTCTTTTTTCTTTCAGTTATATTCCATTAGCCGCTCCCTCGGTCTCACGGTTCTTCGATCCCTCTGTCTTGCTCACTAGTGGCTTTTGTTTGGCTAACTTGGTCCAATCAAGTGACTAATTAGTGTGTTTCACACACATATATTCAAACTAAATTTTGGGCGTGTTTTACGAGAATGTGTTGAAATAATTCACTTTATTTCCACTAATGTTGGCAAACTTGTTCTATGACTGTGATGCTCCCAAGTATTTGTATATTTTGCCAATTTGAAAATACTCTCATGAAACAATTTATTTGTTTTCATAATTCAAGAAAATATTATTTTGAATTTTTTACAGAAATTTATTTACATTGGTAGTACTTTGCTTAAAGTATTTGTGACTAATTTAAATCGTCATATGAGTGTATATAGCGATTATTTGAGATTCGGTCATTGTGGCTTGCCCGTTTATGATGATTTAATTTACATTGCAAACTTACACAGAAAGAAGGAGCGTTCGACCGCACTCACACCCTCACACGCGCCTAGGTGCTCACTGACCCCTCGATCATTCGAGTCGCTACCTTCGTCCTTTCCTCATTTCCTTCCGATTCCCATAACCGTAGTTGGTGTTCGGGCAACGGAGGGAAGTGGCTCAGGGGGTAGCTCGCTGACTTTGTATTCGGGAGACCTGGCTTCAATCTCCGTACCGGCCACCCTGACCGGAGTTTTCGTAGCTTCCCTCGGTGAATCCAGGTGAATGCTGGAATGGTTGTAGTGAAAAGTCATGACTTGGAAACCGGCGTTGCTAGTAGACGATTCATTAACTACATGAAGTCACGAAGGTTAAGTGAATTCTAGATATTACGAGTTGCTGCTTGGGTGACAGAGTAGGAACATCGGGATCTAACGGCGCCGAGGACAGTTGCCCTTTACGGGACACATAATGGCTAAATAGAAATACAAAGTTGGAGTTCGGGCAATTGTCGATAGCAGGCGCACCATCACCCGGTTCAAGCATATCTTCGGCGCGCTGCCTCGCGTCGTCGCGTCGCACTCTAGTACGGTCCACGCTGCCTACATTGCATGGGTACGTTATTATTGTCGTGACGCCGTAACAATTGGCAAATGTGACAGAATGTGCATTAAACATTCATGTCTTTATGCTTTTATGCTTGTATAATTTGTCTTTTCAGATTATCAAAAATTAAGTTATGAGATTATGTGTTTTATTCAAAGTCAGACATTCAGAACTAAATGTATAGTATTTTTATATAATCTTCATTTTTACTGAGTGTTAAGTCAAATTAATACAGAGCAACTCTGCAACCAACTCTGTGACCATTTATTAAAAATAGTTTAATGAAATTCATTCTGTCAGTGAGGAAGAGCTTACTGTACAGAAAAAGTGACTTTTACTTTGCCTTATACGTACGTCTATGCGGAAAAATATACGAGTTATTGAGAAAGTTGGGTAATTTTGTGGCGAAAAGTGAAGGTTTTTCGTTAGAAAAATTCATTTTGTGGCTTCTTGATACTGTAAATTATTTTCCCTATAAGTGGTAAATTTCTTTATCTAATTCGTAATATAATCACAATCCACGTTTTGGGCTTCCTTAATAACAAAAAGTGCTTTGTTTTAAGAATGTTCGTCCTTCCGATAGTCATGGATGTGAACTAGTGCCTAAACAATTCGTAGGATATTTACTTAAATGAATCTAGGGCAGTAGGATACTTACTTAGATGAATGAAGATCGATGTGGTCACACTCAAAGACCTGCGATTTTGAAAAGAATCATTGAATTTGGAGGGTACTTTACATCAAGAACCCTAGAACATCTTCAAAATTAATAAAAAAATGGATCCAAATTTTTAAAAAAAATTTTGTAAAATATAGAATGAAATACTCTAATAAAGATGCAAGACGTCCGATTTTTACTGTTAACTCCCAATGTTGAAAAACTGCAAAAGTTTGAACTTTATTGGACCCCCTCGTACAACTACATTATTGAAGATAGATATTCTTAAGTATAGAAGTAATATAAGTTTTGGTTCTACAGAAGAGTTTTAATTCTACAATGAGTGACTGTTCGATCACCATTTACATGTTTTATCAGTTTTTTTGCTCATTCTTTGAAAATGAAATATACTTTTTATAAGAGCTATTAAAGCAAAGTCAGGCACGTGATGGCTATTTCACGATACTATCTGAATGTTTTCAGTGTAGAATTGCAAAAATACTTATTTATGAAAGAAGCAGTTTAAATCACCCCTTACTTAGCGATAATTCTGTGGTAATCTGACATAAATTAATATAATAGACCTTAACGTTTATGGGATGGCCGCTGAGTTGCAGATTAAATTTAACGGTCTTTAAATTGGAATCCACTACTAAATCTGGATGAGTCATTGTCCGCTACTGTAAGCGAATTCACGTTTCTTTCCGCACATCTGTCTTGCACGCAGCCCTTCTTTGAGGGTTCCCAGTGAATAAAGAGAGCACGCAATACCAACCCGCGGTTCATTTGAGAATCGCAAGGGTTCGGGGGTGCTTCCGGGTACTACATCTTGGCCTCGAACTTCAAGCGGCTTTTTCTGTGAGCTTCCATGCTAAAATGCAAATTTCTAGTCAATGAAACGTGCAGTTGAAACGCTGGGTTCCCTTTCCTTTCGTGGTACGTAACGTGAATGCTAGAAAGTTTTGGAAATGATAATTAATGAAAAAGAACTTGAAAAATTCTGACACTGTCACTCGTAGTGTTTTACACAATATTACCAATCACTTGTCTACTAGTCAGAACAATTTGAAGACCTCTAGCATTTTTTTCATAAAAATATGAGTGAATAAACAGTACGAAATTTTGGAAAGAAAACTATAAGTAGGCTATACTTCCTCAGCATGACGCCTGCAACCCTTCCTGTCCCGT
Source organism: Gryllus longicercus (assembly GCA_038098605.1). Classification (NCBI taxonomy): domain Eukaryota; kingdom Metazoa; phylum Arthropoda; class Insecta; order Orthoptera; family Gryllidae; genus Gryllus; species Gryllus longicercus. The sequence goes on from JAZDUA010000140.1 coordinate 2,120,249, forward strand.
TAGTAATTTTTATTTGTGCTATGCAAGTTCTGAATACAAAGAAATGTTAACCATAGTGTAGATGTTCGTCTTATGCTCAGACATAAATCTGAAAAGATAAAGGTTCATTGGAACACCTATTTGTACGATTTTTTGGGAACGCTTTTGCTAAGTGCAAAACATTTGCTCCTCCTGATTCACTGTAATTATTTTTAATAAGAGTAATTCATATTTAATCATCATAATTACCATCACTAATCCATCAATTCATTTACCCTTCTGAGATATGGATACAATTTCGGGTACCGGTCCTCATAAAGTTTTTAGTTAGGCTTCGGAGCGCTGCCTCCGAGTAGCTACCGCGTGGCGGCGCGGCGTGGTGGGTGCAGGCGTCACGCTGGCGTCGTGGCGGCGCTTCGAGATTTGTAGAGGGCGCGACGCCCCCCTCCTGCCCCCCATCCCGCAAGAGCGAACAGAAAAAAGGACGCCGCGCGCCCTCTATCTTCCCAAACACCTTTACACGTCGGATAAACACCATCAGCGAGAGCATATTTCTGCTCCTCCGCGGTTATGATCTCCGCTATTTGTGGAATGTCAAGCGGCGCGGAAGACCAAAGAAGAGAATCGAAAATATCTTCCTGGAGGAGCGCGTGCCTCCGCACTCGCCACCGCCACCGCCGTCGCTCCCGCCGCCACACGCGCCGCTGCCCCCGCCACCCTTCCTGCCACCCCGCTGACCCGCCGCCCCGCCCCCGCCCCCGCCGTCTCTCCCGCCGCCGCACACGCCGCTGCCACCGCTCCCGCCGCCCCGCTGCCCCATAGGCCCGCCGCCCTGTCGCTTGCCACCGTCCCGCCGTCGCTCCCGCCACCGCTCCCGCTCCCCACCGCCCCCGCCGTCCCCTTGCTCCCGCCGCCCCGCCGTCCCGCCGCCCCGCCACCCTGCCGCACCCGCAGAGCCCCCGCCGAGCCCCCGCCGCCCCGTCGCCCCCGCCACCCCCCGCCGACCGGCCGCCCCCGCCGCCCCCGCCGCCCCCGCCACCCCCCCGCCCCCGCCGCCCCCGCCGCCCCCGCCGCCCCCGCCGCCCCGGCCGCCCCCGCTGAGCCCGCCGCCCCCGCCGCCCCCGCCACCCCCGCCGTCCCGCCGCTACAAGATGGAACCGGTTGGTCCTTCATCTGCTTCTTTCGTTCCTTCCCTTCTTCTTTTCCCAAAAGTTTACAGAGCCCTAATAAATATCCAGCCGGAGCCGTGCCCGCCGGGGGAAAGAACGAGAAATACGTTGAACGCGTCGCTGTGTAATATTTATAGCAAACAGCTTTAGAGTCTATCTGGCGAGGAAGTAGGAGTGTAATGTACGAGAGAGGAGAGTACGGCTAGCCTCTATTGCCATTGCCACTTCAGGCGTCACCTTTGCCAAAGAAACCGCTACCGATACAACCGCTGCCTTAGGCATCATTAACGCAACGACATTGCGTCTTTTAGTGTCACTGCCGCTGCAGTTACCACTGCTACGCAACTGCCACTATAGCTATCGGTATCATACCATCATGCAGAGCCCGCCGAAGCAAAACAAGAAGCAGTCACGTTAACAGTTGCCCCTTCGCAAAAGCCAAAGCAACCGCCACCGAAAAAGTGACTGCTGTCTCCATCAGTACATAACCATAGTCGCTGTAATCATCACAATACCAAATCATCTTCAATAGAAGCCACAGCCACCGATGCCTCGTCAATCCTGCATCATGTCAATTACAACGATTGTCAGATCAACCGCTAATTCTACTGACATCGCCAACGCCACATCCATCACCGCATCATCTCTATGTCTTTCATTATTACCTCGATCACCACAGCAGCCAGTATGGACTCACTTTTACTGCCTGAGACACCAACTTCGCCATTACCACCGTTGACGCGTTTTCGCCTCGAGGCGCCACCATTACCTCCACCCCACAATCACCGTATCTACAATCACCCGCCCCACAACACTTTCATAAACCCAGAACCCACACGGAAAAAAAGAACCGTTGGAGTATATCAGATCCATGATACTATAACAAGGAACCTTGTTTCAGTATCATGGATCTGGTATACTCCGACGGTTCTTTTCTTTCAGTGGCGCACCACCATCATTTCAACCTTTATTCGTGCACCATCTCCCACCCAACCCCTAAGCGTTACCAGCAGATCAGTCATCATCACCATCACAATGACCACCACTACCATAACCCCCATCACCACCCGCTCCGCCCCCGCTGAAGCTCTGTCTATAGACCGGAGGCCACAAAAGGAGCACCGTGACGCACCTGTTGAGGGCGGAATAACAGGGAGAGAATTTTTGCCGGGGCGCGGAGGGTGGCCCGATCTTCGTCTGATGATGAATGGTTTGGCCGCCTCCTTCTGGGGCGCAGTCTTTAGTAACCGCGTGTGCATTTTAGCGGAAATTTATACCCCGCGCCGCGCCGCGCCGGCACGAGAGCATAGGGAAAGAGGAAGGAGGACTTCTTCTTCTTCTCCTTCGCCGCGGCCAACGCTCTCGCGATTTACGAGCTCCGTGCGCTGGTCTGTCGCCGAGAACCTCCGTCTCGCCGCCCGCCGCCCCGCGCCGCCCGGAATTGAATAAACACTGCTCGGTGGCTCCCGGCACAACAAAGTGCGGCAGCTGCGAAGTACGATGGACTCGAAATGTAGAATGATACTGCCCGTGAAATTCGTATTCGTGAATACACTAATTGATAAATACATCTACCTCATTTTATTACTTGGCTTCCCCAAAACCTCGTCTCTTGTCTTATTCCGTGGTGAAAGGCGAAACAATAAACATCGTTACTGTCTAAAAGTAGTGGGTATTGCAATTGAATTTCTACAGTTAAGTATTCCGAATTAATTTTGTTTTCTTGCGATTAGGCTATTAACGTGATCGAATCTAACAACTTTTGCACATATCGTTTTCTTAAATCTAATCAAATATGAACGCACGTTACGGGAATATTACCAGAAAACAAATGAGGCTTTTTTTAGTATACTCTTCTGAGTCAGGTCTTCAAGAAATTATTTTGTTTAAAATTACATTGTTGTGAAATGTAGCAAATGTTTTTCACTTTTCTTTTCAGTAATCTTCTTTAAATTGTGTGCGAAGTGTACCTCATTTTACATATATTTTAATTTCTAGCGTTGTAGAACAGAAAAGTGAAGAAATGCTGGAAAATATTGATGTTAAATTTTAGATTAGAATGTACATTTTGGAGCTTTCTGATACAAAAAATCTGGTTAATTTCAAAACATCTGATCTTCTGTCTATCTGTGAACAATACTAGCACGTTAACCGTATAATCGATTTTCATAAAAACGGATATTTCCAACATGATCTTGCTGATGCCGTGCCCCCTCGAATTTGAAATGGATCTTTTGATTTTGGGGGTACATTATAGGAAGCCTCAATGACACTTATAAGAATCAAATACGAGTAAATACTTATATGAACCAAATACAAGTATACAAGTTGAGCAGATCCTATTTTCAGCAAAACTCCTGAAATTTCGAACATTACAATACTAAAAACTTTCCTCGACACCCTTCTACAACGTAAATATTGAAAATAGAGACTTTTGAAAATCAAAAAGTGTACTTGAAAATTAGATTGTGAAATAATACCACGTTATTTTTTAATCTGTCAGTTCTACTCCCGAGTAATACATCGATGTATTATCCCGAGTAATACGTCGATGTATGGATGTATATACATCGATGATGAGATTTTCAGTCTCTCGTGTGTCTCCATAATCTCTTGCCCTGTCTATGTGACAGATCGGTGTGTAATCTGAGTGGGTTTTTGAAGAACTGGAAACCTACAGTCAGAACAGTGATAGAAGTGTTGTGCTCACGTGCTGTCAGGGGCACACAGCAACGTAATAGTGCGAAGGGGTCTCTTGATTTCATGTTGAGGGAGCCTGAAATAGTTAATCACAGGAACTTGTCCAAAGGGTAGTGATATTTACCATGGCAGGTCCTTCTAGTTCTCCTTGGAGCCGATAGATGGCAGATGAGTAGACGTTGGAGAAAAATCGAAATGAGTATCCCCACTCGAAAACACAGGGAACTAAATAATTTGAGAAAGTCTGTTCCGTATTTAGAACTAGTACATGTTAAAGGTGTTTCAGGTCAAAATAGCATTGCTTTCTTACGGATGCCTATTATATCTAAATCAATTACGAAATAGTTTAATATTACGAATTTAAAAAAAACTACTTTCATTTGCCAATCATTATTCTTTTACTGATCTACCAATCCACAAATATTAAAATCGTTTGAACCGTCTACGTGTGATCTCATTGACAAACATCATTACTCTCAATTTATACGAGAGATGTAAGGAGCATTTGCAAGAAAGCTTCACAATAAGGCGCCTTTCTGCAGCCAATTATTTTCAAACCCTCGTAGTTCGCAGTTAGATTTACATATGATGACTATGATTATGACCATAGAAAACATTAACTTCAACGACAAAAAAAGAAAGTGCTGGACAAATAAATAAAATAAAAGAAGGGGGACGAACATCAGAAACATAATATTTTCAAACATGTTGAAAAAGTTGAAAGAATGAAATACAATTTTTACTGCCCTATTAATCGAAATCAAAACGATGTAAAATTTCAGTCATTTGATAGATAGCAATGGCGAATTCAGTCGCAGTTTAAAGAAGAATTTTAGCGGCTACCTGCCGTGATCCGTTAGTTATTAGGTCAATACTAAGCAATGCCGGAGCAGGACCTTTTCAAACGGTTACTTACCGCTCAAGATCTTTCCGTCTCCATCTCTGTTCCTCTCTCTCCCTTTACACACACATACGATATTTCGAAGGAAGGAAGGTGTGAGGAAGTTAGGTCTAATTCGAGAATTCCACAAATATATGCAGACCAGTCGGGCATGTACAGCTGTTTCCGAGGCTGAGACGGTGTCCCACAACGGGAGACATGTGTATTGCCTGTTTTACACGATTTCATTTTTTCATCATTTTTCATCGATCATTTTTTCATCATTTTACCCGGGTACAGAAGATGCACAGACCAGACTGTATGTGATGTGTACGAAAAAATTGACGTATGCTTCATTTTACGGTATGCATTTCATCCAGTTTGACTGCCGCACTCCTGGCACCAATTTCCAGAACTTTCTCTGGTTTGTTATGCATGTGGTGCGATTTGTTTATGTTGTACAGTTTCGAGAGCGTTCTGATGTGTTGCATTGTTCTGTGAAATGATTATGTAGTGAGAAATAAATTATGTACTGTGTTCTAATGTCATCACGTACCGTGCTCAGTCTTAATATAACATAACTTCATTTGTTACCATGAGTGCAATATTCAAATGTTTAATCTTCAGCGCTTTTTGCGACATCCGCAGGAAGAATTTTGTTCACAATTACGAACAAAGACCAAAAATGACCGTGTAAAACGCGGGAATCACTTTCATTCAGTTTCGGCACGCGTAGAAACAAACGTCCAGTTTCCATCCATTTTATGTACAGAAAAAATGATGAAAAAATGACTGTGCAATCATCTGGAGAATCTCGCAAGCCGCCAATATAAGTCTGCGCCGTATCTCACATTCCAGAGAGACAGAAACACCACCAATACTCGAGATATGACATGCATTTTTATTTACAGGACTAATGACCATAGCAACAGACGGAAACACGAAGCAATGAGTTTAATGTATGCGTGGCAGAGCGAGGTAGAGGGGATGCAGTCCGGAAGAAGTGGCTCAGGGCTTCAACTAATGTCACAGCAGTGCATCTGACCGGGTGGTTCTAGGTTCGAGGCACCGCTGTTGAAAGGGTTTTCGTCATTAGCCAGATAAAATTCAGTCGCTGTCTCTAAGAGAATTCTAGTGGCTGGCTGACCTGATCAGTGTTTTCCGTGGTTTCTCCGATCAATACCAGGTGAATGCCGGAGCTGTTCTTTAATAAACGGGTCGTGGACTGCGTGCGATTTTCCCGTCCCCTTCCTTATTGTCTCCTCACCTCTTGCTTATACACTTATAAGCACTACACTAATACACATGCCAGGAGAACGGTCAGGAGCTTAGAGCTTGTCCTGGCTGGAGCGGTAGGACATGTGGTTGACGAAAACCTCACTAGCCGACAGGTGGGTCGGCACCAAATCCAGCGGGAGATCATCGTTACCTCCCGAGGAAAACAACATACACTACACTTACGTTACCAATGACCTCAGCAGTTGACGCACCCGGGTCACCAATCAATCAATCAATCAAACACACGGAACGCGGAGCGGGATACCACGTTCACGTGAGGAACACCGCCACTTTCCAGTATTTACATTTAGGCGGCTAATGACGTTAGCATTTGACGGAAACACGAAGCAATGTGCCTAACAGACGACGGGGCGACGCGGCGTAGCGATGCAGCCGGCGCGCGCCTCCGAGCGGGCACGTCGCGGGGCGCGGGGGGTGGGGGGTCGCGGCGGGGGCGGCGTGGCGCGGGGTCGCGAGGTAATTGGCTGCGGGCGGGCGGCGGTCAGCGCGTGACCTCGCCGCGTGACCCATGCCCGCTCGTCCGTGCGTCCGCGCCCGTGTGCCCCCGCGCGCGCGCGCGTGCGCCGCCCCGTGGCGTTCTGACCGCGGCCGCGTGCACACCGCCCCCCACCCCCACCCCCGCCCCCCGCAGGCTACGTGTGCTCACGTGCACCCGCAGGCCCCGCGCGGCGCAGGTCAGTTCGACAGCCTTGCACCGGCCCAGGTGGCCCCAGGCGGTGACACGCGAGACGAACTAAATGAAATGCCTATTGGCAAGAGAAAATGTTCATCGAGAAGGATCAGCTCGATTAGGATTCTCATCCAGTTTTTCATGGAACCACTATTGAGCAAATGCTAAAATGGAATTGTTTGCTTCGCTTCTGGACAGTAAGTGTTACATTATTATCGATGTCCGTTTCTTGGTTTCTTCTCTTTCTAGGTTCGAGGGGAGTAGGGAGTCAAGTTAGATAGGAGAAACAAGCATATTTGCAACGCGGTTCTCTATGTCTTGCTATTAAGCACATCCAATAGGATATATATGTGTCCGGGGGAGGAAACGTCGAAACTTTGCAAATAAGCTCTTAAAACAATTTTTAGGATATTTTGTCTAGTAAATTACGTCGATTTTCCGAATGGTTGAGACGCAATAAGCACTCAAAAGTTGATTTGAAAAAATGCTTTCTAGGCAAAAATTTGCATTTCAGAAACATATAAACTCTCCAGAAACCTGTAAAATGTTTTTATTAACAAACGAAATGAATACATTTGTTCAGAAAGAAAAATTAAGCGAAAAATAAAAAAAAATCTGTCTAATTATGTAAATTGGATGATTTTTTTATTTTTGTGTTAATGATTCTTTCTTAACAAGCATATTAATTTCATTTGTAAATAATAAACAATTTACATGCTTCTGGAGTGTTTCTGTGCTTCTGCAAGAAGAATCTAAATAATTTTTAATAACCCATAATAATAATAATAATAATAATAATAATAATAATAAGAATAATAATAATAATAACGGGAATGATAAATTATAACTGAAAATATATTTTCCCAATCTTTTCCAATTTATTAGAAATCTACACAAGAGTTATATCTTCTGCCAAATTTGAAATCTAATATATTTTTCAACTTTGCATGTTTAGAAACCAGAGAAGATACTGTCATTTCGCGGAGTGCCAACAGTGCTCCACCGATTCCTGCGCGCCAGTTTCCTTGTCAAGTCTCGCGATCTCAGCGCAATCTGTTCCTCAGCAGCCTTAGGGGAGGGTTTGGAAAGGGAGCAACGGCATCTTAATTTTCTTTTCAGATCAGTGTCGCATTGCTGCCAACTGTAAACTCAACTTTGCGGCTTCGGTTCGTGTAACCGACTATTGTACCCACGTTCGCGGTATCAAATCTGTGCATCTTAAGAGCGAAAAAAATCTTTCGTATGTCTTCCTTCGGAGGGGAAGTAAAATCGGCTGCCCCATGTTGTAGATTTACTGTATTTCAAAGATCCTCTAGCATAAAAGAAGCTTCTTTGCTGCATTAAAATCGCCTGTTTCGTCGTCCGAGTGATCCCTCCTTTCTATGCTAGTTGGCGAAAGAAGCGTAGCGAAATTTGCGTCAGGCGGAAGAGCAGGTCCGATAGTTTGAGAATTGCCTTGTAAAATAAGGAAACTATAACGTCAGGCTCATGTAAACAACGACTTCACTAGACCACAGGTGGTTTTTCCATCACCGTGCCACAATTTTTCTTCACATATTCTGTTTTATTTGTGTTCTGGTAATAGCCTCAGATTTTTTCCGTAACTTCCGTGTCTTGGTTTTATTTCATTCAAGGTTGAAATCTTCCAAAATACTTTATTATCTTTTGAGTGGAAGAGGGTACATGACTGATACGTCAGGTGAAATGATAAATAAATCAAGTAACTACATTTTACTCAAATCACACTAAAGGGGTGTGATTTAAATGTGTGTTCTAAAGGGGTAAATCATCAGACAATTCTTTAAAAAAAAATAACGGCGGGGAATTAGCTTTTTTCAATTAATCAGTTGAGATTTGTGGAATATGACCATGTGGAATATAAATTAACCAATTGAATTTACCTCGCTTGATTTGGCAGTCTTAAAAATAATAGATCTTCAGGAATTGTATCATGTTTATTGATTCGAACCATCCCTCAGGTAACAGAATTCAATTCACTACTGATTTCTCAAATTCTTTCTTCCTCTCTTTTTCATTTACAGATTTCTATTGGAAGAATACACTGCCTAGAATACATTTCCTAGGAAGAATACAGTTTCCTCCTAAACACATGCAACTTTTCTGTATCATTCACACCGTCTCCGTAATGTGCCACGACCACCATTTGCATACGAGTAGAATTACAGACGAACACCACCGTGTGCTCCACTCTATTTGCATACGGAGACTCCACCTAGCAGATATTTAGGGCTCAGCACGTTACAACACGTACATCCCAGGACATACGTTAACAGAAAAATAAGAATATCGACCTCACAAGAGATTTCCACAAGTAGTCAAAGAGAACAATGGTGCATCAAACTAATTTGATAATTCAGTAAAATCCTTTCTGTTGCTTCATTTTCTTAGAGAAGTGTAAGAAATATTTGTGTACAAGTGTGAAAAGAAGATAAATAGGAAGACAAGAAAATATGTAGAATGCTTATTAAGCAAGTTTATTATTCGAAGCTCACGCGATAAACGAAAATCTTAAGACAATACACTAAAGCTTTTTGTGTTTGGGAAGCGAATCGTGTGAACAAGACATGAGTGATAATTGAAAGCGTCTCACAAATTTGCATTATCCCTTTATAACCCACTGCTCGTACCTTTTCATCCAGTTTAATAACATCACGAGAGGCGCGTCTCTCAACTTTGCACGCACGAAACGCGTCAGTCAACGGAAACAACAGAAATTCTCAGAATTTCCCTAAAGTGCCCGCCCGGCGCCGAGGCGCGCCAGCATCGCAGTTTAATAATTTTCTATTAATGCATTCTCTAAGGCATTTCTGCTTTGTTTTCTTTCATTAAAATGAGTAATTACGGCGAGCGGGGCCTAATAAGGTCCGCAGTTCAAAACAAACAAAGCGCGGGAGGCGGCGCAACCGGGAGTGGCGTGGCGTGGCGTGGCGTCTTGGATTCTTTAACTCTGCTGAAATTACTCGTTCGTGAGGTGCCATCTATCATCCGAGGCGCGAAGCGGCCGCACCTCCAACAGCTTCGGCCGATCCTGCTGCCAGGGAAGTTCCGTCTTGAAAGATGTGTCGGGGTTTACTCATGGACTTTGGATTAGGAGTAAACGAATCGGTTTAAGTTCTTGTTGTGAAAGATTGTGGTTATTAACCAAATTTCAATAATTCAATATGTGTATTGAATCAGTGCTTTCACATATAAAGTAATACACTTATTGGGATTATAATTAATTTTAGACGATTATCGTATCCTAGCCTTTCTTTAAACGACTGCCCTTTGGCGAGGGGTTTGTTTTTGAAATATGTGTCTGACTTAACTTTGGACAAGAAGTGGAATAGAAGTTCTTGTTTTTAAAGATTGGTATTATTACCTAATTTCAATAATTCAATTTGTCAATTGTATCAGTACTTTAAATTATAAAGTGATACATTCGTTGAGATTTACTCATTTCAGACGATTATTGTATCCTAGCCTACCTCTGGACGACTGACATTCGGCGAAAGTTCAGTTCGAAAATGTGCTGGAGTATATCCGTGAGCTAAATAGGAGTAGTTGGGAGTAAATGTATTGGATTAAGTTTTTGTTTTTATAGATTAGGATTATTAACTAAATTACAATGATTACGTATGGCTAGTAAATCATTACTCTCAATAAATTGTTATATGTATTGGAATTATAATTCATTTCAGACTATTATGGTACTTTAGACTACACCTTCCTCTAGCGCCTGCTGTTCCCGACACTTGCCGAAGTATAATTTTGAAAGATGTGTTAGGATTAACTGATGCTTAGAAGTGGGCAATTAGATTTGCTCTTCTGAAATATAGGTATATTGAACCAAAAATAAAAATAAAGTGTTAATTTTTTTTACTTTGGATTTGTTCGATGAATTCTTATTTCAGTTTCATAAAATGTTATTTTTTCCAATGGATTGTAACAAGACATTTGTTTCAGACATTTCCTCTTCCTCAATATATTTTCTTCTTCTACGTCTTCTACTTCGTCATTTCTTCTTCTTCTTCTACGTCTTCTACTTCGTCATTTCTTCTTCTTCTTCTACGTCTTCTACTTCGTCATTTCTTCTTCTTCTTCTACGTCTTCTACTTCTTCATTTCTTCTTCTTCTTCTTCTTCTTCTTCTTCTTCTTCTTCTACGTCTTCTACTTCGTCATTTCTTCTTCTTCTTCTACGTCTTCTACTTCGTCATTTCTTCTTCTTCTCCTACGTCTTCTACTTCGTCATTTCTTCTTCTTCTTCTTCTTCTTCTACGTCTTCTACTTCGTCATTTCTTCTTCTTCTTCTTCTTCTTCTTCTTCTTCTTAGCAACAGACCTTTCCACAGTTCATCTGATGTCCATCGCAGAGTACTCAGAGCCTTTCTTGAACAACATTGTTCTGTCAGTTACCCTGCACATTAATTGTTAGGAATTATTTTGGAAAAAATGAAAATGGAATTCGAATGGTTCGAAAAACAACCGACAAGATTGTGGCTCAATAATAAGCAGTTCGTAAATTTTATATTTTATTTTTCTACCGCGTACTCTACATTTAATTAAAGCTCATTTTATGTTATTGCGAATTTACGCTTAATTTACGTACTTATTTTGAAGATAAAGTACTCCTCCTGACATTTTAGTTACCAAAAGATATTATTGTGATTGATTTCTATTTCGCTTGTATCGTTTCAGAACATTGGTAAATAATATAACCTATTAATAATAGTTTAATTTCTTATGTTATCATTTTTTGGTATCAACATTCTTCGATTAAAATTATTAATAATCCAAAGCATTGTTTCACTTGTCTGCCCCCGTGGCTCTCTCCTTTCTTATCTGTCTCTTATCTGCCCCTTCTACCGTTATTCACTGGCTGTTATTCATTCTCTTATTCATTTTTTATTTCCATTTTCCCTCCCAATTTTCTGTCATACTGCACCCCTATTTATGTCATACTACACCTCAATTTCTTTCCCAGACTCTCTTTCATATCGCTTTCCCTATACCTCCCTAATTTCTCTCCAATCACATTCCGACTCCTCTCACAGTATGTATCCATTTCCCCTGCTAATTCTTCTTCTTCTCTCTCTCTATCTCTCCCTCCCCATTTCTCTCTCCATCTCTCCTTCTCCATCTCTCCCTCCCTCCCTCCCCTCTCTCTTCCTCCATTGCTTCTTCTGCGTTCCTCGATCTCACTCTTCTCCCTGCCGCCGCCCGGACGTGCGTTCATTGTTTCCCCATCTTCCATCCAAAGCCTCGCAACTTCTGCCCCTCCCCTTCGGCGAGGTCGTTCCTGTATACAGCCAGAACGTCCACCCTCAGCCCCCCCTCCCGCCCCAGGCGCGCACCCGAGGCGAGGGCGCCGCGGCATGCTCAAATTGCTCTTGAGAAGTTCGTCTCAACAATCTTGACTGTGAACTTGCCGGCTGCTGCGTCGCCCCGGACAGACAGGCGGCAGCGGCGGTGGTGGAGACGGTGGAGTGGAGGCGGAGGGAGAGACGGAGATGAGAGACGCAAAGCCGGTGGAGGCGGCGAAGACGGTCGTGAGGCGGTAGGTGAAAGAGAAGGAAGTCGAGATGGCGATGCAGGCCATGGAGAGGAAGACTGTTGCGGTAGTAAGTGGGGGCAGCGGTCCTTCGAACACTTCGGCTGTAACGAAGAACGTGGTGGTGAACGTGGAGAGGGTGGCGGGGGTGAATGTGGGGGAGAGTGTCAAAAGCGGCGATACCGGAAATGTCGATGTGTCGGACACAGCAGCAGAGGCGAAACTGGAGACGACGGAGGTAGCGGTGGTGGCAGCGACGGCCAAAATGACCGGAAAGATGGCGGAGGCAGAGAAGCCGAGAGAAGCGACGACGTTGGTTATGGCGGCGGAGGAGGAGGAGCGGACCGCGGTGGCAACATTGCACTTCGTGACGTCGGCGGAGAACGCGGTGGCGGCCGACTCGTCGGCGGGGCGTGGAAGCTGAGCAGGAGGATGGCACGGAGGGGTGGGGTGGAGGGTGGAGTGGAGTGGAGTGGGGTGGGGTGGTGTGGGATGGGGCATCCAGTCGTCGACGCGCGCGCCTGCACTCGCCCTTGTGAAACTAATATAATACACTGGCGCGCGCCCATGGTGCCTGCAGTGGCGCCTGCCGAGTTTGTTTAAGGCCGCTCACATCAAACAACGGAGTTAATGGCGCCCGCGGGGCCACCAGCCCGTTTGCGGTCACGCGGCAGGGGGTAATGGGTGGGGTGAAGGGGAGGGGACAAACTTCGTGGACAAAGAGCGCGTTTCCGCGGTATTTTTCGTTCGTACACCTATGATTAAAATTTGGATTCGAAATTAAAATGTTGCTATCCTTTATGTGTCGAATATCATCGTGACAGTTTTCGTAATGTATATCATTAATTGGCGATGTGAAGTTTTTAAGATATGTTTGGTGTTAATAGTACTGTGAAGGAGGATTACTTAAAAAATGGAATTACTGGAAGCAAAATACACTTTTCATTTACTTTCAAATACTACTTCATTCACTTTTTTATCAGTAGAGACATTCGTGCAACGCAAAGGCAACCACGATTTGGATAAATGCATTAAATATGCGAATACTGGAACAACTGTGCGTCGAAACCAAAACCGCTGAGTTCTATATCTACTGCCATGCAAACATTTAAGGTGAAGAGTGATTTCTTGGCAATGCCTCTGGCAAATGATAACCATGCGATTATTATCCAATTGCACGTAGTCATCAACGATGGCCATTGAATTTCTCCAGAAAGTTTTAGGATTCGAGTCCCAAATATGGCGGATTTTAGACATAAGTTAGATATCTCCGTTGAATGCAGTTAATGACTGGGTGAGAATTCTCCCGGCACGCTTTTCTGATCGCTTGTTTTCGTGGTTGATCCGACCACTGCCAGGCAAAAGCAAGACATGGGTCACAAACGTAATAAATCGGTCATGGACCGCGGGATTCCTTCTATATCCTCGACACCTCTCTTACACACACACACACACACACACACACACACACACACATACACACGCGCGCACACACACTTACATGTATTACACTATCATGGAAATTTGGAGACCAGGCGGAAGCTTAGCGCTTGTCCAGGCTGGGAAGGTTCCCCCACTGCACGGAGACACCTGATGTGGGAAACCCACGCCAGACGAAGTGTAGGTACGCACCGAATCTCACTTTGAAGAGGGAGGAGGATCTCCGCGATTTCTCGCCTACGAAACGGCGGAAATGGTGTAACGGTTAGCGTATTGGGCTGTTATACGGGTGGCGGGTTCAAACCCGATCGAAGCCGTGCATTTCTAAGGGCGAAAAAATCCTTCGTACGCCTTCCTTCGGAGGGGAAGTAAAGCCGGCTGTCCCATATTAGTAGATTTACTTGCATGTAAAAGATCCTCAAGCCTAAATAACGCCTCTGAGCTAAATTCAAAAATCGCCTGTTTCTCGCCCAAGAAATACCTCCTTCCTCTGCTAGTTAGTGAAAGGAGCGTAGCGAAATTTGCGTGGTCAGACGGAGGAGCGGGCCTGATGGCCCGAGTCATGCCACGTAAAAAGTTCTTCAATTCAATTCAATTCAATTCAATACAAAATGCACTGTCTTCGAGGGACTAATAAACAAAGTAGTTGACGCACTGGGAAACACGAATTACAAACTTTCTTACGTTTGACAACCATAAACGTTTGCGAGCCACGTTTGAAAGGATTTGGTACGTCCAGTACGGCAGTTAGCTTTTAAAATTGGAAAATTCACATCTACTCTTAGCCACTAGTTTCCCAACCGCGGGAATGTCCGGTGAGCAGTCTTGGGCTTAGAGCTTGTCCCGGTTGGGGGTGGTGCTCCGCTCGGGGGAGACACCTGGAAGGGAAAACCTCGCAAGCTGATGTGTAGGCCCGTGTTGGACATCGCCATCCAACAGGAAGAACGCCACCACGCGCACATATCAACCTCGTTTAGAAAAGGTTTTCTCATTTTCACTTCAACGAATTAGAAATATCTTTATACCGCATATTTATGATTTTCAGTCTATAAATGTATAATTGTTTCACAATTTCCAAAGCTATAACAAGCGTATTACAAATATTTGTCAGGATTAGATTTAGGGGGTTTAGCGTCTTAGCCCTTTGAGCTGCCAGCCTCACATGACATCGAATGTGTCGCGACGTCGAGTGTAGCGGATTGGAGCAAGCAGGCCACGCAGGTGAGTGGGTGGAGACCTATGCAGAGCAAGAGCGGGTCACGTGACCCCTGGAGCGACGCCAAGGCAAGCTCTCCGCCTCGCAGAGACCGCGATGCATAACGAGTTACATTGCTGCAAAGTCATACTGCGCATCGCGTACATCAAATGCACCGCTGGATGCTACAAATATCTGGTAGAGACCTTGTTTTAATTAGCATCGCTAGATGAACCGAGGGTGTGACTTGTCAAGAGCTATCAGGGATACTTGAAGCAGCTTCTGACCAGGCAGTAAAGCCTCTCCGAAAGTTAAAATAATTCTGCTTATTGTTATTCGTTTTTGGTTCATCGCTTTAAGAAGTTTCATATGCTGCGCAAAATAATTGTTTATAGTATATAAAATTTCGTAAATAAATGAAATCAAAATGGATCGCTAAAGTAAAGTTTCGTTATCGAAGTTCAGAAATGTTACGTATACTGTCTCCGACAGCTTAGTCTTGATTGTTCCTTCATCAGATATTCACTTATCATTGTTCTCTTCGGAACTGTGGGAATTGTTACGGCAAGATATCCATATTTAGAAGATTAGTTTGGTTTACTTGAGAGTAAGTTTTTTCGTTGCATAATTTTTCCTTTAGCTACTACTAGTCGCCGAAATGAGCGCACACGATGACATACATATACTATTTAATACAATTCTAGGTCTCACTCCCTTTCAAACGACAGCCCAGCTATTAAAATTTGTGAAAGACTAACATTGGCAGCGTCAGCAAAAAACCCTTAGTTAGGAGTCAGAATGATATTTTTGTTGTTTATGCTGGTGAACAAATTTTTCTTTTTGGAAGACTTCATAATTTAGGCATTATAATTGAAATCTAGATTAGTACAAAGCCAATTCATTTGGCTGAATTTAACGAATTGTATGTTTTGTACCTATATGAAAGGATAAGTCACGTTTCGTCATAACCTCATAATTTATTATATTTTTACACTCAGTGTTTTCTATTATTTAATATTCGAAAATATTTGAAATGACACCTAACGATTTAGAGACATTTATCAGATGGCGTCTGCATTTTCAGTGTAAATTCGGGGAAAAAAGAAAAATACATGCGATATCATTATTCGTATCCGTCTTTTTAGAAGACATGAACTTCCATTCTTCTTATAGTCTACTATATAGTATAAGAACTGCATTTCAGAGTAGCGGCAGGTTCTTTCTGCACTGAGGCTTCATAAGCAGCGAATAAGCACCTGAATACTCGTACATTATTCGTTAAACAGATACAGTAAAGAGAGTATTGGGCTGAGTTGTTCTTCTTCTTTTTCTTTTTTTTCTTCTTCTTCTGTTTCTTCTTCTGTATCTTCTTCTGTTACTTCTTCTGTTTCTTCTTCTGTTTCTTCTTCTGTTTCTTCTTCTGTTTCTTCTTCTGTTTCTTCTTCTGTTTCTTCTTCTGTTTCTTCTTCTGTTTCTTCTTCAGTTTCTTCTTCTGCTTCTTCTTCAGTTTCTTCTTCTGTTTCTTCTTCTGTTTCTTCTTCTGTTACTTCTTCTCTTTCTTCTTCTGTTTCTTCTTCTGTTTCTTCTTCTGTTTCTTCTTCTGTTTCTTCTTATGTTTCTTCTTATGTTTCTTCTTATGTTTCTTCTTCTGTTTCTTCTTCGGTTTCTTCTTCTGTTTCTTCTTCTGTTTCTTCTTCTGTTTCTTCTTCTGTTTCTTCTTCTGTTTCTTCTTCTGTTTCTTCTTCTGTTTCTTCTTCTGTTTCTTCTTCTGTTTCTTCTTCTGTTTCTTCTTCTGTTTCTTCTTCTGTTTCTTCTTCTGTTTCTTCTTCTGTTTCTTCTTCTGTTTCTTCTTCTGTTTCTTCTTCTGTTTCTTCTTCTGTTTCTTCTTCTGTTTCTTCTTCTGTTTCTTCTTCGTCTGTTTCATCTTCGTCTTCTGTTTCATCTTCGTCTTCTGTTTCATCTTCGTCTTCTGTTTCATCTTCGTCTTCTGTTTCATCTTCGTCTTCTGTTTCATCTTCGTCTTCTGTTTCATCTTCGTCTTCTGTTTCATCTTCGTCTTCTGTTTCATCTTCGTCTTCTGTTTCATCTTCGTCTTCTGTTTCATCTTCGTCTTCTGTTTCATCTTCGTCTTCTGTTTCATCTTCGTCTTCTGTTTCATCTTCGTCTTCTGTTTCATCTTCTTCTTCTGTTTCATCTTCTTCTTCTGTTTCATCTTCTTCTTCTGTTTCATCTTCTTCTTCTGTTTCATCTTCTTCTTCTGTTTCATCTTCTTCTTCTGTTTCATCTTCTTCTTCCGTTTCGTCATCTTCTTCCGTTTCACCATCTTCTTTTCCTCTTTCTTCTTCTTCTCCTTCTTCTTCTTCTCCTCCTCCCCCCTCGGTGTTACAGGTAGTATTAATATGTTAATAGCACGGTTCATTGCAACACGTATTGTTAACGTAATAACGTCACACGAGTTGCCTAATACAATAATTCACAGAGGACGGCGATTCACACAGTGCTGGGCTAATAGTATTAACTGATATCGTTTGTTTCCAGCACCGCCGAAGCCGCCGGCGACGGGGGGCAGGGGCGCCTGCAGAAGGCCGCTTAGCAGACAGAAACAAGCCTCCCAACCGCTTATGGTGCGCCTTCAGCATTCGTGCGACCCGCAGCCAAGAAAACCTGCAATTACACGATTAGCGGCTGCACCCAGGCGCCGCAAAATGAGTGTTGCGGAGAGCTTAGGTGAAGCAGAAGGTGAGGTCTTCGTTCCTGCAAACACTCTAAGATACGGTTCTTGTATATTGTTTTTCAAAAATACGGGACGCTTATTTTTTCTCCTGAAATTATTGACACGACATAGTTTAATAATTGGATTTATCTTTACTTTATGTTTTTATTGTAACACTGGTTGACAGTAGTTACGCCTTTCGGATGTAACTCGTGCGTTGAGATGTAAATGAAAAAGTGCTGTCACAC
The DNA here is from genome assembly GCA_038098605.1 of Gryllus longicercus. Lineage (NCBI taxonomy): Eukaryota > Metazoa > Arthropoda > Insecta > Orthoptera > Gryllidae > Gryllus > Gryllus longicercus. The sequence continues at coordinate 2,138,093 of JAZDUA010000140.1, forward strand.
GCCCCAAATGTTGCTTTCCAGATCAGGACAAAGAGAAGAAACGAAATTAAAGCTGTACAAATATTTCAAATTCTATAACTTTGATCATTTAATGATAAAATAGCATAACTCATTTTAAGAGAAACTGAATTCTCTACAACTTCAACTGTTAGGATACTGCAATAAAACTAAAGATTTAAGTTGTTTAAAGGCAAAGGTTATCGAAAAACCTGAAGCAATGATCTGTTTTGCTTTTTAATAACAGTTTTGCCCACAAATAACTTGAAAACTTTGGAAACCAAATAGTGACAAATAAAATCAATCTTATAAGCTATTTTGTCGGTTTTCATTTTGACCATAATTACTTTCTCGCAACGTTGCATCTTTTTCAATATATAAGACAAAAACAAGTTTACTTCTGAGCTGGATGTTTGGAATGGTAAGGATGTGAACATATTTTAAAACCTCACAGCTATGGTATGTGCAGGCTACAGTAGAGCTTTTAGAAAGACCCTATTTTGTTTTTTCGTGTTATCTCGAGAAAAAAATTATAATTAGGATTTAAGACGGGATTTTACGATATTTAAGAAAATACGGAATTTTATTACGGGTTTTTGAATTAACATTTTTAGGTCACTCAATCAATAGTGACAAGTTAGTGGTATGCCAAAAGACAATCAATAATGGTGGCTCTCGCGCCAACGTGGTATGCCATGAGTTTTTCAATGCAACTAGTGTCAAGGAAGGAAAATATCAGCTCTCTCTAGTTTTCATTAGCCATGTATCTTTCGAAACCTATTGCAGTGTATTTGTCAAATAACATGAAATATTTTGAACACACAAAAAAAGATATGTATACAGAAATAGAAGCAATAATGCTAATAAAGATTACAATAATGTATGTATTACATTCCCCCCCCTAATTCCGGGGTATTTGTATCTCACGCGATAGCCCAAGAACCCCTTTTGCTACTGCTATCTTGTGGCGCGGAGGTGAACAACTGCTTGGAGGAGAGATTCCGTAGTACTACCACCTGTGCCATCACTGGAGACAACTACTTTCGCGTCACTGAACTGAACCCGTACCAGGATTTTCAACACCGTCTCATACAGTCCTCTTAGTGGGCGTTCAGGTGCTTATTATTTTGAGAGTTATATAATGTTGCGTTAGGACAATGGAAATTTTGAACTAAATGAACTAGAAAATGAAATATTAATTTAATCATAGACGTTTTTAACACAATATTTGAGGTTATAATACAATTCTCTTGAATTTTTAAATAAATTACAATTATAAAAATAAAACAGCCTGAAAGAATACAATAAATTATTAATATTAACAAAAACAATAATAATAATAATAATAATAATAAATATAATAATAATAATAATAATAATAATAATAATAATAATAATAATAATAATAATAATAATAATAATAATAATAATAATAATAATAATAATAATAATAATAATAATAAAAATGCGGTCATGATTTATAAGCCTAGCAACTTATGTGATCTATACCCGAACTGTATTATACGATTGGCATCACATCACACTTCACTACATTAGAATTCTCCTTCTTTATTATGGCCGTATTAGTGCTCTCGAACATATTGCACTGCTCTTCACAATGCCGATTTTTTTTTAAAAAAGGTGCTGTCAGGTATGAGTATTTTTATTTTAAATATTTTTTTGATCTTGAAGTGATCATCATCAGAGTTATTTTGCAGCGACTGGGCAGAATTAATGATGTCAATAATGAATTACATTAAATGGCTATTTATTGCTGAAACTTGCAAACACTTCGAAGAATACATTACAAGATTGTTGCAGGCAAGAAGTCAATTGTTCCATTCTTTTAACTGTTAATTTGGGATAGTAAATTTCCCGGTATGTACTACTTTGTTGTCTTTGAATTTTGTGCCCAGGTTCCCATTTTGTTCTCGAATGTTTGCGTCAGGGACAATACTAACGGAATGCGGCGATATCTTTGAAATCACGCGAGAAAAAACAACCGCACGCGCCATATGCGCACTTCCGGGTGATCCGCGTGTCACTCGTATTTCGGGAGGTGATAGAGGGGCCGCGCCTGACCTCGCGCGCGAGCAGCAACCGGAGGGCCTTGAGGACGCACGAGCCACGTGTTGCGCGGAGGGGAGGGGAGGGGAGGGGCGGAGGCGATGGGTGGTGGCAGTAGTGACGGGTAGTGCGTTTGTGATGGAGGTAGTGGTATTGGAGTTCACACTGGATGAGTTACCTCAGAGACCGGCTTTGGCGAATTCTTTGCAGCGGCTCTGACAGGAAAGTCCTTGGGTTCCAGCCCCAACGGCAATTTTACTAGAAGCAATATAACTAGATGGAATTGAGCTGTTTTTTGGAGGAGAGTTCTAGTGGTCGGGTTCTCTCATTGTCAGTTGACGGTTTTTTTTGCGGTTTATGTCTTGAATTCTAAGCAAATTTAGAACCAGTACCCTAACAAACGGAGTAGTGACCGAGCGCGATCATTCCGTCCTCTTCATTTACAGACCCACACCCTTATACTTACATGCTCTACACTACCACACATGTCGAGAGCATAACGATAATCTTATGGGACCGTGCCCGTCTGGCGGAAATACCTGGAGGAAGGAATCCCCCGCAAGTCCACGTGTAGGTAAGCATCGGATCTCATCATCCAACGGGATAAAATCATCGCCATCCCCTGATTAGAACACTCCCTTCACTAATGGGACTTATGACCATAGCAGTTCATGAGTCCGGAACCATCAATCAACCAATCAATCAACGAGTTCACAGTCATGAAGATGGCCCTGGGTAGGTCGCCGACAGGGTTCGCAATGGCAATGATGATGAAGGCAAATGTAGTGTCTGTAATTGAAAGGGGGCTACAATATCAGCTGTGATAGTGACGGCAGCGGAAGCATCGATGATGGAGATGATCGATAGATACTGTAGGATTGAGAATGGAAGCGACGGTGAAGGTGGAAAGAATGCCTCCGACGAATGGTTATTCAGAATTAAAAATTAATAGAAAAGCAATCAATAACTTCTATACAATAAGTTCTCAAACTAATTGCTGTACAGTAAATTCACAACCTAATAAAAATAATGCTATAAATTCCTAAAGGTTGAGAACCCAGGACAAAACATCAAAACTTTTAAAAGAATTGCGGTATATATAAAAATTAGGTAGCCGTTACAAGAGACGCAAGCAGTAGCTCTGGCGGTGGCAGTGGCGATGGTCGCGATCGCGGTGGTGGAGGCGGTGACTATTCAAAAACGGCAGCGGTGAGAGTGGCGTGGCGCGGCGGCGCCGGCGGCGGTGGCGATGGAGCCGGCGAGGGCGGCGTGCGGCGCGGTGCGAGGCGTGGCGGGGCGAGGCGGGGCGAGGACGCGCGTCGGCGGGCGGACGGGGGCCAAAGGCAGTGGCAGCGAAAGGTCACGCGGGGAAAGTGGACCGGCCGCCGCGATGGGGCCGGACCATGTGTGTCGCGGTGCACCGTCGGTTCTGCTCGGGCTGTCTTGTTGCGTCGCGGTAAGACAACACAATAGTCAGGACGCGTTTACGCCGAAACGCGATTAATATCGCAAGGGGTCCTAAGCATGACCAAAATATTTGGCCTTCAAATAGTATTGAAATAATGTTCAAAATGTGTTCAAAAATGTTTTCTAACCTTTGAAACGTAAAAATTTAATACCACACTTTTACATACATTTACATTTTAAAATTTTGTTTAAAAAATATTGCCGCCTTTATTCAGTGTGGGACCAATTTCGTTGCTTAATATATTAACACACCCCTGACTTACATTTTTGAGCAAATATTAATTGGGAAGAACTGGTCATGCACGACATTTTTGTTCTGTTAAGTGTGTGCTTTTATTAAGACTATACGGTGTACGAGTACAATGTCTGTGCGTAGGCTTGTCCCAATTGCATTCACATCTCTTCATTCATATGTAACCTTTTTCGTCAATACGAGGATACGCTTAGCTCACGTAAACATTCGATTCAACCAGTTGAAAGTTAGCATTTTCCGATATATATTTAAGGATATTTACTTCTTTGATAATAATGAAGATGTGTTATTTTTAAGCTTTGCATAAACTGTTTTAGTAAATAACAATCTGAACCATTGCAATTACACGGCACAGAAGGAAGAACTGAAGAAAAGTTATAACGGAAAAGTCCTATTCATACAATACATCGATAACGAATACTCCTTGAGAATATTTTTCATGTCGTTATTGGGAATGAAAACCAGCAGCACGGCCATATGCAGCACAATCAGATCAGCAAAGATTGTTCAAACTCTAAAGTCAAGCGCTTCTGAGTGCTTATAACTACCGACTTTCAGAAACAATATCGTCTCTCTCGAAGGAGGTAATTAGTTATCATTCTTTAAAATGTTGCATGTTAAAACATACTACCTACAAGCATACACTTGCCAGAGTACTTGAATATTGAAAGTAAGCACAATGCTTGCATATCTCAGAGAATAAAATTATAGGAGTACGGAAGAATCAAAATGTATTCATCACTAAAGAGCAATTTAAAAAAGGGGGGAAATAGAAATACGATAAAAAATTCAGTTAATAAAACTTCAGCTGTTGCTAAAACTCTTCATATTAATATTCGATTTAAACGGCTTAAACAAATGTAATTTTAATTAAGACCTACTATTTATTATTTGATATGTTTTAGAGTGTAAAAGTGTTCATTTTTGCAAAAAGGAAGATTCGTTGACATTTCGTTATTTTAATGCCGTATATCGAGATGACGTGTGACTTAAGTTCAGATTCTTCAATTAGAAATTTGCGACCCGGAAACAATACATACATATATATATATATATATATATATATATATATATATATATATATATATATATATATATATTATATATACAGTTGTCTATAAGAGGAGATATGTAGCTGTTGTTACAAAATTGGAAACTTTTTTCCAAAATTTAAATTTTAAGATTTTATTTCGAACTATACCACAATTATCAAGGCAATTCTGAGTTATCTACTTCTATTCTTGTTAATAGAAGTTATTGACATCTACTTCAATGATGAAGTGATTTTGGGTGCTTCGTCAGGAAAGTGAAGAAATTACTTTTGCTGTCAAGGTTTATCTCGATATTTGGTTATCATCAGGGCTTCAAAAATTGATATAGTGTAAAACAATTTCTAATAATAACCAAACGAAGAAAGAGGTATAGCAAGTAAACTCGGTTGTTATAGTATAAATCGTATGGAAATTCATATGGACTGGTAAACAGAGATAACCTTCCACATTCAAATATGTATTTTGCACTACAATTAGATCTCACATTCTAGTACACATGTTTTAAAGAATTTTAGTTCATCTTCAGTGCTCTCCAAAGAACATGGTACAAAACATGACTATTAAACATGGACCTTTGCTGGCGACATTTTGTGCTCTAGCACTTTTTCAGGGAATCAAAGAATCGCAAAACGAGATTTTCTGTAACAATATTACCGACTTGCGATGCAACATTACAATATTATATCTTTACTACCTAAGTACATGGTAGACGAAAAGTAAAACATTGGATATTAATATTTTGCAAATTAAACATTTATAAAAATGCATTTAGGATTCTAGTTCATGTCATCAACCTATTTCAGAGTAATCTAGAGTTTTTGTGAGAAAACTGAGGAGGCTTTTGGATCCCCAGTTATTTTATTAACGGCAGATCTTTAATAAAGAAATATAAAATAAAGAAATATAATATTTTGTGAATAAAACGGTTAAGAAGTGAATCAACGAGCTTCAGAGTAACTTCTTGTCTCTTTTGAGTAAACGGCCGACATTTCTTGGTGCTGTGTTATTCATAACGACCGTTCCCAGAACAGGATAGCCTCTGCGATGATCTCAGCCCCGCGAATGCAGGTATTCGAAGCGGCGACCTTAAGGCCCGGAGGCGAGGTTCGTCCTGGGCAACGACTGCCTCCAATCTCCCCCGGTGGCGCGCCCGGCATTTCCGGTGCGCGCAGCCTCCGGACGGCTCCGCCCCCGCCCCCGCCCCCGCCCCGCCCCCGCCCCGCCCGGATGCTCCCGCCGCCCGCAAACCGGCTGGGGAGCCCCGGGGCATGCAGGCGCGAGCCGCCTTCGCTCACAACAAAACTCTGCCTTCGAAACGGAGCTCGCGTGCGAGAAGTTTGACTATGGGAGACGGGTCTCAATTGGGGTAGGCCCCTCTTTCAGCCGATTCAGTTGTTTACAAATATGAAAGAATTCAGGAATTAACCGGATAAAAAGTTAATCTCTGTTTACTTCGTGCCAATTGAGGTTTATGTCGTAATACACTATAAGATTAAAAATAATCATGCTCAGTGTGCACAATACTTCAGTACTTCAACCGAACTACTACGATCCTGCATAACAAAAATCATGTGCACCAATGTGCCCTAAAATAGAAATTTCAGTTCCAATATAAATGGGCCAACTCAATTAGTTTTCATAACGAAAACGAGGTAAAGTACCTCGAACCCAAATAAAAACAAATGATATACAAACCAAAGTAAGTAAAGAAAATAAAAGAAAATAAAAAAAAATAGTAAAGAAAATAAATTACCACCAAAAAATTAAAATAGTTAATATTCTTATAAATAAAATTCTTGAATATTCAGCCATAAAAATTAATGCAAAGCCACCTCCTCTATATTCAACATTAAAACCCGACACCAATTCAGATTCACCTTCAGAAAAATCAAAAGAAGTACTACATGGTAACATGTAGTCTAACGAATTTACTCTATACTTTGTCTTCAATTCCTTTAACACAACGTTTATGTGCTTTTAGAACCTAATACAACGTTACCTAGAGTAGAAGTAAATAATCATATAGACTTACGTTCTCACTCTACGTGTCATACTCGTAACACATTGGTTAATTCGTAAAATACGGGAGAGTGGATAACATTTTGGCAAAATCATTGTTTAATTTATTCGACAACCACTGCTGTGGACGTCTAGAGGTCAGGGTTTTCACGAACTTCAAAAAATTCCAACTTCGATTTAGATTTAATCTATGAGTTGCCATATTCTGAACTGGTATATATTTTTGGAATGTCATGCTATTATTGCGTTCTAAAGAGTAAACGCCGATTTTTACCATTTTTATAAAAAAAACAAACGTTTCTGGTGAAGAATTGGCAATGTCAGGGTAATAATGGTGTTTGGTGACAGCTAAAAAAGGAACAATGTTTCATGTCGGTTCAAGGAATTTAAAAGACGTATTTTGGACTTGTGTACAGCACTATTTCTGCAGTTTTCGGAATACAAGAGTCGTACTCTACTTCCGGTCTGTCATATTCGGTCGAACTCTGCCACAGATCCAGTTTAATGATCAGAAAACGTTAAGTCCATCCTGCCTGTGATGCTAAATTGGTAAAACCGGGCAAATAATAATTTGTTTGGTCATCTCATGGCTATTGCAAGGTTAATTGGAAACCAGTGGTGCTGCATCAGCCAGTTGAATCACTACATGCGAACATGATCGACATACTTCGTATGGAGCAGTGGCCCACTTTGTGTGTGGCATCTGCGCACTGTGGGACACTTTCTTAAACATGGGAAACTGACTATATGGGCAAGGCAAGTCAGCCCACATTCTGGAATCAGCTCATACTCTGGATGAAAGAGGGAATAGGATGGGAAGGATCCCGCTTTTATCGTGGTCTGTTGGTTACATCGTTCAGGCATTCGTATGAGTTCCAACACTCGAGTCCACTTATTGAGCTAGTTCACCAGTAATACGCCTATTGTGTCGAATTAACGAGCTAATGCGAGATTGGAGGCACAAATATGCAACTTCGAGCGGTCGCCCACTTCGTTGATCGTTAGACACGCTTACATGGCTACTTTTAAACTAATCCGTAATCCGAGCAATGCTGATGTGGCCCCTTCTAGACATAAATGTAACTTCAATTAAACGTCTCATATCTCGTCACACACAGTTTTTTAATTGTAAATAAATAAATAAATAAATAAATAAAAATGAATAATTCCACCCATTTGTACACGTTCAAACGGTTCAAACAATTACTGCCGAACACGTTCAGTATCCTGCCCTTAATTTCATAACCTTTGACACCCACTGCGACTAAAAATTCTACCACAGCATGTTGTTTTTCCACGGAGCAATGCTCAAGAGTACCTGTCATTGTTAACTGAATGATTTCCACGTTATGTTTACAAGATGGTGTCAAGACGATGAACAAATGGCATTACAAGGATGTCAACTTGAAGTTCTGAAAATATTGTGTTGATTAATTGAACAGTTTTCGAGCAGCAGCCATATGTCTCGATACTTACTGTCAGACAGTAATAGTTGATTGAAGGAGATCGAGAAAACAACCGATTGTAGCAGTCGATATGTGGAATTATCTGACAGTTAATGGTTGACATCGAATCAAATAATTAGTTGTCTACAAAATCCACCTCTGATTACTTAGACTGAAACTCCAAAACAGAACCACCACATCAAGAAAACTTCACATTTGCGAACTCACAGATGTTTTCTTAATTTTTTAAATCTATTTCATAGTTTGGTTATAAATATTGTAGCTTTGACACATACCTATCAGGTCCATATCAATGGCGAAAAGAAGAAAAGAATGCATAGTTCGTGAATGGTGCAGAATCGCGATGGAGGTGGCCTTAATCAGCAATTCTATCACGTTGGGGTTCCGCCCAGCAAGTCGATCAAGGGGGGAATTGAACCAGCAAGTTGATCAAGTGGAGGATCGACCCAGCATTTCGATCAAGTGAGGGATCAACCCAGCAAGTCGATCAAGTGGGAGATAGACCCAGCAAGTCGATTAAGTGAGGGATCAGCCCACAAGTCGATCAAGTGGGGGATCGACGCAACAAGTCGATAAAGTGGGGGTTCGGCCCAGCAAGTCGATCAAGTGGCGGATCGACCCAGCAAGTCGAACAAGTGTGTGATCGACCCAGCAAGTCGATCAAGTGAGGGATCGCCCCAGCAAGTCAATCAAGTGAAGAATCAGAGCAGTAAGACGAACAAGGGGAAATTGACCCAGCAAGTCCATTAAGTGCAGGATCAGCCCAGCAAGTCGATCAAGTGCGGGATCGGCCCAGCAAGTCGATTAAGTGGAGGATCGACCCAGCAATTCGATTAATTGAGGGATAAGCCCAGCAAGTCGATCAAGTGGAGGATCGACCCAGCAAGTCGATGAAATGAGGGATCGCCCCAGCAAGTCAATCAAGTGAAGGATCAGAGCAGCAAGTCGATCAAGGGGGAATTGACCCAGCAAGTCCATCAAGTGCGGGATCAGTCCAGCAAGTCGATCAAGTGCGGGATCGGCCCAGCAACTCGGTCAAGTGCGGGATCGACCCAGCAAGTCGATCAAGTGGAGGAACGACCCAGCAAGTCGATTAAGTGAGGGATCAGCCCAGCAAGTCGATCAAGTGAGGGATCAGAGCAGCAAGTCGATGAAGGCGGGATTGACCCAGCAAGTCGATCAAGTGGGGGATCGTCCCAGCAAGTCGATCAAGTAGGGGGGCCGACCCAGCAAGTCGATCAAGTGGAGGATCGACCCAGCAAGTCGATGAAGTGAGGGATCAGCCCCGCAAGTCGATCAAGTGGGGGATCAGCCCAGTAAGTCGATCGAGTGGGGGTACGACCCAGCAAGTCGATCAAGTAGGTAAACGACCCAGCAAGTCGATCAAGTGGGGGATCGGCCCAGCGTGTCAATCGAGTATGGAATCCGCCGAGCAAATCGATCAAGTGGCGGATGGACCCAGCAAGTCGATCAATTGGCAGATGGACCCAGCAAGTGAATCAAGTGGGGGATCCGCTGAGCAAGTCGATCAAGTGGGGGATATGTTGACTATTTCGACTATTTCTACTATTTCGACTATTTCGACTATTTCGACTATTTCGACTATTTCGAGTATTTCGAGTATTTCGACAATTTCGACAATTTCGACTATTTCGACTATTTCGACTATTTTGACTATTTTGACTATTTTGACTATTTTGACTATTTTGACTATTTTGACTATTTTGACTATTTTGACTATTTTGACTATTTTGACTATTTTGACTATTTTGACTCTTTTGACTCTTTTGACTATTTTGACTATTTTGACTATTTTGACTATTTTGACTATTTTGACTATTTTGACTGTTTTGACTGTATTGACTATTTTGACTATTTTGACTATTTTGACTATTTTGACTGTTTTGACTATTTTGACTATATTTAATATATTTTTAATATTTTGATTATCGAGTTTAGGATCCGGCCAGCAAGTCGATCAAGTATTGGATCGAACCAGCAAGTTGATCAAGTGTGGAAAGATCCCAGCAAGTCGATTAATGGGGGATTGACCCTGAAAGTTGGTCAAATGAGTGATAGACACAAGTCGATCACATACATTATCAACCCAGCAAGTCGATCTCGTGGATTTTAAACCTAGCAAGTCGATCATGCAAGTGATCAACTCAGCAAATCGTGCAAGTTGGGGATCGGCCCAGCAAATCGATAAAGTAGGAGATCGACTCACCAAGTCCATCAAGTGACGGGTAGTAACTACAAGTTGATCAAGCGATGGATTCGCCCAGCAAGTCAATAACATAAGTTATCGACCTAGAAATTCGTTCAAGAAGGTGCCTAGCCCAGAGCAAGTCGATCAAGTGGGGGATATGTTGACTATTTTGACTCTTTCGACAATTTCGACTATTTTGACTATTTCGACCATTTCGACGATTTCTACTATTTTGACTATTTTGCTATTTTGACTACGAGTATTTTGACTATTCACTGTGCTATTCTCTGTTGGGGAACCTAGAAATAGACATAATAATTTAATGTGTGGAAATAGGTTTCAACTGCTGAATACTTTCAAATAACGAAGCACTACGTACTTTGTAATATGTTGCCTTGTAATATTGTATTTTATATTTGCCTGCAGGATTATGTCTTTTTCAACGTCTGCAGCCGCCTCAATGCCCGGGGTCGACCGGCGGACTACCTTTGCACACATATTTAATTACATCATTCGGCTCAGCTAGATAACAAAAATCATACCTGTCTTGGATCCGAACTGAACTGGGGCAAGTAAGTAATAGAACCGAACCGACTGTGCATACTAAGACCTTCCATACTAGACTCTTTCGGTCCTCAAACCCCGTAGCGCACGTCATACATTAACGCACCTGGCAATATAAAGTCTCAGAATAAAATAAACAGCGGTGCGCAGGCGCATGTCCTTGCAGGAGTGACTGGCAACGACGCCGCAGGGCAGCGACAACGAGGCGCCGTGCTCCGCCGCGCTTTTAATGGGAGATTAATACCTGCTCCGCCTTACAAAGCCTCGCAGCCTTCGTCTATTGAAGCGAAGGGCGACGTGAATTGAGACGGTTGTCTCATCAAAACATCTGTGTATTCTTTCGCGCGCCAAAGTGATGTGCAGCTTCGAACGTCCCCGATTTGCTGTCTATTGTGACAAGGAAGACGCAATCCTGCTTCTTTCAATGACTCTTCATCCCAATTCGAGCCATGGTCTGACATAAGAGAGAGGAGGGAGAAAGGCGAGGAGTGTTGCGACAGAAGAATTGGACGAGATATTTGGCAATCGGAACAGTGCAGTTTGAAGATGAAAGTGGATAGGTATAAGTAATAGAATAGTACCCGAAAAATAACAATTGCAGACATTATTATTCTTATTGTGGCTTCTTCATTTTAGTGATCTTGCAAGATGTCCACGATCTACAGTCATAAAACCAATATTGAACGTATAGATTGACAATTTACTTGTTTTGATACTCCCTCTCATTTCCTGACCTTTCGACTTCTGGATACTGAAGTTGAAATCCTGATCGAATATTTCAAATGTGATGGTAAAAACGAGAACCGATGAAGATTCCTCTAGGTTCATTCATTTACCCTTCTCTCTCAACTAATCCTTGCTCATTATATATACTGAAATTATATAATAAAGAATAATAAAACTATATTGCATAATCGTTACAATGCTGATCTTACGGAAACGAAGTTTCCATGCAGACAGGAGAGGAAATATGCTTAGAATTGTTCAAACTACTGAGATGTTAAGAAAAGAGACGATGCTGGTACTGATAGCAAAGTCTTGGTCGATAGATGGTTCGGGTAAGCACATAAGGAGGGAGGGGAGTCATGTCAGGAGAATGACGAGTTTTTTTTCGCGCTGAGAACAGTGCAGTATGCGAATAAAAAGCCGGAGGCATGAGTTTCTATAGAGCCAGAACACAAATGGTTGTTATGGAGTGTCAGCGAAAAAGAGAAATCAGAGAGGTAGGGAAAGAGAGAGAGGTAGCGAAAACGACAGTGACCAAGATTCATACGACAAAATTTATGGCTCACTGTTAACAATAGCATAGACTGAATTGTTATTTACAATAGTTTAATCTCTCAAAATAAAACTAATCATGTTCACAGAATGTGAAATCGCAGTCACGTGTTGCCAAAAAAAGATGCAATCGAACTGAAAGAAGTTTCACATTAAGGACAATCATCAGAAATGGAAGATGATTTGCAGCCTTCTGTCTAGCTGCACGAGTGCTTTCACCCCATATCGAGACTACGTATAAAATACGGGGGTGTCATAGTCTATCAAGCATAAAATGTATACAAAAAATATACTTTTGGGTTTTTGTATTGTTTTTACATCTGTGTTTTTTTCTATTTCTTTTATTTTTCGTTGTGTGGATAGTCTCCCCATATAGTGTCCGAGGTGTTGGCAAGAAAATGAGCGCGGAGAAGTAAACCTACGTAGGTCATTAGTCCTGTACGATTAATTCATTTTATATCCTATCGGTGGCGGTGTTCCTAATTTACAACAAATTGAAAACTGGCATTGACCTACAAGTCGGCACGTGGGTTTTCCCCAACTTGGTGCTTCACTCTATGGACCGTCACTAAAGCCGGAACTAGCTCAAAGATGCCGATTGGTCCCGCGTCATATGACAGTTTAGTGCATCTAAAGGGAAGTGTATGTGTTTACAAGGGACGAAGAAGGGATACTGATGCGGGAAAAAAGCTCGCGGGCCGAGATGAGTTTCCTAGAGTACCTCTACAACATACGCCTGGTAAAAGAAAGTTTACTATAACTGCAGTCCACATACTGAATTCGTCAATGGGCTCGCTTACATTAGCATCACTATATCTTGCAATGCCACAGTCCCGTGCATCATTTATTTCTTTCCCCACACATCAAACTGATCTCGTTTTAGAATATCTCCCTCTATATTGAGCCCCTCTATATTGACCCCCTCTATACTGATCCGAGAATCACATAAAACAATAGATCAGAGGAGCGGGCCGCTAGAAGTCTCCCAAGGCAGCAAGTGACTTCGACCTAGCTATTTAGAGCCGGAACCCAGCCAGCGACGGAACTCGAGAACTACGATCTCCCGGACAGCGGTGCTGCCGCCGAGCCACTGCAGCCGGCCGTCTGCGGCGTGGCGTCGCGGGGCGTCCGTTCAGGCGGGGGGGGGGGGCGGCACCGCCCACCGGGCGTCGGCATTGACACCCGTGACATTGGAATTCCTGAGTGCGGTCCATCACAATTCAAATGAGGCGGCCGGGGCCTTGATGCCCAATCGCTGCGCCCGCGCCCGCGCCCGCTTAGACAATGGACCGCCCGGCGACGCCGACGCCGCCGTCGCAGTAGGATCAATGTGGGATCAAACGAGCGAATGATAAATAAACAAATTGGAGCCATTTTTGAGATTTTTTTCTCAGAAAATTTTGGGGGGGATTTATTGTAAGGTACTCTCCCCCGCCTCCCCGAAAAAATATCCGTTAAAAATTTTCAGGGCTGTGTTTTGATTCGGGAATAGGTATTTTGGTGAAAATCATGCGTAGAATATTTGATTCATAGACAATCTGACTGAAGGGAAGACCTTTAAAAAAATAAAGTTTTTATTATGAATATCTCAACCCCAACATGTAAATGTGTCAAAATTGAGGCTTCGATTTTGTAGATTTAAGGGATCGATAATAATTGTAGTGCAAATGCTTAACACCGTCGATCCGTAGCCGAGCCAGTGAGGGAATCCCTCTCTCCTTTCTTTCGTTGCGTTGCCTGAGGCAATGGTTGCGCGTACAAATCTATTACTCTTTCTAGGTAATCGAAGTAGGTTGAGGCTCGTCTGAACAACATTGCTTAATTGAGTGAAAGAAATTCAGCTCAAATGATAACACATCTTGGAATGGTTGCGTAGAGATTGCTTGCAGCGAATTAGTCAAAATAGATTCGTGATATCTGAACACAAAAGACAACCAGTCTTTAAAAAAAAGGAAATATCCCCAATTTCCAAAGATTGTATGTTAACAAAAGGGAAACTTTCATAACACTTTTTTAAAAACTCAATGAGGAGAAATTTTCAAAAGTTGTTGGTTTATAAGAAATGATTTCAGCGCGACCAAACGGCGCATTTGTTATATGAGGGACATACTAGTACAAATAAACACTGGTTAATGTTTATAACAGGTTACAATGTATAAATTTTCAAACAATTTTTGCTAAACTTTCTTAAAAAATGTTTTCTAATATTCTCAAAAATGCTTCTATTTTTTTAAGTAAACTTAGTTCACAGAGCTTAAATAAAGCGTTAATTTTCGTTGAAATCCCTCCTTTTTTTTTAAAAAAAAAATAATGGCTCAAGGGTTTGGTTGATATTCCAGATCTTGAAGATAGTTTGAGCTGTTTATTCTTTCAAAGACTGTTGGAACTCTTAGGTCTTTCTACAGCATTGTTTGTGGTAAACCATGATGCTGCAGCAATCATTCAAAGCGTGTTTGATTGTAATATCTTTAAAATGGAAAGATTTGACCTACTTGCAGCTCCCCAAATGTGGATACCGTAGGTCCATATAGGGATTATTATTGTTTTATAGGTCAATAATTTGTTTTCTAGGGAGAGATTCTAATTAATATGTTAAACGATAAGATCACACACCGCACTTTTTTTTGCTTTCTCCTTTTTTGAAAAACGCCACTGCGCATCACTGTTCTCTACTTTTGCGCTCTTGAGATCTCTCCAGCGCATAAATTCTGTGCTCCTGTGAAGAGTCACTAGCACCTCCGCAGGTAAATTGTTCCAGTCAACTCTGCTTTTGTTTATAAATTACCGTATTTTCCCGCATCCATTATCTGCAATTTATTTTGAGTGGTCGTTGCTTTAATAACGTGGGATTTCAAGTGTTTCACTAATAGATTTTTCATGGCGGTTGCTTTATGTAAAGTTTAAAGAGAGCGCAGTCGTATTGCCTATATACGTATATACACTGCCTATACACGTATCTTCTCTACATGATTTCCGATGGACATTCGGCCCATCCTTTTTGTTCAAGAATTTTGCCCCTTTTTTCTGCAGTCGGTTTAACCCTTTCATCTGACTTTCCCGATGAGGATCCTAGCACTCTACTCCCTTTCTCAGAATGGGACAACCCAAAACAGGTTTTATTTTCGTGTTACAGTTAAAATCTGGCAGAAGGCACATAAAAAATGAAAAGCTTTCCCAGCCTTCTTTGCAGTAAATCAGTATATCTAACGTGATCAGCCTAACTGATGTCACTTCGATTTTAATATTATTAGATGGATTTAAAATAGAAACACACATGGGTCATTTTAATCAAAGATAATATTTCAGTTCCTTTTCAATAGAAAAGCTAGTGTAGCTACATCAACTCATACTTTTTCACATTATTTCTAAATTTTGCAATTTTCAAACATTCAGAGAATTCAATTAAAATAAGACCTGCTGCATTTTGAAATATCGTTTTCTCTATGTGTTAAAAAAAGAAAAATTTAGATCCCGTTTTTGAGAAATTTTTCTAAAGTGCATTAATTTCAAGCAGAAATCGCAAAAACCCTTCGTTTTCCAAAAAAATTAACGTACAGATATAATTTTGGGATCAGTTTTTTTGCTTAAAATGTTTAACATAATTATTCCATATTTGCAATGTTAACTTTTTGCAATTCTCGAAAATACAGAGATTTTGTCGAAAATACGACCAGCACCATTTTTATTTTCTTATACATATGAGGAGAAATTTTAAGGAAAAAAGTCGGAGACATTTTCGAAAAATAATTATTTAAAAATTTCCTGTATTTCACACAAAAGTGGGGGAACATTACTCATATTTTCGAAAAAAAATTGTATATCACCATATTTCAAGATCTTACTTTGAATAACGGATTTAGTTAAGGAAAATTTCTCCATCTTCGATCATGTTGTAGAAAACTTTTTTGAACTTTTGCAATTTTAAAAACCAGGAACTTCTACAAAAATAAGACCCGCACCAGTCTTTTAATCGTCCTTTAACGCTCTCCTAGAATAAGTTTAATCAAAAGATTTGGAGCCATTCTAGAGAAATTTTCAAAAACGTTGAGACTTAACGTAACTTACATTCATATACGACAATATCCGTTATAAACTCACAGAACCTCGATTTCGTTTAGCTCGATTGGTTAAATTAATTTTGAAAATTATCATTTGAATCTTTTAGGTGTTAGCGTACCACAGACAGGCAAACGGACAGACATACACACAGGTGTAGTAACCATCAACAGGCGAACGGACAGACATACAGACTAATCAATCATCGATTTTTCGGTATCCCGGACTCATAAAAAGAAAACATCGATTGTGAGTACATAACCAATTAATTAAAAGAATAATTTTCTACATATAACAAAGATTTATGCACTTTTTTGTTAGCTTCGCTCCACAATTAGTGTTTTTCTGTGAAAAAAATATCTATTTTCGCCGCACGTTTACAATACTTTCTCTTTATACTTGTAAGGCGAGAAAGGAAGTCTCTAAAATTTTACATGAAAACAAATATTGCGACATTTAGCTCCTAAAATTCAGTGGAAAGATCGCCAAACGGAATATCTTACCAAGATTTTATGAGAAGCTTTTAAGTAGATTTCAAACACATGAAAAAAAATTGACGATTTGAAACAAATGAGAAAGGGATTTGTATTCAATAGAATACACCGTCAAAACTTCAGTCTTCTGGATGAGGTTTCAACACTCACTTGGAAAATATGTGATATTTATCGATCTGCGAATAGTGACTTATTGGGATCATAATTAAATTACTGACGAATACAGAGTTGTTTTCCTATCGTATATGTTGCTAAATTGTCTTGTGCCTTTCCATCGTAGCTTAACATTAGTGATGAGTAAAATTTATTCACTGGCATGTGTTTTTATAGATGGCACTCTTCTCGTGGAGTACCGAGTTAACACCTTCTAGCAGTTTATTATTTGCTCTTTTAGCTTTAATATGCGAATGAATTGACTGTTGCTATTGTATATGTTTTCTTAGAACACGAAAATGACGGAGGTTTCAGACTAAATGTTACTCACTTCTCGAGTTAAGGAGCTCCAGTAGAACGAGGTCCAGACTGTCTCGATAAAGTTTGTCCAGACATCTCTTGATAGAGTTCTTTACGCTAAAGTCACAATAGCTTCTTTTTTAAATTACTACTTCAGGAATTCTTTAATAAAATTACTTACAAATACTCTAATGACTAATCGCCTAATTTATACAGTTTTCCTGGTAGAAATTGTTCACTTTTCAAGAAATTTTACTCGTCACTAGGAACAAACGAAACATTTCTACTCTAGCATTCTATGGCTCAGTTCATTGAACGTTAATGCATTTCCAAAATTGGAGACATGGGACTTCGGAGTTGAATTGCATTTCGAAATCGAGTTTCTTTTTGCAGCCGTTTTTCATATATTTTTCCATCCCTTCCTGCTCATCATCGTTATTCCCATCCTGTTGCACTCTGCTGCATTGAGATGAGAACTCGTCCCCAAAGTTCCATTCACGTCGAAGATTAGGGACAATCCTTGTAACTACCCGGATGAACTCGTTCAAGTTATGACCGACTTCGAAAGGAAAAAGTTAAACAATTTTTCACGGATAGTTTGTTTGTTGAATCATATCTTCCGCAAATATTTCCAGACGTAAATGATTTTTCCTTTCCTTTAAATGTGTAACCTTTAGGGAGTACCACTGTAATTTAATGATATTCTGATGAAGTTCAAATTGATAACACTAGCGGAACCAGGCAGACGTTGTTCTGCCCTTCATCACCTTCTTTCTCTTTCTTTCTCAGTATACCTCTCCTAGGCTCTATCCCTCTCCTAAGCTCTATCACTCTTGCCGTCTCTGTCTCTCTCTCGCCGTCTCTCTCTCTCTCTCGCCGTCTCTCTCTCTCTCGCCGTCTCTCTCTCTCTCGCCGTCTCTCTCTCTCTCGCCGTCTCTCTCTCTCTCTCTCGCCGTCTCTCTCTCTCTCTCTCGCCGTCTCTCTCTCTCTCTCGCCGTCTCTCTCTCTCTCGCCGTTTCTCTCTCTCGCCGTTTCTCTCTCTTGCCGTCTCTCTCTCTCGCCGCTTCTCTCTCTCTCTCTCGCCGTCTCTCTCTCTCTCTCTCTCGCCGTCTCTCTCCCCTCCCCGTCTCTCTTCGTCTCTCCTTCCCCGTCTCTCTCTCCCCCTCTCTTCGTCTGTCTGACTCTCTCTCTGTGTTCTCATACACATTTAGCTGCAAATTCTGCACGTCTCTAAGCAGGTGGGGTAATATTGGGAAGCGCCAGACCAACAATAATGTAATAGAGTGTTCAAAAAGATTTCATCCTGTAGATTATGATGTAAGAAACGTTTCTTTGAGGCCTTTGGCCTCAATAACTTAGTTGGTAAGGTCCTAGAACGCTTTGTTTATGAGTTATTTAGCGATATAAATTCAAAAGCCCCGCCAAGTGTGTTGCGGGTTGCCATTGAAATGAATATTTTGTTTTGATTTACAAGGCCATCTAGTGAATATATCCAAGGTTTTAATAGTTATTATTATATTTTTACAGTTTACAGTTATGATAGAAAACGGTCATTATTAAACTCTCAGAATATTCGATAATTGGAAAGCTGTACTTTTTGGAACCTTTCCTATGCCTACATTATTGAAGATATATACTGAGAAAATATTTAAAAAAAAACAAGATCTGATCTTACCAGGAACCAAGCTCGGAAATTCTAATATCCATATATATGGAAAATATTTCTTGAAATTTTTATAGTATCCATATTCTAATCTGCCGAATAATGAAATAAAACATTTCCTTCATGGAAATTTAATGATCTTATAGAAATCAGCTCTCTCTTACACGGAACATAACGACAGGAAGGGCGAAGATGAACGAATTAAAAGAGTAATGAATTGGACCCCATCGGGACAATTGTTAGCCTACAAGGTGTATGGCATTTTATTTGTAAATTATCTTTTGTTGTTTTATTTTTGAATCAAGGGTGGTATTTCTTCATCTTCGTACCATCATACTATTTTGATCATCTTTACCCTTCATAACATTTGTTAAGATATTTATGATTTTTCTTAATACAAAGTACTATGGTCCGTCTCAGAATATAATAGCACTATATAGTACGAGAAATAGGAAATAAAATCAGTCAAATGCAGCAAGCCAGCTTTTGATACAATTTTATACGACCTTATCACTGTCTTAGAAACAGGATGATGCGTATAGTAGTGGTCAGACGGTTCACTTTACATATTTGGGTATCGATGCATAAATCCCAGACATCTATGTGGAATTTATGGTGGACAAAACGAGTTCGGAACAAATTTTCTTACTGTTCTCAAATTTCCTCTGATCTTCATACGACCATTGCGTAATCATGCCTTTTATCACACCTTAATGATCATCATCTACTCACCAAATCACTGATACATTCCAGATAATAACATGGCTTGATGATGACAATGCTTAGGTATTAGCATCATATGAAAGAACATATTTTTTAGCTCAGAAAGATATCAGAGGATTGGCACATGTGGATGAACAATCGACCTCTTGGTCAATCAATAAATCAATTAGTAAAATCATTTGACAGCAAAACGAGATCAATGACCACTTTAGCTATGGCATGAATCACTTCATCAAGTGTTGGTTTAGCGTAGGAACCAAGGCGCTGTACAGTGCGGGGTGATAGTGGCGGTAGAGGTGGTGCTGATGGAGGTAGTAAAGGTGGCGGCGGCGACGGCGACAGCGGCGTGATGGCGTAACCTTTGCTCCACATTACCCGGGTGAAAGAGAAATCATTGAACGAAGCAAGTCACTCGGCAACTTTCGCTTCATGAATCAACGCTTCGGGCTGCAGGCTACGCGGCGGTGCACTCGGCGCGCGGGGCGAAACTGTCGCATGCGCGTGGGGTATCTGATGCCTCGTCTACGTGCCAACGTCTACTTGCCACCAACGTCCACGAACATCGCAGCTGACAAACTGTGCCCAAACGAAATGGATCTAAATATTGGACCCAATGTAAGAAATTGTGTATGCAAAGAATGGTTAGTTTTCATGGAATTCACATTGCTATTAGGCAGTCGTAGTCGTGGAAATTTGCAATTTTTTGGAGTTCTCATAAGTGAAGAAAACACGATAAATACAGTACTCGTGATCCATGAGGAAAGAATGAATGAAATAACAGATCGCTTTAAAGTGAAAAGCTCAAAAATAAATACTCTTAATGTACAATAAAAATATTTTGTTTGCTGCTATTCAGAACAAGAAATGTTTAATTAGTCAGAATATTTAAAGACATGAAATTGTTTTGTTTAATACGTGACCACCAAGTTATTTATTCATTTGGAATTTCTATTCAATAGTTGGCCAATAACAAAAGAAACTTCCCTGGTTGTCGTTTTATTTGATCATATATACAGAACATACACTGCTATTACAATTTAGACACATGAAGCCATATGGTTATAACGAACGTCTCCACGAGTTCTTCAATGTATAAAATAATAGAACTAATTTAAATAGTATTTTAAATAATTATTTTTTCAAGTATTGCAATGTGTTAATCAGTGCAATAACGTTCAATTTTGAATGCAATCTACAGCCCTGATTATGGAACAATATAGAAACGTCGGGGGGCAGGCTGGGTTTATTTTATTGACTGTCTAAAACTCGTCATTAGATATACCAAATAAATAAAATGTTTGAAACGCCGAAAATTGTATAATAAGACATAAAGATAATTATTTTATTTTTTGTTAATGTAAGAAATCATGACTGGTAAAATAATGTAACGAAATCATTGCTGATGATCTTGATTTTAAAAAATAAATAAAATATTTTTTAATGTTTAGATAGGCTAGTTTTGAAACATTATACACATGGAAATAAAATTGTAAATTTTTGACAATGTGTAGGTAATAAACCAAAACAACATGTAGTCCAGTTTTCGTGGAGTCGTTAGGACTAAAAATATCACGTGACATTCAAACAATTAACTTTTGCATTCGACATGTGTTGGCGGATTTGAATAACATTGCCTTCTGTGCATTTCACTAGTAGCAAAATGAAATCGTCGGACAAACGTTACTAAAACATTCTGATCCCTGCAATAATTTCCACCACAGAGAACTGTTAATAAACACATGTTATTTAAAAGCTTTTGCGTTTCCCAAATTTGTTTCTGAAACCATGGGATCAAAGCACAAAAAAAAGTTAGGCTCTACATTATTAATTAAAAGCTGCATTTGAAAATTCCGTGTCAGAACTTTCGGCATACACAGTTTCAGTCAATTAAAAGAGAGTATTTTGGCACAAATATGTGTGCGAAAGATTCTTTCTATGAAGGGCGGGCCGACATTTTCAATTATTTGCTGGTGACCAGTTTACTCGACAGCGCTTGTTCTCGTACAAAACGAGAAGTTTCCCGGTAGCGTTCATAGCGACGGCGCAAGAAGCATTTTCAGCACGCCAGCGGCATCTGTGGACGGCTACGAGAGTTACAACGTAACGGCGGCAAGTGGCTAAAAGTCGATTTCCACAAGAACCCGCTGCTCGTTATTTTTCATAGGGACAGTAATTAGCTGATTATATCTCGTGTATCGCTAGGTTGATGCTATCAAATTATGAAGATATACTCTGCATTAAGTTTATTTAGATTATTAAACATTTTCGCCACCCTCTAAATGAATTACGTCGAGCTGGATTCGATCCAGATGCTTTTGCTAATGCAGCCCGTGGTGCGGATTTCTTTGCACCAGGTGGCCTACAGGGGAGTTTGCGCACAGTGAGGTGGCCGGGCAGAGATTATATGAGATTCGCGCTCTAAAACATAAAATCATGAAGGTTTTGTATTATTTTGCTCTAAAAGTATTAATAAATAAACTCCAAAGAAATAATACCTACGTCAACCGGTTTGGACATCCTTAGGTGGCTCCGAATATCAATTGTTATTACTGCAGTGCCTAGGGTTTTCTACACTATCTACAATAGCTAGGTCGAGTCTGTACAAGAATTCTAGCGACCGTCTCCTCTCATCAGTAGTTTCCCGTGGTTTATCCTATCAATACTTGGTGAATGCTGGAGCAGTACCCTGAAACAAACGTGCCACGGACCGCGCGCGATCTTTCCTTCCTCTTCCTTGTCTTAACTTTTTACTTACATTCACTACACAACCAGCATTGTTGCAACCAGCATTCTATTTCATACTCAGGAGTTTAGAGCTTGTCCTGACTGGGGCGGTGCCCGAGTAGTTGGGAAATACCCAGCTAACCGCCCGGTACGTCGGTACCTAATCTTGCCATACATTGGGAGTAGATCAAACCACATCCCACAATAAAAGCATTCAGTACATAAAATAAGGATCAGCAGACGCTCTCGGAATCACTAATCAATAAATAAACTGGAAGGTAGGAAATTGAGCTTAGACTAGAAGAAAGAAATGAATGAGGTCATACGAAAATGAAGAAAGGAAACAAAAAAATACTGATGTTGATTAACTTTCATTTAGAAACGGAGCAATTATTGAAGGTTAGGAAAGTTCACAGGCAGGGACTGTCAAAGGGTTGTTTATATGCGTAAAATATTAAATGCGTAATTAAAAAAAAGAAAGTTAACTGCGATTAAAAGATCAAGAAAGAGATCATGTGAAGCGGCGTGCGGTGAAGTGCTTCAACGCACTGGGAAACTGCAGTGTCATTCAGTGTAGTGAATCTGACGAACACCCAATTTTCGATCTGATTTAGCTAAATATTAACTACAATTACCTGTATTTATTATAACATATTACCATTTTCATCATATTGTGGTGTACCACTATATACTTTGATGAGAATTTTCTGTATATGATGGTGAAACCGACACCGAGTTAATTCCATTCGTGTATGTTCATATGAATTTAGAATAACAAAGATTAATACAATTGAAGTAATAAATAAAAGAGTTCCTACATATATGAGATAGTGTGCTTTATGTCTCATAATTCTTTTTAAAGAAAATAACCCGAACTCCCAACAACATAGGAACAGAAACACTTAATTCTGAGATTGTCAAAAGTTAAATATTCACTTTAATGTGCAACTTCAATTTATGTATTTTCCTTTGTTAATATTGTTGAAATTAATTTTGATTTTAACAATTAATATTTTTGAATATTCAAAATAGTGGATTAGCTTTACATTGTGCATATTTAAATTTTTATTATGATTTGTTTCATCATAATAATCCTTTTGAACATCTTGTTCAAAATCAATAAAATAATTTATAATACAAACTGAACATTTTAAAAATCTCATAACTTAATGACACTCTCGAATTTGCATAATAAAAGAACAAGACAAGTATTTTGGATGCATATTTCCGCCCCGCCTTACTGGGGGTTAATCCGTTGTTGGTTAACATTATGGTAATGTATATTACCAGAAGGTCACTAGCAAACTCGTAGTGAAACAAAATAGAACAGACTTTCACGTACTAGATACTTTTTTTAATCTATTTATACTTGACTATCTATTCGATCTTGTCCCTAGCAACAGCCCTTTCCCTGGCATATATTCGCATAAAATATATTTTTTCACATCTTTTAAATTTTCATTCCCCACATAGTTTAATTGTGACATGACTTTATTAGCATTAAAGAAGAGTAAAACCTAGTCCTATTTATGTTTTTTATTAAATCATTTGCACCCATTTTTGCAAACATGTCGTTTGAACGTTTCTGAAAATGGCAAATTTTCAAAGAAAACATTGTAGTAAAAAAATCCATACTGTAAACCTTAAGAAGTTATAAATTTAAAAAGTACATTTGTGTATTTCTTACAAATGAGAATGATACAGCAAAATGGAGTTTATATAGTGATATTCAGTGTTTTTATCACTCAGTGAAAAAAGTGTGAAAAAGATGTGGAGTCGTTTTTGAGAAAATCTTCTTTATAAAATTGCCCTTATGTCAAAAACTCAACTTGACATTAATTGTGCTGAAGAAACTTTATTTGAAGAAAAATATCTATATCTTCAATACCGTGTTCGTACTTTTGGTAGGAGTTCCAAAAAACTCCAAATTTTGTAATTTTCAAAACTTCAGAGGTATCAGTGTAAATTGAACTTAAACATTCTTTGATTACATCTATTCTTACATCAAATTAAAATGAAAACTTTAGGGCTATTTTTGAGAAAATTTTGAAACTTGTCCCTGTGACTTCATGAAAAGTACCCTAATTTCTTTTTTTTAAGTGTTCAAACTCGGGGCATGGAATGAGGCTTTGGGAATATTGATTTGGATAATATTCTACAAATAGTTTAGGCGCTAGTGTCGATAGACATACAAACAGAACGAACTTTAAAAACACACTTTTCGGTATCAAGATATCCCAAAACGTGTATTTTAGTTAAAATCACGAAATAGACAATCCGCATTGCGTAACTCTTTCTATAGTAACAAATTACTCCGTATTTTGTATTTCACATATACGAGAAAGTAAAAACATCTTTCATGATACGAACATCGTTGATGAGGCACTGCTGATAGAATTGCAAGGTCAAATCAGTATCTGAACTTCGGTTACAGGGCGAATTGAAAGAGCTGTCGTTATTTGAACCCGAATTTCACTAGTCTTTGGCGTTCTTTGTATCCGAACAAAGCAATTTTCTGTCCGGATTTCCTTAATCGCATTGATTCAAAATTTCACACACTTATGGAACATCAGACTCCGTCGACAAACATGTGCAGTAACGAGGAATATGTCGACAGAAACGTTTATTCACTTAATAGTTCAGAACATTGTTTCCAAAAACAAACAAAATTACTGGATTTTCATCCAGCATTGTCGAGTTTGCCTCAGTGAGCTGGGAGTATGAGGTAATGAGCTGGCGAATTTGCGAGCGGAAGAGATTTGCCTTTCAGGAGGCGGTGGCGATGGCGGAAATGGATAGCTTTTTTGGTGGTGAGAGGTGGCGGTGATCGTCCTCTGCTGAATGGCAAAATACGACGCTGGAGTACTCGTCGGCTTGTGGTGTTTCCCCAATCATCTATCTTCCTCCAGAAGGGCACAGCTTCAGCCCAGACAAGCTCTAAGCTCCTGTCTGAACTCCGACATGTTTGGTAGTGTAGTGCATGTGTGTGTAACTAAGGGGTGAAGATGGACAAAGAAGAGGAAGGAAAGATAGCCCGCTGTCCCTGATCCATTTGTTACGGTACTGCTCCGGCGTTCGCCTGGTGGTATTCGGAGAAACCAAGGAGAATTAACCAACCAGAAGAGCCGACCGCTAGAATTCACCTCCAGACAGCAACTAATTTCGACCGAGCTTGTGCCAGTCTCGTTGAAGAGACTAGTGCACCGAGAAGGCTCTTTCCGAGAATATTAATTCCGACACTGTCATTACCGAGACACAAAGATATAGAAGAACCTATTTTGGAATTCGACCTCCAAGTCGGTGAGCAAAACGGCAACGATAAATAGCGAGTATTGAAGGTATCACCGGACTTCTCGACGCTCACGGGCTTGTTTGAACATCTTAATCGCTTTATTTATTTCACTTCATATTACACGGAAACAATGGAGAAGATTTCAATGCAGAGGGTAACCGATCTATTGGACAAAGTATCTTGGTATGCTAAACGACGAAAACTATTTTAAAATTCAGTTACAAAAAGCACTTTCCAAATCTCTGCATAGTTGTGCATATTATTGAAATGAATTTAAATCGATGTTATTTTTTTCCTCATTTGTTAGAGATCTCTAGGGGCTTCTCAAAATCACAACTCAC
The DNA here is from genome assembly GCA_038098605.1 of Gryllus longicercus. Taxonomy (NCBI): domain Eukaryota; kingdom Metazoa; phylum Arthropoda; class Insecta; order Orthoptera; family Gryllidae; genus Gryllus; species Gryllus longicercus. The sequence continues at coordinate 2,164,211 of JAZDUA010000140.1, forward strand.
CAAATGATGATGTATGATGTAATAGAAGAAGAAATACTCCACTGACAACATTCCTTTAAATGCTTTTTTGTTCGGAGACCACAACGCACTACATGCGAGTATAAAGGTGTAATTGCATCTTCCAGATTTATCTTTCGCAATATGACCATCAATCAAGACCTTACGTTCTTTGACGAAGTCACTTCAGTGGTTAAATGTTCGAAATGCTGAAGATATAAAAATTTTTTTTGATAGAAATTTGATAAATTTTCAAAGTAATAATCACGAATACTAAATAATGTGTAAATTGAGATATTTTATTCAAATGAGTTAAAATATAATGCCTAGCTGATTTCATTATGTGAATTTGGAACCATTAATGATCTTCCAATTTATTACCTGGCATGTTTTCTCGTAAGTACTGAAAAAATGTTTGAATAATTTCTCTATCTTTTTATGATGTATTCTTACATTGAATTAATTTAGAGAGAACTAAAACTATCAATACTAGGTTTTTATGATGCCAGTGGTTTGTGTGCGTAATGTCAGACAGTTCGAAAAGCCTTAATAGTACTAGTATTTCTTCCAATGCAAAGACGTGTAACACACCTTGAGGTACACCATAGGTAGGTAAATCAGAGAATTCTTTACATTGACTTCACACCCAGACAAACGCTGCAGCGACACTTCCAGCGAGACTCCACATCACATTCTCTTTGCCCACTCTCTGCATCGATTCTCGTGCATTATGCGCCAGTGATCGGCTTCAACATTGCAATCCGGATATTGTCCGAAATCGCTCCGGTGGCTGGCCCGACCGGGTTGCGATTCCACTGCTGGCGCTGTTCCTTGACACGGGTAGCGATCTAATCCCCCCCTCCACCCCACCCACCCAACTTCCGCGCCCGCTCCGCCCCACCCTCACCTCCTGCTTACTCGTCGCCGGCGCCGCCCGCCCCAGGGATCAATGAACCGGTCCCGCGTTGGGCAGCACGGCTTTGTGGCAGCGGCGGCGTTGGCGGTGGCGGTGGTGACTGGGGCGGCGTGGGCGGTGGCGGTGGCGGCGGCGGTGGCGGGGGCGACAAGGGCAGTGACGGCGGTACCAGTGGCGGTGGTGCCGGCGGTGGCGGCGGTGGCGGCGGTGGCGGCGGTGACGGCGGCGGTGGCGGTGGTGCCGGCGGTGGCGGCGGTGGCGGCGGTGGCGGCGGTGGCGGCGGTGGCGGCGGTGGCGGCGGTGGCGGCGGCGACTGCGGCGGCACCGGCAGCGACGATGTATTTGCATATTTTGGCGTGCGCGACGCGCGCCCCACTCCGCCCAGCTGTGGAGCCTGTCCGCGCTGCCACGCTCCTAACCGCTCCACCCCGCCCCGTTCAGCCCCAACTCGGCTCCCCTGTGCTCCGCGCCACGCACCTCTGTTCGTGCGGCACTCGCGTGCGCGCGACGAGGCAGTGAGGGCGGCGGCAGGGCCGTGGGGGGATGGGGGTGGGAACGGAGGTTGGGCGGGGCCGGGGCGCTGGTGGCAGCAGGGGTGGCTTGCCGGGGGTGGCAGCGGTGGTGGAAGCGGGGGCGGCAGCAGGGGCGGGGGAGGCGGACGGGGTGGCGGCGTGGGCGAAGGCGGCGGCGGAGGACACGGCGGGGGCAGCGGCGGCGGTGGTGGTAATGGTGCGGCGGCGGCAGCGGCGACGGTAGTGGCGAGGGCGGGGGCGGAGGTGGAGGAAAAGGGGGAGGTGGCGAGGGTAGGAGGCGTATCTGAGGGCATGACATAACGGAGTAAAGCCGCTGGCCTCAATAAGGCCGTTGATACTGCCGCAGCCGCGAGCGCCCCTACCGGACTGTTTCGAGTCACCACCCCAGCTGTCCGTCGGGCTCTCTTTGTGTCCACTTCCTGGCCACCGATTTCCTCCTCACTTCCGATGTTGGATCCCATCTCTTGCCTGATGGAAATGTGTGTTTGGATTACGATTTTACAGAAAAACTGAACGGTCAAAACTCTTGAAATGTAAAAAATAATAAATCTAGATGCAATCTTACATATTTGCATTGTATTGTATCTTTAGACAGTAAGATATTTAGGTTTAATCCATATCTCAAAATATTTAGTAAATTAATGTAAGGCACAAACTGTCAATCAATTTGCATATCTTTCCCTCAAATCGGTTGTAATATTTCAGCCCTTCTATTCAAATGAAGGTTTTTCAATGGTAGGACATTGAGAACCTTGATTAAAGGGGACCCACTTTCCGCCCGTAAGAGGAAGAGGATTTTAATCAGCGACCCACTTTTTATCGGATTCTGGTGTCTCTTCCCTTACCGTTCCTTCAAATATCGCACATCTTTCGCCATTACTTAGTTTTCTATATACTTTCAGAGATCTGTTGTTTCATATGTTTCCAGGGACATAATAGTCTACAATTATGTGCTATCTAGAATTTGAATGTCTTTTCCATAGTTTTTGTTTTACATGTAATTTTTTTGTGATCAACATGTAATTGTTTCACATGTTGTAATTTATAAGAAATGTCAACATGTTTCTAAATCACAACCCACCGAATGATATCCGCCATCATTGTTCAATGATGGCAAAACAACACTCGGAAATTCACCATCCCATTTCGTTCTATATACTGCATCAACTGACAGTGGATCACAAATTTCTTATAACAGATATCTTATTCTCTGCTGTACTATTTCGTGGAAGATTGCTATTCTAAGGTGGTACTACTCAGCGCATTCTGTAATTAAATCAGAGCACTCTACAAGATGAGAACAAAAGGGTAACATGAATCACAGAAATAAGGAAAGATATTAATATACAATTCTCCAGTTATATCCTGATGATCCATTTCAGATCGTGTTTGTAATTCTGCTTTTGTTTTCTCTTCCAGGATTTGAACGACTTTCTCCATTTTTTTAAAAATCAAGTATCAATGACTCATGTCTGTATGTTATAGTCAGCTGAACAGTTATCTGGTCAAGAAAGGGAGAATCACACCTAGGCGTGTAAGGGGACGCCCACGAAGTGCGCCGGCTCGAAGACGACCCCCTAGACCCGCGCCGGGGGTAGGCTTCGAACGAAGGGGTGCGGAACTACGACCAATGACCGTGTCGTAAAATAACCCATAAGATAAATAAATACTACTACTAAGAGGGTAATACACACTCAAATACTACCACATAAATTTGTACAGTAACGGGATACCACCTATAAATACATAAGAAAAGTCTCTGAAGAAACGAAACAGTAACCGAATTTTTGCTCCTGCAGTTCGCAACATTTCCCCAGTAAGCCCCGCCCATCGCCCGAGGTCGTCGCATGTCGCGAGGGCATAGCCCAGAACGCCCAGGTGCGAAATCTGGCGGGGAACCACGCAAACTTCTCGCGTGGAGATACACAAATTTACATGACTGACGAGACTTTTACGAATTCCTAACAACCGATGCCTGTTTTGCTTTTATTTTAGTCGATAAAGAGAACGTGTTGAAACTGTGTCAAATATGCTGAAGTTTTCCGCGTGTTTGGTACTTGCACGTCAGGTTTATGGCATTCGTAGGTGAAAACGATAAGTAAATGAAACACGAAGGCATGGGAAGAAAAGGGAATATATAACAAAATATTGAGGTAAATAACATTGAAAAAATGAATAGGGATACTAGAGAAACTGCAATATATGGAAGAGATTTCAACATTAATCTTTACAACCCATTTTCTGAGAAATACTCGTAAGAATAAGTTGTCTAGGATGTGACTCCAGTAGTATTAAAATCTCAGAGTGTACCATTCACTGCATAGGAAAATTTACAGTTTGGCAAGTATAATTTTTTAACACTTTAGTCTTATTAAGCAATGTAAACAAAATAGAATTTAAAGAAAAAAGTGTTTTTATCAAGTTTTAATAAGTATTATCTCTTCACTTTTGATGTAGACATTTCTCTACTTCAAATAACTTCAAATAGCATCTACTTCTAATAGCACCTACCATTGTAATTGGCCACATTCCTTCCCTCATCGACCAAACTCATATCACAACATTTCTAGCAGACCACTAAACATCTGACCACACAAAAGAGAACAGCGTTTTTTATTTAAGGTCGCGTTTTAACTGCTTGGTCATATAGAGATTACTGTGGTTTTTAACTTTGGTGTAACTGTAAGGAGAGCACATAAGAACAATATTTAACACACACAAACATGTCGGGAGCGGGATTAAAACTTTCAAGCCGAGGCAGCTACGGCTCAGCTTTGAAGAGTCAACTTTACAGTTGCTATTACGTGTTTTCATGCATAAGACACGTGGTTTTTGAATTTAAAATAGGTATTATTAATATTAATTAACCACAATTTCAATTACATAACCAATGTATATACAGTTTTCTGCTTTTGATAGTGAAATATAATTATATTATTGAATAATATACAATTAGTTTAATAAATTCCAGACACATAAACATAAGGATGTTAATGTGATCTACTGTTCTTTCGAATCTAAAATCAACAAGTCCTGAGAGATCTTTCGCAAGTCCAGAGAAAGGACAGAGAGAAGTTGAGCGAAGGGTAGTATACCGGTGTATTCCGGAGAGGCTGGCGAGAAGCGTCCTTCACCCGTTCGGATCCAGGGCATCGGCTGGGCGGCGGAGAAGGGGGCGGCGCCGTCCTGACCTCCGCAACGGCCACCAGCCACGCCCACCGGCGCCGTCCGTCGCACGAAGCCCCGATGGCCCGGCGGCGTTTCGTGAATTCACGTATGCGCGAGGATTTCAAGGAATAGTCATGAGTGTGAGTTACTTTTTATAATAAAAGTAGGAAATTTGTAACCAGTGTGTTTGATTCATTGATGAGTGTTTCCAACTCTTAAGTTCATTAGTCCCGAAAAAGTAGTGTATGTTTTATCGCGAGAGCTGTCGGTGATCTTCCCTCGTTAAATGGTAAGATCCGGCGCCAACTTACATGACGACTTGCGGAGTTTTCACCTACCAGGTATCTACCATCAGTGGGGTATCGTCCCAGTTGGGACCAGCTCTAAGCTCCTCACTCTGCCTCTCTGTGGTAGAGTCAAGCATTTAAGTGTAAGTCGTACGTAAGGGATGAGGATAGAACAAGGAACAGGCGGTTCGTGGCCCATTTATCAGGATTCTGTTCCAGCATTCGCCTCCTGGTGTTGATCGAAGAAACCACGGAAAAGTACCGATCAGAGCAGCTGAAATTCTTCAGTTTGGGGCTGAATTCGACATAGTGTCACAATCCCTGCCCCTGAAACTATGACTTCCAGGTCAGAAGCACTGCAGTGACATAAATTGATGCGCTGATCTACCTATGCCGGTTAACATATACGAGGGAATTTTAAGAAATAAGCACGAGTGTTAGAAACTTTTCTTAATAAAAGGAGGAGATTGCAGTCCGTTTGAAAAAACCTCTGAAATGTGAGTATTTTATGTTTAGTATCGCCAAAAATCTTAAAAAAAAGATATTCGCCTTTGGATGATTACCACTTCACATACATAAACATTTTAGACAAATATTCATGGCACTTCACGAATTTTGTAGTTTCTGTTTATCACAATCTATCTTCAAAAATAATGGAGTGGTAGAATGGAAAGCAAAACCTATTATTCATGGGCTCTCAGAATTACAAAAACATTGATTTTATAGTAAATATTGTTTGGCTCAAGGAAATGAAAATGAGTTAAGATGACGAAATAGCATGTCTTTGATTGAGATATATGAGTGCTAATGGCTGGAGGCTTCCCGGATGAAAATTCTACAAGCGACTACAGTCGACTGAATTAATCGTTATCGTGATTTACTCTGATCGATTCAACACGAATGCTGACACAATAACTTGAAAACAAAAGGCGCTGAGACGCGTGCAAAATACTTTTTTCCTAATTCTGTTACTTGAAAGGTTGGATGGTTTAGAGAAGACTCCATGCTGCAGGTGTCATCCGCGCGCCCGCATGATGGATCCAGAGGAAGGAATGGCGTCTCCCCATTCATCCACTCATCATTTTCTAATCTTACTAAGTTTACGTAAAACTATTAGCACATATTCAACCCATACCTACTATAGAGCAGTGACAGTCAATCCGTCGATCATGAGCTTCTAGCAGCTCGCGGGCTCGGTAGATCGCTGTCACGGCCAAGGTTGGCGAAATTTGGTTAATAAATCTGATAAAAAAATCTGTTCTTATATTTATAATTTGTTGTATGATATAGTACTGATTTTTATTGCAACCTCTGACATTTAGTATAGTGCTAAAATTTGTGTATTTAAAACAATAAGGGTTTTGGTTTTACAAGAAGTTTAATTTTTCCATTCAATCAAATTTCGTAATTTTTGCTGAAAATTACTTCTCATTTCAGTGGTCTCCTGATGTTTTGGCACTTGCTATTATTAATCGGTTTTATAGTATAAATACTAAATTTGAATAAAGTTTTAAAATTAATAAATTGATCTGTTATTTGCTTTCATCTGTTCATTATTTCCTTGTGTAAATTGTAATCGATATGTTGAATTCATTAGACATTTCCTCTTCGAGAGAGCATGTGGGTAATAGGTTGTTGTTAGTGAAGAGAATTTCCTTACGTTCGAGGAATATTTTTAAATGTAAGGATTAGAGAGAGAATTTAAAAGCAATGTCCAGCAATCGTCGTAAGGTGGATTTTTCACTAAAATTTCATTATTATTATAATTATTATTATTATTATTATTTAACTTTCTCAACAATGTTGGACATTACATAATACATTGGAATTGAGATTCAAGACATAATCACAGACTTCTGAATTTGTGATCAGTATCTTTCTAATTGAAGGATTTCTTAGAGCTTGTTCACGTTTTTAGAAATTAGTCCTCTGCCCGAAATGATGATGGGTCTAATAGAAACTTTCTTGACTTTCCACATTTTCTTAATTTACATCTGCAAGGTATTTGTATTTGCTGATCTTGTTACTATAGCTATCGTCAATATTGTGAAAGAGTGGAATGGTAACGTCAATCAGATGGACTTCATTTTTCTTTTCGTGTAGCAAAGTGATGTTAGGCCTAATTGGCTGGTATGGTGACGTCAGTCCTTATTTCATTATTATTATTATTATTACTATTATTTATTAGTCCCTATAATAATAATAATAATAAGTATTCTTCTTCTTCTGATTATTATTATTATTATTATTATTATTATTATTATTATTATTATTATTATTATTATTATTATTATTATGACTTAACAGATAGACTGACTTCCAGTGCAAGCTCTGTATTATAGGCTGAGAGAAAGAGAAACATTGGAAGGCCAAGAATGAGATGGAAAGAGGCTGGAAGAGACAATATTTTACATATTGTGAATATATTGAACTTTCGTTCTCGGCAGACATATCCCACACGTACCTAATTTTCAACGTGCTTCCTTGCTGATGGACATTTTAAGTTAAGTCCCAACTTTCCAAGTCATTTTTTAACCATATTGATTTTTTTGGCTTGGATGTTTTCTGCGTAATTTCATTTAATTGTAGTTCTTTAAATGACACCTTTCACGTGTTTAAACATCTGAGTAATTATTGAGTAAAGCAATGAGATAAATAAACGTTTCTATGCGATTCCAGCTAATTATTACAGTAATAAAAAATTAGAGGGGATTTAAAATTAATGTGCTCCATCTCCATACTTTTTAATTCGCCCCTGGCGCATAACATGAGCTGCAATTACCTAGGAGATGATATAGTGATCTATTGTTTCTAGCCCGTTTTCTTCACGAATCTTTACAGTTCATTATTTTCTCTTGAATGTACGTTATAATTTTCTTCGGTCTCCCATAACATTTTCAGAGGGCCGTGGCTTGCGCCTTGGATCCGCCATAAGGCGGCCATGGCTGGTGGCCGAGTCCACGGCCGCCTAAAACATCCTGAATGCAGGCCAGCGTTCTCTCGGTCCTTTCCTCGTGAGAACGCGGCGGCGCCGACGGCAATGATCGTGCACGGTGGTTGGAAACACCCGGGAAGTGGGCAAAACTTTTTCTGCAACTAATCAGTTGAACCACGTGATTTAATTACGTAATTTATGTAACGTATAAAGAAAAACTTCTAATTCATGTTCCGTATTTTGCTTTACACCGACCTCTCCCTACAACTTCACCACAGGCACATAGCAAGTAAGCAGGGTTTTATGTAAATATTCGAGCCGACGCAAGTCATGTGTTCACTCTGGCCAGAAATGTACAATGCCTTAGCGATCACAGCTAAATCGACTTCTGGCATTCAGGAATGAAGTAATTCAGAAATATTGCTGATATGTTTCATTTACAATGTCTACGACTATGGAAGAAATAAAATTCGCACGTTAAAGTACAAAATCCCACGCAACAATTAAAACGGTCCGAGATTCCCAATTGGGGATCATGGCAGTTAAAGAGTTTATCTTCAAAAATCGTGATATCTTGTAAACTTCTCACATATTCTATTATTGTTCATACTTAAAACTCTTTTACAAACCATATACATATATAATAATTTTAATACAATTGTACATATTTAATTATGTGAAGCATGTTAGGTAATATATATTATTAATATATCCACATTTACATCACTTGACTAATAAAATCGGGCATATATTCATGAAACTTTACTGGTATTACAAAAAACTAGGAGTACGTGAAGGTGTTATTTCTTACTATGTCATATTACGTAACTTCGAATTAATTTTGAATGAAGACAATGAAGGAAGGAAATGTTGCGGGCAATCCACAGGTCAAATTTAGCGTAGGCTTCGGCGGCCGGTGTCAGTTACTACTTGGCTTCGGTTGCTACTTGTCAGTTGCTACTTGGACTCACTTCATGTCTGCCCGGCCTGGCCTGCACCTAGTATGCGGCATTCTTCAGAAAACGACCTTCATCTAGGAGACCTCGGAGCAGCCGCCACTCTTGGGCGTCCCCATAAGCGCCTGGGTGTGATTCTCACTTTCACCGTCTGAGGCCGGCTTCTGTTCACTATATCCACGCTCTCCGGCGAATGAAGGCGGCGTGGGGGGGGGGGATCACTGGAGCGAGGTCGGCTGTGGCCTGTGCGGGGTGAAGCAGGAAGCGGGGGCCGCATCCGAAAGTCTGGGAAGATTAGTGAAGAGAGCGGAGGTGAATTTCTCCGTAACATTATTGATAGTAGGGCCTACATTTCGTGATATTTGTGATCGTTCGAATCTGCAATCAAGAAATGTTTGCGTCTCAAATCTAACACATTGAGGGTTGTTGAAATGAATACCTCAATTAAAATTTCATACTAGTCACGTTGTCATCATCATCATTATTATTATTATTATTATTATTATTATTATTATTATTATTATTATTATTATTATTATTATTATTATTATTATTACTCTAATTCACGACTAAAGAAGTTATGTGCCAATTGATTGTAGAGTATACTCCTTATTAAAACCAGCTTCCTAAGGAGCAGATCTAGGGACTATCGGTGCCTCTACAATATTTTGTGCAATATGTGGGTTGTTCCCAATAAAACATTATTATTATTATTATTATTATTATTATTATTATTATTATTATTATTATTATTATTATTATTCACTCACATCTCTAGCATAGGGTAGGAGATCGAAAATCTTGCTAGAAGATATCTCCATAAACAAACAAACAAATCAATAGAACTAATAGAGAATATTTATCTTGTCCGAAAGGTGTATTTAGCTGTTCGCGCCATGTGGTGGTTCACCGAGGCTCTGAATCATCCCCGTGGTGCAGAGCAGAAGCCCAGCTAAATGGCGTCGGTGTCTGGGCCACGTCTGAAGCAGTGCACCTCACTATTTGTTTATGTGACTTTACGCGTCTTGCGGTTACAACCACGTTTGCGTTGGACCAATGACTCAGAATACCCTTGACTCACAGAGAGGATGAAATAATAGACCGAAATAATAAGATAAATTACACAAAAAGCTCTCGTACAGTTCCATAATCATGGATCAGCAACCAAATTTCTTTAAATAATTGGGAGGAGCTACATCAATTTTAAAAAAATATCATAAAAAGAGTATTTTAACTTTATACTTTGGACAACGAATTGTTCCAAGCAACTTTCCTCGTAATTAAATCGTAATTCCAAAAGGGTTAGAATACGAATTGTTATAAGTGACACATACCATCTTTGATATTTTATTTGCTGATGCTTATTTTCTGTCTCTTCCGTTCCTTCTGAAAGAATTGCATAAAAACAATCATGAATCACTTCAGAACAATGGACTTTCCAACTTGATGGCAAAAGAGCAGTTAAAAGTTTATTATTTAACTATGAGAGCGTTGACAGTTCTTACTAACTTTCGCACTCTCCTTCCTTTGAATATCTTAAAAAAATGAATAAATGTGGAATAATTTTCTAAAGTAATGCGAACGTTAACTAAATACAGTCCAAAACATTTGAATCTCTGATGTATAAAAAAGTGCCTTGCCGAAGTGTTACTGGATTACTGTACTATTGATTTTAATTATTTCATTACTCAAAAATTCATATTTTGAGTTAGTTTCACTAATGCATTACTAATACATTTTTTAACTTCGCGAGAGTTTGGCTTGCTTGAAAAAATAGACAAATATAAAGGTTCTAAATTACATACTCATGTGATCTAGAGGATATGGACAACCACAGTTTGTAGAATGCGACCTTAGTAAGTTCTAACTAAAATCTGGAACAAACAAGCAGCATACACCTCACAATTTTTTAGTATCATATTTTCAGAATAGCAACAATCAGTCAACGAGAAACAAGGCCAAAGAGAACGTGGCCTTCCTCCCGTGTTTTCAAACACAGTGAAGGGCAGAACATGAGCATTTACATTTGAGCAGTTACGGAAGCTAGGCCGCAAAACTATGAGATAAACAACCATCGAATAATTATGTAATCGCGTAATTATGAGATAAATATTATTGTCCTAGACAGCAGAACACAAAGCGCACAAATTAAAAAATTAAATACTTAATGAAAATATTTTATATATGTCTATTTTTTAACTATTTCAAAATTTTCGGAGAGGTCCAGTCATGACTCTATAACCCGTCGATATCTTACACTACTCTTCTACCAAGAGTCGTGGAAGCTATCTAGGGGATACACTTGTAAGTTTCATCGATTAAGTACCCGGAACAGGGACTTTAAACGACAGAGGAGAGAGTTTGAATTGAGAATGGGAAGGTCTAAAATAGAAAAATGGCAATACTTGTTGTGAAATAAAGTCGTATACTATTGGAATGCATGAAGTCGAAATTTTGTGGATAGGGGATGCATATCAATGCTTTTATAACCTTTTTCGGCTAGATATCCAGTACTAAAAGTAATGTCTTGTTTGCCATGCCTTCTTTTCTGTATTGATGTAAATTAAACTTTGTTTTCGCCTGTTCTTACTAAATTTGTTAACTTTATCGTTAATTCAACTCTATACATTGTAATTTAATCTTAACTACATTTACTACAATCTACTTCGACAATTACTATACCAATTCCTTCTTACAGCGTATATGACTTATGAATATGTAGGATCTAACCATTTAATTCTGCTGCAACGTTTTAAAATAAACAACTATATTGCGGAAGAAAAAAAAAAGATAATTTCCCAACAAGATCGATCGTATCCTTCCAAGGGCAGCCACGCTCCAAGAGCATTCCGTGTAAACTGTTCGCCCGAACCAGTGGAGGAGAGCGCGCCAACGCGGGCGAAGGCTCTTTCCTCGTCTCGCGCGACGGGGGCGACCTCCACGCCCCGCGGCGGCGGCGGCGGCTGCGAGCGAGTGCGCCAGTTCGAATCTCGGTCAGAGCGCGGCCGCGCGGCCATCCGGCGGCCGCCGTCCGCGGCCGCGCCGCGCGCTCTCCACGCCGCGCCGCGGAGGAGGAGGAGAGGGGGTGGAGGGGTGGGGGAAGAGGGGAGGGCGCTCTATTCCTGGCGTTCCGCGTACCGCTGCGCAGTTACTTCATCCCGCGCGCGGCAGGACGCCGCGCCCCACTTCGCCCGCGCTCCACCCGCGCTCTGCCCGCGCTCCGCCCGCGCTTCGCCCGCGCTCCGCCCCCGCTTCGCCCGCGCTTCCGCGGCCTCCAGGAGGCGCCTCTGGAGAGGTGGAGGCTGCGAGAGATGCAGATTTAGCCCATTGGCGCGATTGGGACACACGAAGATTGTTCCATCGCTCACGGCTCATGTTATAGACTATTACTGTTATTAATTTTCATTATCACTCATTTTAAGTATTATTATTATTATTATTATTATTATTATTATTATTATTATTATTATTATTATTATTATTATTATTATTATCATTATTATCATTATTATCATCATTATTATTATCATCATTATTATTATTATTATTATTACAATTATTTCTCAAAATTGAAAGGTCAATGAGCGGCTGAGAAAAATATTGTGTTCTGTTACCAATGTCACACAAGTTGTTACATGCCAAGGTGTATATTTTTCCTTTTATTTCTTTTAATGTGGTTCAAATGTTTAAAAGAACCCTTTTTGCAATTTTAAGAGTCTGCAAACCTGATATTCCAATCAAAATTTCGACATCAAATTTTACAGCATTACATAACTTTCTCTGGACGAGAAAGTAAAATTAAATTATTCGATAATAAATGTTTAGTTGCTCATAAATACATTTACAGTATCTAATCATCACTATCATAATCATGATAATTTAAACTCCTCAATGTTCTGAAAAGTTTCTGAAACTCGCAATTGTCAATGCGTCGCTTAGCAGGTTAGTAGTTACACACGCATTATTGTGGCAGAGATCATTTGACAAAATCGCAGCATTTCCAAACGTTTTCTATGTTGACTGTGAAGATGAGACTTCCCATAGAAGTGCTAGTGTTGCAGTGGGACTAACTAATATACAGGGTCAGTCCTCGTTGCTCATACAAGACCTGGTGATAGAGTACACTTATTAAGTTATTAGGGTTATTATTCACTAGGGCAAAAGGAACTAGTGTAAACCCGAATCAAAATTTTGATAAAATGTTTTTATCACTGATCGTTTATTGCAACAAAACGTTATCTCCATTGATTAAATATTGTTTTCTTTGCCATTATTACCTACTTCACTAAAGAATATGAACGGAGAGAGAAAAAACTATTATTTAAGTGTTATATAAGATAGTTTATAATATCTGTGCATACAGCCAAAATTTCGCATTTTACACCTCGTGTAACAGGGACACTACAAGTGTTCAAAATAGTCTCCTATAATGTTCACGCAAAAAAGTCAACTGTACCGCACGGCCTCCATGACCTGTACCGCACAACTTTTCAGACTGTACCTTTATTTCTGGCGCCACGCTTTCTATGCGCAACAGGAGGTCATCACAATCCTCGACTTCGATAGTACAAACGCGGTCTCTCATGAACCCGTTGCTCCAAAAACGTTGGGAGTACCTGATTTATAAAATTGAGAATCTGAACGCTCGGATAAGAATTGAGGACCGACGACAATTTCATCCACAATGCCAACCGACACATTTACAAAGTATAGCTCTGGGTGAGCCTCACTATGTGCAACATGTGGACTTTCCTCGACTCATACATGCAAATTGTGCACATTAATTGTACCAGTTCCTGTAAAATCAGCTTAACTGACGAAAGAAAACGATTCTTGATTTTTCTTTGCATTTGCGCCCAAATACCTAGAGAATTGAGAACGACGTTGTAAGTCTGTACTACGCAAGTGCTGCACCCCCTGAAAATCGAAAAGTCGTAATCTCTCCGCATGAATTGTTCGCCAGACAACGGACTGTGATGCTTTGACCTCGCCTGCTATTTGCATTCGCGACACCGACATGCTCGCTTCTCGAATAGTGTTAGCAGTTTAGTTTTCCAGAGAAATGCCAAGCCCTAAGGTGAAGTGTAGGCGCTGGCTCACTCACCGTAGCCCATGATACACGAGTACAAGCGCATTGTACAAAGTTTAACGTTAATTATTTACAAAATTAAACGACGAAGTTTCCAATTTTGGTAAATTCAGTCTTCACATTACGTATGGGATGAAGTTCCGGCGAGTTATCTACGAAGACTGAATCACCCTGAATAAAACAAATGAAGTTCGGAAACCTAAAGGAAACTGACCCTTTTCCGTAAGGCTTCAGAGGAGGAACGCTTTTTTTTCTTCGGGAAATTGTGAAGGTAGTAGCATAGGTAGGTCTTACGGCAACTCGCAATATTATTAATTATTTCTACGTCAAGAATCGTACTCGGCTGCTGAGGGCCTTTGGACCAAGCAGAAATAAATGAAAAATTCAAAAGAATTTCAATATTAATAACCAGTTCATGAATGAATCACGCACCGAAAAAAAAAAGAACTGTTGGAGTATACCAGATCCATGATACTGTAACAAAGAAACTTGTTACATTATCATGGATCTGGTATACTCCAAAGGTTCTTTTTTTTCCGTGCGTAATTGATTTAACAGTCAAAAGGACATTTTTTCGGCTAAATAAAGGCATACAGAAAATTGACACATTTATTTCATCTACAAATTACTTTGCTTTTTATGAAAAAATGTCTCAAACCCTTTCTTACGTCAACTGTTGCAGTCAGTTACTATAATATTTACAAAAGAAATACAATCATAATAAAATAACTAAAATTAAATAATAATAAATTAACTAAAAATTGACGATTAGAATTTGTGTTCGGGTTCACTAACCTTTAAATGCTTCTGAAACGTGGCAGCATGCCCTTTTAGGTTCTGTAAGCGCCGACATCGTAACTCGCGTTCTCAAGCGCCAACCGGGGCGGAGCAGGAAGCGGGCGGGTGGCGGCGCCTTTGAACGACGACGCGCCCCGCCGCGCCCCGCCGCGCCACCCGAATATGGCGTCCGCGTGCTTTGTTGGTGCAGACGCAGACGACCGGCCGCCTCCTCCTAGCATATCCCGGCTGGAGATGGCTCAGGGCAGCAACTGTTGCCAATGCAATGTCTCTGACAGGGAGATACCTAATTTCGAACTCTGGCAGTGGCGCTTTTCGACGCTAGCTACGTAGCTGAGTCGACCTGCGTACTGATAGAGTGTTTGTGGTCTGTGGTTTCTCAGACGAATGCCAGCCGAATTTCCGGGAAAATACGTAGTATGACACGGCAAAATATGTACATAAATATGTAACGAAAATGATACGAATATGTAGCGAATATGTAACAAATATTTGAAAAAGACAAAATGTATAATATCAAAATTCGCTCTTGTTTATAAAACATTTAAAAAAATAAATAAATCTACACAATTTGAAATTACATTAATAGAATATTTATTAAACCTATTTTAAAAATAAATATTGCTTATCCAAGGGAATTAAACTTACTTACAATTATATTTTTATATTCGAGAGCAATAACAACCAATTTCCAAACGCATAAATTCAATGGCGGCAAACAGTTACAGTAGCATTGTCATTGTAGTGTTTCATGTCTGCAACAACCAATATTTTTCGTAAATTGGTTTGAGTTAAGAAACACAAACTCACTAATACTTTCCACACCAAAAGAAAATTGTCTCACCGCTCACATGCTCTTGTTGCAACATAATTGAAGTGCAGACGGAGATCAACCCAGACAGACCGTGTTTTTATATGAGGCATGTCGCACTCGTTAGCAAGCAAATTCTAAATGTGTAAGAAAAAAATGGAGATTTTTGAAGTAAAAACTATTTTTTATTTATTTATCGTATGGAACTATTTTCGGGGAGACTGCCCTTAAGAAATTGATCCGCTTTCGAGTTTTTCGACCCAGGCTTCCTCAGAAGTCTACACCCGACGCGGGGCTGGGGGTCTTTATCGAGCATTCGCACTTCGTGGGCGATCCCCTAAATACGCCTGGGATTTCATTCTCACTTTCTCCGTCAGATATAGGTCTTAGTTAACTAATATATCCGAGCTGTCTGGTTGGAAGAAAGATCTCGTTAGGGCGAGATGTCGGAGGGATTTAATTTTGCAGGGCATACAGCCAGGGTCCTTTTACATGCCACAAGTTTGACATGGCTACTGTGGATTTTCCGCCCTCCAAAAATCCTAGCACCTCGTCCGAGATCAAACCCGCGCACTGGGAGTTCAGAGGTCAGTAAGGCTCCTCACCATCTTATGGCAAACCTGTTGTTGAAAATTTAATAAATATTTTTTGTGAAATAACTTTCAAAAAACAGATATAATAATTTTACAAAAGGAAAAGTATGTAAAATAGAAGACATATATGTAAAAGTACGTAACGAACAATTTGCATTTTGTGTTAAGATTGCCTTGATTCGCCAAGTACAAAATTTTGAGAAATGAACATAGAAAGACAAAAAATATGTAATTACATAAAAACCCGGTCTCTAGACATGATGATTCCATACGCATTTCTCAGTGATGGCGTAGGAGACGTTTTATGCCTTTGCATCCTCCCTTTTCCAGGGCAGAATTCCAAAAGGTTGTTTGCCTCCTTTCACTAGATGTATGATGGAACGGGTTATTATAAAAGATCAATGATAATGAGTATCAATGTGTTGGTGGTTCAAAAGCGATGCGTAATGTTATAAGAAACCTCAAACATGTACATAATAATATGTACAAACGTGTAATGTTCATGCCTTCGCGTACTTGCATCCTACCCATGCCACTGCGTTCTCAAGACAAGCAGTTCGGCGTTTGAAACGTATTCACTTTGAAGAATGGTGGCAAATTTTGCTAGGTTATTAATTTTACAGTTAGCAGTGGTTTTAATGATGAGTGCTATGATGATGATGAGGAGGAGGAGTACCACAATCACTCTTTATAGTGGGTAAGGAAGGCTTGTGCCTTCACGCCCTCTTCTTTCCTGAGCAGATGATCACAGCTGTGATTTGTATCTCACTGAATGAACGGTGGTTTCGCGATCATGAAGGACGAGTAATGATAATGCTTGATTATGCATGATATGATAGCTTTAAGATACGTTACGTGATAATGCCTAAACTTCTAATTTGATTGTATTGTTTCTTTTCCGCACTAATATTAAATAACTATACTTAAAATGGTTAAACATATCTGAAGACTTGGTTATGAGGAAAAAAGGAAGATGCCGATAAACGGAAAGTTGCATGAATTAAAGGATAGATGATATTTTAATTCAATATGGCATGTGCATTTTCGGAGGCAGACCTAGATAATTTTAGCAGTCTTGTAACTAAAATGGAGTTTTCTACGCAACTGTATCTTGAATAAAACTTACCTTTTATTAACTGACGTAGAATTCCATTTACTTTGGCACACACGAAATGTGTACTCACGAAATATAGAAATACAACACATCCAATGTAAGAGGACGTTATAGATTGCATGTGTCTGACTTTATTGAGTTTTAATCTGAATACGATGATTGGAAATTATTTCGTGTTAAGAAATGAAGTGAAAGTTATTTTTACTGTTTGGGCATTCCTTATTACTTGAGGTTCTGGAAGAAACTGAGTAGTTCATAGTTATCACTTACATTAGATCATTTCTGAAGAAAGTTATGCGTTAGTACTTTAAAAGTAAGACATGACGTTGAAATTCACACAACGCACAGTTGAAATTTTCATATTGCATCCTGTCATCAAGAGTACCGTTTGCTCCGTTGTAAATAGCATGTTGCTACATCGCGTGTTGAGTGATCATATTGACTTTATGAGCAATAGCGGTATCTGTTAATTACTCACAACAGAGCAACTGGTCTTTAAGAGAAAAGTGGTTCACTCGAGTCCTTTTATACAGCCTGACGTGATGTCAGATCAAGAAAAACTTCATTACGTAAGAGAATTTGGATTAAGCCGGAGTTATTAAGAATATGTTTCTTTCAATCTCGTGTCTAAACTCATTATCTTTAGAGTTCGCATTTATTGGAAAGAAGTAAAATCTTATTACATTTAAACTGAAATCAAGGGCGGTCTTGCATCTAGACAGCTTCCTAAAGGTCCAACCTCAGAAGGGGTTTAGATAATAATATCATACAAGAAGTACCGCATTCAGTGTTGAAATATTTTTATACAAATTTTCATGTGTGTATGCCTGTTATGTCTTATTGATATTAATTCTCACTGATCACTTATATCTCATAACCTTTTTATTTCTTTTCACTAAACATATACGATTATAACCATTTATAATTTTTGCCTTTATAATAATAGATTTTCAAACATGTATTATAAAAAGAAGCAACAAATGGAGTTCTGGTTACGTTTTTCAGTAATTGAAGAAGTCATATTTCGGCGTTGTGATCGATTACATTTCTACTCGAATTATATCATTACATTCTTTGATGGCATATGGTAAAACTATTGCCTCTGGTGATCTAGACTGCACGTCGCTTTATTTGTGGTTAACCTGTAATACTGAGTTCCTTCCTCGACCCGCCAGTGAAAGAGAATTCTCCATATTTTTACCGTTACAAATACTTGCATGGAATATATTACCAATTTTGCGGGAAATTATATATTTTCCCAAAGAGGGCGGTGCACCGATGGGGGAAATAACTGGAGGGGTAAACCTGCAAGTCGACTTCTCAAGTTTGAATGACTGTCTCAAAACTAACGGTAACTTCTACCTCTCATCACTGCTCCTACTTCTTTCAAATCCAAATATCAGCTTCTTCAATAAAAAAAAACACGTCTTCTTTCTAGGCTGCCATCTTAGCTGTTGAATGCTCGACGGCCTATCTCCTAGCACTTTGGCGAACGTCAATCGCAAACCGCCTTGAACAACCGGATTCATTCAGACCGCAGCACCACCACCTTTGTCTCCCTGGCCACTTCTTTCTCTGAAATCTTTGGTCATAATAATTATCTTTGGTCACGGCTGTACTCAACTCCTACCGTCTTCTTTCTATCCTTCCATTCCCCTCATTTTCTCACTCTGATAACCAGCGTCTCATCCACCTAAACTGCCACCAATCGTCTCCTACTGCCTCTTGCACGATTCCTAATCAGTCACCGCCGTCTTTATCAATCTCTCTGAAATGTCTCTGTCCTATCACCTGACTGCTTTTGCATCCTCCAACATGTTAGTTGTCACCTATACTGCAATGAAAACAAAGTGCGACTTCAAGGTCCTTAAAAAAGAGCGGGGCGCTGCTATACAATCGGGAGCTTCAGTACCAAAATATCATAGCGTACCATCATCGGGAGCCTTCATACCAAAAATTTAAGTCGTAATTTAATCTCGCCATGGTAAGACTGTGTCCTCCCTCCCGTCAACTCGTGATCATGAAGGGGGGACTGTTTTAATTGGAGTATACATCTTACATCACCTCCCTCCATCTTAACGAACAACGCATCTCTTCTCTCCCTTCCTATGCTCCGACACCCGCCGAGTCGCCAACAAACGCCCACCACCTCATGGGGAACCACCATCCCTGTTTTCAACCCCTTTGTTTAAATTGTCGCGGTACGTTTGCCTTCCAGAGCAGCTCCGTCAGAAGTTTGTGGGCACGAGGGGGGGTAAGAGTATTATTTTGATAAACAGCTGAATCAAATAAATGAAACACATGTTTAAATTGCTAAATGGGTAGTGATTAAAAATCGTTTAACGTATTAAAAATTCAGGGTTAAGTTCAGATATAAATCTACAATTTGAAAATATCAATTGGCCTAGCTTCGCTCGTATTTTTCCAAGTCGAGAATATCAATTCGTTCATTCTCATCGTCGATCAATCAGTCTCACTTAGAATGTACATTTTCAAACTGCGGGCCAGGCCTTCATCGTACACGAGCTATATACAACATCCTTGAGTCCAGCAAACGAAAAATTTCGCATTTTACACCAAATTACAATTTATTTCTACTCCCGTCTTTCGCATAACAACACTAAGTTATATTCACTTAATTACGTGTACAATTTATTCATACGTTTTAGCTGCTTGTCAAAAAAAAAAACTCGTGAGCGAATCAGGGCACAACATAGTGAAGATGGTCGAAGCGGCAGGGTTTTTTGATTGATTGATTGAATAGTAATTCCGGGAGCGTCAACTGCTAAGACCATTAGTTTACATATGTGTAGTGTATGTTTTTTGTTCGGGAGGTGGCAGTGAAATTCCCCCGCTAGATGGTGAGATCTGGGGCCGACCTACCCACGGCTAGCGGAGTTTTTCCCAAACAGCGGAGCCCCAGCCGGGATAAGCTCTAAGCTCACAACCGGTCACCCGGCATGTGTGGTAGTGTAGTGCATACTAGTGTGTGTGTGTGTGTGTGTGTGTGTGTGTTTAAGGGGTGAGGACAATACAAGGAAGAGGAAGGAAAGATAACGCGCGGTCCGTGGCCCGTTTCTTAGAGTACTGCTCCGGCATTCGCCCGGTGTTGATCGGAGAAACTACGGAAAACTACCGATCACAGTAGCCGGCCGCTAGAATTCTCCTACAGACAGCGACTTGACTCGCCCTAGGTGACAAGCTAGTGACGAAAATCCTGTCACCGTCGGAACTCGAACTTAGGACCTCCCGGTCAGAGGGACTGCAGTGACATCAGTTGCTGCCCTGAGCCACCTCTCCTTGGCCACTTAGTTGCGCAGACGCGGAGGTTGGGACGAGGAGGTGCGGGGCAATGCGAGGTGGGGCGGAGCGAGGTGAGGCGGGGTGGAGCGGTGCGGAGAGGGACTGGGTGGGATAGACCAGGTCTGGGCGGATCGGTCGTGGTTGAGCGAAACGGGGCGGAGCTGGGCGTGGCGGAGCGAGGCGGGGCGGAGTGGGGCGGAGCGAGGCGGAGCGGAGCGGGGAGGAGCGGAGCGGGGACGAGCGGAGTGGGAAGGAGCGGAGCGAGGAGGAGAGGGGCGGGGCGGAGCGGGGCGGAGCGGGGCGGGGCGGGGCGGGGCGGGGTGGGGCAGGGCGGGGCGGGGTGGGGCGGAGCGGGGAGGAGCTAGGCGGAGCGGGGAGGAGTTGGGCGGAGCGAGGAGGAGCGAGGCGTGGTGGATCGGGGTGGAGCTAGGCGGAGCAGAGCGGGCGTGCTAGAGAAATTCATAACGGCGACTGGGGCGGGGGGAGGAGCGCGGATCATCGCGAATGGAGCGGCCTCTGCCTTTCGAGCGCGGAACGGAGCGAGCGCAAAGAGCGGTCCACTCCACGGCGCCGGGGAATTCCACTCGCGCAAAAACATTCGCCACATGCCCCAAAGTCATGCAATCACGTTCCACGCCAGACGGGGACGATATAATACCTCGCTGGAAAGATGTTGAAGCCTTCATCGTGGTTTCTCTATACATGGGTACTGATTCTTCTCTCTGAAGAAGATTGCAGCATGATTGTTGCATCTCTAGGTTGAAAATTGTAAACTCGCAAATGTAGTTGCTTAGTTTGGTATTATACGTAACATTTCATTGGTTTGTTTGCTGGATAGAGAAAAACTAAGTACTAAATGTTTTCGATATAAGGAGACATTTTTTTCTGTTGCGAAGAAAGCAACATGTATACGAAATCGTGTTTTTTAATAAATTTAAGAAGATACTAATTAATAAAAGATATATATTGTTGGGGGCTAATTAATTAGTTTAATTTTGCTTTATTTGAATTGCAAATTTGTAGCTGTACTGGTTTCCGTAAATGAAATTCGAATTTGGAGTATTGTAGTAGAACATTCAAGAGTGTGTTAACTATGTTCGAAATTTTTTATTTTGAATAATTACAAGAAAAATAATGAAGAAGAACTCTACTCATCATGCCGGGTCTATCGACGGCCCAATGTAATTTAGATAAGCTTAATAGATTTCAATGGTATAAATTTTTTTAATTTGGTAGAATTTTATCTACGGAATATAACTCTGACTACACTTGTCCCCCATGTATTTCCCTGCACATTCTACCACACATTTCTCGCACGTTCTGATCACAACCGTTGACGTGGTCGGAAACTTCAATTAATCAACCAACACATGGGAACATCCACACATAGTATCTGAGGAGCCTAGGTTTGCTGTCCCTCTCGTCACTGCACACTTACTGATTCTAACGACATGGGAATCACCGAGAATTTCATAAAATCGTGTAGATATTTCAGGCGCTCAGAGTAATAATGACATATCCCAACGAAAGTGTTGAGAAAAGCGACTTTTCCTGTTTTCGTTCACCTTCATTTACACTCCGGACAAATTTTTAAACGTGGAATTTGAGTGTTTTGCCATACCCAATTCATTTGGTATTTCAAAATATGCTAGGAATATGGCAGTTTTCCGTCACACATCTAACAGAAATTGCGAGGTTGGTTGTGATCTGCCGTGATTATCTTATTATCCGTCCAAATCATTTCACATCCTTCACCAAAATTGAGCTGCAGTTCGTGCCCACTCCCAAACCTTTGGAAATGTTTGTGAAACTGTCGGATGTTCGTGAAATGTCGAGCACTGTGAGGGATGTTGGGTCATCAAAACCATCTGAGGTGCCAGAGCACCACAGGCGTTAGTAGACGTAGAATAAAAGGCCGACATGGCGTGCGGGCAGTGGAATTCTCATCTGCGGTGCAGACGAACCCTTTCCATGCCTATTCCCATAGGTTCTCTCCACCGGCGCCAGCTGTCTAAGCATCACAGGCGTTAGTGGACGTAGAATAAAAGGTCGACATGGCGTGCGGGCAGTGGAAATCGCATCTGCGGTGCAGACGAACCCTTACCACAGTTTATTCCCATAGGTTCTCTCCACCGGCGCCTGCTGTCTAAGCATCACAGGCGTTAGTGGACGTAGAATAAAAGGCCGACATGGCGTGCGGGCAGTGGAAATCGCATCTGCGGTGCAGACGAACCCTTTCCATGCCTATTCCCATAGGTTCTCTCCACCGCCGCCAGCTGTCTGTTGGCCGTCGCTCTATCCGCCTCCCGCCGACCCCGATCCCGCAGTGAAAGACAAATCCGCGCGCTAACAAGGCTGCGCTCGGCTGGCAAGCGCAAGCGCCGAGCCACGAGGCCTTCAGGTGATGGCGACGCGCATATGGATCGTCGCAAAAAACAGCCTCCGATCTCGAGCGGAGTAGCAAAACGCGTTCACAACACTCAATCGTCGGGGGATACCTGGAAGCATCTCTTCCTTGACTGTTTGATTATTTGATGCTTCCGCGGTCAGTGACGTGTTAAGGCGCTCGCCTGTCCAGGTAACACCGCGTTGAAAGCATCAAAGCCCGAACAGCCGAGAACCTCCATAATTTTGTTTCTCAGCGCGTCAGTCGTTACGGTCAGTTGCTATATGTACAAGTATGTTGTGTATGTTACAGCTGGGAGGTGGCGGTGTCACTCCCTTACTGAAACGTGTTATCCAGCGTCGATCGGTACGTTGGGCTGTGAAGTTACTCCCAGATACACGCTCTAAGCTACGAGAATGATCTCCCGGCATGCGTGGTAGTGAAGGACATTTAGGTGTGTGTATATACACGGGGACAGGGAGATAAAAATGAGGAAGGAAAGATCACAGGCGACTCTTGCTTTTGCCTTACATTGATCAGAGAATTCCCGCAAAACTACCGATACAAGCAGCCAGTCGCTGGAATTTTCCTTTGGATTTCAATTTATGTGTGTGGTTACTGCTACCATTGAGTCTCTAACTTTATGAACTTGTGATCAGAGAAGCTGCAAAGTCAAAAATTGATTCTCTAAGATGTTTCTACCGGTGTTTTTATCTACAGAGAGCGACTCGTGGGGTGGTCAGAATGCTCAAGTCTTCATCAATCGAGGTCTAAATCCCGCTTGATCCATGGGGGTTCCACGATTGTCCTGCTCCTCCCCTACCGCTCTTTTCACCATTGCTCCAACATTGTTTAAATTATCATCCTTACGTTGGTTGAAATGTTTTATCGCCAATGATCGTGTATTTTATAAAATAGTTTAGACTTTAGTGAGGATCATTGTAAAGAATAGCAGAATTGTTACAATTACATCGCACAAAAGGAAGCGTAGGAAAGATACAAAATAATATAACTACATTATGTACTATACAGAAAGTCGAAAACCGCAAAGACATTATTTCCTGTTGTTTTTTCCTTTTTCTCCCAGAATAATAAAACAAGAAAGATTTATAAATGGTACAATCGAATCACTATTCGCTGTAAAATAGTAAAGATTATCTCTTGGAATTGAAACGTTATATATTTACCAAGATCTGTATATGAACACGAATATTTATAGTGGACCATAGCAGGAAATCCTGCTATCCACTTTTACCCAAAACCAATATTCATAAAAAATAATACTAATCCCTAGCCATTTTTCGTAAAAAGACATGTATCAAACAATTGCTACATATTTCTTATATAAACACTCATTAATACATGAATTATAAAAACTCAATCCTCGAACTCAAAAAACCTATCTTTGCTTTCAAAACTATAGTCAACTTTACTCACGCTATGAAACGTCAACTGCTTTCAATATATCGATTGCAACTCGCACAATGAAATGACCAAGAACAATATCATGTAAAAAGTTCGTTTTGAAATGACTTAATGAGCAAACGGTAACAGAGGAGGGGTTAATAATTGAGGCGGCAACACATTTGGGGCTCACTACCTATGTTTTAAAGCAAAAATTAAGAAATTCGGTTTAAGGTTGGAATTTTTTTCCAAAGGAAGGTCCTTAACCTTTTAATTTTATAGATTAACCTTCTAGAATACTGTTCGCTTATAGGATACGTAATCATTTATTCCTTTCTCATTTCTCTCTATCTTTCTCACTTTCTCTATCTCTTCTGAACTTTTGCACTTTCCTCTCTAGAAAAAAAATTCTATTTTTCTGGATACGAGAATCTGATTCGTACGTCACGTCATACGAACAAGATTTGAAACATTTTTTCCCTCGGTCTCGGAAGGTTCTTGAC
Source organism: Gryllus longicercus (assembly GCA_038098605.1). NCBI lineage: Eukaryota > Metazoa > Arthropoda > Insecta > Orthoptera > Gryllidae > Gryllus > Gryllus longicercus. Next base: position 2,189,004 of record JAZDUA010000140.1, read on the forward strand.
GGTTTTGTCCCCGTACTCTAATTTCGTATGTATATGGGTTTGAGTGAGCCGAAGTAAATGTTCGGTTCGGACAATGATTTGTTAAAGGTAAAGGGGTGAGACAATCTGAAGAATGTGCGTGTTTTTTTTTTCAGAATTTGCAAACATGATAATGTAAGACCAAGGTGGAGAATGAAATTAAAGAAGTTGTAATAAAATAAATTTACAATACACGAAGAAAGAAAAAATATTTCATTATGAAGGTATTAAATAATAATGAAATAAATTTATGAAAATCAAATAAACATACTTGTATTGGGTAAACAACTTGAGACGAAGAAATGACTAGTGTTGGGTCATGGCAGTGTAAAGACTCAGCATTCACATTATAGGCAGTATATGCACTCGCATTTCAGAATAGAACCTAGGTAAAGGTACAGTGCCGATCGCTCTATTCTCTTCATAAGACGGGCCCGCGAAATTCAGCCAACGGGTCGCCGGGAGCGGAGCAGAGCACAGCCGAGCGGAGAGGAGAGCGTAGGCAGCACTGCCCGCCGCCGGGAAGAAAGCGGGTGAAGGCCAGACGGCGCCGTCGCGACCTCGTTCGCTTAGCCCCGCCCGCCACGCTCCGCCCCGCTCCGCCCCTTCCCGCTCGCCACGCTCAGCCCCGCTCCGCCCCGCTCCGCGCCGCCACTCTACGGCGTGCTCTCTGTTACAACCCATACCCCACCCTCCCGATCGTCCGCTCTGGCCCGCTACGGCACGTTCGCCGCTCCATCCCGTACCCCGCCTCCCTCTCTCCACACTCCATCCCGTTACGCGCCGTTCTGCCCCGTTACCCTACGTTCTCTGCTTCACCCCGTACCCCGCTCACTCCCCTTTCGCCACTCTGCCCCGCTACACAACGTTCTCCTCTCCACCCTGTACCTTTTCTTCATTACGCTTCACTCTGGCTCATGTTGTTCCATCTCATTCCGCGCTGTGGCTCGCTCCAGCCCGTGCGGCGTCCTCCAACACCAAACCCAACAACCACACCAACCTGCGGTCTGCACCTAACCCATCCCTCTCCCGCCCTATGACTTCCCGATCCTCTCCTGTTCTACCCTGCGCCACCCCGTCCCCTACACCGCTTCGTTCCGTTCACTGCACAACCCCGCTTCATTCTGGACCACACTGTTTCACCTCATCCCGCGCTGCGCTTAACTTCCGCGACCACCTCAAGCTGTGGTCCTCCTCATGCCCTGCCCTCTCCTCTCCTGTTACTTCTCGACCTTCCCCACCATGCTCTGCATCTCCAAGTCCCCGCACCGCTTCGTCCCATGATCTACACCTCCCCGCTCTAACCTCGCCGCGTGTCCTGAGCTCTACTCCCACCTGGCAACACAACGTCCTCTTCGCCTCACGGAGCACCGCGACCCGATCCGTGCTACCGTACCTCTTAACGTCTCCGCTCCGTACTAGCCCAAGCACCTTACAACACTTCCCTATCACATTTAACAGTTCGAAAATAATGATTTACTTCAAATTGTAATATGTAAATTCACTTCTATTAACACTTTCGAATTCAGTTAGCTGCATCTGGGTAACCTTGAATTTCCCTAATGAAAGTTACTTTGCTGACGCTTCTTTTCAAAAACGTTTTATTAAAATTATTAATGAAACAATACCAGTTAAGGTGTTTAAATGTTAACTTTTAATGTCTAGTCACAAATGCACTTTATTCTGCAGTTTGGATACAATTTCACTTTTAACGTTTTTTTGTTAGGTGCAGTTTTTCACTTTTGTGAAACGCTCTAGTCGGATCTATGATGTCAAACAAACCTTTTGCTTTGGCGACCTGCACGTCGCTCTCCTGTGCTTTTCTGCCACATTGAGGTCTTAAATATCACCACAGATTGACTCATATTAACGCGCAAACCGTCTTAAATGAATCTGTTATATTTAAGAAAACAGTAATGTTTACAATGCAGTATGTGACGCTACTGTTCTCCGCTGCTCTCGGCGTCGCGCCCGGCGCCTTGTTAGGGCTGTCCTCCGCCCCGCCCACTGCCGTTCCAGCCGCCTCACCCCCTCTCCCTTAATAAGCGCGGCTGCGGTGGGGGCCCGTGCCGAGATTCCGAGCGTCGCTAGCCGCCGATCGGCGCGCTGGGCGGCCGGCGCGGGCCGTGGAGGCGGAGAGCGGCGTGGAGGGGGAGGGGGCGGGGCGGAGGGCGACTCCGCGAGGTCCGTTCACCTCCGCGGGCGCTGACCCACCTGGCGTAACGTCGCGCGCAGCGTCGCCGCTCGGCTCGCGGTCCACGCCCACCCCCAGACGCGGCGCACGCCGGCGCTCCACGCGCTTCGCCCGCCCGCTTCGCGCTTCCGCTTCGCGCCCGCCCGCTTCGCGCCCGCGCTTCGCGCGCCAGGGCCAAATAGGGCCCGGGACCTTCGGTCAGGGCTGTCCAGAGCCAGTGCCTGCAGCGAAGGGAAGTGGATTGATTGATCCTGATCACGCCAACTGCTGTGGTCATACGTCCCATTAGTGTCCTGAATGTTTTATCGCGGAAGATGGCGGTGTTCCTCCTCATTCATCAAAATGCCGCGATCTGGCGATCTGGCGGAACATATCGGTTTTCCCTCTCGAAGTATTTTCCCCAACCGGGCACTGACCCCGTACAGGATAAAATCCAACCTTCCGACAGGTCTTCCGCCTTGCGTGGTGTTTTAGTTCATGTAGGAATAAGAGTAGTATGTTCATTGTGAATAAGGGTAGAGAATAGGACAAAGAAGAGAAAGGAAAGATTGCGTGCGGTCCGTGACTTGATTTTGAAGGTATTGCTTCAGCATTCACCCGGTGCCGATGGGAGAAACCAACAGAAAGTTACCGATCAGAGCAACCGGCCGCAAGAATTCTCCTTCCAACAGCGTGAGGGGAAGTAGAGGAGAGGAAGATTACAGATGAGAAATTACACACTTTGAATTTTTAATACGGCGTGAGGTATTTAAAACGAATTGTCTAAATAAAATCTGTGGGTTAATCACAGTGAATAGAGCCACATTGCACATTGTAAATTTATACATCAATGTGTACAGGATGAATATTCTTATTGTTAATTTTGGTATATATTATCCCACTCTTTATTCTTCTTCTTGTCATTATAATCTATTCCACTTTACCATTCTTGACAATCGTTGTTTCTCTTCACTTGTGTTTTGTGGGTGGAAGTTCAAGGTTGTTGTACGTGCGGTGTCACTTAATTCTCATCGTGCATGATTTCTTGTTTTTTCTCTAATATCGTCCTCCCACTTCTTGTATGTATATTACCATATTACATTTGTTTTACACATTACATACCTTTCATTCTCCTTGAACTGTTCACTCCAGGTCGACAGCGTTCCGAATTTCTCCGCGACTACGCGAGACGTTACAAACCGCTCAGCAGCGAATGCAACGTGTAACGCAACGCCTCAAATCAGGAAAGATCTCTTGCAAAACGCAAAGGCTAACTGTGGCCTGCGCTCCCCCCTGCCCCTCCACCGCCCTCCACCGCCCGCAGGCGAAGCGGAGCGGAACCCCGGCGATTCACGATCTCCGCACGGAGGTTAATTGAAATTCCCGGAAGGGCGCGCGTAAGCGCTGGCGATCTGTTTTGTCGCGCGCCCCCGCGGACAGCAGCGGACAGGAACGTACCTTTTGCGCACGTCGATGATGTTATCGTATCGGACAGTTAGTGTATTGGCGGTGTTCAAACACGATCAAAGACGTGGATTTTTAAGGGCGAAAAAATCCTTCGGAGGGGAAGTAAATCCGGCTGGCCCATGTTAGTAGGTTTACTTGCATGCAAAAGATCCTCAAACCTAGATGACGCCTCTGGGCTAAATTGAAATCGCCTATTTCTCGCCCAAGAAATACCTCCTTTCTCTGCTAGTTGGTGAAAGGAGTGTAGCGGAATTTCCGTGGTCAGACGGAAGAGCAGGTCTCATGGCCTGAGTCTCGCCACGGCAATAAGGCATTAATTCAATTCAATAATTGCTGTGGCGTCTTTGGCGGGGCAATAATTCACAGACGTGAACGGTTTGTAATTTATTGAGTTTTATTCCAAATATACTCCAACACCCGAATACTATTTACAATAATTACAATAAATAAGATCAAGAAGGAATGTTCCTGGTCACCACCACCGCTGGCCTGATAATTAGATATCTTATTCGGTGTGATGCACCAGCAGCCTACGTGAGCATACAAGCGAGTATGCCGCACCTCCCGTCTCGGCGTAGCACGCCGGCTTCAGTTCTGTGCCTCAGTAACCAATGCATTGAAATACCGCGCCGCGCACAACCCACACGACTTCCTACTGACGCGCCCAAGAATCAGAAGAAGGAATTTAGGTCCTGGGTCCGTTTATATTACCGGCTGACGGAACTGCGTCATCTAGTAACTGTTTCCGCCGACGCGTTTCCGCAGCCAGCATGTCTACGGGGTTCACAAGTTTGCCTCAAGTGGTAAAAGGGGTTCACAAGTGGCCACCCACGACACGGCACCCCTTCCCTTCCGCTCTCTAGGTTTGCCATTGTTCAGGCCGGCCCCCCTTCCCGCCAGCGCTGCCCGCTGTCGCAAACTACTTCCTCGTGCATTTCATGTCCATGAAATGCACGTGGCTAATATTTTGTCCGGTTTGCACCAGGTGACTGATATGACGCCACACTGCGATGTAACCTGGGGTTAGTTGTATGTCGAAGGAGTTGTCACACCACACTTCAAGAAGCCAGTGGGTGGGATAGCGTAGATGGGAAGTTACTTACGTGCCGTTATTGTGAACCGATTTTGCGTGCCGTTTTTGCGTGTCATGACTGCGCGCCATTACTCCGTACATTTACTGCGTTACCGTTACTGCGAGCCGCACAGCATACCGTTAACGCGTGTAATTACCGTATGCCGTTACCGCATGTCGTTACTGCGTACCGCTACCGCGTGCTGTCAGCCCCATAAAATTCTACGTGTCTTCTTTGTAGTGAGTCGATTTCTTTACATTTTTCCTTACGCATTTCTTCCCCACACGCCAGAAAATGTTTAATTATTTTTTTTATCTGAAATAAAAAAATACAAATAAGTAACCTTGAGTAAGAAAAATTGTATTTGCGGTCAGTGCCTTTTCACTAAAGAAACACTATCATTGGTTACGGCCCACTTTCACAGGTCTCTTCAATGAAAGTCAGTTTATTAAAATCACACACATTCATTAGAGATAGTGCACTATTTCACTACTTTGCTCTCGATAAGTTCAAAAAAGTACTGTAATAACAATGAAACACAATAATTTTACATAATTAGTAATATAATTTCAACAACGGATTAAGTGATTTGGGGCAATAGGTTAGGTAATAGAAATGGAAATGTTTGAGGTGCCCCAAGTACTCAACCATTCCAATAAAATTACATTACCATGTGAGATTATTAAACAGCGCGATGGGAGAGACGTCAAATATACCGAAGTCTCTCGGGACAGGACTAGAAGGCGAGCGCGGCAAGTTTGATTCAACGAGTAGAGACTACTTAATGTAAAACATGTGTTGTTGATAATATCAGTCGGTTATTAAATTGTTTTTATTAATAAGAACACATTACACTAATGTGAAGCAAACAATATTGTGATGGGTTATTCTAGTTTATGTGGAAACCATCACAAAGCGTTAAAAATATTACATGAAAAGGAGCAAAAGAGGTTAAGATACGCGCGGGAAGTAAAATATAAATAAAGATGCGAGAGTAGGAAGTGACCGGCGAGTGAACCAGTGGAAAATAAAGTGTTTAAATTTTATGGTGAGACACGTGAGAAGGTAAATATCAAGGAATAGCCAGTATAATGAGTGAACAAAGTAATAGTAGATGGTAACATGATAAAGGGTAGGAGTGTGAAAACTCAACAATTGAAGACGACGCGCAGCAGTTAGCACAGAGACACAAAATTGAGGCTCTATCGCTCAAGAGGAGACAACTGAAAGGCGGGTATTATGATTTGCGAGGAAGAACCTGCTTGCAACGGTAGAGTTTGGATGTAGAGCCGACAGCGCAGTTCATGTTGCGGAATAAATTCTTGGCTATAATAGTTAACTGAGTAATTAATTAGTGTAATAGTTAACTGAGTAATTAATTAGTGTAATAGTTAACTGAGTAATTAAGTGAGCAATTAATTAGCTGTACGGAGAGATTTTTAAGGGACGGTAGTTTTGGTGTTTGTTAGAAAATCCGATTTAAATTAGAAATTGGAACGTGTCAAAGCAACAAGACGGCATGAAGTAATGTATGCGGAAGGAGCTTACCCCGTGTTTGCGTCGGCCAAGAATGCAGTACAAAACAAAAGAAAAGTGGACAAACATTTAAACGATTCATATAGGAAGACAAAGTCGTATTACATTTAGATATACCGATACTTCAGAAGAAAGAATCTCAAGATATCATGGAAGCGATATTGGGTGAATCTGTGTTGTAAATGTTGTATAAAAATCATGAATTTTTTATTGTATTGTGATATTTTGTTATTTGTGTTATACGAAGTGACAACAACGGAACTGCGAAATTGTGAGGTAAAAGTATTAAAGCAAAATTATAATGTTTTGGAACGATAAACGTTTTAGATTAGCAAGAGGACAAAATGAAATCACTTCACTCCACTTCACCGCACGCCTTCCACTTTACCTGAATATTAACGGCTCAATACTTTTTAACCGTAGTCTACCCAAATTAGATATTAAAAATCCCTATGTAAATTTTCTTAGCTTGTAGTCCCGCACAGACAAAGCAGTCAACTCCTATAATATACTTTTTTCTAAAACCCGTGAGCGATTCCATTCTCAAACGTAATGGCAGTAAGGTTACGTTCAATAATAGTAATAAGTATTGGGTTAAGTCGGGCCAGATGAAAATAAATTGTTGGATTTTAAATAAACTAGTAAATATAGGAGTAAAAGAGAAAATTTCCGGATCGCAATTTTTAAATTTCCTAAATGCAAAGGCAGCATCATGATTATGTTTTAGACGTCCGCTGCCTTGTATCGGTGGTAGTAAGAGTTGTTGTTCGGTGGTAGTAAGAGATGTATTGTTTATCTTTAGATACACTTCTACTGATCATCCACTTCCCCAACCATCCACCTTAATATTCTTCATGTCTTCCGGGCTGATGGGCCGTGGTCCAATTGGCTTTGAGATACCAAACGTTTCGCCCACTACTGCGGTGGGCATCTTCAGTGGCGAGGTCTCGGGCGAAGTGTCCGGGACGGCGGCTGACTGGCGACTGACGTGTTTTGGTCTTTTGGTTTATTCGAATGTGGATCCTGCAAGTTATAAGAACCATATGTATTCAACCTTTAAAGAGATCGTTTTTGATGTTCCTCCTAATCAGGTCCCAGTTAACGGTTTTAAACAACTGAGGTGTGTATTTACATATGTACTTGGCGCGACAGCTCGTGAATGGGCTCAGGCCTACCTGCAACGTCCCTGCCTCGCGGCCATGGGTTAAGGGGGTACGTGTGGTTGGCACGTAGACATCCCCATGCCGTATTCCGGCCCTCTCAACCTGAGAAGTGAATTTTCTCATCGTCACACAGTAACATATACTGGGACATTGCAATGAATAATCTTGACTAGACCTAGAATAGAACCCGGGGCCGCGTACTGGAAAGCGAGCACGCTGACCAACAGCTACGCGCGAACCTACACAAGTGAGCAACCAAAGAAAATTTTGAGTAGAGGTCATTATATAGTGAAAACATCACAGCTTTCCTTAATTAATAAAAGGCTACGAAATTTACGTTGTTTGAAACGTGCAGCTAGAATGGTGTCAGTAAGATAGCGTCATGCGTAACTTTAAAAGGTCGCTGCAAATGGAAGAGCAGTTGTCTTGCTTAGGGATTATCGTCTTATGATTTGTTAAAACGATTGTTTGTGATTATCCATTGTAAGTATACAGTTCAAGGTACATTCTTATGTATAAATTTTGTAATATCTAAGGAAAATAATCAAATATGTGAGGAAGTTCTGATTATTATTTGGAAATTGTATTTCATACATTTTGATAGATTCATTAAGGTAAGTTTGAAAGCAGGATTTGCTGTAGTAGGCCAAAACAATATCCATGTATATATGTGAAGAGGTATTGGTAAATTGAAACATAACATATATTCATGGATGTACAGTATTGTATGTCGTAACGTTTCTACAGCTCTTCCTTCTGTGCGATGTAATCGCAAAGGTTCAGCTAGTAATTTAAGAAAGTCGCATCAAACGCTCGGACTCTGGAATACGTTCATGACCAACCCCTTATGTGGTCTGTAGAGATAGGAATTTCTTAATTGGGATCAAATGGAATCCCAGAGTTGCTACCCATCCTTATCTCCCACATTCTCCACCATGTAACGGCGTTAAAACTGTCTAGTTATACTTATCCACTAGTTGTGTTGTTCCCGGTCCTAGCAAATATGCGATCTGTTTATGGAGAACTGCCACAGGATGTAATTTCGCCGGTCACCTGCTGGGGTTCTTTAAATTCCACAAGCATGGCATGGAAGCGTGGGGATTTCCTGCCCTCCCAAATCACCATCACCAGCTTTTAGGATAAAGAATGCGGAACTAGGTATAAATATCTTATGATAACATTCAGCAAAATGAGGTCTCTTGTTTTGTTAGATACGAAGGAACTGAGTACAAATGCAGAAACATTCAACGAGTTTAGATGTTGATTAAAAAATACAAATGTATTGTTTTATTTCGTATAAAACGAATCGGTAATTTTTAAAACCCCGTTAGTCACTCTCTTTTGCATTTTTCCTTTTTGTGAGAAAATAGAAGCTGCAGGATAGATGCATCGTAAATCCAGTAAATCAGATGAATAGAATGGCCGTGAAGACACTGCAAAATATTGGTTTGGTTTTGGGACTCCGCAAGTCTTGCGCTGTATATATGAATATATGTATGTACTCGTATACAGTGTACATGACTGGGATATCACTGAAGAGAGATTCGTTAAAAGGGATGTTATATAAGGAAATATTCACTATCATAGGGCACTATCATAGAAACACACTTCATGCCACTTTTTTCATATGAATCATGTATGATGTAGATGCACAGTCTCATTTCACGTACTATTGTAATAAATGAGTCACATTACAACGTGCAAGAGTACATATTTAGGTATAAATTTGTGATTAGTTTTCAAAATCCCGTAAGTCATAAAAACTTAAATACGTCCAGCGACTATTATACTACTCATACAAGTAAATTACTTGTCTTTATAGTAATTCTAAATCAAGATTTACGCACCAGAAACAAAAAATAGAGAAAGGTTTTCTATGAACTTAATTATTACCTTTTTATTGTTTTCCCACAACTTTACAATTCTTAACTTGCGACGTTTTTAAAATAACCGATTCAAATATATTAAAAGGTTTCAAATGTCTCGTTTTGCACAATGCAGTATTAGAAACATAACTCGAAACCGTACGCAAAAACAGGGCTTGAAGGAACACCTAAGGTCCTCTGTCAGTTATGTACTAGGCAAACGTGTATTGCAGAGTAATGAAAGGTGCTGGCTAAATCAGCATCTCTTCTCTTGTATTCTGAGAAATTCTTTGTCTCGTCTTAAATCAGCATTTGATTCCTCCACAGGAACAGTTTCTTCCTTTTCCCAATTGTCCAAAAATAATACGTTCACATTCAGGATAAACATCGCTTGATCCACTATTCAAACGGATCCTCGCCTTCACCCAACCACCGGTGTCGGCTCGGCCCATCTGAGAGCTGCGAGGCGCGTCGGGGAGGTGCGCCTTCACGGGCGGGTAATTAAATTAGCGCCACGAGTACAAAGCCGATGCGCCCGGCGACTCTTCACGTCGCGTCGCGCTCCTCCTCACCCCGCACCCCGCCACTCGCCGCTTCCCCCACGCCTACTTGCGCAACGTCGTTTCTTTTACACGCCACTCCGCTCCGCCCCGCCTCGCCCCGCCCCGCCCAGCTCTGGAACGCGCAGATCCACCCCGCCCACACAACGCCACCGCGACACTCTACCCTCTCGTCCGCCCCGCCCCGCCTCACGCTCGACCGTTCATTGCTACCCCGCCACACCCCGCTCCGCACAACCCCGTCCGTCCATGTGTTGGAATGCACCGTTCCACTCCTCCCCACCCTTCCTAGTCCCTCGCCGCTGCACGCCGCTTCGCCCTGGAACGATCCACGCCTCTCCGTGCCATCCCGCCTTGCTCTACACTGCTCCATACCGCTCCTCCACGCTCCACCCCGCCCCACTCCGCAAAACATGTCCCATTCTGTTCCATCCTTCATCATTGCACTCCGTTACCGCCCCGTTCTGATTTTGCCTGCCCCAACCCGCCCACTCCCCGCACTGCCCCGTTCCACATCCTCCCGCTCCATCTCCACTCACACCAGCACTCTCGCCATCACCCTCGCTCCATTCCGCCGTCCCAAGCCCGCGTTCCCCGCTCTTCCTCATTCCATCCCTTGCCCCACGCCTCCTCACCCGCCATCGACAGTCAAACGCGACCGCACGAGGGCCGCCGGACCGAGATGAAAAGACGAGAGGAAAGTTGTAAGACAAAAGCTTAATTAATATTCTTTGGCGAGGAAAGGTGTGGTTATGCGGCAGGTCGTTAAGGCGCGCGGGGCTCGCGCCGTCAAACGCGCTAATAATAACGGCGCGGGAAGGGGGCGGGGCGGGGTGGGGGGAAGGGAGAGGTGGGGAGGGGCGGGGCGGGAAGGGGCGGGGCGGGGAGAGACGGGATGGGACGGGACGAGGCGGAGCGGGGTGGGGAGGGGCGGGGTGGAGCGAAGCGGGGCGGGGCGGGGCGGGGTGGAGAGGAGCGGGGTGGGGCGGTGCGGGGCGGGGTGGATTCGTCGGGTGTCGTCGATTGTTTCGCCTGAAGCACAAGGAACGCTTGTCGCGTGGCCCTCGCTGCCAACGCCGAGATCCGATTTTAAGGTTCTCGGAAGGTGAGCAACCGCTGATCTGTGGAAGTTTTGTCTGGAT